>OZ022501.1:34630659-37030659 GCA_963989385.1 Ctena decussata
GAGTTTGAGATTATTCTCAAGTTTTATAACCTCGAACCCAGGCAAGCAAAAACCATTCCAGCACAGTTCTCTCCTTCGTTAAAATGAAGGTTAAGCCATACATCTTAAAAACAAAACATGTACAGCATCTTTTATGTACTTTATAAAATAAACATCTACATCTTATATATTATGCACTCTTTCTGGAAAAAAAAAAAGTGTCTGAATTCCACCAAAACTGGCTTCAGGTCCCAAGAGTGTCATTTAAGCAGGGCTGGGAAATATTTAAAAAATTCCCTGTCTTTGGATATGCAAGAAAAAAATATCCTGGCTCATAAGGGGGTTCAAAAAAATAATCTGGCCTCAAAAGTAAGAGAGAAAAAATAACCTGTCTCCACCCAAAATTTAAAAAAAAAGATATATTGTCTGCAGATAATTCCATTGGAATAGAGTTTTTATAATGTCTCTGGCTTCTGGGGGGCGCAGCCCCCCAGACCCCCATATTTATAGTAATATTTTAATATTATCTACAATTGGTTTACACCAGCGGGCCAGCATATGCATACATTTACAAAAACATCCTATACAACATTCACATACATGTATTATTGATCTGCAACATTACTAAGTAAATGTTTCCACTAAAACTAAATTGCAAAAGAGTCACTAGCTTATGGGAGACAAAACCATTATGGCACAATAAACACTCTAAAAGGCAAAAGTCCTAATATAAAAAACCCTATTTTTATAATCATTCCTAGTTTTTCTCTATTGTTTCCAGTCTTAAAATTGCCACTGAAATTGGGAAATTGCTTTAGCTTCTGGGGGCCTGTGCCCCCCAGACCCCCCTTTGTTAACTTCTTAACACATGACTTTCAGCCATTTTATTAATTGCCATTCATGTATAATGTGACTCTATCATGTGAGTAATGTGACTCTATCATGTAAGTATTTATCAAACTTTCTAAAGTACGAATAAAGCATGGTTAGGCATATATTGGGATAGAAAAAAAACTTAAATTCCTAATGTTAGCCCTAAAACTTTGCCAAAATAGCCCTAAATTTTGGCCAAAATATCCCTAATTTAAGGCCTAATTTTTTGCCAAACTCATACAGGGATGTTTGTATCTGTACCTTAGATGAAAAGAGTAACATGCTCCAGGCAATGGTTTGCAAAAGCAAGCTAAATAAGCCATGCCCTTGTCCTGGTTAAAGACAGCACCATGTTCTTTTTGTGAGAAAAAAAGGTCTAAAAATACTGATGTGGGTAAAATAAAAGGATATTAAGGTCAAGTAAACAAGGATCTGATAGTTCAGCTATAAAATTGAAAAAAAAAATAACCTGTTTTAGTTTGTAAAAAAAAATAAATTAGCTCCCACATGGTGAAAAAAAAAGAAATTGTTTCCAGAGGCCAGTGAAATAAAATGTCGTGTCTCCATCAAGAATACCAGCCCCCCCCCCCCCCCCCCCCAGAATATCAAATGGTCGGTCCCTAACAGAAGTACTACCATGGGAGGATGAGCAGCAAACATTCTGCTAGGTTTAAACTGGTTTTATGCAGCTACAAACACACACGATAGTAGAGAGGGCTGATGCTTGATGAAGATGCAAGTGCTGCTGCCAGATAAAGGTGCAGAGGACTGCTGCTCAATGAAGGTGCAGAGGGCTTCTGTCAGATAAAGTGCAGAGGACAGCTGTCAGATAAAGGTACAGAGTACTGCTGCTCAATGAAGGTGCAGAGGGCTTCTGTCAGATAAAGTGCAGAGGACTGCTGCCAGATGATAGTGCAAAGGATTGCTGCAAAGTGAAGGTGCAAGGACTGCTAACAGGTGAAGGTGAAGCGGACTGCTGCCAGATGATAGTGCAAAGGATTGCTGCAAAGTGAAGGTGAAAGGACTGCTAACAGGTGAAGGAGCAGAGAACTGCTGTTAGATGAAGGTGCAGAGGACTGCTGCCAGATAAAGGTACAGAGGACTGCTGCCAGATAAAGGTACAGAGGACTGCTGCCAGATGAAAGTACATACAACTGCTGCCAGATGTTGGTACAGAGGACTGCTGCCAGATAAAGGTACAGAGGACTACTGCCAGATGAAGATGCATCGGAGTGCTGCAAGATGAAGGTGCAGAGAACTGCTGCAAGGTAAAGGTACACAGGACTGCTGCCAGATAAGTCAGATAAAGGTACAGAGGACTACTGCCAGATGAAGGTGCAGAGGATTGCTGCGAGGTAAAGGTACACAGGACTGCTGCCAGATGAAAACGCATCGGAGTGCTGTCAGATGAATGTGTAGAGGACTGCTGCCAGATGATGGTGCAAAGGATTGCTGCAATGTGAAGGTGCAAGGACTGCTAACAGGTGAAGGAGCAGAGAACTGCTGTTAGATGAATGTGCAGAGGACTGCTGCCAGATGATGGTGCAAAGGATTGCTGCAATGTGAAGGTGCAAGGACTGCTAACAGGTGAAGGAGCAGAGAACTGCTGTTAGATGAATGTGCAGAGGACTGCTGCCAGATAAAGGTACAGAGGACTGCTGCCAGATAAAGGTACAGAGGACTGCTGCCAGATAAAGGTACAGAGGACTGCTGCCAGATGATGGTGCAAAGGATTGCTGCAAAGTGAAGGTGCAAGGACTGCTAGCAGGTGAAGGAGCAGAGAACTGCTGTTAGATGAAGGTGCAGAGGACTGCTGCCGGATGAGGTACAGAGGAATGCTGCCGGATAAAGGTACAGAGGACTGCTGCCAGATGAAAGTACAGACAACTGCTGCCAGATGCTGGTACAGAGGACTGCTGCCAGATAAATGTTCAGAGGACTACTGTCAGATGAAGATGCATCGGAGTTCTGCAATATAAAGGTGCAGAGGACTGCTGCAAGATAAAGGTACACAGGACTGCTGCCAGATAAGTCAGATAAAGGTACAGAGAACTACTGCCAGATGAAGCTACATCGGAGTGCTGCAAGATGAAAGTACAGAGGACTGCTGCCAGATGAAATTACAGAAGACTGCTGCCAGATGAAGGTACAGAGGACTACTGCCAGATGAAGATGCATCGGAGTGCTGCCAGATGAATTTGTAGAGGACTGCTGCAAGATAGGATAGGTACAGAGGATTACCGCTAAATGAAGGTGCAGAGGAATGCTGTCAAATGAAATTGTATAGGACTGTTTTCAGATGATGGTGCAAAGGGTTGCTGCCTAGTTAAGGTACAAAGGACATCTTCAAGGTGAAGGTGCAGGGGACTGCTGCCAGATGAATGTGTAACGAACTGCTGCCAAATGAAGGTAGAGGATTGCTGCTAAATGAAGATGCAGAGGACTGTCACCAAGTGAAGGTACAGAGGACTGCAGCAGATGAAGGTACAGAGGACTGCAGCTAGATGATGGTACAGAGGACTGCTGCCTGATGGAATCGCAGAAAACTGCTGTTACATGACTGTTGAGACTTGTTGCTAGTGTCTGATACTGCTGGTAGATTGAGGCAAAGAGAACTGCTAGTAAATGATAGTGCAGAGAATTTCTCCAAGATGAAGGTGCAGAGGATGAAGGTACATGTACATAGAAATGCTACTAGATACTTGTAGAGACTTGCAGAGACTTGCTGCCCGATGAAGCAGCGCACTACTGCTAGATGAATGCTGTGAGGGCTGTTGCTTTTTTGGAGACACAAAGGAATTCTGCTGAATGAAGTCACAGAAGACTGATGTGAAATGAAGGCGCAGAGTACTTGGTTTAAACATATTTATTTAACTTATTCAGTTAATATACATACATGAACAAGTAAGATATCGGTACCAGCTATGGGATTAGAATGGAAGCTATATGCAGATGACTTGCTAGATTAAGGTAGAGAACTATTGTTAGATTGATTGCACAGAGGACTGCTGCCAGATGAAAATGCAGAGGCCTCCTTCTAGATTGGAGGCACAGAGGACTGTGCCAGATGAAGGTGCAGAGACTTACTGCTAGACTGGAGGACAGAAGGCTCCTGCTATGTGAAGGTGCAGAGGACTACGGGCAGCTAAAGGTACAGAGGACTGCATCTAGATACACATGCAGAGGACAACTGCAAATGGAGGGGCAGAGGACTGTTGCCAATGAAGGTATAGAGGACTGCTGCCAGGTGAAGGTACAGAGGACATCTGCAAGATGAATGTGCAAAGGACTTCTACCAGACGAAGTTGCAGAGGACTCCTACCAGATGAAGGTACAGAGGACTGCTGTTAAAGAAGCTGCTGCCAGATGATGGTGCTAAGAACTGCTGGTTGATGGGGTTACAGAAGACTGCTGTATGAGTTAAAGAGAACTGCTGGACGAAGGTGTAGAAAATTACTGCTAAATGAATATGCAGATGACTGTTGCTAGATAGCGGTTACAATGACTGTTCCTTTATGAAGGCATAGAGAAATGTTGTTAAATGAAGGCATAGAGGACTGATGCCAGATGAAACTGCACAGGTGCTAGATAAGTGTGCAGGGAACTGATGATAAATGGGGATACAGAAGAATGATGCAAGATAAAGGAACACAGAACTGCTGCTAGAATGATGTAAAGAGGACTGCTGTCAGATGAACAGGGGACTACTTCTAGATGAAGGTACAGAGGGCTGATGCTAGATAAAGGAACAGAAGACTGCTGCTAGATTAAGGTGCAGACGGCTAATGCTAGATGAATGTACAGAGAACTGTTGCTAGATGTAGGTTACAATGACTATTACTACAGTCAACTCTAGATATCTCGAACACTGATATCTCAAAGTACCGCTTTTATAAAAGAATATAGTTTCGGCATAATCAAATCTTGTTATCTCAAACTACTGATATCTCAAAGTAAATTTTCTGAGACCAGAAAATTTACTTTGAAATATCAGTAGTTTTGGGTGCATTACAACTTTGAGATATGGAGAGTTGACTGTATATGTAAGCATGGGGCGCTGTTAGATGATGGCATAGAGGACTGTGGCTAGATGAACGTGTACAAAACAGGTGCTAGATAAGTCTACAGATAGCTGCAGTTAGATGGGGATACAGGAGACTACTACTATATCAAAGTAAAGAGGACTGCTGCTACTTGAACAGAGGACCACTGCTAAATGAATGTACATAGTCGCTGCTAGATTAAGATACAGAGGACTGCTGCTTGATGTAGGTTTAGAGGACTGATGCTAGATGGAATGTAGAAACTAGACAGAGGGCTGCTATTAGATGGTACAGAGGTCTGCTGCCAGATGAAGATAGAGAACTGCTACCAGGTGAAGGTACAGGTGACTGATGCTTTATGCCAGTACAGACATCTACTGGCAGATAAAGGTACAGAGGACTGCTGCCAGGTGAAGGTAAAGACGATTGCTACTGGATGAAGGTGTAGAAGTCTTCTGCTAAGTATGAAAGTGCACAGGACTGCTGTTAGAGAAAAGTACAAAGTACAGAGAATTGTGTTAAACATGTGCTCACCTTTATAGCGCTCCGGTCCCGACGAACGACTAGGTCTGTTCAGGTCAAGAGCTGGTGGTGGAGTGAGCACATGTTTAAAAATTGCTTCGAGATAGAGTAAATTATAAATTTAGCCACACACCACACCTGAGGTAATGATCAGAAAATAATCGTCTCAGTCTCGAGAGATAGATGAATAGAGTTGCACAGGACTAGTTAAAGGTATATAAGACTGAAAAATCGAGTTGCAGGGACTAGACTGAGATCCAGAGCACTGCTGCTAGCTGGAGATGATGGGTGAAGAGAAGTAGATGGGTGTACAAAAGGTTGTTACTAGATGCAGATGTAAAGGATTGCTGCCAGATGGGGATGCAGAGGACTGCTGCTCAGTATACATTCGGTGTTCTTCATGAGACCGTTCGGTACTTTGTGTGACCTCACGTTACGGAGCGATGCTGTCCGTTGCGGAACGTTAATCATCCTTGGCATGTGTTTTCGTGACTGAAAATTGTAAGGGAAACGTTGGTGGTAAAATACTGTTTTATTTAATGTCGTTGCATTTTTCCGTATTTTTGATGAAGAAGATACTTCGAGCCTTGATAATTTTCGACTGAAACTATATCCACCTCACGGCTGGCTGATTTGGTGGACAGTTATGTGTGGTGGTTTATCCTAATTCGGCTGTTTCTAGTAACCGGAATAGAACTTTAAGAGAAGGTATCCCAGGGAATCTGGACTTTATTCAGGAAAGCAGTCTTATATGGATTGGCCAATTCAACAGTGTTTATAGAGGCAGGGTTTCTAACATGGCTGCAGGTTTTAATTCAGGGGTGTCATTAAGAGGCAGGAGGCAGGGATTTTCTCATTCTACTCAGGCCTTATTCCCCGCCTATGTTTAGGAAATCTGTATGCTAAGTATATAAAAAACAAATAAAATCCCCACCTACTTTGCCTTGAACACCAAGTGCCAAAAAAAGTTATTAATGAAACCCCGGTCGTTACTAAAACACGGGACAATGGAAAGGGACGAGTGAATAAACTTAGTAAAATATGGGACGAGCGGACGAAATGTACTAAAACACGGAATGGAACGGACATGAAGTCTTGGTGTTAATGTTATAAGGTTCATAACCATGACACTGTACCCATAGTATCACTGACAAAATGGCACAAAAACAACTCAAGATGGAAAGAGAGCCATACAAGATGCAGCACAGTCAATCCTACGACAGCAGTTTCTGCATGCAGGAGGACTTCAGTCATGTGTATTGGCAGAAAAACCATGTTTTCAGTAGTTAGGGGAGACATGGTTCAAATTTTAAATACATACCCACAGTCTGGCGGGTTGCACTGGCTAACGATTTCAACAGTTGGATGTCTGGTGAATGATTGTCCTTGGACGTATCACCAGTAAACAATTCTGATTTTGATTCTGATGTCCGAAAGACACTGTAAATATATATGACAGTGCCAGAGGCTTTATTGTTCCGACACTTGTCAAAAAGTCTATAGCAAGTATTTTACAATCTACAAAAGTACGCCTGCTCATAATACTCTGAAAAGAGGGTGTAGCAGTATACGTAGAAAGAAAGAAATATCCCATGGGGACTGTATTACGATTTATTCCGTCAATTGTGACAGACAAACAAATACTAACTACTGTGGTGTCTTTGCAGTAGCCAATGCTGTTAGCATTCTGTACGGACTTGATCCAAGAAAAATAATTTATAAACCAGATCAGCTTAGAGGTCACTTGCTTCACTGTATGGTTCAAGGTCGCTTCAAGCCATTTCCTCAATTGAAATTTGAGTTTGAGCCCGAATATAATGCCATTTCAGGCTTTCAATTATTTTGTTCTTGCAGAATGCCAGATTATGGCTTTATGTTTCAGTGTTCTGGATGCAAAAAATGGTATCATCCACCAAAATGTAACAGAAGATGAACTGTCCAAAAGGGTCGTTAAATGCTTAATGTGCAAAAACAAACAAACAACAAAAAAATCCAGGCAGGGATAAATAGTATTACAGGCCTGTCGGAAGGAAATTTTGACCGGTGCGGTCATGACGAGCGACATAGTCGCTAAGCTAAGCTTGTGGGGTCTGGGGGCATGCTCCCCCGGATAAAAAAATGAAAATTAGATGCTCTCTGGTGCAATCTGGTGCCATTTTTCGGCTATCAAAATGGCAGTGAATCCACGGCAGTTTGGCTGTTTATTATATGGACTTCTTAACTTGATAACCTGTTAGCTTCCATGACTGTCATAGAAACCATTTTGATAAATACAAGCAGAAAGAGAGCAATTTTATTCTGAGTTAATCTGCGCCTTTTTTCCGCATACTAAACCAGCTGTATGTTACGCCAGGGTTTGCGCTTCCGCTCGCCAAATTCGCCAAATGCGATAAAATAATTTTTTTGGCTCCAAAAATATTGATTTGGCGAAAACAAGTGGCGAAATTTTTTAAAAAAAACAACAAAAACATATGACAATGTTTTACGGTATCAGGGACGACCTCGGCAATCATTAATCAACACATTCAATTACCGTTAATCAGCTCCTCAATTAGTCCACAGTGACAGGACACAAAGCAGACACTTCATGCCTCAAGGCTCAGTGTATAATTATAATCCTGTTATGTAAACTTGAACACAAGTAGCTGTCCCCGTGTATATTCATGGCATTATTTTTGACAGCTCAGGTGAACACATCGTTGACACCCTACGAGCTAATAAACTCACTGATCTGTGAAAATACCTCTCTGTTTTGCCTGCCGATTGATGATTAGAAAACGGTACAAAACTTCAAAGGACATACCGAGGATAAATCAAAAACTGATACCGATGGTAAGGGGAGGCAACACAGCATAGGAGAGACTCTCAAGTACTAGCTTTTGCAAAGCTTCTCAAGCACTAGCTTTGCAAAAGCTAGTTTCTGGTCCAGATTGTCTCACAATAATAATAACTAATTATCATAAATAAATAATAATAAAAAAAGGAACAGTAATAATAAACAATTAGAAATAAATAATCATTAGGATATGCAAAATGTTTTAGGCTATTTATATTGAGATAAGTTCCTAAAAAATAGAATAGGGAAAAGAGACTACAATTCATGAAAAACAGAGCACAGATAAAAGATTTAATTACAAGATTTTAAGCTTTATTAGCAGTGTTAATCTCTGTCAATTGTCAGAGTAAAATGATTATGTAATGTAATAGACTGAAACCAGTCTAAGCAACCACAGTAAACTGCAAGTTAAGGAATGTGTGTGTGGTGGGGGTGGGGGCAGATATTTTCAAAGAATTCTCAATACTGCAAAAAACTGGCTCAAGTTCAAAGAATCTGGCACAAACAATATCAATTTGGCGAAAGTGGTGGCGAAAGAAAAAAATGTCCAAGCGCTAACCCTGTAAGTGCTGGATAAACTTTTTGCTTTTTTGGAGAAAGTTATTTGTACTTTTTATTTTGCAACCATGAAAACACAACAGCAAATCAATATATTTCGGGGAGGGGGGGAGGGGAGAGGGGGGGGGTGTAGCTAGGAGGAGGCATGTAGACACAGACTGCAACATATTTCCATCTGTGCTTAAGGTGAAGTGGTACACCTTCAAGGGAAGCAACTCTGGCAACTCTGCATTTTGCCTCTATGTTTCGTGGGGGGGGGGGGGGGGGGGGAGAGGGGGGAGGGGTGTAGCTAGGAGGAGGCATGTAGACACAGACTGCAACATATTTCCATCTGTGCTTAAGGTGAAGTGGTACACCTTCAAGGGAAGCAACTCTGCATTTTGCCTCCCAGGGGTCAATTCTTATAGGAAATAATTTGTCCCTTTAGGAGCAGATCCTTTCCTTTTAGAGCAGACCCCATTAAAAAAAGTTTTAACAAAGGAAGCACTAAAGGTAGTTCATGTTACTAACTGTTTTGCTTCTTTGGATAAAGAAGCTTGGATAAAGAAGTTTTTCCCTTTGTAATAATTGCGGAAGAGCACAGAACTCTACACTCACAAGACCGTCGGAAGCGCTGTGGCCAGTGTGGAATTTTCCCCCTTTTAGAGTAGACCCTATTTAAAATGTTTTTTTTTTTATCCAGGGAAGCAAACAAGAAGTCAAGAGAAGCAACTCTGCGTTTTTGCCTCCCTTCTCAGGGACAAAGTTTTCCCTTTTGTAAAAATGGCGAAAGAACACTAAACTCTACCCTCTTTTCAATTTCGACAGACATAGCAGTGTGTGAGCCTCACATTATGCTATGTCTGTCAAAATTGAAATTGTTTGCTTCGACAATGACGTTAATCCCTTAGGTTTTATGATCCGAGGATGGCTTTTATTAACGACTCTTACTATGATATCGTCGTTTTCATTTTTGTTCTTCTATTTTTTTTTTTCTGTCTCTTTCTCTCATTTTTTCTTCTCCCTTTTTTCCCTTGCTGTCTTTTCGTATTTTGTTTTTGTCATGTTCAAGTTTTCTTTTCTGTCCGAAAATTTGGGGCAGCCATGGTCGCACCGGCCTTGTATCATGAAAACTACTATAACAAATTAATTAAAATAATAACAAAAAAAAAGCTTAAATATTCATTTGTTTTTTTTTATTTCCATGCACGACGGGAAAGAAACACAGGACAGCCAGGACGGAACTGGTTTGTCCCGTATTTTCAACCGGGACGGGACTTCACTGTCCCGTATTTTCAACGATAAAACACGGTACAGATGGGACGGGACATACTTGACCCATATTTTCATCAAGAAAACACGTGGCAGCTGGGACGGGACTTGTTTGTCCCGTATTTTCAAGGGAAAACAACACTACTTTTTCCATCTAGCAGTTTCCGAAACTAGGTAAACTGGGATGAGGTTAATACATTGATTTATGACAACAATGACATTGATTTATAACAACAAATCAAGATGAAGTAGTGAAACAAACAAGCAAATTTTAGACAATAAAGTCTAAAATGAGTGCCCTATAATAAAATTAGTGAACACATTCATAAGTACAATGGGCCATACCACGTAGTTTTGGCTAATGAAGCCTTTCATCTATGACAAGGATGAATGGAAAGCTCTAAAGCGCAACTCGTCCTAGAGGGCAAGTGGGTAAAAATAATAGGTTCACACCATGATCACCAGTGTGTTGCTGTGCAAGCATGCTTTTATTGTGATATGATTAGAGTGGAATGAATTGATTCAGGTTAAACAACAGTTTGCTCAGCTTGTACATGTACCTGGATAGGTGACACAGTTACAGAGTGCATTCTGATTTGAGCCACGACACGACAACACCAACAAAGTAGTTGTGCGCCCAGCTCAGACTCAGATCTGCCTGGGCATCCGCCCAGTCTGATCAGAGTCTTCGCTGTCCGCAAGAAGGTAGCTTAGATCTTTAGCTACCCTTTAAGCGCTTAGCAAAGAGCCTGGTCAGACTGGGCAGATGTCCAGGTTGGTCTGAGTCTGCGCTGGGCGCACAACCACATTGTTGGTTTTCTCGTGTCGCGGCTCATTTATTACTTCTTATAGTGTCCCAGTGTTTGGCATGCTACACACATTTATACAGTCATTGTCCACAAGCTTTGCGGCTATTATGAGCCAATCATATATGCCATGCATCACCCATATTGCAGTAATGCATGTTTCCCAGAACAGTCATTGCAGTTTGAGAAATTAGCTACAAGTTACCATCAAAGTATGACCATGTCTGTTAGGCATTATGACCCATTGATTAAGAATGCTGACTCTGAATGACTACGATTAAGATTTATTCAGGAATTAAGATCATTTAACATAGTATCATATCTAAGAGCCATAGGATTCTCACTGGTCTGGTTTGAGCCTCGTCTGGGTCACCTGTGAGAAAGTCAAGTTCTGCTAATGGGAAGTCAGGTATTTTTTTATTCACAGACACAGCAGTTTTCATCCAAGACTAATGATAATTGAACAGTCAGCGTTATAGTATAATAAGTATATATGTGAAATATTCATTATATTTAAACTCTTTTTGCTACAGATGCAAAGCTGACTGCTGAGGATGACTAGCTTTGAAAGAGTTCCTGTTGTGGATGTACACACTGACAACTTCAAAGAAATATGGCCGTCCCTGATACTTGCTATGTCATCATCTTCATTTGTGGCCTTAGATACTGTAAGTTCTGCTCATACATATAGTCAAGAAAAGAAAAATCATATTTTAGTTATCGTCAAATTTATTTCCTGTCTTTACAGCATTGGGACAACATCAATGCAGTTGGGTTTTCTCTTCCTGAAAATCTTGATCTGCCATGTAAGATACACAGTGCTAGCGTCAAACTATTTCGATTCTAACACTCAAAAACGCTGAAAAAGTATTCTTTTCATTCAAATTCTCCAAACCTTCTTGCCAGTTTGTTCATGCTTCCCCCAATATTCTTAACTGCATCTAAGATAAAAGTATGTTTTAATAACGATTTTAGAAAGAAGAAGAGACGTTACACCGTCTAGCATCTCAAAATGTCACAAAATATGTCAGCAATTGCCAGTGACGTCAGCAGTTAGACTCGCACGCTCCGAAACAGTGAATTATTGCAGAATAATACATGGTAACTTTCCATTGCTTCTATAGGCGCACTGTGTTAGAATTACTGTTAGAATCACAATACATGTGGTGATGCAGGTTGACCAGTGATATCAAGACAACCATTTTGAACTTCTGTTGCAAAGTGTGCCTGAGTTGATCTGATTGAGTGAAGTCTGCTGTGCCAAATTGTAACTGGTTAGAAAGCCAGATAAAGTGAGTTTTGGTGATAATTTTGGGCTTAATATTCATAATTAGAAACATACATTTGAACCGCTTATGAAAATGACCTACATGAGGCATCAAATGAGATCCCAGTGTACCTATTTAATTTAATAACAGTAAACAGAAATTATCACAACATTTAGAAATTCCCACCCTAATATGGAGCTTAATGTTCTTTCAGGAATTAAGTGGACTTGGACACAGAAAATTACTGAATGCAAAGTAAGTACCTGTGAATAAAGTTTGAAAGCCTTGTTAGTTTATATGAATGAAAGTGCTGGAAGGGCTGTTGCAATACCCCTGGTATTGGTACTGGCTTTATTCTACACCAGTATTAAGGTGTATGTGTACACCTTGATGTTTTATGCCATTTTTACTACGGGGGACAACATTTCTCTCTTTTCCTTCTCTGCAGGAAGCCCTTTGAGATATGAGATAAAGTCTTCTTTAAAAGGAAAATTTGCTCCAAGGGGAGCACATAGTTTCCTGTAAGTGTTGAGTGCCATTTCTGCAAGGGAAACCAGAAAATGTTAGAGCTGCAATTTCTGAAAGTGTCTCAGATATGTTTAAAATTCTTTATGTTTAAGTTTATAGTAACTCATATTTTTATGCCCCCGTGACGATAGTCAGGGGGCATTAAGATTTGCCCCTGTCTGTCTGTCCGTCTGTCTGTCCGTCCATCCGTCTGTCTGTTCGTCACGCTTTATAGTATAGAGCTTGTGTAATCAAATCCTCCCACAGTTTTCAATGGATCTGTTTCAAACTTTGCATACATGTTGGGGACATATTGAAGATAAGCATGTGGATTTTTGTTGGACCTAGAATTAATTTTGACAGAATTACGGCCTTTTTAACTTAGTCATTTTAGGCAAATTTTTGCATTGTAGGGTATAGAGTTTGTGTAATCAACTCCTCCCACAGTTTTCAACAGATCTTTTTCAAACCTTGCATACATGTTATGGACATATTGAAGATGTGCATGTGGATTTTTGTTGGACCTAAAATTAATTTTGACAGAATTACGGCCTTTTGAACATAGTCATTTTAGGCAAATTTTTGCATTGTAGGGTATAGAGTTTGTGTAATCAACTTCTCCCACAGTTTTCAATGGATCTTTTTCAAACCTTGCATACATGTTGTGGACACATTGAAGATGTGCATGTTAATTTTCGTTGGACCTAGAATTAATTTTGACAGAATTACAGCCTTTTGAACTTAGTCGTTTTTGGCAAATTTTTGCATTGTAGGGTATAGAGTTTGTGTAATCAACTCCTCTCACAGTTTTCAATGGCTCTTTTTCAAACTTGCCATACATGCTGTGAATGTATTGAAAATGTGCATATGGGTTTTTGATGGCACTAGAATTAATTTTGACAGAATTATGGCCTTTTGAACTTAGTCATTCTAGGGAAATTTTGCATTGTAGGGTATGGATTTTGTGTTATCAACTTGCTCCACAGTTTTCAATGGATCTTTTTCAAACCTTGTCTACATATGATGGACATATTTGAAGATATGATGAGGCATATTGATAGGTCTAGAATTAATTTTGACAGAATCACAGCCTTTTTAACTTAGTCATTTTGGGCAGTTTTTTTTCATGGCAGGTTATGTTTTCAATGGATTTTTTGTAGGTGCTTTATGGATATATACATATCATGTGACAGGCGCTGCACGGGGGCATCATTAGTGTCTTACAGACACAATTTTCTAGTTTTCATTGAATATTGTCTGAAAGACAAAAAAAAGCAAAAGTGGGAAAATAAATAAATCAGTGATTTTTTTACCCCTGCGTCCTGCGTCCTAGACGCATAATTTTCCAAAAGGATGCAAAATATTTCCTTGGCTGCGTTCCAGGACGCATAAAAATAGCCAATCGGTAGTCCAACTTCCGATTTTGGCTTCGTTTACAAAGCTACTTTCGTTTTAAGAATATAGCAACGGTGCATAAGCAGATTGTTATATTACTGGTAAAAAACAGTACCATAGTCTTTCCTACTCCAGCTAAATACCGAAGTCTACCTGTAATACCAATAATCAATAGTAGTTGTCCAGTACCGGAGGAACATAGTATTATCGACCACGGTGATGTCTTTATCTAAAAGCAAACTTTTATCAATACACCGGGTCAATAAGTAATCATGCCTCCGAAAAACAAGAAAAAGATCAAACTTGATTCAAAGCAGCAAACATTATTTGGTCTTCTTGGGCAAGACAAACACGCAAGGCCAGATGTTGCAGATCATGATGCGACCGATCAAACTTCCGAATCCGAAATGACAACGGATGTCTCCAAATCCAATACGCTGTCTGACAATGAGACAACAGGTGATTTATTTTATTCCTGTGACCACAGGTGCTTGACGTTGGTTATTTTTTACTTATAGGGCTTGTCCTTTGAAGCCCTTTAAGTTTGGGATGCATAGAAAATATTGCTTTTGCATCGAAGTAAAGATGCAAACCCTTGAGCTTGGGATGCAAAGATTTTAGGTCTTGTGAGTCCTGGGACTCAAAGAAGGAGATTTGTAAAAAAATCACTGAATAAATTGATTACTTTGTTCCTCTTTAACCAGGGAGGTCGGGGTTCTGCTAACTAATTCACGAAACAAAACATTAACATTGCCAAGTTATGGTTTCACATTTATTAAGATTTTCTGTTGTGTCTTATTATTTTTAGGTCAGTGGAAGATAGGTACAAAAGTATTTCTGACACAGCAAAAAGCAGGTCAATTCTGTCTTTGGGAATATCTTGCTTTAAGCTGCAGGCACCACCTCCCGCGCACAGTTCTAACTGCCAATCAGAAATCACAGAACAGTTACAAGACAACATTAGCCAATCAGGAGACAGCTTAGACAGCCAGTCAAAATGGCGGTATTTTGTGCAGACTTTCAACATAACCATCCTGTGTGAAGAAGATTATGTGGTAGAACCAGCATCTCTGAGGTTTTTAGTTCAACATGGTTTTGATTTCAACCGGCAGTATCACAAAGGTGTGTCATATTACAGAGGAAATGATAAGGTAAATTTACTTATATTTCTGGTAAATACTTAAATAGAATGTCCTGTCAGACACTGTATACCTAGATCAGACTGCTTCACAATGGATTCTTCTGTAAAATGGCTCTTTCCTACCAAAACAGTCCCAAAAATAGATTTTGTGGTTGTTTTTAAACAGATAGAATCCCATTTTTCAAAGGAATTAATATGGTAGTGCATACAAAGAATTTGTGTCAAATTTTGCTAAGCAAAAAGCCTTTCACACCTAAGTAAGCAAGGGTTGCATAGGTAAATTCACAAAAAAAAAGAAGAAAAAAAAAGAGAAAAACAAAAAACCTTTACTTAGCTGCCCAGTGGTGTATCAGCAGATGTTCCAACATTTCTGTTTTCATTCATTCTGCATCAAAACAGATGTTGTAGCCTCATAAGAAACAACATGTGCTTTTAGAAAAAAAAATCTTTTTAGCTCATTGGCACCAAAGCAAACAATGAACTCCTGTTAGCTGCAGTTTTGATATCCCACATGGTTTTGAAGATTTTGGTTGTGGTGAGTGGATACAGTGTCAAGGGAAGTAACTATTATGTTCATGTTTGCCTCCCTTTGCAATGGGGATCAAATCTTAAAGAAAAGAACTTGCTCCTCAAGGAGCAAATTCTTTCCTTTAAGAGTAGACCCCAGTTTAGAAAGGTTACTTATGCAGGGAAGCAAACAGGGAGTCACAAAAGTTGTTTCCTTCGTAAAAATTGGTGAAACAAATGGAGGTATATACCCATATACCTATGCATTGTAAAGATTTTCTTAAGTGCTGGGCAAGATTCAGTCAGGCCAGCTGTCTTGTAAACAGAAAGCTCTTGTTTATTTCAGACATCCGACTCCTCCATACAGTCAATACGGCACCTATTTACAGAGCTGATTTCCATGAAACTTCCCATAGTTGTTCACAATGGACTGGTAGACCTAGTATTTCTGTACCAGAATCTCTACTGCAACCTGCCGTCAACTTCAGCCTCATTCCTTGCCGATCTGGTAGACTTGTTCCCGAATGGCATCATCGACACAAAGTATGTCACAGACTTTGAACATATGATGCAAGCATCATACCTGGAATACGTTTTTAGAAAATGGTAATAGGTGTAATACTACTTAGAGCTCTTTTTAGTTTTGATTTGTGGATCTTTTCTAAACCTTAAGTATGTTCCTTACATTGTGAAATATTACATATGTTACTGTTGATAGATGATTTTTTTCACACCTTATGTTTTAGCAAGTATTAAATAACTTTGCTTTATCATATTATGGCTTTATTCATATTTTCAATTCATAAGATCTTTCCCCAGCAAGTCATTTGTGAACATGGTAACATGAAAAAGCTACGATAATATAGTAAATGTGTGTGACTTCCATTCCACTTGTGACAGATGAGACTTTTGAATATGCAGAAAAATATATATACCAGATTTACCTTAGCTATTTTGACATGCCAACCGTAAGCTGGTCCACAGCTATAGCAATCTGTGCAGCTGGTACAGTACAATGTTTACAATGTTAGAATTTGCTTAATAAGACCTGAGATACTGCTGACTTTCTTGTCTAGGTTGAGATAATCTTCTTTCAAACTATGAGATATTTACAATTAAAATCCACATGATTGTGACATATGTTGGCAGCTATGAGGTAATTCATAGTAGTAACCCAATAAGTTCATTGTTTCAGTCAGAGAGACAACTCCCAGAATGCATCAGGCTGTGACATCCAGTTTCCAGTGTATCCCTCCACCTGCTGTCATGTGACTTTCAGGGAGTGCCCATTAAAGCCAGCAAATGATTTGTCACATCTAGAAGATCCAAGAATCTTAACGTGTGATACATACACAGTAAGTATTATCTTGATTTGTACAAGATTTACTAGTAGCTGCTGCAGAGGTCCCGGGTTCGATACCCAGTTCAGCCACTTACTTTCGTTTCTCCCGCCGCTGATATAATAAGGGCAGTTGTCAGTTACTGGCAAAAGTAAGTGCACTTAGTACTAGTTAACCGCTTAGGAGGTCTAAGCCTGCCCAGGAATAGTGTGAATAGGTTAAAGACAGGGGTGGTACTATATAAGGAGGATTAACTTCAACAGTGTCATTCTGTCTCTTGATCACATACTGTAAAACACTTATATTTGGCGGCAGCAAAATTTGGCGGTTTTTATAAATGAACCTTTTGGCGGATATTTATTTTGGCGGTTTTGCGATTTACAAAAAAACAACAACAAAAAATGTAAGCAAAACAAAAACAAACGGAGAGAGGTGCCTTAGTCTTATAGCCCATTTGAGTCCTAGTTCTAATTGACATTCTTTAATTATGCGGCTGATTGCAGTGATTACATTTCAATTATATTATAAACAAAGCCGTTTACATTATACAGGTTATTGTCTTGCTTCTGATTTAATTAAATTGGCTTAGGTACTAAGTAGCATGACATAAACATCGCTACACTTTTTTCACCCAGAGTGTTTTACTTGGACTTCGTTTCTACTAATGCATATGATTTATATTTGCTTTGATATTATAATGGAAGGAACACATCTCTCAGCAGTGCTCAGTGGTAGAATTTCTCCTTGATCACCAGTTTAATTGGCGGCATTTTATTTTGGCGATTTTCTTCTTTTCCGCCAATATCGCCAAAATAAAGTGACCGCCAAATATAAGTGTTTTACAGTAGTGTCAACACCTCCAGTCAGCCAATAAAATGGTCATATCTGTAATTCTGGTCCACTGATTGGTTGAATAAATTTTCACACCTTTACCTGTACAGGTAAATCTGCTGTGAGATGGGAACCAGACCCCTCGGCAGAGAAGTCCTGTCTTTAAAGACAGGAGTGGACTATATAAGGAGAATTAACTTCCAAATGTCATTCTGATAGGGTGCAACTATCCCAACCTTGGGGGACCCGGAAAGGGTCCCTAACGGGTTATGGCCTCAATCCCCACCTAGGATTAAGGTCAGTTTAAGGGACCTCATCCATGCTTCCGCTTAATAGGTAACAGGGAGAGGAGTTTAAGGGCTAGCAACAAAAGGACCCTATTTGTGTCCTTAGAAATCTTTAAGGCTATAGTGGCCTACAGCCACTAGATCTGGGATTCGCACAGTGCTGCCTGTGGGAGCGGCCTGGGTGGTTTTCTGGGGGTTGCCAAGGGGGTTGGCTTTCTTGGCGCCCCTCCTCCATTCCGGGACCCTACTAACGTTTTCCTTTTCCACGCATGCAGCAGCCGTAGGGCCTTTATGAGCAGGACTGACGGACGAATCAGACTAACGATAGGGGACAATGGACAGACGATCGGTGCCCCGTTACTGCGGCTATGGATCTGTTCCGCTGAGGTGCGGGGGGGGGGGCAGACCCCCCCAGCAGGGAAATCCTGCCTTTAACTGACGGTCCCGACATGACCATACCTGTATACCATGGTCGTAAAACAATTACATAACAACTGTAATCTGCTTTGTTTTTGCATGTTCCATGTTTCACATACTTTGTATTTTTCTAATGTTGACAAGTTTTTTTTGATGGAGATGACCACTATAAGCTTCTAGCTTATTATCAGATCTTGGTACTTTACAATCCACACTGTACATGTGAATTGATTAAGAAAATATTGTTTTAAACCAGTTTTTAGTGTGCCTTGTGCCTTTGCAAAAGCATTTGTGTTTGCATCTGCATTGGTAATCACTAATCAGGTTAACTAACTCTTTTACATTTAGTTAAAAAAAACCTGTCAGCTTGATGTTACACTTTCAATGTTACATGTATTAAGAACGCACCGGTGCAGAGCTCCAGATAAGAGAGAGTATTTGATGATCATTCAGGAAATGTTTTATTGATTCTGCATAAAAACATATGTTGTGACCTCTCATCTGAACCGTCTCGTCGAGACGGTTCAGATGAGGGTCACAACATATGGTTTCAGTGAGAGATGTGAGATGTGATATTTCCTTTGATGAAATGGCAGTGTCACTGGACTGTTGCATAATAGGATTATGACAGCCAATATACAAGAATATTTGTCTTTAATTATCATCAAATACACCTGCTTATCTAGAGCTCTGTCCAGTGGGCTTGACTTGCTGCGGCCGCCATCAAGTCTGTGTATCACCCATAACTTTAGCGCAAACTGTTTTACGCCAGTTGTGTATGTCAAGGCCAGCATGCCCTGGCCTGTGTATATATGCAGTATATGCTGTGGGTAAGAACAGTTTGCGAGGTACAGTCAAATCTGTCTTAAGCAAGCACCCTAGGGAAGGGCCAAAACTTCTTGCTTAAGGCAGGTGCTCGCTCAATACAGGTTGAATTACACTGAAATTGCTACTATGGGATATGATATTTTGGCCTTTTAATACGGGGGTTTTCCTTAAACAAGGTGGCCTTGTAAGACAGGTTTGACTGTACTAATTGAGCCTTGCGCATGTTAAAATTAGAATCCTTATTTGCACATGCAGGTCCATGATATGGCAAGTTGGATTTTACTGTTTTTATGCGGTATGCTTAAATAGAAAAAAGAATTTCTGAATGATTCGAAGCTGTCATCCTGCTTTGTTACAAGGCCATGGCTGGTGTACAAAGGGACAATTCTGTCCAAAATCTCATGATATTGACCTAATCATAGATATTGACGAATTCACTAAGGACAAAAAAAGTCGTAAACGTAAAAGGCGAAAACAGAATCAACAGATGAAGACACCGGGAACTAATAATGACAGTATAGATATGACAGCTGCAGGAGATGGGAAAAATGACAGTGTTTCTATGGAAACAAATGATGATGAAGATTGTGTTGGTTTAGATTTTGAAGACGCTGAAAAGAAAATAGACAAGTTGGAGCTTGATGGAAGTGAATCAATCGAAAATAAAAACAGGGTGAATGGTGTACAGGTAGAAACGCAAAAGAAAAAGAGTAGCAAAGATAAAATATGCAAAAGCTGTGGTAAATCTACGAAAGACCTATCATTGGGTGGGGGTCATCGTGCAGGTTATGATGCATTCATGACTGGTTTGATCTATGCAGTTTACCTTTCACAGATAGAAGCAAGTGAGAGAGATAGAAAGATTGATGACTGGAAGAATAAGCTGTACTTGAGTGGAAAGGATTATCCGCTGTCAGTTTCTAAGAGTAATTTTGTTAAGCAGAGTAAAGAACATGTAGACAAAATAGCAAGAATAAGAAGAATTAATTCTTCATAGTTGTGGATATAAAGAAGATTTTTAAGTAAATGGGTATATTTTCGGGGGAAGCAATTCTGTCATTTTCCATTTTTACCTCCCTTCTGAATTTAGGTATATGCTTAAAGGAAAGAATTTGCTCCTAGGGGAGCAAATATTTACCTTTAAGAGTATACCCCATTTTGAAGAGCTATCTTAACCAAGGAAGCAAACAGGATGTCATAAAAGTTGTTTCCCTTTGTAAAAATGGCGGAAAAACATGGAGCTATACATATTCCCCTTACTTGGTTTTGATAACATGATACAGAGACTGGAGGGTGGATAGGGGTGGACTTTGGTTTAAACAATATTTTATTCATAGATTTTATACATACATGTGAATAATACAATGAAGAAATACAGGATCTGACAGTAAGCGTAACGCTTATATGTAAGTCATCTCCTGGACTTTGATGATAGATATGAGAACTGCCACAGTGAGGCAATTCTAATGAGACTTCTCAAATTCTGCAACCTGTCAGCCCCCACCTATACCTGTACCTTTGTAATTCCTATATCTAGGCTTGTGGCATTTTGGTGTGTTGCCAGAAAAAAGGATTGTAGGACCTTTGCTACTAGCAAAGGCATGGACAAGTCTGCAAACCTGTTAGTCTTACCATAGCCTTTACTATGCACAGAATCTGGGTATTGTGATAGTAGTCCAGATAAGATGATGTTTTAAAGATTATTCTGAGAAAACTGCCAAGGAAACATGTTGAGATCACTCATTAGAACAGCCTCACAGAGGCAGTTCTGAAGAGGTGTCATAACATGCTTTAGACAAGAAATAAGAATTACTGACAAAGGGTTCTAATGAGATATTATAAATATGTTCTGGGTGAAAATAAAAGTATCCAAGAATTATCCTCAGCATCCACCCTTTTCTGGACCTTTGTTATGCAGAATTGTACTTAGCTTATGCTGACACATGCTGAATGAAATGAAAAATGAAGTTAAAGGAAAAGGAATTTTCTTTTAGTGAAATTAAATTAAATATTTACTGATAATCTTGTTGATGTTTTAAAATTTTGAGATAGTACTTATTTATTTGATAATAAATAAGCCAGGGGCTTTCCTCTCCAAAATAACCCCAAAAATCTAGAACCATCTTATAAGATGGGTCTAGATATTTGGGATTGTTTTGAAAGAGAAAATTTCTTATACCAGAATTACACAAGACTGGTATCTTTTGTGTCATTCTGAAGGAGGGACACCTCCCTCCATGCCCAATGTGTCTTATAGCTAAATGAGTACACCTTTCCCAATAGGGGTCAACTCTTAAAGTAAATTTTAAAATTCTTTCCTTTAAGTGTAGACCCCATTTGGGAAAGGCTAGCTCATCCAGAAAGTCAAAACAGGAAGTCACAAAAGTTGTCTGGTAAACATAACAGAAAAACATGGTGTACCCACCCTTATATTGTGGGCTATTGATAGTAAGAGGGAGTGCTCTTTATTGCTATCCGTGTAATGGATTACCCTTCGTGTACTCGTATCCGAGTAGATCTCGTCAGCTAGTAGTTCTCGTCATTCTGCTTAAAACGAGTTTTTCGCGTATTTTTTCTTCTCTTCAACTGCCTTAATCCTAAGCTTATGATACATTTGGTCAAACTAGTACAAAAACTCATCAAGATATCGAGCTGTGTATATATAAATGCCGTTTTTTCTCTTTTGGATTGGCAAAGTCGCGCGATTACGTCCGGGGCATTCACGTGAGCACGTTCAAGCCACGTGCTGACCTCTCTTAATTGGGTCAGGTTTTCCAATATTGTGTCTACTTTGCAAACGAATTCCGAATGTAAGTCAACATTGCAGGAAAACACTCAAAAGTATTGAAAAAGCAAACCTGAACCAGTCATCATTTATCGTTTATAGCAGCCTCGTGAACAAGACAAACTCTTCGCCTCAGTTTTGTGTTTGTTTTCGTCTGCTGTGACCTCATTAAAAAATTGAGCGCATTCGGCATACGAACGGACTTTGTTACATGAATAAGATGTCAAAAATCATTATATAGGAACAACAGCAAAATGGGTTTTATATTTATTTTAAAATCGAGCTCAAAAGCAACATGACGAGAACTGCTTCTGGACGTGACGTTGTCTGTGCGTGATAGCATATCAAATAATGATCGCTCCCTGAGGTTCGTTTCTATAAATAAATTCATGACGTGTGTGTCGAAACCAGAGTTATTAGGTACACAATACATAACTACCGCAAACTGAAAGAAAACCTGCTTGTTTGGGAGAAAACAGGAAACTGTTAGAAAAAAATGACGAGAACTACTCGGATACGAGTATCAGTTATTGGGTTTTTAGGCATTTTTAATTGCAATATCACCCAGTTATAACAGAATTTCCTACGGATCAATTTTCACGAGTTGTGGTCCTTAAGGTATATGGGTGCACCTCCATGTTTATCTGCCATTTTTTCAAAGGGAGGCAACTTTTGTGACTTGCTGTTTGTTTCCCTGAAACTCTTCCAAAAGGAGGTCAATTTTTAATGGAAAGAAAGGAGCAAATTCTTTCCTGTAAGAGTTGGCCCCATTGAGAAGGGAGCAAAACTAATAAATGGAAGTGTTGCTGCCCATGAAAGTTCACAAATTTACCTGAAATGTCAGTAACGTGGGTTACTGGGTATTGTGCAAAGATCATAGTACATGTAGTGTTAAATTTGAATGTGACTTACATTGTAAACCAAGAGCATCGTTTTGGCAATGTAGCTTTTGATGTGTGCGGTTTGAGTTGCATCCCTTAGACCACCATTGTTGTTGGTATATCCATACCATTTGATGAAATGGTATTTATTTAATGCCTGTTTAATTGAAATTGATAAGGAATGATTATGTGGTTTCTCTGCTCAATGTTGTGCATAATTATTGCTATCTATGTTTGTATTGTGTGAAACTGAATCAGAGCAGAAGAAATTGACATTTTTATGGCATTATAAACTTAACTATGCTTTGTTTAGCAGCGATTTGATTCAAAAGATACAGCTTAACACAACATGGCCAGGGCCTTTGCTGTTTTTTTAACCTGAGAAAGTTGCAGGTGCAGAATGGCGGCTCTAAGCAGACTGCACAAATTTACACTGGTGAGTCTTGTGCCAAGAACCCATTTTGCATGCCAAAGTACAAATTATATTACATTCATAATTATTGTAGAGTCTGTTTTATGGGTGCAGCACAGTCTTTTTTTATGAGTTTTTATGGGCCACAGAAAGGCATAGCCTTATAAGTGGTAACTCTTGCCATTTTCATGTTGGCCTCCCTTCTCGGTGGGAGCCAGCTCTTAAAGTAGTATTAATTACAAAGAATGTAAGGTAGATTATCATTAAGGTATATAGCTATCACTTTCAGAGGAAGGAACTCAGGCATTTTCATTGTAGTCTATTTTTCAATGCATTTCAACTCTTAAAAGGAAGAAAGTATAAGTATGAGTTTCATATTGAGAACAGACCCCATTTCGGAAGGGCCTTTTTGTTCAGGAACATAGAAGTTGCTTCCCTTTTTGAAATTGGTGGAAAAGTATGGAGTTGTACCCATGCACCTTGACTGCTCATTTGCCTTAGACTAAAATTAGTTAGGTTGCAATGGGAGTTGTTACAGAAGCATTACCATATTTCTTTGGTTATAAGACAGCTTTTTTCCCTTCCAAAACAATCCCAAAAATCTAGATCCATTTATAAGATGGATCTAGATTTTCTGGGATTGTTTTGCTAGGCAAAAACACATCCCACTGCAGAATTTCATGACTTAGTATTTGGGGTCATTTTAGAGAAGTAATCTGGATCTACACTATTTTCTCAGCCCTGTCCCAATTCTTGCAATATTTAAAGTGCCTTATAAGATAATTGTATACTGTAAGTCTTAGAATTTCCCCTTGAAACTTACATCCTTCATTTTGGCAAAGTCTGTGAAGGAAAAGGGGTTTTGGCAAAAAGTCACTGACAAAATTCTGTCAGTGACTTTTTGCCAAAACCATTTATTTCCTTAACAGAACTTGGCCAAATAAAGAGTGATCTTTAATTATTATGGTATACAATCAAGGGAAGCAACTCTACCAATTTCATTATGGCCTTTTCAAATGGGGTCATTTCCTAAAGGAAGGAATTTGCTCTTCTACATAGGACTTTGTTGTCCATTGAAGCAAATGGGAAGTCACAAAAATAATTGTCTTTTGAAAATGTGGTGTGTGCAAGGATGGAAGTTTCTGTTGCAGATGTTTTCGTAGTCTTTAACTATCCTGTGCCAAAACAAACACAAGTTATGCCATACCCCCGGGGTTGTAGTCCTGAATATGAGTGGACATCAACTTTCCTCTATGTGTCTGCATGTGTATCTTCCAGTGCTGGGGCATCCTACTGATTTGATATTAGTAGGGCAAGGGCCTACTGTACTTGCAGTAGGTGGGTGGGGGTTGTTTGGACACTTTTTCTATCATCTGACATTTCTCTCTTCTTTCCCCCTCTCTTTGGGAGACAGCCTGATATAGACTGAAATACTCTGTAACCATGAGAGTCAAATACCTATTAGACATGCTCCATTGTACTGTGACAACTTTTGTCTAACCACATATAATTCTGGGAGGAATAATAAAAAGGAAACCAAAATTTTTATTCAAATCAAGTTTAATAACAAATCATTTTTTTTCTTAGGTAGTAAGAGAATACAAACACATACAGAATATGCTGACATGAACAGTGCAAAAACACAAAATAAATAAAACAAATAACTAAATATGTCCATCAGCAGCTTCCTGACTGATCTGATTTGTCAAATATTCTAATTTAAATCAAGATTTTCTACAAATTTCTCCATTTTAAACATTGTGTATGAATACATTTCAAGGCGATGTATCTGTCGTCCATTTTACATGGGGACTATTTTTAAAGGAACGAATTTGCTCTCAGAGAGAGCAAATTAATTCCTTTAAAAGTAGTCCCATTGGAGGATTAATCTGCCAAGGAAGAAATACTGTTCAGTAAAATGTTGTTTCCTTTGTAAAATTGCAACAGTCTAACAGTGGGGTAGGGGTGGGGTATCCATACATCTTAAAACATACAGTCAACTCTCGATATCTCGAAGTCAAACTTCAGCCAAAACTACTGATATCTCAAAGTAATTTTTCTGGTACCAGAAAATTTACTTTGAGATATCAGTAGTTTGAGATAACAGGAGTTGAAATGTAAATAAATATAAGAAATATGTTCTTTGATATAGGAAGATACTTTGAGATATCGGTGTTCGAGATATCTGGAGTTGACTGTATCTAGTGGTATATTAAGAATCCCATTGGAAAACAAGTCTCAAGAAATTCCACCAAGTATGTTTTTATGAAGAAATTGTAAAAGAACCACAATTTCAATCTGAAACTTATGGCTTATATGGACTTCCAAGAGTTACATATGGGTAGAAATGAAAAGGTGATTGTTTTATAAATAATGAAATAAATTATTCCCTTTTTCAGGTTGGGTTAAAGAAATTGTGCAATAAACATTTATCTCATTTATAAGAATCACACAGAGCTCTAGATAAGAGAGGTATTTGATGATAATTGAGGGATAATTTTTTTCATTTCTCATTGAAACCATATGTTGTGACCCCTCATCTGAACCGTCTCATCGAGACGGTTCAGATGAGGGGTCACAACCTATGTTTTTATCCAGAATTAACAAAAATTATCCCTAATTATCACCAAATACGCCCTCTTATCTAGGACTCTGATCACGATCTACCTAATTCAAACTAATGAAGTATAGTGACATTTTCAGTCAAGATCAGTATGAATAAGACCCAAATGAACTTTAACTATGAAAATGCCAAATGAACTAACTATACTTAAGGACAAAAGTTCTGCACGGATGTTAATTTAACATCCATGCAGAACTTTTGTCCTTAAGTATAGATATGAATTTTGGACTTTTCCCATGAAATACAATAAAAGTATAAATGCTTTAACTGCTTTTCAAGGTAAAAGAAAGAATATGGGCAAGAACTATGAATTAACCCATTAAGTCTCAATGTCCCATAAAAAAGAGCAAAAAAGACCAGAGCATATTTGGGGAAAATTCAGTACAATTATGAAATTTTGGATACTTGGCAATACTTTATTAATTACTTGAACATTTACGCTAAAATTAGAAGTATGAGATCTAAATTAAATACCAACATGAACTAGGCTGCACTTCAGTTTGGATTTTTCCCTGAATATGATGGGAGGACCAGCCTCCTAAACTATGCTGAGATCCAGAAAAGCTGAATTTTGGAACTGAAAATGGAGTTATTTTCCAATCTTCCTGTATAAAATTATACCATATTTATCCTAATATGGTTAAATATTGGGACACCTAAAACCAATTAATTTTCCATTTGAGACAAATGCAAAATTAATGATTTAAGGTGTCCCAATACCTATGCACATTAGAGTATTCTGTTATAAACCAAGATTTTCCCTTCATAATAGCTCAGAAAAATTTTAGATCCATCTTGTTAAACAGATCTAGATTTTTGAGATTGTTTGAAAATGAAAATGCATCTTGCAGCCGAATAATGTGACTAATTTTGCTGTCATTATGGAGTAGGAAAAACCTATCTTATCTCCAAATTAATATGGTATACAACAGGCTCACATTAGAATCACCAATGCAAATGTAGAGAGACTCTACGTCAGTGCGTCTGTTGAGAAACGTGAGGAAAATATTCCAACTTTCAGCCCTGAAATTTGGACTAATCTGGAACTTTGTGAATGATCAAACATGAAATGATTTACATCATGCAAAAAGGTTGCTGAATATATTTGCAAAGAACTAAGACTTGAACCGGTCTGTAAATAAATAAAGTCTAGCAACAGCCTGTACTTTATGCCTGTAAGTTCGACTGGGTTCATATGCAGAGATGGGAGTAGCGAAGGCTCTAATCTTATTAAATCAGGGTTTGAGGTTATAAAACTTGAGAATAATTTCAAACTCAAAATAAAGCACACTGATTGCTTCTTCCGAGCATGTGCTCGGAAGCAGCCAATCAGTGCGCTTTATTTTGAGTTAGAGAATGTACTCAAGTTTTATAACCTCTGGGCCTGTTTACCACGTCTTTGCAACAGATTTCATGTTAGAAGTATGATAATGCATATACACATTCAGCTATAAATATCTTTTGCAGAATACATTTTGTTCCCTCTGTAAATGCATTCATTGTCAGTATTAAAAAAAAAATCCACAAAACTGTCTGAATTTCTAAATGTATAATCAAGAGGGTTTAGGTGACAAACTCCATATATAGTCTAGAGGGCTTAGTTACAACCATGTACTTTTACAGTGATTAAAACTAGGAGCAAGATGGTGGGGGTGGGGGGGGGGGGGGGTTGGGGGGGGGGGGGAATCGTGAGTGCTATATGATTAACACTTGAAAGCTCAACAAGCTGCCAGAAAATTTTTGTCAACAAATGTTACAATAAAAAGTCTAAGAACTGTGACAGTGTGAGCAAACAGTGCAGGCCTAGATCAAACTGTGCGCAATGTTGGCCATACACAAGTCTACAGAGTTTGCTAGTGAAAGGCAAGACAAAAAAAAAGAAACTTTGCACTATATTAAACTCACTAAAGCACTGAAAGCTATCATTTAAACTTGATACACAATTCAGTGCTCGAGATAAGAAGGGATAACAAAGATAATTTAGAGATAATTATCCATATTTCTCCATAAAAACATATTGTGTGAGCCATCTTCAGAACCCTCTCATCGAGTCGGTCTAATGAGGGGTCACAACATATGTTTTCGTTCAGAAATAAGTAAAATTATCTTTGAATTATCCTCAGTACCCGCTCTTATCTGCAGCTCCGTATACAGGGTGAACATTCAAACACAGTATTATTGCAAAAGGTAACGTAATATCACACAGTAACATTGTCCACAATTTAACAATCTATTACTTCCTATAGGGCAATATGTATACAAGATATTGAAGGGAAGACTCTTCCCTAAAAATATGAAAATTGGTGACAGACTAAATGAAATATTCATCAACAACACATGATTTAAATATAAATCAGGAAATATTTGCAAGTCCTTATTTTCATGTAATTTTACAACTGCAAATTTTATTTTCTTGAAACTCATTTTACAAAAATAAATGGTTGCAAAATCTTCATTTTGCCTTTTTCAATCCAAAGAGCTGAAAGAACAAAGAGGTCCCATTTTGTAAGGGCTTAATTTTCCTGGGCAACAAACAAGAAATCAGATAAAAATGCTACGCTTTGTAAAAATGGCAGAAATGCATGGAAATATACTGACCCAAATGTGCATAAACATTGGGACACCTAAAATTAATGGTTTTTGGTGTCCCAATACTTATTAAAGTACTTTAGGATATTCACCATATAACATTCACAAAAGTATGCACTTGCAAAAATTTCCCAATAAACTGCGATCTAAACAAAACTAGTTCTTACAGTAAAATCAAGCACAGGGGAGATAATAAATGTTGCAAAAAGGTTCCAATGGCTGCACTTCATATGAAACAAATTTTGGGGATGATTTTTTTCTCATCAATTTCACACCATGCTTTTTTTTCATAAAAAATGCTGAAAAACATGCAAATAGATAAGAAAAATAAAATCACCACCAAAGTATGTCTAATGTGAAGCTTTTCAAAACTAACTAACTGACTAACAGAGCTGTGACATGCGAAAAAAGGGTGCTTTGTCCATCAAATCAACAAATGGCCAACTCAAACAAGCCTGTGTAACCCAAAACATCCTTTTATCATGTTATAGCTCATTTCTACTATAACTTATAATACATGTTATATATTTACAATAAATAGTGTTTGCCTCCTTAGAGAAGATTGAAACTGATGAAGTTATCTGCAAGTTAAATTTTGGGTACAAAACATCAGCTCTTTAGGCTCCTCGAAGTCAAACACTACTAGTTAGTATCAGAGTCAGATAAAGAGATTTTCTGTGTCGTGAGACCTGTAGTTTTTATTCGACATAGAGTCATAGACAGGAGCTTGGACTCAGTTGTTAAAAACTTTGTTAGCTTAACAAGTTCAATAGTCAAAGATTTGTTAAGTCTTATAGTATACAACAGTATGCTCATAGTTTTTGCTGAAAAATGTGAGGAGCTTTTGCAGTGCAAAAGCTTCTCACATTTTTCAGAAAAAAATGAGTTTTTGCAAGTAATACCTTCAAAGATATAACATCTTCTTACCAAACAATGTCCTTAGATTTGAACAACTGGGCCCAGAACTTGCTTATATTTAGCACAAAATGCTGGAACACTATACTTAGATATGCCATCCCAATGTCAGCAATTTCTATGTGCAAAAGCTAGGTCTCGTACATTATTCAGCCTTAACATGACCCCTATCTGTTAATGCAACAATGAGGTTCCTGACTGTGTGGGTTTCTTTTCAATTTGATCTTATGTACAAAATTCTGAAGATGGGAATATTTTCAACAAAAAGGACTATCCCTCTGAAGGCTGACTTCACAACAATGATTTTGTCAATTTACTGATTGCTTTCTTCAAGGATTTGACAAAATGAACAATACAACAACTGACTAGCACTTAAACAATAAATTTTCTTTTTTTACAAAGGGGCATAACTTTTATAAATATACAAATTTGCATAATGTATTGGAGTTTTGCCTTTAAATATTGCCACCTTGAAGTTGGACTTAAATACAGTCTGCTTAGTTTACTTGCTCAAAAATATTCCCATATCCAGGATATGCCATTTTCTAACAATAAATAAATATATATAGTGATATATCCAATAGATTTTGTCATCTACAATATCATTCAAAGATTTGGAGATCTTAACCATACCGTTTCAAGACTGCAAACATTCAACATCTGATGTTAAACAATTCAAAATCTTAACTTCATTTTCAAAGAGAAAGAGCTCTCCTTTAACTTTCTATTTCTGTTATGATATGTTAGTAGTTAAGTACAAATAAATAAATGAGGTAAATCTGTCCATAGCTAACTGCTGCTAGTAAATTTAGTTAGATTTCAACACCAACCACACTGTAACCTCTAAATATGCAATATACAAATATGGCTACTATATTGCCAATCATAATGTCCCCAATTATTAACTGGCTTGTCATTTAAACAGTTAAAACCAACAAAACCTATGAAGCTGTATGACTATAAACTATTCAAATTTTCTTCCCATGATACAATGGCATGCATCACATGATCAAGTCCAGCCAATCATTCTCATTTCATCAGCTTATTCCTTCAAAATGGTTGCTTTCTACCAACTGTTCAATGTTACAATGCCATCTGATTGCCAAGGGACTGGTTGAAACCAGTTTGATCTGCATCCAAACTGGTAAAAACTTGCGTCTGCAGCATCCACAACAAACATGGCAGCTACTTCAGCCAAAGGTGTCTAAGGTAGACACCAAAATTTTGTGAACCTAGTTTTCCGCCTGGGCTGGCTTCAAACAAGAACACTTTCATGCTCCATGTTGGTTGCGGTACTGGAGAAAGGTGCATCCTGGTTTGAGTGGCTATCAGATTTAGCCTTGTTTGCATCACGGCAGACTGACTGCTCAAAGTTTTTGTGAGGTGCTCTCTTCATTTCCCGCCTGCTTGATGACTGCCTACTGGACCAACTGTAAGGTGCCACCATCCCTCGTTTCTCCTGTCGCCGCATCTTACGTTCTGCCAACATCTTCTGCAAGTTACGAACCTTCCCACGAAGGGCAGAGTCATCATCTGTTTCTCTATACCCATTGCCAATACCTGTTTGACCTGGAATAGAGGAAACTTTGAATAGTTTCAGTCATTTAAACACCATTATATACAGTCCACTCTCAATGTCACAAAGTCAAGAGCTTATCCAAAGCTACGAATAATTATCTCAAAGTAAATTTTCTGGTCCCAGAAAATTTACATGGAGATACCAGTACATTTACATGTAGTTTGAAGTAACAGATACCAGGGGGTTGAAATGCATTGAAAAATTCAAAATGTGCAAACTATATCCATTTATAAAAGAGGGTACTTTGAGATATAATTGTTTGAAATTTTTTCTGTTCTGTTCAATTCTCGTATCGACGTTACCCAAGTGGCTCAACGGTACGTAACCATAGTTGCACACACTTGGCGCCGTGTGTCCATCCAATATTATTGTTTGAAATAACAAGAGCCAACTGTATATGCTTTGGTCTTTTAAAACATTCAAGTTTTGAAACATTTCCTGATTTCTGACATTAAACATGTCTGACAAATATCAACAAACTTATTGATTATTAACATTTAAATTGGCATTTAGAGATAAAATTTCAACAAACCCTATCTTAATGTTAAGCTTTAAGAACTGGCAAAGCAGAACATGCTAAAAGGTCTATACTGTTTGCTAACGTGTTTCAGTTGCTGTATTTAACTCTTTAAGCACCAAAAAGCAGACGACAAAATTTATGTCTGCAAAAATTAAAAAAAAATGCCTTGTCCAAGACATTTAATATTGAGAGTTCAAAGACTAGACGGCAAACAGTGTAGATTGGACGAGCCGCCTCATCAGGATCTACGCTGTTTGCAAATTTTGCTCATTTCGTCACTGGGGCATAAAGAGTTAAGGTGTATGGGTACAGTCCTTTTTCCCGCCATTTCTATTATGGGGCACAACATTTCTTTTTGTGACTTCCTATTTGCTTCTTTGGGCAATGAAGCCCTTCCAAAATTGGAATCAACTCTTAAAGGACAGAATTTGCTCCTACTGGAGCAAATTCTTTCCTTTAAGAGTTGATTCCCATTGAGAAAGAAGGCAAAAATGAAAATGGCAGAGTTGCTTCCCCTGAAGGTGTACCCTTTCACTTAAAAGTACCATAATATGCTTCAGTGTTGGGACACCTAAAACCATTAATTTTCCATTTGTACCAAATGGAAAATTGATGTTTTTAGGTGTCCCGATATTTAAGCACATTAGGGTAAATATCACAGATCCTCCACTAAAGACACTCACCTAAACTTGTTTGGTGTACTGTGGCTGTCTGTCCGTGCTGATGTCCAGGACACATAGACTGGTTTCGAAATTGAGGAGACGCTACTAATAGGTCATTTAAAATATGAAGTATTGTGCTGATGTCCCGCTTCGGTTTACCGTCATGATCTTGTAAATTTCTGTCTAAGGTACCTGAAAGGAAAAGATTTCTTTTTGTAAAAACTTGTTTTCACAAATTAGCTTTTTTCTTTGCAGCACAGTCAGGTCATGCTCTCGACACATAATCCACAGGTTGTGAATTCAAGGTTCGTACATGGTCTTCCAGAGGCTTCGATTCATTGGCGCCGGTTCTTATTCTTTTGCATCATCTCTAATCTTTGGAGTATTTTATTCTCATGATTTCGCCCATTTTCACAACAGCCCAAAAAAACTGGAATACTGTTAAAAGGGCCATGTTGTTTTGTTTTATTGTTTTAAGTCCACGGTAAACAGCTATGGTCATGTCGGGATGGTCAGTTACCCTAACCACACTATTCCTGGGTAGGCTTAGACCTAAGCGGTTAACCAGTACTAAGTGCACATACTTTCGCCAGTATCTGACAACTGTCCTTCTTGAATCAGCGGAAGGAGAAACGAAAGTGTGGCGGGACTGGGTATTGAACTGGGACCTCCGGTTCTTGAGTCAGATGCGCTACCGCCTGCATTAAAAGGGCCATAAAACCTTGAATCATTCATCCATCTAGATGCCTTTTTAATGAGCCGCCACATTTAGATCTATACCATTTGCCATCTAGTCTTTAAATTCTCAATACAATATAGCTTGGACAAAACATTTTTTAGCTCGCCTGTACGAATGTACAGGAAGAGCTATTGCACTATCCCCGGCATTTTCGTTGGCGTTGGTGGCTGCGGCGGCGTTAGCAAAATGTTAAAGTTTTACGTTAAAGATTTTTAGGTGATGGGCAAGGCGCTGCCAGACGAGCTATCCTGTCCGGCTGAAGGTCTTGTTGAAATTTTGCAGACGTAAATTTTGCCGTCTGCTTTTAGGCACTTATAGAATTAGACATAATGAATGAACCGGAATCATCTCAGAATCTATTATTAAAGCCGTCAATGCACTCATACCTGATATTTTAATCCCTATAAACCTTTCACAGAAGAATTCTCTAAACTGATAATTATACATTATCTGTTAACACTAATGTGTGATAAAACAACAGATAATTATAGTCTTCAAAATATGAAAATGTCAAAGTTATCACAAATATGATTCTTTTCAGATACAGAATCAAGAATGGCTTATCTTCACCTTTCAACAGAATTTGAGCCACAACACGACAAAACCAACAAAGTGGCTTGTGCCTCAGGGAAGACTCAGATCAGTCTAGGCATCCCACCAGTCTGATCAGCATCTTTGTTGTCCGCATGGAGATAGCGTAGACCCTTAGCTACCCTTTAAGCACCCAGTGAAGAATCTGATCAGACTGGGTGGATGCCCTGGCTAATCTGAGTCTTCACGTAGGGCACCTGCCACTTTGTTGGTTTTGTTGGGGTGCGGCTCATTTACTGTAAATACTCTAAATATTGGGACATGTTAAGGTAAATGAGAACACCTTTCAGGGAAAGCAACTCTGACATTTTCAATTTTGTCTCCCTTCTCCATTTAGGTGGAAAGAATAATTATGCTCTCCTAGGAGAAAAGTACCCTCCTTTAATAGTACACCCCATTTTTAAAAGGGCTTTGTCTTCCAGGGAAGCAAACAGGAAGTCTTAGAAGTTGTCTCCCTTTGTAAAACTGGCAGAAAAATGGCAGTGTATCCATATGCCCTAACCACCAAACCAATTTCTGCAACTATCGAAAATTTGGATAAAATTAATTTTGTTCATTGGCATCTGTAAAAGCTGTCCCAGAGAAATGGCAAACAATGCAGATCTTGATCAGACTGCTCCTTTTGGAGCAGTCTGATCTGGGTCTACGTTGTTTGCTCAATGGCTTCTGTTCAAATTATTAGTGTAATTACAGTACAATGTACTTTATAGAAGACGGAATCTGGTTTCAAGTAGAGACATGATGTTTTGAAATGAGAAGGATTGCCTCATACCTGAGAATGTTCCAGAATAGACCCCTTGTCCTAGGTGACTGACACTGTCTATCACAGCCCCTGGAGGGTTCACAGGGGCTGAACAGGGAGGAGGTGAGGTTCTGGTATTCTGTAAAAAGACAAAACAAAAATAATGATAATTATAATAAAGATATGTAAATAGAAAATTCTAACTGCAGTAAAAAGAAGAAAGAACTAATGATAATAAATTTAGCAATCAGAAAAAAAAAAAAAATAAAAGGCCTCTGGATGGCTTGCCTGACAGTACATTGTTGTCCATTACATAAAAATCTTAAAACTTTAACGCAAAGTGGTATGCCAAAACATACACCTGCACCCTAGCGAGTACAATAGCTCTACCTGTATTTTCATAGAGACAAGCCAAAACAGGAAAAAGGAACAAAATTAGCGAGGAAAAATTAAAACCATATATCTTTCAAAATGTCTGGTGTGGTATTTTGGCATTTTCGAAGCACCTAAATCACTGCTTTACAGCAAAAACAATGGAAAAACTAAAGAACAATGTAGCATTTAAAGGTATTTTTTTATACAAGTCTCTTATTTCTCCATTAAAGCACTTTTGCATTTTCTAGCAGTGTTTCCTAGCAATGTGTAGCCACAATATATCGTATGTCATCTTTGTTTCCGCTTCTCTAGAAATAACTGGGCAAGGTTGTTCAAAACAAACAACGTAGTAAGCTGATGAGACTTTACATTTTCAAATGAATTGTATGCAGAAACTCTTTTTTTTTTTTGCTGAAAAATGTGAGGAGCTTTTGCATTGCAAAAGCTACTCACATTTTTTCAGCAAAAAATATTAGCACACTTGATTTTATATATACTAGAAGACAATGAATCACTAACTCATGACTTTGTGAAGCTATTCTCAGTGAGACAGTTCTGATGTGGGGTAACGACACGTTTTATGAGAAAATAAGGAAAATTATTCCTAAATTATCCGTTACCTCTTATTCGGTGCACTGATCCAGATTTGACATTTTATGAAACAGATATTTTTGCCTGAATTCTGATTCATTATGAGCATACATACCTCTGATACTCTGTGGCAACAAGGAGCATTACATGGTGTTGATGCGTGGGTATTGCCATACATTGAGTTATGTCTCCGCCGTGAGCTACACGTCGCAGATAACTGCAACTGAACAAACATCATATGCTCTCCTAATTTCATGGCAAGTAACAAAGGTGCACGGCCCGTCAGGAAGTCGTTTACCTGGAATTAGAAATAATTCAACAAACTTGAAACTAACTGCTGAGCGTTTGCTACGTCAGCCATGTTTTACAAAACAGAACACAATAAGTGATGGTGAAGTTGCACAAAGGAGCAAACCCAGTCAAATACAGTCTATACTCTCACTATCTCAAAGTTGAAGTTCATCTCAAACTACTGATACCTAGAAGAAAATTTTCTGGTACCAGAAAATTTACTTTGAAATACCAGTGGTTTGAGATAACAGGAGTTGAAGTAAAGAAAAATAAGAAATGGATCCAAACTATATTCTAGGATATATAAAGAAACTTTGAGATACCAGTGTTTGAGATGACAAAAGTCAACTGTAGCTGAAGTCTTTGTACTTTTTTATATCAAGATTATTTTATGTATCTGGATGGTCAGGGTAAACCGAATTACAATATGACCCGTCAGGGTCAAACAGAATTTCAATATGACCGGTCAGGGTCAAACAGAATTTCAATATGACCATGCAAAGTACAAAAGACCTTGCAAAAATTCTGACTCATGTTAAAATAGACTTTCGTGATAACAAACAAAGACTCAAATCATGTGTTTAAACTTTACAAATCACGACCTACCTATTTTTAACTTGTAAGGTAATTTTACAGGTACAGTAAATACCTCAAGCATTGAGACAGTCTGTGGTATGGGCTAATAGACATGTATGTTGTAAGGCTGGGCTTGCAAAATACAACCTTTGGTCATTAGTGGCTAGCGATGCCTCTGATCAGTATGCTTGCCTGCACAATCCGATCAGACTTTCGATGAGTTTCCAAATACCGATTCAGTGTGCGAACTGCAACTGGCTCTGATGAGTCTGTGTGGCTATGAAGGCTGATCTGGTTCTACAACTGTTTGAATGTCCCCTTTTATGGCTCTTTTAATGCGAATAGGTACACTTTCAGGGGAAGCAACCCTGCCACTGTCATTTCTGCCTCCTTTCTCAATAGGGTCAACTCTTAAAAGAAAGAATTTGCTTCCCGGGAAGCAAATTCTTTCTTTTAAGAGTAGACCCCTTTTTGGGACAGTTTATTGCCCAGAGAAGCAAACAGGTAGTCTGGAAAAGTTGTCCCCCTTTCTAAAAATTCAGGAAAAACATGAAGGTGTTCCTATAAACCTTAAATGAGCAATAGACTAGCTCACAGGGTATAATCGATTCCGCCAATTTTCGCTTCCTGCAGAGACTGTCCGTCATATTTGGCTTCCGCCGAGACTGTCCGCAAACTCTTGCTTCCTGCAGAGACAACTGTCCTCGAAAATTGGCTTCCTGCCGAGACTGTACGCATGACTCTGCTTCCTGCTGAGGCTCTCGGCAGGAAGCAGAGTCACACGGACAGTCTCTGCAGGAAGCCATTTATCATGTACAGAAGTCTCAGCAGGAAGCAAGAGTTCGCGGACAGTCTCGGCGGAAGCCAAATATGATGTACAGTCTCTGCAGGAAGCGAAAATTGGCGGAATCGATTATACCCTGTATAGCTAGGCTTTCTCAAGCAGCTCTTGGGCCAAGCTGTGGGCATTAAAATGTATTTTTACTTGCATGTTAGCCTTTATCGATACATTATAATACCTTTTAGCTTTAGGGCCTGAGTATCTTATTACATTTTCAAATGTCTTAAGTACGATCACATTTTCAATACCAAAAATAAACTTAAATTATGACTAATTCACTATATTCCACACTGCTTAAACAACCTAGGGGCAATGGGTTCAATAAAATGAACAAAAAAAATCTTGAATATAACTTGGTAAATGTCATCTGAGAACAGGTACCTGTAGGAGTTAACTGATAAATGCCTGAAATTGTTTTTTCTTCTTCTGACATTATATCTCCAATAGATTCTGAATTCAACCTACTCAGTAACAGCACCCTGTGCAATTTACTTTTTTTACAAAATGGCAGCAAACTCATAGAAGTAAAGTTTTCTTAGTCTTCTAACTTTCTTAAATGATCATTCTTCCAAATATGCTCATGAAGAGGCTTTAAGTGTATGAAAACAAGCAAAAATAAAAATGGCAGAGTTACTTCCCCTAGAAAGTGTACCCATTCATTTTTTTCTTTCTCATAGAGGCTGCATGCAGCTCTCCATCACGTAACTGTCAACTGCAGTCTCAGAGTCTAAACTGTGTATTGTTAGTTAATTTGGTAATTTCGTCTTAATAAGTTTCTTCTAAAATAACTGGGACATTTTTATCTTTCCCGAAATAGAAATACCTGCATATTAATAGATGCATGTTCAAACCGCAATGTCAGAAACATCTTGATCTTACACCATTAATATATATTCAAACACAGCTATTCTGAGTTGATAGGACATCACCATGCAGTAGATAGGATGCTGTTTTTATATTTCTCGTATAATCAGTTCAGACTTTCTCACAGTCCGTTAAGAGTAGTCATTTACATGCTTATATTAGAGCTTATATAAAAGATGAAGTCCTCAAAAACAGATTGGAGCAAGACTGGTATTGATTATATCCAAGTGTTATCCTGTTAACCTTCGAATGTCTAGGTATAGTAATTGCACGGGGGTAATACCAATTTGGCTACCTGTGCTTTTGACCGAGTCTGTACTATACAAGGTGGCTTTCGACCGAGACCACGATTGTAAACATTACCAATAAAGGTAAATGGTACTATTTTTAATATCTGTCGACCGAGCTGATACTGCTGTCGATTGTCTCGGTCGATGGCCACTTTTTGCCCCCCCCCCCCCCCCCCCCCCCCCCCCCCCCCCCCCCCCCCGTGTTTAAGTGTTAACCTGTTAACCTTCGAATGTATAGGTAGGTAAGAAATCTTTAACACGTAAACCACCTAGACTGAAAATAGCTGAATTTGCAAACAGCGTCGATCAAGATGAGGTAGCTCATAATGAGCCACCGCATCTGGATCTACACTGTTTGCCGCGGCTATTATTTGAATTCTCAATGTGATAAAGCTTGGATGGATGAAACAGTTTTTCTTTTCTTTAATTTGCAGACGTAAAATCTTGTCATCTACTTTTTAGGCTCTCTAAGGATTAAACTGTGAAAACAAACCTGGGTATCAGACAGGTTCTCCAGGGCTTGCATCACACGTGAGTCGGGTGTCATATTCTGAAAAACACAAAAAATACAGGGTTGGTTATCACTGCCTGTAAAAATTCTAGCTTATTCTATAGTTTAGCTTCCGCAGGATGGAAGTAATCCACACAATTAGGTTTATACATTACATACAAAGGACTGAAAGCTGTTTGCTCCAACTAGATCCATGCACATGCAACCTCTGGGGACTATGTTGACCCAACATTGGAACAACATATCAATCCTTACACTTCTACCAATTCAGGATGTATCTCGAACTAGGTTGGCAAGGATATCTGACTGACAACATACATGAAATTTGAAAGCATGGGGTAGGCACTGTATCAACGTCAATTTTGTTCAATGGGAAGAGATTGTCAAATGTTTTTGTATGTGCCATTATAACGCATGTTTTCTATCTTTTCAGTTACTTGGTCTTTTTTTCTGAAGTAAAAAAGTTCAGAGTCATTAGACAGTGCTCCAGATAAGAAGGGGTAACAGGGATAATTTAGGGATAATTTTCCTTATTTTTCCATAAAATCATATGTTGTGACCCATCATTAGAACCGTCTCGCCGAGACGGTTCTAATGAGGGGTCACAACATATGTTTTCGTTGAGAAATGAGAAAAATTATCTTCAAATTATCTTCAATACCCCCCCTCTTATCTGGAGCTCTGTTAGAAGACTGGCCAAGCAAAATAAAAGTACATGTGTAACTTCACTCAGGTAACTAACCGGTGACACCTGTGACACTTAAAGTCACGTTATAGCTGATACTATCGCATCAGGACACGAAATTTTAAATCCAATACACAAGCGTAAAAACCACAAAGATAGGAAATCTAAGATCTCTAACCACAAAAATGCAATTAACATGATTTATCCAATCAAAAACTGTACTTGGTATACACAGTAGCTGATAGAAAACAGGATACACATCCCTGTGAGATGAAATCCTGATATGAATGCATGTTGATGGCTTTTATTTTCCAATGACTTTCAGCTGAAAAATCGCATCTGAACTGCCTGCCCACTGCAACTCAAATGAGATCTAATGTCATATTTTTAGAGATAATTTAAGGACTATACATGTATAGTTTGTATCCCCAAAAGTTTTGCTAATCTGTCGCTCCTAGCATTTTTCTTTCATGAGACTTCCTTTTATGTAAATTCTGGTTTTCATTGAATATTCTTCCTTGTGAAATTACAGATGACTTCAGATGACCTGACATATATATTTTTTAATTTAATCTTCATCAATTATAAGCTACAAAGATCGCGGAAGCAATATTCAGGTCCAAAACATGTTCTGTGATGACTGATTTTTGATTGGATGATACTTTATAAGCCTTTGGTGTCATGCTAAGGTGCAATTTTAATTTCAAACTCTGTGATCCATATCACTTTTCCCTGTTATAATATCTAAAATTATCAGTATAGTTTACAATTTTGGGCCCATTAACGTGACAACTATTATAGTGTATAAGGGAAGTAACCCAGATCAGGCTGCTTAAAGGAGCTGCAATTTGATTTGGGACTGCCTACACAGTAATTTTTAACTCTTTAAGCACCAGAGACAAAAATAGCATAATTTGCAAACAGCGTAGATCCCAATGAGGTGGCTCATAATGAGCCACCTCATGTAGATCTACACTTTTTGCCCTCTAGTCTTTGAATGTCTTGGACAAAGTTTTTTTTTTTTAATTTTTGCAGACGTAAATTTTGTCATGTGCTTTTTGGTGCTTAAACAGTATTAAAATCTGTTCTAACTTGCTGTAAAAATTCTAAAATTGGGACACCTTAATTGGTTACCATAATTGTTCTAAAAAATGGAACAGTTTGGTTTTACAATGCAATAATGTGTCCAAAAGATGTAAATAGAATATAGCAAACTGTGTAGATCCTGATCAGACTGCTCCCAAAGGAGCAGTCTGATCTGGTTATTCACCGTTTGCTCATACCTATCTGCACCAATACTTAGATTTTTTATGGTAAATCAAATTAGAGTAATTAGCTGGGTGTCCCAATATTTAGTATATTCATGGTAAATCATAGATCCTCTACTTGAATTATCCTACATGTACTAATCATCATGACTCTGATGCCATTCCCAAAATCAATCAATCACTGATATGTCAGTAAGTGAAAGTAATGCACTACATTCTGACCTCATAGTAACACCTACTCACAAAATACTATGTATGTGACTGATGTTTAAGCAAGACCTACTATACGGAAAATGCCAAAATAATGATTCCAAATATTAAGAATTATCTAATTCTACCCCTACAGTGTTGTACTTTTCCCATTTTAGGTATTATTTGCCCTCCTGCCAATAGCAAGGGGACTTGGGGATAAAAGTATATGTATCTCAGTATTTACCTAAAATATTTGAATCAAAACTACAAAGCAAATGGAGATGGTGTAGACCCAGATCAGGCTGCTACTAATGGACAGTCTTATATCCCCCCCCCCCCCCCCCCCCAACCCCACCACCACAACCAACTTCACCTCCTCACAAGTAGGTCATTAGGACCTCTACCAATTATAATCCTTGTAAGAAACAAGTGAGAATCAGCAATGGTCCACTAGCTCCATATGACCTAAGATGTGTTAAGCTATCTAAAACTGTCACAGTTTAAGAGTTTATGTCATGCACTTATCATTATGCTGGCCGACTATTTAATGACCCTGAGTGGGCAGATTTTAAGTTCATATGCCCATTTACAGTATGTTCTTACTTAGTCCTGTGAAGTATACTTAGTACACTGCAATGATGACATCACTGTAATGCGATGACCTAGGTAATGCTCTAATTTTTTTCCCTTTGATCTTTCAAGACAAAAAAGGCCAACTTAACACCTTTCATAACCTGCCATAGATGCCCTTTGAATGATATTTGATGATATATATGAGCATTGTAAATTAAGATAAACTTTTCAGAAAGTCACACAGTCTGATCAGAATCTTCCCTGTTAGCGACAAGAATATCTTGGGGATTAAGGTCAAAGGACGCAAAGGACCCCCCCCCCCCCCCCCCCCCACACACACACACTTCAATGGGGTTCAACTCTTAAACAAAGAATCTAGGGGCAAATTATTTTCTTTAAGAGTAGAATCCCATTTGAAAGGGCTCTTTTAATGGGGTGCTATGCACCAATGGCTAAATCAAATTAAAAATGTTTGCATTTTGGTAAACCGTTATTAAACCAGCAGTTAAACCAACAAAACTTTGCGACACTTACAGAAAGATAAAAATTTAAAGAAAATAAAAAAAATAAATATATACTCACTAAACTCCGCATATTCAATATTTCAAACTTTTATAAAATCCAATACAAATATTCTCAATCTAAATCTATACTGAAACGTTTATAGATACACACGCTACGAGACTAGAGAAGTGAATGTGTGGCTTTAGAATGTTAATACTCTATGTGATTTTCCGCCCACACATTCTATGTAGGAAGAGAGCTATACATAATACGCTTACCATAAAATTCTAAACATTGGGACAGATAGGTCTGAGCAAACAGTGCAGACCCAGATCAGACTGCTCAATGAGCAGTCTGATCTGGGTCTGCACTGTTGCCATACCATCTGCTATTTTACATGCAGTACATGTATTGCATTGAAAAAAAAAAAGTTCAGTTTTTAGAATGGTTCCAGAAATTATCATATTTTGTTCCAATTTTTAGAATTTTTATGGTAAAGGCTGTTTCCCTGCAGAGACCAGCTGGCTGATAAAATCTTGTAAGGGTGCTTGCAAAACATGCCTAAAGACCTGGAACCAGGGATGACCTGAATAAGCCTGCTCAGCAATACACTCTGAACCAGAAGACAACTTATGAAATCTGCAGATCCTGGGAAGTCTATGAATGGACAAATGATGTGATTTAAGTCTGACCGCACAGAAAATCTCACCCTGATTTTACTGGTTGCACGCGCATAAAGGGCCCTGTTCCTGGCCTTGGATCCATGTTGTTTGTGTTTTGTAATTTTTTAATTTTCAACCTATTTTTTTTTGTACCATTTAACCTTAACAGCAAGATAAAAAAAAAGAAAAAAAAAAGAAGAAAATTGATAAAAATAAAGAAAATACAGTATTGAGTTCAATGAACTTTTGCTCACACTGACTAGTAATGAGTGCAGATGAAATGAGCTTTTTTTAGGCAGTTTTGATTATTTATATGATGTAACCCTTCAGGAAATAAAAGAGTGTATCATGTATTTTAATATAGTCAATTAAATTCTGTGGCTTTTTCCAGCATTACTTCATGTGGTGTCTTTTTTTGCAATACATATGCAGATTTAAAAAAAAAAGGGGTGGGACCTAAAGAATATAAAAAAATTTAACACCAAATTATTTGGTCAAATCCGCAGCTCAGAGAAAGGTTGCACAGTGCATCAAATTTTTGTTTGACATTTTGTAGAGAAAGAAAAACTAAGATAAGTTAGTTTCTACAGGTGCGTAGAGGTAAATAATTGAACTGGTATTTCTTCTTCATGAAAGAAGCTGGCATTTAAACTGGGTGCTTAACCAGTGGGCACATGACGTCAAAATGACGTGGTGCTGACATTGATGCGACGTCATCACATCGCATTGATGTCAGTGCAATGTCATTACGACTTCATGTGCCTGCTGGGTAACCAGAACAATGGCACTGGAAGATATTTGCAGTCTGATCAGGGTCTTCACTACTTGCCAAACATATTGTGTGTTAGTCCAGCTCCGGACCGAAATTATTTCAGAAACAAAGTTTCTGTGAAAATTGAAACTTGTTTCTGGGCATTTTCCGGCCCAGAGCTGGGCTAATTGTGTGTGAAATGGCAGCTTTAGTAACATAATGCAGATGTGCAGGCTGATCTAAAATCTTGTTTAAAAGTTTAAGCCTTAAGATAAATTGGTGTACTTTCAAGGGAAGCAACTTCATTTTTTGCATTCCCCCCTATTCTCAATCCCCAAATCACATGCCCCAGTTGTTAAAAGCATTCTTTGCTTAAGTCTTAATTAAGTCTTATGGTACACATAAAATCAAGTATGCTCATGTTTTTTACTGAAAAACGTGAGAAACTTTTGCACTGCAAAAGTTTCTAGCATTTTTCAACAAAAACTGGCAGCGCTTTGTGAACAAACACATGAAAATTTAACGTCTTGTGTTTGTTAACTAATGACAATGCTAGTTTTGAGCAGCTGAGCAGCTGGGCCCAGCCTATGAACAGGGAAGTATAATGCACAGCTCTTATGCACATAAAAGGAAGCTAAATAATGACAATACTGGATATTTTAGGGGGGATATAATTTTTCATAAAAATATAAGCTGTCACGGACCACTTGGTGAGGTGGTTCAAATGAGAGTCACAACATGTTTTTATCTTAAAATAGGAAAATTTACCAGTATCCCTAGTTTATCACTCCATAAATCTCTTATCCAAATTAGCAACAATACGCCAAAACCAACAAAGTGGTATGTGTGCCCAGCAAGGGCTCAGATCAGCCTTGGCATCTGCTGAGTCCCATCAGAGTCTTTGCTGTGTGCTTAAAGCATAGCTCCATGCCGACAGAAAGACTCTGATCAGACTGGCAGACACCTAGGCTGTTCTGAGTCTGCACTGGGCACACATGCCACTTTGTTGATTTTTGTTGGTTGCCGTGGTTCAAATCTGTAATGTAGATTAATATTCACGGCATTGATTTTGCCCTTTTATAGGGCAACTCCCACCTTTCCTCACCAGACAATCAAATGACCTTGCTTGGCTACGTTATATGTAGGCCACATCTCACAAAAGGCCTGAATAACTGCCATCAGGGAAACCATTAATTTCTAGTACATGGCCATGAGCATTTCAGTGTAACACCTACATATAATATCATGTTATAATGACGATGCTGACGTCAATCAAATTTTTCAATATCTCAGTAGGCCTGTTTGTACTGCAGTAAGATGTAAAACATGATCTTATAGAGGAACTGTCAAAGCCTTGCATATTGGAACACACTAGTATTGGAAAAATAGTGCAGACCCTGATAAGACTGTTACAGAATAGTATGGCATGCAGTCTGTCAGCAACATTTGGATACCAAATCATCAATTGCATTGATTTTGACCCTTATAACTCTTTAAGCCCCAAAAAGGAGACAGTAAAATTTAAGTCTGCAAATTTCCTAAAAAATGTTTCATCCAAGCTATATCATATTGAGAATTCAAAGACTCACTAAGAGCGCAAACAGCATAGATCCTGATGAGGTGGCTCATGAGCCACCTCATCAGGATCTATGCTGTTTATCATGAGCAACCTCATCAGGATCTATGCTGTTTGAAACTTCTGTTATTTTCGTCACTCACAAAAAAAGAAAGATATGTTTCAAAAATTTCAAAAAGTGTTTCCAGTCATTTTTAGATTTCAAAGAACAGAGGGCAAACAGAGTAACTCCAGATGAGGTAGATCATGATGAGCCACCTCATCTGGATCTACATTGTTTGCAAAAGTCACTATTTTCATTGAATTGGCACATTATTCTATCATTTATAATATTTTCAGCTTTTCCTGTGTTGATATACACTAATGTGTTTTTCCACCATTGTTTCAAAGGACTCAGTGTCCCCCTTTCCCTGGAATGACTAAATCTGTCCTAATTGGGCCTACTCAAAAAGGAAAGAATCTGCTCCTACTGTAGCAAATTATTTTCTGTAAGATTTGACCCCCATTCTGATGGGAGATGACAATGTTACCATAATGTGTGTATGTTGGGACACCCAAAAATAATGAATTTTCCATTTGGGAAAAATGGAACATCTAATATTACAGGTGTCCCAATACTTAAGCACAATAGGGTACGCTCAAATGGGAACCAACCACCTTAAATGACTAGGGTGTTGTTATGGATACATCAGCAATGATTAATGTTAACCTCTGTGTGTGTGTTGTGTGGGGCTGGGGTGGGGTGGAGTGGAAGGGGATGAGGGAAAGTGGGAGCAGTGTTAAGATGCTTTTACTGTTTTTGTTTGCCCGAAAGACATATGGTCTAGTCACTTATTATTTTCTCATGACATCTTATGCGTACAGTGACTCTTGAAATCAACCCAAGAATTTTCTCAAAATTGGATTTTCTTCCTTTTCAATTTTTAAATAGCTGACAACCTAAAATAACACGCTTTTATTTTAATTCATGTTTATTAGAGGCATGACTTCTTATAGTACTAAGTGATATTTAAGAGTTTTAAATAAAGCTTGGTATATTTATAATCTTCTTGAAATAACCACAAAAAGCCATCCTTAGTACTATAATCTATGGGTTCTGAAAATAGTTACTAATTGCCATGCATTGAGTCAATGAATATTAGTTAGGAAACATTCCCATGTTACTTCCTTCTGATTATAACGTATTGTAATTTTCCTAAAAATTGCGACAGAGGAGACTGACAGCAAACAGAGTAGACCTTGATCAGACTGCTTCTATGAAGGAGTCTGATCAGTGTCTACACTGTCTTCTTTTCTTCCTGCTTTTCTGACATGATTCTGTTGATAGTAAAATCAATGGTAATAAGTGAAATGAACATGATTCTGTGTAAAAGTTGTTTCATTATTTATGGTAATTTTCTCAAGTCCTTCAGAACATGTTTTTTCCCCAAAGATATTTTTCCAAAACTATTGGTGGAACACAAAACAGTGTAGACCCAGATCAGACTGCTCCTTCAATAGGAGCAGTCTGATCTGGTGTCTACACTGTTTGCTTAGACATGTTTTAAGAGATATCGATGCTTTAAGATTTTAGCACACTTACGTTAAATGTGGTATTACAAAAGGCGGTTTTAATGGGATCGACCTCGGATCAATCCGATCAGCTATCTTCATCAGCTGCTAATTAAAGCCATAAATATTATTATTTCCTGCATTTTTTTCTTCTAGTTTTTGAATACACAACTTGTGGGTTGGACCCCCTCTGTGGTATCAATTAGTAAATGAACAATTTTTACTGGGATGAGCTGTTGAGGATGGAGCCCTTCCTTTAATTGAGCTCACCCAACAGTATAAACTAGTGCAAACTTAGTGCCCATACCCCACCTGTAGAAACAAAAACAACAACAACATCAAATAATATAAATAACAAAAAATTACACAGAATTACCCCATTTCTATTTATACATTAAATTGCATGAAATTAAGTACTGTCAGTCAAAAATGGGCATAAGTCAGTCTTTTTCCAACGGTTAAGACAATTCCAGGGGTATAACAACTTAATTAGCTCCGTGACCCCTTCATTTGCTCTTAAGTATGTTGCGATTAACTTTGAAATTTATTTGCTTCAAAACAAGGTAATAGTGATAATAAGGCAAAATAATTTGTTTCACCGGGAAAACATATATTCTTTTCACAAACCACAAAATTCTGGAATCTATGATTATGCACAAATGCAGCCATTTGTAACACCCCAAAGCCCTATGGCAAAGACCTAGTAAGGCAATTAATGCTATTATGAGGGTTTTCTTATAAGAAATGGCAGGCTTTGGATTTTTCTAAAAATACAGCTGAGAGGTGTCAGAATATTAAAGGTATATGCTATGTTCAATAATAGCAGCAATAATTCTGCAAAGCAAAGAATTTTATGGTTTGAGTGGGTGTCCCTCCTCCTAACACATAGCTCCATATCACATACCATATTCACCCTATTTGACCACCCCAGGCCCACCAGTTCTTCGACTACCCGATCTCTGAAATTGGGTGGTTAAGGTGGATTTTGGCAAACAGAAAAAATGATATAAAATGTTTAATAAATGTTACTGACAAAGAGTGTAGATCCTGATCAGACTGCTCCTCTTTGCTCAACTGGCACTGCTGTCCTAACATTTGTAATAAACATGACCAGTCTTTCAGAATCTGCCAAAGTTTACAGAGCTCCATAACAGCTGAATTTTTGGGGGCAAAAAATCGGTAACTTTCTTTGTGTCCTGTATAAAACAATTATGCAGCTGAGTCTTACAATAATTTAGCATCTCCATGTCCAGATTTTAATCAATGAGATCAAAGGACAATATTTGTTTATAGATAAAAAAGTTCCAGTTTTCATCCCCGAATTTTCACTGCTCCGCAGCTCTGTTTGGCAAACAGCACACCAATGGCATGTTACTGTGTGGGTTAAGTTTTTAATTTGGCACGTTCCAAAAAATAAACAACTTCTGCTTCTGTTGAGAATTAAAAATATTTTAATCTCTTGCCAAGGCATTTATCATATTTATAAACATATAAGTACTCTGATATAATAAGTGCACTGGCTTAAATAGTGTTTATTTCAACAGATGAAATGCTATATGCCAATGTCATGTTCTTAATTGTCATAGTACAGCAAAAGCTTCATTAATACTTTAAAAACCAGGGCCCAGTTGTTCAAATCATTGTTAGCCGAACAAGCTTGTTAAGTGGTCAGCATGTTAAGTCTTTTTCTGCTTTATAACCAAACACTGATATTTTTTTGTTGAAAAAATGTGAGAAGCTTTTAAAGCTTCTCACATTTTATCAACAGAAAATATTGGCGTATTTGAGATATTAGCGTTTGAAATTTCAACGAAATGTCAACTAATTATGTGGTTAGTTTTTAACATTGGTCCACGCCCAGAAGAACAAGCAAGGCTTTGGTAATAATTTGGTAAATTTTTGCTCCTCTTCTACAAAAACATACAAGACTTCTCTCTGAATTTCTTAAACTAATCAAGCTTAATTGCCAATTAAACAAAATACATGTAGTTCTAAAGAAGTTTTATATATGTTGTTGTTTTGGTTCTTTTTTATTGTGACATTAGAAAAATTTTCATAAATAATAATAATATTATGAATCCTTTTTGTCTTTACATAACTTTTCTTATATTTTTCTCATTATCTGTCATTTCAACAGACCAATCCTAATCATGTACTTAATGTATTTAATAAAAATATATTGTAGACAACCACAGTAATTTCCATGTTTATGAGCATGCGGTCAAATAAGCAGGAACTGATCAAGAACAATTTAAAATTATATGTAAACTTTTCATTCCTTATATGGTCATATCTAGCCTGATTACTCAAAAACCTTAAAGCCATACTCTGTACTTACTTTGACCTTTTAATCAGTCAGTGGGCCAAAGTCATCAAACAATGTTTAATTGAAAAACAAACCCCAAACTATGCCAGAATTTTTAAGATAAAATCGAGCCATTTTCCTTATCTTTTAAGAAGGACATGCAGTGGGATTCTAGATACTGACTATTTGTTATATACAGACATACCATAACACAGAGCTTTTGTGAAGAAATCACAAAAATAAAAGAACATTCCACCAAAAAATTTAGCTTATCTAGAGCTCTGTTAAATCCATTATTACCGCCCACACACTATTTTTCTTACCTAGTTGCTGCTGAACAGCCCATGGGGAAAAGGTAAAACTTGTCCTACCCTGAAAAACCCTTGATGTTTGGACAGACGGGCCTGAGCAGACAGTTCAGAATGGATGGATGGATAACTTGCCATTTTACAGCCCTTTCAACAGTATTTCAGTCATAATCTATCATTATCGAAGACGGATACTAAAAGGCTGTGTAAAATGGAATCCCGTATGTAAGGTGAAAAGAATTCATCTTCCATTGGGATTCGAACTTAGAAGGCCAGCATTAAACCCACTGAGCTACCAGGGCTCCTAAACTGTTCAGATCCAGATCAGACTGCTTTATGGTGAAACAAACCAATAGTCGATGAATCAGTTTTCAGTGAGATGTCTGTCATATGCAGTCAACAGAATTCACATCTGCATGGTTGCGTAACGTGCATGTTGTCTTGGATCAGACTGCAAAGATGTGCAATGCACATCTTTGCAGTCTGATCTGAGCCAACACTGGCTCGTGGAAGTCTTAGCTATATGCATATACACTAAGGACTATTTATGTGAGTAGAAGTTAAGTGAAAAGACTGCATGGTCAGTATTGCTTGCTTTATTAATATACCACCATCTTTGTTTTCTAGCACCGTGATTGTTCCAAATACTTGGACAGACTCTGATAGAACAGGTAAGCAGATTTATATGGCTATTGGTATTTTGCTTGGAATGCAACAGAGACATTTTACCGAATAAGTCGCATTGGAAATTTGTAAGATTTTCAAGGGAGGTAATAAATATGATTAATTCTGTAAAATAGTATGCAAATTTAGCAAGCGAATTTATTTTATAATAATAATTAACCAATACATGTGATAAGAAGTTAAACATCGGGAACAATGATAAGAACTGAAACAGAACAGAACAGAACAATGACATGAGCCTAGCAGGCACATGATGTCAAAATGACGTCATATTGACATCAATGCGACGTCAACACGGCACATTGACATCAATACAACATCATTTTGACATTATGTGCCCACTGGGAGGGTTCTGCTGAGCCTCTAAAAGACATCATTATTACAAGAATTGAAACAACAGGTGAGTTTGTATGGGGGATGAGGGGGCTAGTGGATGTTCCATTCCATCCGTCTCCAACAAAAAAAATAGCCATTTGTCCATATTCATAAATGGAAGTCCAGGAAACTGATCTTTTACCATACACACAGTATATGCTATGTAAATTGTCTCTTCTACCAATGTAAACGATCACAGGGTATAATCGATTCCGCTAATTTTCGCATCCTGCAGAGACTGTACATCCTATTTGGCTTCCGCCGAGACTGTCCACGAACTCTTGCTTCCTGCAGAGACTACTGTCCACGTGAAATGGCTTCCTGCCGAAACTGTCCGCGTGACTCTGCTTCCTGCCGAGAGCCTCGGCAGGAAGCAGAATCACGCGGACAGTCTCTGCAGGAAGCCATTTATCATGTACAGAAGTCTCTGCAGGAAGCAAGAGATCGCGGACAGTCTCGGGGGAAGCCAATTAAATGTACAGTCTCTGCAGGAAGCGAAAATTAGCGGAATCGATTATACCCTGTGACAATGTAAAAGGTGTAAACTGTCTCTTCTACTTAACAAAAATTCACAGGTAAATTAGGTGACCCAAATATGTCACAATTAGTGTTCTTTAAATATCATTAGACATCACATTTCCTCCCCTAATTATCTGCTCTTTAACATGCTTTCCTGTGGTCACATTTCTAATGTCAAATGTATTCATCCTTTATATTTGGACATGTGTACTTCTATCATTTCTGTATGGGATTGAGGAGCCCACGTAGCTCAGTGGGTTAAGCGCTGGCCTGCTGATCTAGTCCTGATTTTGATTCCCGGAGGTGGAAATCTTTTCAATTGTAATTGCACACAGCCTATCATTGTCCTGATATAACTGAAATACTGTTGAAAAGGACGTAAAATTGCAAGTCATCAATCCATCTATTGCATGGGATTGCATACTGGACTTGAACCATGAATGTTGGGCTTAACTCTTCAAGTAGCACTCTGCCACTGTTTCAGAAGAGATAACATTTGGATCCAAAAAGGGTACTGCAAACTGGAAAAATTCAGCAAAAATCTGGGAAAATCAGGGACTTATGAAGTGGAGGATGATTGAGTCCAATGAGAGGCAGATAAATGATGTGCATGGGTTATCTTTCCTGCAAGTATATCCTTTCCTCTTGAGAAGTATAAGAGCTCTAGATAAGAGGGGTATTTGATGATAACTGAGAGATAATTTTCTTTATTTCTCACTGACACCATATGTTGTGACCTCTCATCTGAACCGTCTCGTCGAGACGGTTCAGATGAGGGGTCACAACGTATGTTTTTATCCAGATTTAACAAAAATTATCCCTAATTATCATCAAATACCCCCTCTTATCTAGGGCTCTGAACTGTATATGCACATTGTCTTAAGACTGCTAACCATAAATTTCAAATACCCTGACTTTTCCAGTTCTTCACAGGTGACTACCTGTACTTTCTGACCTGACCTGACATTACATAACCTACACAGAGTCCTTAAAAGTAATATTAAACCCTCAACTGTTCCACAAGGAAATGTCTACTGATACTTTTTGTTAAATTTATATGAATAATTTTCAGCGGGGTACAATTTTTATCTTACCCTCAACAGAACTTAACCACCCCCTACCCTTAATTATCTGGAGCTCTAAACCATTCTATAAGTTTTAATAACCTACAGAAACAACTTCTTGAAATGCCAGGACCTTTAAAATAACCTTTCAATCGCTTGTAAAATATGATGTCCTTTGTTGAAATATACTTTTAGTCAATTTAAGTTCTCTATTTTTGCATTTATTTCCACTAATTATGAGGTTGGATATCAATTCTGAGACAAATTAAGATCTATAAGTGAATTGACCTTCTGAAAGTTGATGTTAAAATGAGTAAGCAATAATACCACATAAGACAAAAATACATACCGTAATTACCATGAAATTTGCAGCACCATAATAATTACCGTACATGCCATAAAATTTGAGAAAGAAAGTATATTTAATATCTGCCAATGTGTCATGAAATTGCTTGCACACTTCATTGCAAACTGTGCAGACCCTGATCAGACTGCTCCTTAGGAGCAGTCTGATCTGGCTCTACACTGTTAGATAAGGCAGTTTGATCCCAATGTTTAGCATTACCATTTAAAAAATACAAGGTCTAAAGGGTATGTGCTATATCATAAAAATCAAACAAATTAGCATTTTTCATTGTGAAATAATCTTGCATCTTTGAGCAATTTGATAACTGCCTTAATTTTCAGTGGGTCTATGAAACTTTAAAATGTCAGTTTCAAATGTCAAATGATGATATTAAAGTAGAACCATACGTAAAAAGTCAAAAAAAGAAGACACAAGAGATCCATAATTTTGAATAATGGAGTCTTAAAAGACATAGAAATATACATCTAACGAGAATGCGTCATGCAACTACACAGACATACACACAGTTGAAAATATGTAACATCGACAGCTGTTCATCTAAGACAATTCCCTATTCAGATGGTGTTTGACCCATAGTTTGAATATAGATGGATGGACAACTTGCAATTTTACATCCTTTTCAACAGTGTTTCAGTCATATGAGGATGATGGGAGGTTGATAATGAAAGGCTGTGTGCAATGGAACTCCGTTTACTGTTGAAAAGATTTCAGCCTCCAGCAGGGCTCAAATCCATGATTTTGAATATGGTCAATAAAATTCTTACCGTAGTTCCTGTCTCCATATTTGGAAGTATCGTAACTTCACTACCATTCACCAAGTGATTATCCCGCAGAGTTCCGGTTACCAATACTCTGAAATGAGGGAAATGGAAATCATTAGATGTGTGAACCCTAATGTCCTAAAGTATTGGGACACCTTAAACCATTAATTTTCCACTTGGCACAAAAACCATTAACTTTCCATTTGTCCCAAATGGAAAATAAATGGTTTAAGGTGTCCCAACATTTGAGCACCTTAGGTATACTCCATAATTACTGGGACACTTTAAGGTGGATAAGTATACTTTCAGGGGAAGCAACTTGGACATTTTCATTTTTGCTTCCCTTTTCAATGGGGATCAACTCTTAAAGAAAAGAATTTGCTCCTCTAGGAGCAAATTCTTTACTTCAGGAGTGGACCCCATTTTGGAAGGGTTTTATTTTCCAGGGAAGCAAAATGTATTTCACAAAAGTTGTTTCCCTTTAATAAAATTGCAGAATTGCAGGAGATGGACCCATATACCAGTACTGTAATTATCCCAAATCATTTCAACAACGTAGTAGTCTGACAAGTTTGCAGACCCTGATGAAACTGCTCATTCTAGGGCAGTCTTATTAGGGTTTACATTCCTATACCGGTATGCATGCCTACCTAGATTGGCTGCCATCAATGTGTACTTACACTGGCCCAGGAATAAATAGACACCTCAAAATAAGGGACTTTTCTGGGCAAGGTCCAAATCTATCCATTTACCTTAAAGTGCTTTTCTAGTCTGTTTTAGGTGTGGGTGGTAATGCTGTCTGGTGACAGTGCTTGGTAACTTTCAGTGCCAGGGTGTCTTACTTATTTGGATAACAGGGCACTTAAGGGCCTACTGTGCTTGCATTAGGTGTGGATGGAGTTTGTTTGGATACTTTTTCTCTCACCTATTATATCTCTTCTTTCTCTCTTCTTCTGGGAGATGGTTTGATATAGACTGATATACTCTTTCAAAGAGCATTTAAACCAACCAACTGTTGTAGGATTGTGTTAGAAAGGTCAGTGGCACAATCATGTGCTAAACCTAATTATCACTAGTTTAGATACATGCCACATCTGTGAAACACAAGAAAAGTTAAATGTTGCTCATTAGTACAATCCTGTATCCATTCACCTTCTAAAGTGCCATTTTCTGTTCTAGGATTCTATTACAAAGGTTAGTGGCACATACAGGTGCTAAACCTAATTATCGCTAGTTTCATATTTAGATACATGAGAATCAATGAAATAGGAAAGTCAAATGCTACTAATTCAAAGTGCTGAGGTACTGAGGGCATTAACTGTAAGTTCACTTTTTTTTAATGGGAGTAGCTGTTCATTATATAGCAGCTGATGATTCCTGCCATTAATTCCCTCCAGAATTACTGGAAGGAATGAGCTCACAACCTGGAGGGAATTACTGGCAGGAATGAGCCCTGCACAAACTATCACTGAAGGCTGGTGGGAATTACTGGCAAGAATGAGTGCATATCAATTTTAAACTACCACAGAAGGCTGGCAGGAATGAGCCCACAAACTACCATTAAATGCTGGAGGGAATTACTAGCAGGAACGAGCTCTCATTAATTGTTAACTGTAACCACTGAAGGCTGGAGGGAATTACTGGCAGGAATAAGCCTACACTCCATGAAAACTGAGGTCATCAGCCTCCCTCAATCCTCTGCAGAAAAAAAAACAGCTCCTAAAAACATTTCTTGCATTAGTTTTGTATGCCAGCTAGTACATGTATTTCAGTTTTAAAGGGGTTAGCTCAAATCAAGACAGTGAAGTTCTGTACCAAAACATAATACTTTAGTTTATCAAAAGCTCAAACTAGTCATTTCTGGCTTCATACACTAATTATCCAAGAACTTTCCTGAAAACCTTCCCTTAAGTTAATGGCCTATATATAATTTTTCTGAAAATTGACCAGTTTAGTTTTACAGTGCAGAACTGCATCCAAAGATGCAGATGGAATAGCAAACAATGTAGATCCTGATCAGGCTCCTCTTTTAGAAACAGCCTGTTCTGGGTCTGCACTGGCTGCTCAAACCTATCTGTCTTGATACTTAGATTTTTAAGGTACATGTATTCTGAATTTCACCTATCTGTTCCAATACTTAGAATTTTATGGTATTCTGAATTTCACCTATCTATCCCAATACTTACAATTTTACGGTATTCTGAATTTCACCTATCTGTCTCAGTACTTAGAATTTTATGGTATTCTGAATTTCACCTATCTGTCTCAGTACTTAGAATTTTATGGTATTCTGAATTTCACCTATCTGTCTCAGTACTTAGAATTTCATGGTATTCTGAATTTCACCTATCTGTCCCAATACTTAGAATTTTACGTTATTCTGAATTTCACCTATGTGTCTCAATTCTTAGAATTTTATGGTATTCTGAATTTCACCTATCTGTCCCAGTACTTAGATTTTTACGGTATTCTGAATTGCACCTATCTGTCCCAATACTTAAATTTTTTATGGTACTCCAAATTTTGTTACTGCTCTTCTATATTCCATAAAAAGCTCAAATTATCAACATCTGTGGCTCCTATTAAGGCAATTTTGCTAAAAAAAAAAGACAATTTATATAAGTTATAGCTGCTAAAATCAGGTCAATGTTTTCTATAGGTGTTAAGTTGGTAATTATATAAAATACAGATTTAACTCAGGTCAGTAGAGTAATATTTTTTTTAGCTTTATCTGACCACAAGTCTCACACCAGGTAGGCGGCAATTGAAAACTCTTATGCAGTCGACAAATGCGGATCAAGCGACAATTTGCAATCAAAAACACTGTTTCTAAGGGTGTTTGATTTGTGTTAATCGATAGTTAAGAACATTTTCAACTGCCGCCTATCCGGTGTGAGTCTGCATCTTAGCGCCATACTTTTTCCCATGCCAACCTAAGTAGGATGGTGCCCAAATCATTCCAAGACAAAATGTGTCTAAAACTGTAACTGCAAACTGCATATTAAGCCCAGCCCATCAGTTCCCTTTGATTCAGATTCAATACCTTCAACTGACATCAATTTGTATGTATGCATGTCCCAGTGTACAACAGGCTCCACCTAGCATGTGCTGGAAGCCATGCCAGATTTATTGCAGACCTTTATATTTGCTATACAATCTCTTGCCATCTGCCACCAAGATATATTTAGAAGCCAATATATTTACATTACTATATATTTACATTAAAAAGAGATAAAAATCATTACTATAGCTTATTTTTGGATAAAAACGACTTTCCATACCGTAATCAATCCATTTACCACACCATGCGCTTAACTTTTTCAAAATTGCAAAAAAGGTGTGGTTAAAAATGTATCTGATAACCGAACACTCAGAACAATTAAATGCTGGGTGACTGGAAAGAGACAACATGGAGTAGGACTGGACATACCATGCGTTTATACTTTTCAAGGGACAGAAAATGATATGAAAGCCTTGTGTTCGCTGTTGAATGTAAAGGTAAGTTGTTGGGTTTTGTTAGAGCTTCAAAAAGAAAAGCAGACTGTGCGCTTGTGAAATTTTTCCGGAAATGGCCCTGATGTGCGGTTACAGGGGGATGAGCGGTAAATGGGTCGATTACGGCATTTGCCTTTATTTGGTCTCAAATTCATATTGGAAGATACAAAGGGCAATTCTTTCCTTTAAGAGTTGATCCTACATGTATTTGGAAGGGCAGAAAATGGAAATAGCACAATTGCACCCCCTGAATGAGTAACCATTTAAATCTTAATTCAAATTACAGAATATTACATGTCAGGACAGTCAGTAACCCTATAACCACACTTTTCCTGGGCAGGCTTAGACCTCCTAAGCGGTTAACCAGTACTAAGTGCACATACTTTTGCCAGTAACTGACAACTGCCCTTGAAACGAAAATATGTGGCCAGACTGAGTATTGAACACCAGACCTCTGGCTCTTCACTCGGACGTGCTACCAACTGGGAACTAGGTTAATGGTTAACATGTTCCAACAGGTAGAATTACTATCATACCGTCATTTGGCTATAAAAAAGTGTTTTTCCATCTCTTAAATGACCCGAAATATCTAAATCAGTTTTATGAAATTCGGCTGTGAGATGGGTTTTATCCTCCAACAGTTCCAAAAATCTAGATCCATCTTATAAGACAGATCTAGATTTTTGGGATTGTTTTGAAAGGGCAAACCCCGCATCTTATAACCAAAGAAATACTCAAAGTGACGCCAAGATTTCCTGCTAAGCCAAGCCAAAGAATATTTTCAGTCTGAATAGCAATTCCCACATGGATTTGTCAGGCATTTTAAGCATCGGAAAGTCATTTAAGAGAATATTACAGTTCTCTTGAACTTACCACAGAATAACGGAATCAAACGTAAAAACCTTACCTTACAATACTAAATGTGCTTGCGCCAAGCATGTCTGCTTTGCTTTAAATTCTGGTCAGGGCCTTAAATTCTACTGATTCAAACTTAATAGCTACAGATCTACAGTGCAGACCTTGATTAAACTGCTCTTTTGCACAATGCTGGTCTGGAATGGATTTTAACAAAGAGGTAGGTTCTCCCATTGCACTGTCTATGTGTGTGGGCGTACAATAGGAAGAATCATGCAAGCAGGCAACCAGCCAATAGTGCCTTATGAAATGTGCCATTGAACATTAGTTAGATCAGCCAGCACAACTTTCTTTGCAAATAAAAATTTGTGAATCTTGGTAAATCTAATTTCTGATCACAGGCGTTTATGATTTGCAGGCTGATTTAGGTCTTCCCTGGAAATACAACTTGTCGTCTGCTTTTCTGGTGCCCGGCTTAATTGTCACATGACTATATGTATACAGCCTTGTTGGAATCAGTCAAGGAGTTGTGTGAGTGGCAATCCAATTCCTCGAGAGAGGTTTGTGTGGGAAACCGCAACAATAAAACAATCACTGATAAATGTTTGTGGTAGAGAAATCAATTTGAGGTCTTTTTAAATGCTCTGTATTGTTTTGTTTGTAAGCAGATCAAATTTCTAACATTATTATATCTCAGACATAAGCATCATAGCGGAATAATTATTGCACATGGCAACCGCAACAAACATTATGATAACTGCAGTAATGATAATATTTGTTGCAGTTGCCATGTGCTATGATTATTATGGGAAAATTTATTTCATGTGAATGTATACATGACATTTTTACAGGGGAGACTACTTTTTGTTTCCCTGCTGGGAAGGGGGACTATGAATTTGCTCTCTCTGTTAACATAAGATACCTCTACCAAAATTCTAAAGATGCAACCTTCAATATAAAGTCATTTTTATGAACCAGTGCTCCAGATAAGAAGGGGTAACAGAGATGATTTTGGGATAATTAGCCATATTTCTCCACAAAAACATATTTTGTGACCCATCATTAGAACCGTCTCATCGAGACGGTTCTAATGAGGGGTCACAACATGTGTTTTCGTTGAGAAATAAGAAAAATTATCTTTGAATTATCCTCAATACCCTCCCTTATCTGGAGCTCTGTGAACGATGTCAATTATGGTCACACATGGTTTTGTAAAACTGCTGGTTCTTCTGGAACTATGGCAAAATGTTTTGCAATTTATCGTAAAAATGTATGCTATGTCTTATGAAATGGGCAAACACTGTGAAGACCAATGTCAACCAACAAATGAGCCACGACACGTGAAAACCAACAATGTGGTTGTGCGCCCAGCGCAGACTCAGATCAGCCTGGGCATTCACCCAGTCCGATCAGACTCTTGGCTAAGGGCTTAAAGGGTAGCTAAGGGACTAAGCTACCTCTATGCGGACAGCGAAGACTCTGATCAGACTGGGCGGATGCCCAGGCTGATCTGAGTCTGCGCTGGCCGCACAACCACATTGTTGGTTTTGTCGTGTCGCGGCTCAAATATTATTCTAATCTGCCATGAGTGTCAGGCTCTATGGATCCTAAGAAATATATAGATTAAAAAATAGAAGCATGACACAAATCCGCCTTTACCAGCTGATAATGTTCAAATGTATCATGCGTACCATCGTCAATTTAATACATGCTGCAGAATTTAATACATGCTACAGAACAGGAAATATTTCTTGTTTACTTTAAAATTCTTCCCAATGCACGTTTTCTATAAATTTTAATATGCCAAAATATCAGTTTACGGCAGATTATGCGACTGTATTCCTTATATTTTACAAACCTTTACTAGAGTTACCTGACGCAAGTGACTGGAGACCCATAGAAAAGAAACTATAATTTCCGCCTTTAAAGTACAAGGGCAATTCTAATGCTTCACTTGTGTTTCAAGTGTTTTAATCAACAAAATACACAAGAGAATGCATTTGTTTACCTTCTTCAAAGACATCAAGAAATTACCGTAAACTGCTTAAATATGGAGCCATTTAACCAATTACTATATTAACATGTTGATAATAACTATCTAGTGTTACCTTAAAAACTGCTGCCAAAATGGCAAACACTACAGATCCAGACCAGACTGCTTAAGAAGCAGTCTGATCTGGGTCTGCAGTGTTTGCTGCTATGTCTTCGTGAATATTAACGTAAATACTGTAAAAAAGGTGTAGGCACTGTCAACATTCTAGGAAAATGACTCTGTGCAGTCATCCAAAAGATACTAGGAAACTAGATAGAACCAGGAACCAACCACCATTTTAGCCAATCAAATGCACCTAGCTATACCCAAGTACCTGTGTTCTGCTGCCTTTTCAATCCCACTCAAGCCCCCATATGGAGAATGTAAAGTTCAACAAATCCACCCACTGTTCAAAAAAGATTTGCACTAAGTGGTGTTCAGGTATAAGCTAAGAAAAAAAGATGTTGACAAATTCCAAGTTTAACAGCAGGAAGAGGATACCATTTCAAAACAATTGCCGTTTTTCAATTAAAGCCTATCAAATAAAATACAATTGTGCAGAAAGTTACAAGGAAATTCAGGTCCGTGTTTTGCCAGTTTCAAACTGGACAGAACTTTTGTTGTGACTTCCTGTTTTGCTTCCCTGGGAAACAAAACACTTCCAAAAGGGGGTCGAAACTTTAAGCCAATCAAATACAAAAATAGAAAAAAGTGGGTAACCTGAACTTTAACTATTCTCAATAGAGGTTTAACCCTATTGCACTCAGTACGGCCAAATAGAGTTTTGGCCGTTCTGAGTGCAATAGGGTTAAAACACTTAAAGCAGTGCCCAAGCATTTATGAATTCTAAGCCAATCAAAATTGATCCCTTGCCAATTGATACAGCGCAGGCAGTACAAGGAAGAATCTGGAGCAGGTATACAATATTCAAACAGTAAATGATTGGTAGTACTTTGCCAAGATAATAATGAACCTTTGAAATGTTAAACTAGGAAGTAATAGATATTTGGAAAGATAATAAATTGAACATAAGATCCACCTGTACCATAAATTGGAAATGACTACCTGTCTCCTGAGTGTCACCTAGCAGTACTTTTAACACTAAAAGTGCCCAAACTGAAAATAGCTGATTTGCAAAAAGTGTAGATCCAGATGAGGCAGCTCACACTGAGCTGCCTCATTTAGATAAACACTCTTTGCCCTCTATTCTTTGAATTTTTAAGATGCTATAGCTTTGAAAAAACAGTTTTTGGAATCAAAAAGACTAATATGAAAGCCAACTGACTCCTCTACCTCAGTGGCTTTTTTGCATACACTGATCCTTGTATTTACAGCTGTAAGTCAGATGGACAAGAGTACCAAGACAAAAGATGGTGCAGAAAACCTTGCAACACGTTCAGAGGTGGCATGCTTTTTAGAGAAGCTTATTAAAACTTGCTTTGAATATGTTCACTATCATTAAGGCTGTCAATGGCTGACAGACGGATGCATCATTTGGAATAATCCAATACCGAAACACAGACAGACTAAAAACCAAAATTTTATACATGAAAAAAAGCGTGGGTGTTCATTCAAAGCAGAATATGCAAATTAATTGGCTGATTACCATAATGCAATTTACAATCACCCACAATATCAGGCTAAACCTGCTGGCAGGAATAATTAATGGTCTGGCCTTACAATTTTTCTGGTATCCCTTTTAAAATATTTTAGAGCATATGGGCAGCTCAACAATATTACAATTCTGAGCATCAGAGCAGAGTCTTCTCTGTTTGCAATCCCCAGATATGATAACTGGACTGTAGTGCAACTCAAAGGCAGAACTTATTATTCCATTATGGTAATTCACAAGTTGGCATGGAACTGATGCTCTCCCACTTTAACCCCACTGTATCTCAATTATTAGGCTGATTAAATAAATAATCTCTGTGAACCTAAATTACTAATGACAGATACTGAACTTATGTGGGTTCATCAGATGTAATTGTATTTCTTATCAGTTGTCAGCTTATTAATGCAATGCTGTGGAATCATGGGAAAACTTCTCCAAATCATCCAATTTCCTTTATTTCCATTTGAGGCGTTATTTTGTTATTTCGGAAGATTGCATTGACAATGGTGGTCTCTATGGTAAACTTGTGCCATGCGATTTTATTCAAAACAAAATGTCACGAGGTCAACCAGAAGTTTTGATTACCAACATTTGTTTTGAGTTTGCCGTAGTTTTCGGATCCCTAATAGGGCGGCAAGGTCTCCGAGCAAACAGTGTAGACCATGATCAGACTGCTCCTAAGGGAGCAGTCTGATCTTGGTCTGCTATATTTGCCATTAATTTGGCCAGACCATTTTTGACAAATTGCAACTTTAACAAATTTTAGGACAATTACAGTTAGTGTTCAAAACAAATTTCAAAATGTTTTGAGTAATTATGGTATTCAAAAATAGGGTATCAATATTCTGAATATACCAAACTAATAAGAGCCAAATTTCTCTCTGAAAAGGTTAACAGATATCTTGCATGAAAATTTAAAGGTCAGGTATAGCATAAATACAGTAATCAATGCCCTTGCCAAAAAGGTTAGGGATATACTTTGATCAGTCCAATCTTTAACCTTTAACTAAAACAGAAATTAGTACCTCCCAAAACAAACTTTCTATTTCAGCTGTAATTAAGCTAATACAGAATATTTACAGAAACTTTCAACATTTATGTAATACAGTATCTTTGAAGCGGGGCAAATTCAAACTGACCAGACACTGACCAGCCTGCATCTGTCTGCAGCTGTCTATCTGGGTAATATACTCGAAAAAATATTACGGGTTCAAACTTTTACCCTGCGATTTCTGGAACATTTCAAACATTTGGTAAAATAAATCATTTCTACCTTCCATTTCATTCATTTTGCAAGTTTTGTAGACATGAAGTTTGAAATTATAGCCTTTATCTTGACCAAGTCCAGACTTCAATTCACACTACCCTCAAAATCAAAGTGGTCAGAAGACCATAAGGAGCGAATTCACCAAAATTTTCGATTTCGCCAATTCATGATTTTTTTTAAAAAATGCTCAATAGTCATCAAATTTAATCATTTTTAAGGTCAACAAGCTGTTAACAAGTTTAAAACTCATAGCAATTTTAGAAGTTACGCCCAACCAAACTGACACACTATCAATTCTCTATGGGAATTAAAACAACTTTCATTTTAGGGGTAGTTTGACTTACAGCCTGGACTTGGTCAAGACGAAGACTATTATGTTCAAGCTTCATGTGTTTGAAATGTTCCAGCAATCGCAGGGTAAAAGTTTGACCCCTTAATATTTTTTTCGAGTATAGTTAGGGTAATACTTTAGCAATACTCCAAGCATATTTTCAGCATTTTATCTGCCTTTTCAGTAGGAGAGGATAGTGGCCCAGTATAGGAGATCTACAAACATTTGTCATGAGAAACTGTTTGAACGAAACAGTATTTTTATAAATGGTTTGTAACCACGACTACCCCTCTTTGCACCCTCCTTTAGACATAATGTGATCGAGAAATAGTAAAATAATCAAACTGAATTTTGTTATACGTATCATTTATGTTTCTTTCACAAACTGTGCAGAAATGGTAGATGACAGGAAAAGGGTGGATGTAGTAACAAAACTGACAAAAAATAATCCCTTCAATGGATGCTTACAAAAAAGTAAAACTACGGTTTTCAGCATAGTTACCATTCTCCTGCTTCATTACACAATTTGTTTGAATGAACAAAAAGTTAATAATTTCTGAAGGTAATTTAACCCATTCCACGCGGGATACCCCTTTAGGGGTATTTGGGCAAACAGTCTGGATCCAGATCAGGCCCCACAAAAGTGGGGCCTAATCTGAGATCCAAACTGTTTGCTGCCTAGACATCATTTCTACAAGAGTTAGTTAGACCAATATTGTCAAAATATTCTTGATTTTGAATGCAGACGACAATTTTAGCAGACGACAAAAAATACCCAGCATGCAATGGCATAAGGAAGCTTGAATTAATTAATAGTTAAACAAAGAAGCCAATTCATGGCAAGAAATATAGAGTTCCCATAAAAAAGGCATTAAAATGCAGGGGGTAAAAAGTATAAGGAGCAGTGAGAAACAGGAAGCACACAGTTGTTTTCTTAGGCTATTTCTGAATTCAGAACATATTTATGCTCCTAAAAATCTGATTGGTCGCAACGAAGCTAGATAATGTTATTAGATATTTGTATGACCAATCAGCAAAAGGAACCCAAATTAAAGTATTTGTAATGGTAAATGGTATTATTGTTAATGGCTGTCAGATCCTGTATTGCTTCATTGTATTATTTATATGTATGTATAAAATCTATGAATAAAATATTGTTTAAACCAAAGTATTTTTAAAAATTATATTATGGGCTCATTTTGCTCTATACTTTACTTTGGCTCATTTTACCCTAAAATCTGATTGGTTGTTTAGCTACACAAACTATTTTGGGTGACAATTTCATTTCATGCAGCGCACACCCATGAGGAAGTTTGAAGTGGGTAAGCCTGTTAGTTTTGAACCAAATTTCAAGCACAACAACCACACCTAAGTCTGTATTTGGGTGCATTTCTACTTGGTCTTAAAAAGAAACAACTAGTGTTTTTAAAGAAACGCCCACATTTCAAATAAGGAAGTATTGTATTGTATTAATCAATTAAACTTTTATGCTCTGTTCAACAATTCATTAAACAAAAAAACATGCTCAAAGACAGAGTTACCCTATTTGCCTTAAATATTTGGACATCCTCCCCCACTCCCCATTCCTACAAATGGACTATTCAATCTTTAAATTAGGCAAAGTCTAATTTTCACGTTAGGTGATGCTTCATAAAAAGTTTGGTAAACAGTGTAGACCCTGATCAGACTGCTGAGGAGCAGTCTGATCAGGATCTATACTGTTTGCAGAGAAATGTAACACCATAACATTTTACAAAGACTGCACACATGTGGAAAAGTGTCAGCAATAAAAATAAAGCCTCAAGAACCGTTCAAGGACAGCATAGCTCATCCATGGCCCACCCACACCTATTATATTGCAAAAACTTAAATACTTTATTAATCCTAATAAATGCCCCTGCTCTAATAAATGCCCCCTGCCTCTTTTCTGAAAATAATGTTCTATTAACTTGCATGAATTCCTGTTTACTTCTGTGGATGCGGTAGCTCTTTGAAATGGGGTCTACCCGATCTTTAAGGAAGGAATTTGCTCCTCTAGGAGCAAATTCTTGTCTTTAAGAGTTGACCCCTTACTGAGAAGGGAACCAAAAATAAGAGTTAATTCATCTGGAAGTATACCCATGACCTTTATATCGCTTATCATAGGTATTCTGGCAGTAGCTGATTTACTACTCTTTAGGCTCTATAACGCACCCGATTTGCAAAATGCAACATCCCCGGGCCGTTAAATAGGATTAATAGGGTATAAATAAAATCAAATGATTTGAACTACAGTGTACAGGCATCTAAGCAGACAAAGTTTTTGCGTAAAGACTTTGTTTGTTTGTGGGGGCAGCTGTGGGAAGAGCATCAATATTATTTTTAAAGACTCTCCCATTATCAATCAGCTAAACCCTATTACTTGTAAATCGGCCATAAGAAAACACAAACTACATCCATACTTCTTTATGACCCAGGCTGATCAAACAAAAAATTCCATTAATGTCATTGTTTTTTGGATGCCCTTTAATATCATTTTTATGACCTTTTTGAATTTGACAGCTAAATGTTGAACAAAAGTATGTGTAGCATAATTAGGAGAAGACAATATTCTAGCACTTATAATACATTTGCAAACTTTAATGTTACCGTTACAAAGTAAAAAAATATTACTACTGAAAAGGACAACACACACAAGAAAAAAAAATACAACGTACAGCAGCCACAAATTAAATAAAATCTTATCATGTAGAAAACAGTCATAGAAGATTGCAATTGGGCGATCCTGATAAGGGAAACATTTCACTAAAACAAAAATGGGCTAAAATTAATAAATTCAGTGTGAAACATACGCACAGGGGTAATATCAATTAGGCTGCCATGTGCTTTTGACCGTCCCTATACTACGTATACAAAGTGGCTTTCGACCAAGAATACGATCGTAAGCATTACCAATTACAGTAAATGGTATTATTGTTAATGGCTGTCGACTAAGTGATACTGCTGTCGACTGTTTAGGTCAACAATCATTTTTGCATGTAATGTAATTGATTGACTCAGTTGAAAGCACAGGTAGCCAAATTGGTATTACCCCTGTGATACTGGTGAATGAAATGAGCCGCGACACGACAAAACCAACAATGTGGTTGTGCATCCAGTGCAGACGCATATCAGCCTGGGCATCCGCCTAGTCTGATAAGACTCTTTGCTAAGCACTTAAAGGGTACCCAAGGGACTAAGCTACCTTCATGCGGACAGCGAAGACTCTGACCAGACTGGGCGGATGCCCAGGCTGATCTGAGTCTGCGCTGGACGCACGACCACATTGTTGGTTTTGTCACGTTGCGGCTCAAATGCAATTGAGCCATTTTTTTTTTTTTTACATAGCAACAATTTAATCAAAATAAGTCAGTAAAAGTAAACTTTATGCAATTTTCACATAGTGAAGATTAAAATAATGGCAGCCTTCTTGATTTTTCAAACCTTATATTGTGTCTTACTTTAAGTCTTTAGTCATGAAAATTTCACATAGTTTAATTGATCATCAAGTTCTACAATATCTACTTTTATTCTATTCTATCCCATAACCTTACTAGGTCATTGGGACACCACAGATGACTTCGAAACAATCCCTTTCCCTTTGTCCTGTTTTCAGCTGCCCTAGTTGAGCTGGCAAAATCCATCTCTTTCCACTCTTTAATTTTATCTTCCCACCTCTTCTTCTGTCTACCTCTTCTTCTTTTTCCTTTCACTGTGCCCTGTAGAATCGTCATTGCTAAACCAGAAGCCAAACCACCTTGGTTTCCGTTTCCAAGCATCAGGAGTTCATCATATTCTCCAATGGCTGTTGGATCTTTCTGTGTACCTCCTCATTGGTTATATGGTCCTTGTACGTACTGTTCAGTAACATTTGGTAGCATGTCATCTCAAAGACCTGCGTTCTTTTCTCTAACTCTGCTGTCAAGGTCCACGATTCACAGGCGTACAGAGATATGGAAATGACAAGGGAGCGCATAAGTTTCACCTTTGATCCAAGAGATTATATGTTGTTATCTCTCCAAATTGGTTTCAGCTTGGTAAGAGCTGAAGTGGTTTGTGCAATCCTTGCGAGAACCTCCTGTTTTGAGCCATCATCTGAGACTACTGCTCCAAGGTATTTGAAGCTTGTTACAGTACCCAGCTTCTTTTACCTTGATCTCCCTCTGGATGCCATCTGCGCTGTTTGTCATCAGTTTAGTGTTTTCAGCACTGATCTCCATCTTATACCGTGTGCATCTTATACCTTACACGTTTTGCATTCCAATATCTCAATTTATATGACTGTGAATACTTTCCTTTAATCAAAAAATGTGATTTCGGATTCTCCCACAATCAATTACCGGTAGACATGCCAGATGTTTAATAAGTATGGAGAAACACCCTTCAAAAGCATGTACTTTAGTTCCTTTTTATTGCATCATGTCAACATTACCTGAGTTTATCATAAAAACCAAATTATACAATGATAATGCAGAAATTTAACCCTTAAAGCGCATAAAGCAGACAACAAAATTAAAATCTGCAAGATTTAATAAAAAAAAAAATTCAAGTTAAACTGTATTGAGAATTCAAAGAAGGTAAAACAGATGGTTCAATATGAGCTGCTGATGTTGTATAAATAATTGCGATGCAACTATTTTCATTTTCTGCATTTTAAGTGTAAATTATTATAAGTCTCATCGTTAATGAAAATTTGGGTACTTTGTTTTATTCCTGTGTAATATTTTAATCATCAAGGTAAATGTGTAAACTTAAAGGGGAAGCATTTCTGTCTTTTTTTCTCATTTTTATATCCAAAATTTCAGTAAAGCTCAAAATCGGCAGCTCTGATCTAAAATCTGTCATGCAAGAAGAATCAAACTATAAGCACTTTAGAAAAAAAAGCAAACTATTTGAACATTACTGATGGCACGCCCTGCATATTTAATCCTAAAATGTTACATATTGACCTATAATGCAGACTCTAAATTTGTGAAAATTATTGGATAAATTGGTTTTGATTTCTAAAGAGGGGCTTAAGTGCTACACAAAGATACATGTATATCTAAATATATCTTAAAAGTATCATCCTATTACCGTATTCTACCTAATTAGCGCACATGCCCCTATAAGCGCACACCATGGCAATTTGTGAGACATAGGACTATAAATGCACATATTTTTTACTGGCTTATTCCTTTGTTTGCTTGTTTACAAGAGCTGAAAATGCAACAGAATATATCATTTTTTATTTCTAAAGCTTCTCTATGAATTTAAAGGTTAAGCATCAGAGAAAAGCTGCCTATAAGCAGCTTTTCTCTGATGCTTTACCTTTAAATTTGTTCCTTTCAATATATAATGACCTATTAAAATGTGCGCTAATAAGAAAGAAAGTTTACTACAAGTACTTGCCGCCATTTTGAAAAAGTTAAGCGCACAGGGCGCTAATAAGGTCGATTACGGTATATCAAGAGTTTGGATGCTCATTTCCAAATAAGGAAATATTATTGCACAAATTCATATAAGGCTGCTCCAGATATACTTTCAAAATGTCACAATTCAGTTTAACTAGGCCAAGATGATATGATAAGTTGTCGGAAGGCAGCCCACACAAATTCTTCAATGTAAACAGTTTGATTTTAATTTGTGTTTTAACAGGAAAACTGTTATGATTGCGTGTGATGCAACTGCTACTTGAAACAGCTGAGAGCAAACAGCCGAGCTCCAGATAAGTTGACTAATAACGATTTACCAGTTACCAAAAGAAAGGGGTGGGGTGGGGTGTCGGGTGTGTGTGTGTGGGGGGGGGGGGGGGGGGGGGGGGGGAATAAATAAATAAAAAATCAAATTATAAAATGACAGGTTTCCTTGGTTTTACATGAAAAATGTACAGATTTCCATGATTAAATAATGGAAATCTGTTCAGTTAAACTGCCACAATGCATGTTTCTAAGATCCTGCTGTCAATAACTGAATAATTTTTAAATTTAATTTTTTTCCTCAATTTAACAGTACTTCATAAATTAGGTCATACAAAAATGTTTAAAAATCCGGAAACATTATTGTTAGAAATCTTAGCTTATCTATAATATATCTGACCCGATTTATGATGAGTGTATACACATTAAGGGGAAGTAACTATGCCATTTTAATTTTTGTGTGCCTTCTCAATGTAGGTCAACTCTTAGAGGAAAGAGTTTGCTCCTCTAGGAGCAAATTCTTTCCTTCAAGAGTAGACCATTTCTTGAAGGGTATTGTCACCCTGGGAAGAAAACAGGAAGTTAATAAAGATGTTTCGCTTTGAAAAAATGGTGGCTAAACATGGCAAAGTACCACCCATGTACCTAATAATGCAACATCAGCGAGGTTAATGCCCTACTTCTGTGCATATATATACAGAAAATCCAGTTCAAGGAGACTGACCCCAGGTACGAAAGACGCCTACACAAATATCTGTTGACTGCTTGTATTACACCTGCCGATAAAATAACATGCAGATATAAAGCACCAAAAACAAACTTTAAAAGAAATAATGTCCTAAAATGATAAGAGCCCTAAGCTGGTCCCACTCTCATGTATTTTCAACCTAGTCCCACTCTATTCCCTTTCAATGCAACACCGCTCTTGTCTCCCTTTTAATAATCTATTCCCTTTCAACTCAACCCAATCCCACTCTCATTCCCTTTCAACCCAATTCCACTCTCATTCCCATTCAACCCAATCCCACTCTCATTCCCTTTCAATGCAATCCCACTCTCATTCCCTTTCAATCCAATCCCACTCTCATTCCCTTTCAATCCAATCCCACTCTCAATCCCTTTCATCTCAGTCCAATTCCACTTTCATTCCCTTTCAACCCAACCCCACTCTCATTCCCTTTCAACCCAATTCCACTCTCATTCCCGTTCAACCCAATCTCACTCTCATTCCCATTCAACCCAATCCCACTCTCATTCCCTTTCAATGCAATCCCACTCTCATTCCCTTTCAATCCAATCCCACTCTCAATCCCTTTCATCTCGGTCCAATTCCACTTTCATTCCTTTTCAACCCAATTCCACTCTCATTCTCTTTCAACCCAATCCCACTCTCATTCCCTTTCAACCCAATCCCACTCTCATTCCCTTTCAACTCAATCCCACTCCACTCTCATTCCCTTTCAATCCAATCCCTTTCTCAATCCCTTTCATCTCGGTCCAATTCCACTTTCATTCCTTTTCAACCCAATTCCACTCTCATTCTCTTTCAACCCAATCCCACTCTCATTCCCTTTCAATCCAATCCCACTCTCATTCCCTTTCAACCCAATCCCACTCTCATTCCCTTTCAACCCAATCCCACTCTCATTCCCTTTCAACCCAATCCCACTCTCATTCCCTTTCAATCCAATCCCACTCTCATTCCCTTTAAACCCAATCCCACTCTCATTCCCTTTCAACCCAATCCCACTCTCATTCCCTTTCAATCCAATCCCACTCTCATTCTCTTTCAACCCAATCCCACTCTCATTCCCTTTCAATCCAATCCCACTCTCATTCCCTTTCAACCCAATCCCACTCTCATTCCCTTACTCTCATTCCCTTTCAATGCAATCCCACTCTCATTCCCTTTCAATGCAATCCCACTCTCATTCCCTTTCAATCCAATCCCACTCTCATTCCCTTTCAATTCAATCCAATCCCTCTCTCATTCCCTTTCAATCCAATCCCACTCTCATTCCCTTTCAATTCAATCCAATCCCTCTCTCATTCCCTTTCAACTCAATCCAATCCCACTCTCATTCCCTTTCAACTCAATCCAATCCCACTCTCATTCCCTTTCAACTCAATCCAATCCCTCTCTCATTCCCTTTCAACTCAATCCAATCCCACTCTCATTCCCTTTCAATTCAATCCAATCCCTCTCTCATTCCCTTTCAATTCAATCCAATCCCACTCTCATTCCCTTTCAACTCAATCCAATCCCACTCTCATTCCCTTTCAACTCAATCCAATCCCACTCTCATTGATCCCTTTCAACTCAATCCAATCCCACTCTCATTCCCTTTCAACTCAATTCAATCCCTCTCTCATTCCCTTTCAACTCAATCCAATCCCACTCTCATTCCCTTTCAATTCAATCCAATCCCTCTCTCATTCCCTTTCAATTCAATCCAATCCCTCTCTCATTCCCTTTCAACTCAATCCAATCCCACTCTCATTCCCTTTCAATTCAATCCAATCCCTCTCTCATTCCCTTTCAATTCAATCCAATCCCTCTCTCATTCCCTTTCAATTCAATCCAATCCCACTCTCATTCCCTTTCAACTCAATCCAATCCCACTCTCATTCCCTTTCAACTCAATCCAATCCCACTCTCATTCCCTTTCAATTCAATCCAATCCCTCTCTCATTCCCTTTCAATTCAATCCAATCCCTCTCTCATTCCCTTTCAATTCAATCCAATCCCTCTCTCATTCCCTTTCAATTCAATCCAATCCCACTCTCATTCCCTTTCAATTCAATCCAATCCCACTCTCATTCCCTTTCAACTCAATCCAATCCCACTCTCATTCCCTTTCAACTCAATCCAATCCCACTCTCATTCCCTTTCAATTCAATCCAATCCCACTCTCATTCCCTTTCAATTCAATCCAATCCCTCTCTCATTCCCTTTCAATTCAATCCAATTCCACTCTCATTCCCTTTCAACTCAATCCAATCCCACTCTCATTCCCTTTCAACTCAATCCAATCCCACTCTCATTCCCTTTCAACTCAATCCAATCCCACTCTCATTCCCTTTCAATGCAATCCCACTCTCATTCCCTTTCAACTCAATCCCACTCTCATTCCCTTTCATCTCAGTCCAATTCCACTTTCATTCCTTTTCGACCCAATTCCACTCTCATTCCCTTTCAATCCAATCCCACTCTAAATCCCTTTCATCTCATTCCAATTCCACTTTCATTCCTTTTCGACCCAATTCCACTCTCATTCCCTTTCAACCCAATCCAACTCTTATTCCCTTTCAACCCAATCCCAACAAGCTTCCCTTTCAGTGCAATCCCACTCTCATTCCCTTTCAACCCAATTCCACTCTCATTCCCTTTCATCTCAGTCCAATTCCACTTTTATTCCCTTCCAAACCTAATTCCACTTTCATTCCCTTTCAATCCAATCTCCCGGTAGCTCAGTGGGTTAAGCGCTGGCCAACTGATCTAGCGGATTGGGTTCGAATCCCACTTGAGGCGAGAAATTTCCTCCCGTAAACAGGTTCCATTGCACACAGCCTTTCATTATCATCCGCCCATTGTCCTGATATAACTGAAATACTGTTGAAAAGGACATAAAATCACAATTCATCAGCATCATCAATCAAATCACACTCTCATTCCATCATCAATCAAATCACACTCTCATTCCCTTTCAACCAAAGCCTTCTGTCATTTCCCAGAATGTTCCAAAACATTTGAAATAGTTATGGTCTTTGATTGCAGCATACTTATGATAAAAGCATGTGGAGGCTAAACGTAGGACATATATCTTTATATTATACATATATCTTTATATTATACAGAAGTTACTATGTTAATTACCTACGCATATGACTGTCGGGGACTTTGACTTCTATTTAATGCTAAGGTATGCAAAAACAAGACATACACGAGGTAGCCAGAGGGCTGACAAGTTGATTATTAAGTATGATGTCTTTTTCTTCATTCATAAAACTGTCCGTTTGTTCCCTTCCCTAACTGTCAAACTTCATACCTGAGTGGGTGACTGTCACATTGATAAATCCATTTCATAAAAATTCATCAACAAGTTACCTATTTGTGATGACTCTCAATTAAATTAATTAGAAAAAATGCCATGATGATATGTCCAGTTGTATAGGATATAGGTGTATGTAAATATGCCTAGGCTAATACTGACGGTCTGGGCCCTGGCTGTTCAATTAACAATGCCTTTAGTTCAGAATTTTTTACCTTTTAGTACACATAAAATCAAGAGTGTACTAAAGTTTTTTGATAAAAAATTGTGAGAGTTTTGCACTGCAAAAGCTCCTCACATTGGTTCAGCTAAAAACAACACTGTTTTAAGCATAGAATATGTTTAAAAATTAACATTTCATTTCAGCTTACAAAATCATTCAGCCCATGTCAAATCTCTCCAGTTTGGATAACTCTCATTCATCTAGTGTCCTCATAATTATGCCCAAATTAAATTGAATGTCTGTTGGTAAGGCTATTAAAACACCCGGGTAGGCGGCAATCTAAAAAGCTGGTGCAATCGACAAACGCAGATAAAAAAAACGTTAGAAAAAGCATTTTCGATTGCAAATTGTTGCCAATTTGCAATCAAAAACGCTGTTTCTAAAAATTTTTTATCCATGTAAATTAATTGTTAAGAGTGTTTTTGATTGCCGCCTACTCGGTGTGATTAAGACCCCCAAATTATGCAGCTAAGCAGCCATCCTTTTGACCAGTCCACAAACAACCTTCGCCACATGAGAAGTTGTAGTCCCATTATTTCAAACATTGATATCTGAAAAATTGGACAACTCACAGTATGTCAAAGAAAATTTATGATAATTAGGTTACGGTAGTTTGGGCATGCAATGTCCTTTCATATTCTTTCTAAATTTTAACTTGTATTACCTCAAACAAGCGATATCTTGAAGTTACCTATCAACAAGGAGACAACTGTCAGGGCTTGGTAATGATGTTTTGTTGTCATGGCAACAGAACTGTTCTAATTAAGCTAAAATCATTTTGTTATCATGGTTATAGATACACTCACTATTTTGTTCAGTGTCATCACATTATTATTGCAAAATACTCTTTTTTTTATGATCAATATTACTGATATTGTATGATATTGAGGACCAAATGAACTTAGTATCAAATGACACAATTACGAATGTTTCACCACTTACTGACATTATACAGAAGTCAAAATGATGAAGTTTCACAAAAATTTGCTCAGCAGTGCAGACCAGGATCAGACTGCTCTTTAAGAGCAGTCTGGTCTTGGTCTTCACTGCTGATAAGCAAAATCCTTTTTTCCCTTCTTATTTAGATTAATTACAGTATTTGTAAAAGTGTCATCATAGCTGTAGTGGCTGCAGTAGTATTAAAGTTGTCAATACTATTTGTCAGCATCTAGTTGTGCTACCGAAGCTAAGTCAACAACCTGTAGGTGTTGAAATCTGCTTTGAAAGTGAAAAGAGTGCTTAGCTGGCTGCTTACTGGATGTATGTGCCAGCCATGGTGTATCACAGTCCACATGTTTTATAAGCATTCTTATTTCTAGGACTTATATTTTGAACCTAAGTACCAGCAAGTTGTAACTGCCTCTTGTTCTAATTTAAGTCACCTCCCACTTACCAGGGCACACAACGTAGGATAGTGATGTCAATGTACAGTCAAAGTTGATTCAATGTTGTATATGCCAGCTAGGCTCTCTTTCATAACAATTACGTTTCGAGATTTAAAAGTAAATGTAAAACTAGGAAATTCTAATAATTTTTCTTGTAAAACCATGTAAATCCACATTTTTTTTGTAAAAGTTAATAATACAAAAATAATAATGAAATAAGAACTCTCCAAAAAATTAGCTTGGTCTCACCTGTTTATGCATTGTTGCGAAACAGTGTTTAAACATGAAAATTAATTAAAATTTATGCCAATTAACACCTATGACTCTCTTCTGACAGTCACAAGCAAACTTTTACAGTGACATATTTCATTAGATTGAGCCACGGAAAACTGCACCAGAAAAAGCCATGATGAGAGCTTAGCGACAGCAGATCCATTCTGTTCTGTTCTGTTCAGCACACTAATGCCATTTATCCACCTACAAGCATTCCCAGTTAAAAGACATGTCAGTTGTCATGGCTGACTACCAAACAGCATCTGACAGGAATACAATCATGACTCAAGTATCATTGGAATCATGTTGGTATTGTTATGGTTACCAAACAAAACAGTAGCTACAATGACTAACACTTACAGAACCAGCAATTAATATGGTTGAATTCGAAAACAGCATAGATCCAGATGAGGCGGCTCATAATGAGCCGCCTCATCTGGATCTATGCTGTTTGCCCACTAGTCTTTGAATTCTAATATGATACAGCTCTGAGGATATTTTTTTGAAATTTTGCATATGTAAATTTTGTTGTCAGCTTTTTTGGTGCATTATCAGGCTTACAGTACAATTGTGCTGCTTTATTGTGATCAATGGAATATACTGGACAGCTACTGATTGTCTTTTACCTTCAATCTAAGGGAGGTAAAAATAAATGAAGTTGTCATGCAGAACCAGTTAACGTGCTGTGCTCTTCAGGGACTTCCATTATTGCCACACTAATATGCAGACCCTTCCCCCACAGTTACCATATTTTTCCTGCTTAATCCGTAAAAAATTTGGTGATCTAAAGCCACTCTGGGTGGGATCAAAGAAAAAAGTGTGTATGTGTGTGTGTGTGGGGGGGGGGGATTTATTACAGAGGGGCATATTTTAATATTTACTGGAAGAAATACTGTAATTAATACATTCACACACAGGATAGGCTGCAATCGAAACTGCTCGTGCAGTGGACAAACCCGGATAAAAAACGTTGCCAATTTGCAATAGAAAGCGCTGTTTCTAACGTTTTTTTTATCCACGTTAATCGACCGTTAAGAGAGTTTTCGATTGCTGCCTATCCAGTGTGATTCAGTTTGATTTGCAAGATGTTGCCGGGGTATATATACTTTTTAGAAAATCTCAACCTGTATGATGACCATCTACTTCCAGGTTTCATGTACTTAAATCTTATCACTGAAAGCGGCAAAAATAAAAATAGTTGAATTTACAAACAGCGTAGATCCATATAAAGGGGATCTGAGCCACCTCATTTACACCTATTAGGTTTGCCCTCTATTCTTTGAATTCTCAATATGATAAAGCGTTGATGTGCCATAAATGACATTTTGCACAGGTAAATTATGTCACCTGTAATCCTGCATATTTGGTGCTTAAGTATAATACAGGTACTGTAATACTAGGATGTTTACATTTTTTTCAAAACTTTATGGTATTACATTTCTTGTTTATTTGACACATTTTAAAATACTTGAATAAATTTAAGGGTATTTCCTAAGGTAATACAACTTTTCCATGTAACAGGATCTACCGGTATATTAAAAGTACTTCTTCATTTGTACCTGAGTTTCTCTGAAACCTGTTTTGTCCTTTAGGAGAATGGATACACTGTCATGTTTCCCCACCATTTATAACAAAGGGGAACAACTTTTGTGACTTATTGTATGCTTTCCTGGTTGATGAAGCCCTTGAAAATGGGAGATAAATTCTATTTGAGAATTGCTCACCCTGGCAGTGTCTCCATTCACCTTAGAAAGTGAAGGTTTTATTTAAATGTTGGCTGACTGTCAATGCATGCAGAATCTGATCAGCTTGCTCTTTGAAAAGATTTTTATAGCACTACAGCTGTCCACTCTACCACAGTGTAAACAGTTTCAGGGCATCCTTGCTCAACTTGAGCAAGGATGCCCTGAAACTGTTAACAACTTGAGCAAGGATGCCCAGAAACTGTTTACACTGGTATGTATAAGTTGAGCAATGATGCCCTGAAACTGTTTACACTGACATAAGTTGGGCAATGATGCCCTGAAACTGTTTACACTGGTATAAGTTGAGCAAGGATGCCCTGAAACCGTTTACACTGGTACAAGTTCAGCAAGGATGCCTTTAAACTGTTTACACTGGTATAAAATCAGCAAGGATGTCCTGAAACTGTTTACACTCGTATAAGTTGAGCAAGGATGCCCTGAAACTGTTTACACTGGTATAAGTTGAGCAAGGATGCCCTGAAACTGTTTACACTGGTATTAGCTGAAAGATGGGCGATGAAGGTCCTGCTGACAGTAACTCAGTGCTCCAGGTGAGAAAGGCAAAATGGATAATTTAGGGACAGTTTACCAGATTTTTCCATAAAAACGTATCTTGTGTCCCCCTTAAATATTAGAACTAACTCACTGTCTCTCTAGACAGCTGGGTATAACTTTTAGTGTCGGGGCGTCCTTAGTAACTAATTTGGATAACACTAATTTGGCCTTCTATGCTTGCAGTAGGTCTCTCGCCTATTTTTCTCTTTTCTTTTGCTCTCTAGGAGAATGCTCAATATGGGCTGAAATACTGTCTCAAAGAGCCATTAAACCCAAAACAGCCAACCAACCAAACCAACTTAATTGACATATTAACTTATAACTCTCACTGGGACCTTTGGCTGAATAAATGTGCTTCAGAGCCATTTGTGTTTTTAAAAGCCGTCAATTTGTGGTTTTTAATTATTTATTTAACAGTATCTTTTAACTCTTTAAGCACCAGAGACAAAAATATCTGAATTTGCAAACAGCGTAGATCGGGATGAGGCGGCTCATGAGCCGCCTCATCTAGATCTACACTGTTTGCCCTCTAGTTTTTGAATTCCAAATATAAAATATCTTGGACAAAGCTTTTTTTAAAATTTTGCAGACGAAAATTTTGTTGTCTGCTTTTTGGCGCTTAAAGAGTTATTAATAATAGAAATGATAGTGCTGTTTACTATAATTGTTACTCTCGGGTCTCAAAATAGTCTGCGGTTACTATGTTTGTCTAAAAGTGCATTGTTACACATTTGTGCCTTGGCATGGAAAATGGCGCCTTAAGACAAGTGCCAGATCAGACTAATTAGAGTCTTCCCTGTCTGCACAAATAATCTAAAAATCCTGAAAAATCAGTTTGGTGGAAAAGGATATTCTGATCAGTCTGTGCAAATATGACTCAGTTTTCAAAAGTCTTTTAACCCTTAATTTTAGTTACCGGTAATTTAAAGTGTGAGACCGTAGACATAACAGCAAAAATGTCTGCAATATTTTAAATAATAATTTGCCCTGGCTGAGAAGCAATCATCAACTAAGCTTCAGATAATTTGAGGTTTTGAGGATAACTGTGGGATAATTTTTCTTATTTCTCAATAAAAACATATATTGTGACCCTCATTAGAACTGTCTCAGAGAAATGGTTTTTAACTGTCTCAGTGAAACGTTTCTAATGAGGGGTCACAATAGAGTTGTGACGCAAGAAAACCAACAAAGTGGTTGTGTGCCCAGCGCAGACTCAGATCAGCCTGGGCATCTGCCCAGTCTGATCAGAGTCTTTGCTGTCCACATGGATGTAGCTTAGACCCTTAAAGTGCTCAGAGTCTGAACAGACTGGGTGAATGTCCAGGCTGATTTGAGTCTGCGCTGGGCTCAAAACCACTTTGTTGGTTTTCTCGTGTCGTGGCTCATATGTTTTTATGGAGAACAACGGAAATTATCCCTAATTATCTTTGCTACTCCTCTGAAGTCTAACATGTAAAAGATTCATTCAAGAAATATCAATGGGCATGGGATGCACACCTTCACATTAGAATGCTGAGAAAGCACTAGAACTGTTTATTTGATTATCTATGCTGTTGAGATTCTGCAACACATGCAAGACAAATTGTCACAAAATAATCATTCGATATATCAGCCAATGGTCTCTGTAGTAGGGAGACCCAGTAGCTCAGTGCCTCAGCTTAACTAGTGGCCCTGGTTCAAATCCCACTGGGGGCAGAATTCTTTCCAACCATTTTAACAGGGCTATGTAAGCATTGCACAATTTTCATTATCACCCTTTCATTGGCCCTATATGGATGAAATACTATTGATTGGGGCTGTTTAATACCACAATTAATTAGTAATCCAGAATCACAGGGTATAAACTAGTCTCCCAATATTCACTTCCTGCCGAGACTCCATGATATTTGGCTTCCGTCATGACTGTCCGTGATCTATTGCTTCCTGCAGAGACTGCTGTGCATGATAAGAAATGGCTTTCTGCCCAGACTGTCCAGTGATTCTACTTCCTGCTGAGACTCTCGGCTAAAAGCAGAATCACACATACAGTCTTGGTAGGAAGCCATTTTTGGTGACCGCCGACTCGGCAGGAAGCATGAGATTGTGGACAGCCTTGGTGAAAGCCAAATATGACAAAGTTTCGACAGAAAGCAAAACTTGGCGGACTAGTTCATACCCTGTGAGAATTGACCCAGTCACTATTTCTTTTGTCGCTCTCATTTAGTAACTTGTACAAACTGAGTGGGCTGGATATGCAGGTTTACCTGTACTCAAGTATTGATTCGGATCTTGTGAAAGTCTGTCGTATAACTCAAGTAGACTGTGGAAGTAGACTGTGCTCGTGTTCAATCTGGTAAGAATCTGGCCGAGCGTTTCTGACAACAAATCTGACCATGCAGATTTTAATATGCCTTGGCCCGTCAAGGCATTATAATGGTCAGATTTTGCTCGGGTCTTATTTTATAATAATTAAGACTTTTTTTCGTGACATGACTTCATTAGGAAATAGTCCAAAAGCCCAGAGAGACTTAATACTTGGTGAAGTGTCAATATTATTGTACGATGAAATATATCTGTGTCCCAGATCTGTAAGACTTTTTAAGGTCGTTAACGTGTGGGTTTTGTACTGTTTGTCTATTGTGTACATGTACGTCCCGCGGACATTTGTATCATTTCCCAATAAGCGTTACCTTTGAAATAATTAGTGTAGGTGAGAGATATTTGCCTAACAGTTGAAGGCTGTTTACAGGCTAGGAAATGATGTTTGTGCTTGAGTTGCCGTAAAATCTCAAAGAATGAGGACAGTTATTCTAGAGCAAGCAGTGTAGACCCAAATCAGACTGCTCCTACAGTCTGATCTGGGTCTGCCCTCTTTGCCATTCAGCAACCAATATTATGTACCGACATAACCATTTGTTTGACTTAAAAAAAGAGGGGAAAAATCTGTAATAGAATTAGTGACATAATATTGGTTAATTATATTAAGGTATTTAGGTTCAGTTGATTAGGTTTAGCTTGTTGATAGGGGTTGGAATGTAGGACGTTTGTATGGGTTTAAGTGGGTGGGTTGAAATTGATCATATGAGCAGGTTACTATTGAGGCACGTTCCTCTCATTAATATCATGTGAACTATGCAAGCCCAGACTAGCATGCAAACTGATCGGAAATTTGTGCACTGGTAATAGGTTTAGGTTTGAGCTACCAACCTGCCTGTCCATTCCATTCCATGTACTGAACTATGCCACTGAAATTGGACAATTTTTCCATGATTTTGAGTTCCATAATCTAGGTCTATCACACTAGTTTGTTTATTGGCCCAAGCAGTTTAAAAGATGTGAAATTTATTTTATTGCCAACAGACATGAAAACTGAGTAACATTACATTTTATTGACTAGAAATGTATTCTTGTTACAAAATACCTTACTAGAACATGTATGTACATTTTGCAAGGATACATGTGAAAACCACAGACATTGTTAGCACACGTGAAAATTGATATAGTAACGCTACATTTAAATGACTTAAAAGGTATTCAAATATCTCACCTTAACACATGCACATTTTGCAAGCCTACATGTAAACATATGACAACAAATCAGGTAAATCAACAAACGCGTGTCTCAGAGACTACCAACCTGGTTGAGTGACTATCTCAAGTTCCCTCAATGACGTAAATTGTTTTGATATTTTGAAATTCACATATTTTTTTCTAAGTTAAATTATCATTCTAGGTTTACTTTCTTCCCTCATCTCCACTTTAATCTTTAAATTCTGGAGAGAAAACCAATAAAATTTCTATAAATATCGAAGTCTGAGATAAATTTGACTCAGTTTGTACAAATATATTATCACCGTTTACCATTTGGTCTTTCCCTTGGTAAAATATCATGTATCTAATATTCTAAGAGCTAAATACAGAAGGCAAGTTTAGATGAGCCGTGTCATGAGAAAACCAACAATGTGGTCGTGCGCCCAGCGCAGACTCAGATCACCCTGGGCATTTGCCCAGTTTGATCATACTCTTTGCTAAGTACTTAAAGGGCAGCCAAGGGACTAAGCTACCTTCATGCGGACAGCGAAGACTCTGATCAGACTGGGTGGATGTCGAGGCTGATCTGAGTCTGCACTGGATGCACAACCACATTGTTGGTTTTCTCGTGTCGCGGCTGAGATGAAAACTACTATACATAATTTCTTGGATGTTTTCGGTTGAATCATATATTGTCGCCCCTCAGCGAGGCTGTTATATGATGAGGAACAACATGAGCGGTGACACGACAAAACCAACAAAGTAACATGTGCCTGGCAAAGACTCAGTTCAGGCTCAACTTCAGCCTAGGCATCCACTCAGTCTGATCAGAGTCTTCACTGTACGCCTGAAGGTAGCTTTGACCCTTAGCTACCCTTTAAGTGCACAGCAAAGACTCTGATCAGACAGGGAGGATCTGAGGCATCACAGAGCGCACATGCCATTTTGTTGGTTGTGTTGTGTCGCGGCTCGTAAGTTTTAGTGGAGAATATTCAGATTCCAATCTTTAACTGCAAGGTGGCTCAGCTCAACACTTTGGGGATCAAGTACTGAGTACAGATGGATGGCTTGTGATTTTACATCCTTTAAATGTATTTCAGTCATACATGTATCAGGGCAATGGGAGTGTGATAATGGAAGGTCGTGTGCATTGGAACCTTGTTTAGGGTCGGGAAGAATTTGGTGCCCCCAGCGGGTCATGAACCTGGGACCACTAGATCAGCAGGCCAGTGGTTAGCGGCTTATCGAGCCAATGGAACGCTACAGCAAAAATAAGTTGGGACTCAATGGCAAAGGTGCTCAAGACGTGAACAATGGGGTAAATGAGATTTAACATGAGACTTGCTTCACCCCAATTCTATTCAACAACGGTCCTACAAATTTGTTTTTTTTATGGGGAAAATGAAAAATACAGAAGTACTTCCAAAAATCTGTCTATTCTGGGGCTCTGAATTGGCCTATTCCTTTATTAACATCAATCTTTGTGCCAATAATGCAGCAGCTAAGGTTATTATTCGACTAATGACGTCAATACCTCTACCTAACTTACCTGGTAAATAAATGATGCATGAATGTGTCACGATCGGACGAATCAAGCAAAACTTCGTTTAGAAATGTCATGGATATCACCAAAGTCATCAATCACTCAATAATATAGGCCAAGTGATCTATATGGATGGATCGCCTACATATTATTCACTTGCAATATTACACATCTTTTACACACCTGTTTTTTCTCTCCCTTTTTCTTTAATATGAAAAGTTGAGAAATAGGTACAACATGTTTTGAAATACAAGAGAAAACTGAGTGTATAGTTTGTTTATCGAAAAGCACTTGATTCACTCTTTCTTGTTTCAATGAACATGATAATGGGACATTTTTTGCCAACTACTCGAACCTGCCAGAATAGCAACAATGCAGACCCTGATCAGACTGCTCCCTTGGAGCAGTCTGATCTGGGTCTGCACTGTTTGACTGGTCAGATAAAATTGTCCTAATATGATACATGTAATACAAAACATAAATCAATAGGAAGGTTGGTTTAAGTATACTAATTACGACTAAAGTGCTATTAAAGTTAACTGCTATTAAAGTTAACGAAAAAAGACAAAAAAACAAACAAAAAGACAGATCATCCTATTTCCTTGTTGACAATTTGTAAATAGATATTGAAATAATAGAATATGCAGGATCGTCCAATCAAAACCACACAAGAAAGAAACAGGGATTGAATCTAATTTCACACCTTATAATGCTTAATACAACACACCTTATCCCTCAGGGACAAACAGTGCACCTATTATAGTCCGCATGCAGTGGCGGATCCAGAGGGGGTTTGGGTGGTTCAAATGAACCCCCTTCCCAGCCCAAATTATCTTATTTTTATGGGAAAGTTTCAGGAAAAATTGGTCAAACTGCACAATTCGAACCCCCTCAGGTAATTTGAACCCCCTATCCGAAATTCCTGGATCCGCCCCTGGCATATTGTAGTCCAGGATCTCCACAACTCCTTCCGCTGATTCAAGAAGGGCAGTTGTCAGTTACTGGCAAAAATATGTGCACTTAGTACTAGTTAACCGCTTAGGAGGTCTAAGCCTGCCCAGGAATAGTGCGGTTAGAATAACTGACCGTCCCGATATGACCATAGCTGTTTACCATTGATGTAAAGCAACAAATCAATCTCCACAGCTGCTTTTTGACTTTAAAGACAATGATTCAGACCAGATTGTAGGTGTGTGTGCAGGCTTGTTTTGGGACTGATCTGGGACATACTCTATACATGCACTGAAATAATTATGTAAACTGGGCTAAGGCACGCTTATCAAAAGACTTACAGAGCACTGGGACACATCCACACATAGAATCAATTTTGAAATACAGTTAGTCTGAAGGCACCATAAATTTACTGGATCTACTGTTGCTGTCCAAAAAATCAATCAGAAAATATTGAATTTATTGATAGTTTTTTAACAGAAATGCTTCTGGGACAGCACTAAGTTAAGGACCCTGATCAGACTGCAAGTAAGCAGCAGTCTGATCAAGGTCCTTACCAAGCTGTTTGCCACAAGTCAGTTTTACTAAGATGAGAGAGCTCCTAGTTCATTGATCTTGCAGCCTTCATGCAGTAACTAACATAACCATGTGGGATCACTTAAACTCTGCTAACAAGCCAGCAAAAAATGCTATTACCAGATAATCAATAGATACAGTGAAACAAAGCTACTAGGACAATGACTGTAATGGTTTTCTAGTGGCTTTCAGTACACCCTAAAGATCCTGCAACAATGGCATTGCAGGAAATTTGTTGGCCCTTTAAAATTTAGGTACCAAGTCTAAATGGGACATTGATCTAGAATTAGGTCAGCCTTATCTATTGATCTGTTCTAGGTCAAGCTGAAGTTATGAAATACAAATTATTGTATGAAAGCCAATGACCCAATATAGTGGGACAGAGACACCTAACATTTCAGGGCAGACCCCAATCAAAGCAGGCTACTTCTATAGAGTTTGAATCTGGGTCTGTATTAACTATGGCACATTGCTAGAATTTTTAAAACATATGCCTATCAGTATTGGGACACCTAAAATATTTTAATTTTCCATTTGCCCCAAATGGAAAATTAATTATTTTGGGTGTCCCAAAATTTAGAAACATTACAGTTAGTTGTTCACTGACTAGGGTGTCCCAATATTAAGGACATAATTAGGGGCCACCAAGTAGACTGAAATTTCATCATACTAAATATGTGTACTTTTACTCTGCACCCCTCGAGCATACCTCTCAAATCATTTTAATAATATCCCTGCCAGCACAACAATGAATAAACATAGAATCAACGTTGATTGAATCTTGATTCAACATTGTGGACCCAATGGGAGTCATTTGTGTCCAGACACGAGCAAGAAAACGCATGCAAAGTATAATTTGGTCACTGACCTACTTTCGCTGATTGGCAATCAAACATGTGGAAAGCTGAACAATGTTGCGGATGTTTTCGCAAGGTGGGTGGTGAAATATGGTAAATAAATATGAGAAAAAGAAACTACAACTTACCTGTCTTTAAACAACAAACTTAATTTATGTTTGTGCAGCTTTAACTTTCTAGCCAGTAAACATTTCAGTCCATCTACGGTGTCCAGTGATGAAACCGAAAGTTGAATTTTACCTCCAGTTGTAGGGCACACAATAAGATGCATTTGTTGTTTATCCTTATAATGCAAAAGTAATGGATTCCTATGACACTGTTTTCTGTTCATGTTATTCTGTATTATTCCTTTTTTTCCTATAAAAAATTGCTAAACAAAGTAAAGAATCTCTAAGTGTTTTGTCTCTGAAGCTAACAAACTTCAGTGTGTCAGTTGCGTTCGTACGCTACAACTATATCAAAGCTCCGCTACTATGTGAAACGCTTGCAACCAATCAAATAGCTTTAAGCGCAAGACGAGTCCAATTCCGCATCGCTTGTGTATTCAGTCAGTTTGTCTTTACCTGTGTCTCAAATAAATAATGTATACACACGCAGCGAAAGGGCCAATACATTATAAACATTGTTATTGAGGACACAATTTCAGATTTAAAGCGAAGTTTGTTAGCTTGAAGCTATATAGATGATATACACATTTTTTTTCAGTACAACTTGACCCCCCTACACGATTATGGGCAGCTTGTTTTGTTCCAAATGCTAGCTCTGACGTCAATCCGTGGTCACGTGCATTTGTTTTCATCAATGAAGTCAGTCTCCAATCGATGAATGGCAGAGTAAAATGTCAGTACAGTCATTACGCACAGCTGGCAATTTATCGTAAAGATAATTATTCCGAAGTATGAAGCTTCAAGGCTGATATTCTCTGAGAAAAGCCTGGTGCAGAAGAAACTTATTATGTAGCACAGTTTTGCGGGCGAAGAGAGAACTCTAGTCGGCTTTTTTTTCTGTCTCCCGTACAATGACAGCTAGGAGTCGCAGACGGAGAGGACTATTTTTTCAGAATTAGGGCACTGACTTTTGCGAAAAGACCGACAGCTGCTCTGCACTGCGCATGGAAGAAAGACTAGATATAGGGCAAAGCAAACAAGGAAAGCAAAAAGCAATACCATGATAATAGAGATAACATATAACATGTATAAGATAAAGGTTTGCCATTAACGAACCCAATAAACACAAAGCGACATACTTTTTTTGCAATTTGATTTCGAATAGACACAACGCTACAATGTTTAATTCTTCATATTTTTGTTTGATGTCTAGTTAAACACAGCGTTACAATTTAAAAAATCAGTAGAGCTAAACAGTCCTCCTGTATCGTTCGGACACCCCAATGCCGCTAATAAGAGCTAAACAGTCCTCCTGTATCGTTCGGACACCCCAATGCCGCTAATAAGTACGACACGGACAAAAATATAAATAAACAAGAGGGCCATGAGGCCCTGATCCGCTCACCTGAGCAATTGGCAAAGTGGCTTTTTCTTATGTCTGAAATTGTCAAAATATGAGTCTAGGGTCAAAAGTCAAAGACTGACCATGACCTCTTTCACTCATAAATCTTACTGTGCTAATAGGCATTAAGATAACCATATATACCATTTTTAGGCTAAAATCTTCAAAACTTTCCATGAAATCTTATGTTCTGGCATTTTCCCATATTTGACCATGCTGCAAAAAAGGTCAAGGTGAACCCAAGGTCATCATTTGAATAGTCTTTGAAGTACTCTAGTACTCCATGCTACTTACCCAGTTTCAAGGCCATAGGCATATTGGTTCTGGAGAAGAAAAATATTAAAGGTTTATATCATAAATGGGTATGGCGGCCATGTTGTCATGTGACCTGGACCATTTCAACACATTTTTGTTCCCTCAACCCCTGGAGGCTCTATATGAAATGTGACTACAATTGGCCCTTTGGCTTTTGAGATAACTTTTGAAAATGTCAAAATATGAGATCTGGGTCAAAGGTCAAAGAATGACCTTGACCTCTTGTACTCATAATTCTTCATGACCTCATTAAGATGACTGTATATACCTATTTTTAGGCCAAAATCTTCAAAAATTCCCATGAAATCTTATGTAGTAGCATTTGCCATATTTGACCTTGCCGTAAAATGGTCAAGGTCAAGCAAAGGTCATAATTTGAACAATCATGATAATACTGGAGTACCCAATGCTATATACCAAGTTTCAAGGCCATCGGTCAACTGGTTCTGGAGAAGATTTGTAAAGATTTTTACCATATATGGGCGTGGCGGCCATGTTGGTCATGTGACCTGAACCGTTTGAAAAAAATTTCATTCTCTCAACCCCTAGAGGCAAAATATGAAATTTGGTTACAATTGGCCCAGTGGCTTTGGAGAAGATTGTTTGAAAATGTCAAAATATGAGAGTTCTGGGTCAAAGGTCAAAGAATGACCTTGACCTCTTATACTCATAAATCTTCATGTACTCGACTGCATTTACCAATTTTAGGCCTTACTCTTCAAAACTTTCCATGAAATCATATGTTCTAGCATTTTCCCATATTTGACCTTTGCCGTAAAAAGGTCAAGGTCAACCCAAGGTCATAATTTGAACAATCTTGATAGTACTTGAGTACATAATGCTACATACCAAGTTTCAAGGTCATCGGTCAATTGGTCCTGGAGAAGATTTTTGAAAGTTTTTACCATATATGGGCGTGGTGGCCATGTTGGTCATGTGACCTGGACCGTATGAATAAATTTTTGTTCCCTCAACCCCTGGAGGCTCTATATGAAATTCGGTTTCAGTTGGCCCAATGGCTGTTCAGGAGATTGTTCGAAATTGTCAAAATATGGACGTTCTGGGTCAAAGGTCAAAGAATGACCTTGACCTCTTATACTCATAAATCTTCACGTACTCATTAAGATGACTGTAGATACCGATTTTTAGCCCAAAATCTGCAACAGTTTCCAAGATATCTTATGTTCAGGCATTTTGCCATATAAAAGTACAAGGAAGCAAATTTGACCTTGCCGTAAAAAAGGTCAAGGTCAACCCAAGGTCATAATTTCAACAATCTTGGTAGTACTCGCGTACCCGATGCTACATACCAAGTTTCAAGGCCATCGGCCTATTGGTTCTGGAGAAGAAGATTTTTTTAGGTTTTTACCATATATGGGCGTGGCGGCCATGTTGGTCATGTGACCAGGACCGTTTGAACAACTTTTCGTTCCTAAGTTCCCTAGAGGCTGCATATGAAATTTGGTTATAATTGGCCCAGCGGTTTCAGAGGAGAAGTCGTTTGAAATTGTGGACGGACGGACGGACGGACGACGACGGAGCCTTACCATCCTATAAGCTCCCCCGGAGCCGCTGGCTCAGGTGAGCTAAAAAATCACACAACGGATATTACTATGTGCAACACGCCCATGATGCGTTTTGACAAATCGTCTTGGGGTTTGCGTGAAATAGGTGAGAAAAAAAAATCCAGCCTCAATCATGCATATTTATATCAGTTCAAACATGAAAGAAATCACCTGGCATGCTGCATGCACAGAAAAACAGAGAAGAAATTATTTGCCGCTCCAGGCGAGGATGAACCGGAAAACTGTAGCCGCAGATCTGCACATGGGCGGTAGCCTAGCTAGTGGTCGTTTTTTAGATTGATAGTTTTGGGTTTAACGGCCCTTTGAGACAGTATTTCAGTTTATATCGGACTGTCTCCCAGAGAGAGGGAGAAAGAGAGAACCGATAGACGAGAGAAAAAATGCCCAAACAACCCCACTCGCACCTACTGCTGGCCCTTGCCCTACTATTATCCAAATCAGTAGCACGCCCCGGCACTGGAAGTTATACTCAGCACTATCGCGCTACCTGACCTACAGAGCGATTGATTGTTTTGGGTTTAACGGTACTTTTGAGACAGTATTTCAGTATATATCGGGCCGTCTCCCTGAGATGGACAAAGAGGAGAAATTATAGACGAGAGAAAAATGTCCAAACAACCCACCCGCACCTACTGCAAGCACAGTAGGCCTTTGCCCTACAATGTTCCAGTAGGACGCCCCGGCACTGGAAGTTAAACACAGCACCATCGCACCGCCCGACGACCCCCACCCACAGAGCGAAACTAGGTCTGAGTGCCTGCCCCTTTAGCAGTGGATAGCTGTCAACCAAAAAGATAGCTATCCGGCTTTCAGTGTGGTCTAGCGGCTGGTTGGTTGAACGGCTCTTCGTAGACAGTATTTCAGTCAATATCCAGCGGTTTCCTAGAGAAAGAAAGAAATGAAAGGCGAGAGAATATGCAAGCAATCCCGACCGAACCTGCTGCAAGCACAGTAGGCCCTTGCCCTACTATTATCCAAAATAGAAGGACGACCCGGCACTGCAAGTTACCCCTGCTGGTCGCAAGTAATCGGCAGCACAACAGGGCACCGGATGAAGGACAACTTCGTGTACGAAGCGATAATATAAGAGCTTATCTCCCGAATAGGCGGACAAACCGTCACGGTAAATATATTTTACATCACCCTCTTTTTTGTGTTGAAGTTTACATTTTCTAGCAAGGGTGGTGGAGATAGCAGGGCAGAGTGAGATCGCCTTCCAGGAGAAGGGCATTCCAAATTGGGAGTGTATGTTTTGTCCGCCAGGCTCAGGCTCATAACGATGGTCGGGTGGTGCGATGGTGCTGCGTGTAGCTTCCAGTGCCGGAGCGCCCTACTGATTTGGATAATAGTAGGGCAAGGGTCTACTGTGCTTGCAGTGGCTGCGGGTGGGGGTTGTTTGGCTATATTTTCTCTCGTCTCAAAGTTCTCTCTTCTTTCTCCCTATCTCTGGGAGACGGCCCGATATAGACTGAAATACTGTCTGAAAGGACTGTTTAACCAAAAATAACCAACCAACTAACCACAACGATGTTCCCCAGGAGGCTCAACAGCCTTTTAGAATGAAAGCAAATATGAGGAACGACGAAATAGAATACAGAAGGCGGGGGTTGTGATCAAGGCAGATATTGCCGACCCTCACAGCTGCCGGAAGGGATTATAATGGCTGTCCTAGTAGACTGAGGCCTCCATTATTTGGCATGCAAACATCATCAGAGGCTAAGACGGTCGGTTGTGTTAGGTTAATGGCACTTTGAAACAGGATTTTTGTCTGTATCAGGCCATCTCCCAGAGAAAGAGACCAGAAATATGATAGACGAGAAAAATGCCCAAACAAACCCTACCCGCACCTACTGCAATTACACTAGGCCCTTGCCCTACTGTAATCCAAATCAGTAGGACGCCCAAGCACCATCGCCCGACCATCCCCCAGAGGCTATGATGAACCAACGATGACCAAAGCAGATGTGACCAAAGACAAATTTAATGGTATAACTTCTGCAACATAACGACCATATCAGCGAGAGCGTAACAATAATTGGGAGCTTCTTCGTCTGTACGTTGTATTTTTACCATACGAGTAGGCCTATATAAATGCCCCTGTGTTGGACGGACACACGGCGCCAAGTGTGTGCAACTATGGTTACGTACCGTTGAGCCACTTGGGTAACGTCGATAAGAGAATTGAACTGAACTGAACTGAACTGAACTCCGGTGGTACATAGTTGATGAATTATGTTATAATCCTACATCCGATATCCTCTGTCATTGTTGAAGTCTTCATAGTCCTACCAGTGGTCAAAACGTCCATACCCAAATCATAATGAAAAGCAGTTCAACCTTACAGTGGGGTGGTGCGATGGTGCTGTGTGTAACTTCCAGTGCCGGGGCGTCCTACTGATTTGGAATGTAGGGCTAGGGCCTACTGTGCTTGCAGTAGGTGCGGCTAAGGATTGTTTGGATATTTTTTTCTCTCGTCTATCATATCTCCTTTTTCTCCCTCTCTGGGAGACGGCTCGATATAGACTGAAATGCTGTCTCAAAGGGCCGTTAAACCCAAAACAATCAATCAATCAACCTTAAGGCCCCACTGCTCTAGCAGCATGAAAAAAATTACCAATGAGGTATCGCTGCAAGCTTCTTACTAACGTTATAGTTTCGTTATTGTGAATGACCGTGATTAGCCAGCTTTAAGCAAATAAAACATCCGAGAGTTTCACATAAAAAGGGTTTGAAAACTTGTTTGGGTCATTTTAGTTGGACTAACTTTGATTTCATAAGTTGAATAAAATGGTAAAAATACAATGTACAGTCGTGGAACTCCCATCACTATCCCGCCTATGTTTTATATAGTATTGCCCCAAATAAGTTTTCAAACTTTCATGATAAAATTTTTCATGCTGATAGAGCAATGCAGCAATTGGGCGGGCCTTTAACTTTCGGTTGAAAGAGCATTATTAAGTCACGGCACAACAAATAGAGGGACCAAGTTTCTGAAAAATGACAAATCGCTTTATAAAATACAATTTCCTTTTCTGGTTTCTCGTCTAGCAATGCTATATAACTATGGGTTGGATAATGAATGGCGATCCTTTGGACGGACACTCGGCGCCAAGTGTGTGCAACTATGGTTACCTACCGCTGAGCCACTTGGTGAACGTCGTTAGGAGAATTGAACTGAACTGAACTGAATGGCGATCCACATCTAGATCTATACACTGTACATTTTCTATTCCGTTCTTGATCTCGAAAGTCATTTTGTTTTTGCAAAATAAAATGGTTACCCAGAAAACGTTTTCAGTAAGTTTTGGATAAGATCCTTGTGAAGCATTTCATTCATGTTTATCTTTGTAATGTTGGCAAAGCACGAATATTTACAATGAAGAATTGCAGCGATACCTCACGAAACTGTAGTGAGAGCCTTGCAGCGATACCTCACGGAGCTAGGGTTATCAAACAGCAGCAGGAGTTTGAGAGAACTGAAGGAACTTGAGAAAGATCAGATGGGACGGATAGAGAAGCTGAGTTTTCTAGGTTCGCGAGTTTTCTTACACTGGCCAGAGCAGAGACGATTTAGCAATGCAATCGTTGTGTGACTTCAAGCTCTACAGTGACAGCTTATTGTCCACTGACTACGAAAAAGGTATATGTTCCAGGAACAACCGACTCACCATGGCATGATGAGTTCATACCTGTATGGTATTTTGGAACAGCAATAAAGCCCTACGGAAGGAATCGGGCACAGCTTGAGACTACGAAAATATCTTCACGAGGTTTTGATAGATTCTTCAAATATATGTGGGGCCCTCCAACTCAGTTGGATTTATCTCCACTTTAGTATATGCCCCACGTACAGGTAAACTTACAATTTGGGCCAAAACGAGGTTAACCTTCAGTGCTACATATTTGGGTAACAGTCGGGTAAGGGCCTACTGCGCTTGCAATAAGCCGGTGCGGATGGGGTTGCATGGATACATGGAGTGATGACTACTACTCTCCTGAACAAGAAACAGTGTCGCGAAAGGTTATGGCACAGTGTGCAAACTAACAATGCATGCTAACTGGCCACGATACCATTTTGGCAAGAAGATGCATTGATTCGCAGTTTGAGAAATGAATTGCGACCAAGTTGTAGCATGTGAGTGACCTATTTAGCAATACCAAAAAGAAGCAATTGCAATTTCCTTTAGATAATGATAGACAGATAACAAGAAATGTTACAGTGTGTAACAAATGCCCCCGAAGGCCCCTTAAACTGACGTTTGAGCCCTAGATGTGACCTTGACCTTGGGCATAGAACCTGAGTCTTGCACATGATATACATTCTCATTTCGGTTTACTTTTCTGTAATGTTTAAATGCACTTTGGAAGTTTAAGAGGATTCAAGGGGACTTAATTCAACCACTAACCAAACTGTGTTGTGTTCTTGACATTGGGTGTGGGAACCTAAATGTCACACCTTACATAACTTATACTTTACTTTTCTTTACGTTACCATTTTATCATGATCCTGACTTCGGGCAACAGAACCATAATTTGTTTGTGGCATATCCGCTGTTTTATACCTTTTCATGAAGTTTAATGAAGTTTACTTCAAAAGTTTTTAGGTAATTGAGGATGAATGACTTGACCTTTGACCTCTGGCTATGAACTTGACCTTGGGTATGGGAGCCTATGTCTTGTGCACGGTAAATTATCTCATTAGGCTTTATCTTTCTTTGAAGTTCGCTTTGGTACTTTTCTGAGTAATTGCCGAGACATTATTTGGCCTCTGACCCCAGATTGTGACCTTGACCTTCGATTTTGGGATCATAAATATTGTGTGTAACATACCTTCTCATTATGGTTTACCTTTCTGTGAAGTTTGATGACATTAGCTTCAGCAGGTTTTAAGCTATCATAGAGGCAAGATTTGACCTTTGACCCCAATTGTGACCTTGACCTTGAACCTGGAAACCCAAATTGATGTGAAACACAACATCTCATTATGTTTCATCTTTCTGTGGAGTTTCATTAAATTTGCTTCAGTAGTTTATAAGTAATGGCTGAGAGCCAATTTTGAGACTTTTGACCCAACTGTGGCCTTGACCTTGGGCGTAGGGACTTAAGCCTTGTGCGTGACACACCTTCTAATTATGCTCTATCTTTCTGTGAAGTTTCATTAAATTTGCTTCAGTAGTTTTAAAATTATTGCTGAGACATGATTTTGAGACACAATTTGACCTTTGACCCAATTGTGGCCTTGACCTTGGGCATAGGGACCTAAGTCTTTCGCGCGACACACCTTCTCATAGTGCTTTAACTTTCTGTGATTTTTCATCAAATTTGCTTCAGTAGTTTTAAAATTATCGCTGAGACACGATTTTGAGATACAATTTGACCTTTGACCCAATTGTGGCGTTGACCTTGGGCGTAGGGACCTAAGTCTTGCGCGCGACACACCTTCTCATTATGCTTTATCTTTCTGTGAAGTTTCATCAAATTTGTTTCAGTAGTTTTTAAGTTATCGCTGAGACACCATTTGTAACGGACGGACAGTCGGACGGACGGTGCGATTTTAATATGCCACCCGAAGTTCCTTCGGGGGCATAAAAAAATTCCAAACGACCCCTGCCCGCATCTACTGCAAGCACAGTAGGCCTTGTCCTACTTTTATCCAAATAAGTTGGACGCCCCCTGCACTGGAAGTTATAACTAAAACCATCACCGACCCCCTCCCGCGACGTTCTAAAACAATTATAATTGAATCAAAAGAAACATTTTGCAGAATGTTTGATCTGATAGTGGACCGTAACAAATTTTCATCGCCTTTGGAAGGGTGTTCGTTGCAAGTTATACCACGACCACATACAATGTTTCCAGAAACTCTAGCCAACTCGGAGTTTGAGAACTTCATAGAAGAGCAAAAGCAGACAGCATTGAAATAAGTGGTGGTATATATGCCTGCATATGAAAGAATGTGTGTATGCACAGTTATACAAAGCGCCATCGCCTCCCCCCCCCCCCCCCCCCCCCCCCCCCCCAAAAAAAAAAAAAAAAAAAAAAAATCCTATCAAAGGTAAAAACCATCAAAATACAAAGCATTACGAAACCTGTACAGCCTTCAGAACTGATGAAAATACGTCGGTTGATGTGCATTTTTGTAGCACATAACTGGCAAAAAAGAAGGAACAAGGTATTTTGAAAAAATGATAAGTCTCTCTACAAAAATACGGGTTTCGTCTCTGGTGCCCCGTTAAGCAATGCAATAATGCAATAGCGGCTCAATCAATGGAATCCTGGCCTATTTTTTTTGTACATTGTATTTCTATCACCTGTTAAACGCCTGTACCTTATATTTTTACCGCCTGTACGTTGTATTTTTATCATGAAATAAAGCTTACGAAATCGAAAGTAGGTCATTTTGGTTGGCAACTAAAATGACCTAGTTATGTTTTTAAATCTATTTTATGGTAAACTCAAGGACGGTTTGATTTTGCAAAGCCGGCCAATCACGATAATAATCAATGGCGAAACTTTTGTGAGAAGTTTGCAGCGATACCTCACGATAAAATATCTCATGCTGATAGAGCAATGGAGCCTTTAAAGTTTGTGTTTTTTTTGCCCAGTGCGTTTATTATTATCCAAAATGGGTACCGTCACTGAATACCGACTTGACTCCCAAAGGCGAAGTCGAAGTGTCCGTTTTCTTAACAACAGCATATACAGAGTGCATTAAGGAAGCGCAAATTAAAGTATGAACTTGCAGGCAAGATTGATGCCAAAACCATTTGCTGACACGTTGAAATCGCTTGGCCGATTGAGCTGATCCGTCTTTTTTGAGAGTTAACTGAGCAGGCCAACTGCACACACGTTGAATCAACATTGATTCAAAGTCATGACGTTGAAACAGTGATCTGATATTGATTCAACGACGTGTGCCTGCTGAGAGCCCCGCTTACTTTACACTTTCTCCCGGAGAGCGATTGAAGACCATGCAGTTTTCTTTTGTAAAATTGATGATGATGATTTAAAATTTAACGACGCGTCAACCCACAGGGTCATTTGCGTCATGAAGGTTGCATCTTACTTAAAATATAAACAGAACTGAAAGGTACGGCACTTTATAAAAATAACTTTGCATTATTAACATGGAAGTAATACATGGTAAAAATGTAGAAAAGGTTTATATTTTGTTAAAAAGGTTAATATCTTTTAAAAAGGATAAGATACTGTCAACAGGTACATCTTGAAACAGTTGCGTCAAGTTATTAGCTCGAATTTTTGGAATCACTTTAAGAACAAATAATCAAAATCATGAATTTCCCAAGAGAGAACGCAAACGATATAAATACCACATCTAAATCATTCCGATTATATCTGGAACTATCTTCAGGCACTATGAATAAGGAACCTGTAATCTAATTTTTAATGCAGAGGTGTGTCAGCAAAATATAGCAACTGAAAAATTAAGTAACACCCTGAACATTAAATTAATGAATTGAGTAAAATCCTACATGTGTGATAGGAAACATCGATGCTTACAAGAACAATCGAACTTTTACAAAAAAAAAGAATGTCCAAAGGAAGTAGAATTATGGCAAATCACATCAAAAATGCCGTTGGTAGGTTGGTTATTTTTGGGATATTTTTTCAGACAGTATTTCAGTTACATCGAGCTGTATCCCATAGTGAGGGAGAAGAAAAGACATCGCGTGTTGGTGTTTTGATTTTAGCAATATAAAGCAAGGTACAGAATTCTAGTGGATACCGAAACCCACAACATATGCTATAAAGAAATGAATAGGAATTAATACTGATAAGAAGAAGAAGAAAAACACAAAACACACAAACAAACAAAAAACCTTGAAGCTGAAGTGTGTTTTGACTGTGAGATTTTTCTCAAACATGTAATAAACACATAATACAATCAATTGGTTGGTTATTTGGTTGTTTTGGATTTAACGGCCCTTTATTTCAATCTAGACAGTATTTCAATCTACAACGGGCCGTCTCCCAGAGGGAGAAGGAAGAGAAATGATAGACGGGAGAAAAAATGCCCACACAACCCGCACCTACTGCAAGGGCAGTAGGCCCTTGTCCTACAATGATCCAAATCAGTAGGACGCCCCGGCACTGGAAGTTATGCACAGCACCACCCGACCAGACCCCAAAATACAACCAAAGATCTACTGAAATCTTTTTTTCAGATTAAATAAGTTAACGCTCGTTAAAAGGTGAGTGGAACTTAAGTTAAAAATAGCATGCGTAGCTAAGTTTCCTGTTGATTCCAACTATCCCCCGCCCCCTCCCTATGATTGTTTGTTTCCAACACCACCTTTGTACAAGAATATAAATTCAAACGCTGTTTTGTTACCAACATCGCCATTGTACGAAATGTAATACCTGCTGTTACAGTTTTAGTTTTATATTTAGCGCTATTTTAACAAGCTGTTGATAACAACAAAGTCATTATTGTATGGCAGATAGACAGCAGTATATGAAAAATGCATAAATGAATTCATTCATAAATAACTTTAAATATGGAGACAAAGGACTAAGCAAACAGAGTAGATTAGAACGCTCCAACAGGAGCAGTCTGACCAGGGTCTGTACTGTTTGCCGATCTGCCAACAATTTTCTGACATAGCGCCTTAAAATTTGTTTCTTATTTTGGGACAATTATAGTGGTTGATTATGGTTTTACAATAGTTTGGGTAATTATGATGAGTTATAGACAGGGGTATATTCATAAATTGTCACTAATTTATATGTTTGCTCCAGCTCTCCTCTTTCCTCTATAACCAAAAGGGCAAAAAATGAATGCACTACTATGCTTCAAAAAGCATTTTGATAGCGACAAATTTGTAGAACGCAGTTTTGTACTTTTGTCAAGACAACAATAAACATTGACCCGCAAAAGTCGATAGCCGCGTCTTAGCGGTATTATTATTGCGACTGATCTATGACATAGTACTGTTTCTGCGGTAGAGCAACATAAAATGAAAAAAAATGGCACAAATCAACAACCTGGCAGAATTTAGTACTAAACCTGCAGATCAGTTCTGACAAAGGCTTACGACCTTTGCTTGCAGCTGGTGCTGGATACGGGTTTATTGAGACTGCCTGAAGGCCCGGTAAACCCAAAACAATCAATAAACGCCTGAATTTGATTGTTGTTTCTAGTCAGATGCAAGCAACACATGTATCTATAGCCGTCCGCATTGAGCGCCTCTGAAAAAAGTTCATTTGTAGCGCTGTGTTTATAATTATAATAGGTTGAAAATCTGATTTATGACATGGAGTGTGGATGGGAAATGCTTGCTTATTGTACTAATTATTAGCTCCCCTGAACGAAAGTTCAGATTGTTGTCACCACGGCGTCCGCGTCAGCGTCCGTGTCTGCCTCCGCGTCGGCGTTCGGATTGGATGTTTTGGTTAAAGTTTTTTAAAGGCCTATATCTCCTTAACCCATGGATGGATTCTTTTGATACTTGCACTGTAGTTAGATATTGGTCTAAAGTTTTACAGGGTACCACCCCCACCCCACTCAATGACCTTGATGTCAAAGTCATGGACTTAGAAAATTGGGAGTTTTATTTGGACTGGATGTTTTGGTTAATGTTTTATAAAGCCCAATATCTCCTCAACCGCGAGTAAAGTACTTTCAAAGCCAATACCTGGAATGGTCTTCAACGGTCAGTGCGTCAACATATTACCGTATGCATGTTTTGTCATTTTTTATCACATCTACAAAATCTTTAGTTGTTTTGAAGAGAGTGTGGACTGTTGTCATACAGACAATACTAAAACCAAAGCGACCTTCCTGAGCGCACCTGCCAGCTTCCTGCCAGCGAGACGGTCCTCATATGAACCACCATGTCGACGTCCTTAATGTCGATGCCCATCCCTTATGCGACGACAGTTGCTATCACGCATTGGATAGAACTTGTGTCTTTCTTGAAATTCTGAGAATTCTGCCTTTTGAATCCGGATGGATGCTTTTGTGAAACACTTCAATCAGGAGGTGATTTGCAGAAGGAATACCATCTGCATATACGTAACGTCCCAAACTATGTTTAAATGTCAGGAAACTTTCAGAGACAGTATCAATACTTCCACTGTTCATTAAGGTGCAAAATTGTTTGGTGGTGGCGAAATGTCTTGAATGCCGAATCGTCTGGGCCGAAACGGATTGATACCCAAACGCCTAACATGATCTAACATGGTAGTTTGTTGTATACATGCATTTGTGCACAAACAAATGTTTATTACGTGATATGTATGTGTAAACATACTTCCCTTAAACTGTTAAAATAAGTTTTCGTTCAATCTATGTCATATTGAGAATTGAACAACTAAAAGACAAACGGTGTCGGCTCATTATGCCTCATTAGCTCTACGCTGTTTGCAAAGTCTGCTGTTTCCAATTTGGCACTTTAATGATTTCTACAAAATGAATCATATTTTGTATAACTTATGAAACATTTGACTCGTGATTTCACACAATTAATAAGTATCATTTAAAACCGAACTGTAGTGAATGTCATGCTTGCGCTATATAATTACAAGAAAATGCTGATCTTGGATGTCAGTGAAACGAAAACAGAACTCTGAAACACTTAGAAGTTCTATTTGGATTTCATTTCAGCACGACTTGCAAGTCATCAACATGTACGAGCCTCCACGATAGGAAAAAAAATCTGGTGTGGGTGAAGCAACTCACTTTTAAGGTGTTTATGAAGAAAGCAAGTCCACAACTCGCTTTTAACGTGTATATGGGTAAAACAATTATAGCATTTTCATTTTTGCCACCTTCCCCGACGGGCCGGGTCATAGGTTTAAAAGATTTTTTTTCTGTCGAGAGTTGAAACCAATTAGGAATGGGGTATTTCGTCAACGAAGAAGCAAACAGGAAGTCATAGAAGTTGATTCCTTTTATAAACATGGCGAAAGAACATACGGCGATATAGCCATATAAAGAATCTAGAAGGTACTATAATTGTCTGGGTGAACTGCGCATGCATCAATGAAAGTAAAATAAAAAGACAGGGTAATGATCATGAACTAATAAATAGTCAGATTTAGCATACCACTCTCAAATATAAATGTATTGACAACAGTCACAAAAGACACGCAAGCTAAACCGGATGAGCACCTCTTTCCCAAACAGGTGGCCGTTCAGTCCGGTTGCAAACAACAGTAATATGTATTTTTACCAATCTATATTCTGATATACAAAACGAAACAGATAGCAAAGTGGGCAACTATCCAGGTGACCATATTGCTACACAGACAAGCGAACATATGAACACGCAACACTTAGGAACTACAGCAGTAGTACCGTTTTGGAACGGTCAGTAATAGATTATTTGGGGCATAAACTAGTTTTACTAGATCCAACCCCTCGCCGTTAGGTTTTGAAATGGTTCAACCCAACCAAACAATTACCACACACACAATAGACCAACGAAAGCATCCATTTGGACAAAAAGAAGAAATTATACGAAACACATTATCATCTTTTTTTGCCTTTTTTTTTCATAGGTATTTTGATAATTTTAGCAAATTTTCACACATTTCGATAGAAACAACGTCATATGCAACGTTGATCGACGTTATCTGACGTTGTTTTGCGGCGTTGTATACCTACTGCTTTGTACCATGGAAGACAAAATCTTACCCCATGGAAAGAAAGAAATCATGTTATTATAAAGCTCTTATCGTATGTACGCAATACGGACGGTTCATGGTATGTAGTTTGCATAATCATTGCATGTTATGCCACATCACAAGAGGCAATGCAAACCTTACAAGGTCTGTTTACTTGCACTTTACCATAATTAATATTTGTCATTATGATACGATGAATTTCATAAATTTCAGGTTTACGTGAAAAGAGCAAGAGAATCAACAACCACTGCATTAAAAAAAAGAAAGCCTGTATCTTTGACATGGACAGTGAATACAAGAAAAGAAAATGCACCATTCAAATAAATTTGGGCACCATTGCTATACAATTTATTTGCATTTTGACTCTTATTTTGTAAATATAAGATTTTACAATGCGCAGTCTTGGAAAAGCAGGCTTGGAAAAAAGAAGTAATATTTTTTTTCATTTTAATACTTGATTAAAAGTGAAGATACCATGCATTCATTTTAATACTTGATTAAAAGTGAAGACAACATGCATTTATTTTAATACTTGATTAAAAGTGAAGACAACATGCATTTATTTTAATACTGGATTAAAAGTGAAGATGCCATGCATTTCACACACAGCTTATCTGTACACACAGCTTATCTGTAACTTTATGGTCAGCGGCAGATACATACGCTTGCGATGACTTCTTTTGTAAGTTGTTGCTGTGTTGTTGCATTACGTCCTTGATAACCAGCAATGGTCATGTTGGGGCGGTCAGTTAACCTAAGCACACCGTTCCTGGGCAGGGTTAGACTTAATCGATTTACCAATACTACTAGTAAATGCATTGCCAGTAGCTGAAAATTGGGGGATGGTCGGGTGGTGCGATGGTGCTGCATATAATTTCCAGTGCCGGGCCGTCCTGCTGATTAGGATAACAGTAGGGTCAGGGCCTACTGTGCTTGAAGTAGTGCGGTTGGGAGTTGTTTGACATTTTACTCTTTTCTACCATTTCTCTCTTCTTTCTCCCTCTCTTTGGGAGACGGCCCAATAAAGACTGAATCACTGTCTCAAAGGGCCTTTAAACCGTAAACAACCAACCAACCAATTGAAAACTGACCTTTTTGAATCAGCGGGAGGTAAAACTCAATCTCATTGATTGCTAGTGGTCGGACCGGGTATCGAATCCGGCTCTTGAGTCAGACGCGCTACCGACTGCACTACGCGGCCCGGCACGTGTTAGTTAAATGAACCTGTTTGGAACAACTAGTCGCCCACGTGTCGTAACGTCAAAATAATGTCGTGATAGTGATGTTATTGTAGGCATTATAACAGGGTAGGGAAACACGTGACCACGACGCCATATTTGTTCAAGATTATAGAGGATGCCATGTTTGAAATTTCGTTAGTATGATGTGGTTTTTTGCTTTTTACATATAAACGGTGTATTTTTACACAAAGCTAAATAGTGCGTGAGCCTTTATTAAGTTTTCGTAATCTAACAAAAACAAACTCGTTACCGAGGAACTTGTAGTTTTCATGTTTACTTTGAAACAAGCTACGAAGAACATACTCTAGAATGTCATGCATTACTACTGTTGCTTACTTAACAGAAGGTAGGAGTTTCACGTTTCATCTATGTCCAATTCTTTCAACGCATTTGTAAAGTCTCTAAAGAAAGACCGGAGAATTCAGGAATTGATCTAATGGCTCCTAAAATGAGAATACGCCTGGTGGATTCCCCGCTGTAGTAGCTTCACCACTATATACGGTTGGTGGATTCCCCGCTGTAGTAGCTTCACCACTATATACCGTTTTCAGCATAATTTCCCAGGGAAAAAATCAGATGTATTTTTGCAGTTTTTGAAATAGCTGAAATCAAAGTATTGTACGGAATCAAAATTAAAAAAAAATTGATGCTTGCTAACAGTCACAATTTTGCAGAGGGTTGTAGCTTCTTTATTCAATACGTTAACGTGCCAATATCAATCGTGCATCAAGAAGCCAGTGCGTATCTGTTGTATCCGAAAAAGATGTATTTTTGCAGTTTTTTTTTTGAAATAGCTGAAAACAAACTATTGTACGGAATCAATTTTTTTTATTTTTTTTTTAATGCTTGCTAACAGTCACACTTTTGCAGAGGGTTCTAGCTTCTTTATTCAATACGTTAGCGTGCCAATAGCAATCGTGCATCAAGAAGCCAGTGCGTATCCGTTGTATCTGAGAAAAAAGGAAATTTTAACAGCAGATACCCCGATAAATACCGCTTTTCATCAATATAGTCGGATATACAAGGGTATAGACTTACGGATTGTTAACGTAATGTTAAGATTTATTTCCTTTCTGTTTCAGATCTTAGTGGAGCCTAGCAAGACTAGAAAAAAATCAAATCTGAAGCTTAACAGAAAAAATATCAGGATTGGACAGAAAACAAAACACTGTTTTCAGAACTATAAACAATCACAAAACCGTTTGTAACAGTATAAAGATTAACGAGACCACAAAGTCAAAAGTTTAATAAGAATTTCTTCTCAGAAATATGCGTCAAGGCGTAAGTTATCTCCATCTAAGAGAAATACGCCAAGAGGAAAATTTTAGTAAAAAAGGCTAAGGTTTTCATCTCATTCTCCAGGAAAAGTTAGTGCCACTAAAGCTGGGGGTGGTTGGGTGGTGCGATGGTGCTGTGTGTAACTTCCAGTGCCGGGGCGTCCTACTGATTTGGAACATTGTATGGCAAGGGCATACTGTGCGTGCAGTAGATGCGGGTGGGGTTGTTTGGACATTTTTTCTCACGTCTATCATTTCTTCTCTTTCTCCCTCTCTGGGAGACGGCCCGATATAGACTGAAATACTGTCTCAAAGGGCCGTTAAGCAGTCAAAAGCCACTAAAGCTAGCACAACTAGACGGGGAAACGGTAGTGAAAACATACAAAATATAAATTTTGGAGATCACAATTACCGTTTACTGTACAGAAAAGCACTATGTGACTATATTTCAATCGCTTTGTGATTCTCAGAGGGATCAACATGAGGAGGGCTTTACGGTTTATCGGACATCGAAGACACAGATGAAAACATAAACAGATGTGCAGAAAACAAAATAATTGTAAAACAAATCACAAGGATGCCAAGTGTGACAAACTTTTCCATTAAGTCCTCAATTACAATACAATTAGTGAGTTTTCTTGTGCCTTGACAGGCTTGATCTGAACATCACAAGGATGCCAAGTGTGACAAACTTTTCCAGTAAGTCCTCACTTACAATACAATTAGTGATTTTTCTTGTGCCTTGACAGGCTTGATCTGAACCCAAATGATTTGTGGCATATTTCGCAAACATGATCTTTATCGCCAGTATTCCTGCTCATGTGGTCATTCAAGTCAAGTTTGTACTCGAATTTAAGATTGCACAGGTCGCATGTGTAGTATAGGTCATTGGTTTCTCTTCTGATCAGACGCCTTAGATCTTTCTCCGTCAGGAACCTATTTTCACAAGTACTGCATTCAAACTGGCGTTGTTTCGAATGGGTAAGCTGGTGTCTTTCGAAATTAGAAATTGCAAATACAAGGTCAGGACACTGTTCACATTTGTAAGGCCGTTGTTTCTTGTAGCGGGCTTCATGCTGAGCCGGAGAAGCCTTGTTCTGGAGAATGTAACCTCTTGTTGCAGAAAAAACCCCAACAAATCAAGTAAAGTAACTGGCTTCAAATCTTGCAGTCCGGGTGAGAGTCCCGGGGGGGGGGGGGGGGGGGGGCTTATGATAAGGTATGATCCGCGCTTGTGTCAAAGTTTTTGAAATTGGAAGTAGAAAACAGCATAATGTGAAATGGTTACCGAAAATGTAGCACTAATTTACAGCTCACGCGCAACAAATTTCTTGACTAACTATGAACAAGGGTGACAATCGACGTCATAATGATTCGTTTTATCAGCGGCCTTACTAAGGTAAATATTTTGCATAATGAGGGCTTGGCAAACACTGAAACAACCAAATAACCAAAAATGTTAGCAAAAAAGGCTAAGGTTTTCATCTCATTCTCCAGGAAAAGTTAGTGCCACTAAAGCTGGGGGTGGTTGGGTGGTGCGATGGTGCTGTGTGTAACTTCCAGTGCCGGGGCGTCCTACTGATTTGGAACATTGTAGGACAAGGGCCTACTGTGCGTGCAGTAGATGCGGGTGGGGTTGTTTGGACATTTTTTCTCGCGTCTATCATTTCTTCTCTTTCTCCCTCTCTGGGAGACGGCCCGATATAGACTGAAATACTGTCTCAAAGGGCCGTTAATCAGTCAAAAGCCACTAAAGCTAGCACAACTAGACGGGGAAACGGTAGTGAAAACATACAAAATATAAATTTTGGAGATCACAATTACCGTTTACTGTACAGAAAAGCACTATGTGGCTATATTTCAATCGCTTTGTGATTCTCAGAGGGATCAACATTAGGAGGGCTTTACGGTTTATCGGACATCGAAGACACAGATGAAAACAGAAACAGATGTGCAGAAAACAAAATAATTGTAAAACAAATCACAAGGATGCCAAGTGTGACAAACTTTTCCATTAAGTCCTCAATTACAATACAATTAGTGAGTTTTCTTGTGCCTTGACAGGCTTGATCTGAACATCACAAGGATGCCAAGTGTGACAAACTTTTCCAGTAAGTCCTCACTTACAATACAATTAGTGGTTTTTCTTGTGCCTTGACAGGCTTGATCTGAACCCAAATGATTTGTGGCATATTTCGCAAACATGATCTTTATCGCCAGTATTCCTGCTCATGTGGTCATTCAAGTCAAGTTTGTACTCGAATTTAAGATTGCACAGGTCGCATGTGTAGTATAGGTCATTGGTTTCTCTTCTGATCAGACGCCTTAGATCTTTCTCCGTCAGTAACCTATTTTCACAAGTACTGCATTCAAACTGGCGTTGTTTCGAATAGGTAAGCTGGTGTCTTTCGAAATTAGAAATTGAAAATACAAGGTCAGGACACTGTTCACATTTGTAAGGCCGTTGTTTCTTGTAGCGGGCTTCATGCTGAGCCGGAGAAGCCTTGTTCTGGAGAATGTAACCTCTTGGTGCAGAAAACCCCCCAACAAATCAAGTAAAGTAACTGGCTTCAAATCTGGCAGTCCGGGTGAGAGTCCCGGGAGGGGGAGGCTTATTATAAGGTATGATCCGCGCTTGTGTCAAAGTTTTTGAAATTGGAAGTAGAAAACAGCATAATGTGAAATGGTTACCGATGTAACACTAATTAACAGCTCACGCGCAACAAATTTCTTGACTAACTATGAACAAGGGTGACAATCGACGTCATAATGATTCGTTTTATCAGCGGCCTTACTAAGGTTAATATTTTGCATAATGAGGGTTGGCAAACACTGAAACAACCAAATAACCAAAAATGTTAGCAAAAAAGGCTAAGGTTTTCATCTCATTCTCCAGGAAAAGTTAGTGCCACTAAAGCTGGGGGTGGTTGGGTGGTGCGATGGTGCTGTGTGTAACTTCCAGTGCCGGGGCGTCCTACTGATTTGGAACATTGTAGGGCAAGGGCCTACTGTGCGTGCAGTAGATGCGGGTGGGGTTGTTTGGACATTTTTTCTCACGTCTATCATTTCTTCTCTTTCTCCCTCTCTGGGAGACGGCCCGATATAGACTGAAATACTGTCTCAAAGGGCCGTTAATCAATCAAAAGCCACTAAAGCTAGCACAACTAGACGGGGAAACGGTAGTGAAAACATACAAAATATAAATTTTGGAGATCACAATTACCGTTTACTGTACAGAAAAGCACTATGTGATTATATTTCAATCGCTTTGTGATTCTCAGAGGGATCAACATGAGGAGGGCTTTACGGTTTATCGGACATCGAAGACACAGATGAAAACAGAAACAGATGTGCAGAAAACAAAATAATTGTAAAACAAATCACAAGGATGCCAAGTGTGACAAACTTTTCCATTAAGTCCTCAATTACAATACAATTAGTGAGTTTTCTTGTGCCTTGACAGGCTTGATCTGAACATCACAAGGATGCCAAGTGTGACAAACTTTTCCAGTAAGTCCTCACTTACAATACAATTAGTGATTTTTCTTGTGCCTTGACAGGCTTGATCTGAACCCAAATGATTTGTGGCATATTTCGCAAACATGATCTTTATCGCCAGTATTCCTGCTCATGTGGTCATTCAAGTCAAGTTTGTACTCGAATTTAAGATTGCACAGGTCGCATGTGTAGTATAGGTCATCGGTTTTTCTTCTGATCAGACGCCTTAGATCTTTCTCCGTCAGGAACCTATTTTCACAAGTACTGCATTCAAACTGGCGTTGTTTCGAATGGGTAAGCTGGTGTCTTTCGAAATTAGAAATTGAAAATACAAGGTCAGGACACTGTTCACATTTGTAAGGCCGTTGTTTCTTGTAGCGGGCTTCATGCCGAGCCGGAGAAGCCTTGTTCTGAAGTATGTAACCTCTTGGTGCAGAAAAAACCCCAACAAATCAAGTAAAGTAACTGGCTTCAAATCTTGCAGTCCGGGTGAGAGTCCCGGGGGGGAGGGCTTATGATAAGGTATGATCCGCGCTTGTGTCAAAGTTTTTGAAATTGGAAGTAGAAAACAGCATAATGTGAAATGGTTACCGATGTAACACTAATGTAGCACTAATTTACAGCTCACGCGCAACAAATTTCTTGACTAACTATGAACAAGGGTGACAATCGACGTCATAAATCGTTTCATCAGCGGCCTTACTAAGGTAAATATTTTGCATAATGAGGGCTTGGCAAACAACCAAAACAACCAAATATCTAGTCGATTAGGTCTACCTATAGATGTTTTGGATTCAAGATTACCAGAACTCACCATAAAATACTTGCCTAATCTGCCTACCTTTTGTCTACTGGGAAACTTATTAAGCCCTTATGGTTTGTTGTTCCCATCTGAAAACACTTCTTTACAGTGATCTGTATCGACTCTGCCTTTAATAATGCATCTTTATCTCAGCTGTCCAGATAAAAAATTATAGTGAAGTGCTTTATAATTTCTCACCCTTTGAAGAATCATGCCCTATATATCTGGACCATATATACATGTAGGCACCGCCTCGCCGTTTTATCTTGTGTTAGAATCCTGTCTCTAATATGTTACAAGCGGAAAATCTGTCAGAGTTTCTTCAACTCTGGCCGTCGAATGATTAATTCTTTCACGCGCGCTATGGCGTAGGCTGTTACCCCTCCTTTAAATACACAGAGAAATCGATAAAATCTTATCTCCGAAGTTGACACAAAATTCAAAATGGCCTCGACAAAAACTTAGCAGGATGACGTCACGAGGTCACGTGTTTCGCCCCATTGTATAATGTTCGAGTCTCGTCCAGCTATCGCTGTTCGCCGTAAAGAAAAACACACGGCCGTTAACCTTGCTTCTGTACTGAACAGTTTTGGCTGATTGCGTATTTTCGACAAGAAGCAAATATGGCCTAAAGTAGAGTGTAAATAACAATAATAGCAATAATAATGATGAAATACTTATTGACGTGATGAATCTAATTGTCTCCGCTAAAATTCAAGATGTAAGTGAATCTAATTGTCTCCGCTAAAATTCAAGATGTAAGAAAACCGTGGAAAAGTAGGCTATACAAGAGATCAGTACGAATCACACACCCTGCTGAAGAACCCAACGGCCAACAAAGCGCAGGGACTGATGTAATGTCACGTTCAGGTGGTTTGGCAAAAAGCAGTTTTTAGCTCGCCTGAACGAAAGTTCAGGAAGAGCTATTGTTGTCACCCTGGCGTCGGCGTCCGCGTCGGCGTCCGGATTGGATGTTTTGGTTAAAGTTTTTTAAAGACCTATATCTCCTTAACCCATGGATGGATTCTTTTGATACTTGCACTGTAGTTAGATATTGGCCTAAAGTTTTACAGGGTACCACCCCCACCCCACTCCGTGACCTTGATGTCAAGGTCATGGACTTTGAAAATTGGGAGTTTTTTTAACTGGATGTTTTGGTTAAAGTTTTATAAAGCCCAATATCTCCTTAACCCATGGATGGATTCCTTTGATACTTGTACTGTAGTTAGATATTGGTCCAAAGTTTTCCAGGGTACTACCCCCACCCCCCTCAGTGACCTTGATGTCAAGGTCGTGGACTTAGAAAATTATCTTTTTATTTTTTTCAATGTTTTGGTTAAAGTTTTTTAAAGACATATATCTCATGAACCCATAGATGAATTCTTTTTATATTTGCACTGTAGTTAGATATTGGTCCAAAATTTTACGCAGTACTACCCCAACCCGGCTCAGTGACCATGATGTCAAGGTCAGGGACTTAGGAAATTGGTCTTTATTAAAGTTTTCTAATTGCATACTGATTCATAATGCTTGGCAGAGACTTAGTTTACACTTGAACTGATGTTAGACGCTTTTTTGAGTTTTTACAAAACACTATATACTTACCCCACTGGATGACCTTGAAGTCAAGGTTATTGACTTTGAATTTTGGTTAAAGTTTTATATTTATGAAGACATAATTTCACAGTGTCACAATGGACTCAGTTGATACTTATACATGTACTTGGACTGATGTTAGATAATGGTTCAAGGTTTGATACATCCCAGCCTCCCCCTCCCCCACCCCTACCCCACTCCTCCCCCTACCCCCTTAGTTCTTTGACCTCAAGCTCATGAATTTTGAAATTTCATGTAATTTTTTTCTTATTTTAATTTTATTTTAAGACATTTCTGAGATAGCTTTTGATTATAAATGTGTTGTCATTATGGACATGCTTGCCTGAAGTTTTATGCATAGCAGTCCATACCACCATAGTGACTGTGTGATGGGCAAGCACCTATTCAGGCGAGCTATGCTGTCAGGCGACAGCTCTTGTTCAAGGATCTGTTTATGTACAAGAAGAGGAGAATGGTAGTGAATGGACATATATGAAAATCTTCCCAGAGGACAACAGGAAACAATTATATGACACAATGTATGCATATCAAAATTAGACTAGGAGATAAGTGAATTCTCCTACAGGCACTACGAGTTCATTCCGCATGTTTTTCATATTTTTTTTAAACAAATCTTGTTTGTGTATAATTATCAAATCTGTCTCCTCCCACATTTCCTTGTTTTGTTTGCTCTAAAAGTTGTAAACTGTTATTTCAGTATTATTTATGAATGAAATGTCCGATGTGTAAATAATGTAAATGGAGGAGTAGAAATTCAAATTTCCTACGTCAGTGTCCGAAGATAACAAACACTTATTAGTATCTCTGTACCTGAAATAGTCATCATATTATACTAGCCGTGCCACGAAAAACGTGCCTATAGCATGTGCGAATGGCAGAGACTAAACTCAACCTGCGCCTCCACGGGGACTGTTTATTCTCTGATCTTCGCCATATAGATCGCATAGGGTCCATTCTTTTGTTGCGAATAGGGAAGACACAGATAACGTGCAGTCTTATCTGAATCTCCCCTGTTCACAAAAAAAAGTAAGTTCTTATTCTCATGATAACGCTTATAAATCATAATGTCACAAAGTGACAAGTGCTGTTGTCGAAGCACAGGTATACCTCTACGTCATACGATAGTTGTGTGACTGTGTTATGCATAATAAGACACGAATATCCCTTTGACGTTACTATATTCCCAAAATAGCCAATGTTTGTCTTGGACAAATATATGCGCAAGAATTTAACAGTTTAAGAAGGTACTTGTCAATCAAACAGTCAAAAAGCGACAAATGACTGCGAAAATACGTACTAGTACGTGTACAATACGTGAATGTGCGAAGGTGTTTCCATTATCGCATTTAGTAACTCGTCAGACAATGCTATGTTTTGTGAATGACAGAAGATGTTTTTATGACAAACATGCATTTATAATCCTATAAATGATACAAATGTAATATAAACTATGGGTAAATTATCACTTCCATGAATATGTATTTGGATAACACCCACAAACAGTTATGAACAAATAAAATCTGCATAAATAAGTTACATGCGGAGACCCTTCACATTGTTTGCTTCCCACTTCTGCCTGTCTGCATGTCAATAAACTGCCAATTAGCTGCGGCTCAATGAGCTGAGGCTAAAAAATCGCATTAGCGCGTGCGCGCATTCGGAGTATTTTGACTCGCACAAGCAGCTTAAATGAGCAACTTTTGTAAAAAAAATAATGAAAAGATAATAATAATAAAAAAAGGAAAACGGATTTAATACAAAAAAGATTATTATTTTTTCTGTGATTGAAGTGTTTTCTCGTAAACACCCAGGTCTATACCTTTCTAATAACAACTGTTCCTGAAGTGAACATACTCACGATATTAAAGTTTAAGCGAGGCAACGTATCAACACCATGAGGGGGCTAAAATTTGTCCTGGATCGTAAATATTTGCAAATAATATTCTTTCCTTACATAAGGCCACTGCTTGAGTGTGCTGATATTGTCTGAAACAACTGCACACAGTATGAGTCCTGTGAACTTTAACAAACTCTGTATAAAGCTGCACGTATTGTTACGGGCGCAACGAGACTTGCTTCTATCAATTCTATACTAACTGAAACAGGTTGGGACTCCTTGTCTTCTAGGAGGAAAAATCATAAGCTTGTAACGTTTTATAAAATGCAAACTAACTTATATCCTATTTACTTATCTTCACTCGTATCTAGAACCGTTGGATCATCCGGCAGCTACGCAATGCTGGTGATATTCAAACTGTCAATACTATTTTTTTGCTCTATTACTCTTCTTTTTTACCTACAGTTATTAGGGGTTGGAATGACCTCCAAGAGAAATTCAAGATGTAACTAGTACAGAACAATGGAGTCCGGTTAATTCGTTCGTGGTTTTGGGTTTAACGGCCCTTTGAGACAGTATTTCAGCCTTTATCGGGCCGCCTCCCAGCGAGAGAAAGAAAAGAGGTATGATGGGCGAGAGAAAAAAATCCAAACAACCCCCACCAGCACCTAGCGCAAGTACAGTAGGCCCATGCCCTACTATTATTGTCGCACCTGATTTAGCAAGGTGCTATATAGGAGCTATAGATGCTCTAGTTGAGGAAGAGCAGGAACTAGAACCCCTAGTTAAAAGTCTCGACCAAACCTGCTTAAGGTATAACACGAAGATCAGTGCTGAGAAGACCAAACTGATGACAAACAGTGCAGCTGGCATACAGAGAGAGATCAAGGTAAAAGGGCAGAAGCTGGGAACTGTATTAAGCTTTGAATACCATGGAGCAGTTGTCTCAGATGATGGCTCAAAACAGGAGGTTCTCTCAAGGATTGCACAAGCCGCTTCAGCTCTTACCAAGCTGAAACCAATTTGGAGAGATAACAACATATCTGTTGGATCGAAAGTGAAATTTATGCGCTCCCTTGTCATTTCCATATTTCTGTATGCCTGTGAGTTGTGGACCTTGACAGCAGAGTTAGAGAAAAGAACGCAGGCCTTTGAGATGATATGCTGCCGAAGGTTACTGAAAATTTCGTACAAGGACCATATAACCAATGAGGAGGTGCGCAGAAAGATCCAAGCAGCAATGGAAGACTATGGTGAACTCCTGACGCTGGTCAAGAAACAGAAACTAAGGTGATTTGGCTACGTCCAAAATTACATCGACCCTAGTGTTTGAGTTCATTTCTCTCCAACTATGATACCTACAGTTATCAAATCTGGTACTAAGGGTCTTCTTAGAATGTTCTGGTACTAAGGTTCTTCTAAGAATGTTCTTAAGTCATGTTGCACTTTTTCTACCCTAGACCTATTATATTTTACGGGCTGCTGACTTTGTAAGATTTGGCCTCGGAAATTTTTATGTCAACCTGGCATCCAGATTTGCATGTACTCTGGCCTTTAAGTATATAACCATTTACAATCATCAGACATTGTATGAAAATGTTTTCTTAAGCTGGTCTCTTGGATTGTTTAACTACTTTATACTTTTAACTATTATTTCATACTCTGTTGACTAGTGAACTTTTCATCCAGATTTTACAGGCTTACAAGTAGTCCTACTTTTTCCTACTTTTCCTTCTTTTTTGCCCTGTTCCTACTTTTTTCCTACTTTTTTTCAAAAATATTCCTACTATTCCTACTTTTTGAATGAAAATGAAAATATAAAATGTATATTTCAAAATATTTTAGTCTGTTGCAGAATGAAACATGATATAAGGACTGATGGCATATTCTATTGATGAGTTTCTTACAGTCTTTGAATATGCTACCGTTGATCTCTTATGCAGTGGTGCCTTTCTGGAAATGTGTTGAACATTTTGAACATGCATGTTGCTTAATGTGAAGGATGAGGCCCTCCCAAGGGTTTTGGGTAGCTGGGGAGAATGGCCATTTATTTTCAGGGAGCTGGGGAGCACTAGCAATTATTTTCAGGGAGCTAGGAAGCAAGCTCTTAATTTTGAGGCGCTGGGGAGCACTGTCAGAATGTGATTTTCTAAATTGTTTTGGGCTTCTGGGGGGGGGGGGGGGGGGGGGCTGCCCAGACCCCCCCCCCCATTTATACATGAATAGATATCATTTTAGTCTTTCTTTTTAAGCCAAAACAACTTCTGATAGCCATTCAGACTTCCAAATGCTAGCATTTCGGGGGCTGACTAGAGGTAGCAATGACTGCTTGACTAGAGGTAGCAATGACTGCTTTTACTCATCTTGCAGTAGTTGTGCTTGTTAATCAATTTACAAAGTAAGGTGTTTTTAATCGTATACTCATTCTAATGCATGTTCCACAGAAAGACATTGGGACGCTGTCCATTCTACTCTGAAATTGAATTTCTGACTGCTCTCATTCCTGACAGATTACACTCAGGTCCTTCAATTTCATTTAAACTAACATTGTATCTTGTTCAAAGCAACATTTTCATAAAAGCATCTTACCACCTGGTTCTCTTTCTCTCTGGAACAACATTGAACAGTTCTTTCACTATGTTTTATGGTTTGTTTAAATGTTCAATTATTTGATTAATAAATAAAAAGAAATTATCAGGTTGACAGCAGCATGAACAGTAAGATTTCAGAGCCTCCTGAAATTAAACAGCCCTTATATCTTGTGACTGGAGTTTTTCTGAACTGTTCTGCAGCGTTTTAGTGAGTTAATATATACGAGATTTATTGGTAAGTTTGTATAAATAATTTCTACTTTTTATCATAAGATTCCTACTTTTTCCTATTTTTTTCCTACTTTTTTCATGAAATGATTCCTACTTTTTTCCTACTTTTTCATGAAAAGCCACTTGTAAGCCTGTCAGAATTGCATCCTTTTTGCTTGTAAGTCCAATATGCTCAAATATTTATACATAAATTCATCAAATCTGATCCCACCATTAACTCTGATACTGTGGAGAGCAAGGCAGGTGCGACATAGCGTTCCGCGGAATTATTGTCCAAATCAGTAAGACGCCCCGACACTGAAAGCTACCCAGTAACATCACCCGACCCGACCATCCCTGAACGGGGCCACAGTTTCTTACATTATTCCTCGTTTTAATAAAATTTGCAATAGCAACGCAGCTTACAACTAAATATCTTTATTAATTGCAGGTTTAGAGAGAGAGAGAGGGAAAGATCAAAAGTGTAACAAGGTAAAGAATCCCACTGTCATTAGTACAGATAAACAACCTGAAGTGGGAAGTACTCGTAAATGTACCATAATTTATTTTATCAGATGACGTCGCTGTTATTCAGTGGATAACGTCATGTCATAAAAATCGTATGACCACACGTGTAATAACACTTTGGCGCATACATGTAGCGTCATTGACAACGTCCATGTCAACAATGCGCTTTCTTATTGAAATAATGTTCAGTTTGAAGGCGTTAAAATCCCATTTTAAAGGGTCATATGATAAACAGAATCTTACACTTGTGGTCATTTCATATGAAATTTATGAAAGTCGCCGAAGGTTCGTTTCAGACCACTCGTGTAAGATCCTCTATATGTGTAAGTTTTGCTTAATGCCTTTCACCCTTTCACTGCCAATAATAATAATGATAATAATAGTAATAAAACACACACAAACAAAAAACCTTTTGAAATGAGTTTTTACAACAACTATACAAATAAGCATCCAATATACATCTTTTTACATGTTTGGAAAAGTATCGTGCAAATTTTGGCTACATACTTTTTAGTATAGGCTGATACGTTAAACTACATTTCAATTTGTGTGGTTAGCTGGGAAGTGCCAATAACAGTTTAAGGCGGATGCCGCACTGCAGTTACCAACCGCCACCCTAATAAACTTTCCTAGCATAGGGCACACAGAGTGCAGAGCTTCACGGCTATTGGCATGATTAAAGAAGTAGATCGAATATGTCGCCCGGCGGAAGTCAAACACACGACTTCTTGATTAAAAGGTGAACACACTCTCTCAACTAGGCCAAGCCATCCACCAGTAACCCTACAGCTTCGCGAAAAAAGATTTATATACTTTATATTAAGAGAAGCCCTGACACGTACACATAAAGGTTAGACTAAGAGAATGCTTTTCATACTAGGTCGGTCTACTAGTAGGTCTAAAAACCACTAAAGGAAACACTTCTATTTAGGAAGATGCTCATATATTAAAAAGAATGAAAAGATAAAATTGGATTGTTTAATGAACGACATTCAGATTTATGAAGAGGTTTTCAAGTAGCTGCACAGTCACTGTTTTATTGTTTCAAGTGCCAACAATTATTGCCCTGTACTTCAAACGTTAAACCATCCGCCCACTACATATGAGGTTCGGTAAACAATTAAAATAAAACAAAATTACATCCCTTATCTAGCCCTAGCTAGGTAATGGGAAAAGATATCGCGTGTGTCCTATAGGAGATCATATATCTGCGTTGTTAAGACATTGGTTCTGCAGATGGTGACGTCACCAAGACAACAAAATGACTTCTGTTTGCTACATAAAGGACGAAAGTCGGTCGGCGTTGAGATCGGCTTCTCAGTATTTTAGTAAACTCTCAAACAGTAAAATATCGCATTTTAGCGAATTCTACATTTAGAAATGAGCCGCGACGTGACAAAACCAACAATGTGGTTATGCGCCCAGCGCATACTCAGATCAGCCTGGGCATCCGCCCAGTCTGATCAGAGTCTTCGCTGTCCGCATGAAGGTAGCTTAGACCCTTACCTACCCTTTGAGCATTTATCAAAGAGTCTGATGAAACTAAGCGGATGCCCAGGCTGATCCGAGTCTTCACTGGGCGCGTAACCACATTGTTGGTTTTGTCGTGTCGCGGCTCAAATAAACGTTGTAAATCACAAGGCATGCACAAAAAGTATCTACCTGGAGCATGAGGTACGGATAAGGAAAGAAAAACCGTCTCTCGGCATCACTGTTTAGCATCACTCGGCAAGTGATGCCAAGCAGTGATCCTCGAACGGATTTGTATCCGCATCCCACACCCATGAAAGATACTTATACCCTGAACCTTGTTGTGTTCCTTGATGTGTAACATAAAGCCAGTATAAATTTAAACAGACTTGTAATACGGGGGACTACAAAAGGATTTATGAGACTATCTTTCCATATCTGGATTTCTCCCTATTTACATTAACTTTTTATGTTTTGTCTATTTTTTAGTAAGAAAAATAGAAATACATGGTATATCAAGGTAACGTATCAAAATAAATGCTGCTATTTATTGTAAGCAGGTAATGTAATTCAGCCGAGCCATAAGGAAGCTTTCTGTGACCACGCGCTGTATGTAGGTGAGCTTGGCATCCGCAGTTCGTTTCTTTTGAATTAATTTGCTGGACCAGATTTGCATTTATAATTTTGCGGAGAACTGGGATGCACTGATAAGACTATGCATGCACACGTGCGAGTCTTAGCATGTTCCTTTTACAGTTTGGTTTTACTATACAATCGTGACTAGTGTATCATGATTTTCAGTTTTATCGAATCTCTGGTTACACCAACCTTCCGTGTAGCAGATTCCTTATGGTTTTTTTTGTCTTATAAGGAAGTAAGTAACAATAACGCAGGCTGGAATGATCATAAGCAGTTGTGGTCACCCTCTTCAAATATTTTTGCAGATCGCCGATTGTCCATAAAATATTACTGGTCCGTTTAAGTGTCGAAAATCTTTATCCGTGCTACTATTAATTCTCGATTTCCTTTCGTTGACTAGGCGGTGCTGTTAGAGGCTTGCCATTCAATGTCAAAATCGAGCAGTCCACATGAAAAATCGGTAAAGGTTGTTAAGCATAACTTGGAGATTAAAAATGCCCGGTAAACGCTATCGGTCATCGCAAATGATGAACAGCGTCCATACAGGCACACTACGTCGAAACGATGTCGGAGGAACGTCGATGCAACGTTATGACGCTTTGTTGACGTGTATACAAAGGTGATCCGATGTCATAACTTTGCATCGACGTCGTCACACCGCTGTCTGTATGCTGGGTTGAAAGAAAAAAAAAATATTGTTGTGCGATCTCCGATCATTCCGTGCCTTTTGTAAAGGTGAGCTTTGTTCTGCGCGAGTGAGCATAAAAATCATCACCGCATTATACCTTTTTAGAAAATACACTCGTCGAAGGTAAGTTCAGAAATAAGCACCACCCAGTCAACGAAAGGAAATCGAGTAATACTGTACCATGATTTTACAATTTATTCGCGTAATCCGCTCCATGGAAAATCTTCCGTCAGGATTTATAAATGCCGATTTGCACCACGCGAAACATGTAATGTTAATACCGTGACTGGTATATTATTATTTAATTTTGCAAAATGTTAGGCATGCATTATCTTTTTAAGTTCAACTTTCTTAATGCGTCTCCACTGTATCAAATTTATTTCATAAACTATTTTTTCTTAGTTTAACCGGTTAGAGATCAGATTGAGCATGCTTGTAAGCTATTTTAATCTATTCAGCTCATGCACTTTTGAAATAAAAGATTGCAACATGTTGACACTTAACCGACTTTTTGCAGTGCATCCTATAGACATTTCTGTTTATTTTATTTCATTTTTTGGCTTATATTACACGTCCAAGATATGCAAAGTTTGGGATGAAATGTCTCGTAGTGCAAGATCTATGCTGATGAAGGTGGTGTAAGACCATAGTTTGTCCGACTCTGTACAGTCGCTTGTCCACAAACCCACGCTTTAATAAATTTACTCGGTACAGGCGGACAAACCATGATATAACTATGACTCTGATTTTGAACTGCACTTGCAATCTTACGTGTTTTAGACGAGAATTGAGATTTGTCTTAGGACATCTGATCATGTTTCGAAATTTAAGTGTGAGAAAGCCGTGATGGGCACAGTTTATACTCCAATGCACAGAGTGAACGATAATTCTATCACAGTGCTCCTATAGAGGCAAGGCAAAATTAGATTGTTTATTCTGCAAACATTCATTTTTTGTGATCCGTGAAGCTAATTGCTAGCATCGCCAAAAAGGAAATAAAATGAGGCATCGTTTTCTAAATGTTTGACGGTGCCAAGTCACTTTTTCGAACAACATACGCATAGACGTTTGTTACAAACAACAACGCGGGACTATTCGTGTTCTAGGAGAATGGTTGGGACACTGCTTAAGGAAAGAACTTGCTCTGTAGAAAGCAGGTTTTTTCCTTTATTGATTGCCTCCTTTAACTGGCTCTAGAAAGCAAGTTCTTTCCTTTAATGATTGCCTCCTTTAGAGAAAGGATTCATTTTCCAGTGAAGCTAACACATGTACTTATAACAGTTGTCTCCCTCGTAAAACGATGGCCGTATCCGTTCGCCTTAGCTGCACCAATGCGCTGACATCCTCCGCTTACCTTTCTATTATGCATTACCTTGAAAAACGATATAAAAATGATGAAAAGGTTGGTTTAGCATGATACCCGGATAAACGCTTTTTCTGAGATTTTACTTGTATATCAGTGATACAATATCTAGGCCCTTTTGTATACTGTAAAACACTTATATTTGGCGGCAGGAAAATTTAGCGGTTTTTATAAATGGACCTTTTGGCGGATTTTTAGTTTGGCGGATTTGTGACTTCTGAAAAAAAGTAATTTCTGTTCAAGGGCGTAGCTACCTATACGGCAAATACGCAAGTGCGTATTGAAATTTTGTCAAAATTAACAAAATTTCAAAACGCACCTGCATATTTGCATGCTGAAATTTCATAAATTAGACAAGATTTCAAAACCAACTCCCAAAGAGGCTGAAATTCGTATTTTCCCTTCAAGAAGTAGTGAATAAAACATGGTTGTGCGTATTTCATTATGAAATTGCCCCTAGTTACGCCCCTGCTGTTGACATCATATTGGCCACTAAATTATGTAGGAGACCTACATCATCATGGTGAATACAGTAATTACTATCATTTCTATTGTCATGCTGTCGGGGGTGGTCGGGTGGTGCGATGGTGCTGTGTGTAACTTCCAGTGCCGGGGCGTCCTACTGATTTGGAACATTGTAGGGCAAGGGCCTTCTGTGCTTGCAGTAGGTGCGGGTGGGGGTTGTTTGGACATTTTTTCTCTCGTCTATCATTTCTACTCTTTCTCCCTCTCTAGGAGACGGCCCGATGTAGACTGAAATACTGTCTCAAAGGGCCGTTAAACCCAAAACAATCAATCAGTCAATGTCATGCTGTCTAATAAAAGGGTTAACGGTAAATTGATTTCTGTGCTCCTTCTGATTTAATCAACTAGGCCTAAGTACTAATTAGTATTGCATGTCTAATAAACAGTCTAAGCCATGCGTATAGTGTGTTCAACAGTGATAATCCAAGTCTGAAACTGCTGGCACAGAGGCAGTTAGCTTCTTCCTTCAACAACAGCAACAGCTTTTTTTTCAAGTTGGATGCTATTCTTCAAACGTACCCTGTGTCAGTTGTTTTGCAGTGATCTCAGTAAATTGCAATGGAAACAGATTTGTGTTAATGCTCTTTTTGGACAACTCAGTTAGTTAAAGATATAAAGACAAAGAAAACTCTGAAATACCTGTCTGTAAAAAACCTACGTATTGGTACAACCCATCTGGTCTGGAGAAATGTTGATTCCTCAGTTAGTGATGTCAGGAAAGCAGTGATAAAAGCACGGACATACATACTTCAGAAAAACCGTCAGACTTTTAGTAATAGTACAGTGGATGCAGTGTGTCGTCATTGCCGTTTGGGAGATGAGGATCTACGACACCTAGTGTCACGATGCCCAGCCTTATATGATGTCCGTGAAATTGCTTCATTGAGAGACATTATTTCACACTTGGGTGTGAACCTGTGGGAACAGTATTGTACGAACTGGTTATTGTTCTTAAGACATTGGTTTGTGTTGAGTCTGTTGTAAAGACAGTCCCAGATTTGAAAGATGTTCAAGATAATGAAGAAAAACTGTCAAGAAACTGTTTTTATAAAATCCCATAGTGAAGAAACTGCGTACTAGCACTTCTACAGGTGTGAGCTAATTTGACATATACGAGTAATAGGGGAAAGTTTCATTATCACTTAATAACTTCTTTTTTTCTTAACATATTTTTACATCACAAACGGTATCAAAAAGTAAAATTCTTCATCTTAAATATTGTGTTTTAATTTTGATTCTAGCACAAGTACAAAATGGTCTTTTCTTGGGTGATTTTCTAGAGGTACATAATTAATTAAAACAAATAACAAAATCTCCGTAAAACCAGTAGAGCACATGAATTTAACGACTAATTTCGAATCAAATTAATACAAAATGTTATGCATCACAAATAGATCAGATTAGAAGAAAGAGTATATTTTCATCTGGTATAAATTTTATTTGTCTAGCTAAATGATAAAATGGTCTTTTTTCGATATTTGTTAAAATTTTAGTTGATTATTTTTTTGCCGGTTGTTTCCGTGCGTTTCCGTAAAATGCGATGCTAGGACACGACTCCGGCTTTCAGGTAATAGCTCCAGGCGGAGATTACCACGATAAGATATGAAGTGAATGAATTATTCAAAATGTGAATTTATCCACTACTGTGTCTAAATTTTGCTTGAACTGAAAGATAAAAGTAAATTTATTTAGTTTTTATTTTACTTTTCTGGTCCAGAGCTGCATTAGAGAACGTTTTTGGTTTCCGGTGTTAGAATAGAAACGAAACCGTGCTAGTGAAATACAATTATAATTGATGCCGATATTCTTTGGTCTTATTAGCAATCATATGAAGAGCAAAGGTCGGCTAACTTCTTTAATTGGCGAAATAATTGGTATCACTGGTCACGTGCCGAATCGAAAGACACGATATAAATTATCTTATGATTGTATAATGCCAATTTGTAAAGTCGGTATGTTTAGAAATTAAGCGTTTGCTCAATTGTTGCTCATTTATGTAATTATTAATGTGAGGCAAAAAACCACACTATCTGCATAATCGTTATGCAGTTAACTCTAAGACCCAAACAAAAAATAGATTACAAATAACTAAATGAGGGTGAATTCCGGACACTAAAGAAGAAAATTCTATCTGCCAAGGATGGAAGGACGATAATGACAGGTTGTGTAATGGAAACCGTTTAAGTCTAAGAAGGTTTCCGCTTTCGGAAATCGAACTTGGGACCGCGACATCAGCGGGTCAGCGTTTAGCCTACTGAGCTACAGGGTCACCTCGTAGATAAAACTTTGGCGGTCTCTAGCGATTTGATATAATTTTGTTGGTAGGAAACAGAACACTTTATTTTTTACAGCATTTAAGTTATGTTTATTTTTTTTTTATATATATCTTAAAGAAAGTAAATTACTTAATTTACAAAGAAGGTCTATATGCATGTTTTTTTTTTTTTTTTTTTTTTTTTTATTCATTTGTGTCATTCTTCTATATAATGCATTATACAAATCCGTAATTCCAAGGAAAATGTTTTATTGTATCAAGTTTGATCCCTCATGTTTATTATTATTTTAAAATTTATAATCTTATTTTGATCCAGTTTCATCAATTTCATTTTAATTCAATTCAAATATTACTCAGTGTCAATTTAATAAATGTGTGAATATACACTATTACTGACACGGCACGCGTATAACTGTGTGGCAATATTTAATTGAGTCGTGACACGAAAAAAGTCAAGAAAGTGGCATGTGCGCCTAGCAATGTCCAAGATCAGCCTAGACGTTCGCCAAGTCTGGTCAAAGTCTTTGCTGGTGGCATGGAGATAGCTTAGCTACCATTAAAGTACACAGCGAAGACTTGCCATATGCCCAGGCTGATCTGAGTCTTCACGTAGTACATATGACACTTTGTGGGTTTTGTCGTATCGCGGTTCGACTGGATTAACCAAACGTAATTATGTCGCGACTCGCCAAAACTAACAAGGTGGCATGTGTACTTCGCGTAGATTAAGCAGTCCGAGCAGAGTCTTCCCTTTTCGCGTAAAGGGAGCTGAGAGTCTAAGTCCTCTCCATGCTGACAGCGAAGACTAAGATCAGCCTGGACATCCGCCCTGGACATGCGCTTACAATATAGCATATGGCTTAACTATCCCTTTGCGGACAGCGAAGACTGGCTAGATTGGGTGGATGCAAAGGCTGATCTGAGTCTTTGCTGGGCGTACATTCGGCTGTGTTCGTTTTGTCGTGTCGTGGAAAAAAATCTGTTGTCTTTAACGATAAAATAAATGCATAATGTTTACTCACTCATTAAATTCTAGGTTTTTATCATCATGCAATATAACTAAACTTATTTCCACAAGACTTTTTTTATTATTATTATTTTTTTTAATCAAAATTTTGTGCAATCAATCACATTTTTGCTTGACTGTCCTAACAAAACCCTCAGTTATACAATAGTGTGACATACAATTCATTTATTTATTTATTTATTGTTCTTGATAATGTTGAACTTAAATTCTATGTCTGAATCAAACATACATTGTGTCTTATATAATGTTTAAGAGAGAGAGAGAGAGAGAATTTAGTCACGTTAAATTTTGATTATCATTGCATTATGAGACTAAATGACATGAACTGTTAGTAAATATAACCGATATAGCACCTCTTTTTCCCCCTTATTGGCTGCCAAAATCATTTTGGATTTCTGGAGCATGACAATTCCTTTTAAGAACCAATCATCTTTGAAAAATAATAATAATAATAATAATTATTATTATTATTATTATCATTATTATTATAAAATATCATTATCATGTGTTCTAACAGCATAATGCAAAGGAAATCCAAAAGGTTTAATTACATTACCATGATTATTTTATGCATGAGTCTGACTATTCTAAGAGACTCATGAAATTTATTCAATATTCAATTAAAGTCATAAAGATCGATATTTTATCATGATCGAGATAAGAATATTAGCCCGAGGAAAAACCTTGACACCTGCGATTATCGCATACTGTCGTTAAAATTCGGAGATCAACCGAAAGATCTCTGGAGATCTACCTGTCCAAGATGAAACTACATAACCTAGATGACGAAGTACGAGTATTCTGCCAGATGCACATACGCAAGTTACAGCTAGAAAATCCCAGGGGGTAATGGTTGTTTGCTGCCATCCGACGTGTACATAGACTTTCCATAGAAGTTTTTAGCTGTCGGCCAGCTAGACTTTTATACTACGGGTCAATCAACTACTGCAACATTTCGTTGTTGGAGGATATTCAGAAACGTTCCGTTATATCAAAAATGATAAAAAGACAAAGGATCAAAGTCATTTCTTCACAGAGGGCGGTTAAGATGATCGTTGTCACAAAATTTATTTATAACGGTACCTGTCAGCTACATTATAAACGATTTCCGCGGCGGTGACTTTGCTAGCTAGCGGTTCGCAGGGTACAGCGAGGCTCTGGTATAGAATTACGTCACAAATCTAGTTACCGCGACCTTAACTGAGCGGTTTTAATACAGTTATAATTGAATCAAAGAAATCAGTTTTTCGACAGAATGTTTGATCTGACAGTTGACCGTAACAGATTTTCATTGCCTTTAGAAGTATGTTTGTTGCAGTAGATAATTGATGCGTAGTAAGTTGTGATTGTTAACAAAAACTTTAACCTGAACTTTATTCACGTTCCTGTGTGGCACGGTGCTCCTACTTATAGGAGGAAAATACATCAACAAATACAAAAGACATTTTCACACCCTGTTCCCTTTCCTTGGGATCTTCTTTTATACTTATATTTATATATGATATATATTGGCTTTGATACTATGATACATGTAGATGGAATGAAAAAAATGCTTAACAATTAATATTTTTTTCTTTCACGATCGTCAGTTTAAATTGGCGGCATTTAAATTTGGCGATTTTCTTCCTTTCCGCCAATATCGCCAAAATAAAGTGACCGCCAAATATACTTTATAAAAAAAAATACCAGACAAACATGTACAATTCGCCCAGACAATAACTGGTTCGCCAGACAAGGTCGAATCGACATTCGAAAAATGAGCAAATTGTTTTGCTTTAAGTGTAGACGTTGTTTTCTGGAAGGGTTCTCGTCTACCAGGGCAGCAAACAGGAAGTCACAAATAATGTCCCCGTTTTAAAAAAATATGACTGTGTACCACTACACCCAAAATTTTATTCACAACGAGGCAAATACATTTCTTTTGGTACATCTCTACTGGCAATTAGTCTTTTGCACTGGAAACGCTCTTCAGATTAGAAACATGGAACCAGACCTTTCGTTAAAATAAAGCATTAGTCTGACAAATAGCTTGCCTATCCTTATCAATCACGTGCCACGTCCTTTCCTACACAACGAGGCTATTGCTAATCACAGGATATAATCGATTCCGCTAATTTTCGCTTCCTGCAGAGACTGTACATCATATTTGGCTTCCGCCGATACTTCCGCGAACTCTTGCTTCCTGCAGAGACTACTGTCCTCGAACATTGGCTTCCTGCCGAGACTATACGCGTGACTCTGCTTCCTGCCGAGAGTCTCGGCAGGAAGCAAAATCACGCGGACAGTCTCTGAAGGAAGCCATTTACCATGTACAGAAGTCTCGACAGGAAGCAAGAGTTCGTGGACAGTCTCGGCGGAAGCCAAATATGATGTACAGTCTCTGCAGGAAGCGAAAATTAGCGGAATCGATTATACCCTGTGGTAATGGCAGCCTAGCAGTATTTCAGTCATATCAGGACGATGGGAGGTAGAAAATGAAAGGCTGTGTGTAATGGAACTCCGTTTACGGTTGGTCTCGAACCCGAGGCCACTAGATCAGCAGGCCAACGTCCTACCCTACTGAGCTACTGTGGCTCCTAAGATTTTACAACACACCAACTTTAAAACAATTGGCTCCAAAACTAGAAAGCGTCTACTGAAGATCAATGAGACCGTTTTGTTTGCATGACTTTTTGTACTATCGTGATATGTGTAAATCATAACTAAATATTTGACGTCATTCGGAGAATGTCAGCAGCGCTTCCTCCTACAAGCAATTAGTTCTCAGGAAGATTAATAAGCCAATGCCTTTGATGTCTTTTAGCATCCTTGTTATAAAACTAAGCCGTTGCATGACAAGAAATACTTGCGGACATATGCGATATGCAAGGACCCAGATCACACCAGAGAGGCAGAAATAGAAAAAACAACCGTACTGTCGACGAACGCGGATCAAAAAGCGTTAGAAACAGCGTTTTCGATTGCAAATTGGCGACAATTTGGCATCGAAAACGCTGTTTCTAACGGTTTTTGATCCGCATAAATCGATTGTAAGAGCGTTTTCGATTGCCGCCTATCCGGTGTGCAGACCAGACTGTGGCCAGTGTCCTTACAGATCACTGTATAGTTTCTACACGAAGGCTGATCAAAATGGACATGAATGTATACAGAGATGCTTGTTATGTGGGGTTTCTTTCTGCAAACCGTAAAATTCTGAAAATTTGGAAACCTTTAGTAATAACCATAACTATTCTTAAATTTATAATGCAAAACCGCAGCCCAAAGATTGTATGAGCAGATGCAATGGCAGACAGAGAAGGCCCTGATCTGGGTCTGCACTGTTTGCACAGATCTTCCTGTCTTACAATCTTAAGATAAAATTTTCGTATGCAAGGCCGAAGATTGTGTTTGTGAAACAGGGGTTGGCATTAATGGGTAACAGGATCAGAATGTGTGCGAAAAGGCAAGATTTAGATCAGAACAGATCTTTGCTTTTCAGTTTTCAAAGAGCCTTCTGAATCTGTAAACAGATAATGCAGTAATGATGTTTAATTGAATATATAAATGTTATGTGTTTTACGGCCATTTTAACAACATTTCACTTATAGCGAAAATACACAGTTCCGATAATAGCCGCTAAGCTCCGCATGCTTAGTTACTGTTACTACGTCTCACAAGCTTACACAAAGATGGCGGAAAAACAAATGACAGATGCAAGTGTCGGCTAAATGTTGGCGATCTATGGCGAAGAACCAGCCTCCTCATCGCCTACACATGGCAGTTGGCGCATCATGCATTTCCGATGCGTTCTGTTCTTGCAAAGCAGGGTAAATTTCTCAAAAAGTGGTGTTAATTTGTTTTCTGTAAACAGGTGTACATCCCTTCATCAAATGAAAGGTAAAATCACGGACTTATGCTGGTATTGACCACGTGCGATTTGTTTGTGAGACTATGTCACGTGCTAAGTTGTCGTTGCATTGGCCAGGTATACGATAGCATGTGATTTTAAGTGACATTCTGGGTGTGGCTCGGAACTGTGTATCGGAGCTCCCGGGAAAAACCACCTGGCCATTTGCAAGCAGAACGTGGACTTCTTACTTGTCTCTCACCGCTGTTGGTTCGAGCCGCGCTCGCGGCGAGCGAGGCTCGAACATACAGCGATGAGAGATCTAATGTTTAAGAGCCAGCGCTCTTGTCCACTAGCCCGCTGCGTGTATTAAATGGAGCCACGTATATAACAGTGCTGTGAAAATAAAGTGGTATGCTTGGACTAACAATACGTTATTTAAACCAAGCTGATATGAACTACAGGATAAAAAATCCTGGATCATGATTTTTAATTAAACAAAATGTGGAATTGGGTTCAGTTATACAACCGCATTATCACGTAAACAAGTTAACCTTTGGAGAACAATTCTCATGGCAACTGCGCACGTGCTTGCGAAACATCTATGTTTCTGAGAAGTACTTGTATGTTAGAGTTGACAGAGCGACCGCTTTTTTTTATACCTTTCTCGTAAAATTTTGATGCTTGAAAAACAAACCTTACAGCAAAATGGTTCGTCGACAGGTACACCAAAGTTGATGTCTGCAAAATAAGTGGAACAAAAACGTGCGTAGGAAAGACCAAATAATGACGATCAGTTACCGGACTTTAATTTTCACTGACTGGTCAGATACATAGACATGGTGGGTGTGTTATTATAGGCAGGTGGTGCTTACTATTCGCGAGCAGTGGACCACACTTCCTTTTTGGGGGTCAATGTCTGTAAATCTAAATATTTCGGATTTGTCAATGTTTCTGTGGCGTATGAGTTCGGAAGTATGATTTTGTTTCTTCGACCGCTTCTTAGAATACAGAATACAGAATACAAATTTTATTTTCAGTCGGTTTGGTATAAACATAGATAACATTAGCTATGAATAGCTATTGACCGACCTAATGAATAGCTATTGACCGACCTTCTTTAAATCAAAATGCTGGTGCACTTTCGGTATACATGTATCAGTTAGGACAATGATCTGTTGCAGCTGCAATACGCTGTTTCACTTGCAGTTTACCAGTGAGGACAACGTCCTGTTGCATGTGCAGTATCAATCGGAGCACCACTCGGCCAATTTCTTGACGGAATTGGCCGAGCGGTGTTCCGACAGGCGCAATATATAAGTCTAGGGCAATTTCCTGTTGCAGATTAGGGCAATGTGCTGTTGCACCTGCCGTATATTAGTTAAGTGGAAAGTCCTGTTGCACTTGCAGTATATCACTTAAGGGCAGTGTGCTGTCGCACTTGTAGTATATCAGTTCAAGGCAATGTGCTTTTGCACTTGCAGTATATCAGTTAAGGGCAATGTGCTATTGCCCTTGCAGCATATCATTTAAGGGCAGTGTGCTGTCGCACTTGTAGTATATCAGTTCAAGGCAATATGCTTTCGCACTTGCAGCATATCAGTTAAGGGCAGTGTGCTGTCGCACTTGTAGTATATCAGTTCAAGGCAATGTGCTTTTGCACTGGCAGTATATCAGTTGAGGGCAATATGCTATTGCACTTGCAGTATATCATTTAAGGGCATTGTGCTGTCGCACTTGTAGTATATCAGTTAAGGGCAATGTGCTTTTGCACTTGCAGGATATCAGTTAAGGGCAATATGCTGTTGCACTTGCAGTATATCAGTTCAAGGCAATGTGCTTTTGCACTGGCAGTATATCAGTTGAGGGCAATATGCTATTGCACTTGCAGTATATCATTTAAGGGCATTGTGCTCTCGCACTTGTAGTATATCAGTTAAGGGCAATGTGCTTTTGCACTTGCAGGATATCAGTTAAGGGCAATGTGCTGTTGCACTTGTATTATATCAGTTTAGGGCAATATGCTGTTGCACTTGCAGGATATCAATTAAGGACAAAGAGTGTTGCACTTGCAGGATATCAGTTAAAGGCAATGTGCTGTTGTACTTGCAGTATATCAATTTATGGCAATGTGCTGTTGCACTTGCAGTATATCAGTTAAAGGCAATGTGCTGTTGTACTTGCAGTATATCAATTTATGGCAATGTGCTGTTGCACTTGCAGTATATTACTGAAGGGCAATGTGTTGTTGCACTTGCAGTATATCACTGAAGGGCAATGTGCTGTTGCACTTGCAGTATATCACTGAAGGGCAATGTGCTGTTGCACGTGCAGTATATCACTGAAGGGCAATGTGCTGTTGCACTTGCAGTATATCACTGAAGGGCAATGTGCTGTTGCACGTGCAGTATATCACTGAAGGGCAATGTGCTGTTGCACTTGCAGTATTTCAAGCGAGGACAATGTCCTGTTTAACTGGTTTAACTTGTTTCTTAGTAGTGTATCAGTTTGGGGCAACGTCCAGTTTTACTTGCTGTTTATCAAATTACGACAGATGCTATTGCATATGCAGTATATTAATTTTGGGCACTGTTCTGTTTCGCTTGCAGTATATCAAGTTAGGCTTAAATTCATATTCTAGATCATCGATTTTTATTCAATTGGACCCCTTTTTAATACTGAACAGTCTTTGAATCGACTTCCTTATAAAAATTCAGGAATTACAGTATTGTAACTGTGGCTTTTGTTACCAGATCATCTGAGGATCACTGATGAGGCTTAATTAGCTCAAAGTTTGGCCCATGTTCCTTCTTTGTACTGTGTTCTCTGCTCTTGAAGGAACTGTTTAAATTTTTTTATTAGGATAATGTGCTGTTGCACTTGAGGGTGATGGTAGGGCGATGGTGCTGGTTATAACTTCTAGTGCCGGGACGCCCTACTTATTTGGATAGAAGTAGGACAAGTAGGTTAGTTGGTTCGTTGTTTTGTGTTGAACGGTTCTTTGAGACAGTATTTCGGCCCCTAAACACATATACTGCAAGTGCAACAGCACATTTTCCTAATTTGAATAAATGCAAGTTACAAAGGACATTGCCCAAACTGAAAAACTGCAAGTGCAACAGTTGTTTGGTTGGTTGTTTTGGAGTTTGCAGTATTAAAAAGACAAGGTAAGAAAATTTTCCTGTTTGGAGTACGGAGAATGTCCGGTTGCAGCTGCAGGCAGTAAATGAAGTGAGTACGGTGTTCCGGTGCGATTGCAGTAATTAGAGTAGGGGCAAAGTCTTGTTCCAATAGCATAATATGGCGTAAGGCCAATGTCCAGTTGCGATTGTGGGATATGGCGTATGTACAATATCGGCAATGTGCTGCTGCATTTATAGTATATGGTCCTACCAACTGTATTTACTCTAAAGCTTTTATTGTACTTATTCCATACTAATTGTATTTACTCTAAAGCTTTTATTGTACTTGAGTAAGTACAATAAAAACTTCAGTGTGAATAAATATAATTGATATGGAGTTAGTACAACAAAAGCTTTAGAGTAAATAAAATTAGTATGGAGTAAGTATAAAAAAGCTTTAGAGTAAATACAATTGGTTGGTTGGTTCTGCTGGGTTTAACGTCCGTTTGAGAAGTATATATCAGTATATATCGGGCCATCTCCCAGAGGGAGGCTGAAGAAAAGAGAAATGATAGACGAGAGAAAAAAAAGGTGCAAACAACCCTCATACGCACCTACTGCAAGCACAGTAGGCCCTCGTCCTACTATTATCTAGATTAGTAGGACGCCCTGGCACTGAAAGCCGCCAGCACCATCGCCCGATCCGACCGCCCCAGAGTTAGTGGTGTTGTATATGGAGTAAGTGCAATGCTGTATATGGAGTAAGTACAATGTCCGTCCCAAGTACGCTGTCCTGTTCCTGTAGTTGTGTAGTGGATTTCTTTATGTGTATTATGTATCACACCTAGACAATAGAAAATATATATACACGAAAAGGATGTATGTGTGTCCTAAAAATATAAAGACGTTATAAAAGTAATGCCTTATTTTTGATGTTCAGTCTATGAGTATGAAACTGCAGCCTGTAAATTTAGATATCATGCACAGAAGAGCTAATTTGATTCTACCATGTACTTCGTGATTATGATGAAGCAATTAACCCTGGGCAAATCTTATCGTTTCTGTTGTATCACATGTCAACCACATACTTATTTTATATAATGACAGCTAGTCGTGCCTCTGATTTTGTCACAATGGCATAGAATAGCTGTATTTAGTATCTACCCATATATACCATGAAAAGAAAAATGGACGCGTTGCACAATCTTCACCAATTCACGTCATAGACTTGTCCGCCCGCGATATATATGTTTCCATTGTGGTACATCGCAGTCACGAAATGATTGACAGAATTAAATTAAGCCTCTTTCCCCGCACGCTCTTCAGATTAGCAGAGCCCACATGTAATTTGCTGGAAATGTACCGCATGCTTAACGATCTCTATTATTTTACCTGTAAATTATGGCTCATTCGTAAATTCTCCCTCTCACTGGGAGATGGCTCGATATTGACTGAAATACTGTCTCAAAGAGCCGTTAAACGCAAACCAACCAACCGAAAACCCATTCGTGAAAAAAAAAGCGAACGTACTGCACATAAAACAAATGAAAAAAAAAATAAATGAATAAAAAATAAAATAAAACTCTGTATTTAAATTGTTTTCAACTTTTTAGCATTTTAGCATAACTGCACTGGGCAAGCAAAACCGTTATCACATGATTATACTACTGTTGATGCACTCTCATGAAAAAGCGTGGTATAGTTGAAAAAAAACAAAAACACAATGAACATTGTCATACCACTGTCGCTGCACCACCATGCCCATCATGAAATAGCATCGTATCGTTGACAGGAAAACAATATAACAAAGTCATTCCACTGTCGATGCATCATCAAGGGCGTAGCTACCTATACGGCAAATACGCAGGTGCGTATTGAAATTTTGTCAAAATTGACAAAATTTCAAAACGCACCTGCATATTTGCATGCTGAAATTTAAAAAATAGACAAGATTTCAATACCAACTGCCAAAGTGGCTGAAATACTACCTTTCAATTCAAGGAGTCAAGTTTAAAGCATGATTGTGCGTATCATGAAAATGCTCCTAATTACGCCCCTGATCATCATGACAGAAACGCAATGAACAACGCCGGACCATTCTCGATACTCTGTCATGAAAAAGCATACTGTCGTTGACAGAAAAACACAATGAAGAAGTTGTACCACTGTCGATACACCACCATGAAACCGCATGGTATTGTTGACAGAAAACACAATGAACAACGTCGTCCCACTGTTGAAGCGCCATCATGACCATCAGGAAACATGATCGTGTCATTGTTAATGCAAATTATGTTTTTTTCTTACCTGTACTTTGTCTGATAACTGATAACGATTATACTCGCACCAAGTTTCGTGAAAATATTTTCGACAGAGCAGAAATGGTTTGCATATCAGGAAATTGACAAGGGGTATAATTCTGTCAAACATGAAATTGGAGTCACGGTTCTTCTCTGCATATTTCCTGATGCCTAATGATGATTTATATTGGTTCCAAGTTTCGTGACCAAATTTTTCGGCTGTTTTAAAGTTATAGACCAGAATCTGTAGCGTTCACTTTGTGAGTCACCGTACTTAACAGTGACTGAGAGTGTAAGTGAACTAGGGTTTAACGTCCCACCAACCACGAGGTCATATGGAGACGGGACCTCGGTTTATAGTCTCATCCGAAAGATCGGAGAAGCGGGGAATCGATCTTGCGACCCCTGGATTTGTAGTCTGGAGTGTTATCCACTACACTACAGCCGCTCCTTACTTGACATCATTCTATTAAAAATTGCTTGAGATACTTGGCTTTCCAAACATATGAGCCGCGACACGACAAAACCAACAATGTGGTTGTGCGCCCAGCACAGACTCAGATCAGCCTGGACATCCGCCTAGTTTCACCAGACTCTTTGTTAAGTGCCCAAAGGGTAGCTAAGAGTCTAAGCTATGTTCATGCGGACAGCGAAGACTCTGATCAGACTGGGCGGATGCCCAGGCTGATCTGAGTCTACGCTGGGCGCACAACCACATTGTTGGTTTTGTCGTGTCGCGGCTCATATGACTTTTACAGTCGTAAGTTTATATTTATTATTAAATATCTGGCAAATGGTTAAGTCTGTGTGAATTTATATTTGGCACCTGACTCGACATATTTATTTTGATAATTGGATATGCTTATGAAACTGAAACGATTCTAACTTATGTTGTTTGCATGCTGACCCGAGCCATTAATTGTATATAAGAGCACTTGATACCAAAATTAGTGTTTTTTTTTCAAAGATATAGGGAAGGTAAGGCTGCGCTTGTCCAGTCCGTCTACTCAGTGCACGTTGAAATCTTGCAGTTTCATTACTTCATCGAAGAACCATGTCATCAGCATACTTTGCATATGCATGCTGGTTGACCTTGGCCTTCGCAGTCCATATTTATCGTTTGAAGAGTTTTGCATAGCATGGCCCAACTATTCACCATTTATGGTCACTCACAAAATTATCGGTTGCTATCAGCTTTTTCATCCGAATTGCTCTCATGCAGTTTGGTTTACTTACGTTTTATCAGATGCAAACACGGACAGGAAATTCCTGCTCTATTTAAAAACTGAAAAAAAATAACAACAAACATTGAGAGCAAGCTTCTTAAAGTACAGTAATGGTTCCTGCAAACAACAATGATATTTACCACTATAAACAAACACACAATTTTGCGTACAGAAACAAAACCTAAAAATCATTCTGACAATGAAATTCGTGTGCTGCAACACCAGTTTCCATGAATTTAAGTCAAATTAGTACCTTATATGGTAGTAAATGGCGCTTCCATTACGTTTACTCCGGATAATTAGTCCTTACTTACTATTGCACCGATAGCTGTTACGTCAGTCACCCGGAGTCATGTTGGTCCAAGAACAAAGTGTCTTTGTTTAGGTAAAAACGTCAGTCATAGGCGGCTCTAATTCAGTAACAAATATGAACCACCTTTAACTGGTAAATCGAGCATACTCGGGCTTAATATGGCGGATCGACTGATCAGTGGCCGTTAAATAAAATCTATTATGATCCAGAAACACTACATCAGACGTGGCAGGTTCAGATAAAAAGACTCATTATCACAATCTGCACTGCTTCAAAGTAAACAGATACGCTTTCAAGGGCAGTAACTCTGTCATTTTCAAGTTTATCTTCGACGAAATGGGGACTAACTCTTAAAGGGAAGAATTTGCTCAGCTCCTCTAGGAGCAAATTCTTTTCTTTTAGGGGAGCCCCCCACCCCTTTTTGAAGATTTCGTCGTCCACGAAGGAAAGAGCAGTCACAAAGTTACCTCCCTTTGAAATAATGGTGGAAGAGCAAGGAGATTTACCAATTCAACTTAAAAGCTTGTGGTTGAAATGCATTGAAACAATTATCAAAATATTCAATACCATACCACACGCCACGTTACGGTTAAATCTAATACTGGTGCAAGCACCTTCATTGATGTCGAGGGGCATTATGAAATGGGAAATCAGACAGGGATGGGAAACCAGACAAGAAAAATACTACATCAATGAGTAGTACTAGGTTTTCGACTTTTTGATCCCTTTATAAAACTCTCTTAATACGAAGCAGGAAGCTACTAGGTCTGCGGGATCCGTCGTCTGTCAGTTAACCAGTTCAAAAGGCCAAACCAGACGGCCAATTTCAACCAAATTTCACATCATCGTCATATGATTAGGGGACAAAACCCGCTAAATGGTTGCGGTCGAAAATTCTAGATGGCCGCGATGCCCAAATATGCTAATGAACATTCCAAAGTCTGCATCTAGAAAACGGCTGGAAAACGGCTGGACCGCTTTGGTTATTTTGCAGCAGCATAGGTGTACTTTTTATCCCCCGACCGAAAGGTTCGGGGGATATAGCGATGAGCCTGGCGTCCGTCCGTCCGTCCGTCCGTCCGTAAACATTTTCTTGTCCGCTCCATATCTTGAATACTGTTTGGAATATTTTCATGATACTTCACAGTTATGTAGAACAGGTCATGGCGATGTGTCGCGAACAAGAATGACAACTCTTGCTTTTGTAATTTTTAGTTATCTCCCCTTTGGTGAATTTTTAGCAGATTCGTGTCCGCTCTGTTACTTGAATACCCTTTGGAATATTTTGATGATACTTCACAGAAATGTAGAACAGGACATGACGATGTGTGGCGAACAAGAATGACAACTCTTGCTTTCTTACTTTTTGAGTTATTTCCCCTTGATGATTTTAGGTGTGATTTCGTGTCCGCTCCATAACTTGAATACCCTTTGAAATTTTTTTTATGATACTTCACAGATATGTAGAACAGGTCATGACGATGTGTCGCGAACAAGAATGACAACTCTTGCTTTTTTAATTTTTGAGTTATTTCCCCTTGATGGTTTTAGGAGGTGTGATTTCGTGTCCGCTCCATAACTTGAATACCCTTTGGAATATTTTCATGATACTTCATAGTTATGTAGAACAGGTCATGACAATGTGTCATGAACAAGAATGTCAACTCTTGCTTTCTAGGTTTTTGAGTTATTTCCCCTTGATGGTTTTAGGTGTGATTTCCCCTTGATGGTTTTAGGTGTGATTTAGTGTCTGCTGTCTGCTCCATAACTTGAATACCCTTTGAAATATTTTGATGATACTTCACAGATATGAAGATCCGATCAGGACAGTTTGTCTCATACAAGAATGACAGCTCTTGCTTTGAAACTTTTCCGAGGCTCTCCCCCCCCCCCCAAACTTTTCCGAGGCTCTCTCCCCCCCCCCCCCCCCCCTCATTTTTTTTTTTTTCAGATTAGGATTCTTTGCCCAAATTCACTTACTAGAGAGCTAAAAATTAGATTTGTAGGGCTTGTACTTTAGAAGTTATTCACACATTTTGAAATGTTGAATGTATCATATGCAATACATTGTCTACGTGGTTGCTATTTGAGATTTTACCTCGTTTTAGCAATCTGGCATACTGTTTTGGTCTGAGTGTTAGATAATCATGCATCTGTTAAACAGATAATGTCAATAAGGAGCATAAAAGAATGATAGTATACTATTTATATGCGTTTTGTTGTGCACCCTGGTTACCAGGTCGCAGGGGGCCTTCGGTCGGGGGATTTGCCATCTCCTCTGATGGCTATTTTTTTACATAAACTTGCTGCACTTGTTTCGGTCGGAACTTAAACGGTCATTGAGACGGTCGCTGTTTGCAGTGCCCAAACATTAAGAATTTTTTCAGTTTAGCATTTTCTTGTTCACCTACATTTCTGTCTTGTGTGTCTAAGCTAAAATCCAAATCAATCAATAACACAGTGCAATACTGCCTCCAGTTACGTCATAGGAGGACAATGCTATGCGCCAGCTTTCAAATTAATTGGATAAATTGCTCGATCTTTACAATAATCATGCATTCAGTCCCGGCTAGCAGGGCCGCGTGATCATATCGAATGATAAATGTTACGTGATGGGCAGCAAGTTACAGGCAAAAATCACTGTAGCGGCCAGCTGTTACAGAAATGATTTATTTAAGAGGTGAATCGGTGCAATGGCCTAGAAGTTTGTCCCAGAAATCACACCGTGTCGTTTTATTAGCAGGAAGGGATATGACCTGCATTATCTAATGTTATGCAAGTGAGGAACCTGATAAGCTGAAGCAATACAAAATGACTGTCATGGCAACAGAATATTCTCCTAGCTTGATATGCTGCTAGCAGATGTAGTGCTCAGGCCATTTGTTTTAAGTTGATAAACTGCAATGGTAACAGGCCATTGTCATTACAAGATAAACTGCAATTGCAACAGGACGTTGCGCAACTCTATGTGAGCCGCGACGCGAGAAAACCAACAATGTGGTTGTGCGCCCAGCGCAGACTCAGATCAGCCTGGGCATCCGCCCAGTTTGATCAGACTATTAGCTAAGCGCTTAAAAGGTACCCACGGGTCTAAGCTAGCTCCATGCGGACAGTGAAGACTCTGATCAGACTGGGCGGATGTCCAGGCTGATCTGAGTCTGCGCTGGACGCACAACCACATTGTTGGTTTTCTCGTGTCGTGGCTCATTTATCCTAAGTCGATACACTGCAGTTGCGACTTAACATTGTCTGCAGTTGCTACAGGACATTAGGACATTCTATTATTCCATATACTGAACACGCTACAGGACATTGCAGTTTATAAAGTAAGGAGAATGTTCTCTTGCAGTTGCCGTATATAAAGTTAGGTTAATGTCCTGCTTGCAGTTGCAGTATATAAAGTTAGGTTAATGTCCTGCTGTACTAAATTGTCTTTCAGTTTACAAACCAAGGCAACGGCCTGTTGCCATTGCAGTATATGGAGTTAGGACAATGTTTACTTGCAGTATACAAGCTGTCCTAACTCCAGATACTGCAGTTACAACAGGAAATTGTCCTTATTTGGATACTGAAACTGCAACAGGACATTGTCCTAACTTGTATATTGTAAATGCAATATAGGATACTGTCCTTATTTCATATGCTGCAGTTGCAATCAGCCATTCTTCTAATTTAAGGTCAAGAATACGTAAATGGCACATACATAGAATTTTTTAAAAATTTGCATAGGGGTGCATTTTCATGTGTTACATCGAATTGTGCCATAAAAAGGATAGGTCACCGAGTTCGTTTAGTCGCTAGATCAGATTCAAAAACATGAAATTTTGAGGCCGTTTCCATTGACGGCAATGGGAATGCTATGAAAAAACTCCGATTTTAAAATTTAAACGTACACAGCTTGTTAACCGGTACATAGATTTTTTTCAAAAACTGATATTTTATGTCACAGGATGTGTCGATTAAAATAAAGTAAGAAAAGTCCTTGACTACCGAGTTCGTTTTTCAAGTGGCGCTTGCTAAACAAGCATGGGTATGTATAAATTTACGCCATTCCGCGACGTCATTTATAAGCGACGTTGCAGTCGTTTACTGGCGACATAATAAGACATGCTAAGATCGTTATGAGAATACGGAAAGATGGGGACTAATAGGGTTCTCATGATAAATGCCTTAAAAGTTTCGTTCGCACAGTCAAAGTTTCTGTGACAAAGTAGGTTTGGAAAAATAAAATTTGCTCGCGTGAATGAAAAAATATGCCATCTTTTCATTGTCAAATTTATATGGTAAAGTTTTTAGGACAAACAAAATTTGTCCGTTTGAAAAGAAAATTTGCCATAGAATATGTAACAAAGAAACTAGCCATGGAGATCAGCACAGAAAACTTTGCTCATAATCAAATCGGTTTGATTTTGAACAAAGTATATTTAACAAAGAAAAGGTGGCATGGTTGGCCGTTCACACGGGCAAAGTTTATTTGTCCAGGTAACCTTGACGAATAATGTTCGATTGTGTGAACACAGCTGCAAATATTTCCTTGCCTAAATTTATTTGACAAAGATTCCATGCCACATTTTTTAACAAATGATTTGCTCCGTGTTAACGCAAAATGTTTGGCAAACTTTCTTTGTTAAAGATTCTGTGACAAAGAAACTTTGGTGGCGTGAACGAGGCTTAAGTGAAAGAATTATTTTTTCAGACTGTTTAGACAAAAAGTAGTAAAAAATGCAAGCATATTTCTAACAGTAATATGGTTATTGCAGCCGACACGACTGAGCCGCACACAAAAAAAACTGCGTTACCCTAAATCACAAAATGCGCCGTGCCATGATAAAATGGGTTCTTTGGGGCATATACGGTCAGCGGAAGCTCAGATCAGTGCGCGCACCCGCCCAACCTGCCCAAAGCCTTTTTTGTCCTCTGGTACAATGATTCCTTGAGGAGCAGCGAAGAGATTTATTAGTCTGTGCGTATGCGCAGGCTGATCTATGTGCATGTATCATAATTACTGACGACTCGTGTTCTGTCGGTGTGGCTCATGGCAGTCAGAAAAAATTGACCTTTGGACAGTATTTCAGTCATATCGAGATGATGGTAAGTTACACGGTCAGCTTCCAAATCCACCATCGGTGGGATAGGTAAAAGTAAAAACTTCTTGTAGCGTAGTGGCCGTAGGGGCGGTGTGAGTAAGAGACCCTCTATATCTTTGGCAACAGCATACGACAAGTGGAAGAAATATTGTATCATTCTTATTTTGTAGTCAAAACAGAATTTTCGATGTCCAGAAAGGATATGTGATCATATGTGTATTAAAATCGCAAAAAATCGGCATTATAATAAATTTTACATTCCAATCCCATAAAGCTCTAAAATCAGCTGGCATACATTTACTTGGTTTATTAATTATTTCGGATGCGCAATCCCACCGGCGCCATTGACGTTCGGTTATGACGCAGACGGTTGCGGGTTAAAATTCGAATCCGGAGTCGGCCAGCTAGCGACTGGAAAAGTCTCTTTGTCAAGCCAGCAGTAAATAGGTAGCTGATGATAACGCATCGAAAGGAGAAAGATGGGCTCCGCCATTCATATGTGTGACTGAAAAGTCCTGTGAGCCCTGAAAGCAGGGAGGGAACATGTAACCGGCCAGCCTTAAATTGTTACACACATGAAACTCTGTCTGTCTGTCAGTCTCTCTCTCTCTCTCTCTCTCTCTCATTAATTTTGTATGAATACACTTATGTTGATAAAATAACCTTAAACATACAGAGAAAAAAAGAAGATTGCAATATCAGCAAAGGGCTTGAATAAACAATTTTCCCCATGTTTGACGTCATTATTGAATGTCCGATGGGGGCGCCATATTGAAAATTACACTGACTAGGAAGTATTTCGTGACGTAACGTCCTTCGCGACGCACGTAATTAATTGCGCCAGTCATTTACGTATTCTTGACCTTAATATACATGTATTATGTAATTGCAACAGGATATTGTTCTTTTTTGATATACTGCAACTGCAAAAGAACATTGGCCTTAACGTGCATTTTCCTTGTTTTCTCAACATAAAATGGCCCTATCTCTACTCATAGACGGAATAAACATACCGGTATGTTGTCAGTATCATTTTCTATGTGAGGACACTAGAAATAAGCATACATTTATTTTTGATCTGTTGGATATTTAGGTTAGCTGGGCTTGCACACTTGAGTGGCTGGGGTACCTGGAGAGTGGGCTGGGTACCTGGACAAGCCTTATGCAGTGTACAGGTGGTTAGCAGTGTTATCTAACATTTAAGTAGTTCACCAAATTAAAATCTTAAAAAGTTCCTTCAAGAGCAGAGAATACATACAGAAGTAAGAACATGGGCCAGACAACGTAGTTTCGGCTAATAAAGCCTCGTCAGTGAGCCTGACGATATCTGGTGACAAAACCAGAAAAAAAACATACTGTAATTTCTTAATTTTAATTGGGCAGTCGATTCAAAGACTGATTAATTTCAAAAGGATCCAAATAATATAAAAGACGATGATCTAGAATAATAGTCTATATCGATCTCAAATTTTAGATTTCTCAGAATTTATCCTCCGATCTCAAAGGATGTAAATAAAATATAATCTGCACTATGGATGATGTACGGGGAGACGTTTTACGGCCGCCACACGGCACAACACCAGCTGCAGTGAGGTAAAATTGAAATCTTAAAAAGTTCCTTCAAGAGCAGAGAATACATACAGAAGTAGGAACATGTAGTTTCGGCTAATAAAGTCGATTATCAGGAGGTTTTAAAAGACATTTTAGTCATATTTCTTTAAAGGCGCTGTTGCTCTATCAGTATGAACTATTTTATTGTGAGGTTTTGCCTCAAGCTTCTCACTATAGTTTCGTCATTGTATATGATCGTTATCGGCCTACTTAAAAGAATTCAAACGTCCGTGAGTTTCTCATAAAAAATATTTGAAAAAAAAAGTTTAGGTCATTTTAGTTGGCACTTACATGACCTACTTTCGATTTTACAACCTTCATTACATGGTAAAAGTACAGGATACAAGAGACGAAAATACAAGGTACGGGCGTTTAATAGATTGTGGAAGTACAATGTAAGGCAAGGATCCCAGTTGCATAAGTTCATTGCTGAACGGGGAACCAGAAACGAAAATCGTATTTTTATGGAGACTTGTCATTTTTTCAAAACCCTTGTTACTGTTTTTTGCCAGTTATGCGATACACAAAAGCTCTTCAACTGACATATTATCATCAATTCTGAAGGCTGTTCTGGTTCTATAATGATTTGTACTTCGACGTTTTTTACCACGGAAACTATGCAGACTGTAAAGGAAAATTTATAAAACTCAGTTTTACTTTTTTTCCTGTTTGGAGTATTTCTCAAAATATAATCAAAGAAATAAAATAAAAGATGAAATACTGATAGGTGCAATAACAGGAAATTTAGAGAACCATTACCCTAACTCGAATAGTTTGGCGTTCATTCTGTTCAACCCTAATGTGGATTGCACGTACAGATTGCCATTACACAAACACCTTGATCGCTAAATAGTTATTATGCTCGATGGCTAACCACAATCTGGTAAAGATAAGGAGGCTGTGTCATTGAGTAGATTTGCATCTTCTCATTCATTTTTCCTCTACTTTCTTCTACTTTTAATTGCATTAAATTTACACAGACAACCACTCCTTCACAAGAATGCACATTCCCCTACTACACACCGTCGGTTCCACCGATTTTCTTGTTGTTTTTTTGTTTGTCACCTTTGCAGCATTTGGAACATTTCCTGGTTTCCTTAACATAAAAGGAGCCTATCTTCATATAAACTGACAACAGTTGACTTAAGACACGCTCAGTAAACCGACTGAACAGCTCTTTCCCAGACACATGGTCGTTAAGCTTCCCAAATGGAAAACACCGGTTATACAACATTTGAAAGAAACCACCAACAACGACAACTAGAGCAACAAGAGTAATATCTATGTTACTTATTTTCTGTTTTTACAAAAACAGAAGCAAGGTGGGCAGCTATAAATGTGACCATATTGTTGGAAGTCCACAGACAAGCGGATAAAAGCGCGAATTCTTAAACCATAGAAACGTTGACAGTTCAGATAAAAATATGCAACTGACTCATGTCACCTTTTGCAACTGACTTCTGTTACCTTTTTTCACACACTGGTGCAGAAAAAAAGGAACGCATTATCGCAAAAAGCTGTGAACTTTAAAGCGGATACGTTTGGCACTGTTCTTTTAAACTTTGTACGCAATATTTATCCAGAACTGCCGAATAAGTATTACGTTTATCCAGCCAATACGGACTTTCATAACGAACTACATGTATTATTTTCTCTTGTGAAAATGAAAAAAAAAATAGAATAAAAATAAAATGGATGTATTATCAATAATTGTCAACAAATAAGTGAGCTTATGATTGTATATGAGCCGCGACACGAGAAAACCAACAAAGTGGTTGTGCGTCCAGCGCAGACTCAGATCAGCCTGGACATCCGCCCAATCTGATCAGAGTCTTCGCTGTCCGCATAGAGGTAGCTTAAATCCTTAGCTACCCTTTGAGCACCTAACAAAGAATCTGGTCAAACTGGGCATCTGACCAGGCTGATCTGAGTCTGCGCTGGGCGCACAACCACATTGTTGGTTTTCTCGTGTCGCGGCTCATATTAATTATTTGGATCCACTGTCGGACCAATTAAGGTAGACGAATGGTGAATAAAGATATTGGTGGTGCATTCATTTCATTATACCAGCTGAATAACCCAAAGGGCTATAAAACATTTGGATAAGAAAAGAAAATTTTTCACCGTTTTGTTTTCCTAAAAAACAAACTTTTGTATTTATACCTACTTTTTTTACACGTTTTCCATTAAAATTCATGTCTCTAGCACAAGGATGCACTTTCATTTCTGCAAATCATATAATCTTTAATATAGGGTATTTGAAACAGACTGGTAAGAAAAATTGCAATTATCTTGATTATAAGTATATTTTTACATTTTTTAAAAAATGCAAGAAAATTGAATTTCATGAAAAACCTCATGAAAAATATATTCAATCGATGGGGCATGCTTATGCATATTGTTTTAGTAAAACTTACATTGTATGATACAGAATAAAACAAAAAAAAACAAACATTTCACCGTTTTGTTTCCTAGAAAAACAATATTTAAGTTCAAAAATATCCCCAAAAAAGACTGTCCAAATACTGCACCTGCTGCAAACACAGCCGGTCCTTGCCCTGTTATTTATTTTCCTGTTGTTCCGGGTCTACCATAGAGTAATACCTCAAAAATGCGCAGATGGAATTGAAATTGGACAGACCTTGATCATTCTGGTTCGTAAGGAACAGTCTGATCACGGTTTCCACTGTTTATACAGACGTATCTGCCCGAAAACATAGGATCTTTATGGTAGGGATTGTAAGTGTGTATATATTCCATAGTTGATTGATTCACCATGAACAATAACCCTGTTATGTGTTTTAATAAGTCGATACAGAGTTATTGTGTATCTAAATACCTTAAAGCGCGGTTTGCGTCCCCAAAAAGGTTGCCAAGGACGGCAATGCAACAGGGATCAGCTTTTCCGCTTGCGACCGATTCACTCGTTACTGGTAGGGTACTTTGATTGTTTACTGAGAAGAGAACTGTAACCATTTTGTGTTGCGACGTGCCAGTTTCAGTGTCAAAATTTGAAGATAAACAAATTCAGAAAGGAGACATCGAAGTAATTGATATTGTCCTTACATTTAATGGATGTTGTGCTAAATGATGTGATTAAATTCATGAACTATTGTAAGAAAAAATCATTTACAATACTGTTTCCAAGAAATAATCCACCCTCGCATTTTTTTCTTTTTCTTTTTCAAGGATAAATATATCGTTTTGGTTATTGTAGTAGATATAGAGTATCACTCCTATTCAAATTATTTTTAAGTGTAATGGTTCACCTTCATGTTTTATACCGTTCTAACATTTTGCCAAAGGGAAACAATTTTTGCGACTTCTGTTTGCTTCGCTTGGCAATGAAACCCTTCAACAATAGAATCTACTCTAAAGTGGATGCATTTGCTCTTAGAGGAACAAATTCTTTCCTTCAGGAGTTGACTGTCGTTAGAAGCGAGGCAAAACAGAAAATGTACGAATTGCTTCCCCTGAAAGTGTACTCGTGCATTTCTAACTGCACGCCCACCCCAAACCTAAAGAAAAAAAACTTTTTTTTTCAGAAGATTCATCGCTCTCTACTGTAATTATGTGATGGTTTTTTTCAGATTCTATTTGTGGAATGGGCGATGTCTTTTTTAGCTTGTGAAAACATTTATTATTACTTGAAACGACCTTTGATAGTAAGAGATTTACTTATTGTACTTTTTAAATAACGCATCCGAGCATGTGAAAACACCCTCATAAATATTCGACATAAAAAGATAAGGAAAACGAAAGCAAGGTTCAGGAGCGGATGCGTGACTTGGAAAGGACTCGTTTATAATGGGTCTCATATATGATGAAAAAGCCTGCCATCAACCTGGCCCCATGGTGCTTTGAACGGCAATTATTATGAGCCAGAAACCCGCCAACTTCCACTCTCCTCTTTTCTCCAGTGCGTGACTACATTTAAGACTCGATGGCGGACACGCAAAACATTTTCCTGTACAGCGGGGCATGTAGGGATGGCGTTCTAGCAGCGCCTTGCACACGCAGCTAAAATCGTTTTGCCGGAGTTCACCTGTCAGTTAATCAAGGCACGTGCAGCACGGATGCTGCATGAGCAGCGCGACAGTAATCCAAATTGATTGACAGAACCAACTTTAGAAATCTGGGTCAGTTTAACCAGGCTCCGCTTTAACCTTTGCTGGGTGTAACGGGTTTAGGTATATAAACATTTCTATAGCCGTGCTGTAGAAGGCAGCTTTTATGGCGACGCGGGTAGAGTTGTTGGCTCTTTCACGAAGTTAAGCAACGGAGATGGCGGTTAGTACCTGGATGGGTGACCGGTTGCTTGACTTGGTGAGCGACCCGGGTAAAGCTACATTTGGTGGCAGCGGTGGGATGGGAGACGACATGACCATCATCTCCGGACCCAGGCTTGCAGGGAAAGGTGTCCCTGGTTGCGTTACATAGGCCCCGCCCTTGGGTCTGCTATTTTAGCGGTTTGTGACTTCGGGACGAAGTCAAGAGAAGAGGAGAAGAAACATAACGGGTTTAGGTATATAAACATTTCTACAGCCTTGCTGTAGATGCCGGCTTTTATGGCGACGGGGGTAGAATGGATGGCTCTTTCACGAAGTTAAGCAACGGACATCGCGATTAGTACCTGAATGGGTGACCGGTTGCTTGACTTGGTGAGCGACCCGGTTAACGCTACACTGAGTCAATGGAAATCTGGTCATCGCTGGTGGTGCAGAAGATCCGGATCATATTCGGTTTGTATTGTCGTTTCAATTTTACCACTAATTGCAATGGTGACTTTATCGTTCGTGACATCGTTATTGTCTTGTCCGCTGCTATTGAATCGAGTGCGGTAGTTTGTCGCTAAAATTCCAAAACACACTTCGGGGATACGCAGGTAAGTCTGGGCATGCGTAGTCGCATTTGCTGTAAGACAAGTTGTCTCACGACAAGTCCGTTCTGTAGTTGTGGGAGTTATACAAGATACAGGGTTTTATTTCATTTGTACTCGGCAACACAATAAAAAACAAAGACAAATGGCATTCTTGCAGAATTAAGCAGTCCTTGACAAACGATTTTATGGACCTCAGGTGGTATAATCTGCCTTGTTTTGATATAACATGGACATAAAACATTTCAAAATGACGTCATTGTTCAGGATATTTCATCAAACTTACGAATACTTGAGCTATATAACATTAATAAATTTCTCCCACTGTAATACGAAAGGCAGTGTAAATGTCATAGATTACGTGATAACATTATTAGTGCCAATCTGAAAAAAAGAGTAAGCCAGGTATTAAAGCTGTCTTGACAAACAAGAAAGAGTATGGTTATTAACCTTCATCGAACAGACAGTAAATACAAGTTTGCATGCTCTTATATATAGTTAATCAACTCAAAGGCTAAGAAAAATATGTTTTAATCGTAATAACATTTGGTTTCACATTTATAAGTGTTAACTCTTTAAGCCCCAGTGACGAAATTAGCAAAATTTGCAAACAGCGTAGATCCTGATGAGGCGGTTCATGATGAGCCGCCTCATCAAGATCTACACTGTTTGCCCTCTAGTCTTTGAATTCTCAATATGAAATGTCTTGGACAGGGCATTTTTTTATTTTTGCAGACGTAAATTTTGTCGTCTGCTTTTTGTTGCTTAAAGAGTTAAAAGTCAGTGAGCAGGAACAGGCAAAATAAAAGTCTATATCCTATCCACGACATCAAATGGGAAATAGTAATATGAGCCGCAACACGACAAAGGCAGCAAAGTGGTACACTGCGCCCAGCGAAAACTCAGATCAGCCTGGGCATCCGCCAAGTCTGATCAGAATCTTTGCTTTTGCTGTCAGCATGGAGCTGGCTTAGACCCTTAAAGCGCACAGCAAAGACTGATCAAACTGGGCGGATGTCCAGGCTGTTCTGAGTCTTCGCTCGGCGCACATGCTACCTTGCTAGTTTTGTGGTGTTGAATTATAATGTGTCACCAATAATTGGAAGACATTTCGTCAATACTTACTGTAGGACAATACGACCAGATAGCAATATGAACTGCTTTCCCAGGTAGGTCGTCACTAAGCTAGTCTGAACAAAGCAAACAGATTTTTCGAAGACTGCAGACTGGACATATCAGCACTAAAAAGTAAATTTTTAAAATGGTCAAATACCAGAATCATAGTTTCAAACTCAAAATCAAAGCAACATTGACAAAACAAGGATGAAAGAGAAGAAATTTCAAAGTGTTGCATGTTTAGATGTGTAATCATGTTTGCATGTAGTTTGGCAGGTACTGCTCCAGTTTTTTCTAGCAGACAACCGGGTTGTCATCTGCAGAAATGTTCCAGTTTCTCTATGACGTCAATCTGTAAGCAGCAGAAGCATTTCCTCCTACGACTCATTAATTGCGAATCAGGTCAATTAAGAATTAGTACTGAACTACTGAACGACCTTCCATACGGCTTGTAAACAAACACCCTGCAAGCTGAAAAACAAGAAACTTGCACATGTACATGTAATTAAAGCAATAAATACCGATGCACCTACACAAAACCGTTTCCTCCAATAGGAATTCAGGGATTTGGTTGTTCAGGGTACTGACTAGTAACAACAGCCATGGCTACTTAACGTAACCACTTATCTCACCGGTGAAGGTGGGCATAGACCTTGAGAGTTGACAAAACAAACTTTTCAAACAGTTTAAATTCTGAAAGAATGGCTAGATATGAGACGGCCTTTTCACTATCAGGAATAGTAGCCTGCATCCTGAAAAGAAGAGCCGTTTTTTTCTTATGTGTGTGGGTTGTGCGCGCGTGTGTGTTAAGAAAACCCATTGGCTCTACTGTACGTATATTGATACCTTTGCAAAGATGAAATAACAGTTATAGTGCTGGTTAAAACCATATTTTTAATATTTTGATATGGGTTTTCTGTCCCTTTCAAGAATATTTCAATTATGTCGAGCCGATCGTTAAGCAAAGGTGGGCGAAAACCGGAGCTCTCAAGGAAAAACAATCTGACCTTCCGTCTGCAAAACTTGGCTATCTTCAAGGCGCGCTGCCGAGGCTTGAACATACGCGGTGAGAGTGTCAGTGCTCTTATCCATTAGCCCACGTAGGCCCGTTGGAACGTTTTAAATGTGGTACTTATTTCATAATCATGAAATATGTAGGTGCTAAAGTCTGTCGGTCCATCAGCTTCCATTGAAAAATAGAATAAACAAGATGTGTGCAAATCGTTTGTGAACTGTTTCGCATATTAGCCGCGACACGACAAAACCAACAAAGTGGTTGTGTCCGCCCAGTTTGACCATAGTCTTCGCTGTCCGTATGCAGGTAGCTTAGACCCTTAGCTTTAGCCTTTAAGGTCAAGAATACGTAAATGACTGGCGCAATTAATTACGTGCGTCGCGAAGGACGTTACGTCACGAAATACTTCCTAGTCAGTGTAATTTTCAATATGGCGGCCCCATCGGACATTCAATAGGGGAGACCGGGGATAGTTGATGCACGGGGCAAGTTGATGCAGTGGGAATAAAAAGACAATGACGTCAATTTGGACGTCTTAAATAACGAATTAGTTTAAACATATTTATTTCATCCAATCTCAAGTGTACATAGATCTAATACGCATAATAAATAGGATTGGAACTCTTGGGGCATGTTGATGCATCATAGAATCCTACTGTACTGCATGAGCTGTTCACAATATTTAAATGGGCTTGAGCTCTAACTGATGTAGGACTATGTACAATAGTTTAAGCATTTCAAATTTGTTGTAGAAAACCATGTATTTTAATATATTCAAACAAATATACAATGTCATTCGAGCCATGTCGCAGCAATGCCCTCAATTTACATGTGCGCCCAGCGAAGACTCAATACAGCCTGCACATCCGCGCAGTCTGATCAGAGTCTTTGCTGTGCGCGCTATGGAGTGCTAAGGGCCCATATCTTTTCATGTGGCCAGTGAAGACTCTGTCCCGACTGTGCTGATACACAGGCTGGTCTGAGTTTTTGCTGAACGCACATGTAAATTGTACAAGTTGCTGGGTCCCGACTCATTTAATATCGCATCTATGACAATGAAATTATATGTTCCCGTTTAAAATCTTCTAAAGTTTCAGAAATAAAACATCAGTTTATCGTACAGTTATTCATTTACATACATCCCTTCTAGAGATCTTTTGCCGGGGATAACTTTAATGGCCAAAATAATTTTGATAAATGCATCTAACTAGAAAGCAAGGAAACCCCCATTTGTCCATAGAAACGGTCAATTCACTGTAGCATCCGTTGCATGGACTTGTAAAGGCAAGAAAAAAATCTGTATCAACTTGCCCCAAAAGTTGCATCAACATGCCCAACTACTGGGGCAAGTTGAGGCATTCGACTTGCCAAGGAAATCTACTCAAACGGAGGGAAAATATACCAAAATTCAAGGATTACTATTTGATTTTAAATGCAAAAAGACAGAGCTTTTGGTATATACAAAGATGATCAAAATTGGTCAATCCGGTCACGAGATATATCAACAAGAGGGCCATGAGGCCCTGAATCGCTCACCTGAACAATTGGCAAGGTGGCTTATACTTATCATGTCTGAAATTGTCAAAATATGAGTTTTGGGTCAAAAGTCAAAGAATGACCATGGCCACTTGTACTCATAAATCTTCATGTACTCATTAGACAACCATATATACCATTTTTAGGCCAAAATCTCCAAAACTTTCCATGAAATCTTATGTTCTAGCATTTTCCCATATTTGACCATGCCGCAAAATAGGTCAAGGTAAACCCAAGGTCACCATTTGAACAGTCTTGGTGGTACTCTAGTACTCCATACTATTTACCAAGTTTCAGGGCCATTGGTGTATTGGTTCTGGGGAAGAAAAATATTAAAGATTTATCCCGTAAGTGGTAATGGCGGCCAAGCTGGTCAAGTGACCTGGACCGTTTGAACACATTTTCATTCAATCAACCCCTGGAGGCTCTATATGAAATGTGTTCACAATTGGCCCTTTGACTTTTGAGGAAATGGTTGAAAATGTCAAAATATGAGCAATCTGGATCAAAGGTAAAAAAATGACCTTGACCGCTTGTACTCATAATTCTTCATGAACTCATTAAGACAACTGTATATACCAATTTTTTAGGTCAAAATCTTCAAAACTTTCCATGAAATCTCATGTTCTACCATTTTCCCATATTTGACCTTGCTGCAAAAGGTCAAGGTCAACACAAGGTCATAATTTGAACAATCTTGATAGTACTCAAGTACCCAATGCTACTTACAAAGTCTCAAGGCCATCGGTCAATTGGTTCTGGAGAAGAAGATTTTTAAAGGTATTTACCATATATGGGCGTGGCGGCCATGTTGGTCATGTGTCCAGGACCGTTAGAAAATATTTTCATTCCATCAACCCCTTGAGGCTCTATATGAAATTTGGTTTCAATTGGCCCAGTGGTTTTAGAGCAGATTGTTTGAAATTGTCAAAATTTGAGATTTCTGGGTCAAAGAATGACCTTGACCTTTTGTACTCAAAAATCTTCATGTACTCATAAGATGATTCTATGTACCAATTTTTAGGCCAAAATCTTCAAAACTTACCATGAAATCTCATGTTTTATCATTTTCCCATATTTGACCTTGCCGTAAAAAAGTCAAGGTCAACCCAGGGTCATAATTTGAACAATCTTGATAGTACTTGAGTACCCAATGCTACATACCGAGTTTCAAGGCCATCGGTCTACTGGTTCTGGAGAAGAAGATTTTTAAAGGTTTTTACCATATATGGGCGTGGTGGCCATGTTGGTCATGTGACCTGGACCGTATGCACAAATTTTCATTCCCTCAACCCCTGGAGGATCTATATGAAATTTGGTTACAATTGGCCTAGTGGTTTTTGAGGAGATTGTTTGATATTGTCAAAATATGAGAGTTCTGGGTCAAAGGTCAAAGAATGACCTTGACCTCTTGTACTCATAATTCTTCATGAACTCATTAAGACAACTGTATATACCAATTTTAGGCCAAAATCTTCAACAGTTTCCAAGATATCTTATGTTGCAGCATTTTGCCATATAAAAGCATGAGTAAGCAAATTTGACCTTACCGTAAAAAAGGTCAAGGTCAACCCAAGGTCATAATTTGAACAATCTTAGTAGTACTCGTGTACCCGATGCTACATACCAAGTTTCAAGACCATCGACCTATTGGTTCTGGAGAAGAAGATTTTTTCAGGTTTTTACCATATATGGGCATGGCGGCCATGTTGGTCATGTGACCAGGACCGTTTGAACAACTTTTCGTTCCTAAGGTCCCAGGAGGCTCTATATGAAATTTGGTTACAATCGGCCCAGCGGTTTCAGAGGAGAAGTCGTTTGAAATTGTGGACGGACGGACGACGGACGGACGGACGACGGACGGACGGACGACGGACGGACGCCGGACGCCGGAGCCTTACCATCCTATAAGCTCCCCCGGAGCCTCTGGCTCAGGTGAGCTAAAAAGTCTAAAAAGTGCATCAACTATCCCCGGTCTCCCCTAATAACGTCAAACATGGGGAAAACGGAGCTGTTGTCATTGTTTATTCAAACCCTTTGCTGATATTGCAATGTTCTTTTTTTTCCCTGTATGTTTGAAGTTATTTCATCAACACAAAGTGTATTCATACAAAATTAATGTGTGTGTGTGTGAGAGAGAGAGAGAGAGCGAGAGAGTTTCATGTGTGTAACAATTTAAGGCTTGCCGGAATACATGTTCACTCCCTGCTTTCAGGGCTCACAGGACTTTTTAGACACACATATGAAAGGCGGAACCCATCTTTCTGCTTTCGCTGCGTTATCCTTCCCTGATTTGATAAAGCAACCCATTTACTGCTGGCTTGACAAAGACTTTTCCAGTCGCTAGCTGACCGAATCCGGATTCGAACCCGCAACCGTCTGCGTCATAACCGAACGTCCGCGGCGCCGGTGGGATTGCGGATCCAAAATTATTAATAAACCAAGTAAATGTATGCCAGCTGATTTTAGAGCTTTATGGGATCAGAATGTAATATTCTTTATAATGCCGATTTCTGCGATTTTAATACACATATTCTTTCTGGACATCGAAAATTTTATTTTGATTACAAAATAAGATTTATACAATATTTCTTCTACTTGTTGTATGCCGTTGCCAAAGATATAGCGGGCCTCTTACTCACTCCGCCCCTACGGCCACTATGATACAAGAAGTCTTTATTTTTTTTATTCCTACCTATCCCGCCGATGGTGGATTTGGAAGTTGACCTTATAACTTACCATCATCTTGATATGATTGAAATACTGTCCAAAAGTCAATTTTATTTGACTACCATGAGCCACACCGACAGAACACGAGTCGTCAGTAATATGATACATGCACACAAATCAGCCTGCGCATACGCACAGACTAATAAATCTCTTCGCTGTTCCTCACGGAATCATTGTACAAGAAGACAACAAAGGCTCTGGTCAGGTTAGGCGGGTGCGCACACTGATCTGAGCTTCCGCTGACCGTATATGCCCCAAAGAACCCATTTTATCGTGGCATGGCGCATTTTGTAATTAAGGGTAACGCATTTTTTTGTGTGCGGCCAAGTCGTGTCGGCTGCAGTAACCATATTACTGTCAGAAGTGTGCTTGCAATTTTTACTAATTTTTGTTTACGAGAGCCTGAAAAATATATTCTTTAACTTAAGCCTCGTTCACGCCACCAAAGTTTCTTTGTCACAGAATCTTTAACAAAGAAAGTTTGCCAAATACTTAGCGTTAAAACAGAGCAAATTATTTGTTAAAGAACAAGAGCTGTCGCCTGACAGCATAGCTCGCCTGAATAGGTGCTTGCCCATCACACAGTCACTATGGTGGTGTGGACCGCTGTGCATAAAACTTCAGGCAAGCATGTCCATAATGACAACACATTTATAAACAAAAGCTATCTCAGAAATGGCCACATACTTTCGTTTCTCCTTCCGCTGATTCAAGAAGGGCAGTTGTCAGTTACTGGCGAAAGTATGTGCACTTAGTACTGGTTAACCTCTTAGGAGGTCTAAGCCTGCCCAGGAATAGTGTGGTTAGGTTAACTGACCGTCCCGACATGACCTTAGTTGTTTACCGTGGACGTTAAGCATCAAATCAACCAACCAACCAACCAACCAACCAAATCTCAGAAATGTCTTAAAATAAAATTAAAATCAGAAAAAAATTACATTAAATTTCAAAGTTCATGAGCTTGAGGTCAAAGAACTAAGAGGGTAGGGGGAGGACTGGGGTAGGGGCGGGGGGAGGGGGAGGCTGGGATGTATCAAACCTTGAATCATTATCTAACATCAGTCCAAGTACATGTATAAGTATCAACTGAGTCCATTGTGGCACTGTGAAATTATGTCTTCATAAATATAAAACTTTAACCAAAATTCAAAGTCAATAACCTTGACTTCAAGGTCATCCAGTGGGGTAAGTATATAGTGTTTTGTAAAAACTCAAAAAAGTGGCTAACGTCAGTTCAAGTGTAAACTAAATCTCTGCCAAGCATTATGAATCAGTATGCAATTAGAAAACTTTAATAAAGAACAAATTTCCAAAGTCTGTGACCTTGACATCAAGGTCAATGTGCGGGATTGGGGTAGTACTCGGCAAAACTTTGGACTAATATCTAACTAAAGTGCAAATATAAAAAGAATTCATCCATGGGTTCGAGAGATATGTGTCTTTAAAAAACTTTAACCAAAACATCCAATCAATAAAAAGACAATTTTCTAAGTCCATGACCTTGACATCAAGGTCACTGAGGGGGATGGGGGTAGTACCCTGGAAAACTTTGGACCAATATCTAACTACAGTACAAGTATCAAAGGAATCCATCCATGGGTTAAGGAGATATTGGGCTTTATAAAACTTTAACCAAAACATCCAGTTCAAAAAACTCCCAATTTTCAAAGTCCATGACCTTGACATCAAGGTCACAGAGTGGGGTGGGGGTGTACCCTGTTAAACTTTGGACCAATATCTAACTACAGTGCAAGTATCAAAAGAATCCATCTATGGGTTAAGGAGATATAGGTCTTTAAAAAACTTTAACCAAAACATCCAATCCGGACGCCGACGCGGACGCTGACGCTGACGTGGACGCGGACGCTGACGCTGACGCCGACGCCAGGGTGACAACAATAGCTCTTCCTGAACTTTCGTTCAGGCGAGCTAAAAATGTGGCATGGAATCTTTGTCAAATAAACTTTGGCAAGGAAATATTTGCTGCTGTGTTCACACGATCGAACATTATTCGTCAAGGTTACCTGGACAAATAAACTTTGCCCGTGTGAACGGCCAACCATGCCACATTTTCTTTGTTAAATATACTTTGTTCAAATTTAAAGCGATTTATGAGCAAAGTTTTCTGTGCTTATCTCCATAGCTAGTTTCTTTGTTACATATTCTATGGCAAGTTTTCTGTTCACACAGATAAATTTTGTTTGTCTTAAAAACTTTACCATATAAATTTGTCAATGAAAATGTGGCATATTTTTTCATTCACACGCGCAAATTTTTCTTTTCCAAACCTACTTTGACACAGAAACTTTTCCCGTGTGAACGAAGCTTAAGGCATTCATCATGAGAACCCTATTAGTCCTCATCTCTCCGTATTCTCATAACGGTCTTAGCATGTCTTATAACGTCGCCAGTAAACGACTGCAACGTCGTTTATAAATGACGTCGCGGAATGGCGTAAATTTATACATACCAATGCTTGCTTATCAAGCGCTACTTGAAAAACGAACTCGGTAGTCAAGGACTTTTCTTACCTCATTTTAATCGACAGATCCTGTGACATAAAATATCAGTTTTTGAAAAAAATCTATGTAGTGGTAAACAGGCTGTGTACTTTTAAATGTAAAAATCTGAGTTTTTTTCTTCGCATTCCCATTGCCGTCAGTGGAAACGGCCTCAAAATTTCATGTATTATAAATTGATCTAGCGACTAAATAAACTCGGTGACCTATCTTTTTTATTGCACAATTCGATGTAACACATGAAAATGCACCCCTGTGCAAAATTTTAAAAAATTCTATGTATGTGCCATTTACGTATTCTTGACCTTAAGCGCTTAGCGAAGAGTCTGATCAGACTCGGCAGATGCCCAGGCTGATTTGAGTCTGCGCATTGCGCATAGCCACTTTGTTTGTTTTCTCGTGTCGCGGCTCATGTTATGATAATAACCTCAATGATAGCTTCCCTGTTGATACATGTTTACTTGAGTCAACGACCTACATTGCATGCTTCGTACTCTAAATGGACTTCTATCTCGTAACTATGCAAGGTCGTGGTGGTACCAGGACATTGCAAGGTTATTGGATAGAATAGAAAAGGGTTCCTTAAATCTAAAATCCATTTAGAATAGATTGCGATGATGGGAGCCAAACCAACCTATGGTTCCATGAGAACTTGATCACATGATAATCTTTCTTTTTCTGTGAACAGTTTAGCTAGCTTTTGCTCTTCGCATTACAGAAAAAACTGATGCTGATCTCAACTTAATTCTTTAAGTGCCAAAAAGCAGACGACAAAATTTACGTCTGCAAAATTCAAAATATGTTTCGTCCAAGTTTTATCATGTTGAAAATTCAAATATTAGAAGGCAAACAGTGTAGATCTAGATGAGGCGGCTCTACTTGAGCCGCCTCATCAGGACCTACGCTGTTTCCAAATTCTGTTGTTTTCGTCACTGGTACTTAAAGAGTTAAAGCAACTATTTCGCTTTCTCCGTTCGCCTTAATTTCTGAGAAAGCAACGCCGGTGTTTACATTATATCTAACATCTTTTCCTGAACTTCTCAACTTCTATAACATATCTCTAAGCAGTAGGAGTCGGAGCGATCGATAAGCTAATCGAATAGTACATCCAATGACGTCATTCGTGAGCAGACGACAAAGAAGAAGCCATCAAAATCAGTGATTGAATAGCGGCTGGGTCTTGATAGAATAATGAGAAGAATTGTCCTAGCAAAATGGCCAGGCGCTTCCAATAATTTTGGTGCGTGATGGCACGTAGATCAGCTAGTTTCTTTGTCCGATACATTAGCGAAACAATGCGTTGTCAAGGCTAGATGGAAAGCAGAAATCTTTGCAGATGCTGTGTTTGCATTATTCCAAACATCAAGAAGTTTCACATTCCATACATGCAAACTAAACATATTTCACATTTAAACAAGAGTGCGTTATGGCGGCAGAGTAATTCAGTGAATGTTTTGCATAAAATCATTTATGTTCTGTATTTAATAAACCTGTTGCCGCGAAAAATTCATACCGGCTGTATTGTCTGTGGAAACTGCTGATATTATTAAAAGTATAAATTTGAGCACAGTGTAAATCAAATGTTTGACCCTTCGCCATGGCTGTAACCCCTGTCTGTCATTCTTTTTATATGTATATGCATAATCTTTACAAATGAGTTGAGCGGTACCTAATTGCAGTTCCCCGCAACAGAGACCTCGCTTTTCTCTATTCGTTTGCTTTTATGTTTATTATAATGGAAATTATTCTTCGCGGATCTTTGTTCGCACTCAGTGGTACCGTTTTTTTTTCGGACACAGTCATATATTTATGCCAATGAAAAGGCTTGTTGTCACATTGTATTAGTTTTTCCTTGCGCCGTGGATTCAAGCCAAATTTTATGCGCAGCTTCCAGGTAAATGGGAAGAAAGTTTATATGCATAATTGCACTCCGGCAGCCAGGACGGCACATGCAACCCATGAATATTTCGGATAAACACTGTCATTCTGATAGTGATTTTATCAAAAAAGACCTCTTAAATTTCATAGACTTATTTAAACGTTAAGACAGATGAATATAAGTACATGTTTTTAGGAGTGAATGTTTATTTGGTACGATTTCTTTCCGATCAAAAGGTTGTGGAATCGATCCCCGCCCGAGATAGAGGCTGGTTCCCGACCATCATTATTTTAAGAATGGTAAAAAGTCTCTCCCACCCTTGAGGATAAACAATGTCCCTCGGATATGATCGACGAAAACAAGTCCGCGTATCTTCATGCAAAAAGAGGTCCTGACGTGATTTAAAAAAATCAGTACCACTCCAGTTTGAATACGATTTGCATAAATGCGTTCAGTAATTCCTGCGATCGCCTGGCCGTTAGACAATTCTAAGAATTTCCAGCATTTGAAAGCTTTGAACAATATAAAAAAGTCAGACGAAAAAGCTCATGATGAACCGATTCATCAAAAATAAATCTGTATTGTTTGGCGTTCTCTGTTTCTTTGCAAAATCTCTATTTTCTAGAGTTTTTCTCCGTATAAAAAAAAGAAAAATAAAAAATAAAAAAAGATGGAAGACTTGGATCTGAAATGGTTGGTTGTTTTGGGTTTAACGGCCCTTTGCGACAGTATTTCAGTCTATATCGGACCGTCCCCCAGAGACAGGGAGAAGAAGAGAAAAATGAAAATGTCCAAAACAACCCCCTCCCGCACCTACTGCAAGCACTGTAGGCCCTTGCCCTACTATCATCCAAATCAATAGGACGCCCCGGCACTGAAAGTTGTTACACGCAGCACCATCGCACCAGAGACCACCCCCGGATCTGAAAGGACTAAGATCTCGTGATCCCAGATCTGAAATGGACTAAGATCTTGTGTAGCTTCAGCCATAATATTTTCAGTGGTACCAGTCATGTATTATTAAATTAATATATTTCTGTAATAATTTTCCTCGTTTCTGCAAGTTTCTGGGTTTTCAAGCTTTCAGGCTATATGTTTTCAGGCATGTAGAAGTTCGTTCAATAGTTCAAAACAAATTGTCCATTAACCTGAATAAGATTTAATGACTCGTAGGAGGAAATGCTGCCGCTGCTCGCCGATTGACGTCATCAAGAAAGTAGTTCTTTCTGCAGACGACAAATTTCCTGTGAAATCGGAGCAGTGCCGGCCAAACGACATTTGAGCCGCGACACGAGAGAACAAAGTGGTTGTGCACCCAGCAAAGACTTAGATCAGCGTGGGCATCTGCTCAGTCTGAACAGAGTCTTGGTTGCCCGCATGGAGGTAGCTTAGACCCTTAGCTACCCTTTAATCGCCGAGGGAACAGTCTGATGAGTCTAGGCGGATGTCAAGGCTGATCTGAGTCTGCGCTTTAATCACAACCACTTCGTTAGTTTTCTCGTGTCGCGGCTTAATTTTGAAATAATTAAACATCAAAGGAGCTAATGCTTTGAAGTTTCTGATCTGTCTTCTTATTTTCCTTGTTTGATGTTGTTGTTTTACGATACGCTAGAGTACATACTATTATCTTTATACCTTGAGCTATATTGCAGAAAATTCTGTCATAAATTGCGTTAATTATTCCGGGCTTCGGGGTCTCAAATATGAGGTTAAAAAGTAGGCAATGACTAGGAACTAAAAGTAAAACTTCAGATCCCACATCCCGAGCTCAAAACCACACGGGAAAGGAGTATAATACTAATTGAGCCACGACACGAGAAAACCAACAATGTGGTTGTGCGCCCAGCGCAGACTCATTTCAGCATGGGTATCCGCCCAGTCTGATCAGAATCTTCGCTGTGCGCATGGGTATAGCTTAGACACGTAGCTACCCTTTAAGCACAAAGCGAAGGCTGATCTGAGACTGCGCTGGGCGCACAGCCACATTGTTGGTTTTCTCGTGTCGCAGCTCAGTTACACATAAATTGACAACAGGTTAGCCGGGCCGCGTAGCGCAGTCGGTAGCGCGTCTGTCTCAAGAGCCAGATGTCCTGGGTTTGATACCCGGTCCGGCCACATACTTTCGTTTCTCCTTCCGATTCAAGAAGGGCAGTTGTCAGTTACTGGCGAAAGTATGTGCACTTAGTACTGGTTAACCGCTTAGGAGGTCTCAGCATGCCCAGGAATTATGTTGTTAGGATAACTGACCGTCCCGACATGACCATAGCTGTTTACGTAAAGCAAGAAAAAGACAAAAAAAAGACAGCAGTGTTGTTAGGGTAACTGACCGTCCCGACATGACCATAGCTGTTTGCGTAAAGCAAGAAATAAAAAGAAAGACAACACCAACAAAAGACACCCATGGTTAACCGAGTGAACGACATGAAGTCAATCAGCCACCCTAAAGGTAGTTATACTGGATTCAAAACCTTGCGTAGCTTCTGCAAGGGTTCGAAACGTTAAGTGAGCTGTTTTATCCGCGTGACGGTTTCATATACCGTCAATTAATGATCAGAAGAAAAAAAAGTCAGGGATGACTAAAAGTTAGGGCCTATCTATCTGTGAGAATGTTTTCTAACCCATAAATGAATCAACGCAGAAACCAAAAAATCATGGGTGAATCAGATTTGACAGAAACAACATATTGCGATGCCTGAAAAACCTGAGATAAATGTATTTCTTGTATAGTGCTTTAAAGTGTAAGTTACTTTAAGTCATATGTACACATGAAAATTAGGTTATCATATGACGTCGCTTCTGAGAGTGAGACACTGAAACATAGCGCTGCCAAGAAAACTTCTGGACTTTTCATTCCCAGAAAGCATTTTCTTAAACCTTGGGAATAAAAAGAATCACATGGACGCAGGTCTTGTGTGTAAAGCGAATGGTCTACAACACAAGCGTTTTTAGACGTAAAGACGGCACTGTTTTCAGAAAGTCTTGAGCACATTTTAGGCGCTGCTTCTTTGGCTCGTTAGCACAAACAAGATTTCACAAATGCAAATGCTGCTTTAGAATAATCATTGCTTGCATGCTGCCTACCAACCTATCAGTCATTCCATCTATACCTTTTACAGAGCATCGGGCGTTCATGCTAAAATGGCATTTACAGCAGCGATGTTTGCCTTGGTAATAAAGGTTCTAGGCGGGCATCATCTTTACAGAACATTTTCCTTTTAATAAAGCTTTAACCCACTTAAATATTGTGCGCAGGGGAATATGCTTAGGTCCCTATATAACACAGAATTAAATGACTTTAGAATAATAATTCTTTTGAGTTTCAGGAAGCATCCCACTTATTATTCGCGAGGAGTATGGCATACAATGTATGGCATGCTTCCTTCAAATCATAAGTGAGATGGCGCCACAAATCTGTTACCATAGCAACAATGGGATTCCCAACTGTTTTGCCTAGTTCTTTGGCAGAATGACGTCTCGATGGCGTCACTTCAGAGTTTCTCAATCAAATAATTATTTCCAAATCATTTAATTTCATGTTATATATCACACAGTTCAGAACAGATCTGCTTTGCATCTATACCAACCATAGTGCCGTATTTTATACAGACGCAAATTTTAGACTTTTGTCCCTGTTACAATGTGACATGAACAAATGGTCAGTATATTGGACTGCATATATTTTCAAGGAAATAACTTTGTCAATTTTTTAAAAATATACATAAAATAAACGGATATCGATAGTGGGAAGAACATTTTAGTGCAATGAAATGTGTTAATATATGTCGGATAGAAAGCTACAGAATCTCAGTAGTAACAGAACGTTTAGCAAGATCCTCGTATGAAGTCATTGAAGTTATTCCGCCATTTTTACAATAAGAAATATAAAAACAAATATATAAAAAAAAAATATGTTTTATGACACTGTGTTTCCTTTCCCAAGCAGGAAGCCTTTCCAAAACGGGGTCTTGTAAAAAAGACAAAAAAAAAAAAAAAATACTCGACGGGAGGTAGGGATGGGGGTAAATCTTTTCTCTAAGAGTAACCCTTAGTAGATGAAAATTCCCCTGAAAGTGTACCCATCCACTTCAATGCATACTCTGACAGTGATAATGACAATGTCTAATTTTTACCGTCTCATCTCTATTGCTTCTGTCTACTGTATCTTATTTACTGTTTGCTGTGGCTTGTCTTTTCCCAGCAGGCACACAACGTTGAATCAACCTTGATTCAACGTCATGACGTTGAATCAAGGTTGATTCAACGCTGTGCGCCCAGTGGGTTGGGACATTGACGTTGTGGATACGCAAGGAAATATGCAAAGTTAATGTAGAGAGTATACAGTTACATCCCAGGAGGCACACAACTTCGAATCGACGACATTGATTCAACGTCATGGCGTTGAATCAGCTTTGCTTCAGTGTCGGTTCAAGGTTGTGTGCCCAGTGGGATGGATATTAAAGGTAGAAAAAGTCATATTTGGGAGTCCGTTAAAATTCAGTCAGATATTTTTAGAAATCAGTTCCAGATGAATCATCTCATAAGAAAATGTGCGGCACATCTTGGTCTCATGGCCTACACAGCCAATTCGAAATAAAAAGAGAATCAACCACAAGTCAGTTTGCAAAACAAAACGGGCCTTCGATGCTCCTTAAACATAAAGTGGGCGGACAGCCTAAACTTTCAGTCAACTTTAATTTCGATGGGCGGCAACAGAGTTCTCCGATTAGTACTAAACATCTGATACGAGATAAATAAATAATACAAATTCATGACGTATACCCGTCTTTTCATTTTGCCCAGTGGGAGTATCTGTCAAAATCAAATATCAAATGTTTTGATGAAGAAAAGCACAATGCTGACGTCATTTTGAAATATTTGACATCTGTTTTATATCAACCAAAGCAGATAATACCACCTGAGGTCCATAAAATCGTTTGTCAAATCCTGCTTAATTCTGTTAAAATGTCAGTTCTCTTTGTTTTTATTGTGTCATCAAGTATAAACGAAAGAAAATCCAATAGTTTTCAACTCCCACAATAACAAACGGTCTCAGCGTTTTAAGGAAACCTGCATTTAAAGTTTACCCCAGAAGAGCAAACCGTTTACTAAACGGTTTGTCGTCTCGGGGTGGACTTTAATGCATGCTTTTAGACGCTTTGCCTTCTCGGTGTAGACTTCAATGCAGTCTTGCCGTCTTCAAGGGGTATGACTTTAGACGGTGCCGTTTGGGGCAGACTTTAAGTGCAAACTACTAGACGGTTTGCCGTCTTAGGGTAGATTTTTAATACAGTCTACCAGATGGTTTGCCGTCTTGGGGTAGACTTTTAATGCAGTCTACTAGCCGGTTTGCAGTCTGGAGGTAGACTTTCAGTAAATATGGGTCAATCGTCAGCCGTGTTGAAGCGTATTTGTCAAGAGAGAGAACTTTAACATCGCGGTAAATGGTTGGGGCTCCATAAGGGGAATATAACTGTGGCTTACTTGATAGTGGACGTAGCCGGAGTTTTGTCAATAAATTGTAGCTAAAGACTATCATTAACAGGGTAAAATTCCAACAGTTTTAACAGAAAATATTAACTTCTAAACTATATCTTAAATATTTACAGGATTTTCCTGAGTGTGTTTTGAGATTATGGTTTAGAGAGGCAATGTGGACACCTGAAAATATCCCCACGCCTAACAACCCTTACTTTTGAACAATATAAAAGATGTGTCCAGTGGAAACAGAAGTCACATTAAGCCCATGCTGGTACACTCTGTGAACGCCTCAGGCTCCCGCAGTCCACATTTGCAACACAACTCTTTGTACTCAACTGATACACCACTATCACCACTATTCTCAGATGTTAAATCCAGTGGAGCCCCTTTGTCTCTATTCAAGCCATAAGTACCTGCAACAGATTCAAATGAAGATTTACAGGCAGATGCTTTTGAAGGAACTTTAGTGCACTTTTTACTTGATTTTTGGCTGATACATGCTTTTTGAAGGGGGTGGTCTTAACTATAGTCTTCAAAGGAGTCTTGACTTTCTTTGCAGCTGTGCTTAAGATGTCCACGTTAGTTTTCTTTAACAAACTACCAGCTAGAAAAGAAGTGACAAGCTTGGGCCTGGGCTTCTTGACTATAGATGTGATTGTTCTCTTCTTGAAGAAATCCTCTCCATTAATAGATGCGACTTTGGTTTTCTTGATGGGTGTAGCAGACCTCTGTACTTCTGGAACCTGCTCTGGGATTTTAGAAACAACAAAAGACACTATAGTAATTTATTGTAGAGTCAGAATCAGCACCAGATTTAGCAATATCACGAGCCTGGTTAGATCCCTCATTTTCATCATATATAATAGATGGTGCAACTTGCTCTTGGGTGATCACTGACCTGTAAATGGGTAGGTACCAGCCTTTTTTGACTGCTGAAATCAAGTTTTGTAGGACTCCTTGCCTTCACATATTGCTTGGCAGTGAACTCCGCTAAAGCGTACTTTGTGATAGATTGCTACGCATGTAAGCCTGACATTCATGATTGTACATACATTTAAGAGGGCCAAACACGCCAAGATCTAGGGTCTGTGTAAGGTGACTGGAGTGTGGGGGACCACAAATAGATTCTCATTATGGTCCTTTGCCCAGTTTGTGCGTGTTAATGAAGCATCTGATATAAGTCCATTATACAGAACAAGGGTCTTCAAGTCACTATTTTTTTTATCTTGAGTTTCTTTTGAGGCACAATTTGTTCTTGAGTCTTGACATAGCAAGTTGTTGAGGTTATTTCACTTTGACAGCTGCTCGCGCTCTTCATAGCGTCATCACCTGACAACAACAGGCACCCATTTTGTGCGGAGCAAGCAGACGATCCCACAGCAAAATCTTGCCAACTGGGAATATTTTTTTAGGTTTTTAGCGATGGATTCAGGAGCAAAGGGTGTGAAGACTTTCACGGGAGGCAGTTTCTTTTTATAATAAAAGTACTTTTTTAAAGTTAACTCAGCGGAAACGGTTTATTATACCATTTTCGTTTTGTACACAAAGGGTTGACTTCCGGGTTGCGGATCTTTTGACTGGAACGAGCGCTAGATGGAGCTTTACGGTGATGGCACTGGAAATTCCAACTACCGCCATACTCTCGAGCCCGCGATACCTCCGTAAACGACTATACTACTCAAAAGAAGTTTTGCATACCTTACTTTTTCCATAGAGCTTATGCAAAACAGTCATATTTCACCTGCGTAAAAGTCATATGAGTGGCTATGAAACACAAGGTTAGTTTGTATGTAAATGTGAAAAGTTGGTCTTCGGTTCCGTCCGTCTTTGCAGATATAGACTTTTAAAGAGTAAAAGCCAGATGCAGGACGATTTCCCATATGGTTTGTTAAGAGACAACGCCACTGTGAATATTTGGATACTGGTTTTGGCATACGCAGTTGCATGTAACAGATGACAAGTTCTCTAACAGCACAGCTTAATTATTGTCATTTTCTCATACGTGATAAAGAGCTTTCTGTCGCGTCTTTTGAAATGTCACAAGATTTGTGGTGAGGTCTGCTACGATGAACTTTAACCAACAATAAATATTCTCTCAATACTGACGCTGGAATAAGAGCCACTTTAAGACTTGCCTTTCATCTACTCCTTTGTTGAGGCAGTTCTGGTCGGGAGTGGAAAAACTGCTTTCCTGAAAAATCTTCGGTTTCACATGAACAAACCCTATCTCATAGCTAAATCTTGATTTACAACATATATGACCTCTGTCGCCTACCATTTCCATTTCTTGCCCATTTAAGCAAAGGGCATTCTCTAGTATAGTGTCACTTAAACTTCAGTATCTTACACTTTTCCCATGAATGTTTCCAACAGTAGGAATTGACATAAGTGCAGTCTGTTCAGAGCCTTCTTTTGTCACAGTAGCCATCTATGAAAGTGATCCAAGCCATAGAGCCAACAGTTGGGTATATGATTACCCTGTTTAAATGAAAAGGATGATCTGAATATCACATGACAAAAAGGCCACATTGTTGGCAGTCACATGACGTGGTTCAAATGCTTTTGCTTTTCGACTATCGAATGCAGCCGGAAACTGAAAACTGCATTTGTTATTGCGCGTGTTTTAATCGAAAAACTTGATTTTTGACCATGTCGGTTCATGCGGTCCCAACTGATGTTTGTGTCTGTTGTTCGCAGAGCGTTTAGAATGGATTTAAATAGTTTAGAACAGATTTTAGAGATGAAGTATATTGTGTGTTTGGCTATTCTTTGAATTGGAAGTGTGGCTGAATTAATAAAAGTAAATTTAAGTTGTGGCCAAATTTAGTAATTGGTGTGAAATCTTTTACTTTTCAGTGTACCAACTACTGTCTTTACTATATACTCGTATGTATAATTTTTATATGGGTTGCATGCCGGGTCCCTTGGGTAAAATCCGTACAAAAATCGGAAAACAGTTGTATGCTGGATACGCGTGAAACGTGTTTTGTCGAAAGCCACTATTTCGAGTCAAGATATAACTTTTGCCTATAATTGCTTTTAACCAATACTTAAAATATTTAGATAGATCGAGCGTCTTGAAAGGGGAAGAGCCATTTCTCGATGACTTGAAGGTTGTGTATAGTAGCTTGTCAAAACCACAGTGAGCCGCGACACGACAAACCAACAATGTGGCTGTGCGCCTACACAGACTCAGATCAGCCTGGGTATCTGCCAAGTTTTATCAGATTCTTCGTTAATTTCTCAAAGGAACGATAAGGGTCTAAGCTACCTCCACGCGGACAGCAAAGACTCTGAGCAGACTGGGCGGATGCCCAGGCTGATCTGAATCTTTGCTGGGCGCACAACCACACTGTTGATTTTCTTGTGTCGCGGCCCAGTCCTTTTAAAGTCAAGATATTTTTATAACATTGTATTACTATTTTGGTAGGGTAGCGACTTGTTGCCTATAATGGTTTTAACCAAATTTTAACGTTTTTTTTTTCATTTTTTTACCTTTTAGCCAAAATATTTTGATAGACCAGACGTCTTGGATGGGAAAGAGCCCTTTCCACGCTGGCCGAAAGGTATTCAGTAACTAAACTCTAGTAGAGTTTAGTAACTCTAGTTTTTTTTACTCGCTTCTTACCAGGATTATGCTCCCCCTACCCTTGCAAGCTCATTTCCCCTCAGCCCATTAAGTTCGAATATATTTGAAGCATTTATAATATTAAATTCAAGGACTTTAATAAGAGGTTAGATGGCTAGCGGTTTTCATTATTATCTTACACAGACAGTTCAGAACTCACCATTATTTTGGGTCAGGCGCACGTGCATTGATGAAATTCAACTATACTCGAACAAAAAAATAAGGGGTCAAACATTTAGCCTGCGGTTTCTGGAACATTTCAAAGATTTAGTAAAATAAATCATTTCTACCTTCCATTTTATTCATTTTGCAAGTTTTGTACACATGAAGTTTGAACCTATAGCCTTTTTCTTGACCAAGTCCAGGCTTTAAGTCAAACTAGTCACTAAAATGAAAGTGGTATGAATTCCCATAGATAGAGAATTGATAGTGTGTCAATTTGGTCGGGCATATTTCTAAAATTGAAATGAGTTTTAAACTTGTAGCAACTTGCTGACCTTAGAAATGATTAAATGTGATGACTAGCGAGCAATTTTGCAAAAACTTCATGAATTGGCGAACTCAAACATTTTGGTGAATTTGCTCCTTAAAGACTTCTGACAACTTTGATTTTGAAGGTATTGTGAATTGAAGCTTGGACTTGATAAGGACAAAGGCTATATGTTCAAACTTCATGTGTACAAAACTTGCAAAAAGAATAAAATGGAAGGCAGAAATGATTTATTTTACCAAATCTTTAAAATGTTTCAGAATTCGCAGGGCAAAAGTTTGAGCCCTTATTTTTTTCGAGTATATTTGATTATTCCTGACCTTTTCTGATCGCCTTTCTAAACGAACATTGCCATCAATACTGGCACAATATTTACATTCTTGGTGTATTTACTGAAAAGCCCTGTAGTAAACAATTGGAACGTAATGTTGTAATTACATTGAAACACGCGACGTCAAAATAAACAATTGCTCTCTACAATCTGATTGGACGTCTGCGACGTCATGACGTCATGCATGCTGTTTAGCTGTTAGCAGAAAAACTGCGTGTACATGCTTTACTGCTGCAATTTTAACGCTTATATAAGATTTTTCATGAAAGATTTGATTGAAACGAATGTAAATATTAGCATTGAACTTAATTTTTTCTGTTGTTTATCGAAGTGTAAACTACATTGGGTCACAAGCAAAGTTTACATGAGCCCCTTTGGGGTTCATTCAGTTCATTCACTTTGCACGTGACCCAATGTAGTTAACGCTTTGATAAACCTCCAACGGGTTCATGTAAACTTTGCACATGACCCAATTTAGTTAACACTTCGATAAACCTCAGAGAAATGAAATTCGTTCCTTAAATAACTGATGCTGATTAATTAGGTCATCTTCATATTTCTGGAATATTAGTAACAGGTAATCGTATACTGTATCACAAAATAGGATAGCATAGCGCTCGAATCAAGTACCATGCTTAGACATGCAGACATGGCTTGGACAGGTGACCCTACCCAAAGAAGATCAAAAGAAAAAAAGATCACATTCATGACATGCAACATGCCTAATCATTAAAACATAACTTAAATGGCTGCCTGACACATGTATCCTTCAACACGATTGACATGGTTCTCCGTGTGACAGATTTCATGTGAGCGTCACTCTGAGGCAAGTCTGCTAATTGGTTATCTTGGCCTTTCAGTCAGTATTTTCAAATCCCTTTCAGAGAGATCTAGAGAGAGAGAGAGAGCAATTGTAAATTAAGTTTGGTTGAACACATGAATATTATTGTCGTAAAGTTACGCAGATTACCAACTTCTGGCTAAGGCAAGAGGGATTGGCACTTTATAGTAGTTGAAGGGAGGAGAAGGTGTCGTGTTTACAGGTATATTTTAAAAATAAGGCTGGCGCAATCAGAGTGCGTCTTAAATAAGGCTCAATTCCTTCATTTTTCAAAGGATTTCGCATATTATCCACAAAATCTACAAGCCAGATTAGGGGACCAAAGTTTAGATGGAAGGATTACTTGCGATTGTAAATGCTTTTCAGCAGTATTTCAATCATATCAGGACGATGAGAGGATGAATCTAGATGTATGAGTGAGAAGGAATTCCGTTTTATGATTGAAATCAGTTCAGTCCCTCTGTTCTCTGTCCCGCCTTCAATGGGCATCGAACTCTGGAGCGCTGGATCAGCAGGCCAGCGCTAAACTCTATGAGCTACTGGGGCTCCTTGAACACTGGAATAGCCAAACTGATCTTTTGTTGGCTGAAGAGATGAAAGACTGATTTTGACCTTTGGTATTAATTTGTAACGAAATGCTTTTCTCCATGTACTTGATAATCTAGACATTTAAGCAGGTTTTTGAAGTGGAAATGAAAGATTTTAATAAGGTCAGTTGCACAGTTCACAGCTGATCATATAACTTATATAACTTTTTACCTGGATAAACAGTTGTCTGACATTTGGTGCAGTAATGAAGAACTTTCGTGTAAACGTGTATCAAATAGATTCCTGCCCCAGTCGATTTCAAACTAGGTTTTTGAAATAAAATTTGGTCAGTAGCACAGTTCGCAGCTGATCATTTAGCTTATATAACTTGTCATCTGAATGAACAGTTGTCTCTGACTTTGGTGCAGTATGTATATAAAGGAAAAAGTAGTGTTCCTTTTCTGTCGACTGCCTTTAAAACAAAATAAACAATCATGGAAAATGTGTGTGGCACATTTACTATATAATAAAATAACAAGAGTTGTCAGAAGACAGCAAAGCGCGCCTCATGGATGCCACAAATATATCAGGTCATCTGCAGTGTCAGACTGAACCATCATCCCAGGTATATAATGAATACATACTATTTCTTCTATAAGGTCATTCAAAGTGTTGAACTGCCAAATATAATGTAAATCTATTAAGCGGTCTTGCATATACAAGGAAAAGTCACTGAACCATGAAATATAGGCCACTGTGATCTATAGATAATATGAGGTCATTTGTGATGTCAGACTGATCCACTTTGTCAGGTATGATGTTAATCCATCAAACAGTGTTTGAAATATAAGGCAAAATCACTGGACCATGAACAAAGGTCAAGGGCACAGGAGTCGGCATGGAAGCCTTGCAGCTGCTGCAATTATAGGGATATACTATTCGACCAAGTATCATTCTGTTGTGTCAAAGGTATCATCAAAACTGAAAATTTTGCCTTAAAAACAGTGTCAAACAGCAAAGTCAGTCAACCGTAGTATATAGGTCAAGGACATATAATTGTGTGATGCAGCTGCTGCATTTCTCTATGACTTGAAGGTTGTGTATAGTAGCTTGAAGTTTAGTAACTACCACTGTCAAAACCACCAGTAAGCCGCTACACGACAAAACCAAAATGTTTAAAATGTTCCAGAATTCGCAGGGCAAATGTTTGAACCCTTATTTTTTTTTCGAGTATATTTGACTATTCCTGACCTTTTCTGATCGCCTTTCTAAACGAACATTGCCATCAATACTGGCACAATATTTACATTCTTGGTGTATTTACTGAAAAGCCCTGTAGTAAACAATTGGAACGTAATGTTGTAATTACATTGAAACACGCGACGTTAAAATAAACAATTGCTCTCTACAATCTGATTGGACGTCTGCGACGTCATGCATGCTGTTCTGCTGTTAGCAGAAAAACTGCATGTACATGCTTTACTGCTTCAATTTTAACGCTTATATAAGATTTTTCATGAAAGATTTGATTAAAACGAATGTAAACATTAGCATTGAACTTAATTTTTTCTGTTGTTTATATAAGTATAAACTACATTGGGTCACAAGCAAAGTTTACATGAGCCCCTTTAGGGTTCATTCAGTTCATTCACTTTGCACGTGACCCAATGTAGTTAACACTTCGATAAACCTCCAAGGGGTTCATGTAAACTTTGCACGTGACCCAATTTAGTTTACACTTCGATAAACCTCAGATAAATGAAATTCGTTCCTTAAATAACTGATGCTGATTAATTAGGTCATCTTCATATTTCTGGAATATTAGTAACGGGTAATCGTATACTGTATCACAAAATAGGATAGCATAGCGCTCGAATCAAGTACCATGCTTAGAATTGCAGTCATGGCTCGGACAGGTGACCCAACCCAAAGAAGATCAAAAGAAAAAAAATGATCACATTCATGTCTGGCAACATGCCTAAACGTTAAAACATAACCTAAATGGCTGCCTGACAAATGTGTCCTTCAACACGGTTGACATGGTTCTCCGTGACAGATTTCATGTGAGCGTCAGTCTGAGGCAAGTCAGCTAATTGGTTATCTTGGCCTTTCAGTCAGTATTTTCAAATCCCTGTCAGAGAGAGAGAGAGAGAGAGAGAGAGAGAGAGAGAGAGAGAGAGAGAGCAATTGTAAATTAAGTTTGGTTGAACACATGAATATTATTGTCGTAAAAGTTACGCAGATTACCAACTTCTGGCTAAAGCAAGAGGGATTGGCACTTAATAGTAGTTGAAGGGAGGGTAAGGTGAAGTGTGTTCATGTATATTTTAAAAATAAGGCTGGCGTAATTAGAATGCGTCTTAAATAAGGCTTAATTCCTTCATTTTTCAAAGGATTTCGCATATTATCCACAAAATCTACAAGCCAGATTAGGGGACGAAAGCTGCTGACTCGGCTTATCACTTGTAATTTATTCTTTGTTGGGATGTCTTTGTCAATCTTTCCCTTTGATGTTGGGGATAGGGTTTGGGATCTGATTCAGTCAGTTCCTGAAGTGTAGTTACTCTTTAAATTTGGATGGAAGGATTACTTGAGATTGTAAGTCCTTTTCAGCAGTATTTCAATCATATCAGGACGATGGGAGGATGAATCTAGATGTATGAGTGCGAAGGAATTCCGTTTTATGATTGAAATCAGTTCAATTCCTCTGTTCTCTGTCCCGCCTTCAGGGGGCATCGAACTCTGGATCGCTGGAGCAGCAGGCCAGCGCTAAACTCTATGAGCTACTGGGGCTCCTTGAACACTGGAATAGCCAAACTGATCTTTTGTTGGCTGAAGAGATAAAGACTGATTTTGACCTTTGGTTTTAATTTGTAACGAAATGCTTTTCTCCATATACTTGATATTCTAGACATTTAAGCATGTTTTTGAAGTGGAAATGAAAGATTTTAATAAGGTCAGTTGCACAGTTCACAGCTGATCGTATAACTTATATAACTTTTCATCTGGATAAACAGTTGTCCGACATTTGGTGCAGTAATGAAGAACTTTCGTGTAAACGCGTATCAAATAGATTCCTGCCCCGGTCGATTTCAAACTAGGTTTTTGAATTTAAAATGAAGAAAATTAATTTGGTCAGTAGCACAGTTCGCAGCTGATCATTTAGCTTATATAACTTGTCATCTGAATGAACAGTTGTCTCTGACTTTGGTGCAGTATGAGGTACGTCAAATCTATATAAAGGAAAAAGTAGTGTTCCTTTTCTGTCGACTGCCTTTAAAAACAAAATAAACAATCATGGAAAATGTGTGTTGCACATTTACTATACATGTACGTATAATAAAATAAAATTGATAGAAACAAATTATATGTTTATGACAAAGCAACTGCAGTTAAAACTATTTGAAAGAAGTCATCAGGGGCCGTATTCATAAAGCCACTTAAGTCGTTGCTATGCGGTTGCTAAGGCTAAATATCTATAAAGGAGATTCCCTACAACTATGAAATTTGGTCTGGACGAACAGTCTTTGTAAGACTGTTCCTCCAGAGCAAATTTCATAGTTGTAGGGAATCTCCTTCAAAGAAATTTAGCCTTAGCAACAGCATACATGTAGCAACCACTTAAGTCGTTTTATGAATACGGCCCCAGGACCAGTAAAACAAGACTGTACATCACCCTTTCGTCAGTCTGCTCTAATCGAAACTGAAACTAAGAGTTGTTTCTGACCTTTTCTCCCCAATTCTCTTAGATGGTGTTTATGGTGTGATTGTTATATAAACCTAGGTATCAATATGTTAACAGTTTCTGGCATAGTAACCGAAGCTGGTTAACTAGGCCAGCAACACATTTCTGGAATTTGAGGGGCAGGTTATCGTATGCTGAAACACGAGATGGGGGTCAAGGAAATGTTAAGATCACGCACCTTGCTGAGATACATGCTAACAAAGATTCAGATATCGGGCTCAACCATTACGCGGTAAAAATACAAAATCTAATCACTTGTTCGATGAAATATGTGTCAATTTATATTTGTTTTCTCTTAACCCTTGCTGTGATATGTGGACGGCCCACTTTGGAGGTGACAGTAAACTTTCCAAATGTGTTTTCTAGTTTCAGTTTAAAGGCCCCATTGCTCTATCAGCGTGAAAAATTTTATCATGAAAAATCGCTGCAAGATTCTCAGTATAGTTTCGTCAGTGTAAATGACCGTGATTAGCCAGCTTTAAACTAATAAAACACGCTTGAATTTCAGATAAAAAGGGTTTGAAAACTTATTTGGGTCTTTTTAGTTGGCAACTAAAATGACCTTCTTTCGATTTCATTAAGTTGAATAAAATGGTTAAAATACAATGTACAGTCGTGGAGTCCCAATCGCTATCCCGCCCATGTTTATATAGCATTGCTAGACGGGAAACCAGAACAGGAAATTTTAATTTGTGGAGCGATTTATCATTTTTCAAAAACTTGTTTTCTCTACTTTTTGCCAGTTACATGACTCAATATAATATGTACATCAACCCACTTTTTATTACCAAACGTGAAGGTTGAACCGCCTTTTACAATGATTTGAGTTTAGACGTTTTTACCACTGATAGGACTATGGAGACTTTAATAGTCTTGTTTTTATAAAGCCAGAGGATTTTCGATAAATATACTACTGTCCAAAAATAAGACAAAACACGTTTTAACTTTTCGACTTTCGTCTTCAGAAACTAGACTGAATCAATACGAGGGGTGTTCATTAAACAATGGAAACACCTTTGTAGATTAGTCCATTTTTTACACAAATAAGTATCATTCATGTAATACCAAAAAGTGTCGTCTGAGCTTTCAAATTCATGTTTGAAGTTGAAATTTTAATGTGTTACCATAGCAACATATGACGTCACGTTCATACTGGATACAGCGTGTGAATTTTTTCGATGTTATATCGGAAAGGAGGTGTTTATATTAAGCTCATTTTGTAGGATATTCAAATAGAAACTCAAATTTCGGAACACCTTACGGTTAAGTAATGTTTTGACTTCACACATATAATGATTGATTATGAAACTGATCTGAAATCTGGTATGAACTTAAACAAGAACAGGTGCTAAAATGTTTGTTTTTTAGGGCTTTTGACTATTCATTCCGAGATGTTTAGTAATAATCTAAAGGTGATTGATCGGTTGTCAAGTGCAGGCTAATTTTGGTTCTTTCTAGCATACACTTCTCCCCAGACTCTGCTTGTGTAAGTGCAATGACGTCACAATTTTGTTTCCTCAGGCTTAAAATCAGCGAAAAACGTCACATTTTGCTCGATCGAAAGTCTTTCACAATCTCTATTTCTGCCAGATTTGAGAGCAAGTCAGGAATCATGATATATTTCTTTTAGTATCCGAGACTTACATCAAGCCATCACACGACCACAATCTTTTATCAATTTTTCGTTGCTTATCAGCGACATATATACATGGAAATTTGCTAAAATTTAGAAATTAAACCCTTATAAGTTTATCACATCGTTGCCATGGCAACGATATTCCCAAATAGTACCTTAAAAGGTAATTTTAACTTACTTCAGTCAACTATTTTATTTTTCTGAAAAAAAAAATGCAATAATGTGTGATACGAGGGCTGATCCAGAAGTAATGTCACTGCAGTTATAAAATCGCATAGAATTAAAAGAGAGCAACAAAATTTCGCATACAGGTACCTTAATCTATTTGCTTTATGGTCTGAAAATTTCATGAAAATATAATTGGCAGTAATTGAAATATCGAGAGAGACAGACGGCATGGTAACGACACGCTTCGCACGTCAGTGACGTTGTTGACATTCCAGACGAAGTTTCGATATTGTATCAAGTCCAAAGTAATGTATGTTATATGCTTGCCTCTTAGGTATTATATATCAAGAATACTGTTCTAACACATAGCTAATGAGATAAATGCTAGTTTCCATTATTTAATGAACATCCCTCGTATAATGTTAGATAGCCTATCCAAAACTGAAAGAAATAAACTTTCAGCAAAGCTCCGGTTTTCCCTGGAAGTTATGTTTGCTTTTTCGGTACATGATAGTTATTGCGTATTTCACACCCATCAGAAACACGATAACCACAAGCTTAGGACTAAAAAGAAAATTCATGGAACTTGAAGTTATCGTCATGTTGGTCTATTACTCATCGTGTCTCTGGCATTATGTTTTTAATTTCAAAGCATAAAGAAATTAAACATTTGGTCGAAAATGATTCTTCTTATTTGTTGACATTATGTTCATGCAAAAAGAAACGTAAAATAAACAGACATGAACTAGAAAAATTGTGTGTTACCTTAAATTACATAATCCGCTTTGCCAGTGGGTACACTGTAAGTGTACCGTTGAGACAAGTTGACTAATTAGTTTTAATGTCCTTTCTATCACATTTTTTCAAGCCGTATGAAAGAGAGAGAGAGAGAGAGAGAGAGAGAGAGAGAGAGAATCCAACACCCCAAACTAAGACCTACAACCGAATCTAAAAGTCCTATTCACAACTGTCAAAAACTTTTGTCGAAGGTTTGCATCACCCAACAACCTTTCTTGCTTGCTGGACTCCTTCCATTCAATTTCGAACAGATGGAGTAGTGTAAAGGACAACAATCAAGAACTGAAAAAATATAAGACAAGAGGGCCATGATGGCCCTGGATCGCTCACCTCAGTATCCTGTGAACTTAACCTCAGAGACATCCATACGTACGACAGGGTTTCACATAGTTTCAATGGAAAATGAACCCTTTATTGTGTGCCTAAGGCTTATATAAGATTTAACCTAATGACATTGTTTTTGACCCCACATGACCCAGTTTCAAACCTGGTCTAGATTTCTTAGATATAAACATTCCGACAAAGTTTTATGAATATCCGATGAAAACTGTGCCCTCTAGCGTAAACAATGTTTTTCTATAGCTTGACCTAGTGACCTAGTTTTTGACCCGACATGACCAAGTTGCACCCTTGGTACAGATTTGTTGAAGATAAACATTTTGACAAAGTCTCATGAAGATTGGAACAAAACTATGTTCTCTAAAGCGTTCACATGGCTTTTCTAAGAACCGATTTAGTGATCTAGGTTTGACCTGACAAAGCCCAAGTTCATTTCTGGTTTAGACTTCATAAAAAATCTGACAAAGTTTCATGTAGATTATATCATAACTGTGCCCTCAAGATTGTACACAAGATGTTTCTAAGATTTGACCTCGTGACCTAGATTTAAACCCCACAAGACTCAAGATTCAAACTTGATCTAGATTTTATAAAGATAAACCTTCTGACAAAGTTTCATGAAGATTTGATCATAACTGTGCCGTCTAGAATGTGCACATGGTTTTTCTAAGATTTGACCTAGTGACCTAGTTTTTGATGCCACATAACCCAGCTTCAAAGTTGGTCTAAATTTGATTAAGATAAACATTCTGACTAAGTTTCATGGTGATTGGGTCGTAACTGTGCCCTCTGTGTCATTCTAAGATTTATTTCTATTTTTAGCTATGGCGGCCATTTTGTTCAGCGGAGTGGAACCGTTTTAGCAATTTTTGTTTAGAAATTTTGAAATCGAGCCATTGGCTTCAGAGGAGATGTCGTTTAGAGGTTTTTCGACTTTTAGCTCTGGCGGCCATTTTGTTCAGCGGAGCCAAACCAGCGGAGCCAAACCATTTTAGCAATTTTGGTAGAGGATCTCCTAAGGAACATTTCTATGGAACATTTCTGTGAAATTATTTCAAAATCTGCCCAGCAGTTTTGGAGAAGAAATCGTTTAAAGGTTTTTCTATTTTTAGCTCTGGTGGCCATATTGTTCAGCGGAGCGGAGCCGTTTGAGCAATTTTGGTAGCGGGTCTACTAAAAAACATTTCTGAGAAATTATTACAAAATCTGCCCAGCAGTTTTGGGTAAGAAGTGGTTTATAGGTTTTTCTATTTTAAGCTCTGGCGGCCATTTTGTTCATCGCGCGGAGCGGTATCGTTTCGGCAATTTTGGTAGAGGGTCTCCTAAGGAACTTTTCTGTGGAATTATTTGAAAATCTGCCTTGCAGTTTTGGAGGAGAAGTCGTTTAAACGTTTTTCTATTCTTAATTCTGGCGGCCATATTGTTCAGCGGAGCGAAACCGTTTGAGCAATTTTGGTAGCGGGTCTCCTACATGTAAGAAACATTTCTGTGAAATTATTTCAAAATCTGCCCAGCAGTTTTGGAGGAGTAGTCGTTTAAGGTTTTACTATTTTTACTAAAAGTTTTACTATTTTTAGCTTTGGCGGCGGCCAGCGGAGCGGAACCGTTTGAGCAATTTTGGTAGCTTTGGCGGCGGCCAGCGGAGGGCAACCGTTTGAGCAATTTTGGTAGCGGGTCTCCTATGGAACATTTCTATGGAACATTTCTGTGAAATTATTTCAAAATCTGCCCAGCAGTTTTGGAGAAGAAATCGTTTAAAGGTTTTTCTATTTTTAGCTCTGGTGGCCATATTGTTCAGCGGAGCGGAGCCGTTTGAGCAATTTTGGTAGCGGGTCTACTAAAAAACATTTCTGAGAAATTATTACAAAATCTGCCCAGCAGTTTTGGGTAAGAAGTGGTTTATAGGTTTTTCTATTTTAAGCTCTGGCGGCCATTTTGTTCATCGCGCGGAGCGGTATCGTTTCGGCAATTTTGGTAGAGGGTCTCCTAAGGAACTTTTCTGTGGAATTATTTGAAAATCTGCCCTGCAGTTTTGGAGGAGAAGTCGTTTAAACGTTTTTCTATTCTTAATTCTGGCGGCCATATTGTTCAGCGGAGCGAAACCGTTTGAGCAATTTTGGTAGCGGGTCTCCTACATGTAAGAAACATTTCTGTGAAATTATTTCAAAATCTGCCCAGCAGTTTTGGAGGAGTAGTCGTTTAAGGTTTTACTATTTTTACTAATAGTTTTACTATTTTTAGCTTTGGCGGCGGCCAGCGGAGCGGAACCGTTTGAGCAATTTTGGTAGCTTTGGCGGCGGCCAGCGGAGGGCAACCGTTTGAGCAATTTTGGTAGCGGGTCTCCTATGGAACATTTCTATGGAATTATTTGAAAACCTGCTCAGCAGTTTTGGAGGAGAAGTCGTGTAAAGGTTTTTTTTCTATTTTAGCTCTGGCAGCCATATTGTTCAGTGGTGCTGAACCGTTTGAGCAATTTTGGTAGAGGGTCCCCCAAGGAACATTTCTGTGGAATTATTTTAAAATCCGTCTAGCAGTTTTGGAGAAGAAGTCGTTTAAAGCAAAAGTTGACGACGGACGCACGACAGACAAAGACCGATCACAATACCTCAGCTTGAGCACTTCGTGCTCAGGTGAGCTAAATAAATAAATAAATCATACCCACGACGCTTAAACTAAGAAACTTTACAATTTATAAGGCAACATGAGCAGATAGCAAAACGAAGAATTTAGTGTTCTTTCCAACGTAGAAAGTCAAAAAGGTGGCTTAAACCATACATATATATAAGGCTATATAAGGCATTAAAACATCTTTTTAAACCTATTTTCTATGTATAGACAGTATCTTGTCGGAATGGAAAAAAGCTAAACGCACTACACGTTCGAAGACTACAGATAAGCGGACGCAACAAAAAAAAAACAACGGTAGCAACCGCTTTGGACGGCCAGTAATAAACTTAACGAAGCTTCATGAGTAACGCCCTTCCTTCCATCGTGATTCATTTTGCATTGGTTGTTTGGTCGTGGCAGTCTTCTAGCTCATTACACTACACACCATGTACGTCAAAACCTGACGAGCCGCGACACAAGAAAACAAGTGGTTGTGCGCCAAGTGCAGTCTCAGATGAGCCTGGACATCAGCCCAGTCTGATCAGAATTTTCGCTGTCCGCATGGAGGTAGCATATACCCTTAGCTACCCTTTAAGTGCTTAGGAAGAGTCTGAAACAGACTGGGCGGATGCCTAGGCTGATCTGAGTATGCGCTGGGCCCACAGCCACTTTTTTTTTATCTCGTGTCGCGGCTCAAAGACTATGACGAAAAAAGATAAGGATCCAACAGAAACACAGACACAACACCAGCTGAACCCCGACGAAAGACAAAAACAATGCGCCGACAAACAATACAAAACAGCTTCATTTCATAAGGTAATAATCATCCACTGGCGTCATTAGCTTAGCTTTAAAAATGTGTGTAGCCTAACAAGACTAGGTCAAAAATAAGGCTCCTAAAGAAGTTTTGCATGATAATGTTTGAGCCGCGACATGAGAAAACCAACTAAATGTCATGTGCGACTAGCGTAAACTCAGATCAGCCAGGGCATGCGCCCAGTCTGATCAGAGTCTTTGCTCTGCGCTTAAAGGGTAGCTTAGGGTCTGCCTTATCTCCATTAGGACAGCGAAACTCTGATCAAACTGAGCAGACGCACAAGTTGATCTGATGGTTTGCTGGGCGAACATGCCACTTTGTTGTATTTGTCGTGTCGAGGCCAATATCTATAATACTAAATAAACGAAGTAACGCATAAACTGCAAAATTGGTGGCATTTTCAAGCGTAATTTCTATACTGGTTCTTTCGCATATTGCTATCATTGATAATTTCGGTTAGCGTGTGTTCTAGTTTCACGTAGATTTAAAGAATTTGGGAATTAAATTCGTCTTTCATTTTAAATTCTCCCAAGTATTTTTCTAGAAACTTCGACTATTGGTCGAATTATTTTTGTCAACAATGGGTGCGTTCGAGTGAAATTATCGTGTACTCGAACACACGTTTTAAATTAATCCGGTCGTTTCGGTTCTGCGTCGTTATATCGGCGCGCTGCTTAGCAAGTCCAAATTTAGCAGGTTCTGATGCAAAAATCCGACCCATGAACGTACGTCATTCCCCATAAATAACGATTTTTTTTTTTTTTTTTTTTTTGCTCATATGTCTAAACGGATGAAGAACTAAATGGTCATAGTCCCGACGGCCCTGGCTCGAAACGACCCATTTTCTTCTAGAACGATAGTCAATACGAGTAGCCAATCGAACTCGCCCATTGAAGAATAAAGCTCAACGCACAGTTGGACGGACACACGGCGCCAAGTGTGCGCGGCTATGGTTACGTACCCCTGAGCCACTTGGGGAACGTCGTTAGAGGAATTATAACTGAACTGAATTTTCGAAAAGACAAAAATTAAAAATGTCTAAGGTTAACACCCATGCGCCAGGTAAGAAAGGGCCTTTTTTCCAGCGAAGCAGACAAATCAATTTCAATGATTCAACGAAGCTAAATAAGCCTTTAGTCTTCAGAGGGCTTGAATTTTTTCCCCCAAAACGTTCCAGGACCCAATTTTTCCAGAAAAAAAATACCCAGGACAGGTCACATAACCAAGATGGCAAACATTTATTATGGTAAAAAATTTCAAAAATCTTCTCCCCCAGAACCACGCCGGGCCGCGTAGCGCAATCGGTAGGGCACCTGACTCATAAGTCAGAGGTCCTGGGTTCGAATCCCGGTCTGGCCACATACTTTCGTTTCTCCTTCCGCTGATTCAAGAAGGGCATTTGTCAGTTACTGGCGAAAGTATGTGCACTTAGTACTGGTTAACCGCTTAGGAGGTCTAAGCCTGCCCAGGAATAGTGTGGTTAGGTTAACTGACCGTCCCGACATGACCTTAGCTGTTTACCGTGGACGTTAAGCATCAAATCAACCAACTCTCCCCCAGAACCACAAATCCTATGATCTTGAAACTTAGCATGTCGCATCAAGGACTCAAAAGCTTAACAAAATTTATATAAATGATGACCCTGGGATGACCTTGATCTGTTTTACGGCAAGGTTAACTTTTGAGTCACTTAGGTTTTTCTATAGGAAAAAGTGAAAAAAGGTGATTTTTTTAGAAACAATGCAGTCTGCTACCTGAAAGTTTGTAGATGCAGACAAATATTAGGTAAATGAAGCTTTAGTGAGTATTCATGGTAAAGGTCATATCTTCACCTGGGCCTAAGGCCATTTACATTGAAAAATTAAAACTCGCTTTTTTTATATAAACTTGACCATCATGAAATATTTTCGCGCTTGCGCGGGCTCTTTTCTAGTATTCTATAAAATCTACAAATCAGGTCTGTGGGACCTTTCAAGACCTTAACGCAGTAAACTGATCTTACAGCCGCTGAAGATATGAAAGTTCGATTTTGACCTTTAGTTTTAATTTGTAATGGAATACTTTTGTCTACGTGTTTGCTTTGTTAAATACCATAGCAGGTTCTTGAACTAGAACTGAAGTAGATTAATTAGGTCATTTGCAAAGTTCTTGATGAAAGACAAAAAGACTCATTTTACATTTCCGCTAGACTAACAGTGGCCTCTGACATCTGGTGCAATAAATAGGTACTTTCAGGTAAATGCACATCAGAGGAATTGGATCATATAGTGTAAGCGAGCAGTAAGGACACATATTAGCATGGGCATCTGCGCGTTCTTACTCAGAGCTTTCATGTTTGCATGAACCACATGGGTGCTGTTGGGCTTATTGCGCTCCACTGTTTCAGTGGTGCATCTTGTTGCACCTCAGTTTATAGTTTTGCTGTATGATCCTTTGATGGGTAAGAAGACCTTCACATAAACCGAATAACTGTTCATTTATGACCAGGGCGAAGGTTAACGTGATTTAAGCCCCTCAACCTTTAGTAAATTTTTCACTAACCATTCCTGATGTGGTTTGTATAATTTTTTGTCGGCTTTCTAGTTAGAGCATCGTATACAAGACTCCTCAGCCATCTTTAGGAAAAGGGCTGACTCAATGCGTTTTTGCTTGTCTTGTTTACTTTGCATTGTGTGCCGTTTTATCTTTCCTTGCCGTTTTGTGTTTAAGACATGATGTGGTCAACAACTGTGTCGGTTTTCTGATTCCTGCCCTTTCATCTACTTTGATTCAGACGCAGAACAGGAACGACGTCCAATATGCATGTTTAACATACGACGTTGCTGTTATTCATTGGATAACGTCGTGTGATAAAGATCGTATGACCACATGTGTAATAACAGTTTAGCGCATACATGTAACGTTATAACAACGACCGTGTCAACAATGCATATTCTTATTGAAATATGTTCATTTTGAATCACATTTTAAAGAGTCAGATGAACTTTACACTTTTGGTCATTTTATATAAAATTTATGAAACTCGCAATGACCCCTTGTGTAATATCCTCTATATACATAAAAGAATTAAAAATCAAAACGCATGCCCTTCACTTAGAAACTCGTATGTCATTTGCAAGCTGCCTATGCTAAAGCGATACTCGATTTTCAAAGTAACAAAGTCTTACAACGTATTGTTTTGGCTTGGTCACATGTACTTGAGTCATGATCATACCAACTCATCTTGCGTTTCTTGACAGTCGCAAGGAGTTGTTAAACGGAGGTACAACCGTTGCCTGCTTGGTAAGTTATTTTGGTAATCTTGTCTATTCAGGATCTTTGACAACTGATTTTTGAGGCCTTGCGGTAAGAAGGTTCAAGTAGCACGTTGCTAAAACCAAGTGGAAATATAATCAGTATCAGTTTGGAGCCGAAGTTCATCTTCCTATTCCATATTAGGTACAGTATTGCAAGTGGGTGGTAGGAAGGGAATACATTGTCCTTGAATTTTTCGGCATTAGGACAACGTACTGATATTTGCTTAAATATAATTGAGCCGCGACACGACAAAACCAACAATATGGTTGTGCGCCCAGCGCAGACCCAGATCAGCCTGGGCGTCTGCCAGTCTGATCAGAGTCTTCACTGTCCGCATGGAGGTAGCTAAGACCCTTAGCTAGCCTTTGAGCACTTAACGTAGAGTCTGCTCACACAGGGTGGATGCCCACGCTGATCTGAGTCTGCGCTAGGCGCACAACCACTTTGTTGGTTTTCTCGTGTCGCGGCTCATATGGTAGGTGCTGCTATCATTGTGTTAGGTGCGAGATGATTGGGTTTTGCTGTCGTCTATCTGCACCTTTGATATGACGCCGTGTGACCTCATTAAGTCGCACGACGTTTAAAAGACGTTTGTAAGCATTGTTTGTCTGGTAAATTGTCACCATTTCTGGAACACGGATTGAAATAGAGTCATCAAACAGTAATAAATCATCTAGTCCTAAGTCATCTAGTCCTAAGTCATTAGCCAATAAAATGGATTGACTGGTGACATAACTCTTAACTGAGGGTCCACCGATCTATGTCCCCTCAAGATTATGCAAACTAGGTTTGTTGATGATGGGATGGTGAAATCTGCAATTAAAATATATAAAAATAAATTCCCAATTTTGGAATCAAAACTTTTTTTAGTTTCAAAATTTGCACTTTCTCAATGCCATCTACAAGTTCTGATGCCTCTTACAGAGATATCTCGCTCATCGTTTTCAAAGCCTCCGGACATGTGTCTAAGAATCACAACCCTTCACAGTCGGCACATGACATAAAATGACGTCGTTTTGACGTCGATGCGACGACACGTACATGCTGGATTGCGCTGCTGGCCCATCTTTCTCCAAGCTGAAGATTGCAACCAAAATACATATGAATTATGTAGCATTGATATACCAAACACTTCACGATTTTTGCCCTTGTCCTTGTTCAAAGTAGTACGATAGGGTGTCGATCAGAACTGATACAACCAAAGTCCACATGCAAAACCATGCGCCATACGGAAAATAACGAATCGAAATAACACCCCACACAGTAGGACTATACAATACACAGTTCCGAGCCACACCCAGAATGTCACTTAAAATCACCTGATAGCGTATACCTGGCCAATGCAACGACAACTTAGCACGTGACATAGTCTCACAAACAAATCGCACGTGGCCAATATCCAATATAACTCCGTGATTTTACCTTACAGCTAATGGAGGGCTGTATACCTGGTTAAAGAAAACAAACTAAAGCCACTTTTAATAAACTTTCCCTGCTTTGCAAGAACAGAACGCATCGGAAATGCATGATGCGCCAACTGCCATGTGTAGGTCATGAGAAGGCTGATTCTTCGCCGTAGATCGCCAACATTTAGCAGACACTTGCCTTTGTCATTTGTTTTTCCGCCATCTTTTTGTAAGCTTGTGAGACGTAGTAACAGTAACTAAGCAGGCGGAGCTTTGCGGCTATTCTCGGAACTGTGTATTGGATCAAGAAATATGATTTTGTTACAGAAAAGAGAAGACATATGATTTTCAGATTTATTAAGAATATCAATCAGTATTAAGTGATTGGTGTCTTTTAACACATTCGATGTTGGGAACTTGAGATGGAGTGCATGTGCTTTTATTAAGGTATCCGCACGTGTCTGTCAATATGACTATTCAAGAATTGTCACCCTCAGTCGCTTACTGATTATAAATGTACCATTACCACACTAAGTACAACAAGTACGTAGTTCTGTTTTTAAAGACACATTTTTGATTGCATAACAACCTAATGGCTGTTTATTGGAATATGGAGATATGAGATAAGGAATCAGCAGGGTCCTAAAGAGACCTTTTATTTCATACAGGTAGAGGCTACAGTGAAGGGATTTTATGGCACTCATAATCACTTAGATAAGAAAATCCTTTGATGTTGGGGACTGGGAAAGGATATGTTTATTGGAGGTGATTATGAGTTCCCCCACTCTCATATAGTCTGAAAAGTGTGTCTTTAAGTGCTTCAGAATTGCTAAACCCCAAAGGCTTGAGAGGAATGGTTTCTGAAGGCAACGAACATCCCTCTCCGAGCCACACTTACTCACGTAATCTGTGAGGCAGAGCAGCTAAATACATAAGGAACAAGACCTCAAGTCGGATACGATATACAGGCATTAGTCTGAAAGCAGTGTGCTGGTCTGTATCTCATAGTTTCGAAACAGCACTTCACATGTACAGTGTGATCCCTATGCTGCGTCTGCGTATGGCCAATCAGCATGCATATGATTATTTGTGTCATATTTTGCATGGTTACGTTCGCACATGTGCAACAGAAATGTACAGCTTTTCTGTGTTTCCGTCCGTAATTGCGAAAGAAAATGTTAAGGCCAAAGCTAAGTTTTATTGTATCGAACAACATGTCGCTTTCATTTTTGTCGGCCTAAGGTGATTGGTACACTTTTCGTGAGGCAATCCTCCCATTTTTATTATTATTTTTTTTTGCCTTCCTTTAAGCCCATTTTGGAAGTGCATCGTAATCTAGGAAAGCCATCAAGATGTCAAGAAAGTTGCCTCCCTATGCAAATATGGCGGAGAAACATGAATATTTACCCATAATAAGAGCGATAAATCATGTGAATGTCACCTAATTAATAGCAATTCTCTGTAACCATTTCACATTTTACAATGGGGGTTCGGCACGCATGGTCTCAGATTTTTCTCAAACTTTCTCAGTTTGTTTGTTGTCACGCAAAACATTTAAGTGATGGTCGATTCCTTCTGTTCTGTGTCCGTTGCCATGGCAACGGCCTCCAAAGATTTTGCCCAAAAAATAGTAAAAAAAATAGTGAAATTTTCCAATTTTCAAACATTTATATATCATAGAAGACATTATCTTTAGTCTAAAAACATTTTGATCGACAAAATATGAACCAGTATAAGAATACAGAGGAAAAAATAAATCAGATTTGTTAGCTCTGTGGTACTGTTTTTAGCTTTTAATGTGGGGTGGGGTATCGAGGTATCGAAAAACCCAATTTTGGGGCCTTTTCAAGCGCGTACTACCATTTCGGCCGGCCAATCTGATATATAAGTACATGGAAGAATATAAGAGGAGGATCTCTAGTATCATAAACTGAAGAAACATGTTTGGGAAGTTACCTCCTTATTACCGTAACCATGGAGACGAACAATATCCTATTCAAAAAACAAGAAAACACATTAGGGCATAAAATCACTTATTTGTTAGCCCAAACAATTAAAATACAGCATTTATTGTATTCACAATAGTTGTAAAAATATCGGTTTTAGTTTAAAAAATATAAATATCACAAGGGGCAGTAACGGGGTCCTCATAAAAATCATTCATGGGGCTCCGAAAGGGGTTTTAATGGCTAATTTTCTCCAAAATAACAAATTTTCATCATAAAACGGCAAAACAAATTATTGATTTCTCTTTAATATGTTGTGAAAATATATGTGAGAAGTTAACAGATATAAATTATGGCACTGGAATATTCTGGGGTCATTTAGGGGTCCAAACTAAGGGGTAAAAATGGGAAACTCGACCAAAAACCATGAATTCCTTCATAAAACAAAACTTACAACAGTGCATACAATGACAATGGTTTAGAAACCATAAGTCAAATACTAAGTGGTTTAAACATGGCACTGGAGTGTTCTTTTAATTTAGTAATATTCTCTTAAGGGGCCATAAAAGGGGTAAAATCAGCAAAATTACCCGGTAATTACATACACTCTTCAAATAGCATCTGAACCATTTTCCGTTACGTATAAAGGCAAACATCAGTCTAAGGTAAGGCACGTGAAATATGTTATGGGGATCAAAGTAATTGCTTTTTTGTATCCAGGAGGGGCCAAAAAGGGGTCAAAAATGCAGAAATTTGCACAAAAATTTTAAGTTTCCCAGAAAACAGCATACTTTATTTGTTACATGTACACTGGTTCAAAAGCTGTTGATCAAATGAAAATGAATGAATTAAAGCCATATCGATGGCTGCCCTGTGGTTCTTTAAATATGGATTTTAAGGGGTCAAAAATGGGTTAAATATGTAATTACCATATTATTCCTAATAAACGCCCCTGCCCCTATTCCTCCCCAAAAATGTAAGATTGACTTGCCATAAACTTACAAAGGGGAACAACATGAACTCCTGCTTGCTTCTCTGGTGGACTTAGCTGGCTCTTAAAAATGGGGTCTACTCTTCAAGTAAAGAATTCGTTCCTAAAGGAGCTCTTTTATGAGGGTGACCCTTTAAAACACGTTTGAGTGAATAACAGTTCGTAAATGTCTCTTATTTGTTGACCAATATGAAACATGGTGTTTCACTTTATACGTTCAGATGTAAGCAGATCCTATCAGCATGCATCATAAAACCATCTACTTAAAGTGCAATCCTTTATCTGAAGAACTCTATTCCACTCCAACGATAGGACTGAAACTCAAATAATATTCTTAATGTTAGAATGAGCCCCTTAAGAGGTAACAATAAAAATGCAGCATTAGCGACAATATAACCTGATACTGTACCATATACATTGAAATGTTATCAGATCCTGTCAACAGCAGTCACGATATGATCGAGTTGTCTTTGGGTGAGTTGTCTTTGGGGCGAGTTGTCCTGATTCCTTGAAAGAATTGTGGCCTTTTGCATATATCTAAAAGCATTTCTGCCTATGAACTTTAAAACTATTGAGATTTCCAGTTAATAAGAAGCATGCATAATCAGACAATGTGCAGAGAAAGTAACTGAATCCTACATCTGATCTGACACTTATAGTTATAGCCGCTTGTTTATTTCTTATAAAGAATTTCATGCCCGTCTCATAGCATTGTTTAAAACGCTTGAAGGTTTCTTCATGAATTTACCGAAAAACATAAAGCATCATCAGAAGAATAGGCCTGATTCTTTTTATGCCCCCGCCATTGAAATTGGGGGGCATATAGTATCACCGCTGTCCGAACGTACGTACGTAGCGTACGTACGTACGAAATGGTTTCCGTTCAATATCTTCTGAAAACATTGGTGTATTGAATTCATATTTTATACACAGCTATATAATTATAAGATACAGGTCAAGTTCGATGTTGGGTAAAATCCGTCGATTATTGTGGGAAATATGGCCCTTTTTCGACTTCATTTTGTTTGAAAAAATGGTTTCCGTTCGATATCTTTTGAAAGCATAGGTGTATTGAATTCATATTTTATACACAGGTATATTATCATAAAATACAGGTCAAGTTTGATGTTGGGCAAAATCCGTCGATTATTGTGGGAAATATGGCCCTTTTCGACTTCATTTTGTATGAAAAAAAAGGTTTCCGTTCGATATCTTTTGAAAGCATGGTTGTATTGAATTCATATTTTATACACAGGTATATAATTATAAAATACAGGTCAAGTTTGATGTTGGGCAAAATCCGTAGATTATTGTTGGAGGTATGGCCCTTGTTCAACTTCATTTTGTATGAAAACAAACTGGTTTCCGTTCATTATCTTTTGAAAGCATTGGTGTATTTAATTCATATTAGATACATAGGTATATAATCATAAAACACAGGTTCGATGTTGGACAAAATCCGTCGATTATTGTGGGAGTTATGGCCCTTTTTCGACTTCATTTTGTATGAAAAACTGGTTTCCGTTCATTATCATTAAAACATTGGTGTTTGAATTCATATCTTATACACAGGTATATAATCATAAAACACAGGTCAAGTTCGATGTTGGACAAAATCCGTCGATTATTGTGGGAGTTATGGCCCTTTTTCGACTTCATTTTGTATGAAAAACTGGTTTCCGTTCATTATCATTAAAACATTGGTGCTTTGAATTCATATCTTATACACAGGTATATAATCATAAAATACAGGTCAAGTTCGATTGTTTCCGGGCTGTTTCTTGTGGAAAGTTGCATGGCATCCATTTCTGTGATAAAATACAGAATGTTATCACATATCACAGTCATATGCCCCCTCCAAGCCCCCCCCCCCCCCCCCCCCCACACACACACACACTTCTCTTGATCCATGAAGCACAATACATCTGCCCAAGGAAAACAATAAAACATGTTCCACTGTGTGTGACTGAAGTCTGCCTTCGTGAACCTTGTTATGCTACAAGTGCCAGTACCTTAAACAAGGCGCCATCTTACTTAGGGAATTAGGCGGGGGCATCCGTGTCCTATGGACACATTTCTAGCTTCTTTTTTTTTTGACTGGATTACATCATTTGTGCATTACCATTAGTGAGTGTATAAACCATTATGAATTTGGACAAGAACATTTCTGTTAACCCTTTGTTGACTAGTGGACTTGTTCATCCTTATCATTTGAATGAGTCCATTTCAAGCTTTAGAGTTTCTGATTAATGCTTTCATTGTAATTTGAATAGAAATTCCTGTAAGAAAACACTGTAGATCCCAACCAGACGCTGCGTTCTGCGGCGGCTGAACTGAAACTGCACTGGTAGCATATTACCCCAAACGGGTTTCCAGTCCAAAAGGGGTTAAAGGCCAGTCTGTTGTAAGACCTACATTAATAGCTGAGGGCGTGGTTATGAAACTGTGAATGTATTCCGCTCAGCTAACAGTCAGATCATCTCAGCATGTATTTACAAAGATGGTACGCATATGTTGAAATCAGCTGACCAGGCATGCCATTCAAATTACCCCTATGTGCTTTTCCATCTAGTGTTTGTTGTGGTCCTTTGATTGGAATCAATTTTAGGTGACATTTTAAACTAATGTCATCTTTTGTCGAAGCTTTGAACATTCCAAAGATAAAATTATTTAATAACAGCACTTTGGTGGCAGTTTTTATACGCCCGTTTTGAAAAAAACGGACGTATTATGGCATGGCGCTGTCCGTCCCTCCGTCCGTTCGTCAACATTCTTGTGCACACCATATCTCAATAACGGTTTGAGACATCTTCATGAAATTTTGAAGGCATATATATTAGGATAGGGCAAAGTGTTGCATACAGTAATGGTTGCTCTCCCTTTCTTAGTTTCCAAGTTATGTCCCTTCAATTATTTTTTAACCTACTAGTCTTGTGCGTGCCATAACTAGATAATTGTTAGGGATATCTTGATGAAACTTCATGGCAATGTGTATGAGGGTCTGGCGATGTGTCGTGTATAACAATGGTTGTTCTCCCTTTCTTTGTTTTGGAGTTGCATCCCTTTGATAAGATTTATAGGCTATTTTTGTGTATACTAATCTTGTGCATTCAATAACTAAGTAACCGTTTGGAATATCTTGATGAAACTTTATAGCAATGTTCATGATCAGAAGATGGTGTGTCACATATAAGAATGGTTGTTCCCCCTTACTTAATTTTGAAGTAACCTCCTTTTGATTAGTTTATAAGGCTAACCCCATTCCCCATTCACTCCATAAATCCTTAACCCTTTGAAATATTTTACTGAAACTTTGTAGGAATATGTATCATGAGCATGAACTACAACTCTGGCTTACTTACTTCTTTAATCATCTGCCCTTGCTTCAATTTACGTTTTACTCTGTAACTCCTTAACAGTTGAAATATTTTAACAAAACTTTACGGTGATGTGTATATTGTCAAGGGAATATATTATGACCATATATTATGAATTATCTCCCTTGTTTGACTTTGGCGTTTCTCAACTTCTGAGCTGCCCTACCCTGGAAGCTGGTTTTTGGTATACGAATAGTATTGATGTGGTAGATTTTTAATAACACTGAAGTCATTAATTACGGAGTTGTTTCCTCTGTTTGTCTGCCTGTCCATCCTTCTTTTTCAATCTATAAACAATTTTGTTCGTTCTGTTACTCCTTCATGACACTGAAACGGGCGTATTATGCGCCCTTGCGAAGCTCCTGTTTTTAAATGTATTCGGGTGGATTTAATCCAGAAACCTCGCCAAAAAGGTAAAAAATGAACCTTTTTTCATATCTGGAAAACACTGAATTGAATGATAAAAGCTTAATGGGCAATTATTTCTACCTGTCTCAATCTAAATCTTTCTTTTGCAAAAGGTACCTTCCTTTGCAGAGACAAAATTCGAAGAAGGAAGTTTCCTTTCGCACCGCATCACCCCTCAGTGAAACTGAAAATTACAGTAATCTGTTGTGTCTATACTTTATTTGATAAGAGTTACAGTTGTTGATTGTGGTTAAAATTGTACTTCAAATGTTCAGTTGTACAAACATCTCCTATTCACAAGTGAAACGAAGTTCCAAGTGCATTCAAAACATTAAAACTCCTCTGGTTTTGCCAAATTACTCTATCTTTGCGTCAGTTTAGCAGCTGGTTTTCTGAGTCTTACCTATCTATATTCATGTGGCGATTCTGTCATGATTGACCTCAAACATATACAGCATATAGGTAAATGGAGCAGAGAAACATCAGAATGTTCGTTTTTGCATCAAATGTTTCCAACAAAGAGGTGTTTTATAGGAGACAGCATTTGCCAGTTATTGATCTTCCATAGCTAATACTTGTTTTCCAATTTGCTACTCTATGTTGTGAAGAAAGCCATGATTTTGTTTGATCTTTCCCCTTTTTGTCCCCTTTTTGGACCATTTGTTATCTTAGAGTATCTCAGTACCATACTTTGTATCTGTTAATTTACAATTATTGCATTTCTAAACAGTTTGAATTAATAGATAATGTATTTTGTTGCAGTATGAAGAATATTTAAGATTTTTCGGGATGGGGGAAGGGGGACAAATTAGGAGATTTTACCCTTTTTGGCCCCTTAAGGAACTATAAATACTGTAACAGAACACCCTATTGTCATTATTTATACCTGTTGACATTTGACGGACAGTTTTTTAGCCATTGTATTTGGATGCAGTGCTGTTTATGGTTGTTTTGTGAAGCAATTCAGGCATTTTCGTCAAATTTCTTCCCTTTCAACCCCTTTTGGGGGCCCCTAAATGCCCTACACATATTACTCAGGAGTAACCCATTACCATATTTTGTATCTGTTAACTTTATGCTTATATTTTCACAACATTGTTAAAGTAAAACAGTTATGACTTTGTAACTGCATGGAGAAAATTAATCATTTGGGGGGCACATTAGCCTGTTAAAACCCCTTTTGGAACCCCTTAAATAAATATTAAAAGAGTCTCAGTACTAGTCCTTGTAATGTGGATATTACTTAATGTAAGTCTGATATTTTCACAACAACTATACATGTAATTAATACTGCATGTCATTGTTTATGGAAAAAATGTTTGATATTTTACGGAGTTTTGTTTTTTCATTCTTTTATATAGAGTACTGATTGTTTCCATGGTTACGGTCAGAAGGAAGTAACTTCCCAAACATGTTTCTTCAGTTCATAATAGGCGAGGCCCTCCTTTAGTATGTAGTGATGTGTAGATATGTCAGACTGGCCGGACGAAATGACAGTATATGCTTTAAAATGCCTTAAAATGGGGGTTTCGGAAACCTTGATACCCCACCCACCATTGGCAGCCAATAGCAGTACTAAAATAATTATAAAACTAATATATTTGTTTTTCCTTACACTGATACTGACCTATACTTCTTCAACAAATATATGTTTAGATGAAATATAGGTTCATTTAGCCTATATAAAAGTGCAAAAAGTGCAATTTTTCATTTATTTTTTGACAATTTTTGAGCCAAAAACTTTGGAGGCCGTTACCATGGCAACGGGCATGCAGCAGACGGAACTAAGTATGAATCATATGGTTTTGAGTGACAACACACAAACTGAGAAAGTTTCATCAAGATCCATGACTATGCGTGCCGAACTTTGGTTGGTGGTTACAGAGAATTGCTACTAACTATTCAGCTGGCGTTTAGTTCAAGTTTTCCATATTCTTCTATTGTTGTGTTATGTTTTCACGGTTTCAGAGAACTTTTCAAATGTTGCAGAGCTATTACGGTGCTGGTAGTCGGAGTATCGGGTCAGATCCACCAACAAGACTATGACGGTCGTATTAGCCAATGCGAAAAAGAAAGCTAGTGATAAGTTGATACAGTTCTTGGTTGAGCTCTTGAACCTGTCGGTTGGAACTCCAGTTAAAGTTGGTTTTTGAAACCAATTCGGAGATAATTTATTATTCAACGAAAACAATGGTTGTGACTCTCATTAGAACCGCATCAGCGAGACGGTTCTAATGAAGTGTTCATGTAGAAATATTGAATATTTTCCCTAAATCATCACTGTTACCCATTCTGACCTGGTGTACTGACAGGTATTGTGAGAGACCACCACACTTGCTCAAATGACGGTTCCACTACTTCACACAGTATCAGAACCTGATTATATAACATACATAGCAACCTGCGTGTTCTACTGACCTCTGACAAAACCTGTTCTCATATGTCTCTGGTGTCACAAAGATAGCAGGAATGTGTTAAGAAACTAGATATGGCGATGACTGTGGGTATAAACTGGCGTTGGTTGTTATATGAGCCACGACACGAGAAAACCCACAATGTGGTTGTGCGACCAGCGCAGACTCAGATCAGCCTGGGCATCCGCCCAGTCTGATCAGAGTATTCGCTGTCCGCATGGAGGTAGCTCAGTCCCTCGGCTACCATTTAAGCACTTAGCGAATAGACTGACCAGACTGGGCGGATGCCCATGCTGATCTGAGTCTGCACAGGGCGCACAATCACATTGTTGGTTTTCTCGTGTCGCGGCTCAATTATATTAACTGCTGCTTTTCAAGTTACTCTTCCGCGCCACGTACATGAAGGTTACAATTACTACTATGTGATAATTTCTGCGTTAACCCTGTGAAATATTTGTATTTTTTTTTACAGTTCTGTAAAAATAACGCCTTGACCTCAGATCATGAGGTTTTGGAATGTTGTTGTTTTCTGACGATGTGATTTTAGGATACCGGTACCCTAAAATCATGAAAAAGACGATCTGACAAATCTACAGGATTCCATGCTTTGAAAACATTAGGAACATAAAGATGTGATTTCTGTTCTGTTCTTTTCAATTCTCGTATCGACGTTACCCAAGTGGCTCAACGGTACGTAACCATAGTTGCACACACCTGGCGCCGTGTGTCCGTCCAAAAGATGTGATTTCACAGTTTTTTTTACCGTTTTATCTGTGACACAGATGTGTCAGAAGGTGTTAATGATTCAAGAAAAGTAAGGGACAGAGCAAATCTTACACCAAGGTAGCGGAAAAAAAACCCAACAAAGACGCCCCCAACTCTCCCCCAGCGCATACACATTATTTCAAATGCATGTCCCAAACTTATAAGGGGAGAGTCGGGTAAATTCGGACATACTATTGTAAACAGTGAAAATCCTGATGAGACGGCTCATAATGAAAATCCTGATGAGACGGCTCATAATGAGCCATCTCATCAGGATTTTCACTGTTTGGCCAGTTATTTTTGTTTCAGTTCGAAACAACTGAAATACAAAGGAAACAATGTCACTGTCCGAATTTACCCGCTGTCCGAAGTTACCTGACTCTCCCCTATGTGACATATTTGTCATGCAACTCGTGGTACTTTAATGATAGTTTTGCGGGTAGCGTAGCAGAGACAAACCAGTTTCAGCATCCCAGTAATCTACTTATGACCGCTCCAACGCGGGGCTTCTATTGTAGTTTATTGTTGTTTGATTAGGGCCACCTGATTGGCTGCCCGCTTTGCTTTGTGTTTGTTTAGTGCCCTTCCGAGCGACCAAACGCCAGATCATACTTTGCATGACAGTCAGGCAAACGATGATCTGGATGTGAAATCTCGGAAAATGAACTTAAAACTGCCGTTTTTTTCGCAGAAAAAATAATAAGAGCACGGGCACGGATCTTTTATGTGCTGAACTATTTAAATCTTCTTTTGATATTATATGTTCGATCTTTTAAAACTGTATAATAGATTATTCGCAAATGGCGAATACCCACGGTTGTGGGGAGAGGGGATCATAGTTCCGATTTTTAAAGGCGGCAACCCAGATGTGGCTGGCAATTACAGGGGCATAACTCTAATTAATATCATGGGAAAATATATTCGCAGATACTACTCAATCGGTTCAATAAATGGGCAGAAACAGAAGAAAAAAATCTAGATAGTCAGTTTGGCTTCCAAAAGGGCAAATCCACGGTAGACTGCATTTTCACCTTTTATTCTGTTATTGTTAAAACACTGAGTCAGGGAGAAAAGTTATATGGCGTTTTTATAGATTACGAAAGAGCCTTTGAAAAAATTAACAGATCCCTTTTATGACAAAAACTCTTATCCGAGAACATCAGTAGTAAATTTGTCAGTGCTTTACGTTCCATGTATAATGTCGTCAAATCTTGTGTTAGATATCAATCTTCTACTTCACGTTTTTTCAGCTCATATAATGGATTAAAACAGGGGAATCCGAGCTCGCCATTATTATTCATGCTTTTTATTAATGATATTGTGCAAAATATAAATAATGGTTTAGATCAAATATTCACTATTGATGACATGCAGTTGTTTTTAATGTTATATGCTGATGATGCTGTAGTTTTCGCTAAATCACCGATAGTATTACAGTCTGTTTTATACGACATCGTATCATACTGTACACTTTGGGGGTTAAAAATTAACACAGCAAAGACAGAAGCTATGATATTTGAGAGGGGAGACATACAAATTTTGATTTCTATCTGAATAACGTTAAATTAGAAATGATGACATCGTTTAAATATCTAGGCATGCATTTCTTTAAAAATGGGAATTGGAACAGGGCACAAAAAAGATTATCACAACATGCTGCTTTTGCTTTACATAACTTATTTTCACTTTTTCGACAAATTGAATTCACGACTTCCCAAAAATGTAAATTATTTGATATACTTGTTGGATCAGTTTTGAATTATAGCGCTGAGGTGTGGGGTTATAACGAGGCAAATGACATCGAAATATTACATACCAAATTTTGCATATGGGTTTTACATGTTCGAAAATCAACAAATCTTTCTGGACTCTACGGACAGTTAGGCAGACTTCCGTTAATAATATATAGAAAAATTGGTATGATCCGATATTGGATAAAGATATAATCGTCAAGTGATTCTTTTATCCCTAAGAAAACGTATAATGCATTAAAAAATGACATAGAAAATAACCGAAGATATAATGGATTAAAATGGGCCTATCAAGTTAAAAATATATTAGATAATCCTGGACTTAGCAACATTTGGATACACCAAACTGATATTGATTTTCCTTTTAATTTGATAAAATAACGTATAATTGACACCTACAAGCAATCCTGGTATTCTTCAATAAATAATCCGAAAAGATTGAAATTGTATGTGGATATAAACATGATTTGGAATTAGAAAATTATCTTGATTTTAACACGGAAAAGAAACATAAAATTGCTCTGACACAGTTTAGATTATCGTCACATGATTTAGCCATTGAACGCGGAAGATACGAAAACCTATAGAAGTGAAAGAATTTGTAAATTATGTAATAGTAACTTTATGGAAAACGGAGTTAAGACAAAAAATATTTAAAAGCTTCTTACTGTCGTTGGCCAACACTTAATAAATTTGATGATGTAATGTCAACAACGAATAAAAATAGCCATCAGAGGCAAATCCCCCGACCGAAGACCCCCATGGGCCTTCGTAAAAAGGGTGCACTTCAAAACACATATTAGTAATATATTGTCGTTCTTTTATGCTTCTGATTGACATTAACTGTTAACAGATGCATGATTATCTAACACTCAGACTAAAACAGTATGCTTGACTGCTAAAAAGAGGTAAAATCTCAAACAGCCACCATATACACAAATGTATAGCATACGATACATTCAACTTTCAAAATGTGTGAATAACTTCTAAAGTACAAGCCCTGCAAATCTAATTTTGAGCTCTCTAGTAAGTGAATTTGGACAAAGAATCCAAATCTGGGAAAAAAAATCTTTTTTTTTTTTTTTTTTTTTTTTTTGGGGGGGGGGGGGGGGGGGGGGTCACGGGAATGTGGAGGGGTAAGAGAGAGTAAGAAACACTGATAAGATATCACAGCATGATCATCAATATTCTAAAAGGTACACGGTTATTCAAATTCTGGAGCTGGCCAGGGTTATACAGTTATGGAGCAGAGACTCAAACAGCAGCTCAAACTACCAAAGGGAAATAATTCACAGAGTCTAAAAACAAGAGTTATCATTCATGTATGAGACAAATTGTCATGACCTGTTCTGCATATCTGTGAAGTATCATGAAAATATTTCAAAAGGTATTCAAGCTATGGAGCGGACATCTAAAATCATCAAAGGGAAATAACTCCAAAAGTAAGAAAGCAAGAGTTGTCATTCTTATTCGCGACACATTACCATGACCTGTTCTACATATCTTTGAAGTATCATGAAAATATTCCAAAAGGTATTCAAGTTATAGAGCGGAAACGAAATCAGACCTTAAACCATCAAGGGGAAATAACTCAAAAAAGTAAGAAAGCAGGAGTTGTCATTCTTGTTCGCGACACATTGTCATGACCTGTTCTACATATCTGTGAAGTATCATGAAATATTCCAAAAGGTATTCAAGTTATAGAGCGGACACGAAATCATACCTAAAATGATCAAGGGGAAATAACTCAAAAAGTAAGAAAGCATGAGTTGTCATTCTTTTTCGCGACACACCGTCATGACCTGTTCTACATATCTGTGAAGTATCATGAGAATATTCCAAAGGGTATTCTAGTTATAGAGCGGACACGAATCTGCAAAAAAATCACACCTAAAACTATCAAGGGGAAATAACTCAAAAAGTAAGAAAGCAAGAGTTGTCATTCCTGTTCGCGACACATCGTCATGACCTGTTCTACATTTCTGTGAAGTATCATGAAAATATTCCAAAGGGTATTCAAGTTACAGAGCGGACACGAATCTGCCAAAAAATCACCAAATGGGAGATAATTCAAAAAGTACAATAGCAAGAGTTACCATTCTTGTACGCGACACATCGTCATGACCTGTTCTACATAACTGTGAGGTATCATGAACATATTCCAAAGGGTATTCAAGATATAGAGCGGACAAGAAAGTGTTTACGGACGGACGGACGGACGGACGCCAGGCTCATCGCTATATTCCCCGAACCTTTCGGTCGGGGGATAAAAAAAGCTATCTTAAATGTTGCTAAATTCATTTATCATGCATCAAATCTAAGAAAAATAAGTATTATGTAACTTGTATTACACAGTGATTTATCTGTTGCGATCCTCGTAAATACGTATGCATGTCCTCACTACGGTATATGATTCGTAGGCTATAAGCATTGTGTTTGTGCTTTATGCTGAATAAAATTATGTTATGTTATGTTATAAAACTTGAGTACATTCTCAAACTCTAAATAAAGCACACTGATTGGCTGCTTGGAAGCAGCCAATCAGTGTTCTTTATTTTGAGCTTGAGATTATTCTTAACTTGTAATTTATTTCGGAAAATATTTTGATTGTTTTTTATTATTCTTAAACTGATTACATGTCTGACTTGAAGGCATATCATGTTGGTCTAACACAGTAAATTATTCAGTGGTCATGGCAAAATGACTACGATTTACAAATTACGAAATTTAAGCAATCCACAATGTAATTGAGCCACGACACAAGAAAACCAACAGAGTGGTAGTGTGCCCAGCGCAGACTCAGATCAGCCTGGACATCCCCCGGGTCTAATCAGAATCTTTTCTTTGCGCTTTAGGGGTAGCCAAGGGTCTAAGCTAGCTCCATGCCGACAGAGAAGACTCTGATCAGACTGGGCATCCGCCCAGTCTGATCTGAGTCTGCGCTGGGCGCACAACCACATTGTTGGCTTTGTCGTGTCGCGGCTCATATCTTATGGAAAAAAAGAAGATTTTATATCCTCAAGAAATTTTGTTCTCGCAAAATATAATGATCATGCCTTAAGGTACGATAAAAAGTTCAAGGCTTCCATATTTATAGAACTGTTTGACCTCGGCATTTAGTCATACTGGTGTTGGTTTTCATTGCACCAGTATAATCGACTTTTATTGCAAACGATTATGTAAATATTTCCTTGGCATTTACTGTTTTGATAATGATAAAAGTATTCCAAGAAAGTAAATTAATAAACTTCGAGTTAAAGATTTACTCCCTTGATAATAATGACAAAACGGATTTGATGAAATATTTCATGCGATACCTCTCACATGGTCTAACCATGCATTTGAAATAGAGTTTAGATAATAATATTTGATAAACGTGACTTTAAACAAAAAGGATAAAATTTAAAACAATCGCGGACCGCGCTCGAAATCGCATTATTTGACAAAAATTATGTATTGATACATCAAAATCACGAGCACGAAATAAGAAAATACCTGTACATGATCACATGACACACGTGGTCAAAATCGATAATCTTACAGGCCGTGAGGAAATAGGTAATTTGCATTTTAATTTGCAGATTATTTTTCATTCCAAATCTATCGAAAAAACATAAAAAAAACATGCATTTTCTCAAAACTTGTACGATTAATTATGAGACAATTACATATTGTCTAACGAAATTTTGTTAAAATATTTGTTTCTGAAAACATAAACGAGGGAGACAATCTTTAACTATGCTTTGAACAAACATGGAGCTTATCGACAATTGCAGAATGGAAAAGACTGTCTTTTCCATTCTGCAACTGTCAATAAGCTCCATTCAAAACCGCACCCACATACTAATCGTAACTATCATAGTTAATCAGATAGATTCAAGTTAGAACGGTAGTACCATATTCAAGATGCATCTAAGGTTCTCTGAGGCCTTTAGGTACGGTAGAGTAGAAACGACCATTCATCGGATTCAGAAATATTGTTACTATTTCGAAAAAAGTAAACGCAAAGACACCCAAAAGCGCATGTTGTTTTTTATTTAAACGGTTACAATTAATAGTAGTCATGTATCCTTTTTTCCATAATAACATAATTCAAACCTGGATACTCAGTAAAACTGATTTAAGCTTGCGATGCTTTCTGACAGAGTAGCCTCCATTTTAGACGGAGTTCATCGTCCAGGGAAGCAATTAGGAAGTAACAAAAGTTGTTGTTTTTTCTTTAAAAACAAAATAAAGAAAACATGGAAATGTATCCCTACCCTGTCTAAAGGACCAGATAAAAAAATCCACTCCCCATTAATGACAAATTAATTTTATGCAGGCAACCTCACACATAGTTCCAAAATCAAGAAGGTGTTTGGTCTCCATAGTGACCTCCTTATGCATCAATTAGAAAATGAAATAATGCGTATAAATAATCCAAAACTATAAAGTAACAAACTTAATTACTCCATGCAATGGGCTATCAGGGTGAAAGGAAATCACCATTTTGATCACGCTGAGCCAAAACAAGACCAGGGGTCGTATTTATAAAACCACTTAAGTCGTTGCTATGCTGTTGCTAAGGCTAAATTTCTATGAAGGAGATTCCCTACAACTGTGAAATTTGCTCTGGAGGAACAGTCTGAAAAAGACTGTTCCTCCACAGCAAATTTCATAGTTGTAGGGAATCTCCTTTATAGAAATTCAGCCTTAGCAACAGCATAGCAACCACTTAAGTTGTTTTATAAATACGGCCCAAGAAATCAAATGTCTCAACGAAGGAGAAACGAAAAGACATGAAACGATGTACTGAAATCGTGTACTAAAACAGGATGCAGTTGATATAATGCACGATTCAGCTCTTATTTGCTAACCTAGAACCACATTTTTCTTCAGTTTGGCATTTCACAACATTTAAGTGCTGTTGATTTGAATTAAAGAAATATCGTTTCAATTTCTAGGCATTGCGCAATGACATTTTCATGGCATTTACCGACTTAATCCACTTTGAACTAAAATTTAAGAGAGGAAATTAATTTACAGCAGATGATATATGTTTCTGTCAAATTCACAAAATGTTGACATTACAAGACTAGGAAAGAAAAAGACAGGAAAAGATAAAATGTGCTCTTAAAGTCCCCGAAGAAGTCACGTATGGGATGAAATAAATACGGGTATAGAGCCATGATTGGCAGGCATTTTACAAGAAGAGACCACTTTGACAGTAAAATTGTTTCTTTCCTTGTTGTATAATCCCTTTTTCAAATGAGGAATACTTGTAAGGGTGCACAAGAAGAGACCACTTTGACAGTAAAATTGTTTCTTTCCTTGTTGTATAATCCCTTTTTCAAATGAGGAATACTTGTAAGGGTGCACAAGAAGAGACCACTTTGACAGTAAAATTGTTTCTTTCCTTGTTGTATAATCCCTTTTCAAATGAGGAATACTTGTAAGGGTGCATTAAAGGGGTGTCAAGTTGACTTTATTTTACTTGTTTATTTTGAATTTCCAATATTTAAATACGTGATATTACTCGAGTTTACCAAAGTATTTAAGCCAAACATTAGTGGCATATGATCTGGGTTTTCATTGTTTTCCAATGTCTTTTTATAGGACGGTCGGCATAAATGGGTTAATTCTCTCCTAGTTCTCCTATTGACCGTTCAAAGGTCACTTGTTGCACTTCCTCCTTGTTACATTGTTGGCTCATTCGGCATAATTTCTTGGGTACACTGGAGTAATACCGAGGTATTCCTCAGGCAACTCGAAGAAATGTGTAGGTAAGTTCGACACACAGTCAGCTCTCGATATCTCGAACTCTGATGTCTCAAAATACCCCAAGTTTCAAAGAATATAGTGTGGACATATTTCTCATTTTTTTAGAATTCCACCCCCGTTACCTAAACTACTGATATATCAAAGTAAATTTTCTGGGACCAGAAAATTTACTTTAAGATATCAGTAGTTTTGAACAAATTTTGACTCTGAGATATCGATATGGAATTACATAATTACCTGGGCTATACCCGCATATTCCTCGAGCTTTTTGAAGATACGTATCCACGGGGTATAAACCAATCCGCCAATTTTCGCTTCCTGCAGAGACTGTCCATCATATTTGGCTTTCGCCGAGACTGTCCGCGATCCCTTGCTTCCTGCAGGAACTACCGTCCTCGACAAATGGTTTCCTGCCGAGACTGTCCGCGTGACTCTGCTTCCTGTCGAGAGCCTCGTCAGGAAGCAGAATCTTGCGGACAGTCTCTGCAGGAAGCCTTTATCATGTACAGAAATCTCAGCAGGACGCAAGAGATCGCGGACAGTCTCGGCGGAAGCCAAATATGACGGACAGTTTCTGCAGGAAGCGAAAATTGGCTGACTGGTTTATGCCCTGTGGTATCTATTTATCTTCGAGGAGCTCGAGGAATATCTTGGTATTGCTTGTGTTCACCCAAGTAGATATGCCAAACTTGCCCTATATAAACATAGCGTTTGAGTAACCCGGGCAAAAGCTAGATATTGCTACAGTTTACCAAAGTAATTATGCCGAACATGCCCTGCGTATGTGCTGTTTTGGTTAGTCGTTTGTGTTCGAACTTCTTATTTCGGTGTTATGGTAAGATTATTGATATTGAATGTGTTCTCTGCTCTTGGTATAAGGCAGCCTGAACTAATTGGTTCCCCCATAGACGCCTATACAGACCCCTACTGCATGTGACAGTGTGTCTCCCTTTATACAATGGTGTTTCACTATCCAGATTTGCTCTAATTTCAAGCTAAAATGTTAACCAATAAGATAAAATAGGAGAAACACCACCTGACCCTACACTTTCTAGCAGTTTGCTGATGAGATCTGCCTTTTTCTAATAGTCTGGTTTTAGCAAAGCTGAAGAAATAAATTGCAGAAATGCGCATCTGTTGCACTAAATTTGGTGTTTGTAATTTTGGTACATTTGTTACAAGAAAAACTTTGACAGAATCAATTTTGGTGGAATATTTCAACAACCCAGTAAACAATAAGCTTCGCAGCTTGCAAACTCCATAAACGGTCATGCACCCAAGACATACTCTGTGACTCATGGGAAAACCTGTTTCTGGTGATACTGGACCGTAAATGTACTGCTGTCCAATTAATTATATCTGTATTATATAGTATATTATCTGCTAATTAGACATCTGAAAACTATAATTAGTCATGCAAGTCAACCGGACAGACACAGTTGCATTGGCCATATATCTGTTGGAACATATTAATGTTTGTCTCTGACTTTTGCTGTAAGTTTGAAACAAACGCGTGTCTTCTTGCAGACATACGTGAACTAATTATAAACTCTTATATTAAAATTAAAAGGTCATTTCCACCAGAACGCCTTAAAAAGACACCGATTGCGGAGATTAATTAATTAACTCTGAACTTTCTTTCGAAGGAAGCAATTGTCTATTTCGTATGGTTGTTCTGTACATTTATGCCAACAAACTTTGTACGTACCACTGACCTATAAATCACTGATGCTTTGTCACATGTTCGACCTATCTTAAAGGTAGCAAGTGACAATATTTAATTAAACCTTAGTTCACGTTCACGTGCGAAGATAGTAATTAGTGAACATTTGTGTGCAAATCTATCACTTATCATATGTGTTTAAGCTTTTGTCTCATAATTTCCCACTGGGCACACAACGTTGAATCAACATTGAATCAACGTTGATTCAACGTCATGACGTTGAATCAATGTTGATTCAACGGGCACATTGAATCAACGTTGATTCAATGTTGATTTAACGGGCACACAACGTTGAATCAACATCGAATCAACGTTGATTCAACGTCATGACATTGAATCAACGTTGAATCAATGTTGATTCAACGTTGTGTGCCTGCTGGGAACACATGTATTCTTAGGTTCAAGCAAGACCATTGGCATGGCCAACCCAAGACATTCACAAAAGTACAGCATATTTTCGAGAACAGAAACACTTAATTTTACAAGCAACCTGAAAAGACCTTGCAGCCGTCTGTAGCAAAAGTAAGTTGGAAAATTCTCAGGAACTGACACAATTTAATCCCAGATCCCACCCAAGACACCATGTGGGAAAAAGACAACGCAAAATTAGTCCCCACCGAAGATATCAACAGCGGCAGCCATGTGAACAGCCATTTCTCATGCAGGTGGTCACCGGGCCAGCCTTAACCAGCCTGTTAACTAGCCTTAGGAAGCCTGTTCTAGTTTAGTCTACTACGTGCAATAACGTTACACCGGGCCACCACAGATGACTCATCGATAAGCCCGCTCCTCTTCGTCCTTTATTTAGTTCTGATATTTTGGCATAGGCGATTCCATTTTCTCTTTAGTATTGTCTTCGCTTCTCTCTTGTATAACAATGAGAAAAGATGCAGGCAGAAAAGTGACCCGGTCACTTTTCTGCCTGCCTCGTTCTCATTTTTATTTCTTAATATCCATTAAGATCGTATTTGCTGTGCCAGAAGACCTTTAGATGTTGCAAAAACACTATACTTTCCATTTTACCCAATGGCTGCTAAGGCCTTTCTATGAACATCATCATTAGATCCTGATATTAAAGTTGGTTGTTTTGGGTTTAACGGCTCTTTCAGACAGTATTTCAGTCTATATCAAGCCGTCTCCCAGAGACAGGTAGAAAGCAAAGAGTTATGATAGGGGAGATAAAAGATGTCCAAATCACCCCTCCCGCACCTACTCTATGCACAGTAGGCCCTTGCCCTACTATAATCCAAATTTGTAGGACGCCCCGGCACTGAAATTAACCAAGCGCCGTTGCCCGAACATTACCAACCCACTGATAATGAAGGAAACATTAACTGGACGAATTGTTAGTGCTTAAAGATCTAAAATGCTAGTAATGTGGATAAAACTTGCTCTGTTAGAAAGCAAATTTTATCCTGCCAAGGGCAATCGCTAATGGTGGGGTGTACGTTTTGTGTAGGGTGGCTGACAGGCTCTCAAAGTGACATAGTACCCCTTTTCCTCGACTATATTCGAAAATATTCCTTCGTGCCAGTGCCGGGGCGTCCTACTGATCTGGATAATAGTAGAGCAAGGGCCTACTGTGCTTGCAATAAGTGCGGGTGGGTTGTTCGGAAGTGTTTTTACTCTCGTCTATCATCTCTCATCTCTTTCTTCTCCTCTTTTTGGGACACGGCCCAATATAGACTGAAATACTTTCTCAATGGGCCGTTAAACAAAAACAAAAAAAACAACAAAAAAAAAACAAAAATCGTCGGATTAAATTTGGTAGGGGTTTATTTGTTATCTTGGATTTATAACCTTTCTATTTCCTTCGGCGGGGGCCGACGGTGTGTCTGTGGAGGGGGGAGGGGGAGCTCGTGATCGGGCGATGGTGTTGGGTAACTTTTATCGCCGGAGCGTACTGTTAAATTGGATAACAGCAGCAAGGGTCTACTGTATTTTCAGTAGGTGCTGGTGGAGTTGTACGGACATTTTAGCTCACCTGAGCCAAAGGCTCCGGGGGGCTTTTATATTGGACAAGCTTCGTCGTCCGTCGTCCGTCCACACTTTCAAACGACTTCTCCTCTGAAACCACATGGCCAATTGTAACCAAATTTCATATGTAGCCTCCTTGGGTTGGGGGAACGATAAGTTGTGCACATGGTCTGGGTCACATAACCAACATGGCCTACAGGCCCAGCTATGGTAAAACCTTAAAAAATCTTCTACTCGAGAACCAAAAGGCTGGTGGCCTAAAAACCTGGTATGTAGCATCGGGTACGTGTATACTGCCAAGATTATTCAAATTTTGACCTCGGGTTGACCTTGACCTATTTTATGGTAAGGTCAAATTTGGTCTTTGGTGCTTTTATATGGGAAAATGCTAGAACATACGATTTCTTGGAAACTGTTGAAGATTTTAACCTAAAATGATAAATACAGTCATTTTAATGAGTACATGAAGGTTACTGAGTGCAAAAGGTCAAGGTCATTCATTGACCTTTGACCCTGGTCTCTCATATTTTGACAATTTCTAACAATCTCCTCAAAAGCCACTTGATCAGTTGACCAAGTTTCATATCTAACTTTCTGGGGTTGATGAAATGAAAAATTTGTTGAGATGGTCTGAGTGACATGACCAATTTGGCCGCCACGCCCATATATGGTAAAAAACTTTCAAAAGTCTTCTTCTCCAGAACCAATTAACCGATGACCTTGAAACTTGGCATGAAGCATTGGGTACTCAAGTACTATCAAGATTATTCAAATGATGACCCTGAGTACCTTGATGTTTTTACAGCAAGGTCAAATATGGGAAAATGCTAGAACATTATGGTAAAAACCTTTAAAATCGCCTTCTCTAGAATCAGTTGACTGATGGCCTTGAAACCTGGTATGTAACATTGAGTATTCGAGTACCATTAAGATTGCTCAAAGGATGACCTTTGGTTGACCTTGACCTTCTTTACGGCAATGTCAATTATGGGAAAATGCTAGAACACAAGATTTCATGGAAAATTTCGAAGATTGAGGCCTTAAAATTGGTATGTACAGTCATCTTAATGGGCACGTGAAGGTTTATGAGTATAAGAGGTCAAGGTCGTTCTTCGACCTTTGACCCTGAACTCTCATATTTTGACAGTTTCAAACATCTCAAAAGCCACTGGGCAAATTGTAACCAAGTGTCATATAGACATTTCAGGGGTTGAGGGAATGGAATTTGTTCAAAAGGTCTGGGTCACATGATCAACATGGCCACCGCGCCCATATATGGTAAATATCAAGATTGTTCAAATACTGACCTTGGGTTGACTTTGACCTTTTCAACAGCCTAGTCAAATATGGGAAATTGCTAGAACACAAGATTTCTTGGAAAATTTTAAATCTGGTAAATACAGTCATCTTAATTACATTAGGATTAGTACAACAGATCAATGTCATTCTTTGACCCAGGACTCTCATATTTTGATAATTTTGAACATTCCTCAAAAGCCACTAGACAAATGTAACCAAATTTCATGAAGCGTCTCGTGCAGCTGAGGGACTTTGATAACTTTTTGACAAGGTCAAAGGACGGGTTACACTTTGGCCGTTTTTGTGCCCACGACCGATCCTGATAAAATTTATGTTTATAAAAGCTTGGCATTTGGTAGTTTATATAAGCACATTTTTAAGTTTGCGGTTTCATAAATAATCACGTGACCTCCGGTTTATTGCATATGGGGTGCTGAACGGGGTACACTAAGTACCTGCGGTTTTTCGATATAATCAGCAATTCCGCTGGCATATCAGCCCTCCAAACTGACAGATATGATACTTCTGGTTCTTATCCACAGTCTAAAAGGGACATTTTCGCTCAAACCATCTAGTAAGGAGAAATTTTATTTGATTTTTTACCAAACCTCAGAAAAGTAGATTTTACAAGTGTTTATGAACACAATAATAAGCATATAAAACGTTTGCTTTTGTGAAAATAATGAAACAAATGACAAGTATGTCGATTATAACCGACCAATATTGTTAAGACAACGTACTCTTGGCGAAACGCTTTTGCACGCTTGTGTTCATGCAAGTGCATGAAAAGTTCATCACCCTTCTTCTTTTCTGAAGCATTATTCACTATTTATACGTATAATGAAAGCTTCATCAAATCAAATATTAATTACGTATGAAATATTACGCATTTATGGATGTTACATAGGTACAGATGTTTAAAATATTAGACAAAGTCAGTGAACCAAAAATATAGGTCACAGGGACCCTACATTTAGTACCATATGAGACGCAGCGCTGTAAAGACTTACTATTCCAAGTCCGATGAAGATTCAATTAAATATTACTTCGAAATAAATTATTAATTCAATGGATCATGAAATGCAAGTCACAATGACCTACTACAAATAGTATGACGTCATTTGCAAAGTCTGACTGAACCATTGTCTTTGGTATGATGCCTATATTAAGTTGAATATATAAGGAAAAGAACAGTGAACTTTTAAATATATGTCACAGTAACCTATAAATAGTATGAGCATTCTATTTTTGTTTTTTGCATTGTTTGACTGACCAACTATTTGTAATTATGTTGCGAATTCAAAAACCGTATTGAGATATAAGTGAAATCCTGGTCCATGCATAAGGTTCCAGGACTCAGTGTGCATGGATGCTTTGCAGTTCATACATTTTAAAGATATGATCTGATCAAATATCAGCACTCCTACACCAAAGATATCAAAAGAGGTAAGGAGAAATCTCATCCAAGTAACTTTTCGTATAAAGTTATTGGACCAAAGTTCGAGGTCACAGAATTTTACAATGCATCAGCTTGATGCAGAGATACATCATCTGACCACGTCGCAACATTATAACATCAGAGGTTATATCACAGCATGATGATGGAGGACATTCAGTCGAACGCCTTACACAACGCCATACCTATACGCATACCCAGCGCTGCGACCCTCCCCCCCCCCCCCCCCCCCCCCCAAACACACACACGGAATCCTTGATGGGGGTATTAGGAACATATACTACATAGATGAACACTTTGAAAAAGACGTGTTGTGTCGTATAATGCCTCTTTTTCTATCAATTACAAAATATACTAATACGATTTTGATATAAATCCTTTAGTCCTAGTGTTGGATACATGAAAATTTACCCAAAAAGTTTATTTTTCGCTTACTCCTACCCTCGTAACCACTGTAATATAACCCGATTATGATGAATATGTATATGAGGAATAATTATGTTTAAAAATTGTAGTGGTTACGAGGGTAGGATGAAGTGAAATTTGGATGTATAGTGGATGTTGGTAGTTCGAATTCCCATAGGCTCAATGTTAAATGTTGCAGACAGTGCATGCATTCAGCCGCTAAATTAACCTAAAAGACATTAAAATACGGGAAAATGAAATCGTACAGAATAAACTAGAAACATATAGCTAACATTTCTATATGTTTTTGTGGTTATCTGCCTACCTTCGAAAATCGGCCTTTTCAGTGGGCACATTGCAATAGTAAAGTGTAACTCGTCCTTTGCTTTCTGGTTCTTTTATTTGGGAAAAAGGTTAAATATAAGAGTTCATGGAACTTGTCGAAAATTTTTATGCAAAAAAAAAATAAAAATAAAATAAAAATAAATACAGTCGCATAAATGAGTGCTTGAACATTTTTAGCAATGGAGGCAAGGTCATTTTTTTTTTGCTTTATTCAGTGTGTCTCATATTTTGACAGTTTAAACTATCAGGTTTGTTCAAATGATGATCCTAGCTGCCCATTGATCATTTGACTCTGATGAGCGATTCAGAGCCTCATGGCCCTCTTGTTCTCTCCCCTATCGTACCTACTCTCAGGGAGACGGCTCGATATAGACTGAAATACTGTCTCTTACTGTTAAAGCCGAAACAACCAATCAATATTTCTTTTAAAATTCAGGGAGCTAGAGTTGTAATTATGGGGATGATACGAAAGCCGAGAAAGCCATCAAACCCGATAATGCCCAGTGGAATCTTCTGGATGAGTCCATTGATGGCAGGTTTAGTTTATTTCTAGCGTTTTGTGTTTGTGCAAAAAGTGCAGACCCTGATCAGACGCCGCTTGTTGCGGCGTCTGATAACGCGGTATGCACTGTTTGCCTATGTCCAATGTTTGGACGCTAGGCATTCATGGGTTAAATGCGTGTCTCCTACATCCACAATGCCCGCTATGTTCAGCTGTTAGAACAAAGTTCATGGGGATGCTGCCTTACCGTAAACCACCCATCCAAGAGTCATTCACATATTGAAATATATTTTTATTTGACCTCCGAATGTGTTACTGTCCTCACGATTCCAATCTAATTATCTGCAAAAAAATGGACCAGGCCAATAAGGTTAGCCGGTCAGTTTTATAACATAGACACGGATGCAGGAATCATATATCTGCTAGAAAAGAATATCGACTGTCACTGACATTTAACTTCGTGTAAATGTAACAAAATACTTTTCCGTGAAAGTGAAAAAAATTGCGATAGACTTGTGAACTTTTATATCAGATCATGATTATTTTTCCGGAGCATCTTTACAGGCCAACAGCATTTTTTTTATGAATAGACTTCCTTTTTTGAAGGGCTATGTGGTCCAGGAAAGCAAACAGGATATGAGCCGCGACACGAGAAAACCAACAATGTGTTTGTGCGACCAACGCAGACTCAGATCAGCCTGGGCATCCGCCCAGTCTGATCAAACGCTTCGCTAAGCGCTAAAAGGGTAGCTTAGGGTCTCAGCTACCTCCATGCGGACAGCGAAGACGCACAACCACATTGTTGGTTTTCTCGTGTCGCGGTTCAATAATGTTTTACAGTGAATGGGGGCCCCTTACCTGTAAATTGTTTTAAGTAGCCAACTAAAATGACCAAAATCAAATTTCCAACCTGTTTAACCAAGGATGTTGTATTTGTTTAAAGTTGGCTAATCATTGTCATTTACAATGACGTAACTAGTGACAGGCTTGCAGCGATGCCTTGCGATAAAATATGTCATGATGTTTTACCACTATAGAGCAATAGGGCCTTTAAATCAAGTAGCTACTGGTAGTCATTGTGGGATGTAGGCAAACAGTGCAGATCAGACGACGCCACGAATGCGACGTCTGATCAGGGTCTACACTTTTTGCATACGCCAAATGGGTTTTTTGCCTCAAAATAAAACAAAAAATCGAAAAATAAACTGAACCTGACACGCCTTAAATGACAAATGGACTCGTCTAATTTATACAGATAAAAGAGTCCAATAGGCATTAATGGGTTAACAGGAAAAAAAGGGAGAGTTCGATTTCTCTGCTATTACGTCCGTTGTCACCCGTTATTAAAGCATTCCACTAGGTGTACCACTGTGGACACAACCCCATAGAGAGCCCGTGTAATTGCACACACCACTTGTCCTAACCAGGTGAGCAACGTGTCCCGGGAAGGTTTGCATTTGTAATACGATTTATTGGTACATCTCGATTCACGAAGGAGAACACATTTCAGCCGCGACACGAGAAAATCAACAAAGTGGTTGCGTGCCCAGCGCAGACTCAGATCAGCCTGGGCTCCGCCTAGTCTGAGCAGAGTCTTCCCTAAGCGCTTAAACGGTAGCTAAGGTTATAAGCTACCTTCAGGCGGACAGCGAAGACTCTGATCAGACTGGGCGGATGCCAAGGCTGATCTGAGTCTGCGATGGGTGCACAACCTCTTTGTTGGTTTTCTCGCGTCGCGGCTCATTTTGAAATTTCCTGTTTGCCTTTTATGTCGCCTTTTTCACAAAGGGAAACACTTTTTGAGATTACCTGTTTGCCGTCTAGGTCGCCTTTTCACAAAGGGAAACCCTTTTTGAGATTTCCTGATTGCCTTCTTGGTCGCCTTTTTCACAATCGGAGACACTTTTTGAGATTTCCTTTTTGCCGTTTTGGTCGCCTTTTTCACACAAGGAAACACATTTTGAGATTTCCTGTTTGGCTTTTTGGTCTGCTTTTTTCACAAAGAGAAACACACTATGTGATTTCCTGTTTGCCTTGTTGGTCGCCTTTTTCACAAAGGGAAACTATTTTTGTGATTTCCTGTTTGCCTTTTTGGTCGCCTTCTTCACAAAGGGAAACACCTTTTGAGATTTCCTGTTTGCTTTTTTGGTCTTATTTTTCACAATGTGAAACGCTTTTTGTGATTTTCCTAGTTGCCTATTTGGTCGCCTTTTTCACAAAAGGAAATACTTTTTGTGATTTTCTGTTTGCTTACCTAGACGACAAATTCATCCCAAATGGGGTTTACTAATCTAAGGAAAGATTTTGCTCTTAGGAGGATTTCTCGACCCCCCCCCCCCCCACCCAAACCCCATTGAAAGGGTAGGCAAAACTAAAACTAGTAAAGCTGCTTTTCCTGAACATGTACTCCTTCAACCTATGACAGGTTACCTCAGAGCAGGGCTCAAATAAACCAAAGAAACGGATGCAACATTTAAGAGCATGTACCATCATGTTGTCTTTTCTATTGTTAAAATGTCAGTAGGCTTGTTGCTTGTCAGAAAGTGATTTCATTTGCTGCTTATTCATGTCTTCTCTTTCAAGTAATATTTAAAATAACCGAGCCTTTAAATGCCAGGAAAATGTCATTACACAAGCGGTAAATATACAAGCATTCTCCTACAAAGAACTGAAGCGAAAAAAATACCCAAAATAATGTAATGCCAAGCTAAATATAATCAAATAATGACATTAAGTTTCTCAATATGAAATGACATGACAAAAGGATGAGTGTTTCATGCAAATAAATATAAAGGGTAACCACTCAAAACCGTATGGACTGACCTTCTCACTGTCATGAGCTCAGTGTTGAAGGCGAATCGGTTCTCTTTAGGGGAATCAGCATCTCTACTAGCTTTGTTGGCCCCCGTTTTTGATCTTTTATTTTTTATAAATGGGGGTCAGCTTTGAAAGGAAAGCATTTGCTTTTCTTAAATTCCTCCATTTAAAAGAAGACCATATGTTGTCCAGAAAAATTAAAAGAAATTCACAAAAGTTGTCTCGCAATAAAGTTTTGCACGCACTAGGGACGAGATGAGGACGTAGTCAGAACGAGAAGAACTGCTTTTGAACGAGGTAGTCGAGGTACGAACTAGTTTGGACGTATTGGGGACTAAGTAGAAAAAGGTAAGAACGTGGTTGAACTGACCACGGACGTGATTGGACTGCAACTGAAACTTAAGCCTCCAAGGCGCGCTAAGTAGTGTAATCGGTTACCTGTTACCTGGAGCGAGTATAAATGTGAATGCAGTTATTTCCCTTGGACCCGCGGAGCGAAAGGCATTAATCGATATTAGGAATGTCATATCGACGTCTATATCTCTGGATCTGTACAGATGTTGAACTTTTCTGAAGCCAGTATTGTCTATACTGTGTTTGGTATTTTATCAGCATAATAACAATACGAAGGAGCTGGATGGAAACATTTTTAATTTTTAACAATATGGGTTTTAATTTTCTCAGATTAAATCAATTTACTTTTCTCAGTTGCTCACTTTTGTTATAATACGTCTCTTTGATATTTAGGTCAATTTCGTAGGTATTGGCGAGAAAAATAGATCTGATTATATTGGTCGTTTTAGTTTTTGACAACAAAAACATAAAACAGTAATACTTATAATAGAATACCGTATTTCGATCCCTTTTTGACGGTTTCATCTGTTTGTAAAGATTAAGCAAGATACAGGTATTCATCCACCCCAAAAAAGTTTTTGTCGGTTCTTTTTTTTTTTTTTTTTTTTTTGGCATTGGTATCCTACCCAGGCTGATCGTAGACTTCGCAGGGCGCTATGGCACTGTGTTGGTTTTGTTGTGACGTGGCTGAAATTACTGTTTTTATACGGTCAAAAACCATCAGAAGACGACCTTTAATACATATCGGATTAGATATCGATTTCTGACTTTCTTGCCGTTAGCGGGTGTTAATTTTGAAATTGCATTGTTTTGACAACACATGTGATCGACTTTCATTTCTTACCTTCCGACAGATGGCGTGTCGATGACAGCGGCTCAGTAGGCTACTCAGTCGATGACTTTAGCAAACAATAAAATGAGCCGCGACATGACAAAACAAACACAGGTGATGTGCGCCCAGCGAAGACTCAGATCAGCCTGGGCATCCGCCTATTCTGATCAAAGACTTCAATGTCGGCATGGAGGTAGCTTAGTGTATGAGCTACCCTATAAGCGCACAGCAAAGACTGGGTGGCTGCTTAGGCTGATCTGCGTCTTCGCTTGGCGCACATTCCACTTTGTTGATGCATCGTATCGCGGCTCATAGGAAAAGTATGAAAAATGACCAGTAAAAGGTGACCTGGCCTGGCCGGACCAGCCAGACCGCTGACGAGTGCCTTGCATCTTTGTAGTTCTAACTGTTTTTAATTCTGACTTAATTTAATTAGAACATGAGAACATCTTGCAATTTTTAATTGGTTTGCATTGTTTTGACAAGGCACAGCCTAATATGATCACACATGTTTAAAATATTTCTATCAGAAATTCGGATAAGTTTGGTTTGTGCAGAAACACGGGTAAGGTTATATAAACTGACACTAAAAATGACAAATTATTAATATAAACGTATCCATACCAAGTTTAGTTCGAAACACGCGCGTTTCTGTATTTAACTTTTTCAGTGTTGCTAAACCCCAAAAGTGTGAAAGAAAAGAGATGATCAAAGATTCATATCAGTGTTTCACAAGTGCATAAGCTGGTCTGAGTCAGTTTGCATATTGATCAATCTAATTGTGTAAACTAAATTATATATTGTAATTCATGTCCGAAACTGATAATAACTAATTCCATATTTTGAATATTGCAGCTAGATATTGTTTAGCATTTATCTTTGATCATTTCATTAAAACTTTATAACAAACTTAAACGAGATGACAATAACGATCACTGATAGGAGGTAATATCGGAATTTATGATCGATAATCGATAAATGCACATGTAATAAACATGTTACTTATATTGTATAATATAGCATATTATCAACGTATTCCGATCAGCTTGCGCAAACTGTTCAGACCCTTATCGGTCTTATCAGTTTGCACATATCAGAGGCTGATAAAATTGCGCAGATGCACAGGCTTATTATCGTAAGTACTCATTTTAGCAGAAATACCAGAAATAGCACAAACATTTTATCTTTAAATATTCCTTTCTAGCTTCACTTAAAACAGTGATATATTAAAGGGACAAAGTTTCATTACGTACAGAAATATTACAAATAAAGTTAAAAACAAAAAATATTTCTATAGCCTTGCAAGAAAAATGTTTCATAGCATTTTTTCCTTCGCTTTTAATCCTACACAATGTTACGAGGAAATCTTCACCATGATTTAGTTTCTTACAGTCAACAGTTTTTCGACAATAATGTAATATCTTTAGAAAGCAATACAGTGTATGTGTCTCCATGTCTCCTTATTATAAATGAGCAAGTCTGCCAGTGAGCTAGTCAATAAACATACGATTCTGTGGCTTCTAAGATCCCACCCTGTCATAGACAAAATATTTTTCGGTTTCTATGATAAATGCGCCCCACCGCACTCAAATAAATTTCAATCAAAACTGTTAGCACAAACTCTCGAAAAAAAAAAATAACTAATAGATTAAATTAACATTACCATAGAATATGTAATTATTTGTTTTCATAGATGATTGTTTTAGCTTATTAAGAGATTTTTTAGTCTACAATTAGTCGATTAACCGTCTTTTCATGTTTGATTTCACGTGAAAGAGTTTAGTGACTGCTTTCTCTTTTTTCCTTTCTTGCGCTCATCGTTCATTCGTTCTCTCTTTCTTATTCAGACTATATATAAATATTGTTCCTTTCTTAATTATATGTACATCATAAAAAGAATGCATGAAATATATAAACAAAACACGAATACCAAGGAAGGATGTGGTGTAAGCCTTTGCGCAATATAGACGGATTTGGACTTAGACTATTTGAGACATAATCATGAGCGAGGTTTTATCGAAATGCGAGTTTCTGTATGTTTAGAGATCCATGGAAGGTACTTATAGTATACTTATTTTATAATGAATAACATCAATGTAAACCTTATAAAAATCTCTCGATAGTGATAACTTATAAAAGTTTTATAGAAAATTCGATCATTTTCAAATTTTAGGCTGAACATAGCCTGTTGGGAATTTTCGACATGATTCGTATTAAAGCTTCAAACTTCAAAAGCCGATGGACGAATCAAATCATGAAGATAATTTATATATTTTTATACCATATTAACGGACAGTGACTGAAGTATATGTTCATAACTTATAAAAAATTGTCGTAAAATCATATCTGTATTTAATTCTACACCAATCTAATTGCATATAACACTCGACAGGATGTCAACAGGTAAGCTCTCGAATAGACCCGTAAGTCGCTATCGGTAATTTCCGCCGTATTGAAACATAAAGTTCCCTATGCTTGGAAACGGTCTCTGCACGGGGTGTACGGGATATCTGACCGGATATGAACTTAATACGAACGGACTGCGGACGGATACAGACGAGATTGCCGTATTGAGGACTGTTTATAAACGAACTAGAATCGTATTACAGACACTTTAGGCCAAAAGTTACACGTTCTACCCCGACCACAGCCCGTTTCACGATATTCTGTGGACGGGATAGGACGTGTTGAGAACTAGTTTGGTGACAACGGCTTAAAGTGCGAAGCTTGCAACGATACCGCGTGATAAAATTTTTCATGCTGATAGAGCAATGGGGCGTTTAAGAGCAAATGCAGTTAAATAAGACACGTACAAGTTTTAAACAATATAAGCAACGACAAGATCAAAGTGGAAGAAGAATATATATTGAGGACCTCATTCTCTACATAGTTTCTCTGTGTATAATGTTTAGTTAATATTAGTGTATTTGTATTGTACAAAACAAAAAACAACTTGGAACAGTTTCTTTCATCAAACCATCGAATTAATGACCAATAATCCGCTCCCGACTCTCTGCCGAAAAAAATATAAAGCCAAGCCAAAGATAGCCCGATCGCCCACCACTGACGTAAATCATAAAGCGCAGAAAAAAATTGGGTGATTTTTCGAAGAAAACATAATAGTCGATTCATATAAGTACTAAACAATAATACTAAAAAAACCGTTAGCGCTGTTGTATTATATACATTTAAATGCCAAGTCTTAATTTCGGAAACTTGTGGTTAGTTAATGTGTATTTTTCAGAAAATAGCTTAGGTTAACTGATATTATAGTAAACAGTTTTATTTTGCATCAATAAAACATACGGCGGTGGTCGCAATCTGATACTCGACTCAGGATCAATTTTGTTTTGCATCAGTTAAACATGCGGCGGTAGTCGCAATCTGATACTCGACTTAAGATCAATTTTTTTTGCATCAATAAAACATACCGCGGTGGTCCCAATCCGATACTCGAATTAGGATCAGTTATATTTTGTATCAATAAACATACGGCGGTAGTCGCAATCTGATACTCGAATTTGGATCAGTTTTATTTTGCATCAATAAAAATACGGCGGTGGTCGCAATCTGATGCTCGAGTTGGGATCAGTTTTATTTTGCATCAATTAAACATACGGCGGTGTTCGCAATCTGATATTCGAGTTTGGATCAGTTTTATTTTGCATCAATAAAACATACGCCGGTGGCCCAATCTGATAATCGACTTTGGATCAGTTTTATTTTGCATCAGTAAAACGTCCGGCAGTGGTTGCAATCTGATGCTCGAATTTGGATCAATTTTATTTTGCATCAATAAAACATACGGCTTTTATTGAATAATTAAGTATGGACAAAGTAACATGTCTGCTTAAATATCTGTGTGTAATTTTCAAATTACGTATTTCAATGATAAACATCCGAGTAAAATATTTTTTTTTGACTAAACGAAACAATTAATAATGATAATAATAATATAATGATGATGATAATAATGATAATAATTATAATAATAATGGTTAAAAATAAATGAAAATAAAAATAAAAAAACACAAACAAAAAAGCTTGATTTACAACAACATGATTTATATAGTACACGATATTTTTTGGCATAAAAAAAGTGAACAATATAACTAATACATTTCTATTTTCGGTCCTAAGTGCTTTTTTGTTGGGTGTTTCAAGATATACATTGAGTGGTTTAAATGTCACAATGATACCATTAGTTACATGACGTTTATTTGGTATTGTCTTTCATGCTATTTTTCAATTGTATGTTCTAAAAATAGTACGCCGCAATTAATAACTTATACATGGTAACATATACGGCTTGAAGAGGTTAGATTAAAATAGGATTTTATATCGTTTATAGCGATAACCCGCATTTTTCTATCTACAAGTCAGTTCAAATGACACTAATTTTGTGCTATTTCAGTTTTCTAATATCAGAGAAGTAGCACGACGTTCACTAGGGCACGTAGCATTGTAGCATTATATATATTAGAGGCAGCTTAAACCAATATTGGTCAGGATAATAAAATTATGCGGAAGGGTCTGTAAGTCGGGAGGGCTAGTAGAAAGGGTGTGTGTGAATTATTGGCATCCCCCTATGTCAATAAACCATATGTTTCGCAGGTACAGTCTCTGATGTTTCTTTTAGCTAACTTCTTTTGCCCTACTGCAGTTATTCTGCTTACGTTATATCCATATATATAAGTAGTAATATATTGCATTATTAAACCTCTTCCTACGAGTAACTTTGATGTTCAATACGCTGTTTAGTTTCATATTTTTTGCATTTTTTTATCATGACTGTGGCCTTTTCTTGGGTAACTTCGATTTTGATAATGCCAGTCTTTTTAGGGTAGCTTAAAAAGGCATTTACATTGACAGAGTTGACTAAGCATATCATAGCTTTATATATAGTTCTGTCTTTTTGGTGGTTACCAACATATTACGTCAGTTACAAAGCCCTCTGAACGCCCCTCGTGTACCTTTAACGTCAACTTTGTAAAAGACAAACTGAAAAGCTCTTTCTACACTCGGGGGCCCCTGCTCTAACCCTTGTATAGGAATGCATATACGTTTATTTAAAGATTTCAGGTGTGTCACTGTTTCTTCGCTTTACAGAATTGGGCTTACGGTTTGGCCAGTTTTACTTTCTGCGCACGAGTTTTCATATTTACTGTTTTATTCTTCAACAATAATTTTATCTTACGTACCTCAATACCTTACTATGTAAGTGGCGAACTTTGCCACTACCTTATCAGGGTGGTTTGTTCAGTAGACCTAGCATTACTGTTTCTTTTCCTGAGAGGAGCGGCGCTTGTGTAGTTGACAAGACGCTGGACTACCAAATCAGGTGTCATAAGATCAATCTCCCGCTTCTCCGGTCTTCCGGATGAGACTTTAAACCAAGGTCCCGTCTCCGTTTGACCTGGTTGTTGGTGGAACGTTAACCCCGAGTTCACTCACTTACTGACTTCTTTCCTCAGGGAGTTTGAGTGAGTGACAGCGTACATGGTCTGCTCACTGTTTCCATATGGCAGAGTTTTCTGGAGAAGAAGATTGTTGTGAGGAAGTTACTCACCCGTAAACTGTAGACACAGGGTTATCATAAAGTAAAGCTTGTGTCAACAGTAAAAACGTTTTATAGGAGACACTATGACCTCGTTGATCCCTACAATGTGACCGTTTCTAAACTAATTTCCGATTTGATGGCTTCAGCCGAAGCTTGGTTATGCTTTCAAATACCGGACTTTCATTATCACAATGATACATAGATATGGCGGGTTTATTATATTAGGCAGGTTATGCTTACTACCCGAGAGCACCTGATCACACCTCTATTTTGGGGTCCATGTGTGTGTATCTAGAATATTCCGGAATTGTCAATGTTAAAATGACTAACGAGTTTGGACGGTACTTTGACCACTTTCATTTGTGACTCAAGTGTGGCGTTATCGTATCTTCTAGCATATTTTCAACTCTTGCTTGTTTTTATTTTTCCTGTGCAAAACAAACCCACTTTAGTACTTCAATCCTTAGGTTTGCATGTATGTTTCTTACGTGACCAGCTTAGGATGGCAGCTGAAAACGTCATTTCCATAGTGATTTGACCTTTCATTAGATTAAATATTTTGTATTAAGCATATTCTTACTGTACGCTAAACAGCTGTTTTACTAATTACTCTTGTAATGACATTTACCTGGCATTTTCTTCCCGGTGTATGATCCGTTACACAAAAAAGCGTACTTTACTATAAGTGGGAACTGCGAACTTTCAGATGAACTTGTGCATATAGGGAGACGACACAGACTGAACTTTTTGATGTCTCCAAAGGACTCGAAGATAAGTAATGCAAACAGGAAAGACACTGATCAGCCTGTGCAGATGCGCAAGCTGATCTGCATCTTTACTGTTTTCAAATGATGCGAGAACCTTTTCTTGAGGCTAGGCTTATTCATAACCGATAGAGTGGAAATTATTGACGAGAATCTGTTTCAATTATTAGTTAATGCTATGACATTTAGAGCAGATACCAAAGATTTAATTATTTATTTTGTTTGGCAAATATGTTTCGTAATCAAATAATCGTGCATAACTGATTGACATCAGGCAGATCCGCATGGTATTTAGATCGTAACGGAAGAACGAAAACCAGTTCTCTGTCTTAGGAATATATACCCCGTTTCGTAATTAAATATTTCATACCGGTTGTCAAAGTGTCTATAGATTACAGCTCTGTATTTGCATAAAGGCATGACAATAATCCGTCAAAGTATACCAACTGCTTTAAAGTCTTCTCCTCTTACCTGATGCTGAAATAACTTGGCACAAATGTCAAGACCATGTGTGGCGCGCAAGACCTAGGTACTAAACTCGACGATCAAGATCATTGAGATCATTCAAAGATAATGTTGTCCTGCTATATGATTCTGGCAAACAGAATGCCGTGTCTGACCCAGGACTTTGTCATTGAGGATGGATTTTCAAAAATACTTGAAAACAAATGTCAACCATTTCAAGACAATATATCGCGCGCAAGATCTAGGTCCCCACCTCGATAGTGAATGTCACAATTTAAGATAACTGACAGTGTCTTTATTTCCACCGTAGTGTAAATGTAAGGTTTATTGCTTTGCTTCCTCCCCCAAATAACCCGAAATCACACAATATTCGATTGGTTATACTAACTCTGGGGAACGACAAAGCTAGCTCGTGGGAACGAGTTAGCAATATTATAGAAACAGGATACCTACACGTGAGAACGACATAGCAACTCGTGAGAACAACACAGCTTATTCGTGGGCAAGAGTATTAAAGGGTGTCATTGCATTTGGGATTGACCAACTAAATACAATTTACGTCCAAATGTGCACAGTCAAGTAAAACGAAAGTGAAGAGGTTTGGGATTGGCAAGCTTGGCATACGTATCAATATGTTTGCACTACGTGTCTCAGTCACAGGATATTCTTGCACAGATTTTTTGGACATTTTTTCACTGCATATATATTAGTCTTCAAAGTAAGAGTAGTTGTTTTTGTGCATATAGGTAAGTTCTCAAAATACATCGAGTGCTGCAAGACGAGGTATTGTTGAAACCTTGACGGAAATACATTGGTGCCTTCCATAGCGCAAAAGAAGGCGCTAGTCAATGTATTTCTAAACTATAAAATTACTTATTTGCACCTTCAAGATTTCCAGAGACCTTTATCTTAAATAAGTACTTATAAGTCCAAATTATAAATTAAAAGAGAATTAAGTCTTATTACAGTTCAACAGACATAGTGGTGCTGCCTACAATTACACGGGGTCGGTGCCATCAAGGCTACCTGTTCACAAAAACCAGCCAAGCCTTTCGGTCATTTTAAATGCTTACCTGGTTGATTATTTCAATAAACGTCTGTAAGCGTCTGGCTAAAATTAATGAAATAGAAATCACTGGTGCGAACAATACTCTCGTGTTGACGTTTTATTTATCTCTTTTATTTTATATTTTTATTTACATTTAGTTCAGTTTTTTTGTGTGTTTTTTTAGTGGAGGGGGATGGGAGAGTCCAGGGTGTCGTTAGTTTCTTTTTTCGCGAGTAGTCATCTAAGTTCGAGTAGAGGGTCACAATATTTTGACCGCGGGTCACTTTTCTTGAAAATAATGATCGGAGGTCGTTATTTTATGGGGATCCAGTTCATCCCGATGAGTCATTTTACTGCGCGTGGGGTGTCTTTATATTATGACCGGGAAGTCATGATATTATGACCGTGGAGTCACTATCCTTCACAGAATAATGACCGTGGGGTTATTTCCTTAACTGGCATAGTCCATCCCCGTCCACTCTTTTATATTGTCTCTCCATCTCTTCATCTGTCAAACTCTTCTTCTATAGTTTTTCACTGTTCCCTGTAGAATTGTTTTTGCTAAGCCTTAAGACCTCCGTTTCCTGATCAAGGTCACGAGTTCCGTCATATTCTCCAATTGTTGGTGGCATCGGTGTTGGTGTTTTCGGAACGGAATGGCGTTCCGTTCCGCAAAATACCAAAAACCCTTGGATCTCTCCACGTTAGTTACGTGGTAACGGTGCATTTTATTCAAAGCACATTAACACGATAGGGCATAAACAATTATGATTTTTTTGCAATTATTCAATGTTCCCATCTTCTACCATGGTGTGAATTTAGATTTAAAGAAGGTGGGATCGCTGCCATGAGAAACAACTCCATCATTTTCATTTTAACTCCCTTCTAAACGGTACCAGGGAAGCTAACAGCAAGTTAAAAAGTTCCTTTTTCTGAAAGTTGCTGTTCACCATAACGTTTGTTGTTTTAGAACAATGAAATGTATTGTTATTTGAAAGAACCATGGTCTCTTTTAAAACGGATTCTTGCATTGTGTGTCTCGCAGAGAACGAAAGTTAATGTATGATTGGAGGGGTAGATGCGTTGTCAGCCGAGATGTATTGTTATTTGAAAGAACCATGGTCTCTTTTAAATCGGATTTTTGCATTGTGTGTCTCGCAGAGAACGCAAGTTAATGTATGATTGGAGGGGTGTAGATGCGTTGCCAGGCGAGATCTGCCATTCACATTCTTTTTTCCAAAAGTTTGATAGCTTAGGGGCACTGATTGGGTTGAATACATCGTGCCAAATTAGATGTGGATACATATTTCAACCATCGGTCCTATAAAATTTAACGTCGAGGGTGTCATGAATCCAGTAATTAGTGATGTGCTTCTGATTCTGGTTCTTTACTTTCGTACTCAGTATTTTACATGACAAACCATCCCAATATGCCGACCTCATTTTAGTTGACATTGCCAAAAAAAAAAGATAAAAAAAAGCCTTAACCAAGTTGAGAAGACTCCCAGCGGAGGATCGCATCGGATACTTATTAACCATCGCTAGTGCACCGTGCGTGGCGGACCGCAATTTATCATAACGCCAGTATAATGTAACACAGTTATGACGAAGAAAACACTGCTGGAATTGACTTAATGAAGAAGTTGGTAAATTCGCGTCCCAACAAATTGAGAAGCAAAATCGGATTAATAAGGTAAATAACTCTTGTCCTTTACGAACCTCACTTGTTATAACACCAACTGCACTCTGCCGTAGTAGTGTATATTTTTCTGATCATTTACGATCATTGCGCGCATCCTGAGAGGTTTGAAATCAGGCTTGGAAAGAAGTGTCCTCGTACTTCATCGTAGTGCAAAATATATGTCTTCCGGTCCTTTGGACTTATTAGGCTCATCCTGTGTCAGTTTGAAAATATAGTACTGCTTCACTTGAAACTGGTGCAAACGGACGTGTGCAGTGTTGCCGTAAAAAGATTTCGCGTACTTCATCACAGTGCAAATCATATATTTTCTGGTCCTTTGGGATCATGGGCTCATTCTGAGTCAGTTTATTTTCGAGATCCTGTACCAAGGTTATAAAAATTTTTTCCATGCTAAACTCAGCTGAGCATGAAATTTTACCTGCTGATACCTGCTGATAAATAGCAAATTACTGGTAAGTACAGCTGTTTTCTTGCTCAGTTTAGCTGAGTATGAAATTTTCTCTGCTATTGAATTTATCAGCAGAGAAAATTTTATGCTCAGCAGAGAAAATTTTATGCTCAGCTGAGTTAAGCACGAAGAAAATTTCATTACCTCAGGGCCTGATAGAGCCTGTGCTTGGTGGCGTGGGCAGTGTTGCAACTTTTAATAACTGCGCATGAACAAACTCAGTTAAACCGAGTTGACTAATCACATTTCTCTGATATGTTCCTTGCTGCCAAAGGATTGGTTGAGACATATAAAACTTCACATCTATTTCTCTCTTTTAAATTTGTTCTATTTCTGTTGCCAGATAGTCGGATGACTACATAGAACTAAATAAAAGAAATCCCAAATCGTCAGCCACATTTTGTTCCTTTTGTTTCAACATAAAAGCTATCTTGAGGTCACTGGTGAGGACTCAAAAGCACGAACTGCAGAATGATCAAGCACGGGGAGACGTTTGATGACCGCCACACGGAACTAAACACCAGCCTTGATGCTGACTTTTCTAGATACAATGATAAGAAAACACGATGTATTCACTGCCTTACGGTAAAACTTCGCACTACCGCAGAAACCCACGCATATCCGGACACGGAACACAAATCACGTACAAAGACCTTTGAAGTCTCGTAAAAGCACAGAAAAGCGTTGAATACAATCTGCGAAAATGGTGTTAAAGAAATCGGTGAACTACTTGTAGGTTGAAGTTTTCAGAGTGTAACTGATTACTGCAGTAGGTGTATGCGGTTGTAAACTGTGCTGTGAGAAACTACGTTACCTGTGAAGCTCTGTGACGTCATACACAAATGAATGTTGATCTTACAATCACCACCCTTTGGTTACTGTTCTGGAAAGCAGCCAGATTCTATTGATAAGTGTTATCAGATCAACAAATACCCCATTTATCTTGCAACTTCTATAATGCATAAGTACCGACTGATCCCGTGTTAAGATGTTTTATTACCTGACAGTGATAGTCTTACGGAGTATAGGTACGCTTCAATCTTTTCCCGCCAAAGTTACAAAGAGAAACAATTCAAAATTTATACAAAAAGTATTTCCAAAGGACCAATTGCCATAAGGAGGTTTTCCTGGTACAATTAAAATTGTATAAAATTTTGTAAACAATTAGCCCTATGTAGGGGCCATTCATCAATAAAAAGTTTAAGTCACATGGAGCTTTGGTTTTGTGTACACTATATCTTAAATGTGGGTGGGGTTGGAAGATTATAAATTACCAATTAGCTTCATTAGGGTCGACCGGTATGGAATTACCCCACCCACTTTTAAGATTGTGTGTACATAAAATCAAAGCTCCGTTTGACTTAAACCTTTTATTGGTGAACGTCCCCTGCATAGGGCTTATTGTTCACAAAATATAATTCAATTATAACTGTACCAGGAAAACCCCCTTATGGCAACCGGTCCTTTATGTATGAACTCTGATTAAGTTATAAGCTATTTAGTTCATATTTACGTCGGCGTTTCTGCATAAAAGCATGCAGAATACCCTAAGAGTCATTTTATAAATAGACGGCAGTGTATCAGGTGCCCTCCAACAGATCTTATGCTTTTAATTTTCATGCAATGATCCGAGCACCTTGCTTCCCAGCCGGCACATGACGTCAAATGACGTCGTACTGACGTTGATGCGACGTCGTTTTGACGTCATGTGCCTGCTGGGTTATTGCGAATGTGATTTCCGTTTGCTCTTATACGAGTCACTGCCGTTATTAACTGGTCGTCTCATCATGTAAATGTACTACTTTAAAGAACGCGTTTGCCAAGGTTTGCCATTCTTGGATCAAGTCTTAATGCAGATGTTGTAGTGTGTTGAACCGATGATTATTTCTGGCCCACCGACCCAACTCGGCACCTCATCTGTGTCTACAATGTTTGACTATGTCCTATTTATTTGAGGTTAGGCATTAATGGGTTATTTCTGGCCCACCGACCCAACTCGGCACCTCATCTGGGTCTACAATGTTTGACTATGTCCTATTTATTTGAGGTTAGGCATTAATGGGTTAATCGAAGACAAAATCACGTATCCCATAACGTAAAAATGTGTTAAACAGTAAATATGCAGCGACATCGGCCATTGGTTATCAATACAAATTGCACCCTTGTATAGGTCATGCGTTCTTGTTATAATTTCGAGAAAATACAGCAATAAACAATATATTGATCTTTATTGTTTCGTCACAGAAACACTTGCGGCTACGTGTCAAACCAGTTTAGAGGTATCGATGGGTGTTTTTTCCCCGAGGCATTCGAAATCGAGCACTCAAATGCAGGGTCACATCCGGTTGAATTATATTTCATACATAAATTTATAAATTCATCGTGCATCTGGGCCCAGTAATTCAAAATTAACGACGTCGTTAGTTAAGGTGGAATAGGACAAAACCAAGCTTTTCAGTTTTCTATTCAAACAATATAACATCAAAAACTTCAGTCATTTGTGACTCACTAAATGACTTTCTTTTGAACGTGAAATAAACAATTCCTGTTTCAATGACGTCGTGAAAATGTGATAGTTTGACGTTTTTTACGCAACATTTATAGCTCTCAGATATCCGCATTAATCGACATTGCTCTGCAGTACGTTGAGGTATTGAAATAAATTCCATACCAAAGTACGTGCCATCAAAGAGTTCCATAAAGCTGTGCTATACTTTCTGCACAATCTCTACACATTACGAGCAAATTGACGCTAACATTAATTTTCATAAGCTGTTGAAATTTCGCCTTTTTCACGTAAAAATCGAAATAGAGAAAAAACGCTTCCGAAAAATATATCTCAAATTTTGATATGTTTTAATGAATTGTTATGTTGGAATATTGATGAAATAATATTAAAATTCTACCGTGTAAATAAATCTCAATGTTGATTTTTCAAACCATACCCCCTGTTCAGATATCGTAGATTTTTTTAGCGTCAAACTGAATTGAGCGCTAAGATCGGTTTCCGACATATCCTTTAATTCAGATAAAGCAATATCGAGTCATTTTAGAAAATCTTTGAAAATCAAAAACGTAAAAATCGAAGAAATATCTCAGTTCGTTTTCTAGATAGAAGAGAGTTCAAACAGGTCAGGGGTTCATTTTCCCGGTTTTGCTGTTTTCGGAAGTAATTGACGTCGCGAAATACGCGGTTCGTAAGAGTTCAATAAACGGGACGTCACGTTACGCAAATAAATATCATGGCAAAAATGAACCCCTGACGTACTGAAATCGTCCTCCCTGCAAGACGGAATAAGATATTAATTCAGTTTTTTTCGTTTTTCGTGCAGTTATATTCTCTAGAAGAGATAACAATGTTTTATTAGAAACAATACGTTTACTGGAGAACATTCTTAGGGATAATCTCCCTTTGACGTTTAAAGAAATGACATCGTCGGAACAGGGGGTAAAGTTAAACAAATCTACTTTGTGAAAAATTTGCACGGTGTAAAACTTAAAATTATTTCAAAAATTACATGTCAACATATTTCATTAAAACATATAAAAATTTCAGGTATATTTTTCGGGCACGTTTTTTCTCTATTTACGCGTTTATGTAAAATTAAGCAGTATTCAATAGCTAATGAAAGGTCACCTTTGCCTAAATTAACAAAAATGCGGAAATAATTGGAAGAAGTAATAACATATCTTTAAAGGCTTTTGGCGGCTTGCACTTTGGTATGAAATGTATTGCAATATCTTTACGGACAGCAAAACAAACGCGAATATCATATATAAACGAGCGCTGTTTATTTTGCATAAAACACGTCAAACCCTCACATTTTCATGACGTCATAGAAAAAGAAGTATTTGTTTCACACTTAAAAGAAAGTCATTTCGTAATTTAGTAAGTGCTGAACTTCTTGATCAATGTTCTTTTTACACGAAAACTGAAAAATTTGGTTTTGTCCTATTCCACCTTAACGAGCGTTAAATTTTCATACGTATAAATGCAACGTATTGTATATAAAAACTCTCTGAGTTTTTTTGCTGTAAAACTGTGAAGCGCTTTTGCACTGCAAAAGCCCTTACCATTTTTCGACATGAGTTCTGTAAGATTTAACGAATCCTCTGCTTACGACTTCCTCAAGCTGACAATCCTTTGGACAACCGGGCAACCGGGCCCTGACCGCTAACCTTTCAACACCCGCGTACATTTGATGAAAAGTACATGTAATATTTATAAATCATAAATATAGCTTTCAAGAGATATTTTCAATCTTCCTCCTGGCCAACTCAAACGAATAAAGTGGTTTTCACTTAATGGAGGCACATTTCTTGAAGAAAGGTTCTTGGCTCATATTTCAACCAATTGCTAAATATACATCAAAGGTTATAAATTACCAACAGAAATATTTATTTTGGTAACAATTGTGAGAAAAGCATCCTTCCCAGGAGACAGGCAGTACAGGTTTGTTTTCACAACTTTTAAAATAAACTAATAAGGCGACAGAGATAGGTGCCATTTAAAAGCCAACTTCTGCATATTAGACATCATATTTACATGAACCGATGAACATAATAACCCCGGCCGGTACTCAACGTAAAACAGCATCATATCGACGTTGTTCTTGTCATGACAGTGCCCCCATGTCCATATATTGTTTCAAGATTGTGTCCGCATTGGTTTATGATATTAAATGAGGGCATGCAAAGTGAATAGTGCTGCACAGTGAAAAGTGAACCCAGCAGACATAAAATGTTGAATCAACATTGAATCAACGTTGATTCAACAATTATTGTTGAATAATTGTTGAATTAATGTTGATTCAACGTTGTGTGGCTGGTGGGAAATCTACGTATCTGTGAAGTTTGATGAGTTGTTCAAAGCATGATCCCATTTGACACACAACGTTGAATCGACATTGACGTTTTAGTTAGAATCAATGTTGACTTAATGTTAATATAATTAGTGTGCTTGCTGGGCTACATTTAAGAAATGTGTCGGTTTGTTGTTTTTAGATTGACAGCCCTTTCGTACAATCTTTCAGTCTATATCGAGCCGTCTGCCATAGAGAATGAGACAGAATAGAAAAGCAGGATAGATGAGAGAAAAAAAAATAGCCAAACAGCCCCGCCTCCACAACAGACCCTTGCCCTACTTTAGGCCGATGTTGAAAGTTCCCGACCCTATCCCCCGAATCCTCAACCCCCTTCTCCTCCTCCCACCGCCGCCTTGAAATGTGATATGTCCATCGCAGGCAGTGTGAAAACTGTTACTAGCTAGCTGATTCTGTAGCATTTCGACTGTATACCTGCATAAGGTGAAAATTATTCGAACTTGATTTGGCAAAGTCAAGTTTTGGCTTTAGTGGTTCACATGAGAATTGAAAATATCTTAAAATACCTGAAAAAGTATTGCTGCTTTCCCTGATAGTATAGCCAGTCATCTTAGAAACCGTCCTCCTTATTGGTTCCATGTGAGGCGAAACGAATTTCATAATTACAAGGCCAAACATGCGTTTATATCACTTGCAATTTTCTATACTAGGAAACGTAATAGATATGAGCTCAATTTTAGAAACTGTAATTAAGAAGATATTTTGATCTTAAAGGCGGTGCTTGGCATTTCACCGCAGTTACTATGTCACTCAAGATCACGCCGTCGCTCTTTCAAGCTTAATAGGAGATGGATGCTGTCAAAACAGACCTTTTAATGAACATTTTTGATACTGACTAGAAACGTAGTGTCCGTTACCGCTTTTTTTACATACCCTAATTCGTCATCATGCGTTTGCTAGAATCTAACGTAAGGCTATTTGTCAATAGAAAGTAAGAACTATTTTCCTAAATACTATCGCATCTCAACTAAATGTCGGGAAAATATAACAACTGCTTACTACGTAGCAATACTATGTCACTATGTCTTAGGTCAGGCTGTCGGGTGTTGGTTTTCTGGAATGCACCTCTGATCCTGTAGGATGCTGGGGATATAGATGTAAAGTTTCCTGAAGCTTTGTTTAGTACCGGTATAGTCTCCAGAAAAGATCACTGCCATACCTGTACACTGAACGAAACTTATAACCGTCCACCCTACATTTAGGCGACTGGTTCTGCAAATAAAACTTGGTGGTCAAAAGAAGTATGTTACATACATAAGTAAGCCCCTTGCCAATTTGTTCAACTTATTTTTTTACAATAGGATGCCTACTTCTTGCATAGGCGCACTCCAAACAAAGGTACCCTCGTTTCAAGAAGTCACAAATTTTGCTACAATATAAATGATTTTATATGTGGTAGTTCTTAAAGACAAATCTTATCCTAAAGAGGTAATCAAATACCTTTAATTAAAGATTCAAAAGTAATGAAAGTTTTGATGCGATCGAACTTGCCGTTAGGACTACGCAATAACGCGAAGAAATGCACTGTCGCCCAGAAGTTCAGCTCTAAGCACATAATTCAGGTACAAAGTTCGCGCTGCTCTCTAGACGTAAGTATCGGCCGTACGGCGTTGAAATATTTAGTGATAAAGCAACGTTCTTGGATGTCTTCAGTAACGTTTCGAAGAATGAAATTCCTCCCAGAAATACCGTTTAATTGAAATTTTAAATTTTATCCATATATCGGAAGTGTGCAAAATAGGTAACAATTTCCGGTTGCAATAGGGACTCACCAGTCTCCATATGTTATGGTCTGGCAGACTCAGATCTTATAAGGTACATACATTGATTTTAATTTGATGTTTTACACGATTTTCGAAATCAGTGTTCATTTCTCGGAAAACGTGTTTTTTAAAATTACGTAAAACTACGTCTCTTACGAAATCTCGACTGTTTTAGTGTTAATTGGTTTGTTAGACCACACTGTTCAAATTTGCACTAACACCTGCATGAAAATTGCGTTGAAGCAAAGTTTTCTCTCCAGAGATTAAATTTTTGGATTTTTCTCCCAAAAACTGTGCCAAACATCACAGATATTTCAAAATAATGCTAAACTGAAGCAAACATGCACATGATTTCTGATTTTATACATTTTGATACTTTCGCATTTAGATAGAAAAAATGCAGTTTGAAAAGTGGACGGTTATAATATTCGTTCAGTGTATATGTGTAAGTCGTTGCCTTGCGTCACGTTTTCTAGTTTAGCCTGCTTTTTGACAGGCAAGACACCGTCTTCGCAGAATTCTTGTTTAAGGATTATTAGTCGTATTATCAAACAGGGCATGTTCCGAAGATGCGTGTTCAGGGGCGTAACTAGGGGAAATAACATGTTACGTACAATAATGTTTTATAATAAGAATAAGAGTTTAGCCCCCATGATCGTGCAGTAGCGTCTGTTTACAGTTACTATTTAAATCTTGTACAATTTACAAAATTTCAGCATCATCGAATATGCAGGTGCATGTTAAATTTTGTCAATTTGACAAATTTCAATTTGCACTAACGTATTTTGCATATGCCTACGCCTTTGGTATGTGAACAGCCTTACCTTGAATCCTGGTAAGTGACCCATCGGCCTGTTTCCGGAATGTTAACGGGTTTGCGGATTGGCTACGCAGACTGCTCCATTGATTCCATGAGCAGAAATAGTAGCAATTATCGCCCTCCCTTTTAAACAACACAATCAAGTGTTTCCTGCCTCCCTTAGCTTAGCGGAGGTCTTTCTATATGTGAAAGGGTGTTGAACTACGAAAGTGGTCAACATCTTGAGGGACCCCCTCTGAGAAGTTACAAATAAGGCGTATGATTTGTTTCCTGAATGGCCACCACCGTACTTGTATTGTGACATTCTATATTTGATCAGCTGGACGACATTAAAATGATTGCTACAATTTTAACATTCGTCTTTCCTATCTTCCTCTCCCTTTCTCGGGGAGACGATTTGATATACACTGATTTAGTCTGAAACTGCCGTTAAAACCAAAACAGACAACCATACATCTTTCTCCAATCAATAGTGCCATGTTACCGTTACAGTTTATACTGTTTATTTTATGCGGGTATGATGGAGGTGTTCACTGCGAATGTGAGTTTAATCTTGTCCAACTTTATCTTCGGAGATGAACCCAATTTACGGAACTAGGACTACTGCAGCATCGCAAACAAAGGAATTAAGAAATAAATGTATTTTCACTCGTTTTTCTCTATAGCACCATTGCGAAACAGTTAGCATCACGAGGGCAAGAGCGACCATCAATACTCAAATTAAAACGTGTGGAGGAATTTTCTCAGGAACTGACAGAATTCAATCCCAGATCCGACTCAAGACATCATTTGGGAAAGAGACAACACAAAATTAGTCACCACCAAAAACAACACCAGCGACAGCCATGTGAACAGCCATTTCCCATATAGGTGGTCGGCGTGCTAGCCTGAACATCACACACAATAACAGACATAGCAACTTACAAAACATAAAACAACCAACTGGAGCTTATGTCTTCAATGCGGGCTGAGCAGTATAATCGGTTACCTGTTACCTGGAGAGAGTATTAATGTGAATGCAGTTATTTCCCTTAGACCCGGGGAGCGATAGGCATTAATCGATATTTGGAATGTCATATCGATGTCCGTATCCCAGGACAGGTGTTGAACTTCTCTGAAGCCGGTTTTGTCATCACTGTGTTAACAATACGAATGCGCTGGATGGAAACATTTTTAATTTTTAACAATGTGGATTTTCATTTTCTTTTTCTCAGATCAAATCAATTTACTTTTTCAGTTGCTCCTTCTCGTTTTAATAAGTCTCGTTTTTCCCCTCTCTCTGATATTTAGGTCAAATTTCGTAAGAATTGGCGAGAAAATAAATCGGATTATTGGTCAGTTTTGACAGCGGTTTGTTTTAGTTTCTGACAACAAAAACATAACATTACTTATAATAATGAAATTATGATGACGGTCTCATCTTTATGGAAAGATTAAGCCTGATACAGATACCCATCCACCCACATAGTTTTTCTCATTTTTTTTTCTTTTACCCCGCCCATCGGGGCTCGCGAAATAGACTGGCTGCCTGGTGCTTCTGTGACAGAGCTGCTAGTCCTGGGTGTATTTATCGCAGGCCGAGCAATATTTGCAGTCCCACAAATTCAGAGGCAACATCTCGACGACTAAATTTTTTTACTGGGACGTTAAAACACTACTCAACAGGAACGATAACGTTTTCTCTTGATTTTCTGTTTTGACAAAACTGTTTAAAAGTGTTATGTAAACTGTGTCTTTCGGCATGTAACTAAGCTGTGCTATTTAAAACAATAAAGATAGAAATTTAAGATTAGTCTGACTTTCTCTGTTTTTCTGCGAACAAAAATAAATAAACTAATGAGCCATACCACGACAAAAACAAATTGGCATGTGCGCCCTGCGAACACTCAGAATAGCGTGTGCGTTCGCCCATCTGATCTGGGCCTTCGCTGTCCGCATAGAGGTAGCTTAGACCATTGCCTGTCCTGTAAGCGCACAGCGAAGATTCTGATTAGTCTGGGCGGCTGCCAAGGCTGATCTGAGTCTTGGCAGGGCGCTATGGCACTGCGTTGATTTTGTTGCGACGCGATTGAAATTACTGTTTCATACAAAAATAATCACAAGAATGACGTTCGGATTAAATATCCATTTCTGACCTTCATTGCCGTTAGCAGGTGTTAATTTTGAAATTGCATTGTTTTGACAAGACGTGTGACCAACTGTATTTTCACACCCTCGACCGACAGCGACTACTCAGTTGGTGTCTTTAGCAAACAATTAAATGAGCCGCGACAAAGTTGCACGTACGCCCAGCGAAGTCTTAGATCAGACTGGGAATCCGCCTGATCCGATCAGAGGCTGCGCTATCGGCATGGAGGTAATTTAGGGTCTTAGCTACCCTTTATACGCATAGTTCAGACTCTGCTCAGACCGGGTTGCTGTCCAGGCTGATCTGCGTCTTCGCTGGGCGCACATTCCAATTTGTTCGTCTTATCGTATTGCGGCTCATATGAGGAAACTTTTGAACATTGAGCAGAAAAGAAAGTGACCTGTCCATGGGCGGAAAGCTGACGAGTGCCTTGCAGCTTTCAACTGTTCTTTCCGTATTTCTTACTGCATTTAATACTATCTCAATTTAATTTCCACGAGATAATTTTAAATGGTTTTCGCACAGTCTGATTTGATAACACATGTTCAAAATATTTTGAACAGAAATTCGGATCAGTTTGGTTTGTGCAGAAACACGGGTAAGGTTATGTAAGTAAGTAAGTAAGTAAGTAATAGTTTATTAAAGTGTCACATCTCATATATACAAACATCTATCGTAATAGTAGTTATGTACAAACTCAAATTCAACTAAAATTTACAAATTATTAACTGATCATAAACTCAGACCAGTGTTCTGCAAGTGCATAAGTTGGTCTGAGTCAGTTTGCATACATAATTAATTCCATAAATTGACTATTGCGGCTTTATATTTTTTGCATTTATTTTTGTTCAAGTCATGATGACTTTAACAAACTTTAACGGTTTGACAATTACGAAAACAGTTTAGAGGTAATATCGGATTTTATGATCGATAATCGATTAATCCTCGTGTAATTATAAGTATGTTAATTGTACTGTATATTGTCAACAAATTCCGATCAGCTTGCGCAAACAGATCAGACATTGTTCTGTCTTATCAGAATGCACATATCAGAGGCGGATAAGTGTCCGCAGGTGCACAGGTTTATTATCGTAAGTACTCATATTATAGCAAAAATACAAAAAAATCACAAAAATATCTTTCATTATTCCTTGCTAGCTTCATTAAAACAGTCATAAAATTAAAGTGACAAGCTTGCATTATGTTAATTTATAGCCTTGCAAGAAAAATATTTCATAGCGATTTTTTCCCATAGCGATTTATCCTTACACTACCACGGTTACGAGAAAATCTTCACCATGATTTAGTTTCTTACATTATTTTTTTTTCGACAGTAATATCAAAAGAGAGCAATACAGTATAATCTTCGTGTCTCCTGATTATAAATAAGCAAATCTGCCAGTCAAAAATATAATTCTATGGATTCTAAGATTCTACCCTGGGATACACAAAACATATTTCGGTTTCTTTGATAAAAACGCCCAACCACACTCAAATAAATTTCAATCAAAAATATTAGAACAAACATTAGCAATTATGATAATAATTAATAGACTGATCGAACATTACCAAAACATATGTAATTGGTTTGCAAATTTTTTTTTAGCTTATAAAGGGATTTTTAAAACTACAAGTAGTCGATTAACTGTCTGTTCATTTTTGATGGTCACGTGTAGGAGTTACGTGACTTCTTTCTCTTTTTTCCTTTCTTGTGTTCATTCGTTTATTCTTTCTTTCCTTCTTTCTTTCTTAATAAGACAATATGAATATTCTTCCTTTCTTAGTTAGATCATAAAAGCACATATATAAATACATAAACAAAACACGAATACCAAGAAATGAAGTGGTAAGCCTTTAAGCAATATAGGCGGATTTGGACTTAAACTATTTGAAACTATTATGAGCGAGGTTGTTTCGAAACGCGATTTTCTGTATGTTTAGAGATCGATGGAAGAAACTTATAGTATACTTATTTTATAATGAATTACATCAATGTAAACCTTATAAAAATCTCTAGGTGGTGATAACTTATAAAAGTTTTATAGAAAATCTGATCATTTTCAAATTTTAGGCTGAACATAGCTTCTTAGGCAGTTTCGACTGTATTCTTATATAATTTCATGTGACTGAAGCTTCAAACTTCAAAAGCCGATGGAAGTATCAAAACATGAAGTTAATTTGTATATTTTTATACCATATTAACGGACAAAGACTGAAGTTTATGATCATAACTTATAAAAAATTGTCGTAATATCATGTATGTATTTAATTTCACATTTTATATTATATTTCTATGTAATTGCATATAACACTCGACATTATTTGAACAGGTAAGCTCTCGGATAAACCCGTAAGTCGCTATCGGTAGTTTCCGCCATATTGAAGCATTAAGTTCCCTATGCAAGGAGAACCAAAACAGATCTGCCGCCTTGGGACGGACAGTAATGAAATTACTGGGAGGGGGCGGGGTGCTGAACTGTTTTATGGTCGACCAACCTGTTTGGTTGCGCAAAGCGATCTTTGACTACACTTTCCCGAAAGTGTAGGACGTTATAAATCAGATAAAGATAAGAGAATACGAAAATCGTGTTAAATGGGAGGATTAAGAGTTTGGTACAGATGGGAAGATTAAACATCAGAAACAGATAGGAAATTGGGTATAGACAGGAGATCCGGTACAGATTGAAGACCGGGTATAGATGAGGAACTAGCATATTAATGTCACTAAATGAACAATTAAAGGATTGTTCTCGTCCCGATGGCAGCATTTTGAATAACGTATGAAATATTTCGTCAAGCTGAAAGCAGGTCTGCATACAACTATAATCCTTATATTTTTTCTTCAGATTACATAAGAATTCGTCTGTAAAATGTTTTGATGAAGTAAAATATATGAACAATATGAGATCACGACCGAAGAAACAACCACCCATTCTATCTGAAAATGTTTCCAGGAAATTATTTTATTGCGGATAACAAAATTTAGAACAAGAGAAGTAACGTCCAAATTTTCTTCATAATACATTCAAGACACGCAACAGGGCTGAACGCAACTTTTACTGTATCTAAAAGCATATGGGAACAATGAAACACCAGAACAGATGGTGCATATACTGGGTATATGCTCTGTCTGATAAAAATCCTCCATATTCGTATAATCTATAAATCGTGAGGAATTCTACACTATGAAAGTAAAGACTGGCAAATCTCTGCAGGCTGATCTTAAAATTTGATGTTTGCACATGTCTAAGGTACTTTTCGTGTGACAGCCCTTATTTTTTCAATCACCCAGGTTCAATTGCCATGGGTTTATTACTTTGTCACTTATCATATCATTATACTGGATATCTGATTTTTGTCCTTTCTAAATGCCAAGATTTTTCTAGAGAAAAACACAGAATCAATTTCTCCCTCGAGAAATAAAGTTCACCATATAAACAAGTGGGTAAATGGCACATTAATGACGTTATGCAAGTTCTTGTGGCTTCATGGAAGGGTAATGTTTCAGTACTCGCTCACTTGATTAATGTACGTTAGAACGTGTTGGCGTACTTTAATTATTTGTCAAAATGCCCAAGGGTACAACGAACTCTCAGAATTAGGCTGAGATGCGTACGTTGACATTTTAAAAAAATGCATCTATTGAATGTTTCTTGTTTCAATTACATTAACGTCAGAAGCTGTTAAGTTTTGGCGCACCAATACATATACATTCCTTCATATTTTAAAAATTACAACAGAGACTGCATACTTGGGTTCTTTGATGTTCCTAAAACCGAGTCAGGGAGCTGCTTTGCGAGGCAAATAATTTTATTCTTATTGGACAAATTCGGAAACGAGGGGTAAGATAACGTACCTGTGCATGTAAAATTGATTTGTCCCTCTCTATTTTCTCTCTCTCTTTGGGAGACGGCCCGATATAGACTGAAATACTGTCTCAAAGGGCCGTTAAACCCAAAACAACCAACCAATGACCCTGAAGCAGTTTTAATGGCAGATGCATCTGTCATTCCTAGATTTCAGTTCAGGTTCATCAATGTACATGTAAGGCACCAAATTTCGCGCACTAATCCATCCTTATCTTTCTTCCCTTTTAGCTTAACCCCCAATGAGGACTTCAGATGGTTAAGCCATTTTGGATGAATATTTCGCGATCTGACTTGCCAATACATTTGTGCTAATCAGCGATAACGGCAAAGAAAAAACATAATTGAGCCGCGACACGACAAAGCCAACAATGTGGTTGTGCGCCCAGGGCAGACTCAGATCAGCCTGGGCATCCGCCCAGTCTGATCAGAGTCTTCGCTGTCCGCATGAAGGTAGCTTAGACCCTTAGCTACCCTTTAAGCGCTTAGTGAAAAGTTTGATCAGACTGGGTGGATGCCCAGGCTGATCTGAGTCTGCGCTTGGCGCACAACCACATTGTATGTTTTGTCGTGTCGCGGCTCATATTTCTTAAATAATAAAACTAAACAGCACATTTGCATTAACAGGCTCATTTAGTCTGACAGAGAAACCCCGCTTAAGACTGATCAGTTACCAGAGCCTGTATGAGGCAGAGATTCATAGACATACCAATCATAAGCCTTCACAGATTTTTATGTTTTTCATTGTCATTGTTCAAAGGACACGGTATGTTAACTTGCAATGGAAAAAAAATATGAAAAAATGTGATTCATTGGTAGGCCATTGCATATATTTTGACTACATTTTCTCAGCCCTATGTTTTCTCTGCACACTGCTCAACTTGACCGGTTGCCATGGCAAAACATCCTTTGAAACTATCCTTTTTTGTTGCCATAGCCATCAAAATGTGGAAATATTTGTATACCGGTATTTTGATATCAACTCGACAGAGTTAAACTGACACTTTGTAGTTGTATATTTTGTAACACCCTGTACAAATCTGACAATAGTTTTGAGGCTATACAAAAGTGATAGTAATTCTGGTGAGCTTTATGGCCCATGGGCCTCTTGTTTTATCATCATTTCCAAACCAGAGTTTCGTTGAGTACCATGGACAATATTGTTGTTCTTTGAGACCGAACCTGCTGTCATCGTTTGATTGCAATGTTCCTTCCTTCCAAACATTCACCTCTTTTTGGAATTTTTCCGCATTTGCATACGTCAGCAAAACTGAAATGAAAAGTATTGCTGATGATAATACAACACAAAATGAACTGCGACTCGACAAAACCGACAAAGCGGCATGTCCAACAAGCGAAGACTCAGGTCAGCTTGGGAATCCGTACAGCCTGATGTAAGTCTTAGCTGTCCGCATGGAATTAGCTTAGACCTTTAGCTACCCTCTCAGCGCTCACCCACGACTCTGATCAGACAGGGCGAATGCCCTGGCTGATCTGAGTCTTTGCGTGGCGCACATGCCACTTTGTTAGTCTTGTCTTGTTGCGGCTCAAATAAATCGGAGTTCTAGAAGTTCAGTTTCATTAAAATGATCGAAAACCAATATCATTAACGTTCACGGACACCCACGAAAGTAAATTCATTGTTTGTATAGAGCCGTGACACAAATGACAGAGTATTATCACTTCTGCAAAATCAAAAGACTTCGATCAAGCTACGCATCCAGTCTGATCTGACTCGTCTCTTTTTGCGTACTCTAACTAACAGGCGTGAAAAAAATACTCTAATCAGTAAATCAAGTGCACAGGCTGATCTGCGTCTTGTGACATACAACAAGACCCTCTTTCTTGTAAGGCAAAATTGTTCGCGAGAGAACTTCTGGAAAAGCTGATGTTCACAAAATCTGTTATATAGCCGCTTCCAAGACAGTCACATACTATAAGACCTTCTTTCTAGTAAGGCAAAAATGTTCGCAACGAGAGAAATTTTGGAAAAGGTGATGTTGACAAAATGGGTTATATAGCCGCTTCCCACTGGGCACACGCTGAATCAACATTGTATCAACACTGATTCAATGTTTTCATTGAATCAATGTTGTTTTAAAATCGATTTAACCTTGTGTGCCTTGTTAGCACTGAATAGTTTTACGTGTATGGATATACATGCTGGGTGCAACTCTGTCATTTTCTTATTCACTGCTCTTCTCGATGGCGGGTAATTTCTCAGGAAAAAGGAATTGCTCAAAAAATGTTTTGAAATTTTCAGCTGAAACTTTGGCATTGAGACGTCCTTCAGGTATTTGCTTAAGGCAGAGCAAGCGCTTAGTATGCTTTCAGTGGGTGCAGGATCCCAGTGGGCTCATGACGTCAAAATGACGTCATTCCGACGTCATATGCCTGCTGGAATGGGAATAGTTTGGATGTTTTTATTCTTCCGTTTCTCTCTCCCGATCTTTAAGAGACGGCTCGATAGAAGCCGAGATCCCGTCTGAAAGGCCTAAAACCTATAACCGTATAGCCAATCACATAGCAAATTCTTTCCCGCAAGAGTAACCCCCATTTTAGAAGGGTTTCTTCTTCCAGGGAAGCAAACAGGGTTCGAGGTTATAAAACGTGAGAATAATCTCAAACTCAGAATAAAGCACACTGATTGGCTGCTTCCGTGCTCGGAAGCAGTCAATCAGTGTGCTTTATTTTGAGTTTGAGAATAATCTCAAGTTTTATAACCTCATGGCCAGGATGCCCCAATATTGCTACCGTATGTATAAGTGCAACACTTCAGTTCACCTTTGTTCTAGGTATTTATTATGTTTTGATGGATGCCGGATGACTTGCGTTTTTACGTCCTTTTCAATATTTCGGCCATATCAGGACGGTGGAAGGATGATAATGGTTTGCTGAAAGCTGGTGCAGCGGAACCTCATTCACAATTGAAATTGTAGGTTGGAAACCAGATTGATTTGTTTTCTGCTGTACCACCTTTGAACTATAATCATATCTGAAAACTATAGACAAGAGTGGTGAGTTAGTATGTCTTTAACACTGAGATATGGTTTTGAGTATGCAACACCGAAAATTCTGACATTAAAGCATTTTAGGAATAACATTCTATGTGAACTGCCTCAACGAAGTAGGTGAAACGCAAAAGTTGATATGACATTTACTCTTTGTTCTCATGAAAGCTTCATGTCCTTAGAGAATAGTTATTGCTAGTTAAAGTTCATTTGATTCAGACCTCACCACAAATCGGGTGACATTTTAAAAGCCGCGACGGAAAGTATTTTATCACGTTGAAGAAAATGGCAATAATAAAGCTCTGAGAGAACCAGCACTTGCTATCCGCCATAAAGTGCACATGCCAAAATCAGTATGTCTGTAAGCCCAGTATGACTGTCAGGCCGCGGATGCCTTAAAGAAGACGTTTTCACGACAATGCTCATATGCTTTTAATCATTTTCAACTCATCCAGGAATTGACATGACAAAAAGATAATCTTCCTAGCTTGCTTCAGCAAAAACTGGCGCTATAGATATGTAGCATTGATACACATTAATAACGCTATAGCAGATGATCATACTACTCACAACTGAATAGCGAAGCGTTGATTTTAGTTCAATTAAATAATGATTTCATTTTTTCTGGTGTTTATCGAAGTATACTACATTGGGTCGCGTTCGAAGTAAGTGAACCCCGATAAGTGAACCCCGAAGAGGATCATGTAAACTTTGCTAGCGACCCAATGTAGTTTATACTTCGATAAACACCAGAAAAATTAAGTTCATTGCTTATATTTACATTCTTTTCTATCTAGGAGCTACAGTTAAAGCAGAAAAAATACATTTATACGCAGTTTTTCTACTTAAAGCGGAACAGCGTCAACGGCGAACAAACGACGTCATAACGTCGCCTATGTCCAACCAGGTTGGAGAACCATGGTTTATTTTGGCGTCATTTAACGTCATGTAATGTCGCGTGAGCCGGTGTAGTTGCTGAAGTATAAACTACATTGCGTTCTAATGGTTTACCATAGGGCTTTTCAATAAATGCACAGATAATGTAAATACTGACATTTAAGTAAATCAAAGGATCTCATACTCTGTAGAATAATTGAAGTAATCTCAGCAGCAAAACAAATAAACAAATAAGATAATAAGAAACCAAAGTGACGAACAGTATAATATCGCACACGAAGCCAGTAAACCTTGTCATGTCCCGTTCTTAACTCTGAAAGTGTCTCAAAACAATCGACAAAATTTAAGCCTGCAAAATTAAAAGACAACAACAACAACAAAAAAAACAAGAACAACAAAAAGAAAAAAATGCTTCGTTTAAGCTGTATCGTATTGAGAGGTCAATGAAGGACTAACAATGTAGATGTAGCTGAGCCTTCACAAGGCTACACGTGTAGGGAGTATGGTTCAAAACAATAGTGGAGCTAGGCAAGGATGCATTCTGCCCAATTTCAAATTCTTATCTCGATTAAACCCTGCCTTGTACTCTGGTAGTACATGAAAAAAAGACATAGGCGACTGAACCTTTACCAATCTGCGGTTTGCAGATGAAATTGGTTGTATTGCTGAGGAGGAACAGGAACTAGGGGAGAGTCGGGTATCTTTGGACATGGGGGTAAATTCGGACTCATAATGAGCCGTCTCATCAGGATTTTCACTGTTTGGCTAGTTATTTTTGTTTTAGTTCCAATCAACTGACATATAAAGGAAACAACGTCACTGACCGAAATTACCCGCTGTCCGAAGTTACACGACTCTCCCCTAGAAGCCATAGTAGAAAGTGCACAATATGCAAAAGGGGTGAATGGAGATTTGAACTGAGAAGACCAAAAAATGATAAAGATCATAACTGACATTCGGTCTGTGAGCAAGCTAAAAGGACAGAGCTTTTAAACGGTGACGACAAGTTGTCTCTGATGATCGTGTAAAATGTAAGGAGCATTAAAAATTCAAGAGCCTCTGCAATTTAAAACAAGAATTGCTTGTTCTTGTTTCGGCACCAGATATTGTCAGAGTCACTGATGAGGCTTTATTTGCCGAAACTACGTAGTCTGACCCATGTTCCTTCTTCTAAATGTGTTCTCGGCTCTTGAAGGAACCCTTTAGATTTTAATTTATGCATTTAGCAGATCAAGCGTACAGTATTGCAAGCGCATTTAAAAAATCAGATGTCAGCACCACGGACACGAAAATCTTTGACCCTGGAAATGGTCATTATCTGTCAGTAAAACCTGAAGCTTGTAGCATTTGCTTTGTTCAGAGACATATTAATACCAGCAAACGATGTCATTATAATGGCACTGATCTAAGCAGAACCTAAATAACAATCAGGTATTATTACAAGATTTTAAGAAAACAAAACGTTATTGTCCGATGTCTCTGTCATTTTTCGAACGTTTGTTGTACCAAAAGCACTTTTGGATGAGGTCCTTGTCCTCTTTGGGCTATGATGACATCACTTAGCTTCTTAATTGCTGAGGCAAAATAAATATTGTATCGTTTATTAGAGTCATGACAAAACTTGGCATCGACAATATAACAGTGCGAAATTCTAGCCAATTCAGAAGACTGGCGCAATCATAAGAGACTATACGTTATTTTCGTCTTGAAAATAAGTGTGTGATTTTAAACAGCAAGCTGCGCATGACCTTTCAACACTGCCCATATACGCAGGCTTATATTTAAAGACAGGTTTTTATATGCCGACCACAATGTATTGATGTGACATTTACTTTCACTGTCTTACATAAAATTTATTTCTCAGGGGATAAAATTGACGCTCAGAATCTTGTTTGTTTTTCAGGGAAATCATCTGACATTAACAAAAGACACACTTAGGACCTTATAAAACAATATTGTATAGAATAACCAGAAGCGGATAATCCAACTGCGGTCTTTCTTTTAACCGAACGTTTTCACGTGAAATCAGTTGTCCCCATGGTTGTTCGGAATATGACCGCAGTTATCTCTTTATTATATACTTCAGGAAAGAACAAGAGGAGATTGCTTTATAAGTTCAGAAGTGTGCCTTTTGTTCATGTCAGAAGGATTAACTATTTTCATAATCGATTTCATCTCACGAGAAATATTTTTTATGTAAGAGCGAAGTAAATGTCATATCAGTACAGTGTTACAAGCTGCTTTTTGGAAGACATTACAAAGCTGTTTCCCTTTTCACTGCGTGTGTGTTCTGACTCAAGTTTAAACATAATAGTAATGTTGGTCATGACCAAGGGCGTAGCTACCTATACGGCAAATACGCAAGTGCGTATTGAAATTTTGTCAAAATTGACTAAATTTCAAAACGCACCTACATATTTGCATGCTGAATATTTATAAATTAGACAAGATTTCAATACCAATTACCAAAGTGGCTGAAATACTAGCTTTCCCTTCAAGAAGTAGAGAATAAAACATGGTTGTGCGTATTATGAAATTGCCCCTAGTTACGCCCCTGATGACGTCGATTAGTAAATGTTGCAGGGACGAGTGCTTGAGCAATTAAGCCTAAACGATCGCATAACAGGTCAAAAAGGTCGAGTGTCCTTATCGAAATGCTCTAGGTACAACGCACATTTTGTATAAGACAAAGAAAGGTTAATGCTTGTGGTTAATAGCGTACTTTTGTCATATTAGCGTACTGAAACCCGAATTGATTTGGATAAGATAAGGGTGGTCGGTTCGGGCGAAGGTGCTGGGTACCTCACAGTGCCTGGGCGTCCAACTAATTTGGATATAGTCGGACAAGGGCCTACTGTGCTTGCAATGGGTGCGGATGGGGATGTTTGGATTTGTTTTCTCACGTTCTATCATTTCTTCCTCCCTCCCTCTGGGAGACGACCCGATATAAACTACAAAACAACCGAATTGATTGGTTTACTACTTTTGGTATCGCACTTGAAGGAGAATCATACGCGTCATAGTTTACCAGCTGCTGACTATTGTCAATAAAGCGTTTTCTTTAAACAAGTGGAAAAGGGAGATCCACGTGTCGTTAAATTATCATTAAGCCGCGACACCACAAAACCAACAAAGTGGCATGTGCGCCCAGCGAAGACTCAGATCAGAGTCATCTCTGTCCGCATGGAGTTAGCTTAGGCCCTTGGCTATCCTTTAAGTGCAGAGAAGAGCTTTTAATCAGACTTCATGGAACCCGAGGTTGGTGCATGCATTCAAAATGAAAGCACTATATTTTAAAAAAAATATCAAACTTTCTTTACTTCTTGCTTAGTAGTTGCTGTATGTTAAACTCATCAAACTAAACATAACGATATGCACAGATGCATGAAACGATTATAATTTTAACTTTGAATATTCATTATTAGGTCTTCACTAAAAGGTCCTGTTAAATAAGGCGGGCAATGACGTAACTCTTGCACAAGAATATATTACCTGGTTGAAATTTAACGGAAGCCTACAAATGCTTCTTTATGCATGAAGCAAAAAGGCGTTTGTAACCGAAGAAAGCTCTACTGAAAGGCAAGAAAATTGATAGAGTAAAGTGTAATGAGGTAGAGAGCCAAGGGTGATACTATGTGAAATAAAGTACCATTCGTGCATGCACACACCGTTCGTAGCCAGAATTGCACTGGTTCAACATTCTATTGACATTATTTACTATAAGTATATGAAGCTGAAGCGGAGCGCACCACTGAATCACACAAGCCAAAGGCATAGTAGTCACATAGGACAGCCGTTCCATGACGGCTGTTCCATGAAGGCTGTCCTCTGTGACTACTATGCCTGTGATTGGACGGCTGTCCTCTGTGGCTGGTTGTTTGGTATTTATAACGGCTCTTTTGAGACAGTATTTCAGTCTTTATCGAGCCGTCTCCCAGAGGGAGGTAGAAAGAAACGAGAAATGATAAGCGAGAGAAAAATGTCCAAAGACTCCTCAACCGCACCTACTGCAAACACATTAGGCCCTTGCCCTACAATTATCCAAATCAGTAGGACGCCCCGGCACTGAACGTTACCCAGCACCATCGCCCGACTGCAACCATCCCGCTGTCCTCTGTGACTACTGTGCCTTTGGTAAATACAACTGACCTACAAATCCTAAAAAAAACTTGCTCATAAGATATGTTTCTCCTAAATGCAACCTAAATGAGTCACACCATATGATTTCCAACAATGTGGCATTGGTGACAAGCAAAGGCTCTGATCAGTCTGGCAGTATGGTCGGAGCTTTTGCTTGTCACATCAGCCAGAAATGGAAGTGCCCCAAGCCATATAGCCAACAGCCAGGTCTCTGGTTACTCAGTGTGACTGAGAAGGATAATCTGAATATCACATGACAAATTGCCACATTGTTGAAAATCACTAATGTGGCTCAAATATGCCTAGTGTTCATACGAATCTCCGCGCATGCGTAAAGTGTTTGGAATGGCACTGATCAGAAACCGACACGAATCATTCAGAACAGCCTGCTCTAAACACCAAATGGGAAAAGGAAAAAATAATGACGGCTTACAAAGCTAAACAAGACAAGTACTCCGCTTTGGATATCAGCGGTTGACGCTATGCAAAACCGCGAATGCTTTAACCAGGTCGAGCATGTGCGGAGTATAAATGAACCATTACTATTTCCATATGGCAGAAGACAAATTTCACGAAGACTATATTATTGTCATTTCCCCATACGTGATAAAGATCTATCTGTTCTGTTTTCCAAATGTCACAAGATTTGTGGTGAAGCCTACCTAACTGAACCTTAACTAACAATCTGTTCCCTGGAGAAATTAAGCCTGCATAAGAGGCAATAGTAAATGTCACGTTAAGAATTTTTCCAGCCATTCTAGAAATCAGAAGATAAACAATACTAGAGCTTTGCTATTAGGAAAGCTGAATCAAGGCAGCGGGGAAAAGTGAAGACTCACATCAGACTGCGCACGCGCAGTCTGATCTGAGTCTTCACTTTTCGCATATAATCAGTCAATGGTAGCTGAAGATATAAAAGCAAATAGCGAAAACTGACAGTTTGCACGAATGCGCAGGCTGCCCCCAAGTCCTTTCCGTTCGCACTTGGCATGGAGCACAGCTAGTCGTGACAGGCCTTTTTTCTTGTAAATACTGATTACCTCAGCATTTCTTCTCTTGTTTGAAGTCGAAAAAGGACGATGCCTTAGCCTTCCAGGGCTTCCTCAAAAGTGCAAATTGTGTGAAGGACTTTACACTTTTAAGAGTTCGAATAAGTCGGTCGCTTAATGTATATCCCTGGCAACAGATGTCTTCTCATTTTCTTTGAAGTGGCTGTCATGCTGTAAAAGCACCAAGTTTCACAGAGAGTGCATATGAGCCGCGACGCGAGAAAAACAACAAAGTGGTTGTGCGCCCAGCGCAGACCCACATCAGCCTGGGCATCCGCCCAGTCTGATCAGAGTCTTCGCTGTCCGCAAGGAGATAGCTTAGACCCTTAGCTACCCATTAAGCGCTTGGCGAAGGGTCTGATCAGACTGGGCGGATGCCCAGGCTGATCTGAGTCTGCGCTTGGCGCACAACCACATTGTTCGTTTTCTCGTGTCGCGGCTCATATTTTGATTTCATTGTCGTAAAAGTACACACTCGGTTTAACTTGATCTATAATGTGCAGTAGTGAAATATGGAAAAGTAAAAAGACAGACAATGATCAGGACCTTATAAACTCAGTTCCCACATACCGCCCTCACGATCAAACGGGAAAGCAGTATACATGTATACATAAACTAAAAACACTTCCCCAGCAAGGTGTATTAATGTTCATTTGCATAAATTTGCAAATTTCCTTTCAAAGTCCAGGAACGTTTCTTATTTTCAAATTTTGTGATGATTACTGACTTTTTATGGCCATCTTTCTACTTCAAGCAAGGTTTATTTTCACATTCCGTCAAAATCTGTTCAGTTAACAAGACAGTGTGTCATTTTCATATTTTTCCTATTTGTAGTAACAATGGATGGCTGCCACCCCAATCTGCATATAATTGCAAAATGCTAATACACAGATGATTCTTATCATATTTGTAAAAGCAAGCCATTCAGAGGCTCTTGAGATTTCCCCAATTTCATATTTTGCTATTTTAGTAACAAAGGACATCTTGCATGATTTGCATGATTTTAACGAACTCTTTGCATAAATCATTTTGTCCTGCCACATGTATCGCCTAATACAGAGAGAAATTCCAAATGTGCATTGCACCTGACTTTGTAATACCAAGTCAATGAGGCAGAGCTCGGGCATACAGAACACATTCCAAGACAAATTCAAGCAGATGCAGCAAAACGAAGAGATCACATTCCCTTTAAAGGTGCAAGTTATCTAGCGACAAGAGGTGTAATTGATTTACTTTTAAGCAGGTTTGGCAGTGGTGAGAAGTTGCTGGAAAGGTTTGTTGCACACCTCCTTGAAATACCCAATATACGGAAAATGCTAGTTTTTCATTTGACTGATATAAAAAGAGCTAAGATTTCAAAGATAAAATTCATGATAGGGGTACAACTGCATCACAGTTACTAATAAACTCCGTTCGAGAGTTGCCAGCTGTTGTTAAAGATCTGAAGGGTGAAGTTGATAAATTAAGCAACAAATACGATGATATTGAACAGTACACTCGGCAGAATAGTATAAGGATCGCTGCGATACCTGAAAATCCTAATTCCACTGTTGAAAATGAAAACGCAGTATGTGAAACTCTGAATACGTACTTACAATCTCCTGTTTCACAGGTGGAAATTGATTCATATAATATTTCGACCAAACACAACCGAAAAATCGAAACCACGAGAAATAATTGTAAAGGTCGTAAATTATAAGTCTTAAAATCTTAAAGAGTTCCTTTAAGAGCAGAGAACACATTCAAAAGAAGAAAAATGGCCATACTAAAACTACAATTCTAAACAGAGTGCCTATGGAAAAGCTTCGAAATGACAATGAATCACGACCTATGAGTGATCGAAGATCTTACAAGTGTATGGAATAAAATTTTGTTCAGAACTAAAAAGCTTATAAGACAAAAGGGAAATAAAGATGCATTCTCGAGAGATGGCCGTATCATTATAAAACACTGGGTGTTAATGGCAGAATCTTTTCCGTTACAACAGAGAACTTGAATGTATATGTTCTGCGCAAAGTAGGAATAGGTACAATTCCGGAAATGTCCTGCGCAAAGTAGGAATTCTCACTTTGTGTTACAGTTCCGGAATTGTACCGGTACAATTCTAGAATTGCGCAAGGGATTTGGTGGTTTATCGAACAGGTAAATGGGTCTGCGCAAAGTGGGAATCTTTAGGACAAAGTGGGAATCGAATATTCATTTGATACAAGTAACAGGGAACTGACTTTTAGATGAGGAATCTGTATTTTTGACAAAATTACGGCCTCATACTTTTTTTCGAGTTTCGGCATATACAGGATGACTAGCTCATATAATCAACTATATGCAGAGTTTTGACCAGTTGATTTGAAACTTTGTTCACATGCTGCAGACATATCTAGATGTGCATGTGCCTTTTGATGAGTAAAATATTAGATGGAAAAATTACGGCATTTGAAACTAAGAAATTTGTAGGTTATGGCTAATATTGTGTGACAAATGTATATAATCAACTCCAAAATTGTAAGCGATCAGTTTGGAACTTATAAAAATATTATAGATGTACTGTTGCTAAGCATGTGCTTTTTGAAAAAAAAAATGACTGCCTTCCCGAACTTAGAAATATTTATAATTTTGGATGACGAGTTTGTGTAATCAATTTCTTCCACAGTTTTAAGGAAACGACTTGAAATACATGTATAGAAAGTTGCTTTCAATGCTAGAGGCTCAAACATTCTAAATTATAATCACACGCACACACACACACACACACACACACACACACACACACACAATGATCATATCAAACGATTAAATGCAAACATATATTTGTTAACTGCATTAGCATCTTCATTATTCTCACTTTGTCCCGATTCTCACTTTGCGCAGGGACAATTCCAGAATTGTTTTGCGCAAGGTAAGAATTCCCACTTTGCGCAACAAAGTGAGAATTCCTACTTTGAGCAGGACAATTCCGGAATTGTACCGATTCCTACTTTGCGCAGAACATATATATTGTTAATACAATATCAGACTAGACCCCTAGATGACAGGTCAGACTCTCAGTCGGCGTACCTCGGGGCTCTCCTGTGTCATTACAGCAATCATATGATGATATTTGCCCACCAGGTCTGGCTGGTCACATGACTGCAGCTGTAGGCGGGACCGTTGAACAAAATGCTGAGGTATTTGACCCTTCTCAGTAACTGTTACAGTCTAAATGAACTGGGGCCGTATTTATAAAACGACTTAAGTCGTTGCTATGCTGTTGCTAAGGGTAAATTTCTATGAAGGAGATCCCCTACAACTATGAAATTTGCTCTAGAGGAACAGTCTTATTAAACTGTTCCTCTAGAGCAAATTTCATAGTTGTAGGGAATCTCCTTCATAGAAAATCAGCCTTAGCAACCGCATAGCAACCACTTAAGTTGTTTTATAAATACGGCCCCTGGTAAGTATTCATAATCCAAACCTCACTCTGTTGGCTGAATGTGTTATGCTCTTAAAAATGTCAAATGACCATACAACCTAATCATATAAACTTGAATATTTCATAAAAATGTGACAATGTGTATTGGAAAACTGCATTTTTGCCAAAGTTTTATTTTTGTCAAATGGTTGTATTTTTGTCAAATGAGCCGCGACACGACAAAACCAACAATGTAGTTGTGCGCCCTGCGCAGACTCAGATCAGCCTGGGCATCCGCCCAGTCTGATCAGAGTCATCGCTGTCCGCATGGAGATAGTTTAGACCCTTAGCTACCCTTTAAGCCCATAGCTAAGTCTCTGACCCGACTGGGTTGATGCCCAGGTTGATCTGAGTCTGCGCTAGGCGCACAACCTCATTGTTGGTTTTCTCGTGTCGCGGCTCAAATGAAGATAACGTTTGTGGCTTTCATGTTATGGGCAACTTTTTCACTGAAGAGTATACCCCTTTTTTGAACAGGTAAGTTATCCAGTGGAGGAGACTGGAAGTCATGAAAGATGTTTCTCTCTGTAATAATGGCGGAAAAAACATAGAACTGTACCCATTCACCTTTAAACTAAAGTTGTTTTTGCAAATATGTTGTTAAAACTGATTTAGATATAACTAAATGTTATCTCCGAATTTATTACAACGTCACTGATCCATGTACAAGACAAGAGATGTGCTTGATAGCAGATTTCAGCCTAAATATTCGGTTGAATTTTCCTCGGCCAAATAATCCAGTCGCAGGAAGAATCAGGATAGATGGGAAGAATCAGGATAGATATTGTTGTAACACTGAATCTGTCATTTTTTTAAGTTCCTATAACCACAGACAATATCGATGAGAATTAATGTTAGAAATAGATATTTCGCTATCAAATTGCTTCCAAAATTAGCTTTTCATGAGTGATTTTAGTCTTTGTATAGAAATTGCTTTATCATGATATTTAAGCTAGGCGTGTTTTATTACCTTTACAACACGTCTGGTAAAATTGCAGATCCATTCACACCTAGCCCTTAAAAAAGAATTATTATAATAATTAGCTTTGCACATAAAAAATATAATTGTTTCTTGTTATCTTAAACACGGATAGCTCAAAGAACTCTCGTATATCAAAGAACAAAGTGTAGACAAATATCTTATTCTTGTTTACACCAATTTCCACTTCTGGCATCTCAAACTAGTGGTATTTCAAAGTTCATTTTCTTGGACAAAATTTACTTTGATGTATCATTAGTTTGAGATGATTTTTCCTTTCAGATATCAAAGAGATACTGTCTAAGAATTCTATTCGACCCAAGTTTTTGGTTTGGCCACTTTCGGGAATCAAGCCGACAGTAATAAAACACGAAATTGGGATCTCAACGACATTGATAAAAGGGTTGAGTTTCATCAATATGCCTTGGAAATTGTAGTTTTTAGCATGCATTTTTATGCCCCCGAAGGAACTTCGGGTGGCATATTAAAATCGCACCGTCCGTCCGTCCGTCCGACCGTCCGTCAGTCCGTCCGTCCGTTACAAATCGTGTCTCAGCGATAACTTTAAAAGTACTGAAGCAAATTTGATGAAACTTCACAGAAAGATAAAGCATAATGAGAAGGTGTGTCGCGCGCAAGACTCAGGTCCCTACGCCCAAGGTCAAGGCCACAATTGGGTCAAAGGTCAAATTGTGTCTTAAAATCGTGTCTCAGCGATAATTTTAAAACTACTGAAGCAAATTTGAAAATTTGATGAAACTTCACAGAAAGATAAAGCATAATGAGAAGTTGTGTCGCGCACAAGACTTAGGTCCCCAAGGTCAAGGTCAAGGCCACAGTTGGGTCAAAAGTCAAATTGTGTCTCAAAATTGGGTCTCATTGATTGCTTATATACTACTGAAGCAAATTTAATGAAACTTCACAGAAAGATGAAACATAATGAGAAGGTATGTTGCACATAAGATTTGGGTTGCCAAGTTCAAGGTCAAGGTCACAATTAGGGGCCAAAGGTCAAATCTCGCCTCTGTGATAACTTAAAAGCTGCTGAAGTGAATGTCATCAAACTTCACAGAAAGGTAAATTATTATGTGAAGGTATGTTACACACAATATTTATGATCCGAGATCCAAGGTCAAGGTCACAATCTGGGGCCAGAGGTCAAATTATGTCTCGGCAATTATTCAGAAAAGTACCATAGCAAACTTGAAAGAAAGATAAAAGCCTAACGAGAAGACATAGGTTCCCATACCCAAGGTCAAGGACGCAACACAGTTTGGTTAGTGGTTGAATTAAGTCCCCTCGAATCCTCTTAAACTTCCAAAGTGCATTTAAACATTACAGAAAAGTAAAACGAAATGAGAATGTATATCATGTGCAAGACCCAGGATCTGTGCCCAAGGTCAAGGTCACAGCTAGGGTCAAAGGTCAGTTGATGGGGCCTTCGGGGGCATTTGTTACACACTGTAACATTTCTTGTTTTCATTGTTAGTGAAGACAAAATTTTAAGGACTCGAAACTTTGAAGTGTCTTACCTGAGGAGGCTCAAATTGGAACTTGTCCGTGGCTTAGTGCTCATCAGTATCCTATACATGTCTAATACTTTCATTGCGGTTTCATTTGTTTTATGTTCGGTGCTGTTTGGTTTATTGTGTTATCATTTTAACCCTTCTGTGATAAAAATTGAATATCAGAAAGATCAGTCCGACTGTGTAGCTCCGCGCTGATCTAAAAGTAAAAAGTATGCAAAGACCAGGAACCGAAACAATCCAAATCCAAATCCAGCCCTCAAACCATAGTTGGAAACAACTAAGATTACAAATAATCAAGATACAGAGAACATATGGCCAACCGAGTGAGCAGCTTGTTCCCAAAAGGTGGCCACTCAGCAACGCAAACCGAACCAAAAATAATAAGAACATACATAAGGTAAAACATCACAGAAACTCTGACACCAAAAACAGGCAACAGAGAACCACAACAGAACTACCGCCTTGGAACGGTCAGTAATGAATTACTGGGGGGCTTAAATCGATTTTACAGGCCCAACCTCACCCTCAGTTTCTGAAGTGGTACAAAACATTTAGTTGGTTGTTCGGTTCGCATGATAACCCTCTAACTCGTCAATGAATCATCACGGTAAACACATAAATCAAATTTCAACACCATGAAGAAGCAAAGACTCAACAGATACAACGGGCCGGCCCGTCTGACAGGTGGAGATCCCTGGCCTGCCAAACAACCCCACTGGAAATCTGAAGCAAAAGAAGGTCACCAGTTGTAACCCTTCTGTTGGCCTAAGTTATTTAGTTTGGTAAAAATAGTTGAGTTGCCACCTATTTGGGAAAGAGCTGCTGACTCGGCTTATCACTTGTAATTTATTGTTTGTTGGGATGTTATTGTCAATCTTTCCCTTTGATGTTGGGGATAGGGTTGCGGATATGATTCAGTCAGTTCCTGAAGTGTAGTTACTCTTCAAATTTAAAAATGGTAGCTTCTGTCATATGAAAAAGTCTTATCAGAGCACCAGGTAAGAGAGGGTATTGAGGATAATTCAAGGATAATTGTCTTATTTTTCAACGAAAACTTATGTTGTGATCCCTCATTAGAACCGTCTCGACGAGACGGTTCTAAAGATGGGTCACAAAATGTTTTTGTGGAGACATATGGATAATTATCCCAAATTATCTCTGTTACCCATGCAATGTCTTATGCAATATTATAAAGGAGTCATAATTCAGTAGCAAATATGCGGATTGCATTAATATTAATGATAGTATATCTTTAAACGAGGTGCCTCGAAAAATGTAGTTTCTAACAACGTGGTAAAACATCCCATTTTAACACAAAGTGAAAGATCAAGAGTTAATAACTCTGAAGAAAATTTTGTTGGTTTGGTTCAAATTCAAACTTGACCGAGATCTGCACACATCAATATACTATATAACTTCAAGAAGGTTCACTAAAATGGAGTTTCTTTCGCGCTGACAAGTTTTAGCAATATATTATAAGCAAGGGGCCATAACTCTGCAGAAAACAATCAAGATACCGGCAAATTGTTATCTGTAGAAAACAGTCAAGATACTGCCATATTGTTATAATATTAATAAGTATCTACAATAAATCGTTTTATACTTTGGCTTCCATTCTTTTGAGTTGTTTTGGCTATTTGCGGGTTCTTGCTGCATCTGACATCTATTTCCTGATGCCCTTGTCTGTGGCTTTTCTCGGGACACAGGGGTTGAGATGGCTCATTGGGGGACGCCTGCGCCCGTGGGTTAATTCGTAGGTGTCTCTTACCTGATGTCCGAAGCTAATGTGTCAGCGGAAAGTGACAGTGTTAATGTGGCTCGGGGAGGAATGCTCGCTGCCTGCTGAGACCTGCCCATCATCTCTTTTTTCAAACTTTTGGGGCTTAGCGACACTGAAGAATTTAAATACAGAAACGCGCGTCTGCCGCACTAAAATAGGTCTGGATTCGTTTATTTTAGAACAACTGGGCCGATATCACTGCTGGTGGACAATTTGTCCCCGAGGGTATCATCAACCCAGTTAGTATTTCAGTGTTGACTCTGGCTCTCTAGCATTTGGGTCACTACTTGAATACTGATTTAAAGTAACCTCATTCCATTTGATGTACGTATATCGGGTATAATTTCTAAAATTTCTCAAACTTAGACAAATTTCAAAGACCCATAACTCTATAGTTCATAGTTAAATTTGACCTTCTGTGTTATAAATAATGCACAACACTCGTTTCTGAATAAACCCTTTTCTGTATCACAATATCATTAATGAGCTACATCATGCGAGTTACAACAACGTGTGAAAGGACTTCTATGCTGAAAGCGTGAATTTTCCCCATGATTAAAAAGTTATACGGATCACAGACTTTTGCTTTGCATTTATGACTATGACATGCAACTTGCACGACGAATGAACTTTCAAGAGTTTGTATCTATGTAAAGTACGTTTAACATACGTTGACGTCATTGTTGAGATTAATTGTAAATTATCCTCAAACTGATCGTTGAAATAATGATTTATTGTATACATTTCACCTTTTTTTTTACTTACATTACTTTCATAACAGACTACACTGAATAGTTTTGACCATATGTATCTGACCTTGACCTCATTTCAAGGTCATGGTACACAAGGTACACAATATAAACCCTTGAAGATCACAGTGCTACTGTTGACCATTCTTCTTCTTTGGCTTACTGAGCATCGCCCCTACCCCCCCCCCCCCCCCCCCCCCCCCCCCTCGTGAACCAGCTTCCCACTCATATATATTGCGTACTTGCAACGCATAAGTCTGCTGCATAAAGGAAATCCTCGCTACGGGGAGGGGGGGAGGTATTTGTATTTTTGTTATAGGGAAGCGTTCTCTTTTGGCCGTTTTGACCGGAAGTATAACTATGGTTTTGCATGTTTATATGCCATTCAGGCGTAACGAGAAGGAAATCAATGTTTTATATTGTGATATGCATGTATTTGGAATGCAATTTTGACAAAAATGTATGGAAAAATGACTGATTTCAATATCCTTATTACCTTGAAAGCTGAGCAATGCAAAAACCTTGAATTTAGGGTAGGTAAGGTCAGCCTGCATAATCTCCCCATGTCTTTGGGTCTGAATCACAAATGAGCTGATTTCATACGGTTGACATATTTGTGGAAGCTCTGCTAAGAAAAATATGCACACTGTATACTTTTAAAAATTCGGACCTGTCGTGCCGGTCTAATGGGGATAATCCTCGCCTTAAGCACAGGGGCCGTATTCATGAAATGACTTAAGTGGTTGCTATGCTGTTGCTAAGGCTAAATTTCTTTGAAGGAGATTCCCTACAACTATGAAATTTGCTCTGGAGGAACAGTCTTACAAAGACTGTTCCTCCAGACCAAATTTCATATTTGTAGGGAATCTCCTTTATAGATATTTAGCCTTAGCAACCGCATAGCAACGACTTAAGTGGCTTTATGAATACGGCCCCAGAAGTCCTTTCGATCATCCTTATTGTTTACACCGCGTCTATAGAGGCCTCACTGCTGACTTTACAGTTTGTGCCAACCCCAGAGATGGCTGGTGTGACAAGAGAAGGCCCTGATCAGACTGCACTCAAGTGCAGTCTCATCACAGCCTTTACTTGGCACCAATTTGAACCAATGTTTGAAATCAGATGATGTGGCTCCTTAGTAAAGTGTAACTCGTGTAAATATCTGATTGGCCGATGTTTCCGTTGCTGAATGACGCAAAAGCCCGAAAAACTACCAAAATAGTTTGGTATCCTTACCAAAAAGGTACCCAGCTTATTGAATAGACAGATAGATTCGCTTGTCACTTACTCAAAATTACGTAGACATATCCTCCTATTAACCCACGGGTATGTATGGAGTGCTGACAATGGAGTTCTCACACAATTACCGAGTAGGGGTCAGTTTATCTGACATTTGCCCAATATGGGGTAATTTACACTAGCGTCATCAGTAGGTGCAGGAGTTATTCTGATCAGAGTTGTTAACATAATGATAAGTGGTCACAGTTTTTGTTTCGTAAGCACCAAATACGTAATTTGAATTTTTGTTAGTCATACTTACAGAAATATCATCGTTCCTAGAAAAGCTTTATATGTATATACTCAGAGGCAAAAGAAAGTATACAGGTAACGCAGTCTCGATTTTTCTACAGAATGCATATCTGCATAATACCTTGGCACTGTAGATAAATACAATCATTTTTGCATAATTTGCAACAATTTTCAGTACAATCGGTCAAAGGATAAGGAATTGACATGGTTTTATAAAAAAAAAAACAGGTGTCAGAGTCATCATTGTCGCTTGAGTAGCTCCCCTTTAAACAAACACTTTGGACAATAGAGATTGATTTTATGCATTTTTATGCATTACATTAAAAAGGGTTGGAAGGTTTGTAAAACCATGTCACACTCTCATACAGAAAACGGGGTAAAGTATAAAATTTTCGTACAAAGAAATAATGTTTTTGGCGTCTTCTGGTAACATGCATTGAATAGGCACGAAGTTCTTATGGGAAATTTATTTGCAATTTTCTTTCAAATAAACAAGTCTATGAAGTTCCTTTCAATTGTGGACAAAGGCAAGATGCCAAGCAACAATTTTCCGAAAATTTCAAGTGAAAACTTCTAACACCAGGTAAGATAGAGAAACATTTGATTTCCTATAATTTTAATTCAAAGGGCGATAATCTGAGCCATGTAGCATTTCTAACTACGGTTGACGACGTTTGGTAGGAGTTTCAGATTAAATGATGATGTGGTTTTATTCACAGACATTAGCGCTAGATATTCGTGAAGTGCAAAATGCCATCCGCCATGTGCAAAAGGAAGTTTTTATTGGAACTCCTGATTTTGAATTAAGGGCCATAGCTCCATTATTAATGACTGTAAAACAATTTGTGTTAGTGTTTTACACAGCTAGACGTTTGCCAAAATGGCATTATTAGTATGTCTACGCAGCCATTTACACAAGGCCCTGTATTCAAAACCAAAAACTGTATAATTTTTATTGCCTCTGAGTATATTTTTAATAAGCAAGTCCGTTAACAATAACTGGCCTTTTTCCTTTACCAGTCTCTTCCATGGCTTAAAACCTTCTAGAATTAATTGGACGCCTAACAAGAGGGCAAAACGGTCTAATGCTGGATTTACAGTGTTCCTGATAAGAAAGGGTAACAGGGATATTTTAGGGCTAATTATCATTACTTCTCCAGAAAAACCTCGGTTGCATTAGACATAACGAAAAATATAACTTTTATCATGTGGACATGCTTTTCCCATCGCAAGTCCAAGGTTTTTTTTCAAGAACCCCGTCTCTTATGAACAGTCAAATTCGAACAATTGTTTTATAAATTATGCACAACAGCTGTTTCTCAATAAAACCTTTTCTGTATCATACTACAGCAAAAAACATTTCTTATGGTTAAACTTTTCAAAATGGCTGCCGCAACAACCCCAGTAAAGTGTAACTCGTTCAAATACTCGTATTATCTCATAGGCCTTTGTTTCCTCGCCAAATGAAGATTTATATTGCACGGGTAACTGCCAAAAATGTACGCAGCCTGTTGAATAGATTCGATTCCTGACTGATTATAACAATGTAGACATTTCCTCCTATGTACCCACTGGTATGTATGTATGGCGTGCTGACGATAGAGTTCTCCAACTATCACCGAGTAGTGGTCAGTACATCTGACATATGAACCGCGACACGAGAAAACCAACAATGTGGTCGTCCGCCCAGCGCAGACTCAGATCAGCCTGGGCATTCACCCAGTCTGATCAGACTCTTTGCTAAGCGCTTAAAGGGTAGCCGAGGGACTAAGCTACCTTCATGCGGAAAGCGAAGACTCTGATCAGGCTGATCTGAGTCTGCGGTGGGCGCACAACCACATTGTTGGTTTTGTCGTGTCGCGGCTCATATGAAGTCCATGGGGTAATTAACACTAGCGCCACTAATACGAAAAGGATTTGTGTTAATCAGAGTTGTTAACATGATGATTTGTGGTCACAGTTTTAGGTTCGTAAGCATTAAGCGTATATTGAATTTTGTTTGTCATGATTTCTAGAAATATCGTCGTTCTAAGGAAATGTTTAATTAGCAAGTCCGTGCGTACATTAGGTACAAAAAGTAACCTTCCCCTTTTTTTTGTTATGTCCGAAAAACGTCTAGGATTGACTAGACGCTAAACAAAATGGCAAAACAGTTTAATGCCAGATTTATATTTAAGCGGAGTTGAGGCTTACTGAATGAGTAACCCTTCAGAAAAAAGGACTGAAAACCTATCTTCTAGTTACAGTGGAAAGTTTAGCTGCAGTGGGCGATTTCGCTTTCCTTTGGGCTCACATTTTTTATCCCCGACCGAAAGGTTCGGGGGATATAGCGATGAGCCTGGCGCCTGTCCGTCCGCTCTATATCTTGGATAGCCTTTGGAATATTTTCATGATACTTCACAGTTATGTGGAACATGTCATAACGCTGTGCGTTGCGTGCAAGAATGGTAACTTTTACAATTTTACTTTTTGAGTTATCTCCCTTTGGTCATTTTTGGCGGATTCGTGTCCGCTCTTTTACTTAAATAGTTACCCTCTGAAATATTTTCATGATACTTTACAAATATGTAGGACAGGTCATGAGGATGTGTCGCGAACAAGAATGACAACTTTTGCATGCTTATTTTTTTAGATGTTTTCCTTGATGGCTTTAGCTGTGATTTCCTGTCTGTTCCATAACTTGAATACCCTTTGAAATATTTTCATGATACTTCACAGATATGTAGAGCAGGCCATGACAATATGTCGCGAACAAGAATGACAAGTCTTTTTTTCTAACTTTTTAAGTTAATTTCCCTTGAAGGTTTTAGGTATGATTTCGTTTCCGCTCTATAGCTTGAATACCCTTTAAAATATTTTCATGATACTTCACAGATTTGTAGAACAAGTCATGACAATGTGTCGCGAACAAGAATGATAACTCTTGTTTGTTACAATGAGTTATTTCCCCTTGATGGTTTTAGCTGTGATTTCCTGTCTGTTTCGTAACTTGAATAACCTTTGAAATATTTCCATGATACTTCACAGATATGCATACCAGGTCATGACAATTTGTCTTATACACGAATGACAACTCTTGCATTCATACTTCCCTATTCATTTCCCTTTGAAAGTTTGAGCTGAAAGTTTGGTGTTTCTGCTCTCATGGAGCATAGAAACTAGTTAAAAGCATATCTTTGTTTACTGCGATGTACTATAGCAGTTTTTATTCAATTTCATTGCATCTAGTGCAAACACGAAGCAGAGAACTTCAGTTAGGGTACTGAATGACCATCTGTTTGGGAAAGAGCTGAATGACAACCTGTTTGGAAAAGAGTTGCTCATTCGGTTTACCGTGCGTATATTTCATGAGCTTTTGTCAGTTTGTATGTGCATTTCTTTCCCTTTTGATTTTGAGGGAGAGCGGGATGTGGGATCTGATTGTACTTATACCTGATCATTACCTATCTCCTTTCATCGAGTTGCTGTTCATTACGGACTTTTGGTCTTGTTAGACGAAGTCTAATAAAATCATCGTTGGCGCCAAAACTTGACTTGATCTCTGTATGGAAGAGAGCATATGTCATGGAATTGTTATTCACCTGGCAGAAGATTTAGTTACATTAAAAATGTTATTATTTGCACTTTGCATTTAGTTTTAAATATGTTTTTCACTTTAACGCTGTAATGATTGATAGAGTTAAGCAGAACGCGAGAAACGCAAATGCCGATGGCTTGACAAAAAATGATTCTATGGTGCGAAAAGTCTTTCGTAAGAAAAAGGCTGTACTCGGTGCGTAAATTACCGGAACGGACCTAATTACCGGATCGGACCGGAACGGACCCTTATTATTCATATTTCCAGCCGATTTTTGAGATATTTTGATACAATCTACACGCGCAGATTAATTCAAGGCCCTACGTATGACTAACATGTATTATCTTAACTTGCAACCCCTGATTTCATCCACCGACTTGATACATATAGCTCTACATATTTTCTATGGCTGAAATGTTGGTCATGATACTATGGAACAAAAATTCGGGAATTTTTGTGTTTTTCATTCGCTCCAAGTCTTGGAAGAAAGATAACCAGATTTTTGTATAAGATTGTATGATTTTAAGATGAAACGCATATGCGTGGGGTATTAAGAGGCCTACCCATGGCGCAAAATACTCAAAGAGTATTTTGACTAATATCTCTAATTGATTTGCGCTAGATGGCATACAGAATATGTATCAATATTAAATAAGAGTTATTTGATAAAAAATATTACAAATATCTACTGAAGATAGGGGAAAACTGGTCCGTTCCGGTGTCCATTCCGGTAATTCAGTCCATTCCGGTCCGTTCCGGTAAATTTACGCACCCGGCTGTACTGAACCGGGTAAAATACAGTACCGTATCATCGGAAGCATATCGGAATGTACCGAAGAATGTCAATAATTTACGGACCAGTTTGGTTTCTCGCCATAGTGGATAACCCCAACGTAAGGATACTGCTATTCAATAATAATATCAGACATGTGATACAGCTGAGAAGACAAATAGGGAGATTTTCCTCTACTTTTTTTCCAAATAGGGAGAATGATTAAACAAAGAAGGGAATTCTTGTATTTTGGTAGGGAGATCTGAAAATTATAATTAGGGAGATGTACAAGACATATATGGGGAAATTCTGAAATTCCAAATAGGAAATGGGCAATTTCAACAGAAACAAAAAAAATATATTATTTGTTTCAAATATGACTTTTTTCACTTCGTCTTATATCTTTTTTTTTTTTAAAGATATTTCTTGTTAAATTACTAAAGCTAGATTGCAGTGACATTGATACGACGCTCCATTATGGTTAAAGGTACAATTTCAGGGGAAGCAACTTTGCCATCGTCAGGTCTGCCTCCCTTCTCAATTAGAGTCAATTTTCTCCTATAAAAGTACTTTTTTTTCTTTTAAAAGAAGGAGTGGAGCAAGTTATTTCCTTTAACAGTAGATTCCATTTTGGACCGGCCTCTTCCTCCAACAAAGCAAACTTGCATGAATGTTCGTCCTTTGTAAAGCTGGCAAAATTACATTGGGGTCTATTTGTACGCCTAAACGTTCAGGGCAAGCTCGTTTATTTCTGGATCAATCTTCATGTGTTAAAAGTCGGAGGACACTTCTTCGTACTAACGTACCTATCACAGCCATCGACAATTGCGTTAACTGTAGCAAGCCTTACATGACCAACTTTTTTCTTTCATAACTTGATTCATTATTGCCGTGACAGGGTATCTGCTTTTTATTAAATGTCACTCGGTCCACAATCTACGATAGAAGGCCATTGTCCTTGATTTTTGTGACATGCCATTCAATCAATTTCTGGTATCACGGAATGTCGCAGCTTCAAATCTGTTGACCTTTAGAGTGTAATAGACTGTCGGCCTTTCAGAAACACGGCTCGTTGGCATTGACGTCATAGACGTAGTTTGATTGTAAACAAACATGTACTGGACAAGAGCCGGTCAATTTATGCAAAACTGTGTCCTACAAAAATCAAGATCTTTCAACAGTGCAAGCAGACCATAATGCTGCAAATCGTAAAACATTTTCGCCTGTGTTTCCAGTCAATGCCGCTGTAGCTAGTATTGCAAGCTTATCCTTTTTCTTTCTTCCACTATACATCTTTATATGAGCGACACATTCTTAAAATTTAGATTGACTGTGGAATATTAATTCCATTTGTTAACTATCCCCAGCTGACTCAATGCGTAGTCTTTGTTAGTGTAATTATGTGTTCTGTTAAAGGTATATGGATTCACATTTGTGAGGAGTAATTTCATATTTAACACTTCCCGTTTATGTCCCATGCCTCTTCTTTATGATGCTGTGTCTTGTGGTTGTGGCCTTTCCTAAATTCTCTTTGACATTGCTGATCAAGTAGTCATCCCAATATTTTTACTCTGTTTAAATCGAAATTGCCATGAAGGGTCACATTCTTCTTTATACCATTGTAAAATGTGTATAAAATACTATGGTATATTTGTTTGTGTTTGCAAGCGCATCGCGCAGAAACCATTTTGTGAATAATCTCATTCATGTACAACACATTCAGAACATTAGAAGCATGTATTGGCTAGTAAGTCAGTACAAGTTATGATGAGGCCTAATTGGCCGAGACTAGCTTGTCTGGCCCAGAAAACGTGTACACTCGATAGTTTTCAGTTCTTTGGTGTGATCCTTGCTTCCAAAGGATAACCCTTTTATAGAACATATACTCTAACCCTAATGTCATTATTGGTATAGGATTCGTCTTCGTCCCAACAGACTGGAAGTATTAGGAAGTTAGATGATTTAACAGCGGAAGATGCAGAGCTCTAGATAAGAGGAGTATTTGATGATAATTGAGGGATAATTTTTTTTATTTCTCATTGAAACCATATGTTGTGACCCCTCATCTGAACCGTCTCGTCGAGACGGTTCAGATGAGGGGTCACAACATAGGTTTTTAATGCAAAATTAACAAAAATTATCCCTTATTATCACCAAATACTCCCTCTTATCTAGAGCTCTGAAGATGTTCTATTTCCATTTTAAAATTCGATACGTTTTCCAGATTTCTTTTTAAGTTTCAAAAGATCATTGAAATTGCGATGAATTGAAAAAAAAATCGAATTATTTCCAGGATACACTAATGAGCAACTTACTATTATTGAAAGCTTGTCACCAGTCATAGTCAAAACAACTTTCAGTGAAGGCTTTAAATAGAGCACACTTTCAGTAAAGACTATCCTTCAATGATTGACAGCCGATTTTATTCAGCCGATGATAAAATGTTAATTAAAAAAAATAGTGTGAGGATACCCTTATTTATCATATCGATAAAATGTTGAAAGTCAGTGAAGAGCCTATATATTTAAATTCCACATCTCACCCACGTCACTGAACGGAGAAAAGTTAGCGTAAAGTAACAGCATTAGAAGTAACAGAAACGAGCGGATAACTCTTACTAAGGTAGGTAGTTTCAAAGCTAACACCCCCCCTCCCCCCCACACACACAGACAATAAATTTCACTTATACTCTGTTTAGACGATACCTGTTTCGATTCGGAACAGATTGCTCCGCAATAAGGTAATCCGAAGCGAACCCACTTGTCTGTTTAGACTATACCGTTTTCGATTCGGTGCAAGTTACTTCGCAGTAAAGTAAATGCAGCATGCTCAAATGCTAACATGACCTAAACATGCCCTAGGTCAGTACAAAAATAAATTTTAATGCGGATTCGCTTCGGTTTGCTGTTTAGACACGACTTTTAATCCGAAGTAAAAGTTAATTCGGCTTCGATCCAAGGTACTCTGTAGGATTAGTTTACTCCAAATTAGTTTTTAATTCGACTTTGATTTGCTAGTGTAAACAGTTAATTCGAAGCGAATTCGAATTCGATTCGGATTAAAACTCTAGTCTAAACAGGGTATAGACAACTTTCTGAGCTTCTATTTATAGCACAGCTACTCAGCACTAGGAATCAGCTGATTGACTGGGGGTATAAAAGTGTAAACAAACCGCTGATGACCTATGATTTCCTAGCATTCAACACATTTGAGTTATTATTTAATTAAAACAAAGGATTTGCAGCCACTGACAGATCACAGTTCAAGCCTCATTTCAATTATTTATAAGTGATATAAAATGGTGTGTTTTTGGAGTATTAACCAAGATGTGATTGTCTTGATATAATGGCAAATCAAACAATTCTTTCAGAATATGCTTAAACATTAAATAATGAAGACTAAGCTATCTGTCTAGATTCCTTTGGTATAGGAAACCCTAAAATATTGCCAGACAAATTTGTTTTGAATAAAGGTTAATGGCTGAACTATGCCAAACTGTGGCCAGATATCTGTTACCCTGATAAATACAACTATTTTGTTTACAGAAGCAGCCTTTCTACAAAGGGTGAATTTGAAATCTTATAAGTCTTTGAGAGGATATGAAATCTTATAAGTCTTTGAGAGGATATGAATGAACACTTCATTGGCCATCATATATGAACCTCCTTGTAGCCATTTGATTACAAAATGGATGTTTCCTCCCTGCAGAGGAGGCCTCCATTTAACATCCCAATCTGAAGGATGGCACACTTTTTTAATGTCATCCTGCAAATGACATTCATGAAGCGTGTTCGGCCACCGAAATTCTAATGCCCTAATATTAATTTGAATTATGGATATCAATAAAGAGGGAATAAATAGTAAAACGGCAACCCGGGTGCAGTTTTACTATTTATTCTTTCTTTCCGGGTGCCGTTTTACTATTTATTGCTTATTTATTGATATCCATAATTCAAATAATGGATATCCAATACTAACATCAATAATTCAAATAACAGATATCCATTTTTTGAATTCTGGATATTAATAAATAGTAAAACAGTATCCCATGGGTGCCGTTTTACTGTAAATTCCTTGTTTATTGATATCCATAATTTATTATGGATATCCATCATTTAATTTGTTTTGATACCTATTATTTTCAATGGATATCTATAATTATTGATATCCATGATTCAAATTATGGATATGCATAAATCAAATTATAGTTTTCCATAAATTATTTTGATTTATAGATATCAATAAATTGAATTATGGATATACATATATCGAATTAAAGATATCCATAATTTCATAATTTGAATTTTGGATATCTATAATTCGATGATATTCGGATATCCATAATTTGATTTATGGGTATCTAGATATCAGTTAATACAATAGAATTATGGATATCCATAATTCGAATTATAGATATCCATAAATCGATTTATAGATATATATTATTCGAATTATTGATATCCAATATTCACCTTGATATATGGATATGAATCAGTCGAATAATGGAAATCCAAAATTTGAATTATGGATGTCAATAAGTAGGGAATAAATCGTTAAACGGCACCACACAGAACCGGTTGTGTTGGTTTAGCCGCTGCAGGATCTAAAGCCTTGATAGCTTTGATCCAGGCTTCTCGTCTCCATGGGGGCTTTTATGGAATTATATGCAAGGAAATTCTCTTTTCCTTATTCTGTTTATTTGTACACCATTCCATGCAGCAGCTTTTCACCATTGTTGGTGGTTTTATTACACATATCCTACTGCTGCAGTTTCTCTGATAGTTTATCTGGGGGATGACCTTTTTACCCCCACTAAATTATTCATGAGAAACAGCTGTGTTTACCTGTTCTGCAGAAACTTGTCTATAAGTCAATTCTCGATATCTCGAAAACTGGTACCTCAAAGTACCCTCTTATATAAAAGAATATAGTGTGACTGGTGTAACGGGGCTCAAAGCCTCGCCGTATCTTAAAACGTGATTCAACAGACATTAAGTTGGATCAGCATAAAGTAGACAAGAAGGAAGGAAACCTGCCAAAATAAATTCATAAACAAAAACGACAATCAAATTTAAAATGCTGCATGAATGCTTTTAGTACATCTGTTTAACATATTAAAAATTATATACCATACAGCCCGTCTTAGAACTGCAAAAAAAAACTGGGAGGGGCTGGGTTCGGGGAGCAAGAGAGGGTTGGGTTTTGATATTGCCCAGGCTGCCCAAAGGTAAAGAAGGCAATCAGTTTACAAGGTTAACCACAAATGCCCCGGCCAAAGACATAGCAGCAGGCACCAAAACATTTGGGCCAGGGCCATCCCTGAATCTGAGACCCAACGTATCGTCGAGCAAATAAGGAGGACGGCATAGCTTTCAATCACGACTTTATTATAAAATAGCCCTGCAGTTCATATTCTATCCCATCCTTTTGTAGTGGATAATTGTTCTGCAAAATATATGGCTCTACAATATTCCTTAATTAATGTACTAAGTCGCCGCGTAGCTCTGTTTCCAATATGACTTGTTGCAGACGTGTTTTCGGGTCATTGTTCTATTAATCAACTTACTCAGGGCGATTGCGATAACACTTAGAATTTAAAATGCTGTACGAAGTTTTATGATACCAAAAACCTGATTTAAGAAGTTTACAATTCAGGACTTTATACTGATTGTTTAAGTTACCAGCATGAAAAATATTCTCTAGCAAAACGAATAATCTGAGATATGTATACTCAACAGGAGAGCGCTATCCGTCCAGCTTCTTAATAAATCCAGTTTCGTATAGCGTAACTTTGACGAATCAAAAAAAAAAAATGGTGCTTCGGTATCATGACATTAACAAGCTGTATTCAGTGAATGCTCTTTCAATAATGTGAGCTTGTCTTTTTATCGAGCCTACTGTCTTTAAAAATGAAAACCAAATCGGCAATGGGACGAGGGTAGTATGTTTCAGAATACATATTATGTAGCAATTGCGGGCATTGTAAGCTAGAACCAAAACATAATTGTAATGAAGTTCTTGAATACCAAGCTTAAACTTCCATAAAAATAAGCTTAGCAGGAAGAAGGTTAAACTATTCGTTTGTCAATAAAGATAATGTTGACAATGTTTAATTTCCAATCATTTAAGAGATTAGACTCGACATGCTGTCATTTGCACCAGGAATTATCAAAAAGTTCTGAAATTACCTGCAGTACCTTCCCGACTTTCCGCGAAGTCAGTGTGTGAAGGGAATCTGTAGTTCGGCCCCTAGGGATTTTTGAGCATTTTTATTCTGAAATTATTGTCAAATTTTAAATTGCCTGTAATGACTTTGTCAGCTGGGTATGTTTAAGACTGAAAATCTATAACTAAGAAGATGACACGGTTATACTGTTGCATTGTTCGTCAAATTCTCAGGTAAACAGCAGGATAAAAAGCTTATGACCGGTTCACAAAGAAAGACAAAGAAAACTTCACAGTTATCGTGCACTATGTGTTCAGTGCATCGCCCGAATTTCAATATTCAGCCTTGATTTGATTCCTGAGTCATTAAAAAGAAATCAATTCCGATGTTACAAACAATAAAATCAGAGTTCTAGTAACCTTTCGGCTTATTGGACGACCTGAATTACTGGGCGTTCAACTGCCACAGTTGGTCTGATTTACGTCATACAGCCTACTTGTTTGTATATTGGCTAGCTTTGCCGGTTAATTGGTGCAAGCCGGATCAATATAATTACTAGTGATAAAAGTACATTTCTTTGTAGACGCTTGGACGACCGTGAAGATTTCTTTAAAAGCCATGTCACGTAAAGGGATAATTCTTTAAATCGGTCTTTCATGGTTTATTAGGCCTTGCTCTTGATATGCTATCAATTCTATTAAATGTCGTTGCTCTATTTTTTGGATGATTTAAATGTGTATCATACACGTTTTCAGAATTTTAATTGCTGCACCATGCAGTCGTCTAACTGTACTTAGGAATAAGTCATTGGCTTAAGGCATTTGGGTAAAATTTAAGGAGAATCCGTTGTACCTTTTTTCTTCTTGTCTTATTCGTCATTAGGGATCAGCTCTTCAAGGGAAGAATTTGCCTTCCTAGGAGTACAGTAAAACCTGTCTTAGTGGCCACCTCTATAAAGCAAGCAACCTGTATGAAGCAAGCATGTATTCAATTCCCAAAACAGGCAACTACATCGAAATGTTTCTGTTTTAAGCAAACACATGTCTTAAGCAAGCATATTTTGATTATCACTTAGGTGCCTGCTTAATACAGGTTGGACTGTATTCATTCCTTATAGGGGAGAGTCGGGTAACTTCGGACAGCGGGTAAATTCGGACAGTGACATTTTTCCTTCATATGCCAGTTGTCCGGAACTAAAACAAAACAATAACTGGCCAAACAGTGAAAATCCTGATGAGACGGCTCATTATGAGCCGTCTCATCTGGATTTTCTCTGTTTGCAATTGTATGTCCGAATTTACCCGCCTGTCCGAAGTTACCCGACTCTACCCTAGAGTAGGCCCCATTTTAAAAGGGCTACGTCGACCAGGAAGGCAAGCGGGAATCTCAAAATTGTCTCCCCTTCAAAATTGAAAATAAAAGAAAAGAAAAAGAAAGAACACGGAATATAGGCCTACCCAATACACCTTAAGTCGTCCTTATTTACGCTCAATAAGTAAACATTCAGACATCTTTCTCTGCCCTGGTAGGCAGCTTTTTGCGACGGGCAAAGATGAAAATATTTGCATGCCAGATTGATCGTCATTGCAGTTGCATCAATAATTTTGAAAAGCTTGTTGGTTTGTTTTATGTAAAATTAAACATGAAACACCAAGCCCTCGCTTCAACACATCCGATTAGCCTTCAAATACACTTATGACGTCACACCATTATGATCACTCTGTATAAGCCGATAAAGTAACTTACGTTATGGTCACTCCGTATAACCTGGTAAACTAACGATATAAAAGTTAATAGAAAGGTCCAGGGTATGTCACAATCACAAAGTGCAACCAAGCCATGACACCAAGAGGAAGAGAAAAATGACAAACACAAACGCGCTAAACAAACAAATGCACAAGAATCGGAAAAAAACCAGCTCCCTCTTCCCCATGCGAGGTGATCATAATGCTGAAACAAACATAGAAACGAGGAGAAAGAGCAGTAGAGGGCTTCATAACATAAAGCTCCTCATTATAAAAACAACACAAAATTAAGAATAACATCGGGACTGCCGCCTTAGAACGGCCAGTAGCATAGACTACCGGGAGATTTAAAACAAATACTGTCGACAAACTACATCCTTGGACACTTTCCTTACGTTTTTCCAGTTATATGACATAACATACGCACACCAACCACATCTTGACATCAAACGGAACGGTTGACCCACCATTAATAATGCATGAAGAGCATTTAGGCCTTTATATTTCTACTCGAGCTGCGACTGGACAAAACCAGCAAAGTAGCATATGCGCTTAGCGAAGACTCACATCATCTTGGGGAAACCGCCTAGTCTGAACAGAGTCTTCGCGGTGCGCTTAATGGGTAGCTTAGTGGCTAAGCTAATTTCAACAAAGACTCTTTTCAGACTGGAATGCAATTCAGACTGCAATGCAATTCTTCTGATGAAAACAATTTTAATACAACTGTAGTCTGTTTTACTCCCCCTCCCCCCCCCCCACTACCCCCAGCACTATCTCTACAACTGAATTGAAAGCTTGAATGAATCCAGTGGAATGGATTTGCAGGGGAGGCACTATCAAAGAAAATAATTTGCTCACATTTCGGAGAAAAATTCGCGTCTGTAAGATTACCATCTCAGGACCTTGGAGAGAATTGTAGCCGATGGCGTGTAGATTACTTATCCATTTCAATTTATTCTGGTCTTTTCCTTTCTAAGGTAGGTTTAAACTATGTCTTTTCGACACAATGCTATGTACTATGCTAAAAAATGTTCAGTGCACATTTCATTTCGACGCCGAAGAAAAAGTGTTTATCATTTCGTCATTTATAATGGCCAAAAACTAAATAATTAGGATGTATCATGACAAGAGAATATACAATAGCATAAATCATATTTTATTATTTTATTTCATTTTTTTTTTCAATATGATTATTATTTCTCTTGTTTTTTTTGTCATGCGGTCAGAATCAAACGGTTAAAAAATTTGACAAGAATATAGGAGTCGAACTTAGTAAAAGGTTATTTATGCGTTAAAACAGCATGACCAAATGTATGTTATTGTTTATACTCTCCCATCTTGTAAATAACTGAACCAAATGGTAACTTGTGTCTCATTCCGTCTGCAATTGTTTATATATAAATTTCCTTGTAGAGTAAGCGAAACATTTGTAGAAATTACATTACTAGTTAATTCTGGTATCATTTGCTCTTTGTTGCGTATAGAACTGGCGAATCTTCGTACGAAAGATTCCCTTGTGTCTACTTGAAAAGTAGTTTCATTTCTTTAAATAGCAGATATTCTGCGAAAAGAGAGCCAGTTTTAGAATCAATCATCTGCAAGTATATCTCCCAGTTGAGACTAAAAGTGGTATGTGTTTCATATCTGTAGAAAATAACGTCAATGGAAATCGAAAACGGAACACCGAAAGGCCATATGTTAACTTTAAAGGCTTATTAACAAATTATAAAAGGTATTTGATGATAGTGGCAGTAAGGCAGAATTGTGATATTGGCAGATAAAACAAACAAAACAAAACACACACACACACACACACACACACACACACACACACACACACACACAAAACAACCCAAAAAACGCCAAATATTATGTGTAAGTCAGTGACAAATGATAACTTCTTAAGATATCAAAATCTGTTTCTCCCGTTTTGGATTGAAGAAGTTGTTTATGATTAACAGAAAAAAATCGTTTTCATGACAAGAGTTTGCAATTTCTTACGCTTCAGAGACTTTAATCCGGTAAGCGTAAATTGCACTATTAAACAGAATTACAACTATAAGGATCGGTGGAAGCCTGATTCAAATTAAAAGCCGTATACAAATTAAAGGTTTTCTACCAGTTGCGGCAAAAAAAGGGAAACACTTTTATCAAGATGCGTAGTAAGTCTATAAGGCTGCTTTAAGTTTTGCAAATACGGGCCGACATAAAAAGAAATGCTTTCTACAGTGCACGACAGCTATACCGTAAAATTCTAAGTATTGGGACAGACATGTGTGAGCAACACGTGCAGACCCAGATCAGACTACTCCTAAAAGGAACAGTCGGATTAGGGTCTACACTGTTTGCTATACCATGTGCATCTTTTAGATGCATTATTGCATTGTTAAATCAATCAGTACCAGTTGTAGGGCCATTACGGTAATTTACTTTGAGTGTTCCAATTTTACGGAGTTTTACGGTAAGTTAGCCTTGATTATCGTGGCATTACTCGCAATTACCTTCTGATGCCCCAGACAATCTTAAACTCATTTATGTCAATTCCACTGACCTTTGGAATATGGTTGGTTTGCTTTGACGTCATACAGACTATTTGATTGTCACTGGCACAAATGAATCAGGGTGATGGTGAACCGGTGCAGATCAATCACACTGGTAAAAGTGCATGTCCTTGCAGACCTGCCAACAACTATCGATGTCCTGAGATGTCAGTTTGAAGGTTAACATAGCAAGTCAATCAAAACTTCGATCTTTTGATATCTGTAGGTGGTGAGAAGGCTTCAGTATCGACCTTTGAGAAGCCTAATGAGCAAAAGCGAAAGTAAATAAAGAAATAAAAATAAATAACTACCAAATAAAAATGAAATAATAAAAAAAGAAGAAACTAATAAAAGGTTTGAGAAAAAATATTCGCCTGAAAATAATTCAGTTTTGATATTTGGACAAACGAAGTTCCTGTTTCTTTTCAACCATTATACCCGCACTGCAATACCGGAACATTGCATGACCACAGGGTATAATCGATTCCGCCAATTTTCGCTTCCTGCAGAGACTGTCCGTCAAATTTGGCTTCCGCCGAGACTGTCCGCGAAATCTTGCTTCCTGCAGAGACTACTGTCCTCGTAAAATGGCTTCCTGCCGAGACTGTCCGCGTGACTCTGCTTCCGGCCGAGAGCCTCGGCAGGAAGCAGAATCACGCGGACAGTCTCTGCAGGAAGCCATTTATCATGAACAGAAGTCTCGGCAGGAAGCAAGAGATCGCGGACAGTCTCGGCGGAAGCCAAATATGATGTACAGTCTCTGCAGGAAGCGAAAATTAGCGGAATCGATTATACCCTGTGATGACCTTGCATACTCAATATAGAAGAACTCACAATTACTGGGGAAGAAACTCAACCATCGTTTGTCCTCCCTTCCTAAAACAGGTCCATTGTTAAAGGGAAAGATTTGCTCCTCTCGAAGCCTGCAATCATAAATTGCATATACGTCACCCATTTACTGTACGCTGCATATAAACCTTTGTTCAAATAGTTTTTTTAGAGGAGAGTCATTTTGAATTGTCTGAAACAACAACAAGCTATATAGGACATACACAACATAGTATATATTTGCTGAGAGAGTTAGGGGTACGTGTGTCACCTTGACGTTTTCGTTAGCTTACTTCGGCTGAAGCGCAAATTTTAAGGAAAGCAGCTTTATGCGAGGAGTTGTGCACCCTTTCGGATAGAAACAAATGCCTGCGCAAGCACTGTCAACTCCGAATAGAATCTCCTAGAAAAGAAATCTGATGAGGGTCTCGAATGTTTCACGTTCAACCCTCAGTATTCTATTACATACACTACATGTATAAGGCCACCTTGGTTGTACTTGATGCTGAAAATGCAGAAATTAGTTGAATGCTTTAAGGTTTGTAAATACGCATAATTACCATACAACTTCAATACAAAGAGTCACTCAGACTTTTCATACAAACAGTGGAGAAAAGTCTTTAATGGTATGTGTAACAAGTAGGTTCTTTAAATAGTAAAGCTACGAATGGAAAGCCAGTTTTACTGAGCTCCAGATAAAGTGGGGCACTGAGAATAATTCTAAATAATGTTTCTTATTCTTCAATAAAAATATATGAAACAAATGTTGAGTCAACCTGTGGACCCAGACCCAGTGAGTCGAGACTTAAACAATCTTAAAATGAGATTCATTATTTCCATCAATTGTCTGGCAGTATTGTATACTTAAGGTCAAAAGTTCTGCACGGATGTTATTTTAACATCCGTGCAGAACTTTTATCCTTGAGTATAGTTTAATCTATTTGAAGCATTCAACTAATACTCAAATGCCAAAATGGATTATCAAAATGGTATTCTCTGCCTACCTCTTAAAATCATTCTCGCTTTCAGTTTTATGCTTGGGCTTACCAGCCCTTGTATTCCTCTTCCGAGTTCAATCTTGCGCTTCCCAATATTTCTCCATTTCATGCTCGCTTATAGCTTGAAGCAAAAGTGGGTAGGTCTGGTCGGTTGACAGTGCTTGGTAAGATTTTCAATGGCGGGGCGTCCCACTTATTTGTACAATAGTCAGGCAAGTGCTTGCTATGCTTGCCTTGTGTGCCTTGTTTGGAAATTTACTCTTTTCTACTCTCTCTCTCTCTACCTCTCTCAATGGAAGAAGGTTCAATATAGACTGAAATACTGTCTCGAAGAGCCGTTCAACTCAAAGCAACCAAGCAGCCAGACAGAGGCATTAAAAACTGTAAGGTAGATTATAAGAGTATTTGTTCAAAAATGCTATTAGTATAGTCCACATTGTTGATTATTGTGGCGTTACTTTCAATCAATCTGATCAGTTGGAACGCAGCTCCAAGGAGTAGGGATATAATCAAACACATAGCAACGGAATTTTGTTCGAAATTGTCGCCATCAAAATGGCTACCGACGAACCCCATAGTACTTTAACGCCACCATACAGATTAATCAAATCGCCCCACCGGTTGAAATTTTAAGAGCACTTTTCTGACTTCCATTGTTGAATTTTTCTGTTAAAATAATTCCAGGACATCCTTTTCCGCCTGTGTAATTATTGACGAAACAGTGCCCTTTACGTCAGCGTCAAACAGGTGAACAAAAAGTTACGATTTACAGCTTATTCGACTTTCTCCAAAACGCAGACCTATGCCATGATAAATATTGATATATATTCTACTATTATGTGAAATTTCAAAATATTTGGTTTTGGAACATTTTAAAATTGCAAAATAACATTTGACCACCCGGTTTGAAAACAAACCGAAATGGCGTCGAAATCATGCCAGCTTACGCGCTAAGTGTTCACTGCAAAAATAACAAACTCACAATTCAGCCTGTCCGTAGAAACGTAACACCTCTCACTGATTAATCTTCAACCAAGACCGAATAAAACAGTCAAGCAAATACATTTTATTCATATTTTATTGTCAGATACAATAATGTCAACTCTCACCTCTATGCTCTAGCAAATCGTAAACACAAGCTTATGACGTGATTTTGAATCGATTAGAAGTTTGTATAATCATGGCTTAAAAGACGGACTTAATCAGCAATTGATGTTCATTTAGGTACAGTTCATGCTATCGTTCAGGATTAGCCTTTCCCTCATAATTGAACGGTAATTTAACGGTTATTTCTTTTTTTTATTAGCAGATCACGCGCTTGATTTCAAAAGTCAAATAAACGGTTGTATGTGAGTAACCTGGGAGGGATGAGAATGCCCCCCCCCCCCCCTTCGTGGAACGGTTACAGTGCTGGAAACAGCCAGTGGCCCAGTGGCCAAATGCGCCTAAATTTTGTCTGGGGCCACCAAAAAGTTTCACATTATGAACTTTAGTGGCTCAAATTTACCCGTCTGGCAATAATAAATGCATCAGATATTCAGCTAGTGGCTAATTTGGGCCACTGAAAATGTGGCCTGCTGAACTTTTGGGCTACCACATTAATCTAGGGAGTGTCAAGCACTGCGGTTTAATAGAAGCAGGAGTGTAGGGGTTATTACACTTTACGCACAATTATGTTTATCCTTTGAGAGCAAGAATAAGAGGTGGGCCCCAAAGATACTTTATATTGCCGCTACTATTGAAATCTTGTTCCACTTACAAATACCAGCATCATCAAATATAGCGATACCTGTTGAAATGTTGTCTATTTGACAAAATTACAATACGCACCTTGCTATTAGCGTACAGGCAGTTACGGCTTTGAGAAGGGTTAGCAGTGCACTGTATGCATGCGATGTTTTTGCATTGCCTGTATAAGTTTGAGAAACTCGTCAGGCATGTGTGTGTGTTTTTGTTTTTTGTTGTTGTTGTTTTTTCTTTGGGGGGGGGGGGGGGGGGGGGGGGGGGGGGGGGGGGGCAACATTTACAAATCTGCAGGTACACGGGTAGATCTACATAAAATAATAGAATAGAATAGAACATTTATTTCTCCAATTACGAACCCTTTCGGTTATGCAGTCACATATAAACAAACAACAAAAGCATTTACTAATAATTCAGATCGTGTTTTCCTATTTCTCTATTAAAATGACTGATGTTGCCTCATATTAGAGTAGTCTTGGCGAGCCGGTTCTATATACAGCCGCAACACGTTTTCATGGATAACTGGCACAAATTATCGTAGACTTATTATCAATACACAACTTTGCTAATTTCCTGTTAGTTTTCCTGAACTAGGAGACTCTTCAAAAATTCTTTGCTCCCAAAGGAGCAAATGCTTTCCTTAAAGAGTTTACTCCCATTGGAAAGGTAGGATAAATCAAAAATATTATTGCCGAGATGCTTCCCCCTGAAAGTGTACCCGGTTGCCCTAGGCCCACACATTTACATGTACACTCTCAATTTCTTTTCAGTTCCTTCCAATGCTTAACATGTTCATTCTTCATTTGTATGCCGACTAAAATTGTAACATTATGATTGTCCGGTTGACTAGCAGGCCAGGGTATCTTACAGGTCACCAGAAGATTTGATATTTTTGCATTTACGAATCGTCCCGAAGGCACATGTAAAGGGCAATCGAATACACACTGTAAAAAAAATTGTAGATTTTACGGTAAAATACCTGGAAGCTGGCTGCCAGTTAATTTACCGTTATTTTTACGGGCGTTTGCCTGTAGAACATTTTTAGAAATCACGATTTGGAAGTGTTTTGCTAACTGTCAGCAATCAAAAATACCTTTATAGAATTGAAGGGCTTTATGACAAAAACAACATCTATTTTATTCTATCCTACTCTGCTTGATGGTTCCTGCAATTTTTACGGGCGACCATAAAAATAACGGGAAATGGACTGGCAGCTGGTTGCCAGTTATTCTACCGTAAAAACTATGGATTTGTTTTTTACAGAGCACTTTATACTCAACTCTGGGCTTAATCATTATTCTTCATACTCTGCGTCCTGAAATTAAATAATTGGGCAGTCGATTTTCGAATCAAATAGGACAACAGTCGAAATACATTCATTAGGCAATGATAGGAATTGAGCTAACGGCCTTCAGATTCTCATCTGAACACTCTAAGCTACCAAATGTGGTGACGTGCGGGAAGGTTTTCACTTTTTCCCTTACTGTAGTATTTTCTGAGGGTCAGTAAGTACACGGGTGACCTGCAACAAGTAAAGACCAAGATAGCTTGCACCACAAATGTTATAAAAGTTAAGATGAACAGCTTGCATGTGTGCATTTTATTATGGATCTTGGCTGGTAGCTTTTTTGTTCTTGCACATTTTGCTAAATGTTGCTTGAATAAGTATACAAAGTTCATACGTATTTCAACAGTTTCTCACACGCCCGCTTTTTTCAACTTTCAAGCAAATTGTTTAAGTATACTGTCAATGGTCTTTACGCTTATTCGGGATGTGGAATTCGCCAAAGTGGAGCGATTCGTATACAGTTTAAGTTCATGTACAGTGCTTTGCTTCCACGGAATAAATGGCTGTTTTTGTGCCACGTGCCAAACGTCGGATGACACGTAGCAAGCCTCCAAATTTTCCCCACACCTCCCACATCCGCACACCCCGACACATTTTCATGCTCACCATCGAACACACGAAATGCTCTTCGTAACTTAATTCAGAACGGAAAGAGCTTGCTTGCAAGCCAATCAGGGTTTTGCTATTCGCTTATATAGGCCCTATACAGTTTTGTATCTTGAAGCAGTCTTGTTAGACTAAGCAGATGTTGCTGTTATCATATCCGACAAGATTCCTCTTTCCCTGTTGCGGCTCAGCTGTTGGTAAGATTCAAGTGATTGTAATAAATCTCAGTATATGTAACAACAATGAAGACAAATCGGGCAGAGAGAGAGAGAGAGAGAGAGAGAGAGAGAGAGAGAGAGAGAGAGAAAGAGAGAGAGAGAATACACTGTCACAGCAACGACTGCTCAAGTCATGTTTGGGACCTATACATCACTCCACACTGTAAAAAAAGATCTGTAGATTTTACGGTAGAATAGCCAGTCCTTTTCCCGTTATTTTTACGGGTTTTTGCCTGTAAGACATTGTTGGAAATCACGAAATGGAAGTTTTATCTTAACTTGGCGCACTCGAAAATAACTTTGTATTGTTGAAGGGCTATCTAACCAAAACGACATCTGCTCTTTTCTGTCCCACTCTGCTTGATGATTCCTGTGATTTTTACGGGCGCCCGTAAAAATAACGGTAAAAGGACTGGCAGCTGGTTGCCAGTTATTTTACCGTAAAATCTACCGTTTATTTTTGCAGTGCAGGCATCAGTCAAGATGAATGCCCCCACTTCTCTGGCCCCCACCCACCCCCACCCTCGTCACCAGCCGCCTCCTTCCATCCCCACCTGGCTTGTTTCTTTCTAAGTAACTTGAGCCGCGACGCAAGAAAACCAACAATGTAGATGTGCGTCCATCGCAGACTAAGATAATCCTGGGCATCCGCCCAGCCTGACCAGAGTCTTCGCTATCTGCAGGTAGCTTAGACCCTTAGCTACCCTTAAAGCGCTTAATGAAGACTCTGTGCAGACTAGGCGGATGCCGAGGCTAATCTGAGTCTGCGTTGGGCGCACAATCACTTTGTTGATTTTCTCGTGTCGCGGCTCATATGTTCTCTGTAATTGTTGAGCAAATTATAAAATCAGATCGTAAATTTTTGAAAAACTAGACAAACGAAACGACAAGAAAGAAACTCTTTACTTCATACTGATGCATTTCAGGTTCGACGTATAATCTGTTTACATGGCATGCGGACTGGCAATCTAGCTCGAGGCAATATACGTCATTTCTTTTATTACGTCACGACCTAATAATTTATTTGACAGAAAACAGATGACTGTTTGAAAGATAAATAATATTAGAAAAGGATATTATTTTCACAAATTTGAGTGACAGAACGTCAGATTTGTACAATGCCAATCAGGTCAGCAGTCAGGTAAGGTATGTTCTACCAGTTTGTAGTCTATTTTAGCTAACTAAACTCCGTCATTTTTCTCCTCTTCAAGTATTTAGCAATCTGAGCTAATGTTTGACAAGCTGTCGACCTCAATTTTCTGTCTAAATTGTGGCTGTCCGGCAAGTATTGCTGGTGCTCATATCACGTGCAAGACCGTTTCCTGAGCGTTAAAACTACGGATGCCATCTTTTATTTTGCAATTTAAAAATGTTCCAAAACGATATTGCTTGAAATTTCACATGCAAAAAGAAGAAATAATAAAGTTTTCGATGGCATGGGTGTGCGCATTGGAGAAAGTCTCAGCTTTCTGTAAATTATGTTTTATGTTGATGCAAGTTTTCGGTAGAATCAAGATAGAGTATTGTCATTTGACGATGAATATTTTAGCATTTCGAGCAATTTTGGCCCTGAATTTTGTTGAGAAAGCCTGCTTAATACTAGTTTGCAAAACATTTTTATGTGTTTAATCATTTTAATATAGCCAATACCTCTAAATACATTTGAGAATAATGGGAAATTTCGTCAAGAACCATGTTCGCCATTTTTTCGGCCTATTTTTTATGTGGAAGAATCCACCGTTGTAAATACAATCACCGCTTTTCGAGGGTTTGCGTTCCAACTGGATACACCAGACAATCTGAAATCATTAATGTCAGTTCCACTGACCTTTGGAATTTGGTTGGTTTGCTTTGACGTCATACGGTCTACTTGATTGTTACTTGCACAACAGAATTACAGTGCTGCTGCACTGGTGAGCATTAATATCGATACTGTTTCGCTAAAGTACATTTATGAGCCGCGTCACGACAAAACCAACAATGTGGTTGTGCGCCCAGCACAGACTCAGATCAGCCTGGGCATCCGCCCAGTCTGATCAGCGTCTTCGCTGTCCGCATGAAGGTAGCTTAGACCCTTAGCTACCCTTTAAGCGCTAAGTGAAGAGTCTGATCAGACTGGGTGGATGCTCAGGCTGATCTGAGTCTGTGGTGGGCACACAACCACTTTGTTGGTTTTCACGTGTCGCGGCTCATTTCCATGCGGATCTGATGGGGGGGGGGGGGGGGGGGGCATAAATGCTTAGCTCTCCAATGAAATTGATTGCACTTCAACAGGCCGCATTATTTCATTATTGGTCAAAGGTGAATTGATGGATTCTTAAAGCCTCCAAAGTCGTGTCAGCATCGCCACCAATTACTCCGGTGGCAGATAATGGAAAATTTTCCGCGGTCGGAAGATGTAAAATGATGGTGGAATTGACGACAGTCGATGCACAAAATTATGAAAAAGACCAAAATGTTTTTATTTTACATCTTCGAAACTTATGCCAAATAACGCAGAATTGAAATGTGCATATAATCCCATCAGTGCCTTAAAAGTTCTTTCGTATAATCATACAATCATTGTTTGAACACAGGAAAGATCATTTCAGCACTGGCATTCCCATAGAAACAAAAAGGGGGTATGGTAGTGTTCTTCATCTCTAAAAAGGACCAATTTAACACAAAAAAGAAAACGTTGAAAAAATGCTCTTGAAAAAGCAGAAGATTTTTTCTTTTAAAAGCTATCAGTGCCTTAACGATAAAACAAGAAATGGTGTTTTTATTGGTTAATTTATATTACTTTCCTTTAGCGCTAATGCAAGATAAATTATCAGTTATTCGGGTAGACAAAAATCCATTGTTGCGTATGTTGTGAAATCGCTTCACATATATCGCTACGAACACCAGTTAATGAAAATATGTGACTTGATATGCACATATTGTGCTCTAGAGCTGGAAAAAAGTAAAACAATAAGAAGAAATGTTTATGAAAAAATGGCAAATCTTGTCATAAAACGTAAAGCAAAGCAACGTCTATGACGCTGTATTTATCATACATTATCCTAGAATATATACACTTGCCACTGACTTCCCAAATGAGAACCCGTTAGAGCAACTAGCTTCATACACCTATGAAGGACAATTGATCATGTTACGTTGTCGTCAAGCGACGTCTTATGTAAAGAAACGTCTTGATTGGTTCTTGTAACGTTCGATTGACGCCACGCCAGGGCGACGGCTGTTTAACGTTATGGCCAAACACGTCGTTACTAACTTTTATTCGACCCATGTTTTGCCTATTCTACACCGAATTACCATGAAAACAGCACAGAGAGGTTCAGAAATAAAGTGTAAATATAAGAATAAAAATTTGATTTTTCAGCGTTCATCGTGTGAAGAAGCCAGTGGTCGTCGCTAAAATTCTACAAGAAGCGCTTCGCGCTTCATGGAATTTTAGCTCCGCCCACTGGCTTCATCACACGATGAACGCTGAAAAATAAAATTTTAATTCTTAAATAATGTGCAGTATCAATAATTGTGTGTTAGTCATTTGAGTTCTCATTATTGTAAGGTCAGTGTATCATAGAATAATGGCTAATTTCAGGCAAAAGACTTTATTCGTTCAGACATTTACATGTAGTAAGTTTTTACCACCAGGTCTATACCATGTATTTCCAATATCAAAAAGGTCCAAAACTGGGACAAGAGGGCCGTTTAATGAAACTTCACAATACTCATAATGGAAATCCCTACTATTTGGAAATTGTCGGTCATTTATTTTCTTCTGTGTTAAACTCGTTTTACATTTTTCTGGTCATGCACTCTGTCTAGGTGTCCAAACAAATCCCAAGTTAAAACAACCAGGAATTATCGGCGATATGGCTTTCAGGAGCGTTGACAGTTTTCGAATTGTTTTAATTGCAAGGGAGGTAATTTCAACGCAATGAAACTTTGAATAACTGCCATCGATTAAACATACGGAAAAGTTATACGCTTTTGCATGCGGTTTTAATGCTCATCAACGGTCTTTTAGATTTTTTTTTCAAAGTCGTGCCTTGCTTTAGAACTTGTTAAGAAATATGGGAAAATGCTTTTAATAAAAGTGCGGGAAACTCGATACTTGAATCTTTCCTTCATTTCGGTTAAGATAAACATTGAAATCAAATTTATTTATTTTATCCAAATTCAAGTAGGCTCGAAAAATATTCAGAAATAAAACTTTTGGTTTTGGATATATAACTGAGCCGCGACACGACAAAACGAACAACGTGTTTGGTTTAAACATGTTTTATTTCAAGAAACATTCATGACAGTAACAATATTGTTCTATATATAAACATAATAGGATTAGAACGAAAGCATTAGCTTATCTAGTTCTTCTCCTATCGTTATCGTTTGCCTGAACTTGAAAAACAATTGAGCCGCGACACGAGAAAACAAACAACGTGTTTGTGCGCCCAGCGCAGACTTAGATCAGCCTGGGCATCCGCCCAGTCTGATCAGAGTATTTGCTGTCCAAATGGAGCTAGCTTAAACCTTTGGCTACCCTCCAAGCGTAAAGCAAAGACTCTGATCAGATTTGGCAGATACCCGGGCTAATCTGTGTCTTCGCTGGCGCATATGGCACTGTGTTGGTTTTGTCGTGTCGTGGCTCAGTTTATTCCCGGTAAATGGCGGTCATACAATACTGAAAGTGTTATTCTGTCTGTATGGTCACTGTGATGATTCACTGAACAGCCTTAAGATCTCCAAGCGGACAATAGTAAATTACAGATGAATCATGACTGACGGTTTGACAAGGATGTGGGCAACATTTTACCGGTTACAACTCCTTCCTCATCCCGCCCCCATCCCAGTATTTTATACGAGGATTGATCCAGAAGTAATGTCACTGCAGCTATAAAATCGTGTAGAATCAAGGGAGAGCAACACAATTACGTATCCAAGTACCTTTATCTATTTGCATTTTGGTCTGAAAATGTCATAAAAACACAGTGCATAGTAAGTGAGATATCGCGATAGAAAGAAGGCATGGTAACGAAACGCGCCGCACGTCAACGACGTTGTTGACGCACCAGACGAAGTTTTGATATTAAACCATGTCAAAAGTAGCCAATTCGTTGTTCCAGCATAGCACTAATGTCTGTTCACCCATGCCTATCTCATCTTTTAATATTACTTGAACAGCTACGCAACTCAATTTTCAGAATTTACACAATATTCAAATTGCAGAACATTGATTTTCATATATGGGGCCTCAACAAGGTTGACGTTATTGTCTGACATTGCTAATAAAGGTCTTTCGGTTTTCGGATGATGCTAAAGCGACTCATCTGCACCCGTATCGCGCTGATTGCACCTTTTACACAAGCTTCATAATATCTGTTATATCACCACATGCCTAACTTAATAGCTCTAGAGCCTCAAATGGTGATATTCCAAGTTTAAGGAAAAACCGCATATATATCCGCTAACGCTTTTGCCAGAAATCAACTTTTTTTTTCTCAGCAGCAACAAGCATTAGCCCCTAGCTAGCGAACTTCAAACTGAAGTGACGATTTTAAAATTTCAACAGTGTGCGACAGAAATATATTTCGTGATCGCATCAAATTTTCATCTGATTTGGCGTGTTAGTTTGATTTTGATTTGTGATTGCCTTTGGAAATTATGCTCAGATAGTTAACGTTATTCTAACGTGCGGTGCGATGGCGTTGGTGGCATACTTTGAACTTCTATATAAATGGAACGGAAAAAGATTCCAACTTTATAATTATGATGTAAATCAGAACTGAATTACGAGGGGCGTTCGAAAAGTAATGCAAATGGCCTCATAACTTTGTTTAGGGGAAAACTGGGTACAAATACTATGCACATGCTGAAAACACTACATTTTGTCTTTACAATGATACCAAACGCTGTACAAAGACACCTTTTCATATTGACTTACAACGCTTTTTATAAGGCCCCGGTCATACCACTGGGCTAATTTCATATGTAAAACCTTTTCAGTGTTGGGCATTCAAGTCAAAAATCATTGCAAATACAAAATAAATCTTTGTCAGTTGCTTGTCCATTGTTGCCTACAATATTCATACAAAATTTAGAAGGGTGGCAACCGTTATCGATTTATTCCTGGCAAAGCAATGCGCAATTCTAATGACGTTATTGAAATATACGTTAACGTCATTTTTAAAGGCTGGTAGAGGCTTCGTTTTTGGCATTAATTTGAATTTATTAACATGTTTTCGTTGACCCATGTAAATGCTCTAGCTGACAAGATTTTGAATGCTAATACGCTTGTTTTCAATACGATATCACTTAATTTTTGGTAGAAATGGGGAATTGGCTACCACATAAAGTATGGAAAATCCATATTCCCGGGCCAGTATGGAACCCAGATTAAAAATAATTTCCGCGATATTCACAGGACAACATTGCCTGGGCATTGTCTCTAAGTAGCAAAAATGAAAACAAATCAAAGACGCACGATATATAAATTACGGCCTACTAAACTAAAATTCTGCAGTGTCTTTAGGGTATACCTCTTTCAAAGAAGATAAAAATGCGCCCTTTTTAAAAAAATACACCGTGTTTGCAGACTTCCCTACGCATAATATAGCTTTATGTGTTTTTGCAATCAGAAGTTCTGTTTTTATATTGGTTACCGAGAAATTACGTCATTTGCATTACTTTTCGAACGCCCCTCGTACAGTGCAGATTGATATAATTTTTGTAATAATGCTACGATGAATAAGCGCGCAATGGACAGTTACATTACTTCTTGATCAACCCTTGTAACTGACCTTTTTTAAAGCGGTGCTTCTGTCGTGGCTTATCTATTTCATTGTGTGTTGTGACCGCTTATCTGTAATCTGTTTATGTTTGTTTTGTTTGTGTGTTCTTTCATATGATGAGATAGGGACATTTTATGTGTACTCCATTCTTATGGTACCAAGGGTTCCATAGTACAAAGGCAATCTAAAAATGGCTTTGTTTGGAAACCCAGCCGTTTGCTGGGTCTTGATATAGTCATAATGATAAAGTAAGTGGGTGCTACTTTGCAATGCAAAAGAATTAAAAAGGTATCAGTAAAATATTTGGACAAATATCAAATAAGTGAAAAATTGGAAAAGTTTTCAAGCCACCACCAGTGCTATAAACTTATCTGTATTCATTGTCAACAATAATGCATAATTGAGCCGCGACACGACAAAACCAACAATGTGGTTGTGCGCCCAGCGCAGACTCAGACCAGCCTGGGCATCCGCCCAGTCTGATCAGAATCCTCGCTTTGCGCTTAAAGGGTAGCTAAGGGTCTAAGCTACCTTCATGCGGACAGCGAAGACTCTGATCAGACTGAGCGGATGCCCAGGCTGATCTGAGTCTGCGCTGGGCGCACAACCACTTTGTTGGTTTTCTCGTGTCGCGGCTCATATTTCTTAATTTAACTTTTGCCACTGAAAGGCTCAAGATACCCTTCCCTTAAAACTGCAAAATAGAAATTACGACAGGAATATATGGTTTTTCATTATTGGAGTGATTGACAATGGGCAGTCATTAAGCTTTAAAACTGAAGATAACACAAATTTACATAAAACAATTTGATAGGTGGTCAGCGAATTGGCTGCAACTTTTTCAATATTTCTTACCCCTCCAAACGAAGACATGCTTATAAACAAAAGCTGTTTGGTGAAACTTTCTAATAAGCTTTCCACAGAGTCCCACACTGTAAAAAATGTGTTTAGATTCAATGCAAAAATTGCAGTCCGATTTGTTATGTGTTTAAATCGTAACATGTTCAATTTGCAACATGTTTAGGTTTATGTTTAGAAATTAAACATGTACAAACTGGTTATATCTACCCTTTATTTTGAAAATTTCCTCTGTCAACATTTTCGTCTCTTTTTTTTTTTTTTTTCGTTCTTCAACGGGGAAAAGAGAGAATGGATTCATCCGAAATGCGTAACAGAATAAAACCTGTTTAGCAGACTTTGTCCGGGAAAATTATAGAAAAGGCGTACATGTTTAGCTATATGACATATTCCTAAACATGTTTACACCTAATCATGTAACCACTTGTGTTTTATAGCTAAGCGCGATTTTTACAGTGCAGTGAAAAATATATACCATATATCATATCGAAGGAAATTTTAAATAAGCCATTTCCAAATTTCCAATGGCCGTAACAGCCTTATTTCAAGGCTTTATGATTTTCAATAAGATTGATTATAACCATTAATATAATATGTCAAATATTAAGTTTTCTGATCATGTAAGCTTTACAAACTTCACTGTTTTCTATTTGCCTTGGAACCAGGAGAAAGTTATCCGAATAGAAATTAGTTAGCATGATTTTGTTTAAGTCCTGCTTGTAAACAATAACAGGGGTTAAACCAATTGATTTTGAGGGGGGTTAAAATTTTATTCCGTAATGCCCAGTAATATGCTGAAGTTAACTGATCGGGTGTCAAGTACAGGATAATTTAGGATCTTTCTGTGCTTGTTAAAGTGAGATGACGTCACAAGTGTAGTCTCTTATGCATAAAATCAGCAAACACTGTAACATCGCTTGATCGAAAACCTATAGTCAGGACGCTGAAATTCAAAAAGGGCCTATTTTTCGAGTTTAATGCCCCGACAATTCGAATGGATGAATTTGGTATATTATGAAAGTTTATCATTCCAACTTTAACTTAGGGTATGATGTAGTCATGAAAAGTGGATCCAGGACGTAAACTAAGGGGAGATAACTGGGTACCAAAGAAATGCTAGAAATGATCGACTGCCTGACTCCTTATTGTTATGTCATTTGAAGCGGAGTTTCAAGCAAACAACATAAGTTTTAGAAAATGCCTATTATACTGCTAACGACTGATACTTATTAGCTTTCTATCCATTTTGGCTTAAGCCCGTAACATTCGGTTATAGACGTTACATACGTGAATATTCCCAAAATGTAAATAAATTGAAGGCAGAATCGTTTTGTTTTCTTTTGCTAGTATATCATCCTTTAAAATCATCTTTAAATATTAAAAGAATTACAACCTGGTTGATTCCTTGTCATTCACTTACGTTACTACTTGAACTAACGTAGAATTAACGTAGATAACATTTATACAAAATGTATTCCATTACATCACAGCTAATCAGCAACCTTCACCAGCTCCCAGGAAACTCTCATAAATACGGTATTCAGACATTTTTTTTTAAAGAAATACTGTTGACAAAAGTTTGTCGCTATTTTCACCAAGCAGTTTAAGGCCCTCGCAAGCTGCGTTTTATACGTGAAACAGAAAAGAGAGTTGTTATGTGTTAAAAGACTTGACAAATACTGAACAAACAGTCTTTTTTGCTATTTCTTTCTTCTTGTAGCAACGCTCAACACTTTTGCTGGCATGATTATACACCGGTTCAATTTTCTTGCTACGCTTCTCATGACACTAACATATGTGACTTTTAGTCAAAGCAATAAAAAAGAAACAAACAGATACGTTGAGAGATAGAGAAGATATTACCCTTGAAGGGAAATAAAACTACTGATGCTCTGAACATTGTTATTTATAGTGGTGTCAGCCAAGTGACAATCAAACACCAGAAGTGGATGGGCTGGTTTTCTTGTTAAACTGCACAGCACATCTAGCGCACAGCATGGGGAAAAATTCAAATTGAAATTCAAATTGCAATGAGCGTCTGAAGAAAACGGGATCCATGGTGGTGGTTAGACTCCAAAGAGAAACGTTTTATGAAGTAAAGAGTACAGTGTCATTATCATAGGATATTTTGCGAGTCAGCTGCCCTATAATTCTATGCGCAGTTTGATGAGAATCTGGAAGACAGCGATTTAAAATGAAATTTAGTACCTTCAAAACACCAACAAACGGTAGGATGAATTATCCTTGTGTTAATATGTGTATACACCGGTTTTCTTAATATTTTAAGCATGCATTTTGTAACTTATTACAGAAACTGATACTTTGCACACAAATACGTCATTTCATGAATTAATCAGAAAACTCTAGTACACCTCTAAATGGACAGAATTATTGCGTTTTCATTTTGGGCAAATTAAGGTTTAAAAGGGGTAGGGGTTAAAAAAAGGGGAAATTAAAAGCACGGGATCCTATTTCAGTCACCACATCATACCCTATCATAATGCCCAAATATTGTGCTTATCAAATTTGGTAAAAATTTCCTTTCGAATCGCTGGGGCATTAAAGTTGCATGTTTTCGGCTTCAGCGTCCTGACTACTAACACGATCTGTATCTCTGCCATGTTTGACAGCAAACATGAATAACTATATATTTCTTTTAGTATCAGAGACTTGCATCCATCATCACACCATCACAGACTATTTTTCTTTTTTGTTGTTTATCAGCAGCATATACTGTATACATGGCAATATGCAAAAAATAGAGATTTAACCCTTGTAAGTTTTAGGCATCGTTGCCATGGCAACGATATACCTAAACAATATTTTAAAACTACATTATTAGTTGCCTCTTAGGTATTATATATCTAGGATAGTCTTTTAGCACATAGCTTATCGGATAAATGTTAGTTGCCATTATTTAATGATCACCCTTAAAAAGTTTCCTATTCGTAGAAAGAGCCAGAAAACCTCCGTTGATAGAGTGTACTTGAATTCTTTTAGGCCTGGTAAGCTCTCACCATGACCCAGCACCCTTGGGCAACTGAAGTCGCCTGCAGCAGGCTAAAAGGTGAACAAATTTAGTGCAATGGATGTGCATTTTTGTATGGTGCTTTTTTTTATGTAGCTCTTAATTAGGCCTGGTAAGCTCTCACTTTGGCCCAGCACCCCTTGGGCAACTGGAGTCGCCTGCAGCAGGCTAAAAGGTGAACAAATTTAGTGCAATGGATGTGCATTTTTGTATGGTGCTTCTTTTATGTAGCTCTTAATTCCAAACGTTTGAAACAAAAGCGTGATGGACGGTTCTCGGCAAGTAAAGGACAAATAGAATCTATAATTTATGTCCAGTGGGGATAAGCAGATCCAATTCCGAGGTTCTATCGTTCAAGTGGGAAACAAGGCTCTGCCGAGTTTGCCACTTGAACGATAGACCCGAGGTTTGGTATCCTTTCCCATCTTATTTTTCTCAGCTACCAATATTAAAAAGATTGTTTGACTGACTGGTCGCTTCTACCTTAACACGAGCTATTCTGACGTCATTCATTGAGTGATGTCATGAATCAAATATAATTACCTTACATAGGAAATCGAGCAAAGCCAAAGAGCTTGTACAATAGCTTGTAAGCCAGAACAAGATTATTTAATGACAGTTATTATGTAAAATGAATGTTCTTAATCCTGTCTGGTAAGCCATTGATCAAAGAAATTCGAAAATTCACGCGAAGCTTATCCCACATGGCTCATGGCTAGACGTGTGGGATAAGACTTGCTTCTGTCTAGAAAGCACACGGATGACTCTATCTTGTACGCTGTGGTAGATGAGGAATACCGCTCCCAGCCATACTGACGTAATCAAAAGCACATTGCAGCCGCAGACATCCGGTAAAAGACTCGTGACTGTTTGATTTCGAAAATAGTAGGATCGAGTCGGGTAACTTCGGACAACTGGTAAATTCGGACAAACCACTGCAAACAGTAAAAATCCAGATGAGACGGCTCATAATGAGCCGTCTCATCAGGATTTTTACTGCTTTCCAAGTAAATTTTGTTTTCATTTCAAACAACTGACACATAAAGGAAACAATGTCACTGTCCGAATTTACCAGCTGTCCGAATTTATCCTACTTTACCCGATATGTAGTTAGTAATAATTAAAACAACCTTCTAGTTAGGTGGATAACTAAAGGAACTATAAGTTATATTGACATTTAGAGTTTATCATGTAATTTAAGAGTTTTGACCTTAAAAGGTATAAATATATATATGGTATTGACGTCTTAGGTAGCATTTTATTATCTTCTTTCAATTTCGCCGTTAATTAGCTACATGTATCTGTACACCTACACCTAACTTTAAGATATCTACAAGCCGTATTAGTTCGAGTTTGGTGTCTATAAATGAGTACAACTGATATTTGAGGAATTAGAGGGTAACTAGTACCGGCAGAGAGAGTAAATTCCTTGGGTCGTTTAAATACAGTAAACCAGTATATCTGGAATTAAGGGCACGATGTGCGGCTAGGACAGGAAAGGCGAAATGAAATCAGTTCAGGATCTCAAAAAAGCTGTTGATTTATAAGTATCTTTCATGGGTATGAGGTGTTAATAGAAAAATCCGTCACGAGGGTCACTGTTCGGCATCACGAGGCTTGCCGAGCCTCGTGATGCCGAACAGTGAGCCCTCGTGACGGATTTTTCTATCCGCACCTCACACCCATGATAGATACTTTTTGTTGCACATCACGTTTTGTATTATCTTTAGAACTTGTTTAAATTCGTAATTTGAGTGCCTCAGAGGTTTCTATTTGATTTTAAAAGAAGGCACCGCCTTCATCGACCGCCATTCGGTTATTTACGTCAACGTTTGGCATGCATAAACTGACGTCATTTGCCGTCTTTGTGACGTAATGATCTAAAATGCCAACGTCACTTGATGACGCAAATACGTGACCTCGATTGCAACCAATACATTGAATGCTCGTGATTTTTATCCGGTCCTGGGTGAGATAACATGGGTGAGTACAGGGAAAGCACGCGGATATCCTTATTCGATGTGCAAGAAAAGATCCATCTACGGGTTTGAGCTGTTCAACCCATTTATGCCTAGTATTTCATAAGACAAACATTGGCAAACAGTGCAGACTCAGTTCAGACGCCACAAATCGCGGCGTCTGCGATTTGTGGCGTCTGGGCAGGTCCTACATTATTTGCATTGAACAAATGATTTCCTAAGTCTCTGAGATGTCAATTCTTTGTTTCCAACTTATAAGGAGAGAGCGTTGTCTTCAGAGCTAGGGCTTCAGTGTTTGCTAATTTGGTTCTCTTTTCCGGGTTCTGGTTCCTGGCATAATTGTAAAGTCTAATGCCATAAAGCCAGAGGAAAGTTACGCATCCAATTAAATGTCTGTATATATGACGTCATTGATTTATAGGTTAGTAGGCCCATGCTGCAAGCTATTATCATTGTCGGAGATTCGTAAAAAGGTTTAAGTTTTTGTACGGATTCCTGGTATAATTGCAATTTGTGATCGTAGGAGCTTGCACTGTTGTCCTACTTTTATACTGGGGCATCCGTAATTTACACTATTTCCGCGTAACTGCTTTCCCAGCGCTGAGGCTCAATGGTTATCTTAGATAACATAATAACCTCTTCCTAATCCTCCATCCGCCCGTTAGGTAATTAGCAAAATGCATGGCATTGTCCTCCCGTATATATGTTTCTGTCTGCACAGCATTTTCGATCCATTGAATCCGTGTAAAATGACTTTTATGGTCGTGATCCGGCACGCCCTATTCGGACTCAAGCACATCCCAGTGCACGAGATAAAAAGGGGTAACAGTGATAATTTTGGGGTAATTTTCTTATTTTACTCAATAAAAAATATGTTGTAACCCCTCATTGAATCGTCTTGCCGAAACAAGAAGAAGTGTCAAAGCAAGAAATAAAGAAAACCTATCACTGATAGAGAAGGAATGAGAAAAAAAATTGAGCCGCGACACGAGAAAACCAACAAAGTGGTTGTGCGCCCAGCGCAGACTCAGATTAGCCTGGGCATCCGCCCAGTCGGATCAGAGTCTTGGCTGTCCGCATGGAGGTAGCAAAGTGTCTGATGAGACTGGGTGGATGCCCAGACTGATCTGAGTCTTCTCTTGGCGCACAACCACTTTGTTTGTTTTCTCGTGTCGCGGCTCATTAATGATCTCCTTATTATCCTCGACACCTAACATAAGCTGGGGCTTATGCTTACTGGGTTTGATGACCCCCGCAACTAAATAAGTCGTATAATTCAGCTATCAGATGGGCCTTCATTTGAATAGTGTCCCAAAATCTAGATCCTTTTTTTTAGCTCACCTGAGCCGAAGGCTCAGAGGTGAGCTTATAGGATGGGAGTCGAGCCGTCGTCCGTCCGTGGGTCAACACTTTCAAACATAAATATCTCAGAGACCAGTGGGTGGATCGCAATCAAATGTTATCTGAAGCATCATTTGGGTGGGGGAAAGGCTGCATTAGGTTTTGGTGCCGATCAGCTCAGAACTCTGGTTTCCATGGCAACAGATAGCCCCCATAGGGTTATAATGGGGAAAACGGCGTCATCACGTTTTCTCGACTGTTTTTGATTAGATCCTTATCATACTTGCAGGTAATGATGACATACACCAGAGCTTGGATGAGTTCGAAATTTGGCTCGATTCGACCACAGACTACGGAGTTAGCTGCCCTTGAGCGTTTGAAAAAAATCCCATAGGGTTATAATGGGGAAAATGGCGTCATCACGTTTTCTCAACTGTTTTGCTTAGATCCTTATCATACTTGCAGGTAATGATGACATACATAAGAGCTTGGATGAGTTCGAAATTTGGCCGGATTCGAGCACAGACTACGGAGTTAGCTGCCCTTGAGCGTTTGAAAAAAAATCCCATAGTGTTATAATGGAGAAAACAACCTTATCACATATTTTTAGAAAAACTTTGTCATCGCTCTATTGCCTACATTTCTCAGCGGATTTTAAAATAACTTCACGCAAATGTAGGGCATGACAATATCTCAAGCAAGTTCGACTTTCAGGATGCTGCGCCCAAGGTCAAGGTCACTGTGGCTATTTTTAGAAAAACTTTGTCCGCGCTCTAGCACCTACATTTCTCAGCAGATTTTAAAATAACTTCACACAAATGTAGGGCATGACAATATCTCAAGCAAGTTCGACTTTCAGGATGCTGTGCCCAAGGTCAAGGTCACTGTGCCTATTTTTAGAAAAAACTTTGTCAGCGCTCTAGCACCTACATTTCTCAATGGATTTTAAAATAACTTCACACAAATGTAGGGCATGACAATATCTCGAGCAAGTTCGACTTTCAGGGTGCTGTGCCCAAGGTCAAGGTCACTGAGGCTATTTTTAGAAAAACTTTGTCATCGCCCTAGCACCTTCATTTCTCCATGGATTTTGAAATAACTTGACACAAATGTAGGGTATGACAATATCTCAAGCAAGTTCGACTTCCAGGGTGCTGCGCTTAAGGTCAAGGTCACTGTGGCTATTTTTAGAAAAACTTTGTCAGCGCTCTAGCACCTACATTTCTCAATGGATTTTAAAATAAATTCACACAAATGTATGGCATGACAATATCTCGAGCAAGTTCGACTTCCAGGGTGCTGTGCCCGAGGTCAAGGTCACTGTGGCTATTTTTAGAAAAAATTTGTCATCGCCCTAGCACCTTCATTTCTCCATGGATTTTGAAATAACTTGTCACAAATGTAGGGTAAGACCATATCTCAAGCAAGTTTGACTTTCAGGATGCTGTGCCCAACGTCAAGGTCACTGTGGCTATTTTCAGAAAAGCTTTGTCATCGCTCTAGCACCTACATTTCTCAACGGATTCTAAAATAATTTCACACAAATATAGGGCATGACAATATCTCGAGCAAGTTTGACTTTCAGGGTGCTGCAATCAAGGTTTTTGATTAGATCCTTATCATACTTGCAGGTAATGATGACATACATAAGAGCTTGGATGAGTTCGAAATTTGGCCGGATTCGAGCACAGACTACGGAGTTAGCTGCCCTTGAGCGTTTGAAAAAAATCCCATAGTGTTATAATGGAGAAAACAACGTCATCACATTTTCATTTTTCATCGGATCCTCTTCATACTTGCAGGTAATTAGGATATGCATAAAAGCTTGGATTAGTTAGCATTTCGGCTAGATCTCACTACTGACTATGGAGTACCTGCCCTGAGCATCCAAAAAAATCAATGTCGCCACTTTTTCTTCGTTTCTACCGATCCGATCCTTTTCAAACTTGCAGGTAATGAGGAAATGCATAATATCTTAAACAAGTTCAAATTTTGGCCAGATCAGGCCAACCACTACGAAGTTAGCTGCCCTTGACAGCTCTGTCTATTGTGCTCTTGATCGGATACTTTTTAAACTTGCATATATAATACATAATGTTTTGGATGAGTTTAATTTTCAGCCTGATTGGACCACTGACTGTGGAGTTAGCTGCCCTTGAGCATCTTAAATATCCCTATAGGTTTACAGTGTCTCTCAGGTGAGCAATTGTTGCCCTTTGGGCTACTTGTTTAAGAACTATGAGTAAATATATTATTTGGGCAGTTTCAAAGGGGGAAAAAGCTCCGTCTTGTAACAGCCAAAAATACGATAAATAGAGAATACCATGTAAGTGTCTTTTGATATCAAGTTTATCAGGCGAGACCAGAAACAACGTAGGAATGGCGAGTCCAACGTGTTTCTGGTCAAGCCTGATAAACTTTATATCAAAAGGCCCTATCATGGTTTTCTATTTATTTTGCATTGAGAAGATTTAAAGGAGAATTAAAGAAATGAAAGCAAAGCAGTTATGTTTGAACTTGCTGATGTCGTGTAGGCCTATGCGTTATGACGTAATTCGGTGACGTCATTTAACCAATCGAACGTTGATATCAGGGCAAACGTCCGTATATAGCCAGTCGTCTTCAGAGATCGCTTCTTAAGGCATCACCTAATAACATTCGCGCATGCGCAGATCTACACTGACATGATATCAAATCATGTTATCATACCCTTGTTATCAAGTGAGAATTGCAGCAGATGCATGATAAAGCTCTTCCCAGCGTCACTGCTCATTTCAGTATTTTATTTCCAGCTTATTAGTAGGAAGTTTATCTTTGCCCTTTAACAATTCTTTGTCTTAACTTCCACACAGTATAGCTATGACGTTGCCCTCAAATCTAGGGCTTCCGATATAACATATCTGTTTCATTTCGCGGATCATGCGATTGAGATAACGACATTTCGTAATATCATTACGCCAGAAGCAAGTTCCACTTCCAATAAATTGGCTTACTTATGACGTCATTACAATGTGGGTCAGTAGGCCCTTGCTGCAAGCTAATATCAGTCTCAAAGAATTGAAAGTCTTTCAATTTAATATGGTTTCCTGATGTAATTGCAATGTGTACTCTAACAAGTGGTTTGCACTTCCGTCCTACTTTAAAGACAGGAGTGGTACTATATAAGGAGGATTAACTTCCACAGTGTCATTTTGAACGGACACTCGGCGCCAAGTGCGTGCAACTATGGTTACGTACCGCTGAGCCACTTGGGGAACGTCGTTAGGAGAAGTGAACTGAACTGAACTGAGTGCCATTCTGTCTCTTGATCACATAGTGTCAACACCTCCAACCAGCCAACAGAATTATTACCACTGGTAATTCTGGTCCACTGATTGGCTGAATAAATTTTCACACCTTTACCTGTACAGGTAACATATGCTAATGCTGGGAACCTGCCCCCGGGATAGAAGTCCTGTCTATAAACATTTAAGAAAGTGTGTTTCATGTTTTGCATTGTATCTGTTCCTTCCATTCGGTAACCCATAAAAGTCTCCACCCAGAAGGCACATGACGTCAAATGACGTCATGTGCACGCTTGGTATTGCTTTCTGGGATGGGACAATTTTCATGTCTGTCCATTCCACTGTCTCTTATCATATAGGGTCAAGCCGGGTTAATTCGGACAGCAGGTAAATTTGGACAGTGACATTGTTTCCTTTATATCTCAGTTGCTTGGAATTTATCCAAAATTAAGTGGTCAAACAATGAAAATCCTGATGAGACGGCTCATGATGAGCCGTGTCATCTGGATTTTTACTGTTTGAAATGGTATGTCCGAATTTACATGCTGTCCGAAGATACCCGACTCGACCCTATTTTCATGTCCTGTCCGCTTCGCCTCCTTTGTCCATCGACAGATCCATGAAGTATTGTCTAGGCTTGGCGCATCGTTTGCATTTCGGTTTCATCTTGGTTGAAATTTCCCGATGATTAATAGGCCTTTTATTATTTCATATGATATTATACTGAGAGAGGATCTTACACTCGTGGTCCTTTCATATGAAATTTATGAAACGAGCCTTCGGCGAGTTTCATAAATTTCATATGAAATGACCACGAGTGTAAGAGTCTGTTTATCATATGACCCATAAAATAGGAATTTATTGCCTTCAAACTGAACATTATTTCAATAAGAAAACGCATTGTCGACATTGACGTTGTCAAGGACGTTACGTGCACGCGCCTAAGTGTTATTACTCGTGTGGTCATACTATTTTCATGAAACGACGTTATCCACTGAATAACAGCGATGTCATATGATACGAATGATTTCTGATTGCTGGCAGTTGACCGATTCCCCAGGGATAATACCAGTGTCCCTACCTGTGCTCACGACCGAGGCAAGCGGCTACCATACGCGTCCTGTCCGGACAAGCCAATGAATTTCCATGCATTCACTAAGTAGTGTCGACCGAGATCATCGACAGCAGTATCAACTCAGTCGTCAGCCATCAACAATAGTATAGTGAAAGAGATTTGTATTGCTTTCTATCGAAATTTCGGCGACTCTCACTTTACACTGATCCAGATTGATCGGTCGACAGCACAGGTGTCGATTTCTGTTACTCCCGTAATTTCAGTCGTAGCCGTGTATTATATTTTACTATGTAATGTTTTAAACTTTTCAAATTTTAAGATTATGCATTTGTTGTATCATTATATTCAGATTCCGAAAGGTCTGGGGATGTATGAGCCTGGCGTTCGTCCGTAAACATTTTCTTGTCCGCTCTATAACATCTTTCTTTTGGAATATTTTCATGATACTTCATAGTAATGTTGAACAGGTCAGGACAATGTGCTGCGTACATAAATGTTGACTCTTGCTTTCATACTTGATGAGTTATCTCCCGTATAGTGTTTTTGGCAGATACATGTCTGCTTTGTAACTAATATCCTTTGAAATATTTCCATGATACTTCACAAATAGGTAGAACAAGTCATGACCATGTGTAGCGTACAAAAAATTACGTACAACTCTTGCTGTCTTACTTTTTTAGTCAATTCCCATGGTTTTAGCTCTGATTTCTTGTCTGCTCCATAACTTGAATACTCTATGAAATGTTTTTAGATACTTCACAGCTATGCAGAACAGAACCTGACGATGTGTCGCTTGCATGAACGACAACTCTCGCATTCATACTTTGAGTTAATTCCCTTTGGAAGTTTGAGCTGCACCTTCGTGGCCGCTCTATATTTTATAAATAAGTTCTGAATAGTAAGATTCTTTGGAAGCAAGGAATATATCACAGAACAGAAAATAGCAGACTCGGTTAAATTGAGTCTGTTCATGACAAGTAATGAAATGATGCACATCCAGAGAATAGGTAATGGCGAAATGTTGCGTTTCAGAAAGCCAGCTCTCATTTTCATACACATTGCAATTTCAGATTTGTAGTAATCCTACTTTGTGCAACGTGTTGTATTCACAGGGTATAATCGATTCCGCCAATTTTCGCTTCCTGCAGAGACTGTCCGTCACATTTGGCTTCCGCTGATACTGTCCGCGACCTCTTGCTTCCTGCAGAGACTACTGTCCTCGTAAAATGGCTTCCTGCCGAGACTGTCCGCGTGACTCTGCTTCCTGCCGAGAGCCTCGGCAGGAAGCAGAATCACGCGGACAGTCTCTGCAGGAAGCCATTTATCATGTACAGAAGTCTCGGCAGGAAGCAAGAGGTCGCGAACAGTCTCGGCGGAAGCCAAATATGATGTACAGTCTCTGCAGGAAGCGAAAATCGGCGGAATCGATTATATCCTGTGGTATTGCACCGATTAATATTTTGCTGTTTACAAGCTTGTGCAGCTTATCTTTGATATGAAAAATGGCAAGAGAAAATGTTTCTTTCTCCAGTGCAAGACCGAATAGCCTGCATATCCGAGTTATCTTACAAGAGTATTTTTTCATATCAAAAGGCTATGGATCCTAAGAAAACTGTAAAACGAATGGCGAGGACTCTGGCCAGATTGCTCGCATGCCCAGGCTAGTCTGAGTCTTTGCTCTCAGCACATACAATATTATCTCGACATTTTATAATGTTAAGTATTATGCTGAAGCTAATTGATCGGTTGTCAAATACAAGGTGATTCTATTTCTTTCTGCTATACAATTCTCTCACGACTCTGCTTGTTAGCCTGAATGCAATGACGACACAATTTTGGTCCTTCAGGCTTAAAATCGGCAAACAAGTCACCCTTTAAATTCAATCAAATTCAGCCACCTTCGCACATATAATGAAATCTTGAACACTTTTATCATGATTTTCATATTTTCTGATTACGTTATAATCGGTATCATGAGATAATACTGTATGTTCATATATCTGTATGTGTGTATCTGCTGGGTTCGATTCTCGCTGGAGGTGGAATTTCTTCAAATGTAAACGGGGTTTCGTTTGCCGAAACTACGTAGTCTGGCCCATGTACCTTCCTCTGAATGTATTCTCTGCTCTTGAAGGAGCTCTTTAAGAGTTTAATTTCATTGCATACAACCTACCATTATCACCCTCCCATCATTCTGATAAGACTGAAATATTGTCTTAAAGACTGTTAAATCGTAAGTCATCAATCCATCATACCCCTTCTCCTGATTTTTGCAGACGCTGCAAGGTACTTTTCCTGCGCCATAGCTATCAAATGCTCTAGTCCGATAAAACTTACTTAAAGAAACAATACCAATCTATCATGGTCTGGAAATAATACTGATTATTAGAAGAAAATATTGCTTGGACAGTAAGAGTAAACACTTCAGAAATCTGAATTTATGCAACCAGGACGACCTACTCCTACACGTACGCCCACACAACTGACTGCTTGCAATCTGCAGCGATTCTTTTCCAGAGTCCAAAGAAATAGAACAGTTTAAATTCTCCTTTATCAAACAGAAAACTGACAAAATGTCAGTTCCACAGTATAGACTTAAGAATGCAAATATTAGGAGCAGGTTCCTGCAACAAGGTTCTTTGTGGCATATGGATAAAGGCTAATCCGATGGAAAGTTTATTTGGACATTGTAAGATTTAGAAGTAACTTTTCTTATGAAGTAATTGTCAGTTAAACAGAAGCTTCTAAGCAAAGTTGCATTAAGGTAGGTGGACATTAACCTATAAAGATCCTGAATGAACTTCCTCGCAGCAGCATAATAACACTAGAGCCGCGACACGACAAAACCAACAATGTGGTTGTGCGCCCAGCGCAGACCCAGATCAGCCTGGACATCCGCCCAGTCTGATCAGATTCTTCGCTGTCCGCATGGAGGTAGCTTAGACCCTAATCTACTCGTTGAGCTCTTAACAAAGAGTCTGATCAAACTGGGCAGATGCCCAAGCTGACCTGCGCACAACCACATTGTTGGTTTTCTCGTGTCGCGGCTCATTAGTATTTTGCTTGATTCATGACTGAGCCTCGACAGGACAAAACCAACAAAGTGGCATGTATGCCAAGCGTAGTCTCAGATAAAATGAGCATACATAGACCAACCTGCACACAATCTAACGATGCATAATCTATTTACCCGGTAGTAAAACCTCAAAGAAACAATGGTTATGAACCCATGCTAATCTAGATTAGAAGGAGTTTTGGAGTCTTCTGGACCCCAAATACCATTTTGCTGGCATTTCTTCCATAATTGCAACAAATGCTTAAGAGACATTCTTAATTGCTGTTCTCATGCTACCGAACACTTTCGAGACCTATTTCCATATCATTGTTTATCATCAGTAAATATTGAAACTTTTCAGCAATCTAGATTTATGTAACCAGGACAGCACACTCCTACATCGACTCCCACAATCCGCCAACACAACTGAAAATCGTACAGAACACGCATTTTGTTATTATCTTATTTTTATATGGCTTTTGTTTGTTTTGGGTTAAGACTGTCCAGATTAGTGGGACGCTCCAGTACTTTAAGTTACACAGCACCATTGCCTGATACAACCATCCCAAAAATGGCGTTTGAAGTTCGATTCATATCTAGCCGATTGACAAACAAAGGCGGGCAAAAAAGGAGCTCCCTGGGAAAACCCTCGATCTACCGCAGACAGAATGGTGTGTATCGCCCGAGGCTGGAACTCTGCTTTTTCATCCAAGAAGTTCGAAAAACCTTTTGTCGTCTTAGGAGTAGTTGCTTCTTTTCCAATAGGCCCCTTCTCTATTGGGGCCTACCATTTCGAGAAAGTTTTTTCTCCTGAAGGAGCAAGTTTTTGTCCTTTATAGAGGTGTCCCAATTGTTAAGAGAGGCAAGAATGACAATGGCAGAGTAGCTTATCGAAAATTGTAGTCACCCCCTTAGGAAAACGTGAAGACCTTGTTGCGGGTCATCACTGTTTGAACAGACAAGAGCCGCGACACGAGAAAACCAACCAAGTGGTTGTGTGCCCAGCGCAGACTCAGACCTGCCCAGTCTGATCAGGGTCTTCGCTGTCTGCATGGAGATAGCTTGGACACTTAGCTACCTTTTAAGTGCTTAGCGAAGACTCTGATCAGACTAGGCGGATACCCAGGCTGATCTAAGCTACCTTTTAAGCGCTTAGCGAAGACTCTGATCAGACTGGGCGGATGCCAAGGCTGATCTGAGTCTGCGCTAGGCGCAAAAAACACTTTGTTGGTTTGTTTTCTCGTATCGCGGCTCACAAGGTGAAGGAATCTTTCGAGCAACTCCGGTAATCAGCAGAAATATTATTCATAGACCAAGTACACAAATGCAGATAAAACGCCTGATACCTGGATAACAACAGAAAGTCAAGAAAATGCTAGCTTCTAAATTAGGCGCGGGAAACAGGCTAAAATTGCTTTTGGCTTCCAGATGTTGTGAAGAAATTTACCTCCCGGCATGTCTTAGAGGTCTATACTTTTTATAATTAAGCTGTTCTTTAATTGCCATTGACCTTTTGTTAAAGCCTGCGAGGTTTGGTTTCATTAATCGAAAACCAATATTATTCATCTGCAGAAAAATTGCAAAAACGAGCGTAAATACTACAGAATTCTGAATTCAAGCAAAACCTTCAGAAGTATGGCTAGACGATGCTTGTTAAAAGCTTAGTGCCTTGGGACGTTCTGTATGACTAACCTTAACAATAGCTCAGTCAGGCCCCGAGGTTATAAAACTTTTTTTCATGCTCAACTCAAAGTCGTACTCAAGCGTCTGAGTTTATTCTCAGTTGAGATTTGAGTTCAGTTGGAGGTTATAAAAGCCGTTGAGTACATTCTCTGGTGAGCATGACGTTGAGTCTGAGTTGCATCTTGAGAACGTTCTCAAACATATTCTTTTTGAAATACGCAAGCGGTAGTTTGGAGCTCTTTGATGTTAAAAGAACACTTAGTACGGGAAACTTTGTTGTTTGATTTCATTTCAATTACGGCCCGAAGCGATGTCCAGTTGTGTAGCAGAACAACTTGCTAGCAAAACAAAGGAAAGCATGAAAAGAAAAAGAAATTACCTTCTTCTTATATAGGCGAATTAAAAGTCCCAGAAAGATGAGAGAATCCAGTGACAGAAAGCTATTTGTTGATATAAACACAAACTATGACCTTGATCAACTCGTGACATCAAGAATGACGTAATTATTAGAAGAGGTCGCATACCACTATATTCTGTAATACTGAGTGGCGTCTCATGAAAGGATACCTTATGGTATCTACGAACGGAATTCTCAGATCAACCTCCGCGGATATCGGAACAGTCTAATCACAGTTTTCCCCGTTCCCTTGTGCAAACGTGGAAAGCAAAGTCTCGAAAACCGTTTGCTCAGATGCGCTGGCCAACTTGAGTATGTTCATTGAGCGCATGTATAGCTTAAATTAGATCTCTTTTCACGCCACAAAACTAGATGATGATAGATGATTTGCAATTTACATCCTTTTCAACAGTATTTCAGTCATATCAGGACGATGGGAGGGTGATAATGAAAGGCAGAGGGCGATGAAACCCTGTTTACGGTTGGCAAGATTTTCGCCTACAGCGGGGCTCAAACTCGGACCGCTAAATCAGTAGGCCTAAGCCAGTGCTTAACCGACTGAGGTACCAGGACTAACTACAAATGAATTAAGAATAAAGAGAATGCGTGTAGTAAAATCTTCTCTCTCTCTCTCTCTCTCTCTCTCTCTCTCTCTCTGCACATGGGGGGTAAATGTTGCGCATTTAATTCTGTTTTTGTTTGTTAGATTTTTTAATTTCTTGTTTTTATGTAACGAAATTCACTGTGAGAGAAACATGTAAATAGTTTTCTTATTTTATTTCTGTTAGGTCTCAAAAGCCACTGGTCTTACATGACAAGAAACTGGATTTTCAGTCCCGCATGTGTAATATCAGAGGTGTTGTGGGAATTTCGAGATTTTTTTTTGGTAGAAAAACGTTTTCTTTTTAGTATTTATTTCATTTTTTGTTTATTTGTTATTTATCCATTTATTTATTTTTTATTTTATTTTGTGTGTGTGGAGGGGGGGGGGGGGGGGGGGTTCTTTTATTTTTTACCCAAACATGTTTGTGAGTGTAGCCTCCTTTGCTTTTAGTTTTCATTTATTCTTTTTCTTTTATGATTTAATTTCAGTTCTTTTAGTTTAGGGTGTTTTCTTACTAGAAATGACGATTTTTTCTGACGGGAACCATTGTTTTACTAGAATGACAGTTCCAAGCTTTATAAAAGTCCCTGCATTTTTCTGGTTTTGTTATATATTCACTCCTGATTTGATGCATGCACATAGCCCCAAAGCAGGGACTGACAGATGCCAGTTTACTTAATTTTGATGATGACGACGTTTTAAAAAATGATGACCTCTTCTTCGGAACCGGTGATTTAAACATTACGATTTGTACAAACTTGAGTGAGTAAGTGTATCGAGTGTTCCCTGCAAAAAGAAAAAAGTCTAGTTGGCTTAAATTGAGCAATCTACCGTGGTGGCCATATCTGATCAAGGTACGCGGCCATTTGTGCAAATATCGTTACCCAAGCTCAAGGAGGCTTCATAAGAACTTTGGTACCATTCTGCTCATTGCTTCTGAAGACGTCGTTTGGATGTGTTGACGGACGAGGACGACGGCACTTATACAAAAGCTGACGGACGAGGACGACGGCACTTATACAAAAGCTGCGCTCTTAGAAAGTTATTAATGCCATGCGAATAGATTCTTTACGGCATACGCAAACAGGAAAAGCTTGGATTAGCCTGCGGCTCTGCATATTTTGATCTGAATCTATGAATGTTGGAGGATCTAAAACAATAAATAAGTAAATAAATAAATAAATTAATAAATTAATTAACAAACTAACAAGCAACTTTGTCGATATTGTGTCCCTTGCATTTAAAGCTATACTTCCATGCCATTTCATCGTTTCCTAATTAAATCTTTCTCTGCCCCTCCCCCACCTAATCTGAACCTTACCCCATGTCATCCCACTCATAACCCATGTCATTATCCTAGGTTGGTTTGGTAATGTAATGTCAACTATAAATATCTTTTAACAAAAAACAACAACAAAAAACAAAACAACAAAAAAACAGACGTCCCGCACCTGCGCTTTCATAGCAGTATCATTTTCCCTAATTTGCCAAGTTAAGATCTCCTTTGACCTCGAAAGTAGGTCCAAGGTCTCCAAAACTTAGTAGTTCTTTTGCACCTCCTGATTATACACCTGTCTGTGTTTGGTGGTAATCCATCAATCCCTTCAGGAGATATGGTGTAGAGAAGCCATTTTTTCAACATTCCTTGACCTCCTGTGATCTTGAAAATAGGGTCAAGGTACCTAAAGTACAAGCACTTCTTTTGCCTCTCTCAATGATATACCTGTGCAAGTTTAATTTAAATCTTTTCACCCATTCAGGAGATGGTGTGCAGACAAAGCATTTTTCAACACTCTTTGCCCTCAGGTGACCTTGAAAATTAGGTCAAGGGAACCAAACTATAATCAGTTCTTTAACATCTCCCTGTGATATAGCTGCGCAAGATTGGTTAAAATCCATTTAACCATTCAGGAGCCAGAGTGCAGACAAGGTATTTGTCAACACTCTTTGAGATCCTGTGACCTTGAAAATGGGGTGAAGGTAACCAAAATAAATTCTTTACAGCTTCTAGTAATATTATGAAAGCCTAAAAGGACCATATCCAAAAAAGAAAAAATAAATTTTCTCGTTATAGTGAGAAAATTATCTCGTTATAACGAGAAACGTATCTCGTTATTACGACATAATTTCTCGTTATAACGACTTAAGTTCAATTTATTTTTTCTTTCTTTGGATGTGGTCCTTCTAGGCTTTCGTAAATATCTGCCTGTTTCACGATTAAGGATCGTCATAATCGGAGCCAATGGCTCTGATAAGGAAAGATAAGGAAGACCATCACGGTCTTCCGTAGCACGTGCAGCTCCGCCGATATCAGCTAAAAACAGACGCAAAAAGCAAAGTTTCGCATTCGTAGTATAAATTTGTTTTACAGCATGGAATCTCTAAAAATGTATTTAGTTCAACGCTATGGTCTACTTTCCTAGGCTAAGGTAAGTTGTCATGTGAGTTCGATTTTGTCTGAATCATTGGCTCCGGTTATGAACAGCACCACCCGTGTATTATAATATCAATAGCCTACTATTTTCTCAATTCCGATAGCAGACTAGTAGAATAAGTAACGGAAAAGTGTCTTTTACTTTTTAGATTTTCTTTCTTTTTGTCGATCCTGCTGCTGCGTGTTTAAGTGAATGATCATAAAAGTTGCGATTGCATAAGTTACCCCCCCCCCCCCTTGGTATCATCCACATCAAGTAACAGTAATCTGGGCAGCTACAAATCAATTCTAATTCCGCAAGTTTCTTTTACATGATTTTTATACCGCAAGTTTCTTTAAATAATGCGTCATCAAACTGTTTCAATGACTCTGTTCAAACCTTTTTCATAAAAAGATTTTAGCAACGACAATGGTGATATGCTGTAACAGTTAAAATTGTGTAAGCGACCAGACCACATTATTATTTCACCTCTCCGGGAGCCATACTGTTTTCTCATGTCTGTCTGCCTGCCTGTCTGTCTTTCCGTCCGTCTGTCCATCCACCCGTCTGTCAAAAATCATGTCCGTCCCATAACTCTGAAACAGATGAAGTATTTTCTCGAAACTTGGTACATGTACAAATATAAAGCAGAATGGCATTTTAGCTGAAACATACCCTAAATGATTATGTCCCCCCCCCACACCGCCCCGCCCACAATGGGGGACATACTGTGTTTGATGCGGATCCCGTCGGCATAGCTTCTTTTTCTGCACTCTATCTTCTGAAGGGGTGGATGGATTTTAAACAAACTGGCACAGATACATTACTATGTGAGGAGAAAGAACTGATTAGATTTTGGGGACCTTGACTCCATTTTCAAGGTCACAGGAGGACAAAAGTGTTGAAAAATGCCTTATCTGCACTCTATCTCCCGAATGATGGATGGATTTTAACCAAGCTTGCACACATATATTATACGAAAGCCTAGAAGGACCACATCCAAAGAAAGAAAAAATAAACTTTCTCGTTATAACGAGAAAATTATCTCGTTATAACGAGAAATGCATCTCGTTATTACGATATAGTTTCTCGTTATAACGACTTAAGTTCAATTTCAAAAGATTTTTTTTCTCGTTATAACGAGAAAACTATCTTGTTATTACGACATAGTTTCTCGTTATAACGAGTTAAGTTCGTTTTCAAAAGAAAAAAAAATATTTCGTTATAATGAGAAAATTATCTCGTAATAATTAGATAATTATCTCGTTATAACGAGATGATTTACTCATTATTACAAGATAATTATGTTGCAGTACCGTAGGAAGTGATAGTGGTAGTTGTACCAGCAGCAGTAATAAAAGCAGTATTAATAGCTGTTGTAATAAGAGTAGCATTACTAGCTGAACCTATTGTAGAACACACACATTGCTACTTGAATTTAATCAATACATGTTTTAATCTATGTGTTTGTGTTGGTATAAAAAGATGACTTTAATGAATAATCATTTCATATGATATTTAGGGACCGACAATTTGATATTCTGGGGTGGGTGGGGGGGGGGGGGGGGGGGGGGCTGGGGGCTGGTATATTTATCAAACAAAATCCCTGTCTTACGATATGCAAGAAAAAAATAACCTGGCTCATAAGGGGGTTTAAAAAAACTTTGGCCTCAAAAGTAAGTGTAAAAAATAACCTGGCTCCACCCAAAATTTCAGAAAAAAAATATTGTCTGCAGATTCCATTTGAATTGATGTTTATAATGTCTCTGGCTTCTGGGGGGCTGCGCCCCACAGACCCCCCATATTTATAGTAATATATTAATATTACATGTATCTACAGTTGTTTTACACACGCGCGCCAGCATGTGCATACATTTACAAAATCATCCTAAGACTCTTTCAGTAAATATTTAGCAAACTTTCTAAAATGCGAATAAAGCATGTTTGGGCATATGATTGGGCTAGGAAAAAAAACCCCTTTAATTCCTAATGTTAGCCCTAAAACTTTGCCAAAATAGCCCTAATTTTTGGCCAAAATATCCCTTATTTAAGGCATAATTTTTTGCCAAACTCATACAGGGATGTTTGTATCTGTACCTATCTGTACCTAAGATGAAGAGAGTAACATGTTCCAGGCACTGGTTTGCAAAAACAAGCTAAGCCATGCTCTTTAAGCCTGGTTAAAGACAGCACCATGTTCTTTTTGTGAGAAAAAAAGTGTAAAAATACTGATGTGGATAAAATAAAAGGGTGTTAAGGTCAAGTAAACAAGGATCTAGCTGATAGTTAGCCTATAAAATTTAAAAAAAAAATAACATGTTTGAGTTAATTTGAAAAAAAAAAGAAATTAGCTCCCTCAAGGTGAAAGCTTCCTCAAGGTGAAAAAAAAAGAAATTGTTTCCAGAGGCCAGTGAAATAAAATGTTCTGTCTCCATCAAGAATACCAGCCCCCACCCCCGACCCCCCCCCCCCCGACCCCCTCCCTCACAGAATATCAAATGGTCGGTTCCTTATGAAAATTCGGCGAGTTTCATATGAAATGATCATGAGTGTAAAATTCTGTCTATCATATGACCCTTAAAAAGGGATTTTTTTTCGCCTTCACATGACATGAGAAAACCAACAAAGTGGTTGTGCGCCTAGCGGAGACTGGGACCAGCTTCAGTCTTCGCGCCGCATGGAGGTAGCTTAGATCCTAAGCTACCCTTTAAGCGCTTAGTAAAGACTCTGATCAGACTAGCCGGGTGCCCATGCTGAGTCTGCGCTTTGCGCACAGCCACTTTGTCGGTTTTCTAGTGTCGCGGATATAATGAAACATTTTGATATTAACACACATACCTACACCCTACCCCTGGGTGGGATGGGATGGACATATGGGAGGGGGGACATCAACGCGTAAAAAGCAGAAAACTTCCAAAGTATTATAGGAGCGGCGGTAGTGTAGTGGATAACGCGCTAGTCTATCTATCCAAAGGGAGCATGTTCGATCCCCCGCTTCTGCAACTTCCACTAAAGCCACTGCCGCTACTGCTACATTCGCTTCTATTTCTTCTACCGCCGTCGACACTGTTGCATAGTTACAGAAATAGAAGTAATGCTAAGAAAGGGAGCATTATTACTACAACGTTGACTGGAACTATGCTTCTGCTACTAAAAACAACTACTACTATCAACTACTACTACTAATGTTAATATTACTACTCACCAACTACAATTTTTACAACACTCTTATATCGTTATAACGAGATAATTATCTCGTTATAACGAGTTAATTATCTTGTTATTACGAGTTTATTATTATTCTTTTGTAATTGCTGATAATAAAGTTCAAAATTGGAATAGAATTACTGAATCACTTATCATCGCTACTTGCACTTGGGCTTCTGTCGCTAAGTTATGGTAGTGCAGAGCGGTACAAGCCCAAGTCCAAGTGGTGATGGTATTTCTTGTTGTTATCCCCCTTGCTTCGAAGAAATTGAAGGGGTATCTTCCTTCTGGGTTGTCCGTCCATCCGTTCATCCGTCTGTTCGTCACGCATACCATATCTTAATCAAAGGGCCAATAGCCCTGAAATGACAGATTCTAGAATATAGTCATCCTACGTCGGCTACAAATAATTTCAAACTTCAGCCCTGTTGCTTGTATATGGCCCAGCTCTAACGATGACAATAAGCCATTTAGTGCAAAACACTTCATGCTCCAGCCAAAATTCACAGGCACTCGACGAAAAATTTGTGAAATTCTCATATATTATGAAATGTTAGTCTGTCTCCCACCTCTCTATCAAATTTCAGGAGCCCCGGTAGCTCAGTGGGTTAAGCGCTGGCCTACTGATCTAGCGGTAGCGGGTTCGAGCCCCGCCGGAGGCGGAGTTCTTTCCATCGTAAACGGGGTTCCATTGCACACAGCCTTTCATTATCACAATCTCATCGTCCTGATATGACTGAAATACTGTTGAAAAGGACGTAAAATCGCAAGTCATCCATCCATCTATCCATCAAATTTCAAGTCGATCGGTTGCGATATAAGAGAGTTACTAAATGTCCCACTTCGTAGTTTAATAATTCTATGGATAGCTAGGAACCCAAACCATTTCGTGTGGCCAGTGAAGACTCTGACCCGACTGTGCTAATGCTCAAGCTGGTCTGAGTCTTCGCTGGACGCACACATAAATTGTACGTATTGCTGGGCTGCGGCTCATTTAATATAGCATCTATGACAATGAAATGATATTTTCCCGTTTAAAATGTTCTAAAGTTTCAGAAATTGTTTGTCATTTTATTGTACAATTATTCATTTAGAAACATACCTTCTACAGATCTTTTGCTGGAGATAAATTCAATGGCTAAAAGAATTTTGATAAATGCATCTGACTAGAAAGCAAGGAAACCCCCCATTTGCTCATAGAAACGATCAATTTACAGTAGTATCTGTTGCATGGACTTATAAAAGGCAAGACAAAAATCTGTATCAACTTGCCCCATGCGTTACATCAACATGCCCCACTACTGGGGCAAGTTGATTGATGCATTCGACTTGCTAAAGAAATCTACTTAAACGGAGGAAAAATATATCAAACTTCAAGGATTCCTATTTGATTTTAAATGCAGAAAAGACAGAGCTTTTAGTATAAATAAAGAGGATCAAAATTGGCCAGTCCGGTCACGAGATATATCAAAAAGTGCATCAACTATCCCCGGTCTCCCCTAATGCCTGCGTTTGTGATATCAGCTCTCCAGGTGCCTTTTCATCGGCAAAACTATTGTGGCTTCTGGGGGCTGCACCCCTAGACCCCCTGCCACCCAGAGTCCCAATTAGTATTATTAATAGTTGTAATTATTAAGCATTCGACAAAATGATTTCTGGATGCCCATAAGCAGAAGAAACTGCAAGAAATCCAGACAAAGTTAACACAGACCATGATCAGTTAACCTGTTAGAACAGGTTTTTGATTGAGATCAGTCTGAGATAAAATAGGTAATATATGGCGTGGGTGGGTAGCTGGGGATGGGGGGGTCATAAAACTTTTGGTCACCTATATGGAGGGGGCGGGGGGAGGGTCGGAAAAATAATTCTGGTGAGACTGGAGGGGGGGGGTCGGAAAAAATTTGGTGAAGTATATGAAAATGTACCCCCCCCTACCTGATAATAAATAACTCGTCCCTAAATGACAGGAAAAGTGATTAGAAACGAGAAAGAGAGACAGAGAAACAGACGGCGAGTTGATGTCTATAGTTTTGACGGACAAAGTTTATTTACCAGATGTGCTGGCGCAAGGGTATACAAAGACCCTACATGATGAAAGCAAAGAAATAAATAAGCGTAGGTTGGTTGGTTGTAGCTAAACCCCAATTGGCTGTAGTGTTGATAAATATCTTTGGTGGTGTACAACCTTTGCTAAATTGACAGTGTCCTTTTGACGTCACACTTTATAACTGCAACGTCACATTGGAGCTGTACCAATAGCTTGCTAGATTATTTATATAACCGGGGAAAAACCGATCGATACTGAAAATCGAAGGTCACTGAAAATCACCTGCTGTTTTGGAGAAGGATGCATTTTCTTCGTCAGTCGTCTTGCAAAATGGAAACTTCGTGTCGTTTCTATAAAGTTGATTTGCAAAGCTTGCATGCCACATAACATGTACGTCCTGCCTGCTGACCTACTCGAAATTCGGCGATTCACAAAAAAAAAGAAGTTGCATTTATAAGAAGATTGACAGCTGAAGCAAAGCCAAAGGTTAGGGTTTTTCTTTCTCTGTTTTTGGGTGGAAAGGTAGACCAATACCCTCATAATAGTCTGCTGCCTAAAGCGGTATCTAGCAAATTTAAATCCTCCAGCGGATTCGTTCTATGTGCGAACACGACCGGTCATCTGGCCAAATTCCGTGTTTAACAACGTGTCTCGCTTAAATTAGCCGCCATGTTTTTTGGCTTGAGCGCGACTCTGAGAATGGTCCAGTGCTTGCTCAAGATTTGTACGTTTCATGCTCAACATCGTGCTCAACGTTGAGCATGAAAACGTTCTCAAAAGTTTTATAACCTCGGGTTTGTTGTCAGACTCAGGAATTATGCTCACTTGAGTCTGAGAATGTTCTCAAAAAGTTTTATAACCTCGGGGCCTGGTTTACAAAATTGTTTATCAGCAGAAAATATTGCAAAAGCATGAGCGTAAACACTTCAGAATTCTGAAGCTATGCAACAAGGTTATCTTGTGTTCCTTCAAATACTCCTACACAATTAAATACCTTATTTAGCATAAATTCTCGTTTACCGCAATCATTGGGTTCTTCCGTTTTCGAGTTTGAACAAATGCGGTCCTCCAAGTAGATGATACGTGTATCTTGTAACAACAGTGGCAAACAGTACATGCCATGATCAAACTGCTCCTATAAGGAGCAGTCCGATCGGGGCCTGCACTATTTGCTTGCTCACGCTATCCATACAGTTTGGGAAAATATGGTTATCTACTTTTTGGCTTGCCCGCTTCGGCGGGCGAGCCTATGTATTCAGATAGAATATGACTTCCTGTCATGCGCACTCAAGAGGAAGACGCTGATTTGTTCCCAGCTTCGAGAATGGTTCATAATTGCAAGTGGAAAACCAATATATAGAGAGCGTCTACGGGGCACAACTTCGTTTGACTGTTTCTTTTACCTAAGCACCGTAAAATAACGACATGCCACAATCTGGCTCACCAAATAATCGAACATGTCTAGCATCTTTTGCCTTACTAAAAACATGAGTTATTATTATTTTTTTATTTCTTTATCCGGTGTATTTGAATGTTTCTTAATTGTCCACTGTGAAATAAGGTCAAATAACGACATGCGCAATTCGCGGGCATTGTGTAAAATATGGACTGGACTTGGACTCTGGACTCTGGACTTCGGACTGTGTAAAACCTGGACTTCAGACTTTATAAAACCTGGACTTTGGACTCTGGAGTTTGTAAAACCTGGACTAAAATATTTCAACAATAGGTGCTATGCCTGTACAAACAGTGTATAGTGTAGATCCAAATTAGACTACTGGTTGGAACAGTCTGATCAGGGTCTGTGCCAACAGTCTTATTTTAAGTTATTTAAAAGCATTTACTGGTTTTACAGACAAGGTGTTTGGTCGTATTTACTAGATACTATTTCTTATTTTTTCATCAACGCACATTTAAATTCAGTTTCTTATTTTTTCATAAACGTACATAGTAATTCAGTTTCATGTAAGTGTCTTATTGAAAAAAAAATCAATTCAGGAAACACAACATGTGTGGGAAAATATCAGTCTCTTACAGTTACCATCAAATCATCACTAGGCCTATGCACTTTTAACAGCTACCTTCCTTACAAAAATTTAGAGGGCCGGGCCGCGTAGCGCAGTCGGTAGCGCGTTTTGACTCAAGAGCCAGAGGTCCCGGGTTCGATACTCGGTCAGGCCAGATACTTTCGTTTCTCCTTCCGCTGTTTCAAGAAGGGCAGTTGTCAGGTACTGGTTAATGTATGTGCACTTAGTACTGGTTAACCGCTTAGGAGGTCTAAGCCTGCTCAGGAATAGTGTTGTTAGGGTAACAGACCGTCCTGGCCTGACCACAGCTTTTTATCGCGGACGTAAAACAATAAAACAACAACAAAACAACAACTACTAAAATATAGGAGACTTCTTTTTTCTTTTGCATTAAATCCCTATATAATGACAAAATATGTAATGACAAAGGACAACACGCTAGATTCTGAAAACAAACATCCTTTGGAAGCAACAAAAATACACTAATTCCTTCATTGACTTGTAATCATTACCAATTACCAGTTATACTCTATACCACAGGCTTGCTGGGCCGCAAAGTGCAGTCGGTGGCGCGTCTGACTAAAAACAACCAAAGGTCCCGGGTTCGATATACGGTCCGGCCACTTACTCTCGTTTCTGCTTCCGCTGAGTCAAGAAGGGCTGTTGTCGGTTTCTGGCGAAAGTAAGTGCACATAGTACTAGTTGACCGCTTAGAATGGCTAAGCCTGCCCAGGAATATTGCAGTTAAATTAACTGACCGTCCTGAAATGACCATACATGTAGCTGTTTACCATGGACGTTAAACAATAACACAACAACAACAACATACCACATGCTTAACCAGTACTTATAACTGAACTCAGTGATGACAAAATACCAAAAAGAATAAGCTGAATATTTGCAGACGATCTATGGAAACTGTTTGGGAAGGATCTATCATTTTCATTATAGCCTCCGCTCAGTGGTAGTCAGCATTCAAATAAACAGAAACAAGGAGGAAAACAGTCACAAAAGTTGTTTCTCCTTGTAATAATAGTCATTGTTGCGAACAGTAAGATTTTTTCCTACCAATCTGTCACAAATGAGGCTAGTAGGACGAACTACTTCCACTATTTCCTTCTCATATCAGAAGTCAACAACCATATATCATCTTACATGTAAGGGGCTTGTAAAAGTACTATTCCAATGTAAGATGTAGGTTTTCAACATCAAGACATGACGATCTGATAATAAACATAACCTTGTCCTAAACCGAATGGTTCAGGGAATATAGCAATCAAATTCCCGTCCATCTGTCTCCGTCCGTATGTTAGTATGTTCATTAACACTTTCTTGTCCACCCTGTAACTTGACTACCCTTTGGACTATTTTCATTATACTTCACCAGTTATGTGTAGTCCATTTTCCCCAATGTACAAACACAGTTATGCTTAGTTTCACCAAAACAAAAAAAAAATAAAACAGAAAAACAAAAAGAAAAAAAAACGACAAAAACTCCCAGTAAATCTTCTAATGTCCTAAAATTTCCTATATAACAACACATAACAGAATACGAAAATCCGTATTTTTAAATGCTTTTATGAAATATTTTTCGTTAGCAGTAATACAAAAAATGACCTTTTCACTGAAGGTTATCAGATGATTGTCAGAACAGCCAAAATGTAGCGTAACCTCATTTTTTTTTGCTACAGTTGTGAACTTTTTACATTAAGAAAGTGTCTCCAAGTAAGATACCATCTCCCAAGACCACAAATCATAAACCACAAAATACCACAAACATTGAACTGTGTGTATATCAGAAACTAAGCGCTAACTTGGCAAGCCTTTCCTTTTAAAAGGAAACTTTATTTTCTTCTTATTCAAGTGCCAAGAAGATCAAACAATTCAAAACGTCTGGTGATGCTGATCAAAGAGAAGACTGACATAATGACGACTCTAGAATTAGGCTACACGCATCGATTCCAGTTTTAAAACTAAGATGCATGGTCGTCCAGCGACAACGTGTCGAGCCCGCTGTTTGCTTTAGTGACCTATAAGTATGTCAAGGCTAAGTGCTTCACTCTGTTATTAGAAAGAAGCAAGCATAAGAGTGAACACTTCTTAAATTATCCAATCACTATAATTCACTTCGAGATATCTGGGTGCCTTCTTAACCCATTGCATTCTGGGTATTTTTGTCGTCTGCTGAACTTGTCATCTGCACCAAAAATAAAAAATATTTTGACAATATTGGTCTAACTAAGTCTTGTAGAAATGATGTCTAGGCAGCAAACAGTTTGGATCTTAGATCAGGCCCCACAAAGGGGCATCCCGAATGGAATGGATTAAATGTTGAAAATAACTGTGTTGATAATTATGGTCAGTCAAATGCATTTTAATGTTGGATTAATATCTTACAATTTTACGTCCTTTTCAACAGCATAACAGTGTTTCGGTCTTATAAGGATGACGGAAAGGTAATACCGAAAGTGAGTGTAATGGACTGGAACCCCGTTTACGGTTGAAAAGATTACGCCATCAGCAGCCTCGAACTATGACCATTAGCTTAGGAGGCCAACCCAGTGAGCTCCAGGGGCTCGTACATGTTAATGAACTTCGGTTAAACAATGCAAATTCATCAGATACAGAAGCCCCGTTTTATAGTTACATTGGTCCATATCAAATGGTCAAAACTAATCTTATATCATCCAAGCATCTACTTCCTACACGGTCAATAATAAAACAGTATTTGTGCGCATTCCATTAGCATCATTCTTTAGTTGTCATTGTCATTTGAGCCGCGACACGACAAAACCAACAATGTGGTTGTGCACCCAGCGCAGACTCAGATCAGCCTGGGCATCCGCCCAGTCTGATCAGAGTCTTCGCTGGCCGCATGGATGTAACTTAGTCCCTTAGCTACCCTTTAAGCGCTTAGGGAAGAGTCTGACCAGACTGGGCGGATGCCCAGGCTGATCTGAGTGTGCACAGGGCGCATAACCACATTGTTGGTTTTCTCGTGTCGTGGCTCATTTGTCTTGCTACTGAAAACCCGCGATGTCTTGTTTCATAAATCCACAAACAATATTGTTTATCAGCAGGAATATCGCATCGCAAACTCATTAGCGTAAACATTTCGGTACTTGAAATTATGCAAACTTCCCACCCAAAGTTTGGCTAGACGATGTTTTTTACAGCTTGGTGCCTTGGGACGTTTTGTCTCACTAACCTTATCGAAGAAACAATAACAAACCATCAGTCTTGTTGACAATATCGTATATGGCCAGGAAATATTGCAAAGGCCTAAGCGTAAACACTTTATTATCTAGATTTATGGAACCAAGACGGCTGAATCCTTCGTCAACTCCAACACATTCCAAAATCGCATTTAGCGCAATACTGCGGACTGCTAAACCAGCTTTTTTATTCGCTCTTCATTTTCAAACAAGAAATGTTACAGTGTGTAAAAAATGCCCCCCCGAAGGCCCCTTACACCTGGTACGTGATCCCTGATAATGACCCTGACTTGAGAATATATCCGACGGTATACCATTGTAATTTTTAAATTAATGCTGGCATGGCTTGACCTTTGAGGCTGATAATAACTTTGACCTTGGGCATGGGAATTCAAATGTTGCATGTGTCACCCCATCTGTAACTGTCTGTTAAGTTTGCACTTAGACCCCTGACTGTGACCTTGACCTTTGGCACAGACGAAATCTTATGCCTAACAAATCATTTGATTATAGTTTACCTTTAGAAGATGTTTGATGAAATTTGCTTCAGTAGTTTTCGAGTAATCACACTGACATTATTTGGCATCTGATACTTGGAATGTGACCTTGAGCATAGAATCCTATAAAATCTTGTGCGGGACACATCTTCTTTTCTTTAAGCAAAGTTTAATAAAATTTAGTTTAGTAGCCTTTAAGTTATTGCCAAAACAGGATTTGACCTATGACACTTAGTTGTGACCTTGACCTTGGTCATGGGAATAAAAAAAATGCACGCGACACACCTTCTTATTTTGGTTTACCTTTCTGTAAAATTTGATTAAATTTGCTTCTGCGGTTTTCAGTTATTGCAGACACGGGATTTGTGAGGGGAAAACTTATGACCTTTGATAGGGACCTTGACCTTGGTCGTGAAAACCTGAATTTAGTGTGTGACACACCTTTTTATTTTAGTAAAATTTTCTATGAAATTCGATTCAATTCACTTCAGCGGTTTTTGAGTTATTGCGGACACACGATTTGTAAGGGACAAACCTTTGACCTTGATTTTGACCTTGACCTTGGCCATGGGATCCTAAATTTTGTTTGTGGCACACCGTCTTATTTTGGTTTACCTTTCTGCGAAGTTTGATTTAATTCCCATCAGCGGTTTTTGAGTTATTGCGGACACATGATTTGTAAGGGACAAAGCTTTGACTTGTTTATCAATTCATTTGAGAAAATCTGATGAGTTTTGCCTAACGAATTTCAGGTTACATGAATCATTTTCATAGCTTTTCCGGACAAAAATTTTAAAGAAATTATTCATGTAAAGACACAAATTAACAAATATTTAATATTTTTGCCGGTAAATGATCATAAAACAGAATGAACTATAATGTTGCTGTAAAATCCAGATTATCCGATGCCAACACAGAGTCTGGTCCGGGTTCTGGTCAAATTGTTTTCCTGTAGCAATGATGGTATATAGATACATGTTTAGAGATATAAAAAATATTATCATTGGAGATCTCGATAAGACTGCATACGTTTTGTTTTGTTTTAGGGTACCTTCCTGTCAGAAATTTTCAATCATTTGAGAGATAACATTGTTGTCTGCGAAAATGGAATAAAAAACAAATTGGGATGTGGCTGGCCGTTTGAATTATTTGAGGGGTCATGGCATCGAAGATTCTTTTATTCTATTATATTTTATCATTTTTCCTAACAAAATATTTGAGCTGCACTAGGAGAAAATGTGTTTTCGTATTTCTGTATTTCTATTTCACACCAAACCCGGCACAGCTGAAACTGTACCTGTGTTTAATAGACAACTTTGCTATCATGCTCTGCCTTTAAATTTAGGTAATCTTTTGTTTCATTTGCTTACATAAGAACAAACCGACAAACAGTTGCTAATTTATACGGTAAAAATCACAATATATGCATGTCAAACTTTATTGAAAGAGGAGCTTGTTGCCTAGTAGTATGTGCCCCAGAGTCGTCATCACTGCTCTTTGATGTCTGTTTCGTTTAATATCCACTTTACCGCCAAAGAAAAAACGAATCTTGATGGTTTAATGTATAATGCGTTTGATCAAATGCAAACATACGTCTGAAACTTAAATCTATCGTGACAATCTTGGTTCGCCAGACCGATATCAAAACCAGCTTGCTCCGTCGACAAACGTTGACTTTTAAGTAAAAATAGGTTAGCTTGTTTCCTCTTCAATAGTTTGAAGAACATTTAAACCCAGCATTAAATTTAAAACGTATAACAAAATTAAGATTTCTCTTTTTAATTTCGCCCGTTTCTAAACATTTCTGCGATACAGATGGAAAAGAAAAGAATGAAGCTTAAAAATGATGACGACCTTAGGAGCCTGACGACTTTAGGGCCACGTACGTTAGTATTTCCTTTTGGACTGGCTTTGGATTGCACAGGATCCTCAGCTTTGTTGCGTTAGAGTCTTCTGATAAATTTTATGTGTATTATCTTTTCCTTTCCTTATCGGTGTATTGGTTGAGTTGTGCTTTGTAATTCTGATATTCACACGGCTTTACATATTTTTAGATAATGTTTACATTACATTTGGTGCTAAGTTATACAGACAAATTGTTGGTATTCCGATGGGTACTTATTGTGCTCCTCTTGTAGCGGATTTGATTTTAGTTTGCTATGAAAGAGATTTCGTGGCTCCTCTTTCTAATGATAAACAATCTGAAATTATTGAGGCTTTAAATTCTACATCTAGATGATCTTTTAAATACTGACAATCCTTACTTTGAAGGCACGACTCTATGAATTGATTTCTGAATTCAATGTCAGATTAAATATCTTTTGCAACAGGGCCTATCGGAACCATATCAGAATTATATGGTGACTTAGGTTTTAACTTGAAAAAAAAATGTAGGTAGCTCTAATCTTCCTGATCAGTTTAGAAAAAATTTCGTTCATTACAAACGTACTGGATATAACATAAATGTAGTGTTACAGTCTGCATGTTTAGTAGTTAACCCAGTCGTGGTTAATAACATTGCTTCCCTCTTTAATTGCACGCCGGTTGGTCTGGTAAAAGGCTCAATGATGGACCCGACATAAAACTACTTAGTTTAGTTAATTGGGGCCGGAGTTTGCCTTGTCTGTTTCTTGGTCATTCGGGGTCTAACTGATGGGTTTCTTCTGCTCCTGTATTTCAGCGGTGTTGTTTGACTTCCCATGGGTCTCCTGGTGTCGCAATACGTTGTTTCCGTCGAGTCCTCATCTCTGATTTATCATAGGTCTTGTACGTGATTTGTTTGTTTCCGATGATGTTTCATTGATGGGTTAGGAAACCGTCATGCGGACCAAAGCGCTAACTAAATGTTTCGAACCACTGCAGAGGCAGAGGGCGAGGTTTGGATCCAGTAAAAACATATTTAAACCCCCAGTAATCTTTTGCTGACGGTTTCAAGGCGGTAATTCTGTTGTGGTTCCTTGATGTTACATTGTGCTATGTCGGCTTGTCTATGCTCTTTCGCAGTTTGGTCACCTGTTTTGCAACCCAATCTGCATTTTGTTTTGTTTTGTAAGTTAAAAATAAAATAGAATAGATATTAATGCTGTTTTCGATTAGAGTAGCTGAATAACCATTTGCTTGGGAAAGAGCTGCTCATTCGGTTTACCGTGCGTGTATTTCATGATCTTGTGTCATTTGTTCCGTGTGTATGTGCTTCTTTCCCTATTGGTTTTGAGAGTCGGATGTGGGATTTGATTGTATTAATTCCTGATCATTGCCTATTTTTTTTACTTAACACGGTGATACATGTACATATTGCAAGTCAGATGAGTAATGCAACCATTTCGGTTATATTTAGACGATAACCCATGTTGCTTTCAACAGATTTGTGTCAGGAAACACGTTTTTGGTGTGTTTACACAACGACACATGTTTCTTGACACATTTGTAAATTGTGTAAAGCCACCTATAGCAGGACAGGTCCATGTATTTTTATCGTCGTATTGACACCCACTGCAAAATTACCCCAAAAATGCAAATTAAAAAGATAGGCAATGAGCTGGAACTAATGCAACCAGAGGCCGTATTCATAAAACGACTTAAGTGGTTGCTATGCTGTTGCTAAGGCTAAATTTCTTTGAAGGAGATTCCCTACAACTATGAAATTTGCTCTGGAGGAACAGTCTGAAAAAGACTATTCCTCCAGAGCAAATTTCATTGCTGTAGGGAATCTCCTTTATAGAAATTTAGCCTTAGCAATAGCAAGAGCATAGCAACGATTTAAGTGGCTTTATAAATACGACCACAGGTCCCATATCCCACCCTAAACAGTAAAAGGGAAAGAAGTTTATAGATTGACAATAGGTCGAGAAAGACAAGCGCTGTAAACCGAACGAACAGATCTTTCCAAGACAATTGATCATTTAGCTACGACAGCCCGAATTCTTTTTGCAGCCAAATTTTCATCCTAACTTTGAAACTACAGGTTTTTTCCCGAACAATTTACTTGTCCCAAGAACATGCAATCGAGCTGCAGCACGATGATTTTCAGGAAAGTACGTGTCGGAAAATCGTTCAAGAGGATAAAAGATTTTGCATCTAACGCAAAGCGACGGGAATCAGTATAATTAACCTTATTTCTGACCAACAACTGTCAGAATTGACCATATCACAGTACCTAGGACATAAAAAGACATTTTTTAGGTTCAGATGTCTAAATTCATTAAGATCAGTAGGCTTGAAATCAATTACTAAAAATTCGATCAGTCGTCACCTTCCATAATGATGATAATAAGTAATGCATCGGAGAAACCTTTGATATTTGAAGTCTTGTGGCTGCTTAATTTAATCAAACAAATAACCTACTGTTATACGGCAAGAAAAAGATGACTTTTGTCTACAATAAGGCCTGATAATTAATATTGTATGGGCACACTAAGCATGCTGAGACGGCTGAAAGAGCGCTGGTACAAGAAGTTGAAACAAGAAAATCGCTGTGTACAACAGTTGTTTTTGATGATCCCACTACGTTGATATGACACTGACTCAATTTTTCGTATGACGTTGCGTCGGCATTAGGGTCAGGTCGGGTAACATCGGACATCGGGTAAATTCGGACATACCATTGCAAACAGTGAAAATCCAGATGAGACGGCTCGTAATGAGCCGTCTCATCAGGATTTTCACTGTTTGTCCAGTTAATTTTGTTTTAATTCCAAACAACTGACACATAAAGGAAACGATATTACTGTCCGAATTTACCCGCTGTCCGAATTTACCCGACTTTATCCTAATGTGATTTTGTTTCAGCATAGTGCATGCATTCCATGGACGTGCATACCATGAACGCTCATACGACGCTGGGCGGTGTATGATGTTGAATCAAGCAATAATTTTCTTCCCCGGTGAATTATCGCTAATTAAAACATGATGTTTGAGGGCAGATCGCAATAATATCAATTGAAGGCGGCGAAGAAATCATAGATGCCGTAGACAGTCACAATGACAACTTAATATAAACAAAGGGACCGTAGTAGGCAGAGGATACACCCAGTCAGAGACACGAATCATAACTAAAAAGAAGTTAAGGTTTTTGGAGGCATTTGTCATACAACGCTCCCAGTGCTCGTCTTAGCCGATCGTGATGTGTTTGGCTTTGTGAACGAATTATCTTTTGCCTTCAAAAGGTTTGTTATTGTTGCAGTACTGTCTTATTTTTACTTTATTGTGAACCGACATAAAACGAGAGGTAAATTCCTTAAAACATTATATCAGAACAGTAAAAGACCCACATTAGGACAGTTTCATATGAACGACAGACATGTTCGAATTCTCATCGCGACGTTTCCTATTCGACCCTGTAAAAAGAATGCCTTATCAGCATTTCATCTATAACAAGTTTGTTATTCCACTTCAAAGAGATGGCCTTCAGGGTGATTTACAATTTATGATCAATTATTCTGTATACAAGTACATTGCACAATAAACAGCTGTCGCTTGATGAGATTCTTATCACGTAAAGGAGAGGCTCTTTATGACAAGAAAGGGCTTTGGACATGAATGCCCATGAATCAAACCCTTTAAATCACCAAATCAAGGATTCATAAAAATCTTTGTAGTGACAAGCTAAGACTATGAATGGTGATTGTAAATGTGTAGACTGATCAAGCTTGGCTGTTCTCTCACGTGTTCAAAGACACGTTTCCTCGCGTTCGGATCATAAAAGCTGCAGATCAGCAGGTATTGATCCCTTCAAGCGCCAAAAAGCAGACGACAAAATTTACGTCTGCCAAAATTTCAAAATATGTTTCATCTAAGCTATATCATATTGAAAATACAAAAACTAGAGGGCAAACAGTGTAGATCTAGATGAGGTAGCTCATTATGAGCCACCTCATCAGGATCTACGCTGTTTGGAAATTCTGCTAACTTTGTCACTGGTGCCTTAAGAGTTATCTGCTTTTGAACTGATTAGAAACCGTCTGGATAAACTTGAGACATATTATCTTATACTACATTACGCTAAACATTCGGACATCGTTGCAACAGCAAAACTTGTAGGCATCTGATCAGACTGTTCCTAGACTGTTCCTGAAGGAACAGTCTGATCAGGTGTCTGCACTTGTTGCCAACATTGTATTAAGTACCTCAGGATTGTACAAAGAAATTTACTCTATTCGAAACACAAACAGCTAGGTGTTCGAAAATAACGGAGGTGACCGAACACTGACGGCACATACAGTGAAAGACGAATAGTAGCAGACTGGACGGTCAATAGGGATTACTTACGACACTTATAATGATTAATATAAGGAAAGCCAGGCTGTCTGATCAAATGACGTCATACAGAAACCTGGTAAACAGACTCATAACAGAATTAAGTCAATCGGATAAACAGAGGTCGCAAAGCACGTTAACGACCGCGAATAGTAAACAGGTATTTAATGTAGCTGTTTTGCTGATATCGCATTCCTTGGAACTCTTTGAATCAGGTTATTTTTTTATCGAATACACATTCCAGAGCAACAAGCCCTGTGCCCTTAGTAGGGACACAAATCAAAGAACTTAAATATTATGAACACAGTCTGCTTACTTTCAGCCATCGTACTTTATATGAGCAATTTGCTGAAAGGAAAGGCAAAAACTTAGTTGCTAGAATATGGACAGTTATGAACGTTTCGTCTTTGTTTGCACGTTAGTACTTTTTTTTTGGTCGCTTGGTGGCAGCGCCGCCGGTCAACCAAATAAAGTGACATTCCAGCCTGTTTGAATAAGTAAATCAATCGTTCTGTTTAGATGTGCTGTACATATACCTAAACACAAACCATATCAATTCATATGCCCTACAAGGCCCTGATATGAATATTCGTTGCAGAGAAAATGACACCACATCCTTTTTTTGATGCCAGACAATTTCTTCAAAATGGCATTTTCATCCATGCTCTACTCAAGAGAAGGACCTTTGTTAACACCTAAAGCTAAAAGATTTACCTAGAAAGCTTTAAGATGACCTCTGTCAGCTGCAACTGAATACCTGCCAGTTGCTTTTTCTTGAAAATAACAGTTATTTTGACAATTAAATTTCGAGCCTTTTTTAAATGCGCATCGATTGGATGTTCTTGAGGTTGGAAATTGAATTTCAGTTTCTACTTTCCAGACACGTGCTTTTTCAAAAGGAGGAAATTGCTCTTGCATGTCAGGGGGCAAAAAGAATTCATAGCCCAAGATACAAGCCTACCCCTAAGTACCAGCACTTTTGCCCTGGGCCAAAAGTGCGAACTGTGAACGGCAACCGCAAAGCATAGATTTTCTGTTCCTGCCAGACATAATTTTGTTTAGGTTAGTAATTAAGCATATTTCTGATGATAGAAAATGAGAGAAAATGTGCTCAGATACAGTCTGATACAGTTATAGCTGATTCAAAAATGTTCTCTTTTTCAAAAGCCGAAAAGTGCTTTTGTGAATAGGGTCCAAGATGTAGCGGGTTCAAGCCTGTGCAACACTGGATCGCGAAATGCTCTGAACAGTTTTACTTTTATAGTCGGTCAGTGATGAGGAACCAAAAAACATCTTTTCAAGCTGTCTCAAAAGAAAACTGAAAATCCATGATGGTCCTTTATTGTTGCACTCCACAGTTTTTACGATCGCTTGGTGGCAACGCACCCGGTCAACTTAAAAAAGTGACACTCCAGACTGTTTGAATGAATAAATCATCCTTTTTCTCTTTGAACGCGATATGTACGGGGTATATATACCAAAATAGACTTTATAGCTATTTATAAGCCATACAAGGCCCTATTATGAATATTTGTTGAAGAGCAATTGACACGCAACTCACTTTTGGGGGCCAGAAAATTTCTCCACAAATGGCATTATAATCCATGCTCTATTCAAGAGCGGGACCTTTGGACCTTTTTGGACACCCTAAAGCTTACAGATTTACCTACAGGGCTTGCAGATGATAACTGTCGGCTCTAATTAATTACCTGGCGGCCGTTAGGAGTTTCTGCTAGTCTACCTTCTACCTTGAAAATGGGCACTGGTATTTTGACAGTTAAATTTCGAGCCTTTTTAATGCAGCCATAGTCTCGCATCCTTACTGCGCAGCGATTAGGTGGTATTTGGGGTTATAAATAAATTTAGTTTTACTTTCTTGACACATATTCACTCAGAAGGAGGAAAAGTTTCCTGCATATCAGGAGACAAAAAGAATTAATAGTCCCAGATACAAGCCTACCCCCAAGTTCTTGTATAAGTATTTATGCCCCGAGCCAAAATGTAAAACTGTGAATGGCATCCTTAAGGGTAAGACATGCACGAGCAAAAAAATTTTTTTGTCGTTCACAATGCCCTAAAAGTACGAATGTCTATATAGGAAATTGAACTACTAGATATCCTCTATGCCTTTCGTCAATTCATGACAATAACTAAACACCTTTTATGAACATACATCTAAGCAGCAACTAAATAATAGATCTTTCCGAGCCATACCCAGAATGTCACTCAAAAGACAACTGACCAATGCAGCGACAACTTAGCACGTGGCATAGCCCCACAAACAAAGTCCAAAGTGTTTATCCTCCCACAATAAGGCCGTGCTTTAACTTGCAGTTAATGAAGAGATGCATACCTGTTTAAAGTAGACTTGGCTTACGAAAAGTTTATTTTTAAATAAAATATTTATTCAGACAGATGTTTCAATATTCTCGAAGTTTAATCAGTCTACATGCACACAACATAAACGTTGAAATACTTTTTTTTAAAGTATTTATTTTTTATTTTATCAAATATTGGCAGTAATTATTAGTTCTGGAGAAAAGAAAAAAACGAATTAAAGAAAGTGCTCTTGTTAATTGCACTTTGTATTGCAAAGTACTGAATATTGAACCTTCCAAGTCTGTTTATTTGATTGTATTTGCTACACGTAATTGGAGAACTCATAGCTACGTAATGATACATCTTTTATCGTTTTATAGTGCTGGCGGGGGACATGGATAATGTTGATTTTATAATGAGGAAATGTCACTTGGAAACATAAAATAAAGCGAGTTCATTCACCGCCTGAGAATGCGTTGGCAACCCTACATTTTAGCTCTTTCTTTTATTTGTTTCTGTCCGGTCGTGTTTGCTCTGGACTCATAAACCGAATGCAAAAAATGGAATCCGGTCCGAGGGTCAGTAGTTTATCTCGGATCTTTAGATAAATTAATCCTCCCGCCCCCTCATTCATCTTCCGTCGGCCGTCTCTCTAGTTTCCAATCGACATTAACATGATACATACTGGTATCTATATTATCAAAAGTTAAAGATACAGCTTTGCTCAGGTTTTGATAAGGACAATGACTCTTCTTGTTTGAATCGCCAAGCAGGCACAAAACGTTGAAAAACGTTAATTCAACGCTGTTTTACACAGTGTACTCTTTGTATCAATGGTACTATATAATTGAGCCGAGACACGGGAAAACCAACAAAGTGGCATGTGCGCCAAACAAAGACTCATGTCAGCCTGGGCATCCGCCCAGTCTGATCAGAGTCTTCGCTGTGCGCTTAAGGTTAGCTAAGGGTCTAAGCTAGGTCTAGGCACACAGCGAAGACTGATTAGACTGGGCAAATGCCCAGGCTGTTCTGAGTCCTCACTGGGTGGACATGCCACTGTGTTGGTTTTGTCGTGTCGCGGCTAATATATTGCTTGTGTAGACTTGCTGTGTCAGCAACATTTCAGATAATTTTGTAATGTCACTTACAAAACCTGTTGCTCTTATTTACGTTTTTGCGATGCTGAACTTTGGAATCAGAGACAATACCTTTTATGACATTTAACATCGCAGCTGGGGATAACTGTATTGTTATCTGTACAGGTTCCCAGAAATGCCATGCTGACATTTAATTCGAAGCCATGTTAATTGTTGAAGCAGGTATGCTCGAGTTATGTGATATATATACAGTAGTCTAGGATTGGTTCCCTGTATTTAACAATAGTCTATTCTCTCAAGTTCTTTGAAAGCATATTAAGTTCTATGAAGACACTTTAAATTTGCCGGGACGTATAGCGCAGTCGGCAGCGCGTCTGCCTCAAGAGCCAGAGGTCCACATACTTTCATTTCTTCTTCCGCTAATTCAAGAAGGACAATTGTCTGTTACTGGCGACAGTATGTGCACTTAGTACTGGTTAACCGCTTTGGAAGTCTATGCCTGCCCAGGAATAGTGTGGTTAGGTTAACTGACCGTCCCGACATGACCATAGCTGTTTACCGTGGACTTAAAGCATTAAACAACAACAACACCGAAATTTGGCCATATCAAGCACTTACATCATCATGCTTCATAAAGAAATGCTTATTTGCGCATGCAGTGACAAGTTGATCCTTAATTAGTTAATGAGAGCATTGACAACTTGGTCATTAATCAATTAGTGATACAAATATTCAGTAAGAAAGGCATTTACTAGCCAGGCTGCATTGACAAATTGGCTCTTACAAAAAAAGAGTAAGAGCATGGACAAGTTGGTCTTTAATCAATAAGTGAGAGCATCGACAAGTTGGTCCTTAACTTATTACTGATACAAATATTCAGATAGAAGGGCATTTACTAAGAAGACTTATGCAATTGAATCAGACAGAAGCGATAGAGCACACATCCTAATAACTAAAGTAACAAAAGGTTCGGAATAGTAACACCGTAACTAACATATAAGCGTTACGCATATTGTAAGAACCTGCATTGCTCCATTGTTTTATTTATGTATGTATAAATAATTTGAAGAAAATATTGTTTAAACCAAAATCGTTATAAAAGAAACTGCTTTTTTAAAGATAATTGGGCTTGCTTTCAAAAGATGATATTTTCAGAATTTATTTATCATCACTACAGCTTGGGTTTTGCTTTGTGTGGCTGTCATTAAAGGTTTGTAGTTTGTATGCAGTTTGTATTTTCTGACTCTTCTTAGAAAAGCTGTGACAGTGTAGCCTATCTCAGAGAGCAGAAATCGCAAGCAGCCAGCAATGGACATTATGTAACTTCCCATAAACAGACTCGGTAAAACAGAGGCTTAGTTTTTCATTTCCTTTTGGTTTAATTCATTTTATTAAAATTTCTTGCGGGGTCATTTCTTGCTAGTGATAAGTCTTGCCATTAAACCTTAAAATGAATGGATACACTTTCAGGGCAAGCATCGCTACCAGTTTTGTTTTTGCCCTCATTCAGTTTAGTTGTTGTCAACCGTTTTTGGAAGGGATATGCTTCCGTAGGAGAAAGTACATCCCTTTATAGAAGGACTTCTTCTTCGAGAAAAGCAAACAGGCAATCAAAACGTTGTTGTTCTTTGTTAGAATGGTGATGGTATCCATTCTCCTTAAGAAAAAAAAAGCTAACTAGAAATAAAAAAAAGATAGAAAATAAAAGTTAGAGTTCCTAGCTTCAGAGACAGCAGGTACGGTATTTTCGGTGTAGAGGCGACATAAGGCGGTTGAACAAAAAAAGTCCGGAAATAAATGAAGTCTTACTTCTTAAGACTCAACATTGAAAAATAAAAATAATATGAAGAGAGAAGGAACATGACAAGTTAATACATACGTTTTGGTTCAGTTATTCTGAAATTAGAGCCGACTAGTGATATTTATTTTATTTTCCTGCTAATATTTCATATGTCTGGATAATTTAGGTCAGTAGACTTGAATTCATTAGAACAAAGACAGCAGGTTTCATAAGTTATCCGTCGCCAAATCTTTGACATTTGAATATTTTCCAAAGACTAAATTGAATTAACTAACAAAGAGTGTAGATTCAGATCAGACGTAGCAAACAACTACAGCTGTTAAAGGTCTATTCACTGTTTGGAAGAAGTACATGTTTTTCTCTTTGTTTTCTTTTGTGCTGGAAAATAATTAAATGAAAAAAAACGGTCAACGATATTCACTCGATAAATGTTTCTTCAGCATAACATTACATATGGCCACGCGGACCGAAAAGCTAACTAAACGTTTAGAATCATTTCAGAAGCTGAAGCGAGAGTTAGAACCAGTAAAACTAGTTTAATACCCCCAGTAATTTGTTTCTTTACTCCCTTGTAATTAAGAGGTGGAAATGACATGTTTTAGGTAATTTTTGTATAGAAACTTCTTTATGCAAAACCTCACATTTCTACAAACTCATGATTTTTTTTTGTATAGGACGAAAATTAAGAGATAGCAATTCGAAAATCTTCTACTTCTCACCAATTTGGAGAAAATATTGGGGATGCCGTTTGCATTAGGGAGCAAACGAACTATATGTGTAGTTTTAAGTTGGATAGTTAAATGATCACCTGTCTTGTAAGCATCCATAATGTATTGGTTTTGAGAGCGGAATGTGGGATTTGATTGTATTAATTCCTGATCATCGCCCATCTTTTTACTTTATCTTGCATGCATTTTGTGAACTGCTGTCAATTCCCTTTTGGTTTTGAGGGCGTGATCTGAGTGTATAAGTTCCTGATCAATACGTATTGTTTTACTTTGTTCCTTTTTAAATGTAGCAAATTTCTTTTTGAAATGTAACAAAGAGAAATTTAATGATAATATTAGTCAATCGGCAAGTATAGTCCATTTGTTACCAAATGCAAACGACATTCCCAATATTTTCTCAAATTGTGAAAGGTGGTAGATTTTCAAATTGCTCATTCTCAATTTTTATCCTGTACATAACAAAATCAAAATTTTGAAGAATTGTGAGGGTTCGCTTAAAAAAGTTTCTTTACAAAAAGGACCTAAACTACGCCATTTTCGCTTCTTAATTACAAGGGAGTAAAACTTGGCTGCTGGAATTCCCCTTTTAGTCTTACATATTATAGCATGTGACCAATGTGCGCTAACCTTAGAACAGAATTTGCAAACTTAATTAAAATTTTATTTTGAATCCATTTTTTCTACTTTTTGTCTTACCCATATATTATCAAATTGTGTACCATACATTTGTACTCGCAAAACTATATAATAGTTCAATGTTTATTTAGAACATAATATCACAGACCAGTGACGCCATGCAATACGCGTGCGGACATGTGAATACATTTTACTATTTCATTCATATACGCCCACAACTGTAGTTAACAATGAGTTTACGCTATTGCTTATCAACAATATTTTGGCTGTTCTACCAATCATACGACGCCCTTCTGTGCCACTGCTGTTTCTGCATTATTGTTAATGGAAAATATCTTTCAAAAGCATCCATAAACTTGGATTTTTCGAATCCTGTTATGTATAGTTATTAGAACCAGTAGGACATAAGAACATTTAATGAAACTTTCATCGCTTTCGAGAAAATAAGTAAAAACCCGTTTGCACTTGGGAGCAAATGGACAACACCTGGTACTTGGTGTTACCTGGTACTTGGTGTCATCGAACATACGTTTTAATTTGCTAGCAGACTAACTAATTGTGGGTCAGTTCCAAGTTCAAAACATGTTACTCCAATTAATAACTGAATAAATATTCAATAAATAAATAAATAAATAAGTAAATAAAAGACAAAAAAAAACTGAAATGAAACAAGCACCTGCGGATGAGCTGGAGCCTGAAGGAAATTCAGTAAGGAGTACATACTCATATGAACCCCGATACGACAAAACCAACGAAGTGGCATGTGCGCCCAGCAAGAATCAGATAAGCCTGGGCATCCACCCAGTCTGATCAGATTCTTCGTTGTTCGCATAGAGACATCCGTAGCTTAGACCCTTAGCTATACTTTAAGTGCACGGCGAAGACTCTGATCAGACTGGGCGGATCCCCAGGTTGATCTGAGTTTTCACTGGACGCATATGCAACTTTGTTTGGTTTGTCGTGTCATGGCTCATATTAACTACTTTGTGACATTAGCAGGAACTAACAACCAAAATTTGGATCACCATGTGCATTCGCAATTACTCGTAAGTCGTTTTTACTGTTCACTTTTTATGATTCCCCAGGAAGTTTATTTTGCTCATACGGACAGAGAATACTCAGATCAGACTGTGATGATACACAGGCTGATCCGCGATTTCGTTGTTTTCACAAAGTTATAAGGCGCATTTTGTGTAGAGTATCTATTGCTATGTTTTACTTTTCTTTCAATAGACAGCAAGGCTGTCTGATACGATGATGTGACAAGGAACCTGATAAAACATACTTTTGTAACAGATTTAAGTTAATCTGACAAGTAGTGGCTGGAAAGCAAGTGAACGACCGTTAGTCGTAAACAAACATTTACTGTAGAAATTTGCTGATGTCGCAAAACATTGTTGTTACTCTTGCACTGTCCATATTAATTGGAATAACGTAAGTGGATCATTCGAAGTCCATAAGCACTTTGGTCCGTTGGATAAAGTCTTGAAATTATAATCCGAAAGCGCCACCATCATAGACATATCCTGAGGAAGAGTTAACAAACCACAATATGTACAGTAGAGGAGGATATAAGAAACCTTTTGAGCCTCAGACGGAATACGCAAGATATCTGGATTGGCACTGCTTTATTTTTCATCACAGTCCCCTTCCAACTCCATATACTGGTTCCAGCTAGTTTGCTAGTCTTTCGGTTAAACTCAAAATCTTGGTCCCCTAAAAGCCCTCCAAAGCAGCAGTCAGCTTATCAGCGTCCTCAAATCTCAGGCCTCGAACGTGGTAAAACAGAATCCAATGACGAATATTTCTGCGTGGGTTGGCGCACCTGATTAAGTAGGTTAGCAACATCCATTGTGGTTCCTAGGGCAGGTTGTCAAAGTGGATCAGCCCTTTGCTGTCCCAGAATGTTGTCACCCTAACCACCTTTGTGGACTGTTTCCATGACATCGATTCTTGTTTGCTGCCCGGATCATAATGATAAAGCCAGGTTTTATTTCAGGTTACAATCCTAAAAATGAAAATCATCAGGGCTGGCGTTGAACCGAGTTAGCAAGGCTCCACTGATATTGACCCACGAAGCGTCATGCCATCCGGAAGCACTCTCGGGACCCATCTTGCACAGACCTTGGACATGCGGAGTTTGGCATAAAGTATGCCATGAACAGATTCTTTTGAAAGGTTGTCGCTTCTTCCAACTCATGGAGAGTGATGCGGTGGCTGTCATTCGCTAGTTTGTGCACAGTGGCAACGTTTTCCGGGCTGCCGGTACTGACCGGGAGTCGTCCTCTAAACTCTATCTCTGCCCTTTGAAATTACCCTCAGCCTTTGACAGTTGCAGAAGAAGGCGAAGACTCTCCAGAAACGGCAGTCAGTCGCTCTTCAACCTGTTTGCCTGATTGACCCTCCAGGACTAGAAACTTTCTCACCGCTCTATTCTCAGTTTTGTTCATTTTGCAAACTCATGGTTGCAGCCAGCAATATGATCCTACATGAAATCAGCAGCTACGACATTGCTGTACATCAGGTGTGGTGCATTGTACTATCCAATGGAAAAATGTGTGAGGCTCAAAAGATTTTGATATCCCCTCGCACGTAAGCAAGGCAACCATGTGGCTCTCTCTACCAGATGATACAGCCTCAACAAGGTTAACAATGTTGATCCAATGGCCACTGAAAAAGACAAATACATTACTGAAAAGTTTGATCTGTCAGTTGCACGGAAAAAATCGAAAGAAATAAAAATAAGCAGACTAGATTCGACTGAGTCTGTTTATGACCAGTCATAAAATGTTCAACTCCCGTTATGCCCTTTGGCACCGGCTTAAGCAGAACTTTAGTATAATTTTAATGACAACATCATTCTTATGAATACAGTAAACAAACTTGCTAGTCGGCTATGCCTTCTCATGAAAAACAATTAAAATTCTTTGTTATAAAATACTAAAATATGAAGAATTTCCAATTCTCAAGCTGTCGATTTTAATAAGAATTTGAACAGCAGCTGTGCGTGATTGAATGAGATGCATTTCAAACAGGAAGTGATGTCTAAGTATGAATCTATCTTCCCGATTAACAACAAAACCGTCAGAGAAGTACAGCAACTCAACCTCCCTTTCAAGGTTGTTTACGTTGTCTTTAAATGAGCCGCGACACGACAAAACCAACAATGTGGTCGTGCGTCCAGCGCAGACTCAGATCAGCCTGGGCATCCGCCCAGTCTGATCAGAGTCTTCGCTGTCCGCATGGAGATAGCTTAATCCCTTAGCTACCCTTAAAGCACTTAGCGAAGAGTCTGACCAGACTGGGTGGATGTCCAGGCTGATCGGAGTCTGCGCAGGGCGCACAACCACATTGTTGGTTTTGTCGTGTCGCGGCTCAAATTGTAGACACAGCAACGTAATGTTGGTGTTCCTGCTACACGAGTATGTTTTTGCAAGGTAACGATCATTGAGCTATTTCTTGGCTAAGTTCACGTCTGATAATGATGGCATTTGATTTGCTCCATGGGAAAACCGTACAAGATGCATCTGGGCTTTCCATTATTTAAAGGAAACATTACAGCCTGTGCCAGAACAGCGCCTAAACAGAGCCTCCACTAACCGCCATATCATGCCGAAGGCTCTCCGTATGGTTTTCCCAATAAGCAAATCAATTGCCCTCGTTATCAGACGTGAACTAAGCCGAGAAATAGTAAAAAATCATTGTCTTGGAAGACATACACGTATAGCTGAACACCAACATTACGTTGCTGTGTCTACAGTTAAAAACTCGAAAATAAATAAATAAATAAATAAATAACGTTAACATACGTGAAAGGGAGATCGCCCCTGTAATACTGAGTATTACAGGGCGACCTCCCTTTAGTTTAAACATATTTTATTTCATGAACATGGCAAAGTACAGCATTTCATAATTACAAGTTTAAGGATCAGATCTTTTCCCTCCCTTTCATGTATGTTAAAGTTATTATTCATTATGGATGCACAAGAAGATCTGATTTTCACAGTTTACACATACAATAAGGCACAACTTCATAAGAATAAGCTAATAGCGTTTAAATGTTGTCTTGGTTAATAGTTGTTTACAATTATTTACTTGGGTTCAATCACTTTTTCAGAAGACATTGAAACTCTAGTCTTCTTTGATAGAATCGCTGCAGCTTATCTGCCTTAATGGACATTAAAAGTTTACCTAGGCTGACATTCTACATTTGAGATCGGACGTTCTAGGTAAGGGGGCATTTCAAACGTATACATCGCATCGATTGTGGTGCCGAATTGCGTCGCACGAACAGGGAGTTTAGGACATTAGCGACGAGCAAAGACTCAGTCCAATTTAGTCTTTACATATGCATCAAACCAGGAAGACTGATCAGTCTGCGCCGGTGCGCAAGCTGATCCGAGTCTTTCTTAAAGGCACGCACCGAAAGGTAAAATTTTACACGACGCCATTTGCAGGATTGAATTAAAACCGTATCTACATCGTTGCAACATCATATTTACATCATGACGTTGCATCAGCGTCGATTTGACGCTGACAACTTTTTAGCTACATGAGGACATCTAGGCAAATAGACGATGTATGTCGTTCTTTCTCGTCTGGAAAGAATAAATAAACGTGGTGTTATTTATATTTTCATTTTGCTGATACTGAATTAGCTATTTGTTCAACGACAAAACCCGCCAGGGAAATTTTTTTTCTTCCATTTTGATCGGTTGAAGACAGCTTGTGATAGCGCCACTCAAACTAAATCGTCAGCCCGTAATGTAGGGCAGAATAGCGCAAAGCGGGATCTAGCCGTGTAAACGTCTCCGTCTTGATGGAAAATTACACGTGACGTCAGCATTTGTCATTGGAAGTGCGCTCTTATCTGACGTTAAGGGTTGCTTTACCAGTGTATTGCACACAATTTGACTCGGCTATTTTGTACTACTGAATGAATATACAGGGTTTCAGTACCAGTCTGTTGGGAGCCCCATAAGGGCTGTCCTGATAAGCTAGCAGTCCGTGTTCGAATCTTGCTGGAGGAGGAAAGCTTAAACTACAAACGGGATTCTTGCACATTGTGTGAATATTATGCCAAAACTGAAACAGCATTTGCATGCAGCATGCTTATGTGTATACATGCAACGTATGTATATGTGTCAGTGATATCTGTTGGAAACAAAAACGAAGTCGTATCAGGCTGACTGCACAGGCGCGCAGATAGGTCTGAGTCGTCATTGGTCGCATATGTACAGCAGATCCTGTTAAATGTCGACGCAGTGGCACGCTGATTTTACAGACGAACATCTATTATCCGATCAAGGCCTGCCAGTAAATTAAATATCAATCAAAATTTTGGATGATTACAAGTTGCCATAATATGTAGAGTAATTAACTCTTTTTAGACTGGTAACCCGTTTTGGCGACATATGCGAACAGTGTAGACCCAGTTCAGACGCCGCATAATGCGGCGTCTGGTCAGGATGAACGGAATATTTATACAAAATACAATAAAAGTGGAAACATGCACCAGAAACCCCTAAAACACAGAAATGGAGTCATCCAAATCCATGTAACAGACTTTCAAAGAAAAAGGGGATTGGGGAGACTTGGGAGCGGGGGGGGGTCTGGGGCGGGCTTAGATTACCCACAATTTAATGGGCTAACAAAAGCAAATGTACTACCCCAGCCTTTCCCGGTGTACATGTATACATGTGCAGTCTGCTCAGGGCATGTGCATTTAGTCCACATAATTGATACGGCATTACGGCTCGTTCCCAACAGCTGAAAACGCCGTGGCAGTATAGCATTTGATAGGTTCTGTGCACGCTGCAAATAATTTGCTATACAAAACGTTTGAAGCTTATCAAAGTTGATACGCCAGCGACACGCTGTTTTAAAGTTGCCTGATCCTTGGTTAAGCTAAGTGATGAACTTTGGGTACATTCAGGGTTCTGCCAGTGGTGTCATTGGCGATTTGCCAATGGTGCCATTGGTAACCGTAAACCCTGAACATGTGACCTTTGGCAGCCAACTATTGGTAGAGCCAATGGCGCCATTGACACTATTGCAGAGCCATTTTTCTCTGTAATTAGAAAATTTTAGTTTTTCTAATTTGCTTTCATCACTGTCGGGAACAATTATTCTCCTCTCACAACTCGAGCGTTTATGATGGATTCACTAAATCGCCATATTGAATGACGCAATTTTCCGGCGTTTGTAATGTTACCCACGCCCTTTGTTGTCTGCAGTACTGGCAGCCAATGGTCGGCAATATTGGTACCTTTGGTACCGACGGTAGAATCAGTGGTGCCAATGTTGAAACTCTGAACGGCATTGACATATCTATGCTGGCATTGGCAGAACCCCAAACGCACCCTTTGTTAACGTATACTTAGTATATTCTTGAGAGTGACAAAACACTGAAATGGCGAATGGACGTTGCGTTGATGACTTTGCAAGGACATTGTTCGACGACTTCCTTTGTAGCAATGCATACCAGACAGTCTGCACTCGTTTTGAAATGAAGTCGCTAAATCTGCCTCGACGTTTATGCGACGTTGTTTGGTTTCTGCGTGAGTTTCAGTTTCCTAACATTTTACATGTACCTTAACCTTGTTGGCAGAGTTTATACAACGGTTCAAACGTTGTAGTAATGTCGACATTGCATCGACGTTGAATCGACACTTGCCCGCTTGGTTCCTTCAGAAAAGGCTTCCAACACTTACATCTCAAACCAGCCATGTAGAGTATCCAGCCAAAAATCCTAAATGCATACAGCTCTGTTCAACATATAAGGAACAGCGAGTATCGTGATCAGACTGCACTTATGTGCATGTCTTAACAAGGGCAAAATACATAAATACATGTTTTTGTACCGAGCAAGGGCGCACTAGCGGAAATCACACTGAGCGTGTTGGAATTTTGTCAGTGTGACAAAAAATTTAATACGCACCTGCGTATTTGCATACAGGTAGCTACGCTTTTGCCGACATTAGAATCCAGTGTCTGCTCATCGTACACGTTATAGACACACGATCGAAATCGAAAGTAAACACGTCCTTCTCGCAATACAGATAAACCTGTTGTTTTGGTATTTTATTGTTCAGCCATATATTAGTACAAAATTAAGTCATCTAATTTGAATCAGCACTCAGCTCATCTAAAAGATCCATCCATCCATCCATCTAGTCACCTACCTACCTAACATTCTTACCTGCCTACGTCCCTACCCCCTTTAATGTCTGTATGTCTGTCTCTCCGTTCACCTACCTACTTACCTACCTACCCTACCCTATCCTACCCTACCTACCCTGAGAGGCCGTCTGCCCGTCTCTGTCTGACAGACCGTCTGTCTGTCTGTAGCCTTATGCATTATTTATAAGACACCAATATGTTCAGACAGAATGGATGGATGGATGACTTGCGAATTAACGTCCATATCAGGATGGGTGGGTGATAATGAAAGCGATGTAGCCAGTCTATGATTAAAATGATCTCCGCCTCCGGTGGGGCTAGAACCCCAGACCGCTAGATCAGCAGGCCAGCGCTTAACATACTGAGGCTCCATTTTATACAGTACGAATAGTCTGATTAAATAAAGACAGAAGACCCAGATCGGCCTAATGGTACAAAAAAAAAACAAAAAAAAAAACAACATCACCACCAACAACAAAAAAAACAACACTTCAACTTGTGCTTGTAAGATTCCTGAAGATCCGAGCATAATGTGCGAACAGCAAAGACTCTGACCTGACTGCCTGCATGTACGGGTACACTTTCAGGGGAAGCAAGTCTGCCATTTGTATCTTTTGCCTCGCTTTTTACTTAAGGGTCAAACCATAAGGGAGCCGGGCCGCGTAGCGCAATCGGTAGGGCACCTGACTCATAAGTCAGAGGTGACCCTGGGTTCGAAACCCGGTCTGGCCACATACTTTCGTTTCTCCTTCCGCTGGTTTAAGAAGAGCAGTTGTCAGTTACTGGCGACAGTATGTGCACTTAGTACTGGTTAACCGCTTAGGAGGTCTAAGCCTGCCCAGGAATAGTGTGGTTAGGTTAACTGGCCGTCCCGACATGACCATAGATGTTTACCGTGGACGTTAAGCAATAAATAAATCAATCAATCAAACCATAAGGGGAAAAAGCTACCTCTGGAGGTTCGAATTTTTTCCTCAAAGCATTGTTTCAGTTGGAAAGGGCAACGTTTTGCCGAGAATAAAACAAGAAGTCACATAAAGCATGACAGCCCAGCAGGCACATGACGTTGAAATGACGTCGTACTGACGTCGATGCGACATGGTGACGTCGCATCGACGTCAATATGACGTAATTCTGACGTCATGTGCCCGTTGGGAGTGAACCAATTCATAAGACAGGTTTGCCTACAGCTTGATACTTGGCACATGTTATGATAAAACGTTTTAAAGCTCGTGCGAACAGCGAAGACGATTATAAGCCTGCACTTCTGCACAGATGGATGGATGGCTAGGCCGATCGATCGATCAATAGGTAGATATATAAATAAATACATGTAGATGGATGGATGGGTGGCTGGATGGATGGATGAATTGCGATTTTACGTCCTTTCTATTAGTATTTTAGTCATATCAGGACAATGGGTGGATGATAATGAAAGGCTATGTCCATGGAACTCCGTTTACGATTGAAAAGATTCCCGCCAACAGCGGGGCTCGAACTCGGGATCGCTAGATCAGCGGGCCACTGCTTAAGCTACTAAGCTACCGGAGCTCCTTGATAGACAGACAGACACCAGCAGGCACATGACGTCGTATTTACGTCGGTTCTACGAAATGACGTCGCACCGAAGTCATCACGAAGTCATTTTGACGATACGTATCCGCTGGACCAGATTAGGGAGGTAGGAATGGAAAGACAGATAAAATGATGGATAAATGGATGGTTGGATGTTAGGTTGGGTTATGATTGAATAGGTAGAGAGAGAGAGAGAGAGAGAGAGAGAGAGAGAGAGAGAGAGAAAGAGAGAGAGAGAGGAATGTGGTCGAGAGAAAAGAAAACAAAAATGAGGAAAATCAATTAATCTCGAGGGTAATACCAGTTTCCCAACCTGGTTTTCGACCTAGCCAATCAGTTACCGCACATGCAAAAGTGGTTGTCGACTGGGACAATCGACACCAATACCAGCCCGGTCGACGCCCATTTACAATAGTATCATTTACCGTGACTGGTATAGCTTTCGACCGAATTATCGGTCGACTTAGTACAGTTACTTTGCACAGTACCGGATAGGTCCACTGTTGGTTGGTATTATCGGCTGTCAGCCTATATTTCAACCATGACAAATTAAGTTAGTCGCCCCTGATTTATGTTGCGTGATTTTTCCATTCCATGTTAGGGGTGGTCGGTTTGGGCGATGGTGCTGTTGAACATTCAATGCCGTGGCGTTCTTCTAATTTGGCTAATAGTAGGGCAAGGGCCGGTCGGCCTGCAGCAGGTGCGGGATGGGGTTTGTTTGGATTATTCTAGTCTCATCTATCCTATCTATACCTTTTCTTTCTTGCTCTCTCTGGAAGCAGCTCGAAGAGACTGGAATACTATCTAAAAGAGCCGTAAAACCCAAACGCCAACCACCACCACCATCCAGTCCATGCTAGTACAAACTTATGAGATAACAATGATCGTTTGTCCAGAGCGCTTGGCTTGCGTTTGAAGACGACAGGTTTCTTACTTACTGACAAACTCCCTCAGTCGTAGTCCGTACCTGATACTCTTGAATCAATAATAACAGGCAGCGAAACGACATGACTGGACCATAATATATCCTATGACGATAGAATGGAAATCTAACAGCCCACACAATACGCCCAAATGACATATGTATCATTATATCTCTGTATGATGATCCACATCAGTAGGTTCAGCGCTTGCCTGCCGATCTAACGGACCCGGGTTAGAGATGCGCGAGAAGCGAAATCTTTTCGACTGTAAATGGGGCTACATTGCACCCAGACTTTCACTATCAATGTCCCATCGTCCTGATACGAAAATAATGTTCTAAAGGACGTAAAACTGCAACACATGATGGCAATTAGTATCGGCAAATTTCATAGCCATCCGTCCATTTCTTCTCACGTTGTGATTTAAGGACCACCTTGGACATCCTTATACACCGGCGTGGCATTCATTACAGGCTTGCACGAAGGCGCAGGCTGATCTGTCTTTCCGCTATAGTATGCATCAATTGTGACTAGGATTCTTTTAAATTTGAGATGACCCCCAAGTAGTTTGTCAGCCTCGAATATATAAACTCAGCGTATGGTCAAAGTTTTAATGTCCAGTAATGGCATGCTAGAGTTTTGTTGACTGTCCACGTTCAGGACCAGGTAGAGTAAATGACTTTATGTCTCGAGTCACGATGCGACTGCAACTAGCACTGATATATGAGCCGCAACACGATAAAACCAACAAAGTGGCCTGTACGCCCAGCGAAGACTCGGATCAATCAGGGTATCCGCCCAGTCCGATCAGAGTCTTAGCTGTCCGCATGGCGCTAGCTTAGACCCTTAAATATCTTCTAAGCGCACAGCGAAGAGTCTGATCAGACTGGGCGGATGCCAAGGCTGATCTTGAGTCTTCAACTGGCGCACGTGCCACTTTGCTAGTTTTGTCGTGGCGCGGCTCAATTATTATTGATGTGTGACTTTCACACATTTGCTCTGATGAAAAAAGGTACATAATATTTTTAGAACCTTTAATTGTCAAAATCTCTAATTGTTAAATGTTGATACTAATTATTAACTTTTTAACTTTTATTTATTGACTGATTGATTTAATGTCACTGCTTTCTAGCATTGACTAAATTGCAGTGCATCTACATATTTTGTTATACTCAGTACAAAAGGTACCGACAGGGCTCTAGCTTTTATGCACGGGCGAATCAATAAGAAGCACCCAACCTTACTTCTGGCCGACATCAATCTTTTTTAAGTAATCACTACATCCCCTCCCTCGCCCAGCGTTTCGACATACGGCGTCCATCAACTCACAATTGAAAAACTCGAGGACTCTTTGCATCAACTTATCCGCTGCCTAGCTTTCTTCATCAAGAATGGCATCCACGGATATTAAGGTCGCAAATAAAAAACAGCCACTAGATGCAAAGTCAGGCCGATAGGCGGAATTTAGTATTAATTCATATTAGTTTTCCTCAGCAGTACCCACTGACATCTTTGCAATGGTAGATTCTTGCACTACCTCTCATAATTTGCATTACTCGCCGATTATGCTGCTCCCCTTTGGTAAAACGCTCAATAGAACTACTTATTTGGCATCTCAAAATACAGTTGCCACAACCTTGCAAGCAGAGGATGGCATCTTGAGCTATTATCGGAAGGATCACGTCGTCCAGGGTAACACATAGGGAGACACAAGAGTCGCCTTTCTTTTAAGCATGGCAAAAATCATGACTGTGTGTCTTTTTAACTTAACTTTATTACAAAAGGATAAACAACCGAGCATTGCCCATTTTTTCTAGCCTTGGAATACAAAGCGGCTCAACCAGACAATTCATTTAAAATGTCAGCTTAGCATTTCTGAGAAAATACACAGATCAAAATCAACGTCATTTCCAACCACAAACTTTCGTGTCACGAAAGACTTTAAATTTAAAGTTCAGCATCATGAAACATGTTAAAAGAATGTCAAATTCTGTCTGTATAGAAATTAAACCACGACACGACAAAACCAACAAAGTAGCATGTACACTCAGCCAAGACTTAGTTCAGCCTGGGCATCCACCCAGTCTGATGAAAGTCGTTGCTATTGTGCTTAAATGGTAGCCAAAAGTCTAAGCTGGCGCTAAAAGCAAAGCAAAGACTCTGAGAAGACTGTTGAGATGCCCCGGCTGATCTGAGTCTTCGCTGGGCACAATTGTCACTTTGTCGGTTGTGTCGTTTCGCGGCTCATTAAGTGTCTGCAATACCTAAAACCCTTTATGTTGTTAAAAAAGTAAGGATTATGTACTTATGCGATACTGTTGATCGTAGAGTCGATAAACTTACATTTAGCTTTTTTTCCTTTCTTTGTAGGACTATCAACCCTTTGAGACATTATAAGACAACCTCTCACAGAGACCTTGTCAGAGAATAGGGGATTAAACAGACATGTTGGATGCACAATAGGTCGTCATGACGCGACATTTTTCATCCAAATGTTAACAGTATCTTGTTTTGTGGCTTTTTCTGGGGATCAGCGTTCATATCTTTTCTTTGAATTTTGGCTGCAGTATTTGATTATCTCTCTGTTGAACAAAAAGGTGGATACTTTTGATGCCAAAATAATTCATAAATAGATAAATAAATAAGTATAAAATGAAAATAAATAAATATAAACAGAAATTAATAAAACGAGTTAATAAAACTGAAAGTTATGTAGTTCTCTTTCCAAACTGTGCATTAGCAAAACTGAGGCAGTCAGCTTTAATGATATTATGGAGACAGTCTAAAGTATCTTTATAGCTATACTGTGAGTGTGAAAAGAGAAAGAGCCAAAGTATCAAACTTTTGAGAAAGTACAGAATGATGCAGTAAATAATGTCTCCTATTTTCTATATTTTCGTGCTGTACGAGGGACGTTCAAAAAGTTTTGCAAATGGCCTCATAACTTTGGTTAGGAGCATACTAGGGCCAAGTACTATGCATGTATCAAAACACTATATTTTTCCTTTACAATGATACCAAACACTATACGAAGACACTTTTCTGAATCGGTAACAATGCATTTTATAAAACCCCAGTCATACTACTGGTCAGATTCATATATATATCTTTTTTTTCATTGTGAGGTAATCAAGTCCAAAAAGAAAAAAAGAAAACCTTGTAAATACAAAATAAATCTTTGTCAGCTGTTTGTCCATCGTTACCTACAATATCCATTCAAAAGATACTATGATGGCAACTTATATCGATTAATTTCTTGCAAGGGAATGCAAGACTCTATATTTATGTCGTTATTGAAATAACGTCATTGTCATTTTCGAAAGATTGTAGCGGCTTCATATTTCAAAGTAACTTTAACTTTTTGACAGATTTCAATCGGTTAATGCTAAGGCTCTTGCTGACAAAATTTTGAATGCTAAAAATAAGAATTGGCTACTACCTAAAATGCGGATAACCTAAATTCACAAGACAGTATGGAACCTAGACTAAATATAATTTTCGCAACATTTACATGACATCTTTGCCTGGGAATCTTCTGTAACTAGTAATGATAAAAATACAAAGACTGATCATATATAGATTATGGCTTCTAAAGTAAAATTCTGCAGTGCCTTTAGGGTATACCTCTTTCAAAGAAGTTTGAAAAATGTGTCCTCTAAGCAAATTTCACTGCGTTTGCAAAGGACCTCTGACAGTTTCATGCAAATTTGCCTTTTTTCGACAAATTACTGCAGCTTTATTGGGAGGCTAAAACTGAAATTTTAGCTTTAACGGGTAGACATATCCATTCTTAAGAGGTTTTGATATTGCTTTTGAACAATTATTACATCTGCATACTAACTCTCACTGATTCTCGCAAGAGGGGTAAGTGAAATTTTCAGTCATCCGAAATACATGTATTTTTCGCTTTCTCTTATTTAAATAATTATATTTCTTAAATATGCTTAAAACGAAGTAAAACTCTATAAATGCTCATTGTATGCAATAATATGTAAATAAAAAGTTTGCTAGCCTTATTTTTAGACACAGAGGGTCTAGTTACCCCACCAACTTTTCAGTTTTTCAGCTGTAGACTATCTTCCCCCCCCCCCCCTCCCCCCGTGCTTTAGGTCGCCACTCATATATAATGTGTATTTTGACAGTACACATATGCATGCAAAGTGGCTTGCTGAGGCACGGGGTTGGGGGGAAGCATCTTTATAAAACTTTTTCCTAGTTTCCATACATGCAATGGTAAAAACTTGCTTTTTACACCAAAACTCTAAGTCTGTGTATGATATAACTGGAAACTTATTTTTGTGCAAATTATAGGGAGTTCAGAGCAACACATTTCAATAAAAAATTTAAATATACAGAAAGTTCATTTTCCCCCATTTTATAGGCAAATCTACGTTACAACCGCCAGGGATCCTTTGTCTATCATAGCTTTATTTTTTTTTTATCAGAAGTTCTGTCTTTACGCTGGTTACCAAGACATTACGTCACTTGCAATACTTTTCGAAACGGCCCTCGCATGTTTCATGACATAAGCTTTAATCATTACCGATCTGAATTTCAGCAAAAATGACAAAAACTCCCCTATGTGCATTCAAATTTCAAACAAGAAGTTCTCAATAGCTGAAGAAATTATTGCAAACATTACAGTAACTGTATACGCTCAAAGTTTCTCATTTGAGCCGCGACACGAGAAAACCAACAATGTGGTTGTGTGCCCAGCGCAGACTCAGATCAGCCTGGGCATCCGCCCAGTCCGACCAGACTCTTTGCTAAGTGCCTAAAGGATAGCTAACAGTCTTAGCTACCTCCATGCGGACAGCGAAGACTCTGATCAGACTGGGCGGATGCCCAGGCTGATCTGAGTCTGCGCTGGGCACACAACCACTTTGTTGGTTTTCTCACGTCGCGGCTCATTTTATGAAAGCAATACGACTTTCTCCCACAATACTCCTACACAGTTGGAATAATCTGTATAGATATTACTGGCAGGGTCAATAGGGTAATACAAAACACATCTGCTACATCAAAATAGAAACTGACTCTTTGCCAGCTATCAATGCAGAAAATGAGACAAAACAAAAGCATTGCTTTAGTACCTTTAGTGCCTATTTGATCTTCTTGTCAGTAACACATCCAAGGTAATTTAATGGAGGAGGTCATTTTCTGCTTCCCAGATTATGCTCCTTTACCCATAGAACATACATATCTCAATAAGACAGCTTGTCCGCAAGGTCTGGAAAAAAGTGCATCTAACTGAGTCTTGCTAGGTTAAGATGGTAAGACACTCGAAGAAAAAATCATTTTCGATAATTTTCGCATCGTATAATAATAACTCAAATAAGTAAGATATTGAGATACATGTACAACACACCGAGAACGCAACTGAAAGAACTGAGAAGGCGACAACCCTGCCCTCACACCAAATTGGGAAAAGAAAATATGAAGACCGTATACAAAGCAAAACAAAAGGCGAAGAGGTCAGGGGCAGTATTTCTAAAACCACTTAAGTGGTTGCTATGCTGTTGCAAGGGCTGAATTTCTATGTAGGAGATTCCCTACAACTACGAAAATCGCTCTGGACGAACAGTCTAAAAAGACTGTTCTTCCAGAGCAAAATTCATAGTTGTGGGGAATCTCCTTCATAGAAATGTAGCCTTAGCAACAGCATAGCAACCACTTTAGTCGTTTTATAATACGGCCCCTGCTCTTACCAAGCAGACGGTCACAAGGCTACTCTCAATAAAGTACAAAGATTTATAGACAGTAGACAAACACTGACAATTTTGGTAAGCCCCAACAGAAGCGCTACCTTGGAGCGGCCAGTAATAAATTACTGGGGGTGGGGTAGGGGGGGGCACACATGACCGTGGCCCTGGTATCTTTAGTGGTTCACACGTAAACAAATGGGCCGCGACACGACAAAACCAACAAAGTGGCATGTGCGTCATATGAAGACTCAGATCAGCCTGGGCATCCGCCCAGTCTCATCAGAGTCTTGGCTGTCCACATGGACTTAACTTGGACCCTTAGCTACTCATTAAGCGCACAGCAAAAACTCTGATCAGACTGGGCGGCTGCCCAGGCTGTTCTGAGTCTTCAATGGGCACACATGCCACTTTGTTGGTTTTCTCGTGCCGCGGCTTAAATAAACAGGGAACATATAAAACATGTATGTTCTAGATTTTCTAGATTTTCTAACCACAAAACAAGGCAGAAAGCATTTGTAAATAATGTACATTACTGTAAATGTGAAATTGAAAGATGAAAATGACACGATATATAAAAAATATGGTATCGGTAATGGGGAGGAGGAGCCGACAATACAACAAAAGTCAGAAAGCGTAACGGACACCCATTCGGGTGACCACAAGGCTAGAATTTCAACAATCAGTAATAAAACCACAACAAAAGCACCGCCACTGAACGGTCGGTAACACATTACTTAGAGGCCTAAATCGACTCTACAAGTACACAACTCTCGCCCTGGATTCTGCCGTGGTTCATTAACATATGTTATTTGGTTTTTGTGAAGGACTTCTAGCCCATAGCATATATCAGTATTAGATATTGAGATACAACACGCCGAGCACGCAGCTGCAAGAACACCACCGAAATGCTGGACCAAAGGAAGTCCAACAGCTGGACCCAGAGGGCGACCTGTAATAGAAGAAGACCTCATTTTAAATTTGCACCCAGGTACGCATGATATACACATAGTTGTAGTTAACGCTCTTCGCTTATAAAATCAGTACTTTTGGATTGCTGTTCAGACACTTTTGAACTTGGCTATTGCATTGCATATACTTGTAGAATGTTTTCTGCTTCTATCTGAACATGTGACAATTTAAAGAACACTTTAATCTAACAGTAGCAAAGGTAAATAATTATATATTATACTTTTTCTTAAAATTAAACATTCTTCTATAATACTGAAATGATTTCTAATTACTGTAAAACACTTATATTTGGCGGTCACTTCATTTTGGCGATATTGGCGGAAAAGAAGAAAATCGCCAAATTAAAATGCCGCCAACTAAACTGCTGATCAAGGGGAAATTCTACCATTGAGAGATGTATTCCTTCCATTATGATATCAAAGCAAATATATATCACATGTATTAGTAGAAACAAAGTTAAAGCAAAACACCCAGGCGAAACGGAGTGTAACGATATTTATGTCATGCTACTTACAACCTAAGCCAATTCAATTAAATTCGAAGCAATACAATAACCTGTATAATGTAAACGGCTTTGTTTATAATGATATTATTGAAATGTAATCACTGCACTCAGCCGCATAATTAAAGAATGCCAATTAGAGCTAGCACTCAAATGGGCTATAAAACCATGGCACCTCTCTCCGTTTTTTTTTTTTTTCTTTTTTTTTTTATAAATCGCAAAACCGCCAAAATAAAAATCCGCCAAAAGGTCCGTTTCTAAAAACCGCCAAATATAAGTGTTTTATAGTAGAAGGATAAAAGAGACTTAATTTTTGCTTTCAACTCCTGTCTTTCCGTTAATGTTCATGGGCGTAACTAGAGGCAATTGCATGGTACGCACAGCCATGTTTTAAACTCTACTCCTTGAAGGGAAAGGTAGTATTTCAGCCTCTTTGGCAATTGGTATTGAAATCTTGTCTAATTCATAAAATTTCAGCATGCAAATATGCAGGTGCGTTTTGAAATTTTGTCAATTTTGACAAAATTTCAATACGCACTTGCGTATTTGCCGTATAGGTAGCTACGCCCTTGACGTTATGGCATGATCATGGTTAACATAATTTCGTTGCATAGACTATCGAACGTAGCTTAATACTCCTCGTAACATTAGTTTTAAGTTCGAAATGACGTGTATCTGAATTCAGACTTGTATCATCTTTCGAGTATACATGTAACGGTAAGTACGTGTGCGTGAACTATTTAAAGAATAATAGGTAGTTACCTAAAGAATGACAGCATCCCATCATGAACTCCAGCTTATCACAGAATAATTAAAAAAAAATGAAATATCTAAATTCTTTAGCATTTTATTTTTGTCGAGATATGACACAACCTTAAGAGTCGAATAAGACAGGCCTGAAGTTGATTTCTTATTATATGCATGCACTTTTCAAGACAGAAATGAAATATTCTTTTGTCTTCTTCGTTTTGCATTAGATTCCACTTTTTTGTCATTTTCCAGCCATATGCACAAAATAATGATAATTGAGCCGCGACGCGACAAAACCAACAATGTGGTCGTGCGTCCAGCGCAGACTCAGATCAGCCTGGGCATCCGCCCAGTCTGATCAGAGTCTTCGCTTTCCGCATGAAGGTAGATTAGTCCCTCAGCTACCCTTTAAGCGCTTAGCAAAGAGTCTGATCAGACTGGGTGAATGCCCAGGCTGATCGGAGTCTGCGCTTGGTGGACGACCACATTGTTGGTTTTCTCGCGTCGCGGCTCATATTATGTTGTAATGTTTGTCGTGTAAAGTTATGGCATATGAATCAAAACTACGAGTATTTTCTGCAACAGGTGTGTCGGTTTGTATCTGTTTTAAGGAAACAAAAAGAATAACCGAAGACAATTTTGATTTACCATTAAAAGTAAAGCCGTACACGCGTGAAGAAAACGGAATTGAATGCAAACTGTATATTGTTGAACAAAAGTTTTAGTGCTAGAATTACCATACCACTGATTTCGAATGGCAATGGATAAAAATCGCAATCCAAAAATCTTTAATTTTACATGAATAACAGCAGAAAGCCATGCAATACCTCCTGTGATTTTTTTTTGTAATTACGAGTATATTACCGGATATTCAGAAAATTTTACAGAAATAGGTTATAGCAATGACACCGATGTAACGCCTGCATCTTCCATGCAATTAGAATTCCTACATCTCCCACGCAGTCGGAATACCGTATAAGTCCTAATTATTGGAGATGATTAGTTCAAGCAAACAGTGCAGACCAAGAACAGACTGCTCCTGATCAGGATCTACGCTGTTTTGCCTTTCCACCTACTTCTTTTGATGCAATACTACATAAAAAAACTAGAAAAACAACAAAACTTCAATTTGAGGAAAGTTACGGTAATTATGTCAGGTGCCCCGAAGTTTAGATTTTTTTACCTTACCTGCATGGCTATTTTAAGCAATGCATACGTTCTGCCAAATGGTGGGTGGAACAGATAACTTACATGTACATCATTTCAGACAACAGTACATACCGTATAAATTTTAAGAATTTGGACATATGAAAGAATTGCTACAGCATGGTTTTCACACTGCAGTAATGAGGCTTAAAGATGCACATGCATATAAAATGCTAAAACGGTGTAGGCCCTGATCAGCCTTATAGGAGCAGTCTGACATAATAGTAATATGATAAAAAGTTTTTAATTCACTGGGCGCACACACTAGAGGACAGATTTTCGCTTGACTTGGCTAAAAATGCAAAAGAAGTATTTTTAGCCATATCTACAATGGCATACATTGCATGTTCTTGCATTCGAATGCAAATACTTGCCTCCTGGAATTATCCAGTGTATGCCTAATGGAATGGTCTCTTCAGTCATCATAAATTGGATGAGTCTATTTAACTGTAAGGGGTTCTGCTTTAGTTGGTTGGTTGGTTGATTTGATGCTTAACGTCCACGGTAAACAACTAAGGTCATGTCGGGACGGTCAGTTAACCTAACCACACTATTCCTGGGCAGGCTTAGTCCTCCTAAGCGGTTAACCAGTACTAAGTGCACATACTTTCGCCAGTAACAGACAACTGCCCTTCTTGAATCAGCGGAAGGAGAAACGAAAGTATGTGGCCAGACCGGGATTCGAACCCAGGACCTCTGACTTACAAGTCAGGTGCCCTACCGATTGCGCTACCCGGCCCGGCTTCTGCTTTAGTCTTTGTTTGTTAAACAGTGCAGGCGCTGACAAAAAGCCGCGTTCTGCTTTAGTCTTTGTTTGTTAAACAGTGCAGGCGCTGACAAAAAGCCGCGTTCTGCTTTAGTCTTTGTTTGTTAAACAGTGCAGGCGCTGACAAAAAGCCGCGTTCTGCGGCGTCTGATCTGGACCTTCACTATTCGTTAATGTCCATATTACAGAACTTCGATGCAGCCAAAACTGAAGGGCTCCCGAACAAATAAAAGCTTTCTTTTTACTTACATGGTTGGTTGGTTATTTTTGGTTTAACGGCCCTCTGATACAGTATTTCAGTCTATATGGGGCCGTCTCCCAGAGAGAGAGAGAGAAAGAAGTCGAGAGAAAAAATGTCTAAACAACCCCCCACCCGCACCTACTGAAAGCACAGTAGGCCCTTGCCCTACAATTATCCAAATCAATAGGAAGCCCCGGCACTGGAAGTTACAAGCAGCACCACCCGACCACCTCATTTCACTTAGAACTGAAATAATTTATATGAATGTGTTCACCTTCAAAGAGTGTCTGGCGCAGCTGTAAAAGCTAAATGCTGTCTCTGTCACCGCATATTTCAGCTCCAGCCTGTATTTAGTGCATGCGAAAACATGTTGTGCCTAAACATCTAAGGCATAAAACGTTCTGTTTAAAGAACAATCATTTATACAACCCATGTCAGGGAAATTATATGAGCCACGACGCGAGAAAACCAACAATGTGGTTGTGCGCCCAGCGCACACTCAGATCAGCCTGGGCATCCGCCCAGTCTGATCAGAGTCTTCGCTGTCCGCAGGAAGGTAGCTTAGACTCTTAGCTACCCTATAAGTTTTTCGCAAAGAGTCTGATCAGATTGGGCTGATGTCCAGGCTTATCTGAGTCTGTGCAGGGCGCACAACCACATTGTTGGTTTTCTCGAGTCGCGGCTCAAATATTATTGTTCAGGTACTGATCATGATTGCTGGGTCTATTTGCAACGGAACGTGAGCACAGGTGACATACCTAAGAAAAAATATAAGAAAGTATCATATTTCGTGTGTAGCTGCATTTGTCCAAAGATGTATTCATGATGATTATATTACATTTTCTTCAAAATTTGTCTCTACATATCTTGGTTTAGCAAACTCAGCAAGTTGAGTTTATTTCAAACGATGCGTGTAGGCTTGCAAGGCGGCAGTCCTGTTTTGGTTCTTCTTGGTAGTTTAATGTGTTGTTAGTTGCTATGTCTGTTATTGATATATTGTTTGTAGTGTTCAGCCCGTTGACCACTTTCATGGGAAATGGCTGTTCATATGGCTGCCGCTGGTATTGTATTTGGTTGTGACCAATCTTGTGTTGTCTCTTTCCCACATGGTGCCTTGGGTTGGATCTGGAATTGAATTGTGTCAGTACCTGAGAATTTTCCTCCTTACTTTTGCGCATATTACCTCATAATAACTTACTTGCCGACACATGAGTGTTGTTTTTCTGGTAGTCCTTGCGCTTTGTCAAGTTTCTGATTTGTCATTTTGCTTGCTACTGTGGTATCAACCAATATAAATGAGCCGCGACACGAGAAAACCAATGAAGTGGTTGTGCGCCCAGCGCAGGCTCAGATCAGGCTGGGCATCCGCCTAGTCTAATCTTCGCTGTCCGTATGAAGGTAGCTTAGACCCTTAGCTACCGTTTAAGCGCTTAGCGAAGAGTCTGATCAGACTGGACATCCGCCCAGGCTGATCTGAGTCTGCGCTGGGCGCACAACCACTTTGTTGGTTTTCTGGTGTCGCGGCTCAAATGTTGTTTTTCTGTCGTAATTTAAATTAATACAAGAATTTATGAGAGTTTTACATTTATAAATGTCTGCATTATCAAATTATGTACTATTACTGAAAAAAATTTGAAAATATATCTTTCACCATGATATTTAATTTAACAAAACATCTGACAGCTGGTCATGAAATTAGCATTTAACTCTTTAAGCCCCAGTGACGCAATTAGCAAAATTTGCAAACAGCGTAGATCCTGATGAGGCGGCTCATATTGAGCCGCCTCATCTAGATCTACACTGTTTGCCCTCTAGTCTTTGAAGTCTCAATATAAAAAGTCTTGGACAAGGCATTTTTTTAATTTTTGCAGACGTAAATTTTGTCGTCTGCTTTTTGGTAGTGAAAGAGTTAAGCTGTTGTAGTTTAAGAAAATATTGGTTTGGTTGAAAAAATGAAATAAGAGACTAGATTCCTGAAAAACAAACCCGGATACTTTCTACATCACCATCTTTGAGTTCAAAGCTCTACCGGTACGGAACTAAGATGAAGTAACTCTGCGAACCATGCTGTCGCTGATGAAGCTTTATTAGCCGAAACTACGTAGTCTGGCCCATGTTCCTTCTTTTGAGTGCTTTCTCTGCTCATGAAGGAACTCTTTAAGATTTTACTTTCAATTCAGAATTAATGTTATAAGACCTGACATTACAGGAACATCAGTCCGCACATTATTATAGTTCATTGCTTTGTCATATATTGTTAGATCATTATGGTTTATGCGTACATTTCCATGTTACGAGTCCACCATTATCAAAAAGGGTTATACTTGCAAAAAAGACCATGCTCACTAGCACCAGCCACAGCAGACGCAAACTCTGGATTCGGTGACAACAGCGTTTTTTTTTTTTTTTGAATACAGATAACAAAATTACCAGTCGTCTTCGCATGAAAAACAACTGTTTTCTGTGAAAAAAATATGAGATCTAAATCCAAGGAAAGTAATATTGCATACGTGCTGCAGGTGTTGAGTTTTATGAAAGATCAGACTGCAGTATTACATGATTGATACGGTCGCATTTCAGCTAGGAAGTATTGTCTAGCTATGTATCCATCTTTCCGACAATCAACAAGTTCTAGTTTACAAGTATATTTACTTTTTCCTACAAACTGTAGACGAAGGAGTATGGTTTACAAAGCAACGATTATTGAACTATTTCTTGGCTTAGTTCATGTCTGATAATAAGGACATAGCAACGTATTTTTTATTTATTGGAAAATACATGAGCCGCGACGCGAGAAAACCAACAATGTGGTTGTGCGCCGGGCGCAGACTCAGATGAGCCTGGGCAGCTACCCAGTTTGATCATATTTTTTGTTAGGTGCTCAAATGGTAACTAAGGGTCTAAGCTACCTCCATGCGGACAGCGAAGACTCTGATCAGACTGGGTGGATACCCAGCCTGATCTGATTCTGCGCTGGGCGCACGACCACATTGTTGGTTTTCTTGTGTCGCGGCTCACATACATGATGCACCTGAGCTGTGAATTATGCAAAAAGAACATCGCAGCAAGTGCAGATAGAGCAATTCCCTGTTCATTGAATGCCCAGAGAAGGGAAGGCTCTAGGTGGCGTGTATGCGCAGGTTGATCTATCTTTTAAAGGTCTCCCATGCAGTTAAGCACGATTTCTCAAGAATTCATAGAGTTTTAATACTTACTTAGTAAATAATAATGTTGTTTTGAATCATACAATACCTGAGTTCAGTAACCGATTGTAAGGGCATTGAATATCCTCCTGTTTTACTTCCATGTGTTTTGGAGGCAGAATTGCTCACCCAATCTGCTATATGGTGGCATGTCTTAGTTTTGTTCACATTGCTCACGGCTAAGAACAGCATCCAAATAAAGATAAAATGCAGCTGAAACCAGAAGATGCTATTGACAGGTACTTTCCTTTTTGATACTCAGGAGTCTTTGAATCAACTGCCCATTTAAAATCAGAAAATTTCAATAAGGTTACCAGATACATTGTATTGTCAATGTCACTGAGAAGGCTTCATTAGCCGAAACTACGTAGTCTAGCCCATGTTCCTGCTTCTGAATGTGCTCTCTGCTCCTAAAGGATTTTTTTCAGATTTTAATTGCACATATACACCGAGCTCTGGTCAAATTAGTCGTAACAAGTGAGATACGGCATCGTTGTACGCCAGCAGGATGAGAATTTAGAGGCCGTATATGCGAACGAAACATGAGCCTCGACACGACAAAACCAAAATGGCATGTGCGCCCAGCGAAGACACGGATCAGCCTGGGCATCTGCCTAATCTGATCAGAGTCCTTGCTGTTGACATGGAGGTAGCTTAGACCTTTATCTACCCTTTAAGCGCATAGCGAAGAATCTGATCAGACTGGGCGGATGCCCAGTCTAATCTGAATCTACTCTGGTACATATGCCACTTTGTTGGTTTTGTCATGTCGCGGCTCATATGTTCTATCTCAGTTATCGGTTATAGCACAGTACCAATGTAGACCTTGCACGCTACGAGGTATTTCATGCTAAGAAAATAAACTGTTTGAATCGTGATTTACCAATGTGAAGTATGACATCTACTTAGGCTGAATGACCACCTGTTTGAGAAAGAGCTGCTCATCCGGTTTACCGTGCGTGTCTTTCGTGAACTTGTGTCACTTTTTCCATGTGTATGCGTTTCTTTCCCTATTGGTTTTGATAGCCGGACGTGGGATTTGATTGTATTAATTCCTAATCATTGCCTATCTTTTAACTTTCATTCACATTTTGATAAGGACCTATCGATAATCGATTAATACTGTTTTATTCTATTTTCTAGAACTGACGGAAATCGCAGTGCAGCTACCTACAAACGGCGGAACACAAAAGCGGTATGCCCATAAATCATAGGACTGGTTTAGAAGGAAAATAACGAACACCTTGCCAGCCGAAAATTGCGTCTTGAACTTATCAGATTTGATCCCTTTCAGATAGGAAGTCACAAATATGTGCCCTTTTGAAAAAAAAATGGCGGAAACGCATAACGTATACTTATTTAGTCACCTTCATTGCTATACAGTAGGCTAAACAATCTGGGAATACAAGGCAGCTCCACCACATACTTCATTCAAAATGTCAGCGTGGCATTACTGAGAAAATACACAGATCAAAGTCCACGTCATTTCCAATCACTAACTCATATGTCACGAAAAACTCTTAATCTAAAGTTCAGTATCATGAACACTTGTAAGAGAATGAATGACAAATTCAGTCTGTGACAGAAAAATTGTCGATGTATCGTTTGCTTGAACTTGAAAAACAATTGTCAGTACCGTTTATCTTTGTATTAAAGTATGGAAGTATAATGAACTTTTACAATCTTTTCGATCAAAAGTTCGAAAAGTAGATACTAAATGTTATGAAACAGCAAAGCCCGACGTTGTGTCTTTGTTTTTTTTAAGATTACCATCCCTTTGATTAATTTTCAGTGTACACTTCAAGAAGTCTCAGGGACAGAGAAATAGAAAAGAAAGACAATAAACAAAAAATAAGTCAGCATGCTGATATGATGCAAGATCGATAGCCTGTCCACCTACTCCGAGCTGAGCCCATTTCAATTATGAAGCAACGCGACAATTTCGCAGGAGTGTTAACAACTATTCCGAAGTAATACCGACTTGTAGAAAACAAATACGCTTGTTATAAAAATCAAGATATACGGTTACATCGCCAAGCTCTTTTTGTTGCATTTTATCACCTTTTTTTCAAAGGCATTCAAAGTGGGACCAATATTATGACTTCATATTTGCGTCCCTGGATGACTTTTGATTGATTGATTGACTTTGGTTTAACGGCCCTTTGAGATTTGGGTTTAGCGGCCCTTTGAGACAGTATTTCAGTATATATCGGACCGTCTCGCAGAAGAGAAATGATAGACTAGAGAAAAATGTCCAAACAACCCCAACCCGCACCTACAGCAAGCACAGTAGGCCCTTGCCCTACTATAATCCAAATCAGTAGGACGCCCCGGCACTGGAAGTTACACTCAGCACCATCGCACCACCCAATCACCTTCCTATTACATTTAGACAAAAGATGGCAAAAGAAAGTGCTCATTTCTGTGTTGACCCTGAAGAAGATAAAGACAGAAACGCGCATCTATCGCACTAAATTCGATATAATGTTTATAATGAAACCACTGGGCCGATATCGCTGCTGGTGCACAATTTGTCCCCGAGGATATCATCATCCCAGTTAGTCAGTGTTTCAGTGTTGATTTTTGTCCTTTGGCAGCGGGGTCACTACTTAAATACTGATTTAAAGTAACCTTATTAAATTATAGCCGATTTCATTAAAATTTCTAAACTATTAAAAACCAACGCTTACTTGGTTGATATATAAATAAACGCGTCAGTAAATGTGGCGCGTCTGTAGCATCGCATCTGTCGCTCTAAATTCGGTATTGTTATATTTATATTGAAAAGATTTTACTAACGTAAAAAGAGGTAACGGTAAAAGTTTCCCATAGCCTAGATGGGATTAGAGGCCCATTATATCTTGGGCACAGCATATGAAAGTCGGAGCCCATCCTTCTCCTTTTGCTAACTTTAAAAAAATACTATATACTGCTGGGTTGACGCAGAGAGTTTAAAAGTCGCTGGCTGGCCCAACCCGCGATCTTCTGCATCATAACCGAGTCACTCTAACCACTCGAACAATGCGTCTTTTTAATGTACTTACAGTATACATGGTAAATTTTGCGGTGTTCTAGTTTTCGCGGTATTTCGCGGTCACTTACAAACCGCGAAGATTAAAATGGCGAAAATTTATCTGTTTCTTACAAAGAGTTTTCTGTACACACACTGTTCATATATTTTGTTTGTGTTTGCTTCGGTAGTTGCTAGTACTTTTCACTTGAGACAGTTCTTTCATTAACCTGCGGCAGCCCTGCCGCAGGTTAATGAAAGAACTGACTCAAGTGAAAAAAAATAGTTTTGCTTTCCGAGCATGGTGCTAACCGCGAAAATTAATAATCATGTTTTTGAACCTTTACCGCGAAAATTTGAACCCGCGAAAATTACCGCGTATACGGTATATACACAGGTGGTTTCTGTTAATGCAAACATCGTCTAAAATTCAAGGTACAAACTTTGAGTTTTTAATAATCTTTCCAAATTATGCATTGCAGAATTGATGCAGTCAGCTGCATTGCAATTGATGATCGTGTAGGAGGTTTGAAGTATCTGTTTATCTATATTATGATATAAATATAGAATGCAATGAGGGCAGGAACCAGAGGATAACATTGAGAAAGTACCGAATTGCGCAGTCAGCATTTCCTTATAGTTTCCGTAGTTTTGCACTTGATGTTTTATTGCGCTTTTTAACTCTTTAAGCACAATGAAGCAGACGACAAAATTTACGTCTGCAAAAATTCAAAAAATGCCTTGTCCAAGACATTTCATATTGAGAATTCAAAGACTAGAGGGCAAACAGTGTAGATCTAGATGAGGCGGCTCATGATGAGCCGCCTCATCAGGATCTACACTGTTTGCAAATTTTGCTATTTTCGTCACTGGTGCTTAAAGTGTTAATGAACGGTTCTAAACTTATAATGAATATTCAATACAATTTAAACAAAATCCGAAAATGTTTTCAAATTTCAGACAGAAAGGTCTCAATAGCAGGATAAATTACTGCAAAAATCACTGTAAACACTTCAGATTTCTCAGTTTATGGAAACAATACGACTTACTCCCACTACACGCCTACACAGCTGGAATAATCTGCATAGATATTAATGGCAGGGTCAATAGGGTAATGCTACATCAAAATAGAAACTGACACTTTGCCAGCTATCTAAGCAGAAAATGATAAAGAAAAAAAAGAAAACACACACACACACACACACACACACACACACACACACACACACACACACACACACAAACAGAAATATCAATTATGAGCATTGCGTTCGTGTCTGACAGCATAATACTATTGGTATTTTTACCCTGGCTGAAGATTGTTTGGTTTTTTTTAAGTTCAGCTTCGCTCATCACAGTTTTTGTTCTACTAACATGTAGAAGACCCGTTGTAGACACATCACAATTGGGATATTACACCCTCTCTCCCTCCCCAGTTGCTATAATGCTGTTCGCTCCAAAACAGTTCTTGCGCTGCGTTTTCTCCTCGTTAGAGGGTCATGCCTGAATCAAATGTTGATTCATCGTCTAAAAAATCAGTTGTTTTCTTATAATATAGAAATGAGCCGCGACATGAGAAAACCAGCAATGTGGTTGTGCGCCCAGCGCAGACTCAGATCAGCCTGGGCATCCACCCAGTCTAATCAGAATCTTCGCTAAGCGCTTAAAGGGTAGCTAAGGGTCTAAGCTACCTTCATGCGGACAGCGAAGAGTCTGATCAGACTGGGCGGATGCCCAGGCTGATCTGAGTCTGCGCTGGGCGCACAACCACATTGTTGGTTTTCTCGTGTCGCGGCTCAAATGACTTTCCTTTTTGGGGATCTTATCGATGTGTAAGGCCGGCAAATAACTTACAAATTGATTAATTTTATCGATGTGTTACGCCGGTGGGTCAGTCACAAACTGAATAGGTCTAAAACCTGATGGGCTTTATGTTAGGCTCTTGAGGGATTCACCAGTGTAAACACATCGATTTGAAAATCGAAAGGAAACTTTTCTTTATAATTTCCCCTTTGTCCATCCTGAAGTTTCTTTCGGCTAGTCTAGTCCATAAAGGACTATCAGCGTTTGACAAAATTATTTTCCGAATCGCGCGTTATTCTCTGAAATACCTTTGACTTGCTTTTACAATTTTATTCTGTTTCTACGCCTGAAAAGTCGGGACTACACTAAAATAGTCAATGTTTTAAACAAAAACACTGTTGAGGGCGCCGCCATATTTAAACCGTCACTGACTGACGTTTGATATGATGCTGATGATGTAACGTCATAATTAACGTCGTACACGTGCTTTCTTCAGTTGTCCGATGAAAAGTTTTAGCTTTAATCTGAATTTCAGTGAGAAATTTCAAAACTGAAGACTCGTCAAGGACAAAGAAGAAAGCCCAGTCGCGTATGAATACAAAAAAACTATGTATAAACTCCTCGCTGCATATGTGTCAGCTAAACTGCACACTAAACCCAAAACTAAAGTGTAATAATTTTTCTAACTGGTCACCATTGGCATTGTCTACCGTAATGCATACTAAAATAAGTCAGGCTTCAAATAAAGATCTAAAATTGATATTTTAGCTGAAGCATTATCTTTTACGGAGTGGCTAGTGACAGACGACTTTTATGCATTTACAAAACAAATTTAACCAATTTTTAGATTTTTATCAACTAGCTCCAAACTAAAATATTACGCATAACATTTAATTCAAAGGGAGATAATGTTAATATTTAATAGCAATTCTCTGTAACCATTTCACATTTTACAATGGGGGTTCGGCACGCATGGTCTCAGATTTTTCTCAAACTTTCTCAGTTTGTTTGTTGTCACGCAAAAACATTTAAGTGATGGTCGATTCCTTCTGTTGTGTGTCCGTTGCCATGGTAACGGCCTCCAAAGATTTTGCCCCAAAAATAGTAAAAAAAATAGTGAAATTTTTCAATTTTCAAACATTTATATTTCATAGAAGACATTATCTTTAGTCTAAAAACATTTTGATCGACAAAATATGAACCAGTATAAGAATACAGAGGAAAAAATAAATCAGATTTGTTAGCTCTTTGGTACTGTCTTTAGCCTTTAATGTGGGGTGGGGTATCGAGGTATCGAAAACCCCAATTTTGGGGCCTTTTCAAGCGAGTACTACCATTTCGGCCGGCCAATGTGATATATAAGCACATGGCAGAATATAAGAGGAGGATCTCTAGTATCCTAAACTGAAGAAACATGTTTGGGAAGTTACCTCCTTATTACCGTAACCATGGAGACGAACAATATCCTATTCAAAAAACAAGAAAACACATTAGGGCATAAAATCACTTATTTGTTAGCCCAAACAATTAAAATACAGCATTTATTGCATTCATAATAGTTGTAAAAATATCGGTTTTAGTTTAAAAAATATAAATATCACAAGGGGCAATAACAGGGTCCTCATAAAAATCATTCATGGGGCTCCGAAAGGGGTTTTAATGGCTAATTTTCTCCAAAATAACAAATTTTCATCATAAAACTGCAAAACAAATTATTGATTTCTCTTTAATATGTTGTGGAAATATATGTGTGAAGCTAACAGATATAAACTATGGCACTGGAATATTCTGGGGTCATTTAGGGGTCCAAACTAAGGGGTCAAAATGGGAAACTCGACCAAAAACCATGAATTCCTTCATAAAACAAAACATACAACAGTGCATATAATGACAATGCTTTAGAAACCATTAGTCAAATACTAAGTGGTTTAAACATGGCACTGGAGTGTTCTTTTGATTTAGTTATATTCTCTTAAGGGGCCATAAAAGGGGTAAAATCAGCAAAATTACCCGGTAATTACATACACTCTTCAAATAGCATCTGAACCATTTTCCGTTACGTATAAAGGTAAAAATCAGTCTAAGGTAAGGCACGTGAAATATGTTATGGGGATCAAAGTAATTGCTTTTTTGTATCCAGGAGGGGCCAAAAAGGGGTCAAAAATGCAGAAAATTGCACAAAAAGTTTAAGTTTCCCAGAAAACAGCATACTTTATTTGTTACAAGTACACTGGTTCAAAAGCTGTTGATCAAATAAAAATGAATGAATTAAAGCCATATCCATGGCTGCCCTGTGGTTCTTTTAATATGGATTTTAAGGAGTCAAAATGGATTAAATATGTAATTACCATATTATTCCTAATAAACGCCCCTGCCCCTATTCCTCCCAAAAAATGTAAGATTGACTTGCCATAAACTTATAAAGGGGAACAACATGAACTCCTGATTGCTTCTCTGGTGGACTTAGCTAGCTCTTAAAAATGGGGTCTACTCTTCAAAGTAAAAATTCGTTCCTAAAGGAGCTCTTTTATGAGGGTGACCCTTTAAAACACGTTTGAATGAATAACAGTTCTGAAATGTCTCTTATTTTTTGACCAATATGAAACATGGTGTTTCACCTTATACGTTCAGATGTAAGCAGATCCTATCAGCATGCATCATAAAACCATCTACTAAAAGTGCAATCCTTTATCTGAAGAACTCTATTCCACTCCAACGATAGGACTGAAACTCAAATAATATTCTTAATGTTAGAATGAGCCCCTTAAGAGGTAACAATAAAAATGCAGCATTAGCGACAATATAACCTGATACTGTACCATATACATTGAAATGTTATCAGATCCTGTCAACAGCAGTCACGATATGATCGAGTTGTCTTTGGGTTAGTTGTCTTTGTGGCGAGTTGTCCTGATTCCTTGAAAGAATTGTGGCCTTTTGCATATATCTAAAAGCATTTCTGCCTATGAACTTTAAAACTATTGAGATTTCCAGTTAATAAGAAGCATGCATAATCAGACAATGTGCAGAGAAAGTAACTGAATCCTACATCTGATCTGACACTTATAGTTATAGCCTCTTGTTTATTTCTTATAAAGAATTTCATGTCCGTCTCATAGCGTTGTTTAAAACGCTTGAAGGTTTCTTCATGAATTTACCGAAAAACATTAAGCATCATCAGACGAATAGGCCTGATTCTTTTTATGCCCCCGCCATTGAAATTGGGGGGCATATAGTATTACCGCTGTCCGAACGTACGTACGTAGCGTACGTACGTAGGAAATGGTTTCCGTTCAATATCTTCTGAAAACATTGGTATATTGAATTCATATTTTATACACAGCTATATAATCATAAGATTCATGACAAGTTCGATGTTGGGTAAAATCCGTCTATTATTGTTGGAGTTATAGCCCTTGTTCGACTTCATTTTGCATGAGAAAATGGTTTCCGTTCGATATCTTTTAAAAAATTGGTGTATTGAATTCATATTGTATACACAGTTATACAATCATAAAATACAGGTCAAGTTCGATGTTTGGTAAAATCCGTCAATTATTGTGAGAAATATGGCCCTTTTTTGACTTCATTTTGTATGAAAAAATGGTTTCCGTTCGATATCTTTTGAAAGCATAGGTGTATTGAATTTTTATTTTATACACAGGTATATTATCATAAAATACAGGTCAACTTGGATGTTGGGCAAAATCCGTCGAGTATTGTGGGAAATATGGCCCTTTCTCGACTTCATTTTGTATGAAAAAAAAGGTTTCCGTTCGATATCTTTTGAAAGCATGGTTGTATTGAATTCATATTTTATACACAGGTATATAATTATAAAATACAGGTCAAGTTTGATGTTGGGCAAAATCCGTTGATTATTGTTGGAGTTATGGCCCTTGTTCAACTTCATTTTGTATGAAAACAAAATGGTTTCCGTTCGATATCTTTTGAAAGCATTGGTGTATTTAATTCATATTAAATTCATAGGTATATAATTATAAAATACAGGTCAAGTTCGATGTTGGTCAAAATCTGTCGATTATTGTGGGAGTTATGGCCCTTTTTCGACTTCATTTTTTATGAAAAACTGGTTTCCGTTCATTATCTTTTGAAAACATTGTGGTATTGAATTCATATTTTATACACAGGTATATTATCATAAAATACAGGTCAAGTTCGATGTTGGACAAAATCCGTCGATTATTGTGGGAGTTATGGCCCTTTTTCGACTTCATTTTGTATGAAAAATTGGTTTCCCTTCATTATCTTTTAAAAACATTTGTGTTTTGAATTCATATCTTATACACAGGTATATAATCATAAAATACAGGAATTTCGATGTTTGGTAAAATCCGTCAATTATTGTGGCAGTTATGGTCCTTTTCGACTACATTTCATACAATAATGGTTTCTGTTTGTTAGTTTTTGAAAAGTTGCTTGTTTCCAGGCTATTTCTTGTGGAAAGTTGCATGGCATCCATTTCTGTGATAAAATACAGAATGTTATCACATATCACAGTCATGATACCCCCTCCAAGCCCCCCCCCCCCCCCCCCCCCGTACACACACACTTCTCTTGATCCATGAAGCACAATACATCTTCCCAAGGAAAACAATAAAGCGTGTACCACTGTGTGTGACAGAAGTTTGCCTTCGTGAACCTTGTTATGCTACAAGTGCCAGTACCTTAAACAAGGCGCCATCTTACTTAGGGCATTAGGCGGGGGCATCCGTGTCCTATGGACACATTTCTAGCTTCTTCTTCTTTTTTTTATGCCCCCGAAGGAACTTCGGGTGGCATATTAAAATCGCACCGTCCGTCCGTCCGTCCGTCCGTCCGTGCGTCCGTCCGTAACAAATCGTGTCTCAGCCATAACTTAAAAACTACTGAAGCAAATTTGATGAAACTTCACAGAAAGATAGAGCACATTGAGAAGGTGTGTCGCGCACAAAAGTTTGGTTCCTACGCGGAAGGTCAAGGTCACAATTGGGTCAAAGGCCAAATCATGTCTTAAATCGTGTCTCAGCTATATCTTATAAACTACTGAAGCAAAGGGGGGGGGGGGGGTCTCCATAAGGGCCATTTTCTGGTTACAAATGGATTTTCACCAAAACTCACCAATCTCTACTTGTAAGTGTTGGCTTTCATATACTGAAATACTGATCTCATCGAAAGTGTATTTTTGAGTGAAGCGCAGTGTCAAAATGGGTGGGGTAATTCCACCCCAGATCTTACCATGTATCATTTTCTTCAATTATCTCTATAAGTATTAATGGCTGATTTACCATTATGATTTGGAAAAATACAGGCGTATACGCTTATTAATTGGGTTATATAACTTACTACTGTTTGTTTATTCAATACCAATATATGAGCTTATAAGTGGTAGCAGGAATTTTACTTATTTTAGCTTCTCCAACTTTACGAAAAACCACAATTTTTCTTTATTTGTCCAGATATATATAGGAAATTTTGTAATTATATTGACATGATAGTATGCATTGCAGAATTATGAGAAAACTATCCTAGGCATATCAGTACCTGAATTATCTGCCCTTGATTCAAGAAAATATAAGTAATTCAATTGAAAATGAAATAACGAAATTCCACACTGGTAGGTATATTTTTGATGACTCTTTTGCTCATGTTTCTAATATTATACTGGGTATTAAGCTTTAAATTCCATATAGTGCCCATGATATCACACAAGAACTGTAACTGGACAGCAGAGCTCAGCCTGTTATGAGCTTATATGTGGTAACAGGAATTTTACTTTATTTTGCTTCTCCAACTTTATGAAAAGCCTCAATTTTTCATTATTTGTCATGATACACAAAGGAAACTTTGTAATTATATTGATATGATAGTGTGCATTACAGAATTATAAGAAAACTATCCTAGGCATATCAAAACATGAATTATATGCCCTTGATTCACGAAATTATAAGTATTTAAATTGAAGATGTAAGACCGAAATTCTACACTGGAAGGTATATTTTTATGACTCTTTTGCTCATGTTTCTAATAATATACTGATTGTTGAGCTTTCAATTCCATATAGTGCCCGTGATATTACACAAGAACTGTATCTGAACAGCAGAGCCCGTCCTTGTTTATGCCACTTAATTACATAACATTCAAGATGTAATTTTCCGACCCAAAGTTTGATTTATAGATTTTAGTTACTCATATGTCAAATGTTGTTGAATACCATTGTTTAGAATTTACAAGTCTCACTGAAAACTAACGACAGAGACATTGTACAAGACCCTCCTGCCCAACACACGCATATCTGACGGTGATCATCCTAATGTTAAACATAAACTGTCTGAGGACACTCCTAAAACTCAGATGGCAAGACAGGATAAGAAAGTCCTGAAGAGAGGCAGGGATGCAAAGCGTATATACCCTTTTGAAACTGGCTCAGCTAAGATGGGCTGGCCATGTCACCAGAACAAATGCAGAGATGAAAGACATTCACAGACGCTGTTGGAGATAAGTTTACCAAAGAAAATATTCCAAGGAGAACTTTAGTGTGAAAATGTTCATAAAGTTGCCAGAAGAAATGATACAAGAATATCCTTAAAGAAGAGAATCTGTGAAATTAACCAAAGGCGTAACAAGAGCTTCGCAAGCGGTGAATAATACACCCGTTAAATTTAGTAATACACCCGTTAAATTTAGAAATGCCAAAGCCAAACGAGGGAGATAATTCATAAACCAAGTAAACTAGAGCTATTATTCTTGGTCCAAATATAAACCCTTGACAATATACACAACACCATTAAGTTGTTTTAAAACATTTTGAACGATTAAGGAGTTACAGAATAAACAGGAAGTTCATTCAAGGGCACATAATTTAGGGATTAAGTAAGCCAGAGTTGTGGTTATTATTCAGGATGCATTGCTTCATTATATACATATTCCTAGAAAGTTTCTATACAATATTTTAAAGGGTTAAGGAGTTATGGAGTGAATGGGAATAGAGTAAAATACTAATCAAAGAGACGTTACTCCAAAATTAAGTAAGGGGGAGAAATCATTCTTATGTGCGACGCATTGTCTTGTAATAATGCATACCACTATAAAGTTTTGTCAAGATATTTCAAACAGTTACCAAGCTATGGTATGCACAAGGTAAGTATACACAAAAATAGCCTAAAATGATAATCAAAGGGAAGTAACTCTTAAATGAATTGAGGGACATTTAAATTTCAAAGTAAGGTATTCAATAACATTTGATATCTCAATAAGTAAAATCAATAAAATCCATAAATCAAACTTTGGGTCGGAAAACGATATCTTGAATGTGATGGAATTAAGTGGCATGTAGCAGGATGAGCTCTTATGTTCAGTTACAGTTCTTGTGTAATATCATGGGCACCATATGGAATTGAAAGCTCAACAATCAGTATAATATTAGAAACATGAGCAAAAAAGTCATCAGAAATATACCTTCCAGTGTTAAATTTCGATTTAACATTTCCAATTTAATATCTTATATTTTCTTAAATCAAGGGCAGATAATTAAGGTTTTGATATGCCTAGGATAGTTTTCTCATAATTCTGCAATGTACACTGTCATATAAATATAATTACAAAGTTTCCTATATATATCTGGACAAATAAAGAAAAATTGTGGTTTTTCGTAAAGTTGGAGAAGCAAAAATAAGTAAAATTCCTGTTACGACTTATAAGCTCTTATATTGGTATTGAATAAGCAATCAGTGGTAAGTTATATAACCCAATTAATTAGCATATATGCCTGTATTATTTCAAATCATAATGGTAAATCAGCCACAAATACTTATAGAGATAATTGAAAAAAATGATACATTGTAAGGTATGGGGTGGAATTACCCCACCCACTTTGACACTGCGCTTCACTCAAAATACACTTTCGATGAGATCAGTATTTCAGTATATGAAAGCCAACACTTACAAGTTGAGATTGGTGAGTTTTGGAGAAAATCCATTTGTAACCAGAAAATGGCCCTTATGGAGCCCCCCCCCCTTTAATGAAACTTCACAGATAGATAGAGCATAATGAGAAGGTGTGTCGCGCACAAGAGTTTGGTTCCCACGCCCAAGGTCAAGGTCACTGTTGGGGGTTAGAGGTCAAATAGTGTCTCTGCGATTACTTTAAAACTACATAACTGAATTTCATCAAATTTCACAGAAATGTAAAGAGTTATGAGAAAATTTGTCACATATAATATCCATATCCCCAAACCCAAGGTCAAGGTCACTGTCGGGGCTTAGAAGTCAAATAGTGTCTCTGCAATTACTTTAAAACTACATTACTGAATTTCATCAAATTTCACGGAAATACAAAGCATGATGAGAAGGTTTGTCACACATAATATTTATATTCCCAGACCCTAGGTCAAGGTCACAATCTGGGGTCAGATGGCAAATCATGTCTCAACAATTGCTCGTAAATATACAAAAGCAAATTATTTCAAACATCACAGAAAGATGAAGGTTAATGAGAAGGTAAGACACATACAAGATATAGGCTTTCACACCCAAGTTCAAGGTCACAGTCTGAGGTCAAAGGTCGTTTCTCCCCAATTACTAAAAAGACTTCTTAAGCAAACTGTATTAAACTTCCTGAAATGGTAATACATAATGAGATGGTATGTCACAAACAAAATTTAGGTTCCTGTACCAAAGGTCAGGGTCATAATCAGGGCACATAGGTCAGATTATATCTCCAAACTGACTGGAGGCTGCTGAAGTGAATTTCATCAAACTTCACAGAAAGGTAAAGCATGATAAAAAGGCATCTCACTTGCAAGATTTGGGCTGCCTTGCCCAAGTTCAATGTCACAGTCAGGGTCAAAGGTCAGTTTAAGGGGCCTTCGGGGGCATCTGTTACATACTTTCTTGTTTTTTTTTTTTGTTTTTTTTTTTTGCCTGGATTACAGTCATTTGTGCATTACCATTAGTGAGTGTATAAACCATTATGAATTTGGACAAAAACATTTCTGTTAACCTTTTGTTGACTAGTGGACTTGTTCATCCTTATCATTTGAATGAGTCCATTTCCAGCTGTAGGAATTTCTGATTAATGCTTTCATTGTTATTTGAATAGAAAGTCCTGTAAGAAAACACTGTAGACCCCAACCAGACGCTGCGTTCCGCGGCGGCTGAACTGAAACTGCACTGGTGACATAATACCCCAAACGGGTTTCCAGTCTAAAAGGGGTTAAAGGCCAGTCTGTTGTAATAGCTGAGGGCGTGGTTATGAAACTGTGAATGTATTCCGCTCAGCTAACAGTCAGATAATCTCAGCATGTATTTACAAAGATGGTACGCATATGTTGAAATCAGCTGACCAGGCATGCCATTCAAATAACCCCTATGTGCTTTTCCATCTAGTGTTTGTTGTGGTCCTTTGATTGGAATCAATTTTAGGTGACATTTTAAACTAATGTCATCTTTTATCGAAGCATTGAACATTCCAAAGATTAAATTATGTAATAACAGCACTTTGGTGGCAGTTTTCATACGCCCGTTTTGAAAAAAAAAACGGACGTATTATGGCATGGCGCTGTCCGTCCCTCCCTCCGTCCGTCAACATTCTTGTGCACACCATATCTCAGTAACGGTTTGAGATATCTTCATGAAATTTTGTAGGCACATATATTAGGATAGGGCAAAGTGTTGCATACAGTAATGGTTGCTCCTCCTTTCTTAGTTTCCAAGTTATGTCCCTTCGATTATTTTTAACCTACTAGTCTTGTGCGTGCCATAACTAGATGATTGTTAGGGATATCTTGATGAAACTTCATGGCAATGTGTATGAGTGTCTGACGATGTGTCGCGTATAACAATGGTTGCTCTCCCTTTCTTTGTTTTGGAGTTGCATCCCTTTGATAAGATTTATAGGCTATTTTTGTGTATACTAATCTTGTGCATTCAATAACTAAGTAACCGTTTGGAATATCTTGATGAAACTTTCTAGCAATGTTCATGATCAGAAGATGGTGTGTCATATATAAGAATGGTTGTTCCCCCTTACTTAATTTTGGAGTAACCTCCCTTTGATTAGTTTTTAAGGCTAACCCCATTCCCCCATTCACTCCATAAATCCTTAACCCTTTGAAATATTTTACTGAAACTTTGTAGGAATATGTATCATGAGCATGAACTACAACTCTGGCTTACTTACTTCTTTAATTATCTGCCCTTGCTTCAATTTCCTTTTTACTCTGTAACTCCTTAACAGTTGAAATATTTTAACAAAACTTTACGGTGATGTGCATTCCTTGTTTGACTTTGGCATTTCTCAACTTCTGAGCTGCTTTTCCCTGGAAGCTGGTTTTTTGTATACTAATAGTATCGATGTGGTAGATTTTTAATAACATTGAAGTCAATAGTTACGATCTATAAACAATTTTGTTCATTCTGTTACTCCTTCATGACACTGAAACGGGCGTATTATGCGCCGCTTGCGAAGCTCCTGTTTTTAAATGTATTCGGGTGGATTTGATCCAGGAACCTTGCCAAAAAGGAAAAAAAATGAACCTTTTTTCATATCTGGAAAACACTGAATTGAATGATAAAAGCTTAATGGGCAATTATTTCTACCTTTCTCAATCTAAATCTTTCTTTTGCAAAAGGTACCTTCCTTTGCAGAGACAAAATTCGAAGAAGGAAGTTTCCTTTCGCACCGCATCACCCCACAGTGAAACTGAAAATTACAGTTACAGTTGTGTCTATACTTTATTCGATAAGAGTTACAGTTGTTGATTGTGGTTAAAATTGTACTTCAAATGTTCAGTTGTACAAACATCTCCTATTCACAAGTGAAACGAAGTTCCAAGTGCATTCAAAACATTAGAACTCCTCTGGTTTTGCCAAATTACTCTATCTTTGCGTCAGTTTAGCAGCTGGTTTTCTGAGTCTTACCTATCTATATTCATGTGGCGATTTTGTCATGATTGACCTCAAAAATATACAGCATATAGGTAAATGGAGCAGAGAAACACCAGAATGTTCGTTTTTGCATCAAATCATTCCAACAAAGAGGTGTTTTATAGGAGACAGCATTTGCCAGTTATTGATCTTCCATAGCTAATACTTGTTTTCCAATTTGCTACTCTATGTTGTGAAGAAAGCCATGATTTTGTTTGACCTTTCCCCTTTTTGTCCCCTTTTTAGACCATTTGTTATCTCAGAGTATCTCAGTACCATACTTTGTATCTGTTAATTTACAATTAATGCGTTTCTAAACAGTTTAAATTAAGGGATAACGTATTTTGTTGCAGTATGAAGAATATTTAAGATTTTTGGAGGCTGGGGGGACAAATTATGAGATTTTACCCTTTTTGGCCCCTTAAGGAACTATAAATACTGTAACAAAACACCCTATTGTCATTATTTATACCTGTTGACATTTGACTGACAGTTTCTTAGCCATTGTATTTGGATGCAGTGCTGTTTATGGTTGTTTTGTGAAGCAATTCAGGCATTTTCGTCAAATTTCTTCCCTTTCAACCCCTTTTGGGGCCCCTAAATGCCCTGCACATATTACTCAGGAGTAACCCATTACCATATTTTGTATCTGTTAACTTTACGCTTACATTTTCACAACCTTGTTAAAGGAAAACAGTAATGACTTTGTAACTGCATGGAGAAAATTAATCATTTGGGGGGCAAATTAGCCTGTTAAAACCCCTTTTGGAGCCCCTTAGATAAATATTAAAAGAGTCTCAGTACTAGTCCTTGTAATGTGGATATTACTTAATGTAAGTCTGACATTTTCACAACAACTATACATGTAATTAATACTGCATGTCATTGTTTATGGAAAAATGTTTGATATTTTACGGGGTTTTGTTTTTTCATTCTTTTATATAGAGCACTGATTGTTTCCATGGTTACGGTCAGAAGGAAGTAACTTCCCAAACATGTTTCTTCAGTTCATAATAGGCGAGGCCCTCCTTTAGTTTGTAGTGATGTGTAGATATGTCAGACTGGCCGGACGAAATGACAGTATACGCTTAAAAATGCCTTAAAATGGGGGTTTCGGAAACCTTGATACCCCACCCAGAATTGGCAGCCTATAGCAGTACTAAAGAAATTATAAAACTAATATATTTATTTTTCCTTACACTCATACTGACCTATACTTCTTCAACAAATTAATGTTTAGATGAAATGTAGTTTCATTTAGCCTATATAAAAGTGCAAAAAGTGCAATTTTTCATTTATTTTTGGACAATTTTTGAGCCAAAAACTTTGGAGGCCGTTACCATGGCAACGGGCATGCAGCAGACGGAACTAAGTATGAATCATATCTTTTTGTGTGACAACACACAAACTGAGAAAGTTTCATCAAGATCCATGACTATGCGTGCCGAACTTTGGTTGGTGGTTACAGAGAATTGCTTAAAAGTTGTAGAATTGCTTTAATTAATACGAATTTGAGGAAGACTGTGCACACGTTTTATTATTTCGATGGCAAACTTCATTTGCTTCTGAACTGTGTTAAAGTCCGTTTGCTCCCAAATGCAAACGGCATCCCCAATATTTTCTCAAAACTGGTGAGAGGTAGAAGATTTTCGAATTGTTTATTCTTAATTTTTATCCTATACATAACAAAATCATAATTTTGTAGAAATACGAGCCTTTGCATAAAAAAAGTTTCTTTACAAAAAGTGACCTAAAATCTGTCATTTTCGCCTCTTAATAACAAGGGAGTAAAACTTGGCTGTTGGAATTCCCGTTTAGTCTTACGTATTACACCATGTAACCAATGTATGCTGTCCTTGGAACAAAATTTGCATCATTAATTGAAATTTTATGCTGAATCTTTTTTATATACTTTTTGTTTCACCCATATATCATCAAATTTTGAAACAAACAATTTTTACTCGCAAAACTATATAATAGTTAAATGTTTATTTACAACATAGTATCACCTGACCAGTGACACCATGCGTTACGCGTGCAGACACGTGAATACATTTTACTATTTCATTCATATACGCCCACAACTGTAGTAAACAACGAGTTTACGCTATTGTCTATCAACACAATTTTGGCTGTTCTAACAAGCATACGACGCCCTTCAGTGAAACCGCTCTGTTTCTGCATTACTGTTAATGGAAAATATTGTACAAAAGCATCCAAAAATTTTGATTTTTCGTATTCTGTTATGTATAGTTATTGGAATCATTAGGGCATTTGAATATTTACTGGAACTTTCATCGTTTTCGAGAAAATAAGCAAAACCCCGTTTGCATTTGGGAGCAAACGGACTATACTCTGTTTATCATTGGAAACATAGTTCATCTGGAGTCATCGTGTATTTGCCATATAAAAGACAATAACTGTTACATTTTAATAAGATATGGGATTGTTTCAGCACAACGCTCTAATAATCAGAATATTTGAAAATATGACTCAAACACACCATGTCTGCAAAGTAAAAAAGTGACCGTAAAGAAACTGTGGAAAGTGGATTTTGGCCCATACAGTATACGCGATAATTTTCGCGGTGTTCCATTTTTCGCGGTATTTCGCGTGCCTTAGAAACCGCGAATATTAAAATCGCGAAATAATTTCCTGTTTCCTACAAAGTATCATCAGTAGACACAGCGTCCATATATTTGTTTCTGTTTGCTTCGGTAAAGTCTGGTACTTTACATTTGAGCCAGTTCTTTCATTAACCTGCGGCTGCAGGTTAATGAAAGAACTACTCTCTTGTTGAGGCACTCCAGCAAGTGGTTTTTTGAAGTTTATGCTTAAAGGATAAAGAAACAGCAAATTCCACTTACATGGTTCAATTTACTACCATTTCTCGTAGTCAGATTTGTCCAGTAGAGTTTTTGAAATTCATTGGTATGCTATCAAGCTTGAAAAGTAATCTCTTGCAATGTATTTTTTTCAGTTTCAAAATGGCGGCCTCAAGATAACCCATATTGCTGTAGGGGTGGCATGTTTCAAGCACATTCTTGAAAATTACCATTTCATATAAAATTAACATGAAATCAGTTCAGAAGAACTTATTCTTATATCTTGTAGCAGTTATTTTCGTAAGTAATATCTTTTTGGAACACAAAAAGATGCATAAGTGTAGCTGACATTCCAAGCAACCCTTTGTAGAAGTGGTCATATTCCAAAACAGATCAGGTGATTAGTGATGACATCATTTCTGTTGTGGTGTCATAATGGGTGGTTCCCAGCTTCATAAAAATTAAAATGAACCTCATCGAAGGCTGGAAACCAGAGGGAATATTTTTACTATTGGAAAACCCACCTCCAAACAAAAAATGATAAAAATAGACAAAAGAGGTCATGCAATATACTGCAAGTCAGTATTCAGCTACGAGAAATGGTTTTTGGTATGTTAAACCTAAAATTTTGATAGTTAAGCATCTTTAAAGAAAAAAGTTCCACTAAAAACCACTTGCTGGAGTGCCTCAACAAGAGAGTAGCTCAACTGAAAATCAAGCACTTTTGATTTTTGCGCATGTTGCTAATCGCAAAAACTAAAAATCGCGAAAATTAATGTATATGATTTTGCCCCTTAACCGCGAAAATTTGAACCCGCAAAAATTACCGCGTATACGGTATTTCAGTGATTTGTCTTGTTACCATGTTGTTTACTAGGACAAAACGTTCGGGAACACATTTTTGAACACAGGTCTGATCTTCCTCTAACAATTTATGTAAAAGCTGTAGAACATATAAAAAGGATAAGTATTTCAAAACATCCACAATTTTTGTGTAAGCGTAGACCATGACTTTTGAAAAAGTTGATTAGTGTTTCAGAACAATGTTCCGTTATGTTTTGCTGTAGCTGTTCAGACAAAATTAGATGTAAACTTCGCGAGCATCCCTACCACATGGCCTATACTCTTTTGTTTATTTCGGAACATGTGACCGTTTAGAGATTCATATAATTTTACCCAAGCAAAGGTCAGTAATTATATTTTGTTTAATGCCTTAAAGATCACCACCTTTCTTTAGTACTGAAATGATTTCCAATTAGAAGTAAAAGACACTTTAATTGCTTTAAACTCGTGCCTTATTCCGATCCGTTAATGTCATGGTCTTTTCGTTATACAGAGCATTGAACTCAGCCAACAACGTATTTCGTAACATTTGATACAAGTTCGAAATGACGTGTATGCTTTTTAATAAAAGAGCGTGAAATACTTGAAGAGTATCAGAAAAACAATACAATATTTTTTTCAAAGCTCTAGAAGAATTAAAACAGTAATTTCGTAGAGATTTTATCCTTACTGGAAGCCTTGTCTTCTCATAAAATACTCAATACATTAAAATATCTTAGCTTAAAGGTTTAAGAGTTCCTTCCCATTGAGAAGGGAGGCAAAAGAGGCTTACTCTTCTTCCATCTTAAATAGTTTCCAAAACCTTGTACCACCATCATAAAGAAAACAACTGAGCCGCCACACGCCAAAGCAAGAAAGTGACATGTGCTCCCAGCGAATATTCAGACTAGTCTGGGCATACGCCCAGTCTAATCAGAATCTTCGCTGTGCGCTTAAATGATACTTAAGGGTCTAAGCTACGTCCATGCTAACAGCAAAGACTCTGATCAAACTGGGTGTATCCCGGACTAATATGAGTCTTCGCTAGGCCACCTTGTTGGTTTTGTCATGCGCAAATTGTCTTCAAGGAGGAGTTATCATTAAACATTGCAGTCCTCCTTTTGCACCAATAAGAAGAGTAGTAAACCTTGAAAACACCAAAATACGTGTATATAGAAGATATTTTCTTTTATTAAAATGAATACCAAATATATTTCATCGAATGCTGAAAATTTCAGCAATTTCCCGAGTGCATAGCACGAATGAAAATGCTGATATTTTCAACACAAAGGATGAAATTGCATCGATTTTTCTACTAAGTATAAAATAAAAATGACGACACCAAGGAAAGGCCACGACCACAAAGCACAAAATCTTAAAACACTAATAGACGGCCGGCCGGAAGAGCTACCAACTAACCTCTTCCCATTTGAGATTAGGACAATGCTAAACAGTACAATAAAAAACAAAACAATAACAGCAGTAACCAAACGTAAAAAGACCACAAAGACATTCCAAAACGAAAAGACTGAACGTAGTCTAACGTACATAGAAGGATTATATAAATGCAAACAGTGTCTAGAAGTTCAAGGTACAAGCCTAAAGTTTTATAGTAATCTTTTCAAACCATGTATAGCAGAATTGATGAAGTCTGTTGTCTTGATGATAATGCAGGCGGTTTGGAGCAACTATAATACTTATTTGAAGAAGACAAAAAAGAGTGTAAGAAAGGAAGGAACCAGAATCTAAAATTTTAGAAAGTACAGAATGAGACAGAAAGCAGCTTCTAGTGGTTCTTTATGTTTTCTATTTTTCTATTTTCAGGTTCTTTATGTTTTCTATTTTTCTATTTTCAGGAGAAAATAGAAAAATAGAAAACATAAAGAACTACTAGAAGCTTTTTCTATTTTCAGGAGAGGGCGAATATAGGCCTTGCCTAATGTCCAATCCTTTGGTCCATGTATGTATGTATATATTATGTTTGTATGTATATTTTATGTATGTATATATGTATATGCCCAAAAAATTTGAATAAATAAATAAAAAGAAATAAATAAATGTTTTCTGTGACAGTTTTCCAATGACTGTTTAACACTCCTATGTATATGCCAAAAAAATTTGAATAAATAAATAAAAATAAATAAATAAATGTTTTCTATGACAGTTTTCCAATGACTGTTTAACACTCTTTCTCGCAATACCGACCTGAATATTCGATAAGAACTTAAAAAATAACAACACTGCTACACAGCTGGAATAATCTGCATAGATATTACTGGCAGGGTTAATAGGGCTATATAGAACATATCTGCTTCATCAAAATAGAAACTGACACACTTTGTCAGCAATGGGAACCAACAAAAATAACAATTGTGAGCATTGCTTTGGAGGCTGAAAGCATGGTCCTTCAGGTTTTTTTTTCTTTACCCTGGCTAAAGACTGTTTTTTGTGTGTTTTTTTGTGTGTAAACTTCAACTTCGCTTATCATAGTTTTGTATAATTATAAGCCCGTCAAAGATATCGCCACCACCTATAACAATAGAAGAATCATATTTGGTATACAAATTTACAGCGATAACTTGCATCGTGAGATAGAGACTTGACCTTCTCCCGTTCATTCGTCTGATTATTTGTAAACTTTTATTTCCCTCCATGCATTTAGTACTATATTTTCGTAAACAGTAAAGGGTTTGAAGGTAGAAAATTTGTGATCTTTTGGAGTTGAAAATATTAAGCTTGGCGAGCCTCGCTTTAGCATGGCATATACTTTTTGAACGTTGCATGTCTATTTCTGACCATGTGTTCTGACCACGCGACCGTTTGGAGATCCTTATGATTTAACATTAGCAAAGGTCAATAATCATTATACATGTATATTGATCTATGCTTTAAAGTTCAACATCTTTCTTCAGTACTAAAATGATTTCCAATAAGAAGACACAGTGGCTTCAGTTTGCTTTAAACACCTGTCTTAAATCATTATCTTTATCTTTCCGTTGATGCCATTATCTTAGCCAACCATATTTCATCACGCAGAACATTGAACCTAGTACAAGTCTTTCGTAACATTAGTTTTAGATCGAAGTGACGTGTATCTTATATACGGGCGTTCTCATCTTGTGAGTACAATGATACTTTATTGTAAAGTGCTTAAACTATAATGAATATTACTAAAGAATTATAATGGTCATTCTAATGCACTTATAAATTCCGTTTTAAAGTGTTTATCTGGATATATTTTATATGTGCACATTCTGCTTTTAATACGGATAAATGTGGTGTTTGAAATTCAGATTTTAGCATTGGAAAAGTTGTGGAATAGCAGCGAAATAATGGAAAATATTCGCAAACAATAGGAGTTCACGATTTATCAATAACCAAGTTTACGCCCGAGGGATAAGCGCTCTATTGTTAAGTTGTTAAGGCCTTCAATACAGGTACACGATGTAGATTAACTGATTAACTGGATTCAGAACAAGAGTCCATAGTGGTTCAACTAGCTTCTTTAGTGTTATAGCTCACCCGGTTTAGGACTCGTTAGTGAAAGATGGCAACTGTGATAAGTGATTCCATAAAAGTCTTGGACAGTTCTGAAGCTGAGTCATACGTTGATTCTATTATGGCTACCCAACAAGCTACCAAGGTCGCCACACCTGTTACGGCAAGCAGAAAGCGTCATTTGTCCTTGCCGAATGCTTACGCTACATCTTCGAAGAAAGTCAGGAACAACGTGGGTAAAGAGTCTAGCGACAATGACTCGGATAAAAGTCAGAGCGAAGAGAGCGAGAGCGAGGACAATCTAGTTAATCATGACCATAATGGGCGACAGCAAGCAAGGCGTGTTCTTTACAGGAAGACCTCAAAGTCTGCAGCCTCATCTTCATCTGGACGCACAGTTATTACTAGTGCGGATGTTCATAACGAGTCTGACGTCAGTATAAAGCAAATGTTGGCGAAAATGGCGGCGGATATGAATATGCACTATAATTCTATACATGAGCGCATTGATAAACTTGAGTCCGGACTTGAGCAGCGCATCTCGAGCAAAGTGGCTCAGCTACTCGACAAGAGGGTTAACAGTGAATTGACTCGTATTAGGAAAGATATTGATGCACGTATGGATTCCTTTAAGGAATCTTTTAAAGCTGATATTGATGGAGAACTCGAGGCCGTATCTAATCGCTTGGACAGTCTGGACAGACAGCAGGCCGCTGATCCCTCTCAGGACAGATCCTTAAATGTTGCCATACGAGGACTTACAGAGACTTCCGGTGAAAACCTTAACGAAAAAGTAAACACACTGATCAAAAATGGCTTGAAAATTAGAAACGTTACTGTGAAAAAGTCGGACAGAAAGCATTCGAGATCTCCATCTAAGCCCGGTGTCGTAATCGCTTCCTTCAGGTCTTACGAAGATAAAAGAAAAGTCATGTCTGAAAAGAAGAATTTGAAAGATAATAGACAATATCAGCAAGTCTATATAAACCATGATCAGTCAAATGAACAGCGCATAATGGCAAGTAATTTTAAGACAGTCTTGAATGCACTGAGTGACAAGGATATTAACTTATCATTACGAGGTTCTAGGGTTGTACGTGAGAGCCAAAGATCAGACTCAGAACCAGCTTCGCAAAGACGAGAAAGACGGGAACCGGCAGAGCCAGGTTCCCCTCGGCCATCTGGTGCGCAGAATAACTCCAGTCGTCAATGGAATAATGGTGATGCAGTTTGGCGTGGCAACAGTCGAGGCCGTGGCCGTGGTAGACGTGGGGGACAGGGTGGTTTCAGGGGGCGTAATCAACACTAGGTGACAGCCGGGTTTTGGAACGTTAGGGGGTGGAATAGCAACATAGAAAGTGACAATTATCAACTTAGATCGCAATGCGTCAATGAACTTGATCTTGACATTATCGGTGTTGCTGAAACTCATTTGAGAAATGATAAATCCTTAGAGCTTGAAGGCTAAACATGGTTGGGCAATAATCGTAAGGTGATTCATGTACGCGCCAGGACGGGTTCTGGAGGCGTGGGTTTTCTCATAAAAAATGATATACTGAATTCCTTCGACGTTTCTGTGTTAGACGATACGTCGGAGGGAATTCTATGGTTACAGTTAAAACATAAATTTGAGAACTTCTCGTTAATACCATGTGTGTGCTACCTACCTCCAGAGAACTCTTCTCGGTGCGCAGACGTGAATACCTTTTTTGACTCACTATTAGTTAATATGTATAAGTACCAGAATATCGGCACTGTTGTCATATGCGGAGATTTTAACAGCCGCTGTGGTGATCTTGAGGATTTTATTAGCGGAGTAGATGCAGTTGAGCACAGAAATGTGGTAGATTTTAAGACTAATTATCATGGCGAAATGCTCATAGAATTTTTAATTAATACAAATATGTGTATTTTAAATGGTCGTAATTTCTTAAAAAATGATTTCACGTCGATTTCGGTAAAAGGCATATCAGTTGTGGATTACTGTTTGGTCAGTCATGACACCCTGTCTGCATTTAGTGGATTCGAAGTCATACGAGCTGTCGAACTTATAAATCGAGTAAATGATATAAGAAATATAACCCCGTCAAGCATTCCAGATCATTCCATTCTGACGTGGAAAATGAATTTTGATGCTTTTATAGATACATGTCTGGAAAATGACGAAGAATTAAACCCCACTTTTATCAAATTCGATGTTTCAAACGTACCCAGTTCCTTTTTGGCTAGTCATGAAACCTTATTTAAGATTAATGAAACCATTGGCTCCCTCGAGGGCAGCCTGCGTACCCAGGCTGACATTGATACGGCTTACGACAACTGGTGTGGAGTAGTACGTGAGCAAATGTATAGTAGTCTTCCGTATAGAGCAATCAGTACTGGAACTAGAAATAAAAAGCGCCGAGTGGGAAAACCCTGGTGGAATGATCAGCTTACGGAATTGTGGAATAGGGTATGTGTTACAGAACGCAGTTGGTTAAATTGCACTTGCAAGTCAGATAAACCGAAATTTAAGTCAGAATACGTGTCCGCTCGGAAAAAATTTGATCGTGAAGTGCAACGCTCTAAGAGGCTGCACTGGTATAATTTCCAAATGGAATTAGTGAATGATTGCAATAATGATAATGTCAATTTCTGGAAAACTATTGGTAAAGTCGGTGTTGGGCATACTCAAAAACGTCGTATCCCTATGGAGGTGGTGCTGGAAGATGGGTCAGTTGTCCGTGATAAAGATAGTGTCCTTGAAAAATGGAAAAATGATTTTAGCTCACTTTTGAATTGTCAGAAAGTAGACGATGGACGACAGTTTCGCTCCACAGTTGACCAGAATATGCCTATGAACCCTATTTTTAATGATCACATATCGGTATTTGAGGTTAAGAAAGCTTTGTACAGTTCGAAAAAGGGTAAAGCCTGTGGAATTGATGCTATTCCAGTTGAAGTTTTATGCAATGACGCTTCTGTATCGTTCCTACACGTCCTGTTCAATATTTGTTTCGATAAGGGCATAATTCCTTCTTTATGGAATAAATGTATTATTAATCCCATTCCAAAATCTAGCACCACCGACTTCAGGGATCCCTTGTCATATCGAGGTATAGCACTGGCTTCGTCACTGTATAAACTCTATTGCTCCGTCTTAAACAGCAGAATAAGTTCTTGGTGTGAGAAAAATGGCGTACTTGCTGATGAACAAAACGGATTCCGTAAGGCTAGAAGTACTTTAGATCACGTGTCAACGCTCACGAATATAATCGATACCAGAAAAAAACGCAAGTTATCGACTTTTTGTGCATTTATCGACTTTCGCAAAGCGTACGACTGTATAAACAGAGACATACTATGGGGGAAGCTTAAAGACATTGGCATTGCGGGGAAACTTTTAGTAGCGGTTAAGTCTTTGTATGTATCCGTGTCATCGTGCGTACGAGTCAACAATTTAACCACGGATTGGTTTGAAGTATCCTGCGGTCTCAGACAAGGCTGCTGCCTGTCGCCGCTGCTATTCAACCTCTTTATTAATGATCTCGCTCTGCGCATCAAAGCCCTTGGAAAAGGTATACGTGTAGGAGATCAATTAATCAGTATCTTGCTGTATGCAGACGACATTGTCCTTCTAGCAGATAATGCTTCAGATCTGCAGCGTATGCTTGATCTCTTGAATGATTGGTGTTCCTCAAACAGAATGTCCGTTAATGCTGCTAAGAGTAATATTGTTCATTTTCGCCTAAATTCCACGCCTAGAACTAGCTACGACTTTAAATGCGGTGTACAAAATCTCTCAACCGCAGAAAGATACACTTATTTGGGAATAACTTTAAATGAATTTCTTGACTTCAGCGTAACTGCTAAAGTAGTTTCTCAAAGTGCGAGTCGCGCACTAGGTCTCTTAATCGCAAAATATAAGTGTATGGGTGGTATGTCGTATGAGGTGTTTACTAAATTATATGACACGGTGGTATGGCCTGTTATTAGCTATGGAGCGTCAGTCTGGGGCACGAAATCATTTTCGTGCATTAATGCAGTACAGAATAGAGCCATGAGATTTTTTCTTGGTACTGGGAAATATACACCCACGGCCGCTGTCTCAGGCGATATGGGTTGGACACCAGCATTTATAAAACAGTGGAAATGTATCTGCAATTACTGGAACAGAATGATTCATATGGACATTACACGTATTAACAAACAAGCATTCCGTTGGTCAGACCAAATGTCAAATAGAAATTGCAAAAATCATAACTTCATTGTAAAAGAATATTTTAGACAACTTGGACTGGAACGTTACGCAAATATAGATAGAACTTTTACACGGCAAAGTTTAACGTCTGATGTGGCCAATAGTTTAATGAGTAAACATATCACAGACTGGAAGTCTGAAATCAATAGGGAGTCAAGCCGCTCTGGAAATGGTCGAAATAAACTAAGAACCTACCGATTGTTTAAGTCAGATTATGAGGTTGAGGAATATTGTAAGCTTTTCCTTCCTGCCAGTCATCGATCCGCGTTTGCAAAATTCCGATGCGGGGTGGCCCCTATTAGGATCGAAACGGGTAGATTCGAGAATCTAGAAGTCAGTCAGCGGATATGTCAATTTTGCAATTCTGTGGAAGACGAGACCCACGTAATTTTTACATTGTAACGTATATGATAATCTTAGACATGTCTTACTTACTAAAGCCTGTTCTTTGTTGCCTAATTTTGATTGTCTTTCCGATGATGATAAAATGATTTTTTTATTTAGCAACTCGAGTATGATTCGCTTGTGTGCCAAAACCTGTCGTAATATTCTGCAGATGCGTAATTCTTTATTATACAAGTAATGTTTTAAGCTTGTATATAACCATTCTTTTTTTTTTTAACGATTTAATTTAGTTTTATTTCCCGTCGTTCATAAATAGAGTATTTTTAAAGCCCTATTGGATTGCTTTTATAGGTTTGATTCAAAGACCTAAATACTACATCATCCCTCTGTTGTGAACTTGTGTACTTGTAAAGCGAAGGTAAAATGCGTGTTATTCTGTTAAAGAGGTAAACGGGCATTGTCCTGTCATCCATCTCCCACACCATCGGGCCTCCGCTTGCTCTGGGCACACTGTTCCTCGAGAGGCGGGGGTGGTACGCAGAGAAGCTCTACGTGACGCTCTGGTACTAGTTCCTTGGTGAGTAAGTACTTTGTGACTCGCGGGTTCTTTCCCTTGGTCCGTTGGTGTGGGTGGCGGATGTCCTCATTTATTGTAATGCGTAATGCTCGTTCCCCTCTTGGATGCACACGGCGGAAATTCTGTTTACTTCATATTTTTTCGTTTAACTGTCTGATTTTTTTTCCCCACATAGTAGACTTTTTCCCCAAAGTGTTTCCCCTTTTCATCCTCACGGAGCATGTATTACGGTGCACAAAGTCGGTGCAGGGGGGCATGCTGTTTGGACATTGGTTTCCGCCACATGTTTCTCTGTACCTGACTGTGCCGCTTTTGGTAAATTCATGCGCCGTGTGGCTGAGAAGGGGGAAACCATTGATTCCAGTGTGTAGTTTTTTTTTTTTTTTTTTAGAAAGTGAGGTACTCTGGCACCATGGATGCAGTGCCACGTAAGTTTTATTATTATTATTTTTTTTTATTATTATTACTATTATTATTTTTAACTCTGTGGAGCCTTTATCCGCTGTGATAGATAAATCTATATGTAATGCATGATGTACATAGTCTCTTATAATTCTGTACAGAATGGTTTGGTGTATTTTTATATGTCTGTATATAAACATGTATGTACTGTGATGCTGTACACCAAAATGAGACTTTAATAAACTATATAAACATAAACATATAAATATATCGCGACATCTGATAAAAATTTGCGACAGTATATTCTTCACACTACTGTCGCAATCCGACGTCATTATAAACGTCTAATTGGCTGACGTTTAGGTTTACGCCGCTGAAAGTGCTTGCAATGGGCGCAAAAGAGTACACTTTGAACGGGGAAAATGTGAAAAAGTGCATTAGAATGGGAATAACAACATGTACATTGAAAATTGTCATTTGGGGCGGTAAATTGATGGTTTTACGGTCGCAAATTCCGTTTCACGGACCCGCTTGCGCGTCGCCGTAAAACGAAATATCCGACCATAAGACAGACGATTTACCTCCTCAAATGACAATATCCCCTAATTATATGGATATTTTCCACAGACACAACTTTGGGAGCCAGAAGTTAGGTTTATTTCGTATGCACGGATTTTGCGCGATAATAATTAGATATTCTTATATATAGCATTAGAATCCGCTTCTTTCATGTTTCATTCATATATAAATGAAAGTAAAACAATAATTGTTTACCAGGTAAAAGCTTATCAATCTCAAATGTTCCAAAGCTACTTGTGTGTTTACTGCAGCAGCTGTGTCGGGTTAAATGAAACAAAAACAATTAATGAAGCCAGTTTAAATTTGTCATTAAAGTAAAGCCATGTATGCGTTAAGAAAGAGGGAAATTATTACAAACCTTATATTGTTCAACAGATTTTTTTCATGTTTACAATTTGTAGTTCTAACATTACCAAACAGAACTCATTTGGCATGACACTGGAAAACAATCTCATAAATTAATCCCAAATCTCTTCAATTTAACATCAATAACAGCAGAAAGTCATGAATGCAATCCATAAAAATTATTTGGCAATTTCATGTCCGACATATTCCCATTACAGTAGTAGCTCACAATGACACCAAGGTAATACTTGTACTTGAATTCCTGCACCTCCCACACAGTCGGAATACATGCATTGATATTTTAAAAGCAACGCACGTTATTTGCCAAGTGTTTGACGGAACAGATTGCAGAGTTCAGTGCATATGAGCCGCGACACGAGAAAACCAACAATGTGGTTGTGCGCCCAGCGCAGACTCGGATCAGCCTGGGCATCCACCCAGTTTGATCAGACTCTTCCTTAAGTGCTGAAAGGGTAGCTAAGGGTCTAAGCTACATCCATGCGGACAGCGAAGACTCTGATCAGACTGGGCGGATGCCCAGGCTGATCTGAGTCTGCGCTGGGCGCACAACCACATTCTTGGTTTTGTCGTGTCGCGGCTCATATAAGGTGTCCGTCGTTCGAACACCTTAACTCGTTAAGCGACAGAAAGCAAACGACAAAATTTACGTCATCAAAAATATAAAAAAAAGTGTCCAAGCTACTGAGAATTCAAAGACTGGAGGGGCAAACAGCGTAGATCAAGATGAGGCGGCTCATTAGCTATATTCGTCTCAGGCGCTTTAAGTGTTAAATAAGATGAAAGCTGCACCTGTATAAACAGTGCTTGTGCACAAACTGATACATGCTAGGGCTGTAGAAGACCAGTGGTAGAAACGTAAAACAGTCTGCAGTTTTAATGCCTATTGTTCTAATTATTATTCGTCATGATGAAGTGTATCTACGAAAGCCTGTGTGGGCATTTCAAAAGAACAAAAAAATAGTTATTGGAATAACGAGAAACCATTTCGGTTTCTCGTTATTTCGAGAATTCATTGACAATCATTTGTTTAATCTTTTGTTTAATAATAATAAATGACATGATATCACATTGTGTTATCATACTCCTGTTATCAGTGGAGTGTTGCAGCAGGTGCATGATAAACTCTATATCATGCATATGCTGCAAAATTCACCTGATAACACAATGTGATATCATGTCACTGTAGAACTGCGCTTGTGCAAATGTTATCAGGTCATGCCTTAAAGAAGCGGTCTCTGAAGACGATTGGCTGTATACTGACTTTGGCTGTGATAACAACGTTCGATTGGTTAAATGACGTCACCAACTTACGTCATAACGCATTCGCGACGTCAACAAGTTCAAACAAAACTGCGTTAACTTTTCATTTGGTTGACGCTCTTTACACCTGAAAATATTGTAATGATGCATGATAAATAGAAAACCATGAAAGTATCTTTTGATATCAAGTTTATCAGGCTCGACCAGAAACACGTCGGACTGGCTCGGCAAGCCTCGCCATTCCTACGCTGTTTCTGGTCTTGCCTGATAAACTTGATATCAAAAGACACTAACATGGTGTTCTCTGTCAGATACCCCGAATTTAGTGAACCAGATAAATGAGTAAATGGTGAAAAGACAAGATAACTTCGATGTAACTAAAACTGAAGAGTTCTCCAACAAACTGGAACCGCGACACGACAAAAGCAAAAAAAGCATGTGCGCCCAGCAAAGACTCAGATCAGCCTGGGCATCCGCCCCGATCTGATCTGATCAGAGTCTTCGTTAAGCGCTTCAAGGGTAGCTAAAGGTATTAAGGTATTAGCTTGCTCCATGCGGACTTCGAAGATTCTGATAAGAATGGGTGGATGCCCAGACTGATCATAAATTCCGCGTAGCGCACATCCATTTTATTGGATTTGTCGTGTCACGGCTTATATATGTTTAATAATTCATTTTACATTTATCACGCTAAAATGCTGCCTGCCGCGTATGTGTGACTAGTAAGATGCAATCCAGTCAGAGTGCCTTCGTGCATCTTGCTTTAGTCTTTATTCACCGTGGTTCCAAAGTGTTCAGAATATCAGAGGCTTCGACTGGTGCGATTGCATGGAACGAATGATTTTTGTTCAGTTATTCAGTGTTATTCAGTATTCAGTCATTCAGCTTGGTCCACCGGGGCTTAACTGGTGACCTTCTTTTGCTTCAGATTTCCAGTGGGGTTGTTTGGCAGGACAGGGATCTCCACCTGTCAGACGGCCCGTTGTATCTGTTGAGTCCTCGTCTTTGCTTCTTCATGGTGTTGAACTTTGATTTATGTGTTTACCGTGATGATTCATTGACGAGTTAGAGGGTTATCATGCGAACCGAACAACCAACTAAATGTTTTGTACCACTTCAGAAACTGAGGGTGAGGTTGGGCCTGTAAATTCGATTTAAGCCCCCCAGTAATTCATTACTGACCGTTCCAAGGCGGTAGTTCTGTTGTGGTTCTCTGTTGCCTGTTTTTGGTGTCAGAGTTTCTGTGATGTTTTACCTTATGTATGTTCTTATTATTTTTGGTTCGGTTTGGGTTGCTGAGTGGCCACCTTTTGGGAACAAGCTGCTCACTCGGTTGGCCATATGTTCTCTGTATCTTGATTATTTGTAATCTTAGTTGTTTCCAACTATGGTTTGAGGGCTGGATTTGGATTTTGATTGTTTCAGTTCCTGGTCTTTGCATACTTTTCACATTGATTGGGGGATGTTTTAGTGGATTTGGTTAATTGTAATGGAACGTGAGCACTTGTGACATGCATAACAAAGTATCGTATTATATTCATGATATACTAGTATCACAAGACATTTTTCTTCAACAAATTCCCCCCTGCTCTAAAACTTTGGAACAAGTTGACTAATTAAAAAAGAATCCAAAGGCAAGGTCTGCTATGCAAAGTAATGCATAGATGCAGCCGACTGATTATGTCACAGCATGTGTACTAAAGTCACTGCATCGACGTGAGTCTAATGAGACATCAAATGTACTAATATACATTACCATTTTGACAAGTATAGCTTTCACAAAAATCTTGGTCCGCTCATAACAACCATTTACAGTTTATGCTTATCAAATGCACCTTTTTAACCCACAAAAATCTAGAATAAAACGTTTGTTTATATCTCAAAAACCGACAGAAAAGTCTACAGTGTTGAGTTTTAAGCACAGATACGGATGGAAGTGGTGGGCGACCAACCTAAGCAATATATAGATGAGTTTTAAAATTTTGGCCGCTTTATCAGTGATCAGTAAAAGCATGGAAATGATCTGCATTGCAAAATGGATTTATTTCAAATAGTACATACGTGTATGCGCCCATATATGGACTATCATCGCTTTCTCAGCTTTTTCTTGTACTGTTAGTCCTTAAGTCAAATGGCTGATTTGTCATTTTGCTTGCAACTGTGGTGTCATCAAATATAAAAGTTATTTGTCTGCCAAGGTAATATTTTAGTGCTATAATTAATAAGCGGAATATAGAAAAGTGCTTTAAATTCAGAAAATGTCTGCCTTTCCATGTCAAAGATACAATTACTTAAAAAGAATAGGAAATAAATCTTTTACTATAATATTAAATTTAGCAAAACAATTGACGTCTTTGTCATGAAACTATACTGCTTTGTTGTTGTACTTTAACTCTTTCGGCGCCAAATTTTTCAGACGACAAATTTTCGTCTGCTCAAATCATCAGACGACATATTTGTAATTGGAAATTTTAACAATCTAAAGACATTTTTCATAAAATCAGGCTTTTTAAGTTCATATTTGTATGGCAAACAGTGTAGATCCTGATCAGACGGCTCTTTTAAGAGCCGGCTGATCTGGATATACGCTGTTTGCAATGTCGCATTTTTGCGACTTTGGCGCCGAAAGAGTTAAGAAAGTACTAACCCAATTGAATAAAATAAGAGGCTTGCGCTGAACATGGCAGTTCCTCTAAAAAGTAAGCAGTTCTACATCGTAGGCTTTGAGCTAAAACTCTACGGTTTGGAAAACAACATGAACCAACTTTGTGAAGTATAGTCTCATTAATTTACAGTGAATGCAAAAAGATCTGACATTATTGTTCCCTCAGAGAGCACATTGTAGGAAGTTAGCTCGCAGTAGTAACTTAAAGAAATGCTTTGTCAACATTATCAGATTATAAATGGATATGGGCTCACCTCCATGCTTTTTTCTCCATTTTTACAAAGGCTAACTGCTTTTGTAACTTCCTGTCGACCGGGCATAACTCGAAACTAAGAAAGGGAGAGCAATCATTTTTGTATGTACTTAATACAAACTCCTACAAAGTTTTGTCAAGTAGTTTACTCACGAAGTTCACCTCAAACTACTGGTATCTCAAAGTAAATTTTATGGTCCCCAAAAATTGCTTTGAGATATCAGTAGTTTAAGATAAAGGGAGGTGAAATGTAAAGAAAAAAAAGGAAATAGGACTACACTCTATACAAGAGGGAACTTTGAGATATTAGTGTTTGAGATATCGTGAGGCAACCGTAAATTAAGCTATGGTGCGCACAGTTATGGTGCACACATGGATACCATATAACTTGTCTGAGAAATCAGTCTCATACATGTACATGACACACCGTCTTGACCTCATCCACATGGCTATATCTGGACACTCCGTTCTGGTACCCGGATATAGCACAGACAAGAATAGTCTAAAAAAAGAAACAAAAAAAACCAACAACAACAACAAAAAAACAACATCAAAGGCATGTACCTAAAGGACTGAAGCCGGGGAGGGCAACCAGTCTTTCTTGCTACAAACTGTGTTGACCTCATGCGTATTGTTATAAAGTTTCATCAAGATACCGGGTATTTCAAACGGTTACCTAATTATGGTGAGCATAAGAAAATACTTAGACCAGATGGATAGCCGGACAACGCCATGACATACGTCCGACCTTTCCTCTTTTTTTTTTCAAAACGGGCCTTTAACAACTACCTTTCATTTTAATCATATCTGGCTAATACATATGATAGAGTTTCATTCAAATTACTCTCGCTTAGAAGCTCCGTACTTTGGGATAGCTGTTCGAACAATTCGGCAAGCGTCGCTGTAACATGGTATGTATATACTTTTCATTTATTTTTCTGAACATGTGACCATTTCACGACCGTTTAATTTACCTCAGTAAATGGCAATAATAATATATTGTTTTATGCCTTGAAGTTCAACATCCTTCTTTACTCTGCAATGATTCCAATTAGGTTCTTTAGAGTCTACTATCTTAATCTTTCGGCTAATGTCACAGGTCAGCCAGAAATAAACATGAATTTTAAATTCTAAATGAGTGTATATTCTTACGCCATTCATGCCTAGAGTCCGATAAAAGGACAGAGGTAAACAGTGCAGAGCCCGATCAGACGCCGCAAATCTGCGGCGTCTGATCTGGTCTGCACTGTTTGCATAAGTCAAAGGGGTTTTATTCTAAAAATAAAATGAGTGGTGTAGTGTAGTGGATAACACTCCAGACTACACATCTAGGGGTCGCAAGATCAATCCCCCGCTTCTTCTGTCTTTCGGACGTAACTTTAAACCGAGGTCCCGCCTCCATATGACCTCGTTGTTGGTGGGACGTTAAACCCGAGTTCACTCACTCACTAAAAATGAAAATGATAAAAAATACACTAAACGACACACCCCTTAAAGGCAGGAGTGGACTATAAAAGGCAAAATTAGCTACCTATTCTCAGTTTTCCAATAGCCACAGAAGGGTAAACATCTACAGTAGCTCCTGTAGATTTATTTATAATTTGATTGGCTGTTGATTTGCTAGGGTATTTACCTGTGAAAGTATTGACAGCTCTTATTGGCTAAACAGGACAGTGGTCTAATTTGGACAGTAGCTAAGCCACGCCCCCTTATTGCCTCATACAGGTAACTAATCCTCTACCGGGAGGTTCAGAAATCCTGCCTTTAACTGAGAAATAGAGTCATCCTCACGGTAAGGATAGATAATACCACTGGGAATAAATGGGTTAAGTGAATAGATGCACTGTGCCTATGTCATTTTGCCTCCCTTCTAATAGGGGCCACCATGGGAGCTATTTAGAAATAGAAAAAGGGTCTACACTTAAAACAAAGAAATTGCTCCTAGGAAAAGAATATTTCCATCACTGAATGGCTTGTTCGGCCATGGAAGCAAACAGGAAGTCACAAAAGTTGTTTTCCTTTGTTAAAAGGGCGAAAAACAAGTAAGCGCACAAGTTGACCTCTAACAGCTAATAGATATTAAGGACTATTCGACATTCCATAAGATTTGTTTGTTGGTTTTTATTTGCTAATATACGGATTTGAGAAATTTCCAATGACAGTTTCCTTTCAAATACTGGTAAATAAAATAGCGCCAGAGGTTTACATAACGCATCGGAGTAGGCTCTATTTCACGCTGGGGTCAGCGTTAAATGGCGGAAAGGGTAAGTAAAATCTATACCAGTTGTGATTATGGCTTATTTGTAAGCTAGTCTCGACGATAGTTGTGATGACACCGGGTGCACGGACCATCGATTATATAACGGTTTACCGTTTTGTAAAGCATTTGTTGATTTTCTTCAGGATTTAGCCAGTTAATCGGCTACAGTTCTGAAACTTGACCTAGCAATATATTGGTATGAAAAGAAAATATCTAAAACTGTGGTAAAACATGCGTTTTAGCATAATAATTATTGCATTCTTAAAACATGATTCCTGTTCTGTTTTTTTCTCGGTGACCTCGCACGAGTTCTTGTTTCGGTATTCTGTTACAACGCACTGTGTGCATTTTTGAAGCACCGATACAAGTTGCACAAAGTCTTTGTGACTGCTGGGTTCGCCTATGCAGAAAGTCTAGCTCGTACCGGCAACCAGAGTTGTAAAAAATGATTTGTTCCAACATGTAGAACAAGAGGGCCATGATGGCCCTGGATCGCTCACCTGAGTATCCTGTGAACTTAACCTCAGAGACATCCATGCGTATGAGAGACAGAGTTTCACAAAGATCCAATGGAAAATGAACCCTTTATTGTGTACCTAAGGTTTTTTATAAGATTTAACCTAATGACCTTGTATTTGACCCCACATGACCCAGTTTCAAACCTGGTCTAGATTTCTTAGATATAAACATTCTGACAAGGTTCATGAATATCCAATCAAAACTGTGCCCTCTAGAGCGTATTAAACAATGTTTTTCTATGGTTTGACCTAGTGACCTAGTTTAGGATCCGACATGACCAAGTTGCACCCTTGGTCTAGATTTGTTGGAGATAAACATTTTGACAAAGTCTCATGAAGATTGGAACAAAACAATAGACAATCCAACCTTGGTTAAATCTGTGGAAATTAAACTCGGTATTGCGGACCATGATGCAGTGCTAGCTGAGGTTTTTATAAAGCCACAGGTAAACAAACAGAAGCCCAGACTGATGTCCATGTACAAAAAAGCTGACTGGGAGGGCTTTGAGAACCACATGCTCTCATTTCAAAAGTCCTTTTTAGAACCTCATGAAGGTAAGTCCATCAACTTACTTTGGGAAGAATTTAAAGGAGCTCTACAGTCTGGAATAGAGCAGTTTGTCCCACAGCGTACCGTAAGTACAAAGCCGTCATTGCCATGGATTACCCAGGCAACAAAACGCTCCATCCGGAAGAGAGACAGTCTGTACGATAAATACAAGAAGCACAGACGCCCTTCAGACAGGTATGCTTTTGTTGAGGCAAGGCACCTGGTGAGACACAAACTAAAACAAGCTCATGATAGGTATATTGAGGACATTCTAGGCCTAACAGATACCTCTGAACAGTCTGAGCCACAAAGCCAGTCAAGCTCTGAAACACACAAAAGCACTTATACCTCCAAAAAGCTGTTCTCCCTTCTCAAAAATTCAAAACAGGACTCCAAAGGCATTGCCCCACTCAAGAAGGAGGGTAAGTTGTACTCAGACACTGTGGACAAGGCCAATATTCTCAACAACCAATTCCAGTCAGTGTTCACACCTAAGTCACCACTGAAACTGAGCCAATTAGCATACATGACTGTGCAGGACCTCTCAGACAGAGGAGCAATAGATCCATCCCAAGTACCAGGTGAGAGTCTTAATACCACACCCCAAATGGAAAGCATCTCTGTCTCCCTTAACGGCATTGTTAAATTGTTAAAGGACTTAAACCCCCATAAGGCAGCAGGACCTGATCAGATTAAGCCGCTGGTTCTCCAAAGGCTCTGTGATTTTTATAGCTCCTGTCCTTCAGGTCATTTTCCAACGGTCCCTTGACACCGGGAGAGTACCTAAGGACTGGAGTACAGCCTTTGTGTGTCCCCTTTTCAAAAAGGGTTACACCAGCCTTGCTTCAAACTATAGGCCTATTTCATTGACCAGTATTCTATGCAAAGCGTTAGAACATATCGTTGCTACGAATGTAGTCTCCCACATGGACAAGTACAATCTGCTGTACGACCTTCAGCATGGGTTTCGTAGTAAACGATCATGCGAAACACAACTCGTCACACTCATAGAATACTTGATGCGGAACTGCACAGCTGGTAGTCAAACTGACCTAGTCTTACTAGACTTCTCGAAGGCGTTTGACAAGGTAAGTCACCAGAAACTACTGCTCAAACTCCACAGATATGGAATAAGAGGCCCCACCCTGAAATGGATTCAAGCATTTTTACCTGATCGGACTCAGACTGTTGTCTTAGAAAATGAAAAATCAAACACTGTACCTGTCACATCTGGGGTTCCTCAAGGCTCTGTCCTGGGCCCCATCTTATTTCTCATATATATAAATGACCTCCCTGATTCAACAAAGTCTAAGGTACGGTTGTTTACTGATGACACGGCCATATACTTGGCGGTCTCCAGCTTGGAAGATTCTCAAATTTTGCAGCAGGATCTCGATCATCTCCACAAATGGGAGCTGGAATGGGACATGGAGTTCAATCCTGGTAAGTGTGTCGTTATACACGTTACCAGGTCTAGAACCCCAATTCCAAGCCATTACTTGCTGCATGGCCAAGTTTTGGAATCAGTTGCAGGCTCCAAGTATCTGGGCGTGGAAATCAGCAGCAACCTATCATTCAACAACCACATCCAGAACGTAACCACTTCAGCAAGTCGGTCACTTGGCTTCCTCAGGAGAAACATCAGGACACAAAACCAAGCATTAAGAGAGATGGCATATAAAACTCTTGTTCGCCCCTTGGTGGAATACTCATCAACCGTATGGAGCCCCTACACTGATAAAAATATTGACAAACTTGAAATGATCCAACATAGAGCGGCCCGCTGGACTCTAAATAATTATTCCACATATGCAAGCGTGACAGAGATGCTTCAATCTTTAGGCTGGCGATCTCTTGAGCAGAGAAGGTCCGACTCCCGGCTTTGCCTGTTTTATAAAACTGTACACAGCCTTGTAGCCATTGACCTACCTCCGTATGTTGTGCATCCATCAAGAATCCTCAGATATTCACACCCCCTTTGCTTCCGTCAAATTCAGACCTCTGCGAATTACTACAAATACTCGTTCTACACCCTCGCAATCGTGCAATGGAATCGGCTGCCATCACACATAGTACTGCTGCCCACTGTTGACTCCTTTAAGAGGGCAGTGTGTGCAGTCAATCATCCAATGCCATAAATGTCAGCGCGCTGTTTTTAACATTTTACCTTTCACTGTCAGCTTGTTTCTGACTTTTAACATTTTAACCCTATCATCTTTTACTCCACCTCTACTAACAAATATTACAGGAACTTTTTATTTTTATAACATTTCTTCTACTAACAACGCACAGACGCGCACCTGCACGTAATCCCCGCGAGGGGGTGATGCAGTATACATACATACATACATACATACATACATACATACATACATACATACAAAACTGTGGCCTCTAAAGCAATCACGTGTTTTTTCTAAGAACTGACCTGGTGACCTAGGTTTTGACCTGACCTGGCCCAGTTTCATTTCTGGTTTAGCTTTCATAAAAAAAGAGGGCCATGAGGCCCCAAATCGCTCACCTGGGCAATTGGCAAGGTGGCTTTTTCTTATCATGTCTGAAATTGTCAAAATATGAGTCTTGGGTCAAAAGTCAAAGAATGACCATGACCCCTTGTACTCATAAATCTTCATGTACTCATTAAGACAACCATATATACCATTTTTAGGCCAAAATCTTCAAAACTTTCCACGAAATCATATGTTCTAGCATTTTCCCATATTTGACCATTCCGCAAAAAAGGTCAAAGTAAGCCCAAGGTTACTATTTGAACAGTCTTGGTGGTACTCTAATACTCCATGCTACTTACCAAGTCTCAAGGCCATTGGTGTACTGGTTCTGGAGAAGAAAAATATTAAAGAATCATACCATAAGAGGTAGTGGCGGCCATGTTGGTCATGTGACCTGGACCGTTTGAACAAATTGTTATTCAATCAACCCCTGGAGGCTCTATATGAAATGTGTTTACAATTGGCCCTTTGGCTTTTGAGGAAATGGTTAAAAATGTCAAAATATGAGCGATCTGGATCAAAGGTCAAGAAATGACCTTGACCTCTTGTACTCATAATTCTTCATGACCTCATTAAGACAACAGTATATACCAATTTTTATGCCAAAATCTTCAAACTTTCCATGAAATCTTATGTTCTAGCATTTTCCCATATTTGACCTTGCTGTAAAAAAGTCAAGGTCAACACAAGGTCATAATTTGAACAATCTTGATAGTACTCAAGTACCCAATGCTACATACCAAGTCTCAAGTCATCGGTCAATTGGTTCTGGAGAAGAAGATTTTTAAAGTTTTTTACCATATATGGGCATAGTGGCCATGTTGGTCATGTGACCAGGACCGTTAGAAAAATTTTTCATTCCCTCGACCCCTGGAGGCTCTATCAAAAATTTGGTCACAGTTGGCCCATTGGTTTTGAGGAGATTGTTCGAAACTGTCAAAATATGAGAGTTCTGGGTCAAAGGTCAAAGAATGACCTTGACCTCTTGTACTCACAAATCTTCTGGTACCAATTAAGATGACTGTATATACCAGCTTTTAGGCCAAAATCTTCAAAATTTATCATGAAATCTCATGTTCTAGCATTTTCCCATATTTGAAAATGCCGTAAAAAAAGTAAAGGTCAAGGTTAACACAAGGTCATAATTTGAACAATCTTGATAGTACTCAAGTACCCAATGCTACATACCAAGTCTCAAGGCCATCGGTCAACTGGTTCTGGAGAAGAAGATTTTTAAAGGTTTTTACCATATATGGTCATGTTGGTCATGTGACCTGGACCGTATAAATAAATTTTTGTACCCTCAAGCCCTGAAGGCTCTACATGAAATTTGGTTTCAATTGGCCCAGTGGCTTTTGAGGAGATTGTTAGAACTTATCAAAATATGAGAGTTCAGGGTCAAAGGTCAAAGAATGACCTTGACCTCTTGTACTCGTAAATCTTCATGTAGTCATTACGATGACTGTAGATACCAATTTTTAGCCCAAAATCTTCAACAGTTTCCAAGATATCTTATGTTGTAGCATTTTGCCATATAAAAGAATAAGGAAGCAAATTTGACCTTACCGTAAAAAAGGTCAAGGTCAACCCAAGGTCATAATTTGAACAATCTTGGTAGTACTTGCGTACCCGATGCTACATATCATGTTTCAAGGCCATCGGCTGATTGGTTCTGGAGTAGAAGGTTTTTTTCAGGTTTTTACCATATACGGGCATGGCGGCCATGTTGGTCATGTGACCAGGACCGTTTGAACAACTTTTCGTTCCTAAGGTCCCAGGAGGCTCTATATGAAATTTGGTTACAATCGGCCCAGCGGTTTCAGAGGGGAAGTCATTTGAAATTGTGGACGGACGGACGGACGGTCGGACGACGACGGACGACGGAGCTTTACCATCCTATAAGCTCCCTCGGAGCCGCTGGCTCAGGTGAGCTGAAACACCGAAAAAATACGTTTTTATTTTCTTGTCTGTCTTCTTTTTAACTCGGACAAAAAGTAACAAACATTCTGTTCATTTCATGGATGCCGAAGAGGTTGTTGGCAGCGCCTTTACAGAAAGTCTAGCTCGCGCCGGAAACTAGAGGTGTAACCAGAAATTTGATCCAACACGTATTCTACAAAATAACACTAGAAAAACACCGAAAAAATAAGTTTTTTGTTATTATTTTCTTGCTTGTTTTCTTTTTTAACTCGAACAAAAATATAACAAACATTCTGTCCATATTTCATTGATGCCGAAGAGGAAGAAATTAACCACTGGCTGAAGAAGCCATCACAACGAAGATTTCTTCGGTGTCTGACACCAAAACAGGATGTTATATTTTCAATTAGTATAAAAAAAGGTGTACACATTTTTCCATCACCTAAAAAACTGGTATATCAAAAAGGTTGCTTCCCTCATAATTATTAGCTAGAGCTCATAGGAAAAGGCTACATTTAGGTTAAAGTCTAAATAACAAGTGAAATGTTGATCCTGGCGAATTCGAAGAAATTAGCTCAGAGGAAAACAAAGAATATATTTAGACCGCTACCGACATGATAGTTATTTGAAAGTTTGCTGAAGCTGGGCTGTTATAGTATTTCTCACTTAACGCAAGCTTGTTTAAACAAGTAATGAAAACTAGCAAACTGTTTCAAGCCAAAGCAATGTTTGGCAAAAGAGTATACGAAGGTTTTCATTACCTATATTAACAAGCTGGAAAAAAGTGAGATATACTCGTCAAAACAAATTCCGCCGCAATTTTAATTGTGATACTGACGATTTTAAATATATCACTGTCAAATTATTTTGCTTTTAATTAGTTGCCACAACATTTGTCCACGGAAAACTTTTTAATGTCTCAGTTTCCTGCTTGCGTGTACAGAGTTATCTCGCGTAACTAGTAAACCATAGAAACTGCGACGCATGCGCAGTACCATTATGTTTGTCTCGTTTAATTCTCTAGAAACCGTACATTCTAGAAACATCTAAATCAAATCTGAACAAACTTTCAAATGGCGAAGGTTGCATCTTAAAGTGTGCGAGACGGTAAATTACCTCCCTTTGAATCAAAATGATAGGAAATTTGATCTTCAGATCATGGGCTTATCAGTCACAAATTTTAGTTCTGCTTTTCCGGTCATGTGAATACGCTTCTTTGCAACATTTTAAAATGAGAATGCATCAGTTTATCGCAAAATTGTATCAGTCATGCAGTTTTGAAATGTTTATGACAATGACACAGCAACTTTAGAAAGTTTGGCTTTTCTGCCTTAACGTCGAAATTTAGAAGTGAGACGTTATCGTGAAAACCGTTTTGAATTCCGATTTTCTTCTGTATATGACACATTTGGAATCCAAAGATGTGTCTAAGATATACAGAAGAGAAAATAAGAGCAAAACTAAAAGAAAAGGCGATTTTTTTTTTCATGAAAAATCTCGGGAAATCAGAAAAAGCACCCACTTAAACTGAAAGTTGCGCAAACTCTCGGTTTATATTAAAATTTTGAAACCTGTCTGTCTAGCAATATAAAAAGGTCATATCAGTACTACAATGACTCTTTAAGTTCATTCATAATGGTACCTTTACTGAAAAAGATGCTAATGTAAATGCGGCGGAACTTATTTTGACTAGTATATACTCGTAATATAACAGTCCAGCTTCAGCATGCTTTTCGATAAATATCTTGTCTGTAATGATTATCAATAGTGTTATCCTTTGCCCTCTGAGATTATTGTCACCTGACGTAGGCGGAGGGGGACTATAGAAATGACCCTCGTCCGTCCGTGTGTCAGTCCGTCCGTCTGTCCGTCCATCCGTCCGTCCGTCCATCCTTCCGTCCGTCCGTCCGAAATCTTGTCCCCGCAACTCCTCCTACGTCTTTCATCGGATTGATTTGAAATTTTACAGATTATATTCTTATGATATGAAGATGTGCATGTGGTTTTTGATTTTTGTTTCGGCCATTTTTGATGGAGTTATGGCCCTTGCTGACTCAGACCTTGTCCCCGCAACTCCTGCCACATCTTTTATCAGATTGACTTCAAATTGTGCAGAATGTTTCATCATGATCTGAAGATGTGCGTGTGATTTTGCAATTTCAGTTGTCCTATATTTTACAAAGTTATGGCCCTTTTTCGTTTTTGGCATTTTTCCAACTTTTGAACCGTTTGACCTAGATAGTAGAAATTTGGTATTCCCCTTTCATAGATAATAGACTTTTACTTAAAGGTAAAAGGATAACTCAACAACTATTCATATTATTGGCCTGAATTTTCATAAATGCATTGTTCATTTTTCATCAGATTCATATTAGGAGGATTATGGCCCTTGTTATTTTGTTATTGGGTATACAGTCTTGATGTTTTGGGCATTCTGTAAGGGCCTTAAGTTTCAGTTACCTGATTTTACACATATATGCCCAGTTACTCTAAAACAGAATAAAGGGCTGCAGTTTGTGACACATTTCAAACGTCGGGTGACACTTGGCCGATGGCCTTTTATTTCTATTAATTTATCAAAACATCCTATTCATTAATAACAGTCTCAGTCTTGTTATTTGGACTTTATACATGTAGTCTTTCCTCTGGCTCTAAGTAATGTATCCGGGGTTAGCAATCTTTTGATTATGCCAGCCTTTTAACTTTTTAGAAAAACTTGCTCGTGTTTGGTGTTGGAAATATAACCCGCGTGTTGGTGTCAAGTACTGAGGAAATCTTTTTTGTTAGGTCAAAGGTTACATGTTTTCCTTCATGACATCACTGAAAGGGACAGACTGTGAATTCCTTCTTGTTCGAGTTAGAAAGAGGACGATTAGAAAATAAAACCGTCTTCTTTCATGGCTTTCCTAGTCTTAATTTGTGGAATACATTTTGGAACAGATTTGTGATCATATGTTTGGTTTCCGGAGCGAACAAGATATTCCGCATTAGCAAAACAAGAAATCACAGAAATTTTTGCAGCCTTTGATGCGTTGTATCTATGCTTCAAAAATGCAAACAGTGCGTTGTAATTGATAGTCAACTCCCGGACACCAAGAAAAAAATAAGGAACGGGAATAATGTTTTACTGTTATTCCTTGGGGTGAATTTACCACAGTACACGTATAAAGTAATTGTATTTGAAACCAATACATCGCAAGGTAAAGATTTAGAACTGAAGCCGATTTACTGGGTCCGAGGTTATAAAACCTGAGTTTAATCTCAAAGTCAAAATAAAGCATGTGCTCGGAAGCAGCCAATCAGTGTGCTTTATTTTGAATTTGAGAAAGTACTCAAGTTTTATAACCTCCGGGCCTGGCTAAGCCATGCAATAAATCAAGGAATGCTTTACAGAGCCATAAACTGTAATGTTATCGATGGTCCGTGCGCCCAATGTCATCACAAATAAACACGGAACAAGCTTAAAAATAAACCATAATCACAACTGGTATAGATTTTGTTTTTACCGTTTACCTTTGTTTACCATGTTACACCAACCCCAGTGCGGAAAAAGAGCCAACTCCGATGCGTTATGATAACCTCCTGTCATTTTACATTTACCAGTGTACAGTCCTTCAACAAGTGTTTCAAACCGTTTTAACTATCAGCCCAAGAGATTTTTTAATAATCAGACATTTTATTCTTCAACAGAGTAATGCTTGCAGTGCATATGCATGATTCGGGGAAGTGCACCATGACAAAACGCGCCGGGATGGGATGGGGGTGGGATAGTATGCAGTATTACAAACGGTATTGCTGGCATACAATGAGTGTCTAAAATTCATCCATTTTTTGTTCTTGTATAAGCACTTTGTTTTCACAGGCAACCTGTATGGCTTGTACTTGAAAGACATAATGCTTTAAAGTACAAATTATTTAGAATTCTTCATTATTGCTCTTGATTTTATGATCTTGGCATTTAAAGTTCATTGATCCTCGAACGATGTCGTTTAGGACTGTTACATCAGACAGTTTGCCGCAAGCTAGAAGCAGGAACAAGTATCAAAGAAAAATATGGAAATAAGATAATGGAATCACAAAGGAAATGCCAACAAAGTCTATTCAACTCAGATAGCTCATATGTTACATGATAATTTCGCGTCGCGACAAAGTACTTTATGGGCTACCAGCGAAGATTCAGACCAGTCTTGGTTTCTGTGGAGACAAACATACACGGTTCGTAAAGTATATTCGTCATGGCTTAGTTTATTGTTCATGAGAACTGGATGAGCACACTGATGTGAGCCCACACTGCTAGCACCAGTCGTTACACAAGAATACTATCTACTGTAGCTTGAAAAGCATGAACTTTCTAAATGTCATCTTAAAGCACGTGTTAAGTTAAAACTCATTAAACCTATATGATAATGGTCTGGTACGAAATGCACCAGTGCGCAAGGGTAATATTTATTTTTTTCGAAAAGTGAGACGAAGCACTTCTAACAATCTAGCAATAAATTGAAGATTAGAAGTTCAAGAAGCACTAGAGTATAAGGAGTACACTCTGTATAAGTAAAAATCATGTTTTTATGCTCCACCACACAAAAAAGAGGCGGGGTATTTTGATAAACCCTACGAACTTTGGAGGGCGTAGCTATCTATACGGCAAATACGCAAGTGCGTATTGAAATTTTGTCAAAATTGACAAAATTTCAAAACGCACCTGCGTATTTGCATGCTGAAAATTTTTAAATTAGACAAGATTTCAATACCAATTACCAAAGTGGCTGAAATACTAGCCTTCCCTTCAAAAAGTAGAGAATAAAACATGGTTGTGCGTATTATGAAATTGCCCCTAGTTACGCCCCGTGAGCGCTTCGTTTACGTGCTCTAACCTTAGTATCTTGTGGCCGATTTTCTTCAAAGTTTGCATAGACATTGGTATCGAGGAGGAATGGTACGGGATTGCATGTGGGCTAATTTTGTTAAGAAACAATAGAGTTATGGCCTTTGAGTTATTTCAGAAATGTAGTGTTGGTCAGTATTTGCAGAACTAGTGGAGGACTTTTATTAAAAGTTTGCATATGCATTAGTTTAAACATATTTTATTTCATAACATCACAATAACACATGTATTTACATAACATGAGAACTTTTAAAGATCAGAACGGAAGCTAAAGCTTATCGAGTTCTTATCCTAATATGCATTGCATTATCAATGGTCTACTTTCGGCATATTATGTTTTGCTTTTCTTTAATTTTCAGCAGAACAATTTTCAACGGCCATTGATTTATTTCAAAAAGTATTTTTAAAATCAATTTTAAAATCCAAATATTTTCAGAATAAGTGATTACAATTCGATACGTTGATATAATATATCAATATATATGCGATATATAGGTTTGGACTTTTAAACTGTTTTTTTTTTCATTGATATTGTAACTGTTACAGTGTTACGGCCATTCATTGTCTCAAAAATGTGTTTTCCCGCAATACCTTCAGAATATTTGGATGACTTTCAATGAAGCTTTGTATATCTTTTAATTGTATAAGTTAACGGGTTTGGACTATTTCATTTTATTTATCGCTAATTTTCAGCAGAATCATTACCCTTGATTAACGTTAGAAGTGTGTTTATGCTCAATATAATGTGATTTAATGGTTGGAACTTTGCGATCATTTTAATCAAAATTATCACATGTACATGTATCAATGTTGATAAAATTTTGGGAAGAACTACATGCCATTGTTTTTACGTCATTTTTGAAAGAGTTATGGTACTTGATTAGTGTAATGCAGGCAGTGGCGGAGCATATATCAATGCCATCAGCGCTTTTTTTAAGTTCATTATTTATGAAGACAATATTTTTGGGAAAAAATCAACTACATAAGCCAGTTTTTCGTTGTCATTTGTGGTTCTTTTCAGTTTGGCTTATATGTCGTTATCTGTTTCTATTTCTTTTGTCATTTTTTCACATATACACGCTATAGGACATTGACCTTATGCAATGTATTTTTCGAGCAAACAAAATGGCCGACGCGAGGATAACAGATGATGACACTGGAGATTCTACCGATGTAGGTTGCGTTTACTCTCACGTAGGACCAAGTAAAATGCATTTTAAGCTCAGTCTGTGACTAGACCTTGTAAGTGCATGCACTTTTCGTTCAGTCGACTGGTATGTGCAACATAATTAACCCAGAAAGGTGATCGCGTGGCTCTGCTCACATATTCTGCATTTACTTGGTCACCTTTAAAGAGCAAAAAAAGATCTTCAAAAGTTAAATTTCGCACTTATTCTTTGTCAATAAACGTCTATTTGATTTTACGTAGTAAAATGAAAAAGAAGTAAAAGATACCTTGTAGAAGATTTGAATAAATCACTGATTTTGTTCACTGTACACATACTAAAAGTTCCAAAATTGCGTGCAAAACAGCTCAGTTTTTTCGAGCAGTACTGGACGGGTATTTTGAGCGCATAATTTGCATTGAGCGGGTATCTGAGTCAAATACTGTACGGGTATTCCGAGTATCAGAACGAGGCTGTGAGTAAATGACGTCATAAACTCACAATTAAAAATATAAAATAACTACCGTTCTGGTGTAAAAAGCCGCCAGTAAATGGAAAATATTTGATCTTTGTATTAAATATAATCAAAATGTACCTAAATTGAGTGGAAAATCTCGACCTACTACATTTTCCGAATGTGGTCACGTGACCATGCTTTCAAAATGGCGGCCGCCATAGGTAACCATTTTGAAATGTTCAGAAGGCCATATCTCTTTAACTGCCGGACCGATTTTCATGAAAATTGTTGCAAAATGTTCAGCTCTCCTAGACCTTTCTTTTGAAGTGCCTGGCGATGTTTGTGTTCGTTTCCCTTTAACTAGACCAAGAAAATCGAGACCAGTACATTAATGCCTCCGTACTGATAAAGTTTTCACAATAGTCCAGATTATATACAAGGCAGCACCGTTAACTCAGTTGGTAGAGTGCCGAACTCTTGATCGCAAGGTCGCGGGTTTGATTCTCACCAGGGGCGACGGTATTGTGTCCTTGAGCAAGGCACTTCACCCTCATTGCTTAGTAGGCTACTAGTTCAACCAAGGAAAACGTCCAGACATGTCTGAAAAATTGTTTACTGGGAAGTAAAGCCTCTACCCAAACAAACAAACAAAATTATAAAAAACACATATTCTAAAAGGTTATTTTGACTGACCAGTGAGCTGACGCATCCTACACAATTAACAAAGTAACAAAGTATTGTAGAGATTTTTACCAGTCCTGTAGAGTGTCTACTTGTATGAACAATATATGGTAAGACAATTCGTGCAAATGCTGCAACTGCGATTGAACTATGAGGTAGTCTAAAAACCGATACCAAAGTCTATATGGAAGGTATTTTGGTGCCATAACTAAAAAGGCATCCAATCTTCTCACCTTTTATTTCAATAGAGAAAATCAAATGCATAAGCATAGAGAGAGAGAGAGAGAGAGAGAGAGAGAGAGAGAGAAAGAGAGAGAGAGAGGTATTAAGCAGAAGGCTTGCTCAAAGCTTGACAGGTTATATTTTTATAACAACATAAGTTGCGATTAGCAATTTATCTTATTTTTACAGGTTTGGGTAGAACACGTTTCTTGTGAGTTAGCTCCCGATATAGTTTCGCATAGTGATCTTCTTATTTTTTTATTTTTTTTTTTTTTTTTTTTTTGCTAAAAGAATGTGCATTCTCTCCTATTGCCCTCGCTCAGAATACCCGTTCAAAATTTTCATCATAAAATCACTCCTTTATTACTCAGAATACCTGTTCAATGGAATGTGACCATGCTCGAAATTACGGACCAGGGCTGGGGAACATTTTGATTGTGTACAGTGGACTAAAATGTGTTTTTCTCGTAAGTAAACATCTCTTTTCGACCAAATTTAAAGAAGACATCTTTTGTCTTGAATATCTTATTAGCCCATGCAATGAATAACCTGATCAATATTTTTAGTTTGCTATTTTTATATTTTTTATAAAATATGCCGTCGATAAAAATGGTGAGCAAAGCACATGCTTATGCAACTCGAAACTAGAATGCAACAATCTAGACAGCATTTGTTAAATCAAGACGTCAGATAGAAAAAAATAACTTATTTCTTAAAACCTAAATGAGTATGACTATCTAGATAAGACAATAAAGCTTTTGAATTTACCTTCGTTCGAAGAGGCCACTCCCGGCGTGTTGACAGTGTCCGCCATGTTTGCTCGAAAAATACATTGCATAAGGTCAGGGTTCTATGGCGTGTATAAATGAAGAAAAAACATCTTATTTTCATGGTTGGCACTGAACCGTTTGCGCACCTTCGCATATTGCTTTTATGTGTATCTTTTTGAAACTGAGAAAGGGCTTTATGTCATGGTTTTACAGTTTGCATGTTATTTGATTGTTGTTGTTGTTTTGTTGCTGTATGTCCAATGTAAACAGCTATGGTCATGGTTGGACGGTCAGTTACCTTAACCACACTATTCATAGGCAGGCCTCCTAAGCGGTTAGTCAGTACGAAGTGCAAATACTTACGCCAGTAACTGACAACTGTCCTTCTTGATCATGTTATTTGAACATTTTCCTCAGAATAGTTCTTATTAGCTTTTTGTGTCTTGAACTTAGTCGTTTTCGGGGGTTTAATACTATTAAAGTGCACAAACAGTTTGTGTGTTCATTGAGTCCGCAACTTCTTAAAAGTTTTATACAATTCATTCTGAGGCTGTGCAGATGTTTTTTATTTGTGTATGTAATGAGCCAGGAAATTGCACGTGCTTTTAGTATAATGCAAAGCTTATCATTTATTACGATTTCCGCCTTTTTGCTGTGAAATATTTTTTTCTGCCATATACCTCTATAGTAGCCTTTACTGCCTTAGACAGTATGGCACTATGTACACGGCGCCACTTTGGCCGTAATTTCAAGCTAAAAAGTTGAGCAATGAGATCACATACAAAAGAACACTCCTTACCCTGCACTTCATGGCACTTTCAGTACGTTGAGAAAGATATGCTAAAAAGCATCTTTCAACTGAAATGGAATCAGAAATACCTCTTTGTTTACAATATCCATAAAATGAAAAAAAAAAAGAAACTGATTTCTGTATTTCACAGAAACCATCAGTTTAAACCTGTTCAGCATTATTATGCAATCAACGGTACTGTCTTATAAATTGCAGTCCTAAGCTTTCTTGCACACTTTTGGATCACTGGTAACCATGAGTCTTTGGCCAAATTGGTTCCCAGTATACTTTAGAACAGCCATTTGTTTTAGCTTTATTAACATCTGAGAGCATAAACAGTGTGTTCCATCAAAGCGCACAGAGAGTGTGTACCACATACGCGCAATCCCTCATAGAGATTTATTATATTCTTCTAATGCTTTTTCGGGTGTTTCTGATAGGGTCCTCATTTTAAAGGCGTTAGACATAAATTCTTCAAATGTGATTAAGGGTTTTTTAGATAGTATCTACATCTGTATCATATAGAAGCGACCAGATAAAAAATCGTAAGTCCAATCCCATAAACCACAGGAACATTGACAAGTCCAAAATATTTAGATACACAGTCATGGACACCCAACACAGATGTGTGATTAAATGCTCCCGTGTTTCTATTATGATTCACCTACCATGTCCATGTGTCGGATGCTAGAAAATGATGGTCCGGTAACTGACAGCTATACTATGTTTCGGTCAGGCCATGAAATCGAAAAAAATGTTTAGAAACGTCCACATTGTAGGGATCAACGACGTTATGGTGTCTCCTATAGAACTTTTCAAGTGTTGACTCAAGCTTCACTGTGCGATATCCAAGTGACAACAATTTCCTGGTGCGTAGCTTCCCTCTAGCAACAAAGTCTTGATATTTCAGACAGACTCTAGCCATCTTCCAGAAACAAGAAGAGAGAAGACAGGTAGGATATTATTGTACTCTGTCTTTCCTAAAGCTTAGCGTTCCTGTAATCCAACAGCACATACATTCGAAATATATGTGTATTTTAAGTAATAATTTGATATACCTGTTCTAAAGAAACAGGTACATTCTTTCAATGTTGGGCTGGATTCCTCGGTTCCACAGCAGTCTTGAACATGACCAAATCATAAGAAAATTTGGTGTTCTTCAATGTTTTGTTAAGCCGGAAATCTTGGAAAAATTACTATGATCATTCATATCTAGTCTAGTCTAGTCTAGTCTATCCAATAACCTTGTTAGGTCGTTGGGGCACCACAGATGACTCTACAACAATCTCTTTCCACCTAGTCCTGTCTTCAGCTCCCTAAATCCATCACTTCTACTCCTTAATATTGTCTTCCCACCTCTCCTTCTGTCTACCTCTCTTTCTCTTTCCTTTCACTGTGCCCTGCACAATTGTCTTTGCTAAACCAGAAGACATTGAGACATGGCCAAAACCACCTAAGTTTCCGTTTCTTGACCAAGGTCAGGAGTTCGTCATATTCTCCAATTGTTGCTTGGATCTTTTTGAGAACCTCCTCATTGGTTATATGGCCCTTGTTCAAAATGTTCAGTAACCTTCGGTAGCATCTCATCTCAAAGGCCTGCGTTCTTTTCTCTAACTCTGCTGTCAAGGTCCATGACTCACATGCATACAGAAAAATGGATATGACAAGGGAGCGCATCAGTTTCACCTTTGATCCAACAGATATGTTAATTCATATGTTTGCCCCATAAAGACAAAAACGGTTTATAAAATATTCGATGTACATGTAAAAAGCTTTATTGTTCTTGAAATATAAAACGAGTTGAATGATATAAACTGTCCTAAATCTCATACTCTAGGCATTAGGATGAGGTGAAATTTAGTCCTATCTAGCACCTGCTGCAAGTAGCACAGATCGTCGAAGATTATTGTAATTGACCACGACTGGCCACCTTTAAACTGCCTTTATTTTCAGATGAAAAGTGTTTAAAAAAAGCGATTTTAACCGTCAGTCGAAACTACACGCCGTTCTTGAGTGACTAAAAGCGTTGAAGGGAACGTAAATAGCTAAAGAAAAAGCTCGAAAAAGGTTCATTTTGGGTTGTTAACTCGGTCATTGAACCGAGATCTGGTTCTTTTAAATGTCATCCCCATTAAAACTACCTCATTCACCATATTGAAGGATTTTATAGATCGAATCATGACAAGCGTTTCTGGAATCAGGCTTCTAATCATCATTCTAACGAAATTTGACAGCGATTTGCGGCGTGGGCAGGATAAATTGCATACAGTTTGTCTTTTGTCTTAATAATTAGTAATTATTTTAAAGATGTCTTGAAATTAGAATAGAAGGATGCTCTGACAGAAGCAATAAGAGACAAAAGAAGTTTTGTTACATTCAGCTGTAGCATTGATCAGCATTCACGCCAATATGTGAGGATAGTATTATTTTTCGGTGGCGAGGAGGGGAGGGGGGGGGAGGGGAGCGGGAAGCGAATTCAGAGCATTAAATACCCACTCAAAGTCAATAATTTATGGACAGAGCAAGAACTAAAGACCCTAACAAGGCTGGATGTGTTGCCAGCTGACCTGTGGCCTGACTGTTCGACCATTTAAAAAGAGATTTTCGTGAACAGCAAATATGACACCAACATCAGATAACCTTATTGTTCGAAAAGATCATAAGAACCAGGAAGGCGAGTACTGGTGAAGCAGCTTTTTTATTTCCATATAAGCAACATAGCCAATAAGCATAAATTCATTGGAATTAGACATCAAGCTAGAGCTTATAGACGCCTTCTCAAAGTGAAGTGAATGAAAGTGGTCAAAGTACCCAAATAATACGTCCAAACTGATAAGTCAGTTAAACTGACAATTTCGGAATATTCTAGATACACAGACATGGACCCCAAAACAGAGGTGTGATCAGGTGCTCGCGAGTAGTAAGCATCACCTGCCTATTATAATACACGCGCCATATCCATGTATCAGTAGAAAACGGCTGTGGAAATGAAAGTTCGGTAGATGAAAGCCTTACTAAGCTTCGACTGAGGCCTTCAAATTGGAAATTAGTTTAGAAACGGCCACATTGTAGGGATCAGAGAATGATAGAACAGGGAACGTGATCACCCATGTAGATTTGACAATGCAAGCGGCTTGAATGGATATTCTGCGTGTTATCTAACAATGGGAAAAATACCAAAAGCGTGATACCCATTTGTATAAAAGGATTTACATAGTCATCAAAGTCCTTTCCTGTGGAATATCAGACTTAAAATATATACATTTAATTCAACAATTTGAATGTACATGGATTGTCGCTGTTCTTTACTCTAGTAAAGCATAGCACCAAAAGGTTGAATTTAGTCTCACCCCCGGTGACGTATGCTGATAAAACCGTGAATTGATATCATTCCGTGGCTGTAATCCAAGCAGACCGAACGTGTATTTTGCTGGTTCCTTGGACTGTACAATTTTAGGTAACTATATTTTCTTATATGACCAAGAGGGTCGATCGTCTTTTGCTATCAAGAGGGTAGCAAAAGCAAGAGTTGTTTTGTTGAATTTAAACCAAGAGGGTTTAAATAAAAAAAAAAAAAAAAAAAAATAAAAAAAAAATGAAAAAAGAGAAACTGAATAAATAAAAGAGAGACCAAGAGGGTCCTATTGATATGATATTGTAGTCAAGAGGGCTACAGTATAAGGCCAAGAGGGCTGAATTTGTTGATTTTGTAGTCAAGAGGGCTACAAATATATAGGGCCAAGAGGGTCGATTTTGTTGATATACTATATTTTAGCCAAGAGGGTTTTGCATAATTGTTTTAATGTTATGAGGCATACATGTTTTGCAGTTTCGATTGATAAGGATTGTTATGCGATATTTCTAACTTTTTTATAAAGAATATTTCAATATAATGCATCGTTATTTGTTAGGAGTTGTATGAATTGTTATTGTCAAACGATCCGCTTAATATTAAATTCGTCTATGATTCGTTATGAAAGATTAGTGTCGAAAATTGTCTATGTAACCTGGAAGATTTACGGTATTGTAATGCCGTGCCGCTTCCAATCAAGTTTGAGCATTTTATCACGTGACTTTATTGCATCTTATTATGACGTCTTGTTTTTTGAGATTTCATGAATGATATTGGGAATAGAGTCTTGGGGAAAAAGTCGTGGTTATAATGTAGAGGTGTTGATGCCATTGTTAAGCTTTTTCATGGCTTCTTTTTTCCCAATACTTTACAAGTGAACGAGTGCATCAGATGAAGGTCACCGCGGATGTGTTCACACCCCCGGTGACGTATGCTGATAAAACCGTGAATTGATATCATTCCGTGGCTGTGAAATAAGTTAGGAGGGCGCTGAGTTTGAGGTTTCCTTTAGCTATGGCTATGTGATTCTATGATAACCTCAGGAAAAAAACCCACCCTCCCACCGCGATGGTTTGTGTCTGTATGCGCTTGTTCACGCCTTTTCATGGCTTCTTTTTTCCCAATACTTTACAAGTGAACGAGTGCATCAGATGAAGGTCACCGCGGATGTGTTCATTTTACAGACATATATAACCGCGCATATGGAGTCGGTTTAAACAATATTTAAAATGAGAATTGATATAAATATAGAATACATAATCAGGATTTGGTCGGAAGCTGTATGCTTGTAAAGATAATGAAGGGAACGTAAATAGCAAAAGAAGAAGCTTGCAAAAGGTTCATAGTGGGTTGATGTGCATATGGAGTTAAAACGTGTATTATATTTTTTCCATAAAATTAGCTGTTGTACCTGGCTAGAATGGTGCGGTTGCATAAAGTAACATAAGAAGCATTAGTCGTCATTTTAGCCGGGTTTTCAGAAACACTTTCGACCTAAAGCCCTGTATCTATCCGGATAAAATCATACCAAGCAATTACACGAATGACCCACTTTGAGTCTTTCAGAACAGTCTTTTTATTACGTCACAGAGGTGACATTACATCCAAATAAACGGCAATAGGAAAGAAGCTACGCAGCAAGCACATGACTTGAAATGACGTCGTATTGACGTCGAGTCGACGTCCGTACGACAACATTTCAAAGTCATGTGCCCGCTGGGTAGAATACGTCTTATCTGTATATGTTCCATATTTTCAGTTCAAGGACAACTGCAAAAATTGTTTACAAAATAAGAAAGCCGCCGTGGTCAAGTGGTTAGAGCGACTCTGGTATAGGGCAGAAGGTATGGGTTCAAATCCCGGATTGGACCATCCGGTAACTGGTAAACTCTCGGCAAACCCAGCTGTAAATGGGTACCCGTTTTGAATCAGGGAAGGATACGACAGCGAAAGGAGATAAATAGGCTTCGTCTTTCATTTGCTGTACCCAAGCTACAGTGAACCTTTAACTCTCACTGCCCTATATCTTCTAGATTATGGGAAGCCTTTACTCTTTACCCTTATTTTTTTTTGACTTATCATCAGGAAACATGTGAATGTTACACTGCCCCGACCAATATTCATTATTACTGTAGCTTTTATCCATATTTTCTGTTAATCTGTAAAAAACCAATTTACAAATAAACGAATTAAAGTCACAAAATCATAATGTTATTGAGGCAGAAACTCAGTGTACAAAAGTCTTGGAAGAAACTGTCTATTTTATTTCTATCTATACACACCTTGAGGTATTTCTACAATAGATCAGACATTTGCAGACATAATATTCGATCGGGAAAAGGCCACGATAATATATCACTTTTAAGCATGTGCAGACAAAAAAGGATATATTACATAACTTGTCAGATCATTTAAATTCGTTCACATTTTATTCGAATAGTCAGCAAAAATAACGGTGGTTCGGATAAACATATATACACCTTTCCTATAAATCGATAAAGTCGCGCACGAGTTATCTACCTAAGTAGACTGTGACGTCATCTATAGGAGCATCCCATATAATTCAGTACATCTGCAAGCACACATAACATGCATAAAGCAGACGTTATGTAAATGTGAACTGCAAAACATTCATTGAAAGACCAAATTAAAGTATAATTGCCCTGTTTTCATGTGACATTTTTTTAATTATATAATTTTTTATTTATTTATTTTAATATCATATTGAGAATCCCGACAAGTCGCTCATGATTTTCATGAACCCTTTCATCGACGCCGTGTTTTAACACCCCGGCAATACATTCACAGTTTGTTCAATATAAAAGAGTTAATTTTCGTATAAATAAGTTTCGTAAATCTGAAAAGTTCATTCCATTTTTCCGACAGGTAAAACGTCAGCATTCAGATAGTATATACGCATTATTACCGAACAGAGTATAGCGCTGATATTTATGGTTTCTTGTGCGATACACCGATCTAAAAGCATCAGCATCCAGACAGTTTTCCGTAAGTTTGAACCAGAGGCTGAATTTATATTATTTTTTCCATCTCTTACTTATCTTCGGTATTATTTATTTGATCGTTTCCGTTTCACGGTAGGTGTTCTTAAAGCAGCCTTCGGAACACGTGTCTAGGTAATACACAATCATAGGTGTTTGTTTATTGCGTCAATGCGCACGATTTGGTGATTACACAAACGAATTCCATGTCAGCACACTTTGTTGTCATTTTTAGCGTGTGTCTGCTTTTTTATCAGCTAATCTTTCGTTTTGTATCTTTTGTATTAACGGTCTGAACATCTTCTGCGATTTTCTTTCTTTTCCTTATGTTTTGGAAGCTGTACTAGTGATACATTCTCTTTCGACTGCGGTAATTTGGGCCCAAAATTTTAGTCGAAAATCTTTTAATTTTATGTCATATTCCCATATGCTATTAGTTTTAAAGCTTATTTTCCGACAAAGAAAGAGCTAAATATAGTTGGAACAAAATAGTTGTCTTAATCTTAACCGTTGAATGTTAGTTTTGAATATACGGAAAACCGGCATTTGTTTGGTTGCACAATGAAAAACAATAGCCTATCCTATAGATGATGTCATAGGCGTTGCAAGGGACAAAACTCGAACGGACTCTGAATTATAGGAAAGGTGTATACATTGGCTTAAAACATGCCTCAAATGATTTAAAACATTATAACGCACCCACTATACACAGAAAAATATATGGACAATTAAATAGTCAAGTTAAAGCATGTTTGCTCTACTCCAATATTTATCTCCATTTTGACTCGGTCTTTGACAGCTAGAAAACAGAAAACATTGCGTCGGTTGAATGCTATATTGTTCTATTTTAAAGAGTTACTACACTTCAGGAACTGACTGAATCAGATCCCAAATTCTATGTCCATTTTCTGAAAAGTCGGAGAAAATGGGGTTCAAAGTTTGCAGCCCTTAATTTAATTTGGAATACCCCATATGAATGAAAGTCATGATAATACGTATGTCAAAACATGTTAAGTTTCAAATATTACTGTTCAAAACCAGTTTATTTAGGAGAAAAATGGACATTTCAGTTTTGACATAGAAAAATTTTGTGTAAAAAAATCAGCATATTTTTCAATAACTCGGAGATAGAACAATTTTATTACCTAGATTACATAAACAGCAACGCAGCCATTTATAGTTCTAATACATATATACATACATTATCCAAATAGAGTCCACATGGGTTGCTACTGCTTTCTTTTATGATGTAAACTGAAGTATTTTCCTGTTTCCTACTATCTGACTTCTCATTCTCTGATAATCACTAAGTAATGGTACTGAACCAATGGCAAAAAAAGAATTTGATCATGTGACATCAGAAGTCACGTGATTAGATATTTCTAAAACTGTCATTGCATGGTTCAAAATGGACATAGGACAGTATAGCACTAACAAAAAGTCTTAGAAGCCAAACTGTCTGGCTTATAAATGCACACAGAGACATGATATGCAACACCTAAGCTGCTATGGAGATAGAACATTTGATTCTGATTCCAACGGTATATAATACTCATTTTTCCAGAAAAGGACATAGAATACTATAGCATTCAGTCGACGATTGGTTGGTTGGTTGATTTGATGCTTAACGTCCACGGTAAACAACTAAGGTCATGTGTAGTGACCTAGAATTTGATGCACATTCGCAGTTGTAAGAAATACAACTGCAAATCTGAAACAAATTATAGAATTGGTCGCAGATGTGCAGTTGTATGAAATACATTTGCAAATTTGAAACGAAATCAGTCACTACAGCTATATTCCAGTGTTGACGTTAGTTATCTCAGACACTGATATGTCAAAGTACCCGCTTATGTCAGAGCAATTTATGAAATTTTGACACGTTTCCGAAATTCTGTATATTTCAGCTCCTGTTATCTCCAATCTTCGGATATATCTAAATGCTCTGATCCCCTGGACTTAAAAGTAAGGGCAGTTTTAGAACATATGACACGAAAGTGTGACATTGGGGTAAAATTCGAACACTTTCACCAGGATTTTGTTCTCATTTTAATCTGATCTGCATGAGTTAACATAGTCGACTGTCTCACATTTTGCTAATCTGAGCATGCGGGGCACTAAGAAACTAACATCAACAACGTGTTTGGGAGAAGATAGCAGATTGTAATTAGATAGTAAATTAGATAAAATACATTTTGTTGTAGGGAGTCGATAGCTAGAAGACACTGGGTTAATCATGCAATTTTGGTGGCTTCGTTAATTTACGAAATTTGCAAGTTCTTGTAAACCATTGTTTTTGCTGGTAATAGCTCTGCCAGACCGAGAAACTATACAAGTGACTACGTGTTTGATAGCAGATATTCTGCTGTTATCATGGCCTAATAAACCATTTATTTGACCTAATGATGACTGTTAAGTGTCACAACAATTAGCAGATTTATATTGAAATGGAATAAAATCATTTTATCGTTTATTTTCGCAAGCCTCCCAGGTGAACAATATGGCTTATTAAACAGCTTACCAGATAAAAAGAAGTAGCATTAGCTGGCTTTCTATGACGCTCTGACCTTTTGTTTATTATTTAGAATAGCCTCGCGGCCATCAGCTGGGAAAGAGCTGACCTCCTTTTTTTGTTTTTGCTTGCATTGCGTTGCTTTGAGCGCCTTCTTCATTATTTGTGTTGCAGTTTTTGATCACTGCCTTCTTTTTATTTTTATAAAACTGCTTGACGAGGACAGGTGGCTCATTTTGGGTAACTTTGCTTCTACCACAACGATTGTCTGGCCCAATATCGGTTAAATATTCTGCAAAGAACAATCTATAACAAAAGAAGAATTTACTAAGATAGAGTATCATTTCTTAGATGAATGCAGCTAAGCGGAATGATTCAGCACTAACTAATAACGCCTACACAAAGGTCAATACACGGTCGCGAGATCAGTCAACAAAAGATGCATATTCAAGAGTCATTATCTCTTCGACTGGAAGTGACACTTTAAGTAAATAGGTACACTTTCAAGGGAAGCAACTCTGAAATTTTCATTTTTTGTCCAACTTCTCAATAGGGATCAACACTTAAAAGGAAATAATTTGTTCCACCAGAAACATTTGAGCCGCGACACGACAAAACCAACAATGTGGTTGTGCGCCCAGCGCAGACTCAGATCAGCCTGGGCATCCGCCCAGTCTGATCAGAGTCTTCGCTGTCCGCATGCAGGTAGCTTAGACCCTTGGCTACCCTTTAAGCGTTTAGCGAAGATTCTGATCAGACTGTGTGGATGACCAGGCTAATCTGAGTCATTACTGGGCGCACAACCACATTGTTGGTTTTGTCGTGTCGCGGCTCATTTTTTTCTTTTGAGAATTGACTCATTTAGAGTAGGATTCATCAACCAGTGAAGTAAACAGGAAGTCACAAATATTGTCTCCCTTTGAAAAATGGCGGGAATACATGGCGACATGCACATGCACATGAAGCTTTTTGCATTTGAGCTGCGCCACCAGCAAATGGTCTGAAAGCATTTGTGAACACTGCAGACACTGATCAGCCTTTCATCCATGCTGTCCGATTGATCAGAATCTTCACTTTTCGATATAGGGATGCCGCAAGATCCATGGTTGAATAGATTCTAATTAGACTGCGCGGGTAAAAAACCTGATCTGATTCTTTCTGCCTGTTCTGCTGCCACGACTCCTTTGTAGCTATATTGAGAGGGCAACATATGCTTGTAAGTCTATTACTTATCAAAATTCAAATAATGAGCCGCGACATCCGCCCAGTCTGATGAGAGTCTTCGCTGTCCGCATGGAGGTAGCTTAGACCCTTAGCTACCCTTTGAGCTCTTAACAAAGAATATGATCAAACTGAGCAGCTGCCAGGCTGATCTGAGTCTGCACAGGGCGCACAACCACATTGTTGGTTTTCTCGTGTCGCGGCTCATATATACTATTTACGTTCATCTGAAGAAACGAAGGTTGGTTGGTTGATTTGATGCTTAACATCCACGGTAAACAACTAAGGTCATGTCGGGACGGTCAGTTAATCTAACCACACTATTCCTGGGCAGGCTTAGACCTCCTAAGCGGTTAACCAGTACTAAGTGCACATACTTTCGCCAGTAACTGACAACTGCCCTTCTTGAATCAGCGGAAGGAGAAACGAAAGTATGTGGCCAGACCGGGATTCGAACCCAGGACCTCTGACTTACGAGTCAGGTGCCCTACCGATTGCGCTACCCGGCCCGGCAAGAAACGAAGGAATTTTTAGTAAAGCATCATGATGTAAATATTAATTCAGGCTCCATGAGTTGCAGCCAGTCTGGCTCTACTAGATGAAAATAGTGTGTCTGAAACATAAGCTAACAACCAAAACGGTTGAGAAACAAAGACATGCTTCCCTATTATGATTCAATATTTGTACCCACAATCTATTACCAAACGTGACAGTTGAACCGTTTTTCATAATGATTTGTGTTTAGCCGATTTTACCAATAGTAGGACCATGGAAACTCTAATTACATACGACTTGCTTTTAGTTATGGTGCCCATATAAACTAACTGAAATAAAATAGTCTTTTCCTTGCTGCTGTCGCAAACAGGAACTCAGCAGACACATCCAAACAAATTTTGTGAAATGCCATCAGGATACGGTTACATTTTTGAACAAACAAACTCGACAAACAAAATATAATATCCGCTTGTTGTTCAAGTGAAGCTAGCCTCGTGTTAAGAACCCTGTCTTAAAACCAATGCAAACCGAGCAACCCAACCGGCCTGCGCAGTCCGATTTTAAAGATGAATAAATACACTTTTAGGGGTAGGATCTGTCATTTTAATATTTGCCTCCCTTTTCATTGTGAGTCGACTTCTAATAGAAATCAGGAGCGGCTGTAGTGTAGTGGATAACACTCCGGACTACCAATCTAGGGGTTCCAAGATCAAGTCCCCGCTTCTCCGGTCTTTCGGATGAGACTAAAAACCGAGGTCCCGGCTCCATATGACCTCTTTGTTGGTGAGACGTTAAACCGGAGTTCACTCACTCTTAATAGAAATAATTAATTTTGCTCTCGTAGGAGCAAAGCTCTTTCCTGTAAGAGTATTTCTACTTTGAAAGGGTGTTGTTTTCTAGAAAATCGAACAGGAAGTCACAAAACTTACCTCCTTTGGCAAAAAATGGGAGAAAACTTAGAGGTTTACCATCCATACTGTGCTGCCGACTTTTGTCAGAGTGTACTGCTCTTACTCAGAGCAGGGTAGTTAGCATGTACCTGAAGACAAGTTTTAGTCATAATGCGACACAGATGTTGTTTCATAAACTTGTTTTCTATGAATGCTTAAGCATAGTATCATTCTGTTCAATAGGCTTGTCAGAATCACGAAAAACTGTAATACATCCTAATACTGACATCAACTGCTTTATGACAGTCGGTTGGGAAGGACAATAAAAAGTGCAGTTAAACATGATATGCAAACATCTGCACTTTAATGCTTCAACGTACTTTTACGCAATCTGCACCAAATGCAAGCAATTTATTCAACCCTCACCTTCACGCCTACAACTTGAATAAACGATATTTTGCAAATATGTATTTTGTACATATTGTTAACTTTTTGCGTTTTTTTTTTTGTTTGTATCGTTTTGTCATTTAAACTTCCATCTGGGACATTTAGTTCTTCCGTCAGTGTTAATGACCTTCTATATGGTTGTACTGGTGCATCATACGTCACTACCAGAAACAAGCCCTCCCACATAAATCATTAAAGTAAATGGATGTACTTCCAAGGAAAGCGACTCCACCTATTTCTTTTTTCTGGCCTCACGTCTCAAAGGAGGTCGACTCAAAAAGAAAAGAATTTTGCTCCACAAAGAGCATATTCTTTCCTTTAAGAGTGGACCCCACTTAAGATGGGTTTCCTCCTCCAGGCAAGTTAAAGGAAGTCACAGAATTTGTTTCCCTTCGTACAAATGACAGGAAAATGGAAATGGTTCCAAACATCTTAAGTCCGCTGACATTTCACGAATGTTTATTTTGTCATTCTATGACAATAAAAGGTGCTCGATTTCATGTTGGTTTCAGAAGCAGTGTTATGACGTCAACAGTATAACATTTCATGAGGTTTCATGTTCGTTGAGAATGTTTTGGACTGTCAGGTGCAGATATCTGTGTCCTTTCATAAACCTAAGGTCAATCATAAGATCAAAATGACTTGCAAGGACACTTGGAGTGGGCAGTACATAGGACTTACGCACTAGAACTGCGTCTGTATAATTTGAAAGAGAATGGCCCGTTAGCGAGCTTTTATGACTTTATGATTTAAATCCAAATGAGACACGCTAAAGAAACGTTCTCCATCGAAAAAGAAAGTGCCAAGCACAGGCACTATTAGGGTAGAGACACATTTTTATTTAAATGGACAAAATCGCTTGTACCGACAACTACCTCAACAGTTTAAGATAAATGAAAGCTATATCTATATAGCGTATTTTATGTATTTTTATCTGATATTGTAATAAGTTTGGTTTAATCCTCCTATGACTGCTAGTCCTTCCAATACGGTACTTATGAATGTACGGCGCATGTACTCGCAGTGTGTTTTAAAAGCTGCAGGGTCATGTTTAGACTTGATTTTTTGGATTACATGTTGTTTGTTTATCAAATTCCAGCTTCCAGGTAAAAATGGACATAAATTGTTTCTACATCATGTTGTCTCGAAATAGAAAAAATAATAAAATAAATGAATAATAAAAAAAGAAGAAGAAAAAACGCAATATTTTTTTATGACTTCTTGTTTGTTTTCATGGACGACAAAGCCCCTTAAGTACGGAGCCAAAATAAAGCACTCTGATTGGCTGCTTCCAATCAGTGTGCTTTATTTTGAGTTTGAGAATGTGCTCAAGTTTTATAACCTCGCGAGCTCTTAAAGAACCTTATTTTAGCCGCGACACGACAAAACCAACAGGGTGTCTCGTGCGCCCAGCGAAGACTTAGATCAGCCTATGCATCCACCCAGTCTAATCAGAGTCTACGCTGTCGGCATGGAGGTAGCTTAAACCCTTAGCTACCCTTAAAGCGCACAGCCGGACGGATGTCCGGGCTGTTATGAGTCTTTGCGCGGCGCACTTGCCACTTTGCTGGTTTTATCGTGTCGAGGCTCATTCAGCTATCAGAAAAATATATTAGTATGTGTATTTAGTTGCAGGGATTTGAGTTTGGTTCCAGTGACATCTGTACTTCAAGAGCTGGAACGCCGTTGAGATAAACAGCACGAAAATTCCACGAGTTTAACATGGACTTCGCTAATAAACATTGCATCAAACAGCTTAGCGCACAAGTATTTGTGCATGAGTGAAGTATCACTGTTTGGTTTCGAAAATACATCTTTTTATAAATAAGCCTCAGCATAAGAAAATAGGACAAAGACTTTTCTCCATTCGTATCCCTGTAGCTTGGGTCATGTAGCCTATGCACCAGGGAAACGGTGAATTTATCAAAACACTTGAAACAAATGAGCTTATGTCGCTTTTACTTGGCATTATAAGGACATGTAAAGCATGACTTTAAGCAATGGATTATGCTATACATGCTATATCCATACCATCGCAGATATGATTGACTATAAGTTACTGTAGCAACTGGAAAGATTAACATTGCCTTTGTTACATGTACATAATGAACAAATATTAAAAGGTAACTCAAACATGAATCTACGGCTTCTATGTTTACGGAGGTACAGTATCCGTTATATCGGCATGAATATAATATGCATTCTGTCCTGCAACTGGCAATGATCCACTTTCAGGAAGCAGCAACTTTGCCATGTTTATTGTCGTCACCATTAGGGCATATCCCATTTTTAAGGGCTAAGTTGTCCAAAAGCGCAAACAGGAAGTCAAAAATGCTGTTTCCCTTTGTATTTTTCTTTAATGTAAATTCTTGTTTACAGTAAAATGACGACATAACAGTAAACCATGTGATATTTTTATTCCATTCAAACATTGTGCATCCTGTCAATAGACATTTTTGCACTTTATTTACGCTGGCTGCTACAAGGAACTTTCAATCAATTTCAAGTATGACAAGCTTCCAGGATCTGTCAGTTCTTTGAACTTACCGCAATAATCCTAATTAGTGATACACTTAACCCATTTCCGTATTTATCCGAAAATTTGATCAAGGTGATTGTACTGTCTGGTTATGTTTTAAAAAAGTGCTTTGAGGAAGGACAAACAGTGCAGACCCTGATCAGATTGCTCCTTAGGAGCAGTCTAATTAGTGTCTACAGTGTTTCCCCGCATACCCTTGTCCCACTATTTAATGGCAGTACGCTTCGATGTTATGTTTGTTTACAACTTGCACGTTCTTGCCCTTTCCGATAAGCACGCTTGATCAGCAATGACGTCATTGGAACTGCTCAATTATCCCGCATCGTAGTAAAGTCGGTAAATGTGATTGCTTTATTCGAGGGTCGATAGTATTATGTAACAATATAAAGTACAGTCATTGAAAGGTTTACGCTTTATTGTTCTGGTGATGAGAGTATCGAAGTTCATATTTCCTGGATAAACAAAACGCAGTGTGAAAACAAAATCACAATAAACCCGAGTAATATGCAAGAGAGCATGCATACAGACTAGTTTTACAAACAATTAATAAATGACTTTTCCTGATACAATTTAAAAACACTGTCGTGTTTACTATCTTATTACGGAAAAATGTAACATTGCATCATCCCAAAAGTTGAAATGACCCTTCAAATTATGAATGCTATTATTATGTAATTGACAGGCATGAAAAGTTATCATTCATTACTTATTCAACATGTCCAGCAAAGTGATGTCTTAAAAAGATATTTGCATCACGCATTAACCAATCTCCAGCCTACCTTGCAGTACATTGAATTACAGTCAACCTTACTGTGACATGTGCCTACCTTATAGTACCTTGTGCTACCTTGCGCTACCTTGCGATATTCAGTATGACCGCTATTGTCTGCATTGTTTTTGTGCAGTAGGAAGATAATTCTTAAAACTAATTAATAAGTGAAGGTGTGCACGCGCAGTATTAGACAGAAACGTGACAATTATAAAAAATGCAGTTTAAAGCTAAATACAAAAACATCGAAAAACGAGGCAAAGTAAAAACGCTACAATATCTAATTCCGGAAAAATCGTCCCAAAAGTTGTAATGTAATCTTCCAACTGTGGATGTTGTGTATACATTGCATCTACAAACTTAAACTACTAAGTAAACATGATGAACTGTAATAATGCCTGGGACCATGTTTGTCTCAGACATTTCTGTACAAATCTAACAGGAAGACTGCCGGACTAGATTCTGACGATTCTCAGAGCTAATTAATAGTTGTAGGAGTACACGCGCAATATTATACCACAACGTGACAATAAGATGCAAGCGAAGCAAAACTAAATCAATAGAGCAAATTTTAAGTATTTTTTCCTCGCTATCATTGGTACTGGGAGATCTCATGGAAACGGCTTATACTTCATACTCCGTGTCCTGAAATTGTTGTGTTTGGTCTTTGTGGTTGTTTTCTTGTAAAAGAACAATAGGGTAGATTTATTTTAAAATTTCCCTTTAAAAGGAAGGCTTGCCCAGCTAAGACAGTGAAATTTTCATGAGTTGGTACTGAAGTGCACCCAATTGTTAGTGCACTTTCTGTTGCTAACTTTTATTTGGCAAAGTATTTAATTGTTAGTACACTTTCTATTGCTAACTTTTATTTAGCAAAGTATTTAATGTCTTAATTTCTTGAATGGTTGAATGGTGACATTATCCACAGGTGTGAGGTAAAAACAAGTGAAGAATTTATTTGAGAAACAAACTGAGGAAATATTTAAACACACAAGTTTTCCAACGTTTTGGCCGTTAGGCATGTCTCAAGGAAAATTACTATATGGACATATTTCAAGTCTTTTCTTTACGGCTGCTGAGTCAGATTTAGTTTGAATCAAACTTTTAGGAAAGACAGTTTCAAACCCATGTCTATGGGATCTTGGCACATCTGAACTTGGCATCAAAAGAAAACAACACATTTATATTTACTAAAGTCTAGTGTTGGCTTTAGTAGCATCAGTAGCAGTGACTATATAGAACAAAATTTTGACATTCTGAGAAGAAAATGCATGCTGCTATTGTTTGAGATAATAACTTGCTTTACACCATTTGGCAACAACAAAGCACGGAGTCTATTGCGTTCATACACCTATAAACTTCCGAAAATGAAATTTATCTTTTATATTTATGCTATGTTTTCACATCAATTTGTTACTTATTCGTGAAGTTCTGACTTATTTAATGCCAAGGAAAAGACAAGGAATAGGTATTTACCAACGTGTTTGGCAACGATGTTCAACAGCCGTCACTATGACATGACGTATATCAAACGTTACGTCGGCCAATCAACTATTCGAATTATCAATGACCTCGCTTACGCGTAACATTGCATGAATGAGTGTTGTTCATGGATGTATGAACATCGTCAGCCCAGTATAGGTTCATCTAAGGAAATGGTCGACAAGTGTAAATATTTCTCTGTACATTTGTATAGGTGAAGTAAAAAGGCAACTTTAGAGAGTGTTATAAATGCAAGTAATGGAAGATGATGCTATAAATGCTACCATTTCAAAATGTAATAAAATCTTAACAAAAGCTTAACTACTGCTTACTCCATGTATGTGATAGATTCTGAACAAACTTAACTACTGTTTACTTCATGCAGAATTGTGAAAATACAGGATCAATATTAGCTTCAAATGCATGCTAGAAAAAGCATAGACAGATATGCCAAAGCTTTCATGCGTGTACGACTGTCTTCTTTTCAGTTGCGAGATGCCTGTTTTTCTTAAAATGATGACCTGATTTATACTAGCCTGGCATACAGACCTTCAACACTGTAGGCATGTCACATCATAAGAGAATCCTGCTTTATGCCGTGTGCAACCAATAAAGGTACCTATCAGACTGCATTTTTGCACATTCTGATCTGTACTTTGTTGTTTGTTGGTTACATATTATAATAAATATTTGGATAAAAATAATTGCATCGAGGCAAAGTAGCGGGCGAAATTGTATGCGTTTTATGACGTAAGCGAAGGTTCAAAAAAGTTTAGAACAAATCGTTGCATTACTATTGAACTCTCCTGGTAATTTCCGAATGAGCGTGACGTATCGTTTCTTTCGAAAAAACCTCAGTATCACTAAACCACATGAATACTGGCTAGCCAAAAGAAAAAAAAGAAATACCCTACTTAAAATTATATCGGAAAAATATAGTAATTATATCAATAATAATTTGCATACATAGTGAGGCATGGTCATTATATTAGAAGTAAATCATGTTTCATCATTAGATTCTGCTGAAGCATAATGCAAAGCACATTATTTAATGAAACACTGAAAATAGGTTGTAATGCTTAGAAGAAACATGATAGTCTGGAAAATGTTTGCAGGAAGACTTCCTGGATTAGCTTACATGTATGTATGAGTGAAAAGACGTCTTATGATAAAAGTGAAACGCGATCTAAATACGTGCCTCAGTTGGAGGGACATCCGATGAAATAAACAAGCAAATTCAAAGAATTTATGTCCCCCGCCATTATTGTTTATTTCAATTAAAGGATATGTCAATAAAAAAAGTAATAAAAAATAATGTGAGGATTATATCCAAACCACATGCATATATTCAGACCATGACCAAAATACTTGTGAAGTTTCAAAGGAATCGGCATACAACTATAGGAGGAGTTGTGCACACAAGGTACCCACTATTTAGTCACTATGATAGTAAAAACGCCTAAAAAATGACTAAATTTAACTTGTGTAAAAAGTAACAAAAATAATGTGAGGATTATATCCAAACCACATGCATATTTTCAGACCATGACCAAAACACCTGTGAAGTTTCAAAGGAATCGGCATAAAACTATTGGAGGAGTTGCGCACACAAGGTACCCATTATTTAGTCACTATGATAGTAAAAACGCCTAAAATGACTAAGTTTAATTTGTGGAAAAAGTGACAAAAAATAATCTCAGGTTTATATCCAAACCACATGCATATCTACAGACCATGACAAAAACAGCTGTAAAGTTTCGAAAGAATCGGCATAAAACTGTAGGAGAAGTTGCACACATAATGTACCTACTACTTAAGGGGGACGGAAGGACGGAAATAAGGATGGAAATAAGGACGAAAGGACGGAATGCCGAAAACTTTGTCCCTCCGCTTTTCTTCGAAAAGGTGGGGGACAAAAATGTCATGACCGTCTTTTCCAAATTTGCGCAGTCTGTTCTATGCGTTGCAACACATACAAATTAGGTCAATTACTTTGTTGTGGAAGAATGGAAACATGAGCAGACTATTCAGATGTCAAGAGACCTCGCGGACACACAGCCGATCTGTTTGCATGTCTTTCTATTATTATTTTATTTGTTTTTACGTATTTCTTGAAAAATGAACATAATGTTAGGAATCCTTATTATATGTAGACGCGTTTCTTTGTAGTAAGTTTGATGTATGTATAGAAAGGAAACAAGTAAATTCATTGAATTTATATCCCCCGCCGAACTGGCTGATTTGTTTATGGCTTATTTTCAGTTTGATAAAATTTTGCTCACTGGTTACCTAGTTATGACTGACGCCATGGACTTTAAATCAAGGGGCAATAACCCATGTATAAGTGAGGCCATACTTAACAACTTACTTCAGCTTCATCTCGCTGTGATGATATGTATTTATATCCAGTATCAAGAAATTTTGTTCATTGGCAACTTAGTTATGACTAATTAGTGTATTTGAAATCAAATCAAGGGCAGTAACTCATGCATTACTGATGCCATCATGACAAAACTTGACGTGCACTGTCATGTTATGATGATACATAATTGTAATAAGTTTCGTGAAATTCCGTTCACTAGTTTTTGTGTTATGACTCAATTTTTCTATTTTAAAGCAATTCAAGGGCATTAACTCAAGCATAACTGAAGCAAGTCTAACAAAACTTAACATGCAACTCCCTGTTATAATTATACATGTTTAGTATAAGTTTAATAGAATTCCATTCATTGATTACTTAATTATGGCTAAATTTAATGATTTTAAATTGATTCAGGGGCAATAACTCATGCACTACTGATGTCATTCTAACAAAATTGTATTTGCACAACTGTTTAATGGTGATATACATTTTTGTACGTTTCATGAAATTCTGATAATTGGTTTCTTAGTTATGGCTCATTATATCATTTTGAAAGCAATTCAAGGGCAGTAACTCATGCTCTTCTATAGACAGTGTGACGAAACTTCACATGCATTAGCGCCTTATAGTGATATACATTTATTTTAAGTTTCATGAAATTCCGTCCAATGGCTCCGGACAGACAGACGGACGGAAAGACGGTCGGACGGAAGGACAGACATGGAGAAAACTATATCCTCCGCCTCTGGCGGGGGATAATAAAGCACAAACGGAATCCTGGTCATTTTAAGTGCATTATTTTGCTTTCAAATCTGTTAACCTTTCAAACTGGTCTTCAAAACCGGACTCGCTTCCAATACCCTGCCTTGCATTCTGTTTAAACTGATTGTAATGTACTGCAGGACAATGGATTGAACAGTTCAAATGACGTCAGAACCAATCAGACGAGCTTACTATAAGGGCAGAAACGTGCTACTTTCAAACAAAGCTCCTGACATTCTAAGAATTTCTTGATTTTTGATCGACAAATTCTCGCAGCAGTCGTGTGAATGACCATTGCAAATTATTGCGACAGGATGTACAACTTTTACCAGGAGTCTTTGAAAGAGCTGCGTTATGGGTTAAAGTAAATATTGCCCAAAATCACGTTTTGATATATTTAATAGTTGCAGTACTTTTCCCTCACTAAATAACAAATGCACAGAGTCATATAAAATCAAGTCCGTTGGTGCAAGATTATCCTAGTGGTTGAATGATGCGATAGTATATTACATATAACTACACGAAAGAATATAACTTCGCACCAAAGCATCTACGCTAATATTATTTTTTAATGACAAAAACGGATTAACCGACTTACGATGTATAAAATCCTAACGATGTTATTATAAACATCTACTGAAAAGAGGTGTCTACTCAATTGCGTATACCTGTATGCACAATGATGTCATATCAGCTAATGGATATTCGCCAGAGCCGAAACCTTGATTCTGATAGATAGGCATAGACACTACCCGAGAGCTACTTACATAATCAGAATGTAGGTTATAGGATATCGTGATGCACAAAATCTGGGTCGTGAAAAGTTTGCAACAAGCCACGTACATGATATATTTTCCGCATACTGCGGGTTTTATTTATCTATCTATTTTTTTCTGTAGAGAGCTACTCGAGCCGTTTGACACAACTTATAAATCACAGGCATTGCTGCGAAAGGAGCAAATCCTAACCTGTAAGAGCTGACCCTGCAAAATAATGAATGAAAACGGCAGAGCTGCATCCTCTGAAAGCGTACCCATTTATCCTAAAACGATAGCATGAGCAATAATTTACTGTTAGTTATCAAAAACAGTCAGTTTAGTAGTAGTCCACTGCTATATCTGTGGGACAGATATATTTTATATTGTAAGGCCGTGAAAGAGTCTAGTTTAGCAGCTGTACTGTATGTATTATCAGTCAATTTTGCGGTAAGGTTATCTAATCCATTAAGATTGACCGATCCTACATATAGTCCTGGCTCCACATCTACAGATTTTTCATAGCTTTTGCACATCAATTCTATCTTTTCTACATCTAGTCAAGCTAATTTGCAAAAGTCAAGCGGCTGATACGGGAAACTATCAATCAATCAATACTAAATATCTTAGAATGTCAGGAGCTTGAAGTTAATTTTCGTTTGTCGTTTGCACGTTTTTGCCCTTTCCAATAAGCTTGCGTGATAGGTACTGACGTCAGTAGCAGTGTTCTTTTCATTGGCCTGCATCGTCGTGAAAAAGGTCACATTTCTGAGACCAGTAATATGAGAGACAACTGGTATAAGAGTTCGTGGCAGAGTGTATGCACTGACTCTGACCAAGATTATTATGGTCTTTGTTTCTGTCTGTGAATATTTTAGCTGTTGCGCTTATCGAGCCTGCATATGATAAGGACCAAAATTTTAATCGCTTCATGTTCGCAGGCAATTTATTTTCGCTAATATTCGGGAATGTGTTAGCTTGCAGATTAAAGAATTTTCGTTAGTATTTTCACCAGTGATTTTCACTAACTAAAGACCAAACGGAAATAGCCGATCGACGTTTGCTTGATCGCAAATGCATACCAAAACATAATTAAACGCTAAACTTTAGTGATTTACAACATTATTCACAACAGTGTTTTGAGTGTAAAGCATGCATTCAGTTAGATGGGCTGCGCACTTGCGCGGTGTGCTTCCAGCAATCATGCTTCGCCACCGAAAACGTATTTGATATTGGTTCTATCAGCCAATAGCAACGCACTGTGCTGATTAAGCAAAATATCGAGACTCGTTAGGACGTTGTTTTTCGTTTGCTACATCAACTTGTAAAATTTCCTTCTTCAGCAGACATATTTAGATGCTGTTTTTCTCTTTTATTTTCCGATGTCCTTTCATGTTAATACTTCTGTTTTAACTCCTACAATATCAGATGACATTATTTACGTATTTCTTTGAATCCATTACAGGAAGTCTTCCTGCTACGTAAGGTTTCTCTCATAGCCTTGTAACCTTTCATGTGTGTATTCATTAGACAGTTGTCGTAAAAATGTCGGCTTCAGTGTGCAGTGCTATAATTTGCAATGAAGGATATAATATTTTATGGCTCACATCAGTGCGATGCAGAGCGAGAGTCTAAAATACTTTATTTTCCATTTGTAACTCTCCTCCCTCCCATCCCTTTCAGAGTGTTAGATGTCAGTAAGTTCGATGGGGTATTAAAACCAAAAGATCAGGACCTGAGAAGAGTGTAGATATATAGTGCGACCGCGACAGTTTCGAGCATTGGAATGTGAACTAAAAGCCGTTTTTACAGTCTAGTCCGCACCAGCGACAATGAGGTGGATTTATTACAGTTACCGTACAAACTCCTAAAATTGGGACATAAAAAATAATACCGTATTTGTCCTAAAATAGGAAACTTTGGCATTGCAATGCAGTCATGCGTCCAAAAGATGCAGATGGAATGACAAACAGTGTATACCCTGATCAGACAGCTCCTTTAGGGGTAGTCTGATCTGGGTCTGTACTGCTTGATCAAATCTATTTGTTGCAATAGTTAGAATTTTCAAGTAATGGCCGCCTAATTTTGAATTGCACTTTTATTTCATTGTCACGTGGCTGTTAAATACCGCACGTGCACTCCAACACCCATCAGTTAGCTCTAAGAATTATTGGATTGTGGTCCGGAAGTCTTCCTTCCCTTCTATATTTTTTTCAGAATTTTCTCAGACAGATAGGTGCTCAGCCTTGTAAACGTTCATTGCCCCAGCAATTTCACAATTGCAGGCATAAAAAGATGCAAATAAAAGTATTCTTGGCCTAATGATGCCATTAATAGCGAGACTTTATCTGTTCTAATGTATTCTAGATGAAAAAGTCGTTGCAATTTAGTCAAAAATGCTAGGGATTTTGCACTGCGAAATCGACCTCTTTTTCAAGAAAACTGTTTGCACACTTGATTTTATAGAGGCCTTTACGTTTCAGTGACTAACGTCTATGCTATGTTAAAGATGCTTTGGACAACTGGGCCCAGAATAATTATGATACCAATAATAAAACACTCAATATGCAAGATTATGTAAACTTGCATAGTCAACTCTCGATATCTCTCGATATCTCAAAGTCGAAGTTCATATCAAACTACTGATATATCAAAGTATATTTTCCCCAAAAAAGTACAGTAGTTTGAGATATCCGGAGTTGAGATGTAAGGAAAAACTGGAGATGCTTCAAAACTATATTCTTTGATATAAGCGGGTATTTTTAGATATCAGAGTCTAAGATGACGAGCGGCAACTGTACTTTAACATATTTTTCTGCATATTTTCAATATAATGAAAACATTGGTTCTACCATCGTTAGTTACAACCCTAAGTTAAGAACAGGTCAATATTTGTACGATTTATTACTCATTCTGTATTTGGGCTGTGGCACAAGAAAATCGGGCCAATCTGTAAGGTATGAATAATTTAATTTCATCTCCCAGTAAACAACAAATGCTTTCAATCATATTAAGATAGTATCATTGATGCATGAAATACGCTGATGGTTGAGTTGAGCCACAGCGTGTTACATATATAATTACATGAAAGACTATATTGTATATATTCAAATTAGAATATGAATCGCGCCATAAAGTGTTGTGAAAAGCATCTATGCCTCTATTATCCATGTGAGTAAAACGCATTAACCGATTTGTGTAACATATTTGGTGATGATTTATATCAAGCTCAGCTACTATTTAAAAAGGCGCCTATACAGCTACGTATACCTGCATGTCTCATGACGTCATATCACCTAATAAAACGAGCTTTACTGGATCTATGCCAAAGCTTCAACCTTGATTGTCAAATTGATAGGTATTAACGACCCACAGAGATATAGATCATTTACAGGTACTGATTTTATGACAAAAATGAAGGTCATAACATGTCGCGATGCAAAAGTGTGTATTTATATACATAAAGTATATGTACACAGTTCAATCTTGTAACCCTACCCGACTGATCATAGAGGGAAATCAACCTTATCATTGTTCCATGACACTTCTTTCTTTGGAATCGTAGTGGCTCAGTCGGTAAGGCTGTGTCTCTGTATAGCTAGGCGAAGTTGTCCCAGTGAGTATGGGTGGGTTCGAATATCATTGCCGCTCAGTAGGTACTTCTTTATTTCTCTATTATATATAGTGGCCTAGTGGCATTGCAGTGTTGATCCATAGTACCCGATGTTCAATTCTACCGGCAAAAGATAGAACCGTGTTTAAGCATTTGACAGGTTTTAAACCGATAAAGTTCCGATGGCAAAATGATACGCGACATGTCGTGAAATAACAATGATAAAGCAGTTGCATACATGTATTTAACGTTCAGATACTTTTTCGTGTAATGGTATGCCGGTGTAATGAAGTAAAGTGACCCCATAGATTAACGACCCCCGTTCATTATTCTTCAAAGAATAGTGACTCCACGGTCATAATTTTATAGCCCCCACCACCAGCCGAAAAAAACCCACCTATTGAAGTATTCATCTAAGAATAATAGAAAGGATATATTTTGCTAATAGGTAACCCTGATGGCACAGACTCCACGTAATTCTAGGTCACACTACTATGGATGTAGTATTGTGATAAGCCTAAATCGCTCTTTAGCTTTGTTACTTGGGTATATAGATAGTTATTCAAGATAGTGTAATCTGGCTAAACTGAATTCCGGAGGCCTTGACAATGCATTTCAAGAACATTTAAGGTTTGACATACATTGATTTGCTTTCCGCTTCTGCTTTTGTACTTTAGAAAATAGTAGAAAACATAATGTCAAATTAACAATGTTTCTAGAATACTTCATCTTGCAAGACGCGCATTTCCATTTCAATGTGGAAATAAAACTTCAACTTTCAACAAATACTTAAATTTAGATGCATAACGAAGAAATACAGGCCTGATTATCTTCCCCATAATATTCGGATATCGGTCATTAATGTGCGGCCGGATACCGGCTTTTAGAACTACTTTCCCAAGATTTGTCTTTCCACTGCAGTTGCAGCTATAAACACACCGTAAACAAGGCAAGGGTTACCTTTTATGACCTTGAGAAAACACAGACGCTGAATTACAAAATGTCAAACCTATAAAAAAAACTTTGGTATGTATATCAGGTATGTGGAACAGAATGATTTTAAGAATTTGTATTTTATGTGGGGTTGCATTGTCTTCTATCATAAACACTCCGCAATGTGCGATAAGAAAGGGCTCATTCAGTTCGTAGCAGACTTTCTTTGAGCCGGTGGTTGTCAGGGCCATTAGCCGTTCAGACAATGCTTGTAAACGCATTATGCAGGTGCCATAGGCCAGTAAATGATTCTTATTATGATAAACCTTGGCCCTTCCAAGAAATAAAGTTGCGATCAAAACTATTCAATTTTCGTGTATTCGTTAGCGCTATTCCCAAACGGCTTTCCAAAAAGATGGAAATATTCTTTAAATTTTAGACATACAAATGTAAGTTGCAGTTTATTGAATCGTCTCATATAACACATAGGATTTATAAATATAGGGAGGTTTAAAGATCCAGTAAATTTAAGAAACGTCCATCGGACTCGTTTCTTCATCGAATCTTTAAACCTCCTTTGGTTTATAAATCCCAAAGTTTAAATGGGAAGATTATTAAATTGTATATACTTTTCGAATAGAATGTATAAAAAGCATAGTGACGCATATTATTTCTTTCTAAAGAACATGTGGCCACCTACAGGAACGTTGTGCTTATGCCAACAGCTCATCTTCTTTGTTCTTATATACTTTATATAGATATGAGTTTAATAACATTGTTATAATTTGACGTTCGACTCACCAAGAATCCGATTTTTGTTTTTGTGCAAGTTCTTTGTTTTCACGGGAAACCTGTACGGATTTTGTTCGAAAAAAATAATAAAAAAGGCTTTTAAAGTACACATTATTTAGAATGTTTCATTATTGTACTTGATTTTATGAACTTGGTATTTAAAGGTCATTGATACTCGAAACATTTGGTTTAGGGCTGTTACAACATACAGTTTGCCACAAGCTAGAATCAGGAACAAGCACTAAAGAATACATTTAAAGAAGATAATAGGAATCATGGATCACAAATGAAATGCCACCAAAGGGTGTTAAACTCAGCTAGCTCGTTTGTAACATGATATATATATTTCCCGTCGCGTCACAGTACATTGCGAGCTATTATCGAAGATTCAGGCCAGCTTGGTTCTGTGGAGACCAACCAGATTCTTCGCGGCTCGAAATATAGGTGCGACATGGTTCAATTTATTGTTCATGAGAACAGGTGAGACGGTGTTAAGATAACGCAGATGAGCATATTTATCTGAGTCTATGCTGGTTGCACACAAACTTAAGCAACTTTATTGTTGCATAAAATGGTCATATTATCAACTCGAAGTTTCAAAATGTCATCTTAAAACAAATTTTCCAAGCTAAAACTCATTAAACCTATATGAGTGCGTTACGAAAGACAACACGTGCGCTGGGGTAATGTTTATTGAAAAGTGAGACAAAGCATCTAGCTATAAGGTGAAGATAAGTGCAAGAAGTACTTATATATATGAAGTACAAACTGTACGAGTAAATATTATGTTTTTAGTTCATTTTCACGGAGACAAAAATTTTCGAAATATTAAAAGTAAAAAGTATGCAAAGACCAGGAACTGAAACAATCAAAATCAAAATCCAGCCCTCAAACCGTAGTTGGAAACAACTAAGATTACAAATAATCAAGATACAGAGAACATATGGCCAAATACTTTAACTACTTCTGAAGGACATTATATGGCCAGTATCTCGTTGTTTGTTTCTCAGTGGACATTTATGTTTCTTTTCAGTTTGGCTTATATGTCGCTTTAGCCCCACAGTAATTTAATGGTCTTTTTCGAGGCGATATACTTCTGTTGTGGTACCTTTTTGTTACTCGTTCTTGTTTTTTGATGACGGTGCTTTGTTGGGGTAGCTGAAGCACAAAATTTCTTGGAAAGAGCTGTTTATTCGATTCACCTTTGCAAGTCTTTCATGAACGGCTGTCATTTAATGTATATACTTATTTCCATATTGGTCTTGAGAAGCCTTGCCAGAGGCTCAGAAATATGCACACTGTGTTTTTATGAATTTTCTTGATTATACATATTTTCTTCTATGTGACTAGTCAGTAGGCATGGATCAGATTTCTGAATACATTTCAGGCAAAAACACAAAGAAAAATTCATTTCAAGACTAGCCAATCGTTGAACATATAAATATGAGAGAGTAGTGAAGCACCAAGTGTGATAAAAAAACATATATGTGACTAAGCAATTTTATATATCCGACTAGAGGTAGTCTAGGTTTTGACGGCAGGATATGAGACCTGATTCCGTAAGTTCCTGGTTATTGCCAATCGTTCTTCTAAGCTACGAGGGTTGTTAAGAAAGTTCTGATTCTAGCCGTATAACTTTGTTTAGCGACATGCTGGGGACCAATGCTAAGCATGTATTGAAAGCACTTCTTTTCGTTTTTATAATGATACCTAACACTATCCAAAGATACATATTCTTTTTGAGCTACAACGCATGTTATAAGACCCCTGTCATACCACTGGGCTAATTTCATATGTGAATTTATTTCAGTGTGTCATTCAAGTGACAAATCATTGTAAATACAAAATTAATTTTTGTCAGCTTCTTGTCATTCGATGTTTTCAATATCCATTCAAAAGTTAGAAGGGCAGCAAACGTTATCGATTTAGTCCTTGCAAAGCAATGCGCAGTTTTTATGACGTTAGTGAAAACAACGTCAACGTCATTTTTGAAAGCTCGTAGCGGCTTGGTTGTTTACACCAATTTTAATTTTTTGACGGTTTCGAATTGGCCCATACAAAGGCTATTCTTAACAAGATTTTGAATGTTACAACCGTTGTTTTTGTTACAAAATCATTACAACTTTAGTATAAAGGGAGAATTAGCTACTATATAAAATGCTTATAATCTAAATTGAAAGGACAGTATGGAACCTAGATTAAATATATTTTCCGCGATATTTACAGGTCACAGTTGTCTGGGGAATAAGTTTAAAAAGCAATGATGAAAACAATTCAAAGACTGCTCATATATGAACTATGACCTTCTTAAGTGAAAATCTGCAGTGGCTGTAGGATAACCTCTTTCGAAAACGTTGAAAAATATTTCTTTTAGAAAATATGCACCACGTTTGCAGAGTTGTCCGGATGTATCATACCGTTATATATTTTCGCTATCAGAAGTTCTGTATTTATAATGGTTACCAAAATAAGACGTCACGATCAGAACTTTCAGAACATCCCTCGAATTTCTCTCTTTATATACGTAATCGAAGAAATGTGGAGACTTCTTATATTCTAGGTTAATATTAAACTGTTTGCACATCTTCTTATAGGATTTTGTATCTAATGTTTTAAAACTGAGATTTTTTTCATAGTTTTAAAATTTGCACGTAATTTAGATATATTCATCGGATCATTTTCTATTATTTTTCGAGTTTTCAACTTAGTAATTTTCGGGGCTTCAATACTATTAAAGTGCATACACACTTTATATGTTGTGTGCGCAACTCCTCGCAGAGTTTTTTTTACCAACCTTTTTGAAAGTATGCAAGTGTTTTTAACTTTTATTACGATTTTTTCGCTCAGGCCGCACATCATTTGATTCTCCAATAGACTAACTGCCTCTGACATTGTGGCACTCAATAAGCAGTGTTGCTAAAATATCCTGTTTTTCCCTCAATTTCAAGCTAAATGTTGATCAATGAGATCAAAAAGGAAAGAAAAAACCACACCCTGCGCTTTCTCAAACTTTCAGGATGCTGGCAAAAGGAAGTTTTGATATATTTAGCTGTAGCATTCGAGCCAGAACGTGAGAATACATGTTTTATAGCAACAGCGAATTCAGAGCATACCTTCCTAACTAATCAATAACTTATGGATAGAACAAGAACTGAAGACCCTACCCAGGCTGGATGGTGTTCCGGACTATCTGAGGCCTGGCTTTAAAACCATTCAAAAAGGCACATATCCTCGTTAACTGCACATATGACACCTACATCAAATAATAACTAATCGCACGAAAAGATGACTAAAGAACCAAAAAGGCAAGCACAAGTAAAAAGGTTTAGTTTAAACAATAGTTTATTTCCATATAAGCAGTATATCCAATATACATAAATTCGCCTGGATTAGACAGCAAGCTAGAGCTCAAAGACGCCTTTTCCCAGTGCGTTGAAGCGGTTTCGTGCACGATAAAACAGGAACGTGATCACCCCTGTGGATTTGACAATGCAAGCAGTTTGACTGGATAGTCTGTTTGTTATGTAACAATGGACAAATCACCAAAAGTGTAATACCCATTTGTTCGACATAATCTAAAAAGTTAATAGAGTGCAAGACTTATAAATTATATTGAGAAGTTTAAATTTAGACTGTCGCTGCACGTTAAACAAGTAAATCATAAAGCCAAAAGGCTGAATACAGTGCTTTTTTCTCACAGACAGATACAATCATGCATCACCATAAAATCAGCTCTTGTATCCAGCTAGAATGGTGCAGTTGCATAAAGTAACATGACAAACTTCAATAGTCATTTTAGCCGGGTTTTTAGAAACACTTCAACTTCTACTAATTCTGACCTTGATCCCCTGTATCTATCCGGATAAAATCATATCATACAATCACACGAATGTTACACATTGATTCTTCTAAAGCAGTAGTTTTCTTTTTATTTCGTCACAGATGTAACATCACCTCCAAATGATGGGCAAGTGTATAAATAGAAACTGATCCATGGTTTACGAAAGAGGCTAAAATCCTTTTTATCTGTAAAAGTTAATATTTTCAATTCAAAGAAATAAAAGGTTGTTTACAAAATACGAAAGCCGCCGTGGTCGAGAGGTTAGAGCGACTCTGGTATGGTACAGAAGGTCGCTGGTTCAGACCCGGGTTGGACCATCCAGCGCCTGGAAAACTCTCTGCAAACCCAGTAGTAAATGGATACTTGTTTCATACGGCAGCGAAAAGAAAGGGATGGGCCCCGCTTCTCCTCTAGCCCTAATTCCTCTAGGCTATAGAAAGCCTTTTCCTTTTTTACCTTTTTTAGATATAAAATAATAAAAAAAACTAACATCAGGAAACTATTTTTCCGTTAGCATGTGAATGTTACATTGCTCCGACCAATATTCAATATCAGTAGTAAATGTTACCCATTTTCTCTCTTAATCTGTAACAAAGAGAAATAAATATAAACGAATTAGTCACATGATTATGATCCCATGGAGACAGAAACTCAGTCCATCTTTTAAAGTAAGAATTAAAGTATACACCTTGAGGTATTTCTGCCTTAGACCTTCCATACATTATCAAGATATTTGCAGACATTATATTCGATTGCACAAAAGCCACGATAGTATTTTACTTTTCAAGCATGTTGCAGATAAAAAAGGATACATTACATAACTTTCCAAATCATTTATTTATTTTTTTTTTATTTTTTTACAATTTATTTGAGGAGTAAGTAAAACTACCTGCGGTTCTGATCATAATGAACACGTTCCATTGGTATAAAACAGGTTTCATATGATTCTAAGTATAATATAACGTACCATATAGACACAGTCAAATGCATGGACAAATACACAGTGCAGTTTAAGCAAGTTTGCTCTACTCCGAAATTATGAATCTTAGTTTAATCTCCATGTTGCCTCAGTTATTTACTTCTAGAAAACAGAAGACATTAGTGTAGTGACTTAGAATTTGCTGTATAGCCTATTTGCAGTTGTATAAAATACAACTGCACATTTGAAACAAGTTCAAGGATTAGTTGCTGATTTGCAGTTATATAAGAAACAATAGCAAATTTTGCTTGGATCCCTTGGATTTGAGATAATAGGAGTCTACAGTCTCACGTATTACTAATCTGAGCATGCGGGCAACCAAGAAACAAACAACAACAACGTGTTTGGAAACAGACAGTAGATTATAACTACATAGTAAATTAGATTAATAAATACATTTTGTTGTGAGGAATCGATAACTAGAGGGCACTGGGTTAATTATGTGATTTTGGTGGCTTCTTTAATTTGCGAAATTTGCAAGTTTTTGTAAACCATTGTTTTGCTGGTAATAGCTTTGTCAGACCGAGAAACTATACAAGTGACTACGTGTTTAAAAGCAGATAGTCTGCTGTTGTCATGACCTAATAAACCATTTATATGACCTAAAAATGACTGTTAAGTGTCACAACAATTAGCAGATTTATATTGAAATGGAATAAAATCATTTGATCGTGTATGTTCGAAAGCCTCTCAGGTGAAAAGTATAGCTAATGGAGGAGCTAACCTGACAAAACAGATGTATTATTAATGGGCCTCGACTAGACAAAAACAACAAAGTGGCTGCCCAGCGAAGACTCAGATCAACCTGGGCAGCCGCCCAGTCTGAAACGTCTTTACTGTTCGCTTAATGGCTAGAATAGGTTTAAGCTAGCTCGATGCGGACAATAAAGACACTGATTAGACTGGGCGGCTGCCATTTTGTTGGTTTTGTCGTGTCGCGGCTCTTTTGTTGGCCTTTTATGACGCGTTGACCTTTTGTATATTTATTAGAAAAGCTTTGCAGCCATCAATAGTCATTTAAGCCGGGTTTTTAGAAACACTTCAACTTCTACTAATTCTGACCTTGATCCCCTGTATCTATCCGGATAAAATCATATCATACAATCACACGAATGTTACACATTGATTCTTTCAAAGCAGTAGTTTTCTTTTTATTTCGTCACAGATGTAACATCACCTCCAAATGACGGGCAAGTGTATAAATAGAAACTGATCCATGGTTTACGAAAGAGGCTAAAATCCGTTTTATCTGTAAAAGTTAATATTTTCAATTCAAAGAAATAAAAAATTGTTTATAAAATACGAAAGCCGCCGTGGTCGAGAGGCTAGAGAGACTCTGGTATGGTACAGAAGGTCGCTGGTTCAGACCCGGGTTTGACCATCCGGCGCCTGGAAAACTCCCTGCAAACCCAGCAGTAAATGGATACTTGTTTCATACGGTAGCGAAAAGAAAGGGATGGGCTCCGCTCCTCCTCTAGCCCTCGCTGCATCTAAATCCTCTAGGCTATAGAAAGCCTTTACTTTTTTTTACCTTTTTAAAATATAAAATAATAAAAAACTAACATCAGGAAACTATTTGACGTTAGCATGTGAATGTTACATTGCCCCAACCAATATTCAATATTAGTAGTAAATGTTACCCATTTTCTTTCTTAACCTATAGCAAAAAGAAATAAATATAAACAGATAAAATGTAGTCATATATTTATGATGCCATGATCGCAGAAACTCAGTTTACAAAAGACCTGGAAGAAGATGATAATTTTGTTTAAATAAGAATTAAAGTATACACCTTGAGGTAAATACATTATCAACATATTTGCAGACATAATATTCGATCGCACAAAAGCCAAGATAATATATTACTTTTCAAGCATGCTGCAGACAAAAACGATACATTACATAACTTTCAGATCATTTATTTTATTTTTTATTTTTTACATTTTATTTGAGGAGTCAGCAAAACTACCTGCGGTTCTGATCATTATAAGACGTTACCACTGGTATAAAACAGGTTTCATATGATTTTAAGTATAATATAACGTACCATATATACACAGACAAATGCATGGACAAATACACAATGCAGTTTAAGCAAGTTTGCTCTACTCCGAAATTATGAATCTTCGTTTTATCTCCATGTTGCCTCAGTCTTTTACTTCTAGAAAACAGAAATCATTAGTGTAGTGACTTAGAATTTGCTGCATAGGCTATTTGCAGTGGTATAAAATACAACTGCACATTTGTTCAAGGATTTGTTGCTGATTTGCAGTTATATAAGACACAATTGCAAATTTTGCTCGGATCCCTTGGATTTGAGATAATAGGGGTCTACTGTCTCACGTATTACTAATCTGAGCATGCGGGCAACCAAGAAACAAACAACAACAACGTGTTTGGAAACAGACAGTAGATTATAACTACATAGTAAATTAGATTAATAAATACATTTTGTTGTGAGGAATCGATAACTAGAGGGCACTGGGTTAATTATGTGATTTTGGTGGCTTCTTTAATTGTTTTTGTAAACCATTGTTTTGCTGGTAATAGCTTTGCCAGACCGAGAAACTATACAAGTGACTACGTGTTTGCAAGCAGATAGTCTGCTGTTATCATGACCTAATAAACCATTTATTTGACCTAACTAATAATAATTGTTTAGTGTCACAACAATTAGCAGATTTATATTGAAATGGAATAAAATCATTTGATCGAGTATTCGAAAGCCTCTCAGGTGAAAAGTATGGCTTATCGTAAGTTTACCTGACAGAACAGAAGTATCATTTGTTGGCGTTTTATGACGCCTTGTCCCTTTGTAAATTAATCAGAATAGCCTAGCGTCCATCTGCTTATAACTGACCTTTGTTTTTTTTAGTTTTTGCTCGTCTTGCATTGTTTTGAGCGCCATCTGTATTGTTGGTATTACAATCTCTGAGCATTGCCTTCTCTTTATTTTTATTACATTGCTTTAGGAGAACAGATGCCACATTTTGGGTAGATTTACTTCAACCACAGCGATTTTATGCCCAATATCGGTTAAGCATTGTGTAAAGAAACAACTTATCAGAAAAAATAATTTTCTAAGAGTAAGAATCATTTCTAAGATAAATGCAGCTAAGCGGAATGATTCAGCACTAACTAATAACGCCTACACAAAGGGCAATATACGGTCGCGAAACTAGTCAACAAAACATGCATATTCATGAGCAGTTATCTCTTCGACTGCCAGTGACACTGAAGGTAAATGGGTACACTTTCATGGGAAGCAAATCTGAAATTTTCATTTTTTGTCCAAGTTCTCAATAGGGGTCAACACTAAAAAGAAACAAGTTCTTTCTTTTAACAGCTGACTCCATTTTAAGTGGGTTTCGTCAACCAGTGAAGCAAACAGGAAGTCACATATATTGTCTCTCTTCGAAAAATGGCGGGTAAACATGGTGGTATGCGCATTCTCCTGAAGTCATTTGCATTTGAGCTGCTTATTCAAAAAATATCGCCTTAAAGCATACGTGATCACTGCAGACTTTGATCACCTTTTCATTCATACTGTCTGATCAATCAGAATCTGCACTTTTCACTATGTGGCTTCCACAAAATCCATAGATTGTAAAAGCGTTTAGAACATTCTAATTAGACTGCATGGGTAAAAAGCCTGATCTGAAACCCTTCTGTTTCACCTCTGCAGCCACGGCTCCTTTGTAGCTATACTGGGAGGGAACCATATGCTTGTAAATCCATCACTTATCAAAAATCAAATATATTCTGCTTACGTTCATCTGAAGAAACAAAGAACTTTCATGATGTAAATATTCAGGCTTTATACGTCGGAGCCAGTCCGGCTCTGCTAGTTGATGATAGTTTGTCTGAAACAGTAGCTAACAACCAAACCCTTGAGAAACAAAAAACATGCCCCTCACCCTATTTTTGCTACTTATATGACTCATTTTTTGTACCCACATTCTATAGCAAATGTGACGCTTGAACCGTTTTATGTAAAGATTTATGTTTAGACTATTCTACCTCTTGTAGAATCATGAAGACTGTGACTTCATACTACTTGCTTTTATTTAATGGTGTTCATATGAACTACCTGACATTGTGCCCTCATAAACAGAAACTCAGACGATACTTCCAAATAAGTTTTATGAAATGCCATCAGGCTACAGTTACACTTTTGAACAAACCAACTTGACAAACAAAATATAATATCCGCTTGTAGTTCAAGCGAATCCTTGAAGTAAGAAACCTAAGCACCAATGAAAACTGCGCATGACCAACCAGCCGGCAAGTTCAATGGATACATTTTCAGGGGTAGCATCCCAGTCATTTCAATATTTGCCTCCCTTCTTAATGTGGGTCACCACTTAATAGAAATCATTAATTTTGCTCTTGTATGAGCAAATCTCTTTCCTGTAAGAGTACATGCACTTTCAAAGGGTGTTATTCTTAAAAAAAATCAAACAAGAAGTCACAAAATTTACCTCCTTTGTCAAAACATGGGGAGGGAGGTGGGCCTTAGAGGTGTACCATCTATGCACCCTTAAAGCCATGATGCCGACTTTTGTCAGGGTGTACTGCTCTTACTCAGCATTTACCTAAAGACAAGTTTTATTATTATGCGGCACAAATGAACATTCATACGCTTGTTTTCTATGAATGCTTAAGCATAATATCAATCTGTTCAATAAACTTTTCAGAATCACGAAAAACTATAATACATCCTAATACTTGACATAAAGTTCTTTATGACAGTTGGTTGGGAAGGAGAGTAAAAATACATTTAAACATGATATACAAACATCTGCACTTTAATGCTTCAACGTACTTTTACGAAATCTGCACCAAATGCATGCAATTTATTCCACCCTCAACTTCACGCCTACATCTTGAATAACGATATTTTGCAAATATGTATTTTTTTCCTTATAGTTTAACAATTTTCGTGTTTTATTGTTTTTGTCGTTTTGTCAATTTAACTTCCATCCGGGACATTTTGTTCTTACTTTCTCTTATTTCCGTCAGTGTTAATGACCCTCTATATTGTTGTACTGGTGCATCATACGTCACTACCAGAGACAAGCCCTCCCACATAAATCATTAAAGTAAATGGATGTACTTCCAAGGGAAGTGACTCCACCGTTTTTTCTGGCCTCCCGTCTCAAAAGAGGTCGACTCATAGAGAAAAGAATTTGCCCAAAAGAGCAAATTCTTTCCTTAAGGAGTAGATCCCATTTAAGAAGGGTTTCCTCCTCCAGGCAATCACAAGGAAGTTACAGAAGTTGGTTCCTTTCGTAGAAATGACAGGAAAATGGAGACGGTTCCAAACACCTTAATTCCGCTGACATTTCACGAATGTTTCTTTTGTCATTCTATGACAATAAAAGGTGCCTGGTTTCATGTTAGTTCAGAAACATTAAACTCGAAAATGGCGTTATGACGTCAACAGTAAAACATTTCATGAGGTTTCATATTCGTTCAGAATGTTTTGGACTGTCAGGTACAGATGTCTGTGTCTGACGTGTACTTTCAGAAACCTGAGGCCATCATAAGATCAAAATGACTTGCAAGAAAACCTTGAGTGGGCAGTACACAGGACTTACGTACTAGAACTAGTAACATAGAACTGCGTCTGTATAGTTTGAAAGAGCATGACAATTTAGCGAGCTATTATACTTTATGATTTGATTCCAACAAGGACACACTAAAGTAACGTTCTCCATCGAAAAAGAAAGTGCCAAGCGCAGGCAATATTAAGGTAGAGACACATTTTTATTCAAATGGACAAAATCGCTTGTACCGACAACTACCTCAACTGTTTAAGATAAATGAAAGCTATATCTATATAGCGTATTTTATGTATTTTTATCTGATATTGTGATAAGTTTGGTTTAATCTTCCTATGACTGCTAGTCCCTCCAATACGGCACTTATGAATGTAGTGTGTTTTGAAAGCTGTAGTTACATGTTGAGACTTGATTTTTTGGATTACATGTTTTTGTTTATCAAATTCCAGCTTCCAGGTAAAAATGAACATAAATTGGTTCTACATCATGTTGTCTCGAAATAAAAAATAAAATAATAAAATAAACGAATAATAAAAACCGAAGAAAAAACGAAATATTTTTTATGACTTCATGTTTGCTTCATTGGACGACAAAGCCCTTTAAAGGCCCCATTGCTCTATCAACATGAAAATTTTCATCATGAGGTATTGCTGCAAGCTTCTCACTATAGGTACGTCATTGTAAATAATCGTGATTGACCAGCTTTAAACAATTTAAACATCCTTGAGTTTCTCACAAAAAGGGTTTGAAAACTTATTTGGGTCATTTTAGTTGGCAACTAAAATGACCTTCTTTCGAGTTCAATATGTTGAATAAAATGGTAAAAATACAATGTACAGGCGTGCAGCCCCAGGCACTATCCTGTCTATGTTTACATAGCATTACTAGGCGGGAAACCAGACCAGGAAATTGTATTTTGAGAAGTCAATTGTTATTTTTCAAAAAATTGTTTTCTCTTCCTTTTGCCAGTTTTATGACTCAAAATATGCACGTCAACCCACATTTTATTACCAAACGCCTAGGTTGAACCGCTTTTTATAATGATTTGAATTTAGACGATTTTACCACTGATAGGACTATGGAGACTTAAGTACGGAGCCAAGATAAAAGCACTCTGATTGGCTGCTTCCGAGCATGTACATGCTCGGAAGCAGCCAATCAGTGTGCTTTATTTTGAATTTGAGAATGTACTCAAGTTTTATAACCTCCGGATCTGATCTCTGGAGCTCTTAAAGAACCAACGGAGTATCGCTAAATTTCACCAGTGCATCAGCTTAGCGCACTAGTATTTGTGCATGAGTGAAGTGTTACACTATCTACCATGATAAAGGTTCATTTTAGGCAAATAAACAACAGATTCCGTGATGTTCTGATTATGAAAATACATCTATTATTTGATAAGCCCAAGCAAAATAGCCCAAAGACTGTTTGTTCTCCATTTGGGTCGTGTAGCCCATGCTCCAAGGAAACGGTGAGTTTATCGAAAACCTTGAAACAAATGATGTGAGCATACAGTGTTGATTATGCCGCTTTTGTTTGGCATTGCAAGGAGTTGTAAAGCATGACTTTAAGCAATGGATTTTACTGTACATGCTATATTCATACCTTTGCAGATATGACTGACAAAACGATACTACAGCAACAAGAAGGCTTAATATTTAAATATTTAAAGCTAACTCAAGCATGAATCCACGGCTTCTATGTAAACGGAGGTAAAGCATCCTTCATATAGGCACGGATATTATATGCATTGTGCCCTGCAATTGACAATCATCCACTTTCAAGGGGAAGCAACTTTGCCATGTTTATTGTCGTCACCATTAGGGTAGACCCCACTTTGCAAGGGCCGCGTTGTCCACAAACGCAAACAGGAAGTAAAAAAGTTGATTCTCTTTTGTATTTTTCTTTAATTCAAATTCATGTTTACAGTTATATGATGAGAATAAGCCATATTGTTTTCAATTTTTCCATTCAAACATTGTGCATCCTGTGAAAAGACATTTTTGCACTTTATTTACTCAGGCTGCTGCAAGGAACTTTCAATCAATTTCCAGTATGACAAGCTTCCAGGATCTGTCAGTTCTTTGAACTTACCGCAATTATCGTAAATATAACCGTATTCATTAGAAATTTTGTGCAACATGATTGTTCTATCTGTGTATGTGCTAAAAGATTGGCGGAAGGGCAAACAATGCAGACCCTGATCATACTGCTCCTTAGGAGCAGTCTGATTGGTGTCTACATTGTTTCCTCGCTCACTCCTGTCCCACTATTTAATGGGAATACTTTTTTCTGTTATGTTTGTTTACAACTTGCACGTTCTTGCCCTTTCCGATAAGCACGCTTGATCTGTAATGACGTCATTGGAACTGCTCGATTATCCCGCATCGTAGTAAAGTCGGTAAATGTGATTGCTTTATTCGAGGGTCGATAGTATAATGTAACAGTATAAAGTACATTCATTGAAAGGTTTTCGCTTTATTGTTCCGGTATCGAATTTCATATTTCCTGGAAATGCAATGAGAGCATATTTGGGAGCCGGCCAACCCTTTTGCACATTGGCTCTTTTAGCCCACGCCCATAAGTTGTATTGTGTAAGCTTGCACGCAACATTTTATCATTTTTCACACAGTTAACAGTACTGCAAACAAAACACGGTGTGAAAATACAATCACAAGATAACCGAGTGATATGCACGAGAGCATTCACACAGACTAGTTTTACGAACAATTAATCACTGAATATTGCTGATACAATTTAAAAACACTGTCATGTTCAATATATTACTCCGGAAACTAGTAACATTACATTGTCACAAAAGTTTAAATGGCTTTTCAAACTAAGAAGCTATTATTATGTGAGCGACAGGCATGACAAGTTATCACTTATTATTTATTCAACATGTCCACCAATGTGTTGTCTTAAAAAGGGATTTGTATTACGCATTGCCTGATCTCCAGCCTACCTTGCAGTACCTTGAATTAGAGTCAACCATGCGGTGACATGTGCCTACCTTTTAGACCCTTGTGCTGCCTTGCAGTATCCTGCGCTACCTTGCGGTATTTATTATGACCGCTATTATTTGCGTTGTTTTATTCAGTAGGAAGATAATTCTTAAAACTAATTAATAAGTGAAGGTATGTACGCGCACTATTAGACAGAAACGTGACGATAATATAAAAGTGAAGTTTTACGCTAAATAATAGATAAACATCCAAAAATGAGGCAAAGTAAAACGCAGCAATATCTTATTCCGAAAAAAACTTCCCAAAGTTGTAATGTCTTCTTCCAACTGAGGACGTTTATACACATTGTATCTACAAACTTAGACTACTAACATGATGAACGTTTACTAAGCCTGGGAACATGTTTGTCTAAGATATTTCTGTACAAAAATGGTAGGAAGACTTCCGGACTTGATTCTGATCATTCTCAGAGCTAATTGATAGTTGTAGGAGTGCACGCATGGTATTAGACAAAACACGTGGCAATAAGATGCAAGCGAAGCAAAACTTAATAAATAGAGCAATATTTGAGTATTTATTTTTCCTCGCTATCGTTGATGCCGGATAATCTCATGGAAACGGCTTATACTTCATACTCCAAGTTCTGAAATTGTTGCGTTTGGTTTTTATGGTTGCTTCCTTGGTAAATGAACCAAAGGGTAGGTTTTTTAAGAAAATACCCTACTTAAACTTATATCGGAAAATGGCATAACATGGGGATATACGGAATACAAAGCCCTTGCCACCCACCCCAGAAATTAGCATCACGATGATGATGCTGATAATAAAAAATATAATAATTATATTAATAATAATTTGCATATATAGAGAGGCATGATGAAAAACAACCATGCTTCATCATTACATTCTGCTGAAGACTAATGCATCAATTGGTTGATAAAACACTGACGATATGTTGCGAGGCTAAGAAACCTGATAGTCTGGAAAATCTTTGCAGGAAGACTTCCTGGACTAGATTCAAAGTATACTTACAGGTATGAGAAAAAATGTTATATTAGCAAGAAAAGACATCGTATAATAAAAATAAAAAGTGATATCAATATACGTTTCTCCGCTGAAGGAAAATCCTGCGAAATAGTAAATGTCATGACGTGTCTCTCTACGTTTGCCATTGCGCAGTCTGTTCTATGCGTTGCAACACATATAAATTAGGTCAAGTACTTTGTTGAAGAAGAATGGATACCTGAACAGACTATACGGATGTCCAGAGACTTCGCAGACACATAGCCGATCTGTCTGCGTGCCTTTTTTGCTATATTTAGATTACTTTTGAACAACAAACATAGTGTTATGAGTTCTTATTATACGTAGGCACGCTTCTACAGTAAGTTTGATACATGTACAGACAGGTAAAACAACAAAAACTGAATCCTGATCATTTGCTTTGAATTTCCTTTGCTTTCAAATCCTTTGACCTTTCATACTGGCCTTCAAAACCAAACCAACTTCCATTGTCCTGCATTGCAATCTGTGTAAACTGGGATGCATGATACTGGATGGAACAATACTATTGACGTCAGAGCCAATCAGACTAGCTGACTGAAAAGGGCAGAAGCGTGCAAGCGACAAATAAACATTAACTGAAAGCTCCTGACATTCTAAAATATTTCACAATCATTGATGGACAGATTCACGCAGAAGTCGTATGAATGACCATCGCAACTTATTTTGACAGCATGTGCAAATCTTTGACCAAGGGTCTTTGGAATGAGCTGCACAAGGAGAAAGGGTGGCTGTTGTTTAATGTCACGTTTTGATATGTGCATGTCGATTGGTCAGGATCCATATATTGTTACTGCACACAGGGATGACTTCCATCAGGCTACACAGATGCAAATGGAAAGAATCTGCACTATTTGCACACACATGCTTTAAAGCATTTTACTGTTATGTGACTCATAATCATAATAGCAGGTTGGTCCAGTTGATTGATAAATTTATATAACAGTGTGAATTCTTAAACGAGCTTAGTCCAGAAAAGATTTTAAGCTATAAAAGATGTAATGAAATTCCTCAGGAAAGACCATAATAATAGTACATCCCGCCAAAGACGCTGAAAGAAAAGAAGGGATAAACGCCAACGACAATCTTCGATAAATTACTCTCGTCAATCTTATCTTCCACTCCTTTCAGCTTGTTGTAATTCTAAGACAGTTGCATGAACACTTGATAAGACGTCCAACACTAATGGTAATTATTATTGTTATTAATAGTAGTAGTAGTACTTTTCCTTTATTGAATGACAAATGAACAAGATCATATAAAACCAGTTCCGTCAGTGCATGAATATCCTAAAGGTTGAATGATGCCACAGTGTGTTACAAATAACCACATCAAAGAATATGACTTCGCACCATGGACTTATGCGAAAAGCATATATGCCAATATTATTTTTGAGTGGTAAAAACGGATTAACCGATTTACAATGTATTAAAACCTGGCAAAGTTTTAATAAACATCGAGTTAAGGTGTCTACACAATTGCGTATACCTGTATGCATAATGACATCATACCAAATAATAAAGCGATATCTACTGGATATTCGCCAGAGCAGAAACCTTGATTCTGATGGATAGGCATAGACACTCCCCGAGTGCTTTTTATATGATCAGTATGTAGGTTATAAGATGTCGTGATGCACAAAATCTGTGTTGTGAAACGTTTGCAACAAGCCACGTACATTATGTATTTTCCGCATACTGAGTTTTTATTTTTGTTTTAGCTGTTGCGCAGTACATTATCACGGAAGAGAGTTACTCGAGTTGTTTGACGCAACTTATGTGGCAAAGCTTTCAAATTACAAAGTTTCAAACAGGCAGTCTGATTTAAACTATATTATTGAGAATTTGAATGTTTTCGTTTTCATTCGATGTTTAAAGAATACAAGAATAAAACAATATTCTATCGGTGACTCGGTGACTGTACGTCACAATTTATGCTTAATCCAAATACAGTGACAAACATCATAATAATCGACTTCGACGATTTGTACACACGTGCCTAGCACAACAATAATACGAAACTGAAATGCATACTCTTACTTCATAAAGCCGGGCCGGGTAGCGCAATCGGTAGGGCACCTGACTCGTAAGTCAGAGGTCCTGGGTTCGAATCCCGGTCTGGCCACATACTTTCGTTTCTCCTTCCGCCGATTCAAGAAGGGCAGTTGTCAGTTACTGGCGAAAGTATGTGCACTTAGTACTGGTTAACCGCTTAGGAGGTCTAAGCCTGCCCAGGAATAGTGTGGTTAGGTTAACTGACCGTCCCGACATGACCTTAGTTGTTTACCGTGGACGTTAAGCATCAAATCAACCAACCAAACTTACTTCATGCTCTGTCCGGATCAGCATCCAACTAATTTCCTTACAAATATCCTTCAGAACCAACTCTGGGAAAGCAATGTGGGTAAAAATTGAAAACATGTTATCTCAGAGGAAAGGCATTGTTTCGAAAGAAGCAAATCCTTACCTTTAAGAGCTGTCCCAATTGAGAAAGGATGCAAAAAAAAAAAAGAATAAAATCGGCAGAGCTGAACCCATGAAAGCGTACCTATTTACCCTAAATCGATAGCATGAGCAATAATTCACTGTTAGTCATCGAAAAGGTCAGTTTAGTAGCTGTACTGTATGTTTAATCAGTCAGTTTTGCAATCAGGCTATCTTATCCATTAAGATTGACCGATCCTGCACCAGCGCATATAGTTCTGGCACCGAGTTTGTCCATGTTCCTTATATACAGATTGTTGATAGCTTTTGCACATCTATTTTATCTTTTCTACATCTAGTCAAGCTAATTTGCCACAGCCATGCGGCTGATACGGGTAACTGTCACTCAGTACTAAATATCTTAGAATGTCAGGAGCTTTAAGTTAACTTTTGTTTATCATTTGCACGATTTTGCCCTTTCCAATAAGCTTGCCTGATTGATACTGACGTCAGTAAAAGTTTTCTTTTCATTGGCCTTTATCATTTTGAAATAGGTCACTTTGCTGCATCGTCGTGAAATAGGTCACTTGCCTGAGGCCAGTAATATGAGAGACCACTAGTATAAGAGTTCATAGCAAAGTGTATGGCCTGGGTCTGACCTAATCACTTTATATTCGCGGGCAGTTTATTTTCGCTAATATTCGGAAATGTGTTGGCTTGCAAGTCAAAGAATTTCGCTTCGCTTGATCGCAAAATTCATCACAAAACAAAATAATACGCGAAAATTTTATGATTAACACCATAATTTACAATAGGGCCGGTTTTGAATGTCAAGCATGTTTTCAGTTTGATGGACTGCGCACTTGCGAGGTCTGCGTCGAGCAACCGTTCTTCACCACTGAAAACGTATTTGATATTGGTTCTTGTAGCAAATAGTAACGTAATGAGCTGACTATATGCAAAATATCGAGACTCGTTAGGACATCGTTCGTCGTGGCCACATACTTTCGTTTCTCCTTCCGCTGATTCAAGAAGGCCAGTTGTCAGTTACCGGCGAAAGTATGTGCACTTAGTACTGGTTAACCGCTTAGGAAGTTTAAGCCTGCCCAGGAATAGCGTGCTTAGGTAAACTGACCGTCCCGACGTGACCATAGCTGTTTACCGTGGACGAAAAGCAACAAATCAATCAATCAATCGTTCGTCGTTTGCTACATTAGTTTGTAAAATTTCCTCCTACAGAAGACATATTCAGAAGCTTTTTTCTCTTTTCATTTTTTCGATGTCCTTTCATGTAAATACTTCTGTTTTCACTCCTACAATATCAGATGACATTATTTACTTATTTCTTTGAATCTAGTTCAGGAAGTCTTCCTGCTAAGTAAGGTTTCTCCCGTAGCCTTGTAACCTTTCATTTGTGTAGTCATTAGACAGTTGTGGAAAAAATGTCGGCTTCAGTGTTCAGTGTTATAATTTGCAAAGAAAGATATAATATTGTATGTCTCACATCAGTGCGATACAGAGCGCGAGTCTACGAGAATACCTTATTCTCCATTTGTAACCCTCCTTCCTCCCATCCCATACAGAGTGTTAGATGTCAGTAAGTTCGAGGGGGTATTTAAGTCCAAAATCAGGACTTAAGAAGAACGTAGTTATATGGTGCGAACGCGTCAGTTTCAGGGCGCGGAATGAGAACTAGAAGCCGTTTTTGCAGTCCAGTTCGAACCAGCGACAACGAGGAAGATTTATTCCAGTTACCGTACAAAGTCCTTAAATTGGGACATTAAAAATTATACCGTATTTCCTAAAATGGGAAACTTTGGTATTGCAATGCACCCAAAAGATGTAGATGGAATGACAGTGTATGCCCTGATCAGACAGCTCCTTTAGGGGCAGTCTGATCTGGGTATGTGCTGCTTGATCAAATCTATTTGTTCTAATACTTAGAATTTTCAGGTAATGGCCGCCTTAACCCTAGTTCTGGTATTACCTACTTATCTTTGGATTGCACTTTTATTCTATTGTCACGTGGCTGTTTAACACCGCACGTGCACTCCTACACCCACTAATTAGTTTCAAAAATTATTGGATTGTGGTCCGGAAGTCTTCCTGCTATTTTTTTCCAGAATTTTCTCAGACGAATAGGTTCTTAGCCTTGTAAACGTTCACCGCCCCACAATTTCACAGTTGCAGGCATAAAACGATGCAAATAAAAGTATCCTTGGCCTAATGATGCCACTAATAGCAAGACTTTATTTGTTCTAATGTATTCTAGTTGGAAACTTTGCAATTCGATCATAAATGTTCAGGCTTTTGCATTGCGAAATCGACTACATTTTTCAAGAAAACTGTTTGCACACTTGATTTTATAAAGGCCTTTACGTTTCATTGACTAACGTCTATGTTACGTTAACGCTGCTTTGGACAACTGGGCCCAGAATAATTATGACACCAATAATAAAACAATGTGCAAGATTATTGTAACATGCACAGTCAACACTCGATATCTCAAAGTCGAAGTTCAAATCAAACTACTGATATCTCAAAGTAAATTTTCCCCAAAATTTACAGTAGTTTAAGATATCTGGAGTTGATATATAAGGAAAAACTGGAGAAACCTCAAAACTTCATTCTTTGATATAAGAGGGTATTTTGAGATATCAGGGTCTGAGATCACGAGTGACAACTGTAGTTTTAATGTATCTTTCTGCGTATTCTCAATAATACAAGCGTTAGTTCTACCATCGTAAGTTACAACCCTACTCCACATTTTGCCAAATATCTCTACGATTTATTACTCATTCTGTGTTTGGGCTGTGGCACAAGAAAATCGGTTCAATCTGTAATGAAGGAATAATTTAATTTCATCTCTCAGTAAACAACAACCATATTAAGCTAGTATTATTGATGCATGAAATACGCTGATGGTTGACTTGAACCACAGCGTGTTACATATATTATTACATGAAAGACTATATTGTAGGTATTCAATTTTAGAATATCATGAATCGCGCCGTGAAGTGGTGTGAAAAGCAGGTATGCCTCTACTATCCATGTGAGTAAAACGGATTAACCGATTTGTGAAACATATTTGGTGATGATTTATATCAAGCTCGGCTGCTATTTAAAAAGGCAACTATACAGCTACGTATACCTGCATGTCTCATGACGTCATATCACCTAATAAAACGAGCTTTACTGGATCTGTGCTAGAGCTTCAACCTTGATTTTCAAGTTGATAGGTATAACTGATTCACAGAGGTATAAATCATATTATGACAAGAATAAAGGTCATATGATGTCGTGGCGCAAAATGAGCCGCGACACGACAAAACAAACAAAGTGGTTTTGCGCCCAGCGACAGACGCAGATCAGTTTGGGCATTCGCCCAGTCTGGTCTGAGTCTTCGCTGTCCGCATAGAGGTAGCTTAGACCCTTAGCTACCCTTTAAGCGCTTAGCGAAGAGTTTGGTCAGACTAGGCGGATGCACAGGCTGATCTGAGTCTACGCTGGGCGCACATGCAACTTTGTTGCTTTTATCGTGTCGTGGCTCATATATTATATACAGCTAAATCTTGTTACCCTGCCCGACAGGTCATGGAGAGAAATCAAGCTTAACATTGTTCTATGAAAGTAAAAAGTATCCAGGAACTGAAACAAAGACCAGGAACTGAAACAATCAAAATCCAAATCCAGCCCTCAAACCATAGTTGGAAACAACTAAGATTACAAATAATCAAGATACAGAGAACATATGGCCAACCGAGTGAGCAGCTTGTTCCCAAAAGGTGGCCACTCAGCAACCCAAACCGAACCAAAAATAATAATAACATACATAAGGTAAAACATCACAGAAACTCTGACACCAAAAACAGGCAACGAAGAGCCACAACAGAACTACCGCCTTGGAACGGTCAGTAATGAATTACTGGGGGGCTTAAATCGATTTTACAGGCCCAACCTCACCCTCAGTTTCTGAAGTGGTACAAAACATTTAGTTGGTTGTTCGGTTCGCATGATAAAAACTTCTTTTTTGAGAAGCGTCGTGGCTCAATCGGTAAGGCTGGTATCGGTGAATGTCATCCCAGTATAAAGTAAAAAAAAAAGGTACAATAGCCGAGCCACTCTAACCACTCGACCACGGCGCTTCTCTGCTCTGAGGGTACTTGTTTATTTTTCTCGTAGAGATATAGTGGCTTAGTGACATTGTGGTATTGATCCATAGTACCGACATTCAGTTCTACCATCAATAGGTAGAAAAAGTTTTTTTCAGCATTTGAAATGCTTTTAAACGGACAGAAGTCCAATGTGCCACATGTGGTGAAAATCCAGTCATAAAACAGTTGAGTTTGTGATACTTTCCGATATTAACCCAGCAGGCACACGACGTCAAAATGTCGTCGTTCAGACGTCGATGCGACGTCACTACGTCGTATCGACGTCAGAACGACGTCATTTCAACGTCATGTGCCTGCTGGGAAGTCTTTCTCGTTGTAATGGTATGCCGGTATAACTAAGTAAAGTAACGTCCCCTCGTGGAACTGAATAATTTCAAGAATTCGTCTCTTTCATGTGGGATTGCATTGTCTTCTAATTTAAACGCTGCGCAAAGTGCTATAGGAAACGGCCCATTCAGCTCATAGCAGACTTTTTTCGAGCCTCGGAACGTTGGGAACTGTAGTCGTACAGACATGGCTTGTAAAGGCGCGATGCAAGTTTCATAGGCCAGTAAATCATTAACAAAAGCAAAATGACGATCGAAACTATTCAATTATCATTCATAGTGAAGAAACTGCGTACTTGTACTTCTACAGGTGTGGACCAATTTGGTATACACGGGTTATATGGGGAAATTTCATTATCCCTTAATAACTTTTATTATTCTAAATATATTTTTACATCACAAACGGCATCAGAAAGTAAAATTCTTCATCTTTAATATCGTGTTTTAATTTTGATTCTAGCACTAGTACAAAATGGTCTTTTTTGGGTGATTATCTAGAGGTATATAATTTAATTAAACAAATAACAAAATCTCCGTAAAACAACTAGGGCTTACAAATTCGACCGCTTATTTAGAATCAAATTGATACAAAATGTTATGCATCACAAATGGATCAGAAGAGAAGAAAGAATATATTTTTATCTGATGTAATTTTTATTAGTCTAGCTAAATGATAAAATGGTCTTTTTTCATTATTTGTTCAAATTTTAATTGATGATTTTTGTATGCCGGTCGTTTCCGTGCGTTTCCGTCAAAACTTCGGCGAAAGACGACGCGGCTTTAGGTAATAGCCCTGGGCGCAGATTAAATGTATGAAGAGTATGATACACAATTTATGACTGAATATTGTAGTAATGAATTTTCAAGTAGCTAAATTATGCAAATGTAGGTTCATTCAGCCTGCTTGAAACTAAAAGGTGAAAGAATATTTTTTTCTGGTCCAGAGCTGCCCTATAATGTAGACCAAAGTTTCCTGATGTAAGAATGAAATTGAAGCCGTGCGTCCGAAAAATAATTGATGCAAACATATTCAAATTTCAGTCTTCGATCCGGTCTAATTAGCTTTACATAAAGACGAAAAGTCGATCGGCAAACTTCTTTTAAGTTGTGAAATAATTTATATCACTGGTGCCGAATTGAATGACAATTATCTTATGATTGTGTAATTCCAATTAGTAAACTAATGTCGGTGTGTTTCGAAATTGAGCTTTTGCTCAGTAGTTGCTCATTAACGATTGTTTTTGCGAGACAAAGAGACACACTAAGTATCTCTCTCTCTCTCTCTCTCTGTATCTCTCTCTGTCTCATTCCATGTCTCCCTCTCTCTCTCTCCACGTATCTGTAATCATTTGTCTGAATTCGCCTTAAAATCAGTAGTATGTTAGCAAAACAGTTTTACTACTTCTGTTTATTATGAACTTTATGAAATTGTATTATCTAGTTGTCTTTACATTAACAAGCTAATAATTTATTTATTGTCATTTTTATCTTTTTTTATTTCTATTTTTTTTTATTTTTGTAATGTTATTTTTCAGTATCTTTTTTTTTAAATTTATTTTTATTTCTCAGTTTCTTTTCAAGGGATGCCTGCTTTGGTACATAAGAAGAACTTTATTTTTGCTTATATTTTGTTTGTGTTTGAAAATAAACATTCGGCGGACTTTAGATGAAGTAGAGTTTTCGTAAGAACCAGAAAACTGCATACTTTTGTAGCGTTTAAGTTATTTTTGTTTGTTGGTGTTTTTTTTTATTTTTATTTTTTTTTTTTTTTTCACAGACGGTCTTCATGTTAACACTTTTTTGTTTTCTCATATGTTAAAAGTGAAAATACTTCAACAAGGCTCAAATTCAATTATTTCTCTTTGTCGATTTATGTAACTGGGGTATTCATCGTTAAATAAACAATACAAATGACACGGCACGCGTCCACAGTACCGTGTCGCAATAAATAAGCCATGACATGACAAAACAAACAAAGTGACATGTGCGACCAGCGAAGACTCAGATCCGCCTGGACCTTCGCCCATTCTGATTAGAGTCTCCGCTATGCGTTTAAAAGGTAGCTTAGGGTCTAAGCTACCTACATGCCGACAGCAAGGACTCATCATACTTGGCGGATGCCCAGACTGATCTGAGTCTTCGCTCAGCGCACATGCCACTTTGTACAAATGTGTTTTGCCGCGGTCAAATACATATGTATATATTGTCTAAAGACGACGAAGGCAATATGAGAAAAGACCTTTTTCACATTGTTTCCGCCCATGCGCCTAACGCTCAGGTAACGCGTCTTATCTCGATAAATGGCGAGATTTGATTATTAGTATGAATGGCTCGAGATTAATATATAAATACTCAAAACTATATGTCAGAGCGCGTAGAAAAAAATCATGAAATAACTGATGATGGTTGGATGATTTGTGATTTTACGTACTGTTCTTCAGTATTTCAGTCATATCAAGACGACGGCAGAGTGATTATGAAAGGCTGTGTGCAATGGAACCCCTTTTACGGTAGCAAAGATTCTCGCCTCATGCGGGGCTCAAACCCGGATCCGCTTGATCAGTAAGCAAGCGCCTAACCCACTGAGCAACCAGGACTACTTTGAAATAGCTGTTTCAAGTTGAAATGAAGGAATTAAAATACAGAATTTTTATCTATTTACTTTGAAATTAAGACATCAAATATAGAACATTTCTTTATTTTATTGATTAACCCATTTTTGCCCAGTGGAATGTTCTATCCCTATCAAATGAATGTGTCCATTTGTCAATTAAGGGGTGTCTGGCTTAGTTTATTCTGATCATTTTTATAAGAGAAATACCCATTTGTGTAATGCAAACAGTGTAGAGCCTGTTAAGACGCCGTGTTTTCCTGCGTCTGATCTTGGTTTACACTGTTTGCCTATGCTCTTTATATAAGACGCAAGGCCTTAATGGGTTAATTCGTTTATCACCTGGTTACTTTCATATACTCTTCGACTTATTTCTTTATTTTTTTCACCGAAGTACAAACTTAAAGAAATCATATTGTTTGTTTGTTTGTTCGGTCGGTTTGAAGTTTCTACCCATTCTACCGAAATTAGAGTTTTCATCAACTGACTCGGGAATGAAATTCAGTTAAAGCCATAAAGTTCAAATTATCATGACGGAGATAAGAGTATTTAGCCTTAGGGATTAATTTGACACCTGCGATTATCGCCTTTTGTCGTCTAGTTTCGGAGAACTGCCGAAGGATAGCCGGAGATTCTACCTGTATAGCTGTAAGAAATCAATGGTCAGTATCAAATACGAATATTCTGCCAGATGATTCTTTCGTGCTATTATGTAAATATTTTCAAGGGACCCTTGAAAACACGAACAGAGATGAAAGTATTCTTTAAAAGTAAGACATACGAATGTAACATACAGTTCATTGAATCGTCTCATATAACATTAGGGATTTATTTATAAACATCGAGAGGTTTAAAGATTCGATAAAGAAACTCTCGATTGGTTTAGAAATCCCATATTTTAAATCGGAAGATTATTTAACTCTATGTACTGTGCAACTAGAATGTATGCAAAGCATAGTTCCGCATAATATTTCTTTGAAAGAACGTGTTGAGTTATCACACAGCTCTTGAAAGGAGCCTAATCGAAATTTCGGTTTGGACACTTTCAGGAATTTTGCGTTAACGCCAACAGCTCATCTTTGTTCTAATATGCTCTACATAGATATGAGTTGAATAGCACTGTTATAATTTGACGATTGAATCACCGATGCTCCCATTTTTGTTCTTGTTTAAGTTCTTTGTCTTCACAGGAAACCTGTATTGGTTTAGAAAAAGAAAAAAAAAACTTTTAAAGTACAAAATTTTAAGAATTCTTCATTTATATTGTTCTTGATTTTATGATCTAGGCATTAAAATGCCATGAATCCTCGAAACGTATCGTTTAGGACTGATCCTCGAAAGCTGTCGTTTAATTAGGACTGTAACATCATACAGTTTGCCACAAGCTAGAACCAGTTACAAGCACTTAAAGAAATCGCGGAAAGAAGATAATAGGAATCACAAAGGAAAAGCCATCAAAGGGTATTCAACTCTGCTAGCTCGTTTGTAACATGATATATATATTTCGCGTCGCGTCACAGTACATTGTGAGCGATCATCCAAGATTCAGACCAGTCTTGGTTTCTTTGGAGACCAACCAGATTCTTCGCGGCTCGAAATATAGGTTCGACATGGTTCAATTGATTGTTCATGAGAACAGGAAAGACTTTGTTAAGATAACGCAGATGGGCAGATTTATCTGAGTTTATGCTGGTTGCACTAACCCTTACGCAACTTTATTGTAACATAAAAAGATCATATTATCAACTCGAAGTTTCAAAATGTCATCTTAAAACAAATGTTCCAAGCTAAAACTCATTAAACCTATATGAATGCGTTACGAAAGACAACACGTGCGCTGGGATAATGTTTATTGAAAAGTGAGACAAAGCACCTAGCCATAAGGTGAAGATAAGTGCAAGAAGTACTTAAATAAAACAAGTACAAACTGTACGAGTAAATATCATGTTTTTAGTTCATTTTCATGGAGACAAATTTTTTCGAAATATTAAAGACTTTTAAGTCTGGATTTTGTTCTATCATTTTGACCCCCCCTCCCCACCCCGCAATCTTATCCCCTCCATTAAACAAGTGTTAAGAAAATCAAAGGCATCTCCTAATCACCTGATTATTAGGGTCATAAAACAATGCTGTGCTGAAACCACTGTCTGCCTGTGGGGCCCCAGTGGGATAAATTCATGCACCAGTCAAAATGTGAGAGATCAGAACAATATACTACTATTTGTCAAATATAATTTGCTGATAATCAGTCAAAGAGTACATAAATATCAATTTAAAAAAAAAGAGAAAAAAGAAAAAAAAAATGAAAACAAAAAGAACTTAAGGAAGAAAGAAAAAATGATAATTGAATATATTTTACAAATATTTTCTTGTATTATCACTAACTACTATAACCTTTTTTTATATATATTTTCAATGTGTTATTTTCAATTTTCCTTCCCTAAATATTATTTACTTATTTTTATAACTTCTATTAATTTTTTTTTATTTATTATTTTTGTTTTGTGAAGTAAGTCAAATGCTCTGTAATTTAATACATTAATACATTAAGCATTATAATAATCCCAAGAAGTAAAAACTATGCAAGATTTGAAGATGAAATTTTGTTTCAAGGATCACTTCAGAGATCCAAACGACTTGATGAAACCTGTCTTGTGAGCAGTTTGGTGACATTAAACATGTTTTTGACACCTTTTGAAAATAGTGAATTGGTCAAAGTTTATTTGTTTTTACAAGAACTGACACTGTACATTTGTTGGTTTTAGACTGCGATTGGTCAAATATGGATTTATTAAATATCAATATTTTGTTTCCACAGAGTATATTATTTTATTTTGGCTTCTCTCATAATGAATTTAGGTTGTGAAAAGGGATAGATTTGAACTTAAGAGTTTGTAAACATTTCCAGAATATGTGTATCTAAAATGTTTTTCTACACCAAACTTTGATGAATACTAATGCCAGTTATTAAATCAAGGTAGCTCTGTTATTGATTTCCCCCATTTTGGGCCTCTAAGAGACTGCTGGGACACTGGTCTTGAGAAGACAGGCTAGCCAGAGGAGACTTTTATTGGATTAGATAAGGATTACATAACTTACTAATGACAAAAATCCAGGTCTTTAACTACTTCTGAAGGACAATTTATGGCCAGTATTCGTTGTTTGGTTTTTCAGTGGACATTAAGAGAAGCTGACTGTAAGGATCGAGCATTGGACGGAAACTCAAAATTTTGTATTTTGCTAAAAATGTTATGGTTTAAAGCTCTCGACGAAAGATGAAGATTAGTGAAAAGATTAGTGAAATATGTCAAACGGTTCTCGAGATATCTAAGCAATTACTGTTGCCATGGCAACCATTTTTAGGCCGCTCAAATTTTACGTATTTTCATGAATTTCAAAGGGAAAACGTGTCTGTCCTGAAGCAAGTATCAAATAGTTAGCTGGTATGGTGTTTAGGACTAAATGTAATTGTCAGTCTCTGCACCTTCAGAGCACTGGCTACTGCACGTTGTTGAAACCATGGCAACTGGAAGTACATATAGTCGGAGAAAAAATAAAATTTGTGAAAATAGCTCTTTTTCAAATCGAGGTTATTGAAAATGGCAGCCTGACCTGAATATATCATTAACATGTCCTCAAACAGCAACATTAGTACGGTACATAGCAAAAGCAATTAGTTGTAAACTTTCAATTACTACAGAATAAATGCACGTGCAAAGGGTGTCCCTGTCGCATTTACAATTTTACAGAAACAACAGTTTTTTTAGATTTCTTTACCCAATTTCCACACTTTCAGTTTGAATTTGCTTATTAAACAAATAAAGAGTCGCATTTTTATCCCATCTTTGCAAATAACGGCGTAGAAATGTAGTGTTTGATATTGTTTCTATGGTTACAATGCATAAAAATGTGTTACATCAGATCAAAACGACCCTAAACCCATGTAACTAATATACAACTCTTAATTTGCAGTAGAATCGATATGGTTTTAATGTAGTTCAGTACTTGGTTTCCGTATCTCTAATGGTTTTCATTTTTTTTTTCTAATAAACAGATTTAAAGTTGCTGCTTAGATACCCCACCCACTGTATATGCAATAGCAATACCACCGTTTTGTGAAGAGAAAGTGTGTACAAATGTGAAAAAACACGTGATATAGAACTACACGATTAAGAACAATTTTTTTCTTACCAGTGAATTGTCGCTGATGTAAACATGGTGTTGAGCGCGAATCGTAGTTTATATCTCGACGGCGAAGCCGGAGTGAGTTAAGAAAAGCTAAATGTAAGAAACAAGCCGAAAAATCACACGCTCAACCAATATCATAACAAAATGGACATTTCAAACATTTTTATGGCACCACAAATTAACATTTAAATGGCAGACTGGAAAACGAAGAGAGTTAATGACAGGTTTGTAGTTTTATGGCCCTTTCAACAGTACTTAGGTCATGCAACCAGGCATGGGTGATTTTTAAAGACTGTGTGCAATGGCACCCCGTGATTTAAAAAAAAAGAGATTCGAGCAAGGGCTGCTAGCTTAGCACGCAGGCGCTTCCCTCGCTAAGCTACAGAAAAGTGGATGAAATTAGATGGGATGAATAAATCACTCATGAGTACTCGTATACCCAAGATGGCACCCCTATCAGGATTACCTAAATTACACGACTTTCTTGGCTATTCTAGAAGCCCCGGGTAGCACAGTAGGTTAAGGCCTGGCCTGCTGATCAAGTGGTTCAGAGTTCGAGTTCTGCTTGATGCATTAATCTTTCCAACCGCAAGGGGGGGGGGGGGGGGGGGTATCAATAAGGTGGGTTTTCTGCATCCTACCAAAGTTTTCTTTTTTTTAACTGATGGTATACTCCAATGTGTCTAGTTTATTGGACCGTATGTGACTTTGGTCGGAAAGCTCTACTTACTTACTTACTGAGCTATGGGTCCACAGAAGTGGGTGGGGTAATCCAACATGGTTTTAGCCTGTCTTGTAAAAACATTCTCATTTGATAGAAGAGTACAGCAGACAGACAGGATTTGATAAAATGATTAACAGAACATCTAAACTATATTTCCATATCATTTTATTTGGTTTAATTTGAACATATGTTGTCAAAAAAGACTTCCTTTGACATCAGCATTCTTTTTTTTATATTTTTGTCCTCAATTTTCAATATTTCTTGGCCTTATTGTTAAATAAACAGACATGTTATCATCAAACTTATGTCAAGGAAGCACCTTGACAAGGACATTCGGATGATGTGACCAGAATTTCACAATGGCATAGTTTTATGGTCGACTGAACACATAAGCTTGCTTGGAAGATGGTTTTCTTTGTATTTTTACCTAGAAATACGAACCTTTGGTCAAATTACTATTTTAACTGCTATTTTATGCCACACGGCCCCGCCACTGAAGGTGAGGGAATACATATTGGCTTCAGTCTGGATCTCGTTGGCATCTGCATTTGTGTATGTGTCACATATTAAGTCTTCCTGTGACCTTGGAAACAAGGTCAAGGTCATCAAAATCTGACCTTGACCTTGTTTCCAAGGTCAAAGTATGTGACACAGACACAGATGCAGACGCCAAGGAGATCCGATCTGAAGCCAATATGTATTCTCTCACCTTTAGTGGCGGGGGTGTAGGGCATAATATAGCAGTTAGAATAGTATTTTGGCCAAAGGTTCGTAATTCTAGATCAAAATTAAATGAAAAACCATCTTCCAAGCAAGTTTATGTGTTCAGTCGACAATGAAAACTAGGTCATTGTGAAATTCTGGTCACATCATCCGAATGTCCTGGTCAGGGTGCCTCCTTGACATGAGATTGATGACCACTGGTCTGTTAATTTAACAATAAGGTCAAGAATATTGAAAATAGAGGACAAAAATATAAAAAAATGCTGAATGTCAAAGGAAGTCTTGTTTGACAATATATGTTCAAATTAAACCAAATAAAATGATATGGAAATATAGTTTAGATGTTCTGTTAATCATTTTATCAAATCCTGTCTGTCTGCTGTACTCTTCTATCAAATGAGAATGTTTTTACAAGACAGGCTAAAACCATGTTGGATTACCCCACCCACTTCTGTGGACCCATAGCTCAGTAAGTAAGTAAGTAGAGCTTTCCGACCAAAGTCACATACGGTCCAATAAACTAGACACATTGGAGTATACCATCAGTTAAAAAAAGAAAACTTTGGTAGGATGCAGAAAACCCACGTTATTGATACCCCCTTTGAAGACTGGGCAGATGCAAAGGCTCCACTGCACAGCTTTTCATACTCATCCCTCCCCCCCCCCCCCCCCCCCCCGCCCACACACACACACACTTCCCACCATTCCTCCATCCGCATTCCCCAATCCTCCTGATATGACAGAAATACTGTTAAAAAGGACATAAAATCCAAAGTCATTCATCCATCCATTATAACTGTTCTATGTAGTATGACGATCATAGGTAACAGAACATTGCTTAAAATTTCAGTAGGCCTATCCCTCGGTGAATAGACGCTGTAGGCCTTAGTCTACACCACTTTCTGTCCTGAAAAATGCCTCTTCTTGCGTATTACCTGCTTCACAGAGGCAATTCATTCAAAAACATTAGTAAATTTATTTATTTCAACATAAAATAAAGATAAGGCAAAAATACTGCTGCAAATAAAACGGTTTTACTCCGTTCTTCTATTCCGTGATTTCTGCAGACGTTTTGCTCGAGACAACTCTTGTCATCAAATGTACCGAATACAACTGCAACTGCAGTCTTGGTAAATGGACCAATTTCATAGATAAAAAAAAGTCATGGTGAGCATTGTTGACAGTAATCTTATTCTTTCAAAGATACTATCTTTTATTATTAAAGATCATGGATACTACCTGTAGTGTTCGCAGATTTGTAATCGTCAAGGGAGGTAGATAATACCAGTTTGAATTATCTCCCTTCCTACTATTTTACAGTATTGACACATTTCAAAGATGGATAACTTTTAAAGTTTTGCGAGTTTACACCTTTTTTTTACTTTCTTTAACTTCAAATCTTACTCTATCATACATATATTGCCTTATTGTCAAACGTTGTTTTTGTTTTTTTTTTGATGACGGTGCTTCGTTGTGTGAGTGGTATTTTAGTTGGGGTAGCTGAAGCATCAAATGTCTGGGAAAGAGCTGTTTATTCGGTTCACCCTTGCAAGACTTTCATGAACGGCTGTCATTTTATGTATATACTTCTTTCCATATTGGTCTTGAGAAGCCTCGCCCGAGGCTAAGAAATATACATACTGTTCTTTTTTTAGATTTTCTTAATTATACATGTTTTTACTTCTATGTGAATAGTCTATAGGCATGGATCCGATTTCCGAATATATTTCAGGCAAAAACACAAGATAACTAGAAAATGTGTTTATGAAACACTATGTCCCCAACCATATGATTGCCTCTAAAGAAGGTTCATCCCATAATGCTTGCACCTTTGTACCACAGGCTTCAATGCACTAAGTCAAAAAAGGGGCTTAATTCGGTCAAACTTTTAAGATTTGTTTCCGAAAGTATATCATTTCATCTGCATCTTGGGCAATATCTTCCTGCAATAAAATGACAAAGTAGAAAAAAGGGCATTACTCCTGAATTACGAGACTGGCAGAGAAAAAGTCGGGTTTGGTTATTTTTCATGTTCATGCAGCATATAAAATTTCAAGTTCCTATCTCTTATGGTTCTTGGCCGTATGTAAGGGTACCTTTGTACTATAGGCATCAATGCACTCAGTCGAAAAAGGGGCATAACTCAGTCAACAATTCACCAATGTTTTTCCAAACTTGATCAAGTAATCTACACCTTGGACAATGTCTTCCTGCATAAAATCATAATCCTAGCAGCAGGGATTCTTTTTTCACAAGGTTCCATAGGCTAACAATGAAGTACGTCGAAAAAGGAGCATAACTCGGTCAAGAATTCACGATTTTTTTTTTAAAGTTAAACAGGTCATCTACACTTTGGGCTATGTCTTCCTGTAAAAACACGATCCTAGGATCAGGAGTTCTTGAGATATTTAGTTCACAAGGTTTCATAGGCTTACAATGCACTAAGTCGAAAAAGGGGCATGACTCGGTCAAAAATTCATAATTTTTTTCAAAAAGTGATCAGGTCATCTACACATTGAGCAATGTCTTCCTACAAAAAAAAACACAATCATCGCATCAGGGGTTCTTGAGATATTTTGTTCACAAGGTTCCATAGGCTTACAATGAACTAAGTCGAAAAAGGGACATAACTCGGTCAAAAATTCATAAATTCCTTTCGAAAGCTAATCAGGTCATCTATACCTTAGGCAATGCCATCCCGCAAAAATCGTTATCCTAGCATCAGGGTTTCTTGAGATTTTTCACAAGGTTCCATAGACTAAGTCCAAAAAGAGGCATAACTCTGGAAATACGTGACCGGGGAAAAAAGAAAAAAATAAGGGTTCGCTTATTCTTCATGTACATGCCACATATGAAATTTCAAGATCCTAGCATAAGTGGTTCTTGAGTTTCCCAGCTGCCAAAAAGCGTTACGGACAGACGGACGGATAGGCCCAAACCAGTATGCCCCATCAAATTCTCCGAAGAGAGTAGTGAAACACCAAGTGTGATAAAAACATATATGTGACTTGCAATTTTATATATCTGACTAGAGCTAGTCTAGGTTTTGAGGGCAGGATATGAGAACTGATTCCAAAAGTTCATGACTATTGCCAATAGTTATACTAAGCTATTTCTCTCTTTATATGCGTAATTAAAGAAATGTGGAGACTCCTCTTATATTCTAGGTTGGTATTAAACTGTTTGCACATCTTCTTATTGGGCTTTATATCTAATGTTTTAAAGGCCCCATTGCTCTATCAGCATGAAATATCTTATCGCGAGTATCGCTGCAAACTTCTCATTACAGTTTCTTCATTGCATATGATCGTGATTGGCCGGCTTTGAAAAATCAAAACGTCCTTGAGTTTCTCACAAAAACGATTTGAAAAATATCTAGGTCATTTTGGTTGGCAACTAAAATGACCTACTTTCGATTTCACATGACATGTTTCATTACGTGATAAAAGTACAAGGTACAAGAGGTAACAATACAAGGTACAGGAGGTAAAAATACAAGGTACATTAGTTTAATAGTTGATAAAAATACAATGTAAGGCAAGAATCCCATTCCTTGTCTCGCTGCTGTGTGAGTTAATTACCCAACGGGGAACCAGAAACGAACACCGTATTTTTTCGGAGAGACTTGTCATTTTTTTTACAAAATACCTTATTCCTTCTTTTTATGCCAGTTATATGACACAAAAAGCACATCAACCGACATATTATCATCGATACTGAAGGCTGTACCAATTTTATAAGGATTTGTGCTTCAACGATTTTTACCACTGATAGGACTATGGAGACTTTAGAACTGAGACAGTTGGTTTCTTTCATAGTTTTAAAATTAACACGAAGTTTAGATATATCCAACGGACCTTTTTCTATTTTTTTTCGGGTTTTCAACTTAGTAATTTTCGGGGCTTCAACACTATCAAAGTGCATACAACTTATATGCTGTGTGCGCAACTCCTCGCAGAGTTTTTATATACCAACCTTTGTGAAACTATGCAAGTGTTTTTAACTTTTATTACGATTTTTTTCGTTCAGGCCGCGCAGCATTTCTTTCTCCAATAGACTTACTGCCTCTGACATTGTGGCACTCTATAAACATTGTTGCTAAAACATCCTGTTTTTCCTAAATTTCAAGCTAAAATGTTGATCAATGAGATCAAAAAGGAAAGAGAAAAAAACACACCCTGCACTTCCTCAAACTTTCAGGATGCTGGCAAAAAGAAGTTTTGATAAGTTTAGCTGTAGCATTCGAGCCAAAACGTGAGGATGGATGCTTTATAGCAACAGCGAATTCAGAGCATCAGATACCTTCCTAACAAATCAACAACTTATGGATAGAACAAGAACTGAAGATCCTAACCAGGCTGGATGGTGTTCCAAACGATCTGAGGCCTGGCTTTAAAACCATTCAAAACGACATATATCCTGGTTAACTGCACATATGACACCTACGTCAAACAATAACCTTGTCGCACGAAAAAAATGATAAAAGAACCAGAAAGGCAAGCACAAGTAAAAAGGTTTAGTTTAAACAATAGTTTATTTCCATATAAACAGCATATCCAATATACATAAATTCGTCTGGATTAGACAGCAAGCTAGAGCTCAAAGACGCCATCTGCCAGTGCAGTGAAGCGGTTTCGTGCACCTTAAAACAGGAAACGTGATTACCTCTGTGGATTTGACAATGCAAGAGGTTTGACTGGGTATTCTACTTGTTATGTAACAATGGAAAAAATTACCAAAAGCGTAATACTCGATTATATGAAATGATAAATAAAGTCCTTTCCTGTGGTGTGTCAGACTTAACTCTTTCGGTGCCAAAGTCGCAAAAATGCGACATTGCAAACAGCGTATATCCAGATCAGCCGGCTCTTAAAAGAGCCGTCTGATCAGGATCTACACTGTTTGCCATTCAAATATGAACTTAAAAAGCCTGATTTTATGAAAAATGTCTTTAGATTGTTAAAATTTCCAATTACAAATCTGTCGTCTGATGATTTGAGCAGACGAAAATTTGTCGTCTGAAAAATTTGGCGCCGAAAGAGTTAAAGTATAACACTGGAAAACTCTCTGTTAACCCAGCAGTAAATGGGTACTTCTTTCGAATCGGTGAAGGATATGGCATCAAAGGAAGAGGAAATATCTCCGCTAATCTTTAACCCTTACTGCTCCCACATCTTCTAGGCTATGGAAAGCCTTTAATTTTTTTATTGTTTTTCAAAAAATAGAGAATAATAATAGTTATTATATTAAAAAAATAAATAAGAATGAAAAAAATTAAACAAATAAATAAAATCATAAAAAATAACTTCAGGAAAATATTTTTTTTTCCGATAGCATGTGAATGTTGCACTGTTCCGACCAATATTCACCTACTAAATTTTATCCATTTTCCCTCTTAATCTGTTACAAACTGAATTAAAGTCACAAAATCATGTTTTCACATAGGCAGAAACTCATTTTTCAAAAGACCTGGAAAAGGGTCAGTCTATTTTTTAGCATGAAGACATAAGTATAAATACCTTGAGACATTATCAATCAGACATTTGCAGACATTAATATTCGGTCGCAAAAAACAACAACAAAAAACACACACAAAAAAACACGATAGTATATTAATATTTAAGCATGCTGCAGACAAATTACATAACTTGTCAGATCATTTAAATTCTTTAAAACTTTATTTCAATAGTCAGCTAAACTAAGAGTGGTTCTGATAATCATAAACTAAACTACTCAAAGTATGCTAAGAACAAGAATATTTAAGTACATAATTATATCATAGTTGCGATATTTCTTTGTTGTTTATTTTACAAACATTTCAATGTCATTTCTTTCTTGATGTAGACAAAAGTGTTAAAGTTAAATCGATTTAAGCCCCCCAGTAATTCATTACTGACCGTTCCAAGGCGGTAGTTCTGTTGTGGTTCTTTGTTGCTTGTTTTTGGTGTCAGAGTTTCTGTGATGTTTTACCTTATGTATGTTATTATTATTTTTGGTTCGGTTTGGGTTGCTGAGTGGCCACCTTTTGGGAACAAGCTGCTCACTCGGTTGGCCATATGTTCTCTGTATCTTGATTATTTGTAATCTTAGTTGTTTCCAACTATGGTTTGAGGGCTGGATTTGGATTTTGATTGTTTCAGTTCCTGGTCTTTGCATACTTTTACTTTTACTGTGTTCTACATGTTTTTTTTTTTTTTTTTTGTTTTTTTTTTTTAGATTTGATTAGAAAGACCAATCCAAATGGAGATTTTGATAAAATTTGTAATTTTCAAAATTTGCCAAAAAGCTGTCGATGCAACCTGGTATAGGATTAATATTGAGTATGTGAGCCACTGCTGTCAATGACAGCTTGACATCGTCTCCTCATGCTCCCTGTCATGTTCCAGATTATACTTTGAGGAATGTAGTTCCATTCGTGACCAGCATAACACCGAGCTCCTTGATACTTTCTGGTTGGACCTGACGGGCTGAAAGTCGAAGCTGCAACTCATTACACATATGCTCGATGGTATTGAGGCCATAGGGTCGCACTGGCCAGTCCAGACGTGCAATACACTCTCTTCGCAGGTACTCTTACACAACATGTGCAGTTAGGGGACGGGCATTGTCGTCTATTAAAATAAATCCCTCACCTACTGGCTACTTCACTAGCCTACAATCTTACCAGGGTATCCTATACCAATTTCAAATCTGAAACAGAGCCAGTAACTTTCATATTCGATTGTTATTCTTTTATCTGAGATACTGATATCTCAAAGAACCCGCTTATGTCAGAGAAAACTTATGGAATGTTTTGACACGTTTCCGAAATTCTTTACATTTCAGCTCCTGCAATCTCAAATCTTCTGATATCTCGAACTAAATGCTCGTATCCCTTGGACCGAGATAATGGGGGTCGACTGTCTCACAAAAATTGCTAATCTGCGCATGCGGACCATCAAGAAACAAACATCAACAACGTGTTTGAGAGCAGATAGCTCATTGTTATTACATGATTAATTAGATTAAATACATTGTGTTATGAGGAATCAATAGCTAGAAGACAGTGGGTTAATTATGTAATTTTGGTGGCTTCGTTAATTAACGAAATTTGCAAGTTTTTCTTAACCATTGTTTTTGCTGGTAATAGCTCTGCCAGACCAAGAAACTGTACAAGTGACTACGTGTTTGCAAGCAGATAGTCTGCAGTTATCATGACCGAATAAACCATTTATTTGACCTAATAATAATTGTTTAGTGTCACAACAATTAGCAGATTTATATTGTAATGGAATAAAATTATTTTATCGAGTATTTTCGAAAGCCTCTCAGGTGAAAAGGGTGGCTAATGGTAAGCTTATCTGACAGAACAGAAGTATCATTTTATGGCTGTTTATGAATTGATTAGAATTTTATGGCTGTTTATAAATTGATTAGAATGGCCTAGCGGCCATCTGCTTATAAGAGCTGACCTCCTTTTTTTGTTTTCGCTTGTCTTCCGTTTCTTTGAGCGCCATCTATATTGTTGGTATTACAATCTCTGATCATTGCCTTTTCTTTTTTTATTATATTGCTTCAGGAGGACAGATGTCACATTTTGGGTAAATTTACTTCAACCAAAGCGATTGTATGTCCAATATCGGTTTAGTATTGTGCAAAGAAACAACCTATCACAAAAAAGGAATTTTCTAAGAGTGAGTATCATTTCTAAGATCGATGCAGCTAATCGGAATGATTCAGCACTAATAACGCCTACACAAAGGTCAATATACGGTCGCGAAACAAGTCAACAAAACATGCATATTCATGAGTCATTATCTCTTCGACTGCAAGTGACACTTAAGGTAAATGGTTACACTTTCAAGAGAAACAACTCTGACATTTCCATTTTTTATCCAACTTTTCAATAGGGGTCAACACTTAAAAGGAAAGGATTTGTTCCATCAGGAACAAATTCTTTCTTTTAAGAGTTGACCCCTTTTAGAGTGGGCTTCGACAACCAGTTAACCAAACAGGAAGTCAAAATTAGTGTCTCCCTTTGAAACATGGCGGAAAACATGCTGGTATGCGCATAAACCTGAATTTATTTGCATTTGAGCTGCGCTACCAGAAAAAGTGCATCGATGCATGTGTGAACACTGCAGACCTAGATCATTAGATAAGCCTGTTCACTCAAACTCTCTGATCGGAATCTTCAGAAATCGCTATATGGATGTACTGTATCCATAGACTGTTTATGCGAACTGCAGGAACGTCGACTAGACTCCGCAGATGCGCTGGCCGGTCTGAATTCTTTCTGTTCACATTTCTGATGGCATGGCTCCTTTGTAGCTATATTGAGTGGGCAACATCTGCTTGTCAATCTATTACTTATCAAAAGTCAGATTCATTCTGCTTACGTTCGTCTGAAGAAACAAAGGATTTCTTAGTAAAGTATCATGATGTAAATATTCAGGCTTCATACGTTGCAGCCAGTCTGGCTCTACTCGTCAAAAATAGGGTGTCTGAAACATAAGCTAACAACCAAATCCTTGAGAAACAATAAAATGTACCCCTATTTATATGATTAAAATTGTGTACCCACATTCTATCACCAGACGTGACAGTTGATTCGTTTTTTATAATGATTAAAACACAAATTTTGTGTTGAGACGATTTTACCTCTTGTAGGACGATGGAGACTGTAGTACATACGACTTGCTTTTATTTAATGGTGTCCATATAAATTAACTGGAAAAATCGTCGTTTCCTTGGTACCTCGCAAACAGGAACTCAGGTGACAATTCCAAACAAGTTTTGTGAAATGCCACCAGGATACGGTTACATTCTTGAGCAAACGAACTTAGAAAAACAAAACATAATATGCTCTTGTTTTTCAAGTGAAGCTAGCCTCGTGTTAAGAAACCCATCTTTAAACCAATGCAAACTGGGCAAGCCCAACCAGCCTGTGCAGTCCCATTTTAAAGCTGAATGAATACACTTTTAGGGGTAGGATCCCTGTCATTTTAATTTTTGCCTCCCTTCTCAATTTGGGTCAACTCCTAATACAAATCATTAATTTTGCTCTCGTAGGAGCAAATCTCTTTCCTGAAAGAGTATTTCTACTTTGAAAGGGTGTTGCTTTCTAGGAAATCGAACAGGAAGTCACAAATATTACCCCATTTGGCAAAAATGGAAGAAAAACTTAGAGGGTTACCATCCGTACTATGCTGCCGACTTTTGTCAGAGTGTACTGCTCTTACTCAGAGTAGCGTAATTAGCATTTACCTGAAAACAAGTTTTAGTTATAATGCGACACAGATATTGTTTCATAAACTTGTTAATATCAATCTGTACAATAAACTCGACAGAATCACGAAAACGCATAATACATCCTAATAGGCTACTTGACATAAATTTATTTATGACAGTCGGTTGGGAAGGACAATAAAAATTACATTTAAACATGATATGCAAACATCTGCACTTTAATGCTTCAACCCACTTTTAGGCAATCTGCACCACATGCAAGCAATTTATTCCACCCTCACCTTCACGCCTACAATTTGAATAAACGATATTTTGCAAATATGTACTTTTTGTTCTTACAGTTAAACTTTTTGCGTTTCTTATCATTTGTGTCGTTTTGTCATTTTAACTTCCATCTGGGACATTTTGTTCTTACTTTCTCTAATATCCGTCAGTGTTAATGACCCTCTATATTGTTGTACTTGTGCAGCATACGTCACTACCAGAAACAAGCCCTCCCACATAAATCATTGATGTACTTCCAAGGAAAGCGACTCCACCGTTTTCCTTTTCCTGGCCTCCCGTCTCAAAGGAGGTCGACTCATAGAGAAAAGAATTTGCTCCCCAAAGAGAAAATTCTTTCCTTTAGGAGTAGACCCCATTTTAGAAGGGTTTCCTCCCCCAGGCAATTCAAAGGAAGTCACGGAAGTTGTTTCCCTTTGTAGAAATGACAGGAATATGGAGATTGTTCCAAACAACTTAATTCCGCTGACATTTCAAGACTGTTTCTTTGTCATGCTATGACAATAAAAGGTGCTCGATTTCATGTTAGTTTCTGAAACATTAAACTCATAAATGGCATTATGACGTCAACAGTAGTACATTTCATGAGGTTTCAAGTTCGTGCAGAATGTTTTGGACTGTCAGTTGCAGATATCTGTGTCTGACGTGTGCTTTCAGAAATCTAAGGTCAATCATAAAATGAAATGACTTGCAAGGACATTCGAGTGGGAAGTACATACAACTAATGTACAAGATCTAGTTACATAGAACTGTATCTGTAGTTTGAAAGAGCATGATGCTTTAGCGAGCTTTTATGACTTTATGATTTTAATTCAACTTATATGAAATAAAGCTAAGCTGTAGTTTCAGACATTATGTTTCTAGGGTTGCCATTCACAGTTTCGCACTTTTGACAGTGGACAAAAAAGCTGGTATTTGGGGGAAGGCTTAAATCTTTGGCTAGAAATTCTTTCCGCCTCCTGATATGCAGGAAACATTTCCTCCTTTTGAGCAAGCATGTATCAGGAAATAAAAACCTGAATCTATTTCCTACCTCTAAAACCATCCAATCACTGTGCGGCATGGATGAGAAACTGTGGCTGCATTAAAAATGCTCGATGTTTAACTGTCGTAATATTAGTGCCCAGTTTCAAGGAAAAAATAGCAGAAAATCTAAACGGCTGGCAGGTATTCAGTTGCAACTGAAAGCGATCATCTGAAAGCCCTCTAGGTACATCTGTAATCTTTAGGGTTCAACAATTGCCCTGCTCCTGAGTGGAGCATGGGTGATTATGTCATTTTTGACTAAACCATCGAAGTGTCATGTGCGCCCAGCGAAGACTCCGATCAGCCTGCGTGTCCACCCAGTCTGATCAAAGTCTTCGCTGTCGGCATGGAGGTACATGTAGCTTAGACTTCTGTCACTTCATATGACCAAACTATCTACCATGACGAATTTCATTTTAATACACATTGAAATAAGCCTGCAGCAAAATAGCCCAAAGAATTTTCTCCATTCGTATCCCTGTAGCCTTGGTCGCGTAGCCTATGCACCAAGAAAACGGTAGGTTTATCAAAAAAAAGAAACTAGAAACAAATGATCTGAGAATACGCTGCTGATTATGTCTCTCTTACTTGGCATATTAAGGACATATAAAGCATAACTTTAAGCAATGGATTATACTATACATGCTTTATCCATACCATCGCAGATATAATTGACCATACGTTACAGTAGCAAAGTTCTGGAAAGCTTAACGTTGCCTTTGTTACTTCTTTAAGGAGCAGTTATTGAAAGGTAACTTACACATGAATCCATGATTGCTATGATAACAGAGGTACGAGATTCTCCATATCCACACGGATATACTACATATTGCACCTTGCAATGGGAAAGGTCCGCTTTCAGGTGGAAGCAACTTTATCATGTTTATTGTCGCCATCAAATTAGTAAATCCCGCTTTACAAGAGCTAAGTTGTCCGCAAACGCAAACAGGACGTAAGAAAACGCTGATTCTCTTTGCTTTTTCTTTAATTGAAATTCTTGTTTACAGTCATATGATTACAATAAGCCGTGTAGTTTTAATTTATTCATTCGATTCAAACATTGTGCATCCTGTCAATAGACATTTTTGCACTTTATTTACTCTGGCTGCTGCAAGGAACTTTTAATCAATTTCCAGTATGACAAGCTTCCAGGATCTGTCAGTTCTTTGAACTTACCGCAATAATCCTAATTAGTGATACACTTAACCCATTTCTGTATTTATCCGAAAATTTGATCAAGGTTATTGTATTGTCTGGTTATGTTTTAAAAATTTGCTTGGGGGAAGGACAAACAGTGCAGACCCTGATCGTACTGCACCTCAGGAGCAGTCTGATTGGTGTCTACAGTGTTTCCTCCCTCACTCCTGTCCCACTATTTAATGGCAGTACGCTTTGATGTTATGTTTGTTTACAACTTGCACGTTCTTGCCCTTTCCGATAAGCACGCTTGATCAGTAATGACGTCATTGGAACTGCTCGATTATCCCGCATCGTAGTAAAGTCGGTAAATGTGATTGCTTTATTCGAGGGTCGATAGTATAATGTAACAATATAAAGTACATTCATTGAAAGGTTTTTGCTTTATTGTTCTGGTATCGTATTTCATATTTCCTGGAAATGCAATGAGAGCATTTTTTGGAAGCCGGCCAACCCGGCTGCACATTGGCTCTTTAGCCCACGCCCTTAAGCTGTATTATGTAAGCTTGCACGCAATATTTTATCATTTTTCACAGAGTTAACAGTACTGAAAACAAAACACAGTGTAAAAATAAAATCACAAGATAACCGAGTAATATGCACGAGAGCATTCACACAGACTAGTTTTACAAACAATTAATCACTGAATATTACTGACATAATTTAAAAACATTGTCGTGTTCAATATCTTATTCCGGAAAGTAGTAAAATTGCATCGTCCCAAAAGTTTAAATGGCTCTTCACACTATGAATGCTATTATTATGTGAGTGACACGCATGACAACTTATCATGTACTATATGAGCCGCGACACGACAAAACCAACAATGTGGTCGTGCGCCCAGCGCAGACTAAGATCAGCCTGGACATCCTCCAAGTTAGATCAGACTCTTCAGTAAGTGCTCAAAGGGTAGCTAAGGGTCTAAGCTACCTTCAAGCGGACAGCGAAGACTCTGATCAGACTGGGCGGATGCCCAGGCTGATCTGAGTCTGCGCTGTGCGCACAATCACATTGTTGGTTTTGTCGCGTCGCGGCTCATATATTCAACATGTCCACCAATGTGATGTCTTAAAAAGCTATTTGTATTACGCAATACCCGATCTCCAGCCTACCTTGCAGTATCTTTAATTAGAGTCAACCTTGCAGTGACATGTGCCTACCTTTTACAACCTTGTGCTACATTGCAGTATCCTGTGCTACCTTGCGGCATTTACTGTGACCGCTATTATTTGCATTGTTTTCATGCAGTAGGAAGATAATTCTTAAAGCTAATTGATAAGTGAAGGTGTGCACGCGCACTATCAGACAGAAACGTGACAATAATATAAAGATGAAGTTTAATGCTAAATTAACAAGAAAATTCGAATCAATTCAAGGGCATTAAATCAAGCACTACTGAAGCGATTATGACAAACCTTAATGTGCACTGCCATGATAGAACATAATTATTTTAAGCTTTATGAAATCCCATTTATTGGTTCTTAGTTATGATTCAATTTGTTGATTTTAAACCAATTCAAGGGCAATAACTCATTTCTTACTGAAGCAATTGACAAAATGTAAAATGCACCAATGTGTTACGGTGATACATAAGTAGTATAAGTTTCATAAAATTCTATTGATTGATTACTTAGTTATGGCTGTATTGTCAATCTTAAATTCATTCAAGGGCAATAACTCATGCACTACTGATGCCATTCTGGCGAAACTGTCTATGCATGACCTCCTTATGGTGATACATATTTAATTTTAGTTTCATGAAGTTTTTGTAATTGGTTACTTAGTTATCATCGTTATGGCTCATTTTATTAATTTTAAGTCAATTACAGGGCAATAACTCATGCACAACTTAAGTCAGTCTAACGTAACTTCACGTGCATCAGCACTTTATAGTGATATATATTCATTTTATGTTTTATGAAATTCCGTCCTTTGGTTACTTAGTTATGGCTCCGGACGGACGGATTTTATCAATTTTAAGTCATTTAAAGGGCAATAACTCATGCATTACTGAAGCCAGTCTGACAAAAATTCCCGGGCGTCAGCGCATTGTAGTGATATATATTTATTTCAAGTTTCATGAAATTCCGTCCAGTGGTTACTTAGTTATGGCTCCGGATGGACGGACGGAAGGACGGACGGATGGACGGAGGAACATGGAGAAAACTATATCCCTCCGCCTTCGGCGGGGGATAATAAACGTACAAAAATGAGACAAAGTAAAAACACAGCAATATTTTTTTTTCGGAAAAAATCTTCCCAAAGTTGTAATGTTTTCTTGAACTGTGGATGTTATTTTTGCATTGTTTGTACACATTGTTTCTACAAACTTAAACTACTAACACGATGAACGCTTACTAGGCCTGGGACCATGCTTGTCTCAGATATCTTTGTACAAATATAGTAGGAAGACTTCCGGACTTTATTCTGATCATTCTCAGATCTAATTGATAGTTGTAGGAGTGCACGCGCGGAATTAGACAAAAAAAAAACGTGACAATAAGATGCAAGAGAAGCAAAACTAAATCAATAGAGCAAAATTGAAGTATTTCTCTCTCACTATCATTGATGCTGGGTGATCTCATGGAAACGGCTTATGCTTATGCTGCATACTCCGTGTCCTGAAATTGTTGTGTTTAGTCTTTATAGTTGCTCTCTTGGTAAGGTCCCAGTCTCACTATCACGTTTTGAGGGCTAAGTTGTAATATGGTTCCCGCCCTACGCTTGGCAAAAAATGTACCCTGTTTTGTAGGTATTTAGGTGTTACTTGTTTTCTAGTACAGTTTAAATACGTTTACTGTGATTTACTTCGTATTACCCCGTTATCAAACGACTTAGTGCCACGCTTTCAGAAAGGATGAGAACATTTTACTTACCTACTACGATTCCGTACGTTTTACTAGGGGCTGCTAGGTAGTGTCAGGGATAACTGCCTAGTCAAAGTGATGTTTAGGTATATATCGCAAAACATACCAAATCGTAATAGAACGCAGAATAAAACGTCACAATAAGTACTACTTTAAGACGTAAGAAAGCGTATATAATGCGTAGTACGTACAAGACCTATGCTGCAATTCGTTTTACTATGCATACAGTAGGTATTTCGAGTTTCAAGCTGAAGTTTCAATTCAAAAGTATCTAGACCACGTATGTAGCGGCTGTTTATATCCGTAAAGAATACGTAATCACTACGTTTCAATACGCATATTCCCGTTTTGGTACGTCTTAAATACGTAGGAAAACCTAGTCCTCAATACGTGGCAGTGAGACTTGAGCATAGAGGACCTCTAGGTTATTCTTGTTACGTTTTTGTACGTATTTAATGCGGTTCAGCTTCGTTTTAGAACGTTTTGACTACGCTTTAGTACGGGTTGCTACATTTTACTAGGTATGCGCTGCGTATATCAAAATGCCATGTTTGAGTTATTCTAAATCAAACGTAACTAGGCCACGTATTTAGCTATTTCTACACGCATAGTCACTATGTTATGCTGCCGTTTTGCTCCTTTTTTCAGAATGTTCCTCCAGAGCAAATTTCATAGTTGTAGGGAATCTCATTCAAAGAAATTTAACCTTAGCAACAGCATAGCAACGCTTAAGTCGTTTTATGAATACGGCACCAGATCGTGCAAAATATGGAAATTCATAAGGACGTCGTTCTCTGTGTACATTAACTTGTAAGATTTCCTCCTGCAGAAGGATTACTTTCGAGTGCGTTCTCTCGTCTTAAAATAACTCTTTTACATCTTAATTTGACATTACTGCAGCTGGTTTTGTGTCGTGTGACTGCCGTTAAGCGTCTCTCCGTACATTATCCAGAGTGCAGATTGAATTTTATTTTTCTCCTTACGATCGGACTATATATTCTGAAAGATCAGACATCTTTGACTGGTTTAAATTCTAATTCTAGATCATCCCTTTTAAATCATTTGACCCTTCTGATATTAATCGGTCTTTGAATCGGCTGCCTTATTAAAATTAGGAAACTACAGACTAAGTATACTTTTCTCTAGCGTTCGTCACCAGGTATTGTCAGGGTCACTGTAGAGGCTTGAGGAGCCGAAACTTCGAAGTACGCCCATGTACCTTCTTTTGAATGTGTCCTCTGTTCTTGAAGGAACTCCTTTAGGTTTTAATTATATTTAGATGTTGATTTTTCTCTCTACTTCACAGTGTCCTTTTATGTGAATACTTCTTATTTCACTCCTACAGCATCAGATGACATTCTCATGTTACGTTTTTCTTTGAATACAGTCCAGGAAGTCTTTCTGCTAAGTAAGGTTTCTCTCGTAGCCTTGTAACCTTTCATTTGTGTACTCATTAGACGGATGTGGAAAAAATGTAGGCTTCAGTGTTCAGTGCCATAAATGTCATTTGCAATGAAAGATATAATGTTTTATGTCTTACATCAGTGCGATTTTTAGAGAGAGACAGAGAGGGTAGGAGGAGAAAGCGAGAGTCTGAAATACTTTATTTTTCATTTGTAACCCTCCTACCTCCCATCCCTTACAAAGTGTTAGATGTCAATAAGTTCGAGAGGGTAATGAAATCCAACATCAGGACTTAAGAAGCACGTAGCTATATGGTGCGAACGCGATAGTTTTAGGGAACGGAATGTGAACTAAAGGCCGTTTTAAGTCCAGTCCGCACGGAGGATTTCTTCCAGTTACAGTAAAAATGCTAAAACATTGGACATTAAAAAATTATACCGTATTTGTCCTAAAATGGAAAACCTTGGTATTACAATGCAGCCATGCGTCAAAAGATGCAGAGAATATGACATACAGTGCATACACTGATCAGACCGCCTTTAGGGGCAGTCTGATTTGGGTCTGTACTGCTTGATCAAATCAATTTGTTCCAATACTTGGACTTTTCACGTAACGTCCGTCTAATCCCTAATGTTGGTACTACCTACTCAACTTTGAATTGCACTTTTATTTTATTGTCACGTGGCTGTTTAATACCGCACGTGCACTCCTACACCCAATAATTTGCTTTAAGAATTATTGGATTGTGGTCCGGAAGTCTTCCTGCTATTTTTTCCAGAATTTTCTCAGACAAATGAGCCGCGACACAAACCAACAAAGTGGTTGTGCGCCCAGCGCAGACTCAGATCAGCCTGGGCATCCGCCCAGTCTGATCAGAGTCTTCACTGTCCGCATGGAGGTAGCTTAGACCCTTAGGTACCCTTTGAGCACTGAACAAAGAGTCCGGTCAAACAATGCTGATCTGAGTCTGCGCTGGGCGCACAACCACTTTGTTTGTTTTCTCGTGTCGCGGCTCAAATAGGTTCACAGCCTTGTAAACGTTCACCGCCTCAGCAATTTCATGATTGCAGGCATAAAACGATGCAAATAGAAGTATCCTTGGCCTAATGATGCCATTAAAAGCGAGACCTTATCTGTTCTAATGTATTCTAGATGAAAACGTTGCAATTTAGTCAAAAATGTTAGGGATTTTTCATTGCGAAATCGCCCACATTTTTCATGAAAACTGTATGTACACTTGATTTTATATAAGTGGCTATTGTCTTTCTTATGCTAACGCAGCTTAGACAACTGGACCCAGAACAATTATGAAACCAATAAAAAACACTCAAATGTGCAAGGTAATGGTAACAGGCACTGTCAACTCTCGATATCTCAAAGTCGAAGTCCATATCAAACTACTGATATCTCAAAGAATGGATTTCGAGATATCAGGGTCTGAGATCACGTGCGACAATTGTAGTTTTAACGTATCTTTCTGCATATTCTCAATAATAGCGAGCACTCGCTTGCAGGCGCATAGCGCCTGCAATTCAAAGTTCCGAAGGAGCTTTGAAAGAGCGGGAGCTCTATAGTAGAGGATTGGTAAGACATGTTTATACCTGTAAGATAAATTACTTTCAATGGAATTCGTAACAACCCCAAACGGAAGTTACGATTAGACTGTTTCGAACAGAAATCAACGAAAAAATAAGAACTACAGGGCGTACAGTCATTCTGTCGCTAACGGTTACGTAATGACGTCAAACGTTCTGTTTGAGAAAAACAAGATGGCGTCAACGTTAACCGCTTCTGTGATCACACAAAATGCAAGGAGGCTGAGCGTTGGGTGAAATTTAAAGGAAATAAGGCACCGTAGAGAAGGAACTTGAAAGTATAGCCCGTTTTCCGAGGCGATAGTGGGGAAATCTGTTTTCTGACAGTTTCTCAGTTTGTAGACGGAGTTTGCAGCTGTGGAGTTGCAATGCATTTATTACAAATTCATACGACAAAAAACATTGTGAAATTGAAATCAGAATCTTACAATGAGTAGTCAGATCAGGGTCTACACTTCGATTACGCATTTTTGTCCGAAAGTTTAGAGTTAACGTGGTAGCAGCCTTGGATATCATACCACCCACACATTGTAAAGAGCGATGTGCTCGCCTATACATAGGCAGTGCCTATTTTCATATTAAAAGCATTGGTTCTACCATCGTAAGTTACAACCCTACTCCACATTTTGTCAGTTTAGAACAGCTCAATATCTGTACGATTTATTACTCATTCTGTATTTGGGCTGTGGCACAAGAAAATCGGTTCAATCTATATACTATAAGGAATGAATAATTTGATTTCATCTCGCAGTTAACAACAAATGCTTTCAATCATATTGATGCATGAAATACGCTGATGGTTGTCTTGAGCCACAGTGTGTTACATATATAATTACATGAAAGACTATATTGTATATATTCAATTTTAGAATATCATGAATCGCGCCGTGAAGTAATGTGAAAAGCATCTATTCCTCTATTAACGCATTAAACGATTTGTGTAACATATTTGGTGATGATTTATATCAAGCTCGGCTGCTGTTTAAAAAGGCGACTATACAGCTACGTATACCTGCATGTCTCATGACGTCATATCATCTAATAAAACAGCTTTTACTGGATCTGTGCCAGAGCTTCAACCTTGATTTTCAAGTTGATAGGTATAAATGATTCACAGAGGTATCTATAGATCATTTACAGGTACTAGTTTTATGACAGGAATGAGTGTCATAAGATGTCGTAATGCAAAAGTGAATATTTATATTGTATAAACAACTAAATTTTGTAACCCTACCCGACGGGTCATGGAGGGAGATGAAGCTTAAAACATTGTTCCATGTCGTAACAGCGCGTTTGCTAGACGCATAATACGGAAAAATTGCGAAACACCTGGGATACACGGAGCAGAAAGTACTTGTCACCTACTCTCGAAATAATATTAAGAATAGTCCCGAAATAATAATAAGAACAGTCCCGAAACAAATAATAAATGAGCCGCGACACGACAAAACCAACAATGTGGTTGTGCACCCTGCGCAGACTCAGATCAGCCTGGGCATCCACGCAGTCAGGTCAGACTCTTCGCGAAGTGCTTAAAGGGTAGCTAAGGGACTGAGCTACCTCCATGCGGACAGCGAAGGCTCTGATCAGACTGGGCGGATGCCCAGGCTGATATGAGTCTGCGCTGGGCGCACAACCACATTGTTGGTTTTCTCGTGTCGCGGCTCAAATAATGATTTATTGCATTTATATTGAGGCATGTCAATTGTATTAAAAGTACCTATTTTATCACAAGTGTCTCCTAAAGTCTAATGCTAACCACAAGTATTTAATAAACTACCGAAGATAATAACTAGGCTAAGAAACCTACTAGTCTGGAAAATCCTTGCAGGAAGACTTCCTGGAGTAGATTCAAAGAAAGACTTAAATAAGTGTGAAAATTAAATGAATTATTAATACGAAAAGATACCGGATAATAAAAGTTAAAGGTGATATCTTACTATGCGTCTCTCGTAGGAGAAAATCTTGCGACATGGGGATGACATTTTGCGCAGTCTGTTGTATTAATTAAGTAAAATGTTTGCTAGAGGATAATGAATACCCCGAGCAGACCTCGCAGATGCAAAGCCGATCTGTTTGTATGGCTGTTTTACTTTCATAAATTTATTCATTAACATTTTCGTATCTATATTATGATGGATGGATTGATGAATTGTTAGTTTACATCCTTTTCAATTGCATTTCAATATTATCAAGACGATGGGAGGGTGATAATGAAAAGCTGTGTGCAGTGGAAGCCCGTTTATGGTTGAAAACAGTTTCGCCTCCGGCGGGTCTCGAGCCCGGGACCGCTACTGAGACCAACAGGCCAGCGCTTAACCTACTGAGCTACCGGGACGCCTCGCATCTATACTGAACATACTAGAGCAAGTGAGCAGGGGCTCACGTATACCCCCGACCAGTGCCACCGCCTAATGAAAGCATACTTTAACACACAACTTCAATGCAAACGTCATACATGTACAAAATACTAAGTCTGTGACCTTGACCTTAGGACAGCCGCAACATCCATATGATGTAAACCAGTATGAAATAACCCTAGTCAAGTATCATTAGGCTCCACTGAAGTATATTGGAACTATACACACAAAAAAACTACAGAATATGGCTAAGTCCTAGTTATTGACCCCTGGCCCCACCCATGAGCCTGACCCTGAAGCTTTGGTAGTCCATAACCAAAGCAATGATGTAGAAATATCATGAACCAAATATGGAAGAAATCTTCAATGCAGTTACATAGTTATGAGCAATCAGAAAGGTTTAACGCAAAACTTTGACGTAATGAAAATGCCTAAGTCCTAATTTTTGACCCATGGCCCTACCCTGGGACCTGACCCAGGAGCTTAACTATTCACATCAGAGGTAATGCTATAGAGATATCATGAACCAAATATGAAAAGAATCTGAATTGTAGTTACAGAGATATGAGCAACCCTAAAAGGTTTAACGCAAAACTTTGACGTAAAGTTGACGCACGGACGGACGAACGAACGAACGAACGGACGAACAGACGAACGGACGGAATGACAAAAACTATATACCCCCTGACATACTTCGTATGTCGGGGGTATAAATATGATTTCATATATGTAGGAGCAAACAATGGAATCTAGGTCGATTACAGTGTATATCCTTTATGCTTTCACAGCTTTGACCTTCATTCTGGCCTTTGAAACCACTCCTGTTGTCCTGCACTGCAATCTGTGTAAACCGGGTCCAGTTTACACAGACCGCAATGCAAGACAATGGATGGAATATTTCGTATGATGTCATTGCCAATCACACAGCCCATCCATTGTCTTGCACTGCAGTCTGTGTAAATCGAGTCCCAGTTTACACAGACTGCAATGTAGGACAATGCATCCATTGACATGCATTGCAATCTGTGTAAGCCGAGTCCCAGTTTACACAGATTGCAATGCAGTACAATGCAACCATTGTCATGCATTGTAATCTGTGTAAACCTAGTCCCACTTTACACAGAATGCAATGCAGGACAATGGATGGAGCAGTTAAAATGACGTCAGAACCAATTAGGCGAACGCATTGGAAAGGGCAAAAAAGTGCATATGACAAACAAGTGAGTGAGTGACATGGGTTTTACGGCACATCAGCACAAAAAGGCTATTTCGCGCCGAAAAGTGACAAATAAATAGTAACTGAAAGCTCCTGACATTCTAAGATACGCGTATTTCACAATGATTGGTCAACAGAATAACGCAGCAGTCGTGTGAATGAATATTCCAAATTATTTTGACAGCATGTACCAAATTTATAAGGAAACTTGAATGATGAACTGCCCTGAGGTCGAGCCGGGTAACTTCGGACAGCTCATCATGAGCCGTCTCAGCAGGATTTTCACTGTTTGCCCAGTTATTTTTGTTTTGATTCCAAGCAACTGACATATAAAGGAAACAATGTCACTGTCCGAATTTATCTGCTGGTAGAATTTACCTGAGTTGACCCTACTGGAAAGTGAACAGACTGTTAAAAATTAAGTTTTGTTATATACATGTAGAATGTCCGGGGTACTGCATACAGGGAAGACTTTATAAGATCAGACATATCTGAATCTGCGCTCTTTGCACACACTCACGTGATCTAAAGTACTTTTCTGTCACGTGAAAAGGCCAGAAAACACATTGATTAAAGCTATTAAAATATGAGCCGCGACACGACAAAACCAAATGCGCCAAGCACAGACTCAGATCAGCCTGGGCATCTGCTCAGTCTGATCAGAGTCTTCGGGTGCTCTTGAATATTAGCTAAATGTCAGGCTACCTCAATGCTGACAGTGAAGATTCTACTCAGACTGAGCGGATGGCCAGGCTGATCTGAGACTTCGCGGGGCGCAAATGCATTATTTTTGGTTGTCATGTCGCGGCTGAATTCTAATGAAAATACTCCGGATAGGTCAAGATCATAAAGCACAACGCACCCAAGACACTTTCTATTGTCATTAGCATTGTTATTATTATTATTATTATCATCAAAAAATACAATTCAGTCTATCCAGTACTTTTCCTTCACTAAACAACAAATGCACAGAATCACATTAAACCTATTTCATCGATGCATGATTATCCTAATGGTTGAATAATGCCACAGCGTGTCACAAATAACCACATGAAAGAATATGTCTTCGAACCATGAACTTCTACGCCAGTATTATTTGTGTGATGAAAGCGGATTAACCGATTTACGATATACATAGAAACCTAACGATGTTGTATGCATCCAGTTAATCTACTGTAAAAAGGTGTCTATACAACTGCGTATACCTGTACGCATCATGACGTCATATCAGCTAATAAAGCACCTCCATAGCTGCAACCTTGACTTTGACACTTCACGGGTACTAGTTATAAGATCAGTATTCAGGTCATAAGATATCGTGATGCACAAAATCACAGGGTATAATCGATTCCGCTAATTTTCGCTTCCTGCAGAGACTGTACATCATATTTGGCTTCCGCCGAGACTGTCCGCGAACTCTTGCTTCCTGCAGGGACTACTGTCCTCGAACATTGGCTTCCTGCCGAGACTGTCCGCATGACTCTGCTTCCTGCTGAGAGCCTCGGCAGGAAGCAGAATCACGCGGACAAGCTCTGCAGGAAGCCATTTATCATGTACAGACGTCTCGGCAGGAAGCAAGAGATCGCGGACAGTCTCGGTGGAAGCTAAATATGATGTACAGTCTCTGCAGGAAGCGAAAATTAGCGGAATCAATTATACCCTGTGAAAATCTGGGTCGTTGAACATTTGCGACATGGGAGAGATTCAGACATTTTCGCAACTAACCATATTAAATTTGAGCCGCGACACGAGAAAACCAACAATGTGGTTGTGCGCCCAGCGCAGACTCAGATCAGCTGGGCATCTGTCTAGTTTGATCAGACCTGGGCATCTGTCCAGTTTGATCAGACCTTCGTTAAATGCTCAGACGGTAGCTAAGGGTCAAAGCTACCTCCATGCGGACAGCGAAGGCTCTGGTCAGACTGGGCGGATGCCCAGGCTGATCTGAGTCTGCGCTGGGCGCACAACCACATTGTTGGTTTTGTCGTGTCGCGGCTCATTTATACTTTACAGCCATAGCAGCGGAACAGCCAGGCTGTGTATGTAATACTTTTTTTTCGCTTACTGAATACGAACCAGTTCTGTCGACAATATATGAGCCGCGACACGACAAAACCAACAATGTTGTTGTGCGCCCAGCGCAGACTCAGATCAGCCTGGGCATCCGCCCAGTCTGATCAGAGTCTTCGCTGTCTCAGATCAGCCTGGGCATCCGCCCAGTCTGATCAGAGTCTTCGCTGTCCGCATGGCGGTAGCTTCGAACTTTAGCTACCCTTTGAGCACTTAGTGAAGAGTCTGATCAAACTGGGTGGATGCCCAGGCTGATCTGAGTCTGCGCTCAGCGCATAACCACTTTGTTGGTTTTGTCGTGTCGCAGCTCATATATAAAGACTGACATACACATAACCTGTAGCAGCGTTTGAAACATTTTCTTAGACCAGTCGTTTCCGTATGAGTATTCAATTTTATAATGAAAAGCTCTCAAATTGTAGAAATCCTTGGGATACAAGGTTGATGTGAATAGACATGCAGATGGATTGGCGGACAAGCATAACAATTGACAATATGAATAACATTAGGAATTCACTTTCACCCATATCTCCTTGTCAGAATTGGTTTTATGTACTGAACAAAAAAAGAAACGTTACATAGATTATTCATGAATTTTAAACCACAGAACAATATTTCCAAATATTGCTACTTTATTCTCTTACATTCAAGACGACAGACAACCCTATGACCTAATCCTTTTTGATTTGCATCAGTTGTTACAGAATTATTCCACTTTTGACTGAAAACTCAACAGACAATGTGAAACGCTGAATGCACATGCGCAAGCGCTTAAATTTTTACACTTTCGGATATGCCTTGTAACTGCCAATAAGAAACCCCATGAACACTCTGACATTTAACCAACAATATAAAGAAATGAGATGTCAGATTTTATGTCTTTGAAATTGTCTCCCTTGCAATTAAAAGTAAAGCAAATCATTTACTCTGATTAACCAGTACGTATCAATAAACTTTTCAAGTTTCATTTGTGGAACTTATTCAGGCTTCTCCAGACAATGATTCATGATGAAAAAGTTTCACCAAACTGGTTAATTAACCGTGGTATATCACCTAGCATTGTCTATGGGAGTTTCAGTGTATATCATGAAAGTGTCCTGAAAAGCGATATTCCAAGCCTCGGGTTTCACTGATCAATCCTTTAGAAGCGGCGAATGGAGTGTTTTCGTAACAACTAGTGCCTGATAAACGTCTCAGAAATGACTTGTTCATACTGGCTGTCAACTTGGGTGAAATACGGGTCTTCGAAAAGCACCTCGGAATTGCACTTTCCAGATTTGACCCTTCATTTGCTCCAACTGATCTGGAGACGTTAATCGGGCAATTTTTGTTGTGATATTCATTTTCTGAACTCCGAATACTTTTTATCAGTTTGACATGAAATAAATTTGGCAAAATCATGATTCAGTTCAAAGAAAACATGTATTGAAAATACATGTAACGTTTTTTTTTTTTTTTTTTTTTTTTTTGTTTTGTTCAGTATAGTAGATTGGAAGATTAATTGGACACTGATGTGGATTAAACAAGTACCAAGGGTTGCTTACCTCAGCTCATACAGCTGATATTCCAGGGCACAATTATTCAAAATGGAAATGAACAATATCGTGCCAAAAAAGACTATGTCGTTCTCACGGTATAAGAATTATACCTGTCGCCCTGGATTCAACCACAGACAATAACTTTCGAGCAAGTTGAAACTGCAAAGATTCAGATAAGCCTGCTCATGCGAATATGCTGATTCTAGTCTCCCATGTGATCATTAAAAATATATGGAACCTGAACAACCTACTCTAAAAAGCATGCACACTTCTCAACAGTGTAGCACATCTGCAAATTCGTGATAGTTTTTGTTCATCTATACAAGCTAACTTTCAGCAATCAGTGCGATTGGTATGAGCAACTATCAATCAATGAAAGCAAAATTTCTTAGAATGTCAGGAGCTTTCAGTTAATGTGTGTTTGTCATTTGCACGTTTTTGCCCTTTTCGATAAGCTTGCCTGGTTGGTACTGACGTCAGTAGAAATATTCCAGCCATTGTCCGGCATCGGGGTTAACTCTTTCGGCGCCAAAGTCGCAAAAATGCGACTTTGCAAACAGTGTATATCCAGATCAGCCGGCTCTTAAAAGAGCCGTCTGATCAGGATCTACACTGTTTGCTATTCAAATATGAACTTAAAAAGCCTGATTTTATGAAAAATGTCTTTAGAATGTTAAAATTTCCAATTACAAATCTGTCGTCTGATGATTTGAGCAGACGAAAATTTGTCGTCTGAAAATTTGGCGCCGAAAGAGTTAAGTAGGTCACTTTTCTTTGGCCAGTAATGTGAGTGGTCACCAAACTAAGGCTTTATAGCAAAGTACATACACTGAAAATGACCAGGGGCCGTATTCATAAAGCGACTTAAGTGGTTGCTATGCTGTTGCTAAGGCTAAATTTCTTTGAAGGAGATTCCCTACAACTATGAAATTTGCTCTGGAGGAACAGTCTCACAAAGACTGTTCCTCTTGACCAAATTTCATAGTTGTAGGGAATCTCCTTTATAGATATTTAGCCTTAGCAACCGTAAGCAACGACTTAAGTCGCTTTATGAATACGGCCCCAGGATTACTATTTTTTCTTGTTTCTTTCTGTGAATATTGTATAATGACTAAGCATACGTATATAAGAAGCAAGGTATGCACATATCAGAAATGTACCTGTACGAGAATAATCTTCTGATGGTAAAGAATGCATTCAACTTGACCGGTTGCGCACTTGCGAGGTATGCTCAGGGCAATAATTATGTATTCTATTTTGGTTATATGCAGCGAGTGGTAACGCATTGCGCAGATTACGCATTTCTTGGGACGCTTTAGGTCGCCCGTTGTTAGCTATATCAGACGTAAGATTTTCTTCTATAGAAGGCATATACTCTTAGTTAGATAATGTCTTTTCACTTTTGTTATCCGATGTCATTTCATGTTGATAGCTCTGTTTCTCTCCTATATATATCAGTTTACATTATTTACACGTACGTATTTCTTGGATCTAGCGTAGGAAGTCTTCCTGCTGAGTAAGGTTTCTCTCGTAGCCTCGTAACCTTACATCTGTGTTTTCATTAGCCAGTTCTGGCAGAAATACAGAACTATAAAGTCACTAATAATGAATCTCGCTTATGATTTCTCTTTTTTCTCCCTCTCTCTCGGAAACGACTCGATATATACTGAAATACTGTCTCAAAGAGCCGTTTAACCCAAAAACAACCGACAAGATTGGTTTGAACTCTTATGCAAGAGCATCGCCTATTAACTATCTGGACTCTTTTTTATACAAATCAATCTTTATAAAAGGCAAATAGTATTGTTTATTGGGTGTCATAATACTATTATATGCAACAGGCATAGTCACCGCCATTTTATGAAAGATAATACCCCTTCTCATAATAATGACATAACAGGGCCATAAAACAGCCATAAAACAGCTAACAACTGGGGTGTGTTCTGTAGAGCAGAGAATAAATGTCTTTAAAATTAAGAAATTACAGTATGATTTTTCTGTGGCTTTCGTCACCAGATACTGTCGGGGTCAATGAGGAGGCTTGAGTAGCCAAAACTTCGAAGTATGGCCCTTGTTCCTCTTTTGAATGTGTTCTCTGCTCTTACTTTTAGAAACAGGTGGTCACAAATACTTGGTAGTCCACTTCTCCATTTGTACTCTCTCTCCAACCCATTCCCCACAGAGTAGTTAGTGTACTTTAAAGGTAGGTTCCTGGACTAGCGATAACAATTATGTCCACAAAGTAATTTCGTCTTTTTCTGAGCAGTATTGAATTCTCTTATTTTTCTGAATTTGTTGCTTCTGAGAAACTCGTCAGATGTTCAAGAAAATATTTGTTTTCCCCTTTGGTTTATTTTCTTTCGTTGGAATTCCAGTTCTAAAAATAACTATGTTTGTTATGTCTATAAGTGCGCAATTTCTGATGTCATTCTCCAAAGGTCAATTTTCTCTTGCCGTGAGCTCTCCTAGAGGTCCTGGCATGGCGGATGAGTTAAAACTATCCCAAAATGCAATGCAGCATGACGTCAGCTGCGTTATCTATTTTTGGCGCGAACTAAAAATAGCGCTAACTGGTGTGCGAAGCAGAGTTAGGAAATCCCTTGCAAAACAACTATTCTAATATTTTTTTTGATTTACACTTTTTAGTGAAACTTATTCATTCCCTTTTATAAGTGGTTTCCAACAACTTGGATGAAAGATCATCAAAATTATGATGCATTCCAAAGTACAGTAACCTACCTTTAAGTCAAAATTAGGTAACCAGCTAATTGAACTTACGGTTAATTTAGGATGTAAGTTGTTGTATGAGTTAATGGGAACAATTTTCACCCTGCATCCCGCACCAATTACTGTGACGGGAAATAGTCAAGCTAACGTTCGCCTAATGTATACTGGAAAACCATAACTTGAGTACTTCATAGTTAACTTAAAATTGCATTTTCATTTTATAGTACGTTTCTTTTTATTTCCACGCGTGTACTCATACACTTATCATTTATTTTTAAGAGTTATTGGAATCTGGTCTGGAAGTCTTCCTGCTATATTTGTTCAGCATTTTCAGACAAATGGGCTCTTGCTATTGTAAACGTTCATCGCTCTGGTAACTTGACGTTTGTAGTAATGATTGGACTGAGCTGAAATTTTGTGATCGAGCATCGGTTTATGAAAATGATCGATTATCGATTTATGAAAAGGACCGATGATCGAGTAAACATCGATTGATAAGACTGAAAGAAGACTATTTAGAATAAATAGAGTTTGTCCAAGAGCTATTCTCTTGCTATGTTTTATTGCATCGCGACTAGTAAGTCCATAGAAAATGCTTCAAAGCGTTTTCTATGGACCTCTTTATGCAATAGCAGCTCGACTAAGAAGTCCATAGAAAATGCTTAAAAAGCATTTTCTATGGACTTCTTAATCGAGATGTAATAGCAGCTAATGCTGCCCTTGCGAAGTCAAAGCTTGAACGGAGCATTAAAATATGCAGTATATAGCATAACATGGGCTTAAAGCATACACATATTAATAAAGTGATACATCGATTAAGTCAAATCGTGATCGATTAATCACGTATTTGCCGCATACGATTAATGATCGGGTTCTCGATTAATCAGCAAAAATGTATAGCTTTAGGCCTAAACCGATGCAAAAATAAACGCACAAAATAATTATGACAAATAATAGAACGCTCAAATGTGCCATATAACTTAAACATATCTGAGTGCATCAATAAACAAAGAATTGTTGTGTGGGCACAATTTGTACCATCGTAAGTTACAATGCTACTCCCTATTTTGACCAGTTTAGAACATGTCAATATCTGTACGATTTATTACTCATTCTCTACATGAGACGAGATACAAGAAAATCGGTCCAATCTAAAAATAATGAACTATTTAATATAATAGTTCTGCATGTTTCCTGTAGGAAACAACAAATACTCAGAATCATATGAGCCACGACACGAGAAAAGCAACAATGTGGCCGTGCGCCCAGCGCAGACTCAGATCAGCCTGGGCATCCGCCCAGTCTAATCAGAGTCTTCGCTGTCCGCATGGAGGTAGCTCAGTCCCTTAGCTACCCTTTAAGCACCTAGCGAAGAGCCTGACCAGACTAGGCGGATGCCCAGGCTTATCTGAGTCTGCACAGGGCGCACAACCACATTGTTGGTTTTCTCATGTCGCGGCTCATATTAGGCTTTTCATTGATGCATGAAATATGCCGATGGTTGAATTAAGCCACATCGTGTTACATATAATAACATGAATGAATATAGTGTATATATTTAATTTGCAACTACGACGAATCCCGCCGTGAAGAGATGTGAAAAGTTTATTATTCAGGTGATGAAAATGGATTAATTAACCGATTAATGTAACATATTTTTATCAAGTTTAGCTGCTATTTACCTATTGACTTACAATGCTTACCTGCATATACCTATTGACTTACAAATACAACTTTTCGACCATACAATATTGCCTATTCTACTCTATGGCTGTGAAATATGGGGATTTCAAAACTTTAAAATGATTGAGAACGTATATAATCAGTTTCTTAGAACGATCACTAAACTTAGAAGAAGTACACCAATTTATATGATTTATGCAGAGTTAGGAATAAAACCCATAGAAATTCATATTAAATCACGTATGACAGGATTCTGGATAGCTACACTAAATAGTGAAAACTCTAAACTTTCTAAACTTATGTACAATATTATGTTAAGTGAATTAAGTAATGGCCAAAATTATAAATGGCTAAACTATATAAAACAAATTTTAATATCAGTAGGAAGAGTTGAGCTCCTCACCCAGCAATATATATATAATCCAAAGTCAATAAAAGCTAAAATTATAAGAACATTAAACGATTTGCTTAAACAAGATTGGAACACAAAAGTGCTACAGTCATCAAAAGGCAGAAACTATAATATTATTAAAGAAGATATAATATTTGAAAATTATTTAAAATTGTTGCCAAAAAGCGCATATATTTCTATCTTAAAATTTAGAACTTCAAATCATAAACTTCCAATAGAAACTGGGAGGTGGGAAAATATACCTTTTCAAGAAAGAAAGTGTATATTATGTGGTCATAACGAAATAGGTGACGAATTTCATTATCTATTCAAGTGTTCATATTTTGTAAATGAAAGACACACCTTTCTAAAACCGTATTACTATCGTAGACCTAATATTTATAAGTACAAAGCCTTAATGAATAGTAGAAATAAATCGATTCTTTTTAACCTTGCAAAAATTATCCAGATTATTATGAATAAGTTCTTATGACTTGTGATGCTATGTTAGAAACTTTCTTTACCAGATTATTCATTTTAAAGTATTTGTACCGTCTGCTTCATACTTTCGTACTCTTTACTTATTCGAGATTAACGGCCAGACCCAATCACATGCATGTCAGTTTTCTGTTATTCTATCACCAAGTGAATGTCTTGTTAAATCGGACAAAGGACGAGGCAAACAAGACACTTGTAAAGTAATTAAATATACACTTTATTGTAAGCCCTAAAACTTATATTTAGTGCTTGTTCAGTAAAAATTTACAATTGTTAACTCTGGAAATTATTTGTATAACTTCATATTTTAAGAGCTTGTTATATAACTAATCATAAAAGACTTGCAGACGGTCGACTGCTTGTCGGTAGGGACAGACCCAATCACTTGTAGTCGGCCGTCCGCATCTCTTACAGTGAGTATAATGACAATTGTTCACAATGCCCAGGACATTGCTTATATATCAACGTCCTACCAATTTTATTGCTTGCACGCCGGTCCTATATTTCTCTTTCTGGTCTAATTTTGCATCTGAAGTTTGCAGTAAAAGAAAACAAATTTGAATTTAGATATAGCAACTCTAAAAGAAGACACTTATATACATTTAAATAGTTTTGTACTTGTTTGATTTATACTGCTGTTCTTTAAATGTACACTCCAACAGAGATCTAAGTGTACCATTAGCAGCAAAGTATTTTATTGTTTTGGCTGCCATGTTATATCTTAACATGTTTTTGTTTAGATATTGTCACCTGTGATATGTATGAATGCATACCTTTTCTCATATGCCACCTGCGTGTGGCCTGAGAGTTACTTTCAAAATAAAGTTTTGTTCTGTTCTGTTCTGTTCTTTAAAATGGTACCTGTGCAGCTACGTATACCTGCATGTCTCACGACGTCATATCACCTAATAAAACGAGCTTTACTCGATTAGTGCCAGAACAACAACCTTGGTTTAATGGATAGGTATAAACGATTTACTGTGGAAAAGGCGATTCGTAGTTACTAGTTTTTATGATCAGTGTATAGGTTATTAGTTGTCGTGATACAAAAACTTAATATATACATGCAAAAATGTACAATCATGCTGTGCACCACATTTTTACATTAATCCGTTAAACATATTGCGGTGTTGGTCGAAATTTTTCCGCATATTCAATAGAATGCTTGTCAGTTCTATCGAGAATAAGTAAAGATTACTCTAAAATGTTTTTCAGCATTTGCGTTTGTAAGCGAATAAAAGTCCGATTGCCAGTTGCTGCCTGACATGTGACGAATTTCCAGTAATAAAACTTTGACACTTCAGAAGAGTTGCAGATGTTAAACGTTTGATGCGTTTAAAGTGCAAGAGTTGGCTGTCACTTTTTGTTTCATTTGTCTAAATGGCACTACTTTTAAGACCTCCTGTTGGTTTTCCTAGGACGAGGACAATTCTTTTCCCATGTGGGGTGCCGAAGCGGTTTACTAATTTGGAGAATATTAGGGAAAGGGCAGAATGTGCTTGCAGCAGGTGCGGGATAGATGCTGTTTGGATATTTTCAATCTTGTCAATCCTATCTCCCTTCTTTTTCTCCCTCTCTATGTGAGACGGTTCGATATTCTCACGGAGCCTTTTAAGCCTTAACAACAAACCAACCAATCTTCCACAGTACAAGATAGGACTTACCGTGTTTTTTTTTGTGTTTTTTTTTGTATAATAAGGTCTTACAGGGTTGGTGTTTTCGTAAGTGAAATGTGGGCGGTGGTTGTGTTTGTTGGGTTGAACAACTAAGGATCTGATGAACCAAAGCAGAACAAAGGGCGAGGGTTGGTCGACCACAAACCCGTTAAGCCCCCAGTAATTTCATTAATACTGGCAGTCCAAAGGCGGCAGTTCTGCTTTGGTTCTTCTTGATAGTTTTATGTGTTGTTTGTTGCTAAGCCTGTGAGGTTTAGGCTAGCCCGTTGACTTCCTACATGGGAAATGGCTGTTCACTTGGCTGCCGCTGGTGATGTCTTTGGTGGTGACGAATTTTGTGTTGTCTCTTTCCCACATGGTGTCTTGGGTGGGATTTGGGATTGAATTGTGCCACTTCATGAGAATTTTCTTGCTTACTTAAACAAACATGACAAAAGCGCACCAAACAGGACATAATCTGAATGAAGCCATACGAAGAATGAACATCTTCAGACTATGAAATAATGATTGTAAATGAATCCATGGCTATTTAACTAATAATAATGACATTTATTTAAAAGTGGGGAGACCTTGAGAGTAACTATAAGACACAAACGCAAGAGCCGTTATTATATACCCATATTTACATTCCCAGTGCATTTATTGAAAAGCCGTATGGTAAACCATTAGAACGAAATGTAGTTTATACTTCAATAACTACATCGGTTCATGCGACGTTAGAAGAGGCTAAGTGATGTCAAAATAAACCGTGGTTCTCTCCAATCTGATTGGACGTAGGCGACGTTATGACGTCGTTGACGCTGTTCCGTTGTTAGTAGAAAAACTGCGTATAGATGTCTTTTTCTGCTTCAACTGTCGCCCCTAACGCAAATTTGTGGTCCGTGAATAGCTAGTAAAGAAAGTAAAAATAAGCAATGACCTTTTCGGGGTTCACTTACTTTGCACGCGACCCAATGTAGTTTATACTTCGATAAACAGCAGAAAAATGAAATTCATTCCTTAAATACTTACTTTATCCGTGCATTTATTGAAATGTCCTATAGTAAACCATTAGAACGTAATGACGTAACGTCAGATGTTGGTGACAATAAGCGTAACGTCAGAAAACGTCAGATTTTGAGCTATGTTGTCAGTTCAGTGCAACGGCCAAAGCGCATTTCTTCAAATATGAATGTTTTTAACTGCTAACTGGAACTGATAGCAGAATAGATCTATATTCGGAAGATATTAATTTTCGGGACAACTTCGGGACAACGATTTCAATAGGGAGCCGCGGTAGCTTAGTAGCTTAAGTGCCGGCCCGCTGACCTAGCGGTCCGGGCTTCGATTCCCGCTTGAGGCGAGAATCTTTCGAAACATAAACGGGTTTCCATTGCACGTATCCTTTCATCATCAGCCTCTCATCGTCCTGATATGACTAAAATACTGTTGAAAAGGACGTAAAATCGCAAGTAATCTAACATCCATTGACTTCAATTAAACGTAACCAACCTTAAAAATACAGCTGCGGACAAAACCGCCAGATTTGCTTATTCGTATTTTACATCGGCTCTCAGAAATAAATTCCAAAAACATTCCTAGTAAAGAACTATTCGGAATAGGTATTTCATGTCCGCCTGATTTATATTTACTGTATATTAAAATTTGATACTATTTTTATGCTCAGAAAATACCACCCAGTATGCAAAATAAAGAAATTTGGCGTTGCGGACAAAACTGCTAGATTTGGAAAATTTGGTATTTCATACATTCTGAAGTCTGATTTCACAGTTCGAAATTTCAAAATAGGTATTGTATGCTAGTAAATTTTCGTCTCTACTTTTGCTTCGTATTGTTCTTTAGTGGTCCCTTGATCTTCGTTGGGTGCCGCTTTTTAGTGCCAAAAATCTGAAAGTTACTTTTTTCTTGAATCGCTAAATCTTGAGTTTTCTTGTATACGGAAATGCTTAACTTGTTGGCGTTCCGATGCTAGTTTACATTACTTCACTCGCAACGACGGTGAAAATTTTGTCGGTTTTTCAGCTCTGGTTATCAATTTAAGCTGAAATAACTAATTTGCACTGCGAGTTCGTTGCAACGTCTTACAGCGTAAAAACTGACGTTGTTTGGTATTTCAAGACGGTGTATACATTTTTATGTCTCATAAATGAAGAGATTCTTTATATCTTCCAAATACTCAATAACTAACCTTTCAAATGGTATAAAATTTATTACGTTTGCTCGTCCATTAGAAATACTGTATCAAGGGAAAATTATAAAGATGGCTTGAAAATGAAATTGTCACCAACATCTGACGTTACGTCAATATAGTTTATACTTCAATAACTACATCGGTTCACGCGACGTTATATGACGTTAAGTGGCGTCAAAAAATCAAAGGTTTCCAATCTGATTGGACGTAGGCGACATTATGACGTCATTGTTGCGTCGTAGACGCTGTTCCGCTTTTAGTAGAAAGATTGCGTTAAAATGTTTTTCTGCTTCAACTGTAGCCTTTAAAGCAAATTTGTGGTGAAATAATTGATAGAAAAGAATGTAAATATAAGCAATGAACTTAATTTTTCTGGTGTTTATCGAAGTATAAACTACATTGGGGCGCGTGCAAAGTAAGTGAACCCCTTTATCGAAGTATAAACTACAATGGGGCGCTAGCAAAGTTTACATGAACCCCTTCGGGGTTCACTTACTTTGCACGCGACCCAATGTAGTTTATACTTCGATAAACACCAGAAAAATGAAATTCATTCCTTAACTGTTATATAGGCAGCATGCTATTTGCAGTCCTAGTTCCAGTTCGCCATAGTCATGATAGTGCATATCAGTTCTTGAGTGCAAATGTGACGCACTGTAGCCTAATAATGAAGGATATCCATTTCCATTGTCATCTTATTGATTGGCAATGAAAATAAGTACACTTAGGTCAACAATTTCAATCAACGGGTTAACTGATCAAATTAATTAAAGATGCTATAGCTTTGGAGGGAAGTCACCGGATTCATTAACTGAAGTCTGCTAAAGCATATGGATACACTTTCAGAGGAAGTAAGGTAAAGTCGGGTAAATTCGGACAGCATGTAAATTCGGACAGTGAAATTGTTTCCTTTATATGTCATTTATTTGGAATAAATACAAAATTAACTGGGCAAACAGTGAAAATCCTGATGAGACGGCTCATTATGAACCGTCTCATCTGGACTTTCACTGTTTGCAATGGTATGTCCGAATTTACCCGATGTCCGAAGTTACCCGACTTGACCCTAAGTCTGCCATTTTCGTTATTGCCTCCCGTCTAAATCTGGGTCAATTATTAAAGGAAAGAAATTGCTCCTCTAGGAGCCAATGTTTTCCCTGAAAAGTAGAATTAAAATCTTAAAAAGTTCCTTCAAGAGCAGAGAACACATTCAGAAGAAGGAACATGGGCCAGACTACGTAGTTTCGGCTAATAAAGCCTCATCAGTGACCCTAAAATATCTGGTGACGAAACCAGAGAAAAGCGTACTGTAATTTCTAAATCTTAATTGGACAGTCGATTCAAAGACTGATTCGTATCAAAAAGGGTCCAAATAATATAAAAGACGATGATCTAGAATAGGAGTCGAAACCAATCTAAAATTTCAGATTTCTCAGAATATATCCTCGGATCTCAAAGGACAGAAATAAAGTATAATCTGCACTATGAATGATGTACGGGGAGACGTTTTACGGCTGCCACCCAGCACAACACCAGCTGCAGTGAGGTAAAATTAAAATCTTAAATAGTTCCTCCAAGAGCAGAGAACATAATATTATTCAGAAGAAGGAACATGGGCCAGACTATATAGTTTCGGCTAGTAAAGCCTTATCATTGAACCTGACAATATCTGATGACGAAACCAGAGAAAAGCATACTGATATTTCTTAATCTTAATTGGGCAGTCGATTTTTGAGTCCATTTTGGAAGGGCTTAGTCCTCCTGGAAATCAATCGGAAATTAACAAAAGCTGTTTTTCTTTGTACAGACGACGAAAAAATTTTGGAAATTTATCCATTTATCTTAAATTCTCAGAGACAAATGACAAATGATACGCTCTTTCGGACCAGACCCCAAAGAGCATTATGGCAGCCCCGGATCCAGAGGGTGGGCTTTGGGGCTGCAGCCCCGCCATTTGGCCTCTGTGTTAATATAATATGTAGGCCTCCAGATAATAAGAAGTATCTGATATGACAGTTTGAGAAAAATATCCAATGTGGTTAGATCAAAATATTCAAAATATATATTGTGACATCTCATTAGAATCGCCTCGGGGAGGCGATTCTAATGAGATATCACAATATATATTTCAAGGAAAAAATATATAAAAAAATTCTCTTGAAATTGAACCATAAATATGTCATATTTTCATGTCCCCTGCCCAACACAAATACAGTTCGGCACCTCCCAGCCCCACCAGTTATCCAGAGCCCCACCAGTACGTGATGGTCTGGATCCGGGCCTGTTATGGGGCGCTAAGTCTTAAAGAGGTTGCAGAGATAAACCCATTTAGAGAAACTTTAATCGAAAACTTTGAGGTACATTCTACGAACGTGACAGAAAGTAACGAGCGAACAAATGAACATACGAACGAACAAACGGAAAGACAAAAGCTATATACTCCTCGGCATAAATAATAAATCCGAGCTGAGTGTGGGTATATGAATTAATTTTGCAGTGGAAATTTTCAGTACTCGTACACCGGCATCATAGACAAACGTTTTCCAATATGTTAAATAACAAGCAATTGGGTTAAGGGCTCTGACACAGTTATTTGAGATAAAGGATAATGTCACCGTGATTTCCAGGAATCTAATTGTCAATTTATGCCTCAAGTCATGAAAACATTAATTGTCCAATCAGCGAGAAAGTGCAATATCAAGGACAACATCACACGATTCTGAGGAAATCATAGAAGTTCCGCCATACGCCTAGTTAATGCAGATTAATGGTAATGAGTCGATGTCTATGACGTCAATGCAAATCAAGCGTGCTTAATTGTATAGCACAAAAAGTGCAAAACCTAAGAAACGGCGAAAGGTTAATAAAACTGAAGCCATTCCATTCTCCAATATCGGAAATTAGAGGAACTTTCTTGCGAGCTTTCACCCCGGGGTAGTTAATCAAAACTGCAATTACTGTGGAGCAGATTTTAAAGGACAGATAAGGTATTGTTCTGAAGTTCAGCACATAAACCGGTGATTGTCTTATATGGTTTGTTATAATATAATCCGTGTGTTCGTGTTGAGAAACATTTTCTTTGTTGTCTCAAATAACACTGATAGATACTTTTCAGCTTAAGAAATATAAGTTCCGATGTATCACCATTATTATTATTAGCATCATCTGTATTACTATCATTTTGAGTTTAAGCATTATTTACGAGCTCAAGGTTTTACTGAAATGATCAATTTGTTTGAATAAGGATGCAGATGGTGTTGTTCCCATTTCCATATCGATGTTGTGGAACAATAACATCTGCACTTTTTATGTCCCCCCACCAAAGGTGAGGGGGACATATTGTTTTCAATGCGGATCCCGTCGGCGTCAGCGTCGGCGTGACAGTTTCTTGTATGCGCGATATCTCTTGAACCAATTGATGGAATTTCACCAAATTTGCATTGATATATTATTTGGACAAACTTAAGAGCTGATTATATTTTGGTGACCTTGACCTCATTTTCAAGTTCACTGGAGCACTTAGATGACAATTTCTTGTATGCGCGATACCTCTTGAACCAATTGATGGAATTTCACCAAACTTGCAAGAATATCTTATTGGGACAAACTTAAGAGCTGATTAGATTTTGGTGACATTGACCTTTTTTCAAGGTCACTGGCGCACTTAGATAATAATTTCTTGTATGCGCGATATCTCTTGAACCAATGAATGGAATTTCACCAGACTTGCATGGATGCATCATTGGAACAAGTTTAAAAGCCAATAAGATTTTGGTGACCTTGACCTCATGTTCAAGGTCACTGGAGGACTGAGATGACGTTTCTTGTATGCGCGAGATCTTTTGAACCAATGGATGGAATTATTCCAAACTTCATTAATATATCATTGGGACAAACTGAAGAGATTAGGTTGGGTGACATTGACCTCATTTTCAAGGTCATTGGAGTACTTAGATGACCATTTCTTGTATGTGTGATATCTCTTGAACCAATGGATGAAATTTCACCTAACTTGCATGGATACATTATTGAGACAAGTTTAAAAGCCGGTTAGATTTTGGTGACCTTGACCTCATTTTCAAGGTCACTGGAGGACTTAAGTGACAATTTCTTGTACCCACAATATCTCTTGAACCAACAAATGGAATTTCACCAAACTTGCATGGATGCATCATTGGGACAAGTTTAAAAGCTGATTAGATTTTGGTGACCTTGACCTCATTTTCAAGGTCACTGAAGGACTGAGATGACAATTTCCTATTACCACAATATCTCATGAACCAATGAATGGAATTTCACCAACTTTGCTTGGCTATATCACTTGGACTAGCTTAAGAGCTAGTTAGATTTTGGTGTCCTTGACCTCATTTTCAAGGCCACTGGAGGACTTAGATTGCAATTTCTTTTACCCATAACATCTCATGAACCAATTGACGGAATTTCACCAAACTTGTATGGATACATCACTAGGACTAGCTCAAGAGCTGATCAGATTTTGGTGATCTTGACCTCATTTTCAAGGTCACAGGAGGACTTAGATATGTGAAAATTTTTACTGATGTTGATATATCTCATTAGCCTTTGGCTTGATTTCCACTTTACTTTCACAGATATACCTTTTGGAGAATCTCAAGAGTTTATTGTTGTTGTTTTTTTGATTACCTTGACCCCATTTTCAATGTCAAAAGCTAACTTAAAAATGCATTTTTTTCTCTGAAAAATTAGCTCTATCTTGGTCCAACTGACAGATATTCATCAGACTTGCATGAATATATCATTGTGACACGTTTAAGATATGTTAAGTATTTGGTGACCTTGACCCATTTTTAAAGGACATAGTCATCTATGTAGAATATATTCAGAACCAGTTGATGGATTATCTCCAAACTTGCCTAGATATTTTACTTGTTCAGGCTTTTTATTCATCGGAGGGGATGGGAAATTGGCTGGTGGGGGACATCAATTTTTCTCTGAAAAACATTTCTAATTTTAAATCTGAATTCAAACAAATTGGACATTTAGAGGTTTCGTATAAAGACATTATACCGGCGCATTCAAATCAGTTGAGATTAAGAAACTTTTCCTCCGTAGAATAGTTCTCAGCTTCCAAACAAAAGTTTTTGAGCCGCAACACGCCAAATGTGAACCCAGTGGAGACTCAGATTAGCCTGGGCAGGTGCCCAGTCTAATCAGAGTCTTTATTGTGCGCTTAAAAAGAAGATAAGGTAAGCTCCATGCGGACAGCGAAGACTGATCAAACTGAGCGGATGCCCAGGCTGATATGAGTCTTCACTGAGCGCATATGCAACTTTTTTTGGGTTTGTCGTGTCGTTGCTTAGTTCATACACTATCATGAAATAGGCTGTTTTATTTGCCGACTTTCAGAATTTCACATAAATGTCGAAATATACGTCATTCAGTTTCAGTACAGCAAGGCATTTCGACTTAATCATTCGAAAGAGTCTTTCTTCTACACTCAATAAATAATAAAACAGCCGTAATCAAGAGAGTCTCCGTCACAATTACATTCCAAGACACTGCTGTCTGAGATTCTTAACCTCACAGACTGTGTAAATATTCCATCAGATAGTCTTATGACAGATCAGTTCTGAGGAAGTTTGGTACAGTTAGGTTGTTGGCGGCATAACTGCTGCGTATGCAAACCTCGCGTATATACGATGTATGGATGGATGGATGACTTGCGATTTTACGTCCTTTTTAACAGTATTTCAGTTATATCAGGACGATGGGAGGGTGATCATGAAAGGCTGTGTCCAATGAAACCCCGTTTACGATTTATGCAAATCAGTCTTGAGCAAATTGGCATTTAGATAGTTTTTTCTTTTCAGAAACAAATCCCAAAAAATGTAGCTCCGTCTTATAAGACTTCCGACACAAATCCAAAAATCCAGATCCATCTTGTAAGACGGATCCAGATTTTTGGGAAAAGATCCATCTTATATGACTTCCGAAACAAGTCCCCTTTCTAAAATCTAGATCCATCTTATATGACTTCCGAAACAAATCCCAAAAAATCTATAGCCGTCTTATAAGACGGGTCTAGATTTTTGGGATTTGCTTTGGAAGGCAAAAATCTCCGATTATAACCGAAGAAATATGGAAATCGACAACTTCCATGACGAAACAGTTTAACAGATAGATAACAGCTAGACGCATCACCTCCACTGCAATTACTGAGTGATCTGTATACCAAAACAAAGTATTTATTTTGTGGTTTGCGGCTTCTGTTGATCTACGTATTCCAAAATTCACATGACGTCACTGTATCCCAGAATATGAATGGGAAATGGTTTTACTATCCCGTATTGGGGTGTTGCCAAAATTGTAACCTTCAGTAGACTGAAATTTCATCGTTAATCTGGTTTTCTAGTAATGAATAAAACATTAGTTGTGTATGGTTTACCTAAGAGACGTGCAATGCTATTAGATTTTTTTTGAATTTCCAAGTGCCAACACATTAGGCACACGCCGTAGGGGCAAACGTATCAACACTGACGCAACGACATGACGTAAAGTTGCATATAATCAAACTGGGAGAGTTCTTTAGTGAAAGTAGGTGAATGATGTTAAACTAAAGGGGAAAGCAACTCTATCATTTTCTGTTTTGCCTTCTCTTTCCAATGGGAGTCAACTCTAAAGGAAAGAATTTGCTCTCTAGCCAGGAGCAAACTCTTTCCTTTAAGCGTTGACCCTATCTTTAAGGAATTATGTCCCCCACCAAAGGTGAGGGGGGACATATTGTTTTCAGTGCGGATCCCGTCGGCGTCGGCGTCTGCGTCGGCGTCGGTGTGACAGATTCTTGTATGCGCGATATCTCTTGAACCAATGAATGGAATTTCACCAAACTTGCATGGATATATTATTGGGACAAGCTTATGAGCTGATTAGATTTTGGTGACCTTGACCTTATTTTCAAGGTCACAGGAGGACTTAGATGACAATTTCTTGTATGCGCGATTTCTCTTGAACCAATGGATGGAATTTCACCAAACTTGCATGGATACATCATTGGGACAAGTGTAAGAGCTGATTAGTTTTTGGTGACCTTGACCTTATTTTCAAGGTCACAGGATGACTTAGATGACAATTTCTTGTACCCAATTTCTTGTATGCGCGATATCTCTTGAACCAATGGATGGAATTTCACCAAACTTCCATGGATATATCATTGGGACAAGAGTAAGAGCTGATTAGATTTTGGTGACCTTGACCTCATTTTAAAGGTCACAGGAGGACTTAGGTGACAATATTTTTGTACCCACTACATCTCCTGAACCAATGGATGGAATTTCACAAAACTTGCATGGATACATTATTGGGACAAGTTTTTGAGCTTATTAGATTGTAGTGACCTTGACCTCATTTTCAAGGTCACTGTAGGACTTGGATGACAATTTCTTGTACCCACTATATCTCCTGAACCAATGGATGGAATTTCACCAAACTTTCCTGGATACATGATTGGGACAAGTTTATGAGCTGTTTAGATTTTGGTGACCTTGACCTTATTTTCAAGGTCACTTGAGGACTAACATGGCAATTTCTTGTACCCACAATATCTCCTGAACCAATTGATGGAATTTTGTCAAACTTTTATGGATACATGATTTGGACAAGTCTAAGAGCTGAACAAAATTTTGGTGACCTTGACCTCATTTTCAAGGTCACAGAAGGATTTAGATATGTGAAAATTTCACTAAAATTGATGTATCTCTTTAAGCTTTGGCTTGATTTCCACTTTACTTTCATAGATATACCTATGGGACAGTCTCAAGAGTGTAGTGTGTTTTGATGACCTTGACCCTATTTTCAAGGTCAAAAGCTATCTTACAAATGCGTATTTTTCTCTCTTAAAAATGAGATATCTTGAACCAGTGAATGGATATTCATCAGACTTGCATGAATGTATCATTGTGACAGGTTTAAGACATGTTTAGTAGTTGGTGACCTTGACCCATTTTTGAAGGACATAGTCTTCTATGTAGGATATCTTTAGAACCAGCGGATGGATTTCGTCCAAACTTGCATAGATATTTTATTTGTACAGGCATTTTATTCATTAGAGGGGATGGGAAATGGGCTGGTGGGGGGACATCAGTTTTTCTCTGAAAAACATTTCTAGTTATTTTATAAGAGGAAGCAAACAGGAAGCCACCAAAGCTGGTTCCCTTCTTAAAATCGGCAGAGAAAGAGGGAACACGGCCCATTCACAGTAAATCTGCAATAACCAAAAACTTGGAGTATCTAGTGACGTAACTACGAACGCATCCCGTCATATACCACAGGGTATAATCGATTCCGCCAATTTTCGCTTCCTGCAGAGACTGTCCGTCATATTTGGCTTCCGTCGAGACTGTCCGCGAACTTTTGCTTCCTGCCGAGACTACTGTCCTCGAGAAATGGCTTCCTGCCGAGACTGTCTGCGTGATTCTGCTTCCTGCCGAGAGCCTCGGCAGGAAGCAGAATCACGCGGACAGTCTCTGCAGGAAGCCATTTATCATGTACAGAAGTCTCGGCAGGAAGCAAAAATTCGCGGACAGTCTCGGCGGAAGCCAAATATGATGTACAGTCTCTGCAGGAAGCGAAAATTAGCGGAATCGATTATACCCTGTGTATACTGCCGTATCCAACCGCTACTTTAAAGCCTTTTTTGTGTTTGCTCTTATATTAGTATATTTTACAGACTGTCTCTAATTTTAGTTTGCACATTCTGCGATGAGGCTTCAAATTTTGCTCATGTCAGCATTACTAAGCATAGTAGTCATCTTTAGATGTAATTATAAACTTAGTAAAAGGCCAGGAAAACAATTACAGACTGATATTATGCAAAGTTGAATAAACATTTTCAGTTGCTGCCTGCTTAGACGGTAAACAGGTACAATTAAATAAGCGTTGCTTTCGATAACAGCAAGTTTCTTATTGAGAGTTGGTCTAGACTGGAGGGAGGACTTATTAAAAGTAAATACAGCATCAATGCACTGAGACAAGACTGGTATATCAGACCTCATTCAAATGAATCTAGAAAGGTTTTTGCAATCATGCTTTTTTGATCAAAGAATTAGTGTTTTATTATTATTATTATTAGCGCACTTAGTGACATTATGTGTTTCCAGATGAACTGACTATAAGCAAGCCGGGTAGGCGGCAATCGAAAACGCTCGTGCAATCGACGAATGCGGACCAAAAAAAGAAGAAAAAAAAACGTTAGAAACAGCGTTTTCGACTGCAAATTGTCGCAATCGAAAACGCTGTTCCTAACGGTTTTTATCCGCGTTTGTTAAGAGCATTTTCGAATGCCGTTCACCAGGTGTAATAAGGGTAATCTGTTTGGGGGATTTATGGTCATACATGTATTATGCCATCCGGCAGCATTGGACATGGTCATATTCAGAAAATTTTCGACAACGGGGTTCAAGCTTGGTTTGGCTATTAGTTAAATAAAGTTTTTATTGTTATATATTGCATTCTGTTTCAACGATTTTGCGGGTCAAGTAGTCGCCTTCATGACATCCACTTCCATTTTCAACTCGCACATTAAATTGTTGGAAACTGACTTTTTGCCAATGCTTGTTTTCGTGACATGGTGGTGTTGAGTTGTATAGTTACAGAGCCTACGAGGGACAACTTTTTTGAATTCCTGTTGGCTTGCCTTTTAAAAAAAATCTTCTCTAAAAAAAAAAAAGCACTCTGATAAGGAAACAGATCCATTCCTTTCTGAGTCGACGACACCCATTGACAAGAGGCAAATATGAAAATGGCTGTCTTTTCCCATGAAGCATACCAATTCGTCTTATAAAGAATATTGACTGAATTCGCCATTCTCATAATAACTTTCTGGGTAAATTTAAGGTAAATAAGTTCATTTTTTATGGAAGGCCACTCTGCAATTCTGATGATTGCCCCTGCTCCCCCCCCCCCCTTTCTCTCTCTCTCTCTCTCTCTCTCTCTCTCTCAAAGGGGAATAGCTTTTAAAAGAAATGATTTGCTGCCCCGGGAGTAATTTTACCAAACGTCCCACGTGTGTATCACATGATGGCAAAATATGCTTTGAAAATATGCAAACTGGACAAGCCCATAGCAGCATTCGTAAATGTGCACATGTATGACGAAGCTTAGAAATGGTCGATCCCTGACATATACGATACAACACTTGAAATCACAGCAAAAGAATAACCGGTCTCAAAAACTGTCATCGACTTTATCATGTTGAATTTGCAAACCTCACAAAATTTCAAATGTCATTGACCAGCCACCAGACTAAGTTTTTGTAGCCTTGAAACCCGCCACATTGAATGCATCATATGTCATTTTAAATTTGGTAATCTTAAGACCCTTCCCATCCATCCCCTCCCCCCAACTCCCCCGCCACCACGCCAACAAACTCATGCATGAGGAAATTATTTTCTGCATCATCTACAGCTTCGACAACGACTGCAATAAGAAAAACGATACACCTTCACGGTTTCCAATATTTTAGCAAGCGTAAAAGCTTTTGTGACTTCCTGTATGCTTTTCCATGGACAACGAAGCCCTTCTCAAGCGCGGTCAACTCTTAAAAAGAAACAATTTGCTCCAAGAAGAGCCAATTCTGTTTTTAAAGAGTTGACACCCCTTTAAACAGGATACACCAGATGGAAATGTAAGAGTTGCTTCCCCAAAATTGTATCCGTTCACCTTAAGAGGAAGAAATTATAGCAAGCATGCGAAAAGTCCATACAAAAACATTAAAGCGAAATCTCTCATAGATCCTTTTCTTTCTGATACTGTATACACCACTGACATTTTCCTGCATTTCATCTGCTAAGATCTAGGAATTACATTATTGGAAAATTGCTCCGCAGCAGACTAGTGTAAGTTCACCATTGACGTCATATGACGTCACTCGCCTTGTATAACTGCCCGCACTGAAACTCAATTATTGACTGCCCCCGGCTAATGCCCTGTTGAACGATATCTCAGCTGCAATTGGCCTTGACGAGTAAATAAGACGTGATGATGTAAAAGTTTTCAGGATATTAAATACACGGCTCTTTTATGTTAAAGTCAATATGTTCTTTTCAATTAATTGAAACAGGATCCTACTCAGCTTAGGTAGAAATGTCACACTGCACTTTTATTTTGCTATAAGTTTTTGACAAAAAGTCGGGTTTATATGGCGACACATGCTGAATGATACATGTATCATGCAACCATTTAGGTCATGTATAGACGATTGGACATGTTGCATGCAATAGATGTGCCATGCACCCATTTAGGTAATGTTTAGGCAATTAGACATGTTGCATGCGACAGATGTGCCATGCAACCATTTAGGTAATGTTTAAACAATGAGACATGTTTGATGTCATGAAGCATACCTTTTTGGGGTGTTTACACGGTGACACGCATTGCATGACACATGTACACATGTGTCATGCAACCTGTGTCACCGTCTAAACCCATCTTAATAGGTGGAAAAACAATAATAATAAGTGCTTTCACAGTATTAGACCCTTGAGCTTTTGCAGTTAATTTTTCAGTGAATAAGCAAATAAGATGTGTCAATAACCTAAACTGTTTATTCTTTTATTTATTGACTGATTTCAAGGCAAAGAGTGCATGTGACACAATAGATCGGGACAGAAGAAGCATCGCAACTTGCCATGTGCTAAATGAAAAGACTCAGATCCGCCTGTCTGTATGCGCTGTCTGATCAGAGATTTCCGTTTTCACGGAAGCAATCTATGACATGAAGCAAAATATCGAGACTGAGCATGAGCCATAGATTCGCTTGCTCATTAGAGTCTTCGCTGTTCATAAATCATATCCAGGCACATAATTAGGAGATAACTGTGTAATAAGGAGACAACTTTGCTCAATATTGTCATTTGGGGAGGTAAATCGTCGGTTTTATAATTGCAAATTTCGTTCTACGGAAACTGTACTGAAAATTGTCATTTGGGGAGGTAACTAGTAGCTAGATTTTGTGCTCGAAAATTTCGTTTAACGACAATTGTACTCAAAATCGTCATATGGGGAGTTAAATCGTCGGTTTTATGGACGAGAATTTCGTTTTACGGCAACGCGCCGCCAGCGTCGCCGTAACTTAATTTTGGGCCATAAACCCGACGATTTAGCTCCCCATATGACAATTTTAATACTAACAGCTATCCCCATTCTAATTAATTGCGATAGTTTTTCGCAGGATATACTGTCCGGGGATAGAGACTAACAGTTGCCCATGGCTCCTAAATTCCAGTTTCGGGCAGTCTGGATCCCTAAACAAAAATCGTTAGTCTTTATCCTTGCTGTCGCATATATTTCAAGATATTTACACTTGCCACTGACTTCCCGTAGGTGAACCCTTTAGAGCAACTAGCTTCATACACCGATGAAGGACAATTGATCATGTGACGTTGTCGTCAAGCGACGTCTTGTGTAAACAAACGTCTTGCTTGGTTCTTGTAACGTTCGATTGACGCCACTCAGGGCGACGGCTATTTAACATTATGGCCGTACACGTCGTTACTAACTTTTCTTCGACTCATATTTTGCCTATTCTACACCAAATTACCACGAAAACGGCATAGAAAGGTTCACAAATAAAGTGTAAATATAAGAAAAAAATTGATTTGTCAGCGTTCATCGTGTGAAGAAGCCAGTGGTCGTCGCTAAAATTCTGCAAGAAGCGCTTCGCGCTTCGTGGAATTTTAGCTCTGCCCGCTGGCTTCATCACACGATGAACGCCGAAAAATCAAATTTTAATTCTTAATTATCCTATCAGACGTCCAGTTATATTGCATTAGAATATTTGAATCAACGTTGGTTCAGCGTTAGTCTACGTTTTGTGCCTGCTGGAATGGATTTAATACAGTTTTTCTCATTTTGTGCCTCATATTTTGATTACGTTCAAATTATAAGGATCAACAGCCTCTTCGAGTGTAATCAGACTGAAAACGATAAATGCCGGTTCTCAGGAGGATTACGGCACCAGATAAACTCCAGAAAGGTTATTCTGTTATTATGTAGCGTCATAGAAGACAAAGCGAGAAGGCCTACTTTTAAGTAAGGTTACCGGAAACAATCATTTGGGGCGCTAGAACATTTCTGCCTTATGTACCACGTTCCCATTTCCCAAACCTCTACCCCTGGGGTAGGGCGAGGCGTGGCACTGCACTGCTTGCAATTCCGCGGCATATTCTTATCACACTGCCGGATTCTAGAAACAATACAAGTTCCAATATACGAATAATTAAAAGGCGCCCGTGAAAAAAAATTACTCAAATCAGCCTTCGCAACTGCGCAAACTGGCCAGAGTTTTCACTTTTCAACCATTCAACGAGATTTACAGACCAGGCTGGGGTGGTTATGGACATGTGCGGCGGTGAATGACGGTATATACTGGTGAGTGAGTGAACTTCGGTTTAACGTCTCACCAGCATACATGGGTCATACGGAGACAGGGCCTTGGTTAAAGTCTCATCCGAAAGACCGGAAAAGCGGGTGATCGAACCTGTGCCCATGGATTGATAGTCTTGCGCTTTGTTCACTCCTTTACGGCCGCTCCTGAGATACACTGGTAAAGGTACTTTTTATGGATTATGGCTAGAAAAAATGTTCTTATGAGTGAGCCGTCTGATCGCTTGTTTACATGTATTTGTTTGTGCTATGGGTAGGGTGCGGTGGGTTCAATATTACTCCATTTCTAAATGCAGTAGTTGCCCATGTAGAGCAGGAGGAAGGTATAAAACTGCATTTATTGAAACACAAGAAAAAATAGGCAGTTACCGCTCTTCCGAGTAATTTCGGTAGAGACTAGTCAGTAGTGGAAGTTATACTGGATACGTGTAACGGCTGCCACATTTGCTTGGCCTGTAGAGCATAGGCAGCCTCTTTTTTTTCTTTTTTGACCAATGGATCTGTCCGTCCTTATCATTGGCATCAATCCAGTTCTAGTTTTAGGGTTTCTATTGGCTGTTTCCAGTTTATTTGCAGTTTGCTTAGATATCCCTGTAACTGAGCAAACAGTGAGGACCCAGTTCATATGCTGCAGAACGCGACGTCTGAACTGGCTTTGGATAAGTCCCTAAAACAGGTTTCCTGTCTTGAAAGGGTTAAAAAGATCTTACCGTTGTCGGTTAGAAACAAGCTTTTATCTAAAGGGTTCAAGACATTATCATTCAGGCTTCAGGTAACAAATGCTCGTATGACCACAAACTACTGCCTTGAGGGAACATACATAATGGTGTCAATCTTAGAGGAAAAAAAGGAATCGTGTGGTTACAAGATATCCTATAGGAACACAAAGTATCGTGTGGCTACAAGATATTATCTTATGGGAACACAAAGTATCGTGTGGCTACGAGATATAATCTTATAGGAACACAAAGTATCGTGTGGCTACAAGATATAATCTTATAGGAACACAAAGTATCGTGTGGCTACGAGATATAATCTTATAGGAACACAAAGTATCGTGTGGCTACAAGATATTATCTTATAGGAACACAAAGTATCGTGTGGCTACAAGATATAATCTTATAGGAACACAAAGTATCGTGTGGCTACGAGATATAATCTTATAGGAACACAAAGTATCGTGTGGCTACAAGATATTATCTTATAGGAACACAAAGTATCGTGTGGCTACAAGATATTATCTTATAGGAACACAAAGTATCGTGTGGCTACAAGATATTATCTTATAGGAACACAAAGTATTGTGTGGCTACAAAATATTATCTAATAGAAACACAAAGTATCGTGTGGCTATAAGATATTATCTTAAAGGAACACAAAGTATCGTGTGGCTACAAGATATAATCTTATAGGAACACAAAGTATCGTGTGGCTACAAGATATCCTATAGGAACACAAAGTATCGTGTGGCTACAAGATATAATCTTATAGGAACACAAAGTATCGTGTGGCTACGAGATATCCTATAGGATATCGTGTGGCTACAAGATAAAATCTTATAGGAACACAAAGTATCGTGTGGCTACAAGATATCCTATAGGAACACAAAGTATCATGTGGCTACAAGATATAATCTTATAGGAACACAAAGTATCGTGTGGCTACACGATATAATCTTATAGGAACACAAAGTATCGTGTGGCTACAAGATATCCTATAGGAACACAAGGTATCGTGTGGCTACAAGATATAATCTTATAGGAACACAAAGTATCGTGTGGCTACGAGATATAATCTTATAGGAACACAAAGTATCGTGTGGCTACAAGATATCCTATAGGAACACAAAGTATCGTGTGGCTACAAGATATTATCTTATAGGAACACAAAGTATCGTGTGGCTACGAGATATAATCTTTTAGGAACACAAAGTATCGTGTGGCTACAAGATACCTATAGGAATACAAAGTATCGTGTGGCTACAAGATATTAATTTATAGGAACACAAAGTATCGTGTGGCTACGAGATATAATCTTTTAGGAACACAAAGTATCGTGTGGCTACAAGATATCCTATAGGAACACAAAGTATCGTGTGGCTACAAGATATAATCTTTTAGGAACACAAAGTATCGTGTGGCTACGAGATAATCTTATAGGAACACAAAGTATCGTGTGGCTACAAGATATAATCTTATAGGAACACAAAGTATCGTGTGGCTACGAGATATAATCTTATAGGAACACAAAGTATCGTGTGGCTACAAGATATCCTATAGGAACACAAAGTATCGTGTGGCTACAAGATATTATCTTATAGGAACACAAAGTATCGTGTGGCTACGAGATATAATCTTTTAGGAACACAAAGTATCGTGTGGCTACAAGATACCTATAGGAATACAAAGTATCGTGTGGCTACAAGATATTATCTTATAGGAACACAAAGTATCGTGTGGCTACGAGATATAATCTTTTAGGAACACAAAGTATCGTGTGGCTACAAGATATCCTATAGGAACACAAAGTATCGTGTGGCTACAAGATATAATCTTATAGGAACACAAAGTATCGTGTGGCTACGAGATATCCTATAGGAACACAAAGTATCGTGTGGCTACAAGATATAATCTTATAGGAACACAAAGTATCGTGTGGCTACAAGATATCCTATTGGAACACAAAGTATCATGTGGCTACAAGATATAATCTTATAGGAACACAAAGTATCGTGTGGCTACAAGATATAATCTTATAGGAACACAAAGTATCGTGTGGCTACAAGATATCCTATAGGAACACAAGGTATCGTGTGGCTACAAGATATAATCTTATAGGAACACAAAGTATCGTGTGGCTACGAGATATAATCTTATAGGAACACAAAGTATCGTGTGGCTACAAGATATCCTATAGGAACACAAAGTATCGTGTGGCTACAAGATATTATCTTATAGGAACACAAAGTATCGTGTGGCTACGAGATATAATCTTTCAGGAACACAAAGTATCGTGTGGCTACAAGATACCTATAGGAATACAAAGTATCGTGTGGCTACAAGATATTATCTTATAGGAACACAAAGTATCGTGTGGCTACGAGATATAATCTTTTAGGAACACAAAGTATCGTGTGGCTACAAGATATCCTATAGGAACACAAAGTATCGTGTGGCTACAAGATATAATCTTTTAGGAACACAAAGTATCGTGTGGCTACGAGATAATCTTATAGGAACACAAAGTATCGTGTGGCTACAAGATATAATCTTATAAGAACACAAAGTATCGTGTGGCTACAAGATATAATCTTATAAGAACACAAAGTATCATGTGGCTACAAGATATAATCTTATAGGAACACAAAGTATCGTGTGGCTACAAGATATAATCTTATAGGAACACAAAGTATCGTGTGGCTACGAGATATAATCTTATAGGAACACAAAGTATCGTGTGGCTACAAGATATCCTATAGGAACACAAAGTATCGTGTGGCTACAAGATATAATCTTATAGGAACACAAAGTATCGTGTGGCTACAATATATCTTATAGGAGCACAAAGTATCGTGTGGCTACGAGATATAATCTTATAGGAACACAAGGTATCGTGTGGCAACAAGATATAATCTTGTATGAACACAAAGTATTGTGTGGCTACGAAATATAATCTATTAGGAACACAACGTATCGTGTGGCAACAAGATAAAATCTTAAGGTAGGAAACACTACCGTGTATTTACATGAAATTAGCTTTAGGGAATAAACATTATAGTGTGGCTACAAGATATAACCTTGAGCGAACAAACCTTAACGTGTGGCTACAAGATATTATCTAAAGGGAACAAACATTATCGTAGGGTATCAAGATAAAAACTTAAGGGAAACATTATCGTATTGCATGATGTTATCTTACAAGAATAATCTTAAAGAGACACACACATTTTCGTGTGGCAGCATGAAATGATTTTAAAGGAATAAATATTATCGTGCTCTACAAGACTATATCTTCAGGGAACAAACATTTTCGTTTTGCTACAAGATTTATTTTGAGGGAACAAGCATTATCGTGTGGCAACAAGATATGATTTTAAGGGAACAAATATAATATTATGGCTACATGAAATTATCTCAAGGGAACAAACATTACCGTTCGACAATAAGATATGATCTTAAGGGAAAAGACATTATCGTGTGGCTACATGAAATTATCTTAAGTGGGCAAACATTATCGTGTGGCAACAAGAAATTATTTTAAGGGACAAACATTATCTTGTGGCTACAAGATACAATTTTAAGGGAACAAACATTATCGAGTGGCAACAAGATACTACCTTAAAGGAGCAAATATAAGCATTTTGTTAGAAGATATAAACCGAAGGGAACAATGGTGTTAGGGAACAAATATATCGTGTTGCTACATGAAAAATCTTAAGAAAACACACATATCGTGTGGCTACATGAAAAAATCTTAAGAAAACACACATATCGTGTGGCTACATGAAAAAATCTTTAAAAGGGGTTTTCACGTGGCTGCGAAAAAAATCATATGGGAACAAACGTTTCCGCGTGGCTACAAAATACAATCTTAAGGGAACAAACATTATCGTGCGGCTAAATGAAATTATCCTCAGGCAGTAAACAATTTTGTGTGATAACAAGATATGATTTTTATGGAACAAATACATGTATATCGTGTTACTAAATGAAAAATCTTAAGGGAACACACATATCTTGTGGCTACCAGATATTATTTTAAAAAGGATTTTCGCGTGGTTGCAAGATAAAATCTTAAGGGAACGGATGCAACAAGAAATAATCTTAAGGGAACAGACATTATCGATATGTTACAAGTTATAATCTTGATGGAACAAACATTATCGTGTGGTTTTATAAAATCTTAAGGGAATAAATATACTATGCACAGTAAATATAGCAATTTTTTGGTATGCGTCAGATCCACCATATTAGGATTTTATTGTTACTTTACTGCATAAAGATACAAAGGCCGGTCATTGGAGAAGGACTGGCAGGTAAGAGGTTCAAGATTGTTCAATTGTAGCGTCTGAACTACCGTGACGTCAGTTTTTATGACCATTGTATCTGAAGGACATTTTTGATCATGTACCAAAGCCAAAATCATAATGAGGCGGCTGGTTTGCTGGTAAAATAAAGGAAACCGCTCTAAAACATTTGAAAATGCTACCAGTATGAGGTTTACGAAGTTCGAAAATTTGACGTTTTCCCTTGTTTTCACGTAATCGTCTATAAACGTTGTTTCTAATCGGTAGTTCTTGAATCCCTTTCGAGTGTATGATTGTTTGGTATCTACCAATATGATAACGTAAACAATTCTTCCCGGTTACTGAGTATAAGTCAAAAGTCTCAGACAAACGTCATCAATTTCTCACAGTTACGTTCCATTTCAATGAAGAAACTTCACAGTTAAATTAATTATGGTGTGACCTTTCCTTTTAGCCTATTGGTTTTTCTCGGGCTTTGATTCTGCATTGAACTGAAGCACCCGTGAATCATTGCACATTGGACCGAATTATAACGTTTTAACGTCAATTGTGCATGCTCAGATTCGTCAGTTGTTAAGCTTAACCATATCTTTCACACATTCAATAACTTTGACAAGAAAACTGGGCATGAAAATGATGAGAAAGACCGTACAAAAAATCACATGCTTGTTATTTTTATGTTGCTTTTCAATGGGTGCGTATTTCGGCTAATGACCCCTTCTGCGCTTATCGCTTTTCCCCAATATCGTTTTTGAAGATAGCTTCTGTAATCCCATCGTATCTTAAGTCCCAAATACGGTTCCCTTCAATGCAAGTTAATCTCGCTGAATGTTGCACTTCAGTAATAAGAAAAATTGTAAAATATAAAAATTTGCTAACTATATTTTGCTTAGTATATTATCGCGCGGTTACATGGTTTGATCCTAATCGCGCGGTTACATGGTTTGATCCTAAGAGTACAAACACTGTCGTGGGACTACAAGACTATCATGTTGCAACATGGTCTTATCTTGAGGGAACAAACATTGTCGTGTGTAAAACAAGGTACAAACCTCAGGAAACAAACATCGATGTGTAGCAACCAGATATAATTTTTAGAGAACTAACATTATCTTGTTGCTACAAGATTCAATCTTAAGGTTACGAACATTATTCTTGTGGCAACCAGCTACATGTTTCATCTTAAAATAATAAACACAATCATGTGGCGACAAGATATTACCTTCAGGAAACAAATTAGGTCAAGGCCAAGGCACTGTCATGATTGTACAAACTATGATGGGCCCGAGTCCTCAATGGTACATACCATGCCACGAGGTCATTGTGCCTTTGGTTCTGGAGAAGAAGATTTTTGAAGGAGTTTTACCATATATGGACATGGTGTCCGTCTAGGTCATGTGACCATGACCAGCTCAATAAACTTTGGTTCTTTTAACCCAGTGAAACTTCGTGTGAAATATAGCTTCAAACAACCCAGTGGCTTCAGAGAAGATGTTTTAAAATGTTGACAGGCCACAAAATCACAGTGACCTTGAACAAAGGTAAAAGAATGACCTTGACCTTTAACAACATAATATCTTCATAGGCTCACTTAGTAAACCGTAAATACCAAATATCATATCTTAGACTTGAATGGTTTCTGAGAAATCCACTGTTTAGGCATTTTCAATGCATCAAAATTGACCTTGCAATAAATTAGGTCTCACTCAATGCAGAGTCCTGATTTGTATAAATTATGATAAGCCCGAATTCCAAATGCTACATACCAAGTTTCAAGGTCATAGGCCTTTTGGTTCTGGAGAAAAAGATTTCTGAACGGGTTTTACCAAATATGGACATGGCGGCCATCTTGGTTATGTGACCCCGATCCCGGGAACCAAATTCCGTTCCCCCATCCCACTAAGACTCCATATGAAATGTGGCTTCAATCGGGCAGAGGAGAAGACGTTTGAAAATCTTGACAGCAGATGGACGGACAGAATGGCTTTGACCTTTAGTGGCATGATATCTTCATCTGGTAATTCAGTTAACCATATATTATAACGGACGGGCCGACAGGATGACCTTGACCTTTAGTAAAATAATATCTTAGCTGTTAATTTAGTTGACCATAAATACCAAATATTGTACCTTAGACTTAAATTATTTCTGAGAATTCCACTGTTTAAGCGTTTTCCCATATAAAAGCCTAACGTACCAAAGTTGACCATGTCATAAATTAGGTCAAGGTTATCGTAAGGTCATCATTTGTATACACTGTGATGGGCCCGCATGCCCGATGCTATTATGACCGTGCCATAAATTAGGTCATCATTTGTACAAACTATGATGGACCCGCATGCCCGGTGCTACATACCAAGTTTCAAGGTCATAGGCCTTTTGGTTCTGGAGAAGAAGATTTTTGAAGGGTTTTTACCATATATGGGCATGGCGACCATCTTGGTCCTGTGACCCAGACCCCGGGGACAAACTTTCGTTCCCCCATCCCACTGACTCCATACGAAATTTGGCTTTAATCGGCCCAGTGGTTTCAGAGGAGAAAATGTTTGAAAATCTTGACGATGGATGGACGGACCGAATGACCTTGACCTTTACTGACATTATATCTTCATTTGTTCATTTAGTTGACCATGTATACCAAGTATTGTACCTTAGACTTAAATAGTTTCTGAGAAATCCACTGTTTAAGCGTTTTCCAAAATAAAAGCCTAACGTACCAAAGTTGACCATGTCATAAATTAGGTCAAGGTCGGCGCAAGGTCATCATTTGTATATACTATGATGGGCCCGCATGCCCGATGCTACATACCAAGTTTCAAGTTCATAAGCCTTTTGGTTCTGGAGAAGAAGATTTTTGAAGGTTTTTTACCATTATGGGCATGGCGGCCATCTTGGTTATGTGACCCAGACCCCGCGTATAAACTTTCATTTCCCTATCTCAGTGAGACTCCATATGAAATTTGGCTTCACTCGGCCCAGTGGTTTCAGAGGAGAATATGTTTGAAAATCTTGACGACGGATGGACGGACCGAATGACCTTGACCTTTGGTGACATAACATTTAGTTGACCATATATACCAAGTATTGTACCTTAGACTTAAATAGTTTCTGAGACATCCACTGGTTAAGCGTTTTCCCATATAAAAGCCTAACGTACCAAAGTCGACCATGTCATAAATTAGGTCAAGGTCAGCGCAAGGTCATCATTTGTACAAACTATGATAGGCCCGCATGTCCAATGCTACATACCAAGTTTCAAGGTCATAGGCCTTTTGGTTCTGGAGAACAAGATTTTTGAAGAGTTTTTACCATATATGGGCGTGGCGGCCATCTTGGTCATGTGACCCAGATACCCCGAACAAACTTTCGTTTCCCCAACCCATGGGCCTATTACATTTCTTTCAGCCCTTTTAGAGGTATAATCCGGCCAAGCAAAGGGGCAGAAAAAACTAGGGAGGGGCTAACTCCGGAATTACTTGTGATATGGTTGTGGTTCTTGTGCTCTCCACTTTTTCTGAGTGCCCACTATCAATGTGGAAGTTTAGTTTAGTTTACTTCAATACTTACAGAGATATGCTCCGGACAAGCAAAATATTCTAAAAATTAGGGAGATAACTGTAATTACTTGTGAAAGTGTTATGGTTCTTGTGCTCTGCACTTTTTTTAATTTCCCTCTATTAATGTGTCAAGTTCCATTGATTTCCCTTTTATAATTTTAGAGCTAGGCTCCGGACGAACAAAATACAAAACAACTAGGAAGAGACAGCGTACTTAATAATAACTTGTGATAGGGTTATGGATCTTGCATGTGCTCTGCACTTCCTCTCATTGTCCTCTTTTACTTGAAGATTCATCTAGTTCTTTTCAATACTTTTAGAGATAGGCTCCAGACAAGCAAAATACTGTAAAAACTAGGGAGGTAACTTTGTAATTACATGTATTTGCAACAGGGTTATGGTTCTTGCACTCTGCACTTCCCTTTATTGTTCTATTGCATGTGAAGTTTCATCAAATTCCCTTTAACACTTTCAGAGATATGCTCCGGTCAAAGTGTTACTGATGGATGGATGGACAGACAGACAGATGGGATAGATGAACAGACAAAGCAGCAACTATATCCTCACCCTTCGGGGAGCATAAAACCAGAAGCATTGCATTATTAGAAATAACTGGGGCTTAGAACGATTTTACATGTCCATTACCCTCAGCTGGATATTGTTGTTGTTCATAAACACAGAAGTAACATGTCAGCGGTTTTGTGACCTTATTACTAAGATGAATCTTCTTAGTTCGTACAAAGAGACTCAAAATCATTGAAAATACATGCATTTAGCATCTTTGATGAATCATGAAAATGATTATCCAAGGCGAGATTTCGCAAATATGTTAAATGCACCGCCAAATCACATCCCCCCCCCCCCCCGCCCACTCCCCATACCCACTCCACCACCACTGCCACCGTGTGACTGGATTCAATCCAATCAAAACTGTTTAGTATAAATATGACACGCTTGGTATAGGTTCTCTGGCTACAGCACTCATATATTGTGAATTTTCCCAGCCACAAACAGCAACCTCCAGATTGAATAAGGAAAAAGAGATCAAACTTCAATCAGTTGATCTAATTTTTTCCAAAGATACAATTGCCCCTCAGAGGGGTTGATCCTGTGAGCTGGATCAGTGCTCTGAACAGCAATTCCACCATCATTAGTTAATGAGACATCGCAATTTCAGCTGCAGTGTAGATAAAACACAGCCTTTATTGCCTAAAACAGTGAGGAGCTTTTGAAGTGCAGTCCAAAGGCAACGATTATTTTTAGCAAAAAACAAACCTGATTGCATGTTTACAAGAAAACTTAAATTATTGACTGACAATTATTAAATGATCTTTTGGCGAAGATAAGCAAATTAGACAAATTTTATCCAATATCAAATCCAAAAGGAGGCCTAGTCATATATCAGAAGACTCCATTTAATTAAGGACAGAGCTCCAGGTAAGATAATTATGCAATAAAATTTCCTTCTCAATGAAACATAATGCCCATAAGAACCACCCAAATGAAATGGATGGATAGATCATCCTTTTCAACAGTATTTTTGTCATATCAGGACAATGGAAAGGTGATTGCACTGAAGTGTTGTTATGGTTCAGACAGAATAATACCTCCAGTGGGACCTAAATCCATAACCTATCATAGGAAGTTGTTACAGCTGACCACTCTGCTGTTAAGACACTTCAGTTCAAATGACAGACATAGTGGTTGCAACATACATTTTTCTGGAGTAGACAAAATTTTTTTTTGCCTCTCTAGCTCCTCAATGGGGTCCATCCTTAAAGGGAAGAATTAGCTCCCATTGGATCCATTTTGAGTGTGGTCTTTTCTTATACGAAAGCCAGTACCATTTCCAGAAAGTTGTCTCCAATTAATACAATGGGGGTAGAACATGAAGGTGCAAACATCACCTTTGGGTAATTGGGGTAGTCTTCAGGGGAAGCAACTCAGCCATTTTATTTTTGCCTCCATTTTCAATGGCCGGTCAAATTTTAAAGAAAGAATTTCCTCCTCTAGCAGCAAGGTCTTTCCTCTAAGAGTAAGCTCAATTTCGGAAGGGCTACACTTGACCAGGGAAGCAAACAGGAAGTTACAGAAATTCCTTCCCTTCATACAAATGGCAGAAAAACATTGCAGTGTATGGATACATCATAAACATAGTTGCCCTGTTTGTCACAATGAAAATTATCTAATAATTACTTGAAACCTCATCTTTTCTAGATCTTTGAATGACATCGAAAAATAAGCAAATAAAGATTTAACACAAAACTTTAATGTACATGCAAAATACAATACAAATTTCATAGTGTCCAATTTTGACCTTGGAACAGTAGCAGCATCAAGATAATGTCATCTATTCTTAAAAATAAATTAAGGTGACTGGGTACACTTTCAGAGGAAGAAACTCTGCAATTTTCAGTTTTGCATCTCTTCAACAGGGGTCAACTCTTAAAGGAAAGAATTTGCTCCCCTAGGAGCAAATTCTTTCCTTTCAGAGTTGACCCCTTATGGGATGTCTCCATCTCCCAGGGAAACAATCAGAATGTCTCAAAAAGTTGTTTAACTTTGTTAAAATGGTGAAAAAAATACATGGAGGTGTACCCATACATTTTTGGTCACTATCAAAAGGCTTCAGCTATATTCAAAGATTTTAGTCTTACAGCAAATTGACTAATATACACACCTGGTAAGTTCCACCACCAAATAAAGTTGATCTTAACACAAAACTTTACAGCAAATCTTAACTATGTAGGTCAGCAATAGAATCCTTTACTTAGTCGTTCGCAAGCATGTTCAGCTAAATGAAGTTGTTAGGCAAGCTAGCACACAAAATCGAGTGTGCTAATATTTTTGGCCTAAAAAGTGTGAGGTGCTTTACCACTTCAAAAGCTCCACAGATTTTTTGGCCAGAATTGGAAGTGTTTTTGTGTACAACATGTTTTAAAATATGTCTCTTTTTGTTGTTTTGAACAACTGGGCCCAGATCATGTCAAATAGCATCAACAGAGTGGTATCTTTGCTGTGGTATACTACTATGCCACTTTCCAACAATTTTCAATGAAGAGTTGAATAAATTATAAACAAACCTTGCTGGTTTAAATTTTGCCTCCCTTCTCTTCTGGGGTCTACTCTAAAAGAAAAGAATTTTCTCTCCAATCAGTGAATTCTTTGACAAATTTTTTTGACTCTCCTATGAGCAAATCTTTTCCTTCAAGTGTAAACCTCACTTTGGGAGCTATATTTGTCCAAGAAAGCCAACAGGAAATCACTAAATTAGTGATTTCTTGTTGACTTTCCTGGACTAAATATTATTTCCCATTTTAAAATTGGTAATAAAACATGGAGGAGTAACTATATGCCTTGAGTACATGACTTCGATCCCAGCACCCACATACCAAGTCTCAGTAAGTGAGATAAAATTTCACTTATTGTTTTCTTTTTATGATTCCCACATGATTATAAAATTACACTTATTTTTTAATATGCTTTTTATTTCAAAGATTTTCTATAAAAAATGACCATTGGACTAGAATGATTCTGCCTGGAACTAAAGCCAGAACTGTCTTTCTTGTTGCAAAACATTGTCTTAATAAACTTAACCCATTCTGTGAATGGTCATGCATAATTTCCAAAAGGTTAAGGAGTTATGGTATGGACACGATATTTTGGTTCAGAAGTTACAACCCTTTCAGGGCACAGCACTGGGTTTACTGACTGTATGATATCACATGAAAGAAAGGGTATCAGGGATAACTTTCCATATTTCTCCACAAAAACATATGGTGTGACCCCTAATCTTGCCAAGGTGATTCTAATGAGGGGTAATATATCAAAATTATCTCACAAAATTTTATCCTTAAAACCCCACCTTAATTATGGAGGCATATGTACTTATTACAGGGCCCTTGAGGAGGGTATTTTCTGATGGTAATGATAATGACACAGTTAGACCCCTTATTGGAGCTGCCTTTGTGAGATGTTTCTAAATTCTTCTTCAGGTCACAACGTATTCATGTGGAGAAAAAAAATTAAACCAGAACAACTGACAGATAATCCCCAAATTGTTGTTAATTTGACGAGAACCTCTAATTATATGAATTCAAAAATCTTAAGATTGTAATCTAAAGATGTTATTACAAACATTGACAGAACCACAGACATAACCATTCTCATAAACCCATCAACATACTTTGTATGCAAGGTGTATAACAAACATTTCAGTATACTATATTTGAGCCGTGACACGAGAAAACCAACAAAGTGGTTCTGCGCCCAGCGCAGACTCAGATCAGCCTGGGCATCCACCGCGTCCGATCAGAGTCTTTGTTTTGCGCTTAAAGGGTAGCTAAGGGTCTAAGCTAGCTCCATGCGGACAGCGAAGACTCTGATCAGACTGGGCGGATGCCCAGGCTGATCTGAGTCTGCATTGCCAACTTGGGCGCACAACCACATTGTTGGTTTTCTCGTGTCACGGCTCATTTCTTCTGTTATAAGAAAGGTTTTTCCTTTTACAATACAATCCCTATAATTTGGATCCATTGGATCTAGAGTTTTGGGGAATGTTTTAGATGGATCTAGATTTTCAAGATTGTTTTAGAAGGGAAAAACCCTTATATAGTACAATGTCATAAGACTGATTAAGATATTTGGGACCATTTTAGTTTAAACGTATTTTATTTGTATCAACTCTGTTACATGAACTAATTTCAAAACAAACAATATATACAAATGGGATCCAGAAAGAAGTCAAAAGACTTATATGAATCTGTTACCCCAATATAAATCTGTTTCCCCAATGTTCCATTTTATAGTTAGAAAAACCCGTCTAATAACTAAAGAAATAGAGTAACATTTAAGCACAAAGATTCTCAAAAAGAACAATGACTCACACAAGAGGCTTTAGCATTAAAATCAACGTAAAGTTGTTTTTTTTTCAAATCTTTATTCACTAAAGGTGTATGGATAGGCATCAATGTTTTTTCTGCCGAGACAATTTTTGTCACTTTCTGTATGCTTCCCTGGATGATAAAAACCTTACAAACAGGAGTCTACTCTGAAAGGAAAGTACTTGCTTCTACAGGATCAAGTTCTTTCCTTTAAGAGCTGACCTCCTTTAAAAAGGAAGGTACAAGTAAAATGGCAGAGTTGATTCCCTTTAAAGTGCACACCTATTCATCTAAAACCGCATTTTGTAACACCTCTTTAGCATTACAGATCTCTTCAAGGCAATTCAAATGAGATGATACATCACCGGTCAGTTGTTCAAAACTAACAACACCATTTGAGCCACGACATGACAAAACCAACAAAGTGGCATGTGCGCTCAGCAAAGACTCAGATCAGCCTGGGCATCTGCCCAGTCTGATTAGAGTCTTTGCTGTCTGCATGAAGGTAGCTAAGACCCTTAGCTATCTTTTAAGAACAAGCAAAGACTGTAGTTAGACTGGGCGAATGCCCAGGCTGATCTGAGTCTTCGCTGGGGTGCACATGCCACTTTGTTGGTTTTTTCATGTCACGGCTCATTTGTTAATGAGACTTTATATTTTCAAAAACACCGTACTCAAAAACAATAACATTAGTTTTTGGCAGAGACTTTTGCAGTGTAAAAGCTACTCACATTTTTTTTGGCAAAAAAATACTTGCAAACTAGATTTTATGGGTATAAAAAAAACTCAACCAAATCTCTGACAGTTGAATTTATACAGCTAATAAAGCTTTGAACATGAGGCTCAGATGTTGTACATTCAACAAAGAGAAATTAGTCTTAAGATTATCATCAATGTACACTTCCTTTTCAAAAGTTTTGGGTTATCTCGGAATTTAGTAAGAATTCTGCCTAATTCAGATGAGAAGTTGGCCTCCCTAGCTTGAATGAGACAGCTACCAGAGCTCTGGACAGAAGTTGGTGTATTTAGACAATTCTGGGATAATTTTCTTAATTTCTAAATCTGTATGCTGTACCTCTAAGTCTAACCAAAACTGCTTCCCAAAGGCAGTTCTGCTGAGAGGTTACAATATATGGATTTACTGTAAACATTTGAAAATTTGGGACACCTAAATGATTACCGAAATTGTCCTAATAATGGGATAGTTTGGTTTCACAATACAGTAATGCATCCAAAAGATGCACATGGCTTGGCAAACAGTGGAGTCCCTGATCAGACTGCTCCTGTAGGAGCAGTCTTATCTGGGCCTTCACTGTTTGCTCAGACCTTTCTGCCCAAATACTTACAATTTTCAAGGTATGAAAAATTATCAGAAATATCTTGAAATATCATCAAGAACATCACTTATCTGGAAGTCTAAACATTTATTATAATGGTGAGGTTTTCGGCCACTTTTACAAAGGGGAACAAATTTTGTTACTTCTGTTTGCCTCCCTGTAGGAGATAGCCTTTCAAAAATGGGGTCAACTCCTATAAGAAAGAAGCTGCTCCTATCGGAGCAAATTCTTCACTTTAAGAGTTGAACATCATGTAAAATGGAAGCTAAAATGAAAATGGCAGAGTTGCTTCCCCTAAAAGTGCACCCATTCACCTAAATAGACCATCTTGGTTTGCTGTTTACCAACCTGTTACTTTTCTAGCAGAACAACCAAATCCATAACTTAATTTTCAAGTGGGTAAGTACCAAGGACAACTAAATCCATATTTTTTCAGCACGTAAGCAGGGTGACTAAATATATCCAATGAGCAGAAAGGAATACAGTGCTGTACTCTGGTATGAAGGGGTAATAGGGATAATTTTCATAGTTCTCTTTTAAAACCTATGTTGCGACCCTTCATTATAACCATCATGCCGAGATGGTTCTAAAAGGGGTCAAAACGGTTTTTTTTCAGGAGAAATGTGGAAAATTGTTCCTTAACTATTCCTGTTAAACCTTCTTATCTGGTGCATTGGAAAACATATACAGTCCACTCTTGATATCTCAGATAAAGTTCACCCCAAACTACTGATATCTCAAAGAAAATTTTCTGGTCCCAGAAAATTTACTTTGAGATATCAGTAGTTTGAGACAACAAGAGCTGTAATGTAAATGAATATAGGAAATTAGTCTTAACTATACTGTTTGATACTTTAAACATATTTTATTGCCACTAAATTTGTCAAGCAATGGGTAGGACCACAAGTTTTCAACAATATGGTCCTCCCCATAGTTACGGTCCTCCCCATGTCCTCTTTGATATCAGAGGGTACTTTGTAATATCATTGTTTGAGATATCGAGAGTGGACTGTATTTGTAAGCAGCACTTTTTTGTACATGCCGCACTATACTAAATGTGCTGATTATATGATATGGGCAAAACTGAAAACTTGAACATTTTTATGGGTGGGCCTACTGTTGGGGCTGGCCTGCAAACAGCAAGCCAAAAATTTCCAATAATTTTGGTCTTATCACATGTTAACATTAACACAACCATGGTAACCCCTAGCCTCTAGAAGCTGCTTTTCTAGTGTCCACTCATTAGTTTCAGGGTTATAACATTCTACAATCTTACTACAACTAGACTCGGAATGACCTCCACTGATGTTGACAATGCCTCCAGTGACATAGATTTTATTGTGAAGGACGGATGCAGCACTGTGTTTATGACTGAAATTCATATCAGGAAGTCTTTGGAATGTACGTTTCTCAGGATCTAGAGTTATCAGTTTCTTGGAGTCTTCCCATATTATGTAGAACACTCCATTTAATACTACAATCTGAGAAAGCTCAATGGCTTCAGGCAAGATAAAATGTTCACCAAGAGGTTTGATATCAGAACTACCCACAATGCACTCATAACACTCCATTGTATTGACCTTGACCTCACCCTGAAGGCCACCAACTTCAACTAAAGTATTATTGTAGGGAACTATTCTTGACTGAGTTCTAGGAAAAGAAGAATGACCGACTATGCTCCAAGTTCTTAATAAAGGATCATAACATTCTATACAACCCTGATCAACCACTTCAAAATTTGATGCGTATGTTACCCCACCTAATATGTACAAGCAGTCATTTAATACTGCTGAAGCGTGTTTGGCTCTTGGGTGACTGAGTGGGGTAATTTCATGCCATGTCCTTCTCAAAGTATCAAACCTCCACACATTACTGATTATTCTGCCATCATGAATTCCACCAGCAACTATAATACTGTTGACTACAGCAGATACACTGAACCATGTCACAGGTTTTGGAAACTCTGGAAGAAAAGACCACGTATCTTTCATGGGATCGTACATTTCCACTGATCTAGTCACATACCCATTTAAACCCCCTACTACTACAATAACTTCTTTTGCTATAGTGGACGGTCTTGGGTGCACTTGTGTATCCTGCATGCTTCTCCTTCGACGGCCATACTGATCATGGATGGATTCATGCTTTATCTGGGCTTCTCTGACTAGGGCAAGTGACTTTTCACATCTAACTATAAGAGATTCCTGTTCCATTGCTCGTAGATTGCTTATATCAATTACCGGTAGTCTAACTTCTTGTAAAAATTGATACAAATACTGTTTTCTTTCTTCGAGATCAAATTTAATCCATCGTATAATGGCTTGATACACTGTTTCTTCATTCCTGACTTCAATCAAATCACTTGATATGAACAACATCAGTCTTTCTACAGAGAGATCTAAGAATTCATCATAATCAACTAGGGCAGCAAAATTCTCCAAGGCAAACTTTGTGGCGTTTTCTTCTAAAGTCTGGCAGGAGTGAATCTGAGCAAAGCTTTGAATTCCCAAGCAGTTTGAAGGATGAAGTTGTCGACGCAGAAATTCACAGCATGCATCGACAATGGCCGGATAATGAAACTGACAGCCAGCTGCAAGCATCTCTTGAGCATTTTCAGATGTGATTTCAAGCCGCCCAGTGTACACATAATCAATGATGCGTTTGAACGTCCATGGTGATATGTCGTCGAAATAGACCTTCATGTCTCTGTTTTCTCTCAGATCATTTCTGTACATGGCCTGAAAATAATGGCTGCTTGCTGACAGAATGTTCTTGTGACAAGTGAACTCTTCCTGTCCGACACAGAGAATGGTGTCGGTAAACATTCCAGCGATTCTGAGTTCGTTTAGCTGCTGTAGAAGACTAAGTCCATATTTTGAATCTTGGAGGAGATAGTGGTCACTGCCTGAGTTCTCTCCCCCCATCCCACCAGTGGCCATTCCTAGTGTACCACTCTAGCTCCTGGCTTTACTCCAAATCTCTGCTTCTCTGCTTGATCTGAAGAGAAAACAAAGACACTGTTAAGCTCCAGATAAAAGATAGTAATTATGCTAATTAAAAGCCCTATTCTCTATCAGCATGAAAAATTTTATAATGAGGTATCGCTAAAACTTTCTAACTATAGTTTTGTGATTGTAAATGACACTACTAGCCATCTTTAAACAAATAAAACATCCTTGAGTTTCACATAAAAAGGGTTTGAAAACTTATATGGGTCATTTGAGTTGGAAACTAAAATGACCTACTTTCCATTTCACCGAGTTGAATAAAATGGTAAAAATACAAGGTACAGGCATGGAGCCCCATTCACTATCCGGTCTATGTTTATATAGCCTTGCTAGATGGGAAACCAGAACAGGAAGTTGTATTTTGTGGTGCATTTTGTCATTTTTCAAAAACTTGTTTTCTCTACTTTTTGCCAGTTAAATGACTCAATATATGCACATCAATCCACATTTTATTATTAAACGCGAAGGTTGAACAGCTTTTTACAATTATTTGAGTTTAGTCATTTTTACCACCAGTAGGACTATGTAGACTTTAAGTTAAACATTTTTGTTTTTAAGATGTGTTTCTTTGCCATTTTATAGAGGTGAAGACTTGTGACCTCCTGTTTGCTTCCTTGGGCAATGAAACTCTCTACAAAAGGGAAGCAAGTTCTTTCCTTTGCAAGTTGACAACCTTACACCCATTTAATGAGGAGCCCAATAGGTCAAGCACTGACCTGTTGATCTAGTGGTACCAGGTTCAATCCCTGCTTGAGGTAAAAATCTTCCTCCTGATAAGACTAAAATGCTGTTGAAAGGGATGTAAAATCGCAAGTTATCTCATCATCCATACCAATTAATGAACATGGAGACAGTCTAATTATAAACTGATTTACTTTTGCCTTTATTATTTTTTGATTGAGCTTGTGGTGTTTCAAACAAGAAACTGGCAGGTGTGAGTTTTAACTCAACATGCAAATAGTTTAGACAATAATCAGTCCAAGATAGGGATGGTTGGGTGGTGCGATGGTGCTCGGTATATCGGGTCCGTGGAAACACCCCAAACCACCCCAAAACAGCCTCCCCAGATTCACATCACCCCCTGTCCCCTCCACACATACACCAACACCCATCCCAAACAGTATTTATATAGATTCAAAATAAAAAGAACACTTTGATAAGTGTTTACCCATGATATGTATGTATGTATCTCTGTTAATAACTTTGGGTTTAAATATTACCGAAAAATTATTAATCTCAGTATAATAACGTAAATTATTTTGTATGTTTATGTATGTCACGCAGGGTGTGGCGGGGGAGGTGGGGGCGACCATCTATACCACTCCAAACCAACCACCCTGGATACAAACTAGAACCCCACCTCTTGCGCAGTGGCACGTTAATGAAAGAATGAAGGCGGTGGAGGGAAGGAAAGAACTAATACTCGCCAACTGACCTGAAATGTTGGTGTCTTGGTGGGGGAGGGGATGGGGTTCTAGTTTGTATCCAGGGAGGCTGGTTTGGGGTGGTATAAAAGTGGTTTGGGGTGGTTTGGGATGTTTTGGGGTGGTTTGGGGTGTTTCCACGGACCGGGTATAACTTCCATTGCCGGGGTGTCCTACTGATTTGGATAATAGTAGGGCAAGGGCCTTCTTCTTCTTCCCCTACAGTACAGGGCCCACTCTGGAGCATTGTTGTACTTGAACTATGTACAAGCTTGTGGTGAGGCACGAACAAGTGATGTTAAAACAACTGGTGCAAGTTAAAATCTCTAAAATCAGTTCTGTATGGGCCTATTGTGCTTGCAGTAGGTGCAGGTGGAGGTTGTTTGGACATTTTTCTCTCGTTTAGAGTTTAAACATATTTTATTGCCACAAAAGTACAAACAATTGGGTTTGACCACAAGTTCTATCAACATTAGTTATGGTCCTCCCCACAGGACTTTCTCTCGTCTATCATCTATCTCTTCTTTCTCCCTCTCTTCCAGTCTTTGGAAGACTGAAATACTGTCTATATGGTCAATCACCCAGTTATCGGTGGTTATCAGTTATCGGTGTAATCAGAAATAATGCGAATTTCCTGAGTGCAGTTAGGTTTTCTTCCACTAGAATATATATAAACATGAACAAGAAACTCCTCTTCTATTTTAAACTAAAATCTTGTTGAAAGTAAGGTACGTAATGGTGATTGATGTATCAGACGAAGAACATACATATTTACCAATGTAAACAAATCAAAGCATAGATAAATTTCATGTATCTACAAACAAACAAGAAATTAGCGTTGTGATGCTTTGATTCGTCTGCTGCAAACCCAGTTTCCCTAAACTAGAGGTCATGTAACGTCATAATATGGCCATAAACGGTGCTACCATAAAGTTTTAGCATGGATAATTAGTCTGTATTTACTATTGCACCGATAACTGGTACATCAGTCATGCGGAGTCAGATGTACCCCAGAGCATAATGTCTTCTCTGTTTATATATTAATAGTCATCGGCGGATACAATTTAGTTGATAAATTTATAGTCAACACCCAACTAATTTCTGTGAAGCTTTCATTTTCATACTTTGTTATTATTCACAAGTTAGATTGCCAGTGAAGTGTAAGACCACCGATAACTGGTAAATCGTGCATAAGGGCTGTTAAACCCAAAACAACCAACAGTCCAAGATGAAACAAATGCTATTTTATTGCAGCGTTAAACCTGTCATAATCTTCATTCATTTATCTAGACCTCTGGTTCCCAATTAAAATTTTAACAGAAAAAAATACAGAGGGGAGAGGGTCATCTGGTCATAAGCTTAAGCTTTCGAACCCCACCCACTTTTTACAACAGAAAACTTGCCTCGTAATTCACCTGAAGAACCTTACCAGCTCACTTCTAAATGCAAAATCAGATAATGTCATTTTACAACTTAGCAACGAAAGAAAACTCTCGAATGGCTACCTGCAGCAACTCATCTCATTTGACGTAATCGTGCAATTATCACGTAGATTGACATCTGTCTGTCAACTTCGTCTGTCATTCGCCATTAAAGATGCACATGTACACTCTCTGACGTCACATTGACGTTGTTGGAATTTCCATAAAAAATGGAGGATTCCCCAAGCAAGAGGTTCCAAGGGGGAAATTATAAACGGCCTATCATTAGTTACTGCAGAAAACAGACTTTTTAAACGAATTCCATAAATATTTCATAATATTAGGCCTAAAGATATTTCCTCTTTATTTTATTTTATTCCTTCGATGCAGTGGCGTAGGAAGGTGGGGGGAGGGGGGCAGGCCCTCACCCCAATAATTTGGGAGGAGGCAAAGACTGTTTTGGCCCCCCAATATTTGAATAATTTTTCACTTTCTTCTTCTCAAAATATGTCCCATATAGTATTGCCCCCCCCCCCCCCCCCCTCAACATTTCAAACCTTCCTACGCCTATGTGATGTAATATTTATTCATTTGTTCCCCTGGCCTGGGTCTAGTCCAATATTCGGAGCTTCTCGGCGAATTCCATGAATCAACCCCTGATTCACGTAATTGGCCGAACGGTGGTCCGAAATAAAATATTTGTAAATATTTACACTTTTTACAATAAATTACAAAAAAGAAAAGTTCCAATCTGATCATTTTTTGTTCTGTTCTGTTTTACGTCGTTACGAGAAGAACAGAAAACAGAAAAAAAAAAAAAATAAAAAAGGATCAGACTGGAACCCGGGCTAGGGGTCCCCATATTCTCCCAGCTTACCGTAATTATCCTATTATTCTAATAAACGCCCTTCCATATTTTTTCGATAATACTGACTTGCAAAGTTCCCTTTTATTTTCGCTTGTCTATTTGTTTTTACTATGGTTATTATTATTATTATTATTATTTATTTATTCATTTTGTAGATACTGTAGTTTATTTAGTCGTGTGTTCAGCTCATCATGGTCAGCTATTTTACTGATAACAAGGAGCAGAGTTCTATTATTCTTGCATGGCTAAAATTCTTTTGATATTGTTTATCGAAGTAACCTGGCGAGCTGCTGATTTGTTACTTTTCTGGTTCTGTATAAAGGACGCCATCTTTTCGTAAAATGCAACGCCCCGGGGCGTTTAATAGACTTAATACGGTAAATAAAAGATATAGGCTTCTCATAGCCTAGCAGCCTAAGGGGCAGTGTGGGTTAGAGGCCCAGTTAGTCTTGGGCACAGCATATGCAAGGCGGAGCTCATCCCTCTCCTTTCGCTGCCAAATCGAAGCAATTATACTGCTGGGTTGACAGAGAGAGTTTTCGAATCGTCGGATGGCAAAACCTGGGCGCGATCTCACGACCTTCCGGCGACTCAAACCACTCGACCACGGCGTGGTTGTGCGCCCAGTGCAGACTCAGATCAGCCTGGGCATCCGCCCAGTCAGATCAGAGTATTCACTGCCCGCATGGCGGTAGCTTAGACCCTAAGCTACCCTTCAAGGGCTTAGCAAAGACTTCGGTCAGACTGAGCGGATGCCCAGGCTGATCTGAGTCTGCGCTGGGCGCAAAACCACTTTCTTAGTTTTTTCGTGTCGCGCCTCAAATATGTACTAAATGATTCCCTGTGTTCTAAGAAAATGCATACCCAAACATACGTTTAGTCTGTCTAGGAGCGGAGATATGGGCACTTTTATGTTAAGATGAATGAAAAATGTTCCACAAAACGCAAGGTTGTTTGAAATAAAAAGTATAATATCAAGTCTCAGTGCGTAAATGTACACAGCTGAAATTTTCACCCTTTCCAGAAAACGCCAACTTTAGAACGACTATAGTTTGCACTGAGCAGGGTCTACACTGATAAGGGTGGTATAAAATAGTTATACCATGGTTCGTCCGCCTGTACGAGGAGATAATCCACGAGCTTTGGTTCGTCCGCCTGTACGAGGAGATAATCCACGAGCTTTAGCAATAATTATTACATATTGTTGACATTATTAAAATGCAATAAATGTAAATTAATAATTCATGCACTGACGTATTTTCAACTCTAATTGAAACGAAAAAAACATGGTTGAAAATGCCCAGTCATCTGTGTGGGGTACAACTAGAGATGCAGGAAAAATGTAAAAAGATAAATAAATAAATGAATAAATAAATAAAATCGCAAAACGTAAAAAAAGTTGAATCACAATATATGTTAAAGGCTTCAACATATATATTCAATATATATGAATGGGGGGTCCAAATGTGGACCAAATCATACCAGGCCCTTTGGCCAGTGTCTTTAACCCATACTCGCAGAGGGTGAAAAGATGTTATATGCTACTTTAATCACATATAGATTTATGTTTTATTTCGATTTTTTGTTCATCTTTTTATTCATGCATTTACATGTTTGCCGAGAACCAACAAATTCGTTAATTAGTATAGAATGTAAGAAATATAGCATATGGGCACGCAAACTTATGTAAATGCTAGGCTAAAAAGAAGAAAAAAGATTAAGATTCTATTAAATAATTACAAGTAAAACTATTTTCCATACCTTTCGATATATGTCTTTTTTCTCCCTTCTGTAGTTCTTGTGATTTGTTTTAAATATTGTACTAGCAGAAAATGCAAAATCAATTTTGATATAATCGTGGCAATATTTAAAGCTAATTTGCATGCAGATTAGAAGACGTATCTTAATCGGTTTAATATAAGGTGGCTCACAATGAATAAATCATAAAATGAGCCGCGACACGACAAAACAAACAAAGTGGCATGTGCGCCCAGCAAAGACTCAGATCAGCCTGGGCCGCCGCCCAGTCTGGTCAGAGTCTTCGCTGTGCGCTTAAGGTCTACTAAGGGTCTAAGATTCCTCCATTCTGACAGCGGAGACTCTGATCAGATTGGGCGGGAAGCCCAGGCTGATCTGAGTCTTCGCAGGGTACACATGCCATTTTGTTGGTTTTGTCGTGTCGCGGCTCAAATCATATACGGTACGAGTAAATGTGCCAACAACGAAGACTCACATCAACCTCCGCACCCAGGCAGTCTGATCAGAGCGACCCCTGTTCGCATCAACAATCCATAAATCAATTGCCAAAAGTGAATACCTGACCAGACAGCGTGGCTGCAGAGACTGATCTGTCTTCGGTGTTTGCTCACAGCTATAAGACCCATTTCTCCTTTGACGGCTCAAGTATATACATTGGGTCAGAATTTTAATTAAAGCGGTCGACTATTCCTCCGGACTTTTCCTTGTAGAACATTTTATTTTTGTTTTTGTCTGTTTATTAGCGAATCAAGCGGTCTTCATTCCACCAATGCATCATCTCTTCTTTCCAGGGACGCCATGATCTTGCAAATCCCGTTACTAGGTAACGGAAGAATATTAACATTAGGGATGCGGCGATAGCTCCTAGTCGCCTGTTAAAATTTCTTAGCTTAGTTAACAAGAGGGCCATGAGGCCCTGAACCGCTCACCTGAGCAATTGGCAAAGTGGCTTTTTCTAATGTCTGAAATTGTAAAAATATGAGTCTTGGGTCAAAAGTCAAAGAATGACCATGACTTCTTGTACTCATAAATCTTCATGGACTCATTAAGGCAACCATATATACCATTTTTAGGCAATAATCTTCAAAACTTTCCATGAAATCTTATCTAGCATTTTCACATATTTGACCATGCTGCAAAAAAGGTCAAGGTAAACCCAAGGTTATCATTTGATCAGTCTTGGTAGTACTCTGGTACTCCATGCTACTTACTAAGTTTCAAGGCCATATGTGTATTGGTTGTGGAGTAAAAAATATGAAAGGTTTATACCATAAATGGGTATGGCAGCCATGTTGGTTATGTGACCTGGACCATCTGAACAAATTTTTGTTCAATCAACCCCTGGAGGCTCCAAATGAAATGTGTTTACAATTGGCCCTTTGGCTTTTGAGTAAATGTTTGAAAATGTCATCATATGAGATCTGGATCAAAGGTCAAAGAATAACCTTGACCTCTTGTACTCATAATTTTTCATGACCTCATTATTAAGACGGCTGTATATACCTATTTTTAGGCCAATATCTTCAAAAATTCCCATGAAATCTTATGTTATAGCATTTTCACATATTTGATCTTGCCATAAAAAAGGTCAAGGTAAACCAAAGGTCATCATTTGAAGAATCTTGATAGTATTGGAGTACCCAATGCTACATACCAACTTTATAGGCCATCGGTCAATTGGTTCTGGGGAAGAAGATTTTTATATGTTTTTACCATATATGGGCATGACGGCCATGTTGATCATGTGACTAAGACCATTTGAAGAAATTTTTGTTCCCTCAACCTCTGAAGGCTCTGTATGAAATTTGGTTACAATTGGCTCTGTGGCTTTTAAAAAGAAGTTTGAAGTTGTCAAACTATGAGAATTCAGGGTAAAAGGTCGAAGAACGACCTTGACCTCTTGTACTTATGAATCTTCATGTATTCATTAAGATGACTGTATTGACCAATTTTTAGGCCTAAATCTTCAACGCTTTCCATGAAATCTTATATTTCAGGCTTTTCCCATATTTGACCTTGCTGTAAAATGGTCAAGGTCAACCCAAGGTCATCATTTTTAACAATATTGATAGGACTGGAGTACCCAATGCTACATACCAAGTTTCAAGGCCTTCTGTCAATTGGTTCTAGAGAAAAAGATTTTTAAAGGTTTTTACCATATATGGGCATGGCGGCCATGTTGGTCATGTGACCTGGATCATTTGAACAAATTTTCCTTCCCTCATCTCCTGGAGGCTCTATTTGGTTACAACTGGCCCCGTGGTTTTTGAGGAGATTGTTGAAATTGTCAAAATATGAGTTCTGGGTCCAAGGTCAAAGAATAACCTTGACCTGACCTTGACCTCTTGAACTCACAAATCTTTATGTACTCATTAAGATGACTGTATTTACCAATTTTAAAGCTTTAATCTTCAAAACTTTCCATGGAATCGTATGTGTTTAGCATTTTCCCATATTTGACCTTGCCGTAAAAAAAGTCAAGGTCAACCCAAGGTCATAATTTGAACAATCTTGATAGTACTTGAGTACCCAATGCTAAATACCAAGTTTCAAGGCCATCGGTCAACTGGTTCTGGAGAAGATTTTTAAATGTTTTTACCATATATGGGTGTGGCGGCCATGTTGGTCATGTGACCTGGACCGTATGAACAAATTTTCCTTCCCTTAACCCCTGGAGGCCACATATGATAATTGCTTTTAATTGGCCCAGTTGCTTTCAAGGAGACTGTTTGAAATTGTCAAAATATCTGAGATCTGGGTCAAAGGTCAAAGAATGACCTTGACCTCTCTCTTGTACCCATAAATCTTCATGTACTCATTGAGATGACTGTAGATACCAATTTTTAGCCCAAAATCTTCAACAGTTTCCTAGATATCTTACGTTATAGCATTTTGCCATATAAAAGCACAAGGAAGCAAATTTGACCTTGCCGTAAAAAGGTCAAGGTCAACCCAAGGTCATAATTTGAACAATCTTGGTAGTACTCACATACCCGATGCTACATACCAAGTTTCAAGGCCATCGGCCTATCGGTTCTGGAGAAGATTTTTTTTATGTTTTTACCATATATGGGCATGGCGGCCATGTTGGTCATGTGACCAGGACCGTTTGAACAATTTTTCGTTCCCCCTTCCTCTAGAGGCCACATATGAAATTTGGTTACAATTGGCCAAGTGGTTTCAGAGGAGAAGTCGTTTGAAATTGTGGACGGACGACGACGGAGCCTTCCCATCCTATAAGCTCCCCCAGAGCCTCTGGCTCAGGTGAGCTAAAAACACTTGTACATATCTGAGTTTTGTTGGAGACATGAAAAATAATATGGAAGTAAGTACATGTATACGGTGCCAAAGGTTATTGTATTGTCGTTAATCAAATAGAGTGAAACTTGTACAAAGTATCTTACAAAGGCCTTCTTCAGTAAAACGGAACTTCGTAGAGAATTATATGTTAGCAGCCATTACGCTATACAAACTGGAAACAAACAATGTGAGATCGAACGTGACGTCCTTACCCCAAAACAAGCGTCATTAGGCCTACTCGAATGAGTGAGGTATAAAATAGTTATACCAATGTTCTTCAAGCTACGCATGCATTACAGCCGTACGGCCTGAAAAAGCAGTTCTGAACCGACGGCTTTAAGACTGCTGACGCCAGGAGGTGCCCCATATGGATTCGTTTCCCGGAAACCTCCCTACGACAGCCCGTCCATTCAATAATCCACCTCAGTCTGCATGGGTACAAACCGCGGTATAGCTATTATATACTTAAAATAGTATTAATACAGTACTTATATGGCAAAAGCAGTTCACATCAAACCAGTCATAAACTGGGTTTATTTTCACAAACTCGGCCTATACAGGCCAACCCGGCAAATACAAGCGAAACTCGGTCAATATCAATGACGCCAACCTAGGCCAATATCAATGACGTTAATTAATCAAGAAATTTCGTATTGGACCAGTTACAGGTCCTCGGACTGCTGTATTGGCCCTCGGCCTTCAGGCAATAGGTTAAAATACTCTGGAAAATCTCGCTTTTGATGCTTAACAAATTTGGATTGGTATACACGCATACTGTAGAGACTGACAGAGATTTTCTATGAAGGGTAGAACACTTTAAAAGTCTTAGATACAATCCCTGAATTGCCTAAATAAAATATCTTAATTAAAAACCAATATTTGTTTGTCAAACAGACGTGTTGCGCATAAAAAGAAATCTGATGAATAAGTCAGTGGTTGTACCAAATCGCAACCACCAGGACAATAGTACAATAAGCTCGAACAATACTCTTCAAATAAAGACATATATTTAATTGATTGCAAACATATTCATGTAAACAATAAAGTAAAAGATTTGAATCAGAGTTCATAGGTTCAGTTTGTTCGCAAATGTAATAATGTATGTGTATATGTAGCGTTTAGTGGCAAACTTCGCGGTGTTACGGTTATATTGATGTGGTTTGATCCTTTATCCAGCCTGCCTCTTATTCCACCTCATTTTATTAAATTTTTCTGTAGTTGCTTGACACTAAATATGTCAAAACTAACAAGGGCTTCGCAAGCGGCGCATAATACGCCCGTTGTAATGTCATAAAGGAATTACAGAATGAACAAGATTGTTTACGTAAGGAAAGACAGGCAGACAAGTAGGGGAAACCACACTTTAATTAATGACGGCAACATTATTTAAATATTTAACACATCAAATACTATTAGTATACCAAAAATCAGCTTCGAAGGTGAAGTGGCTCCTAAGTTGAGTAATGCCAAAGTCAAACAAGAGAGATAATTCATAAACTAAATACATGTATACTAGATATACCATTCTTGGTTCTAATACATTCCCTTGACAATATACACATCTCCATAAAAATGTGTTAAAATATTCTAAATGGTTAAGTAGTTACAGAGTAAACAGGAAATTTATGCATGGACAGATAATCCAGTAAGCAAGCCAGAGTCGTGGTTCTTGCTCATGTAACAAAGAAAAAATACTGTCACTATAGTGTACATAGTGTGTATAGGATTGACAATGGACTGTTTATTACATTACTTGTTCATGACTGTTTTTTAATGTTTTTATGAAATTATATGCTTGTTTGAGTTTCTTCTAGACACTCCATAACATGTTGAAATTCAGAATTTAGATAACATTTTGCTTGATTATGTATATTAACCTTGAAGGGATATAGCTAGCTGTCAGACTATACAAATCTGCATAAAATCTTACATTTACTTCCTGACAAAATTATTGAAGTCACTGTATGAAGATGTCAGTTGTCATTTCTCATCTGGCTGTCATTCAGGTGGCTCAAATATAGTCTTCAACTTAAACAACTGCTGTTCATCTTCATTGATTGTCCACTTCATACACCTGTGGTAATTTTCACTCAGTTTTATTTTTATTTGTTCTTCATATTTGAAGACTATTCACTAGTGTAATTATATTTCTCCTTTCTATTTATTGCCATTTCTATTTCTTATACAATCAATCGGTTGTACAGTTTTTCTGCCGACTATCGATTGTTGGACGTCCTTTTGTTCTCTGTGTTTTTCTATTTTACATCGTTGAAATTCTGCAGTTCCAGCCAGCGTGTAGTGGATTCTGTCTGGGTAGTGGGTTCAGTATGACCAGTCACTTCTCCTCGCTTATGAGTAAATATATGTTACTAGAATTGACCCATTTGTTACAGATGCACTTTTGGTTAACCTTAATCTAGTGATATTAACATGTGTAAAGACATAACTGAGATTTATACTAGATTCTATTGAAAAAAAAATATATAGTTTGTTTAAAAAACAATAATTATAGGATTATAATAGTAATTTTCATTAATATTACTCCCTATTTTTTTTAAGTGATGCAGTTTGTTGCATTTGCCTCAATAAGGCATTCTGATGTTAAAAGTGTTCCAGTTGTGATGACATTACTGGGAATACAGTCATTGCATGTGAGCTGACAAACATTAATTGGCACACTTGTGTCATGGTGTTTTATCCATATAAACATTGAAAATTTATTCTCAACAATTTTCCTTAAACAGAAAGCTTTATATGGATTAGTTCTTATTGTTGATTTGAGAGGCACCTCATTTTTGAGCAAAGCATTTCTAAGAATTAAATCACCCCAGTCAATAGTTACCTTAGGAAAGATTCCAAATGAAATTGATAGATTTGAGAGAACAGCAGATCCATTAAAGTGACATGACATGATATTGTTTGGTAGTTGCTGTATTGGCAATTGAATGCACTGAATACCATCAGTAACTTCTAACATAAGCATTGTTTTAGATTTTAATTTTATTATTTGTTTAATACAAAGACATATGACTACTAGCAGTACAATTTTTGTTAGAATGAGGTTTGAAATCTCTGAGATATCAGAGAGTGCTATCATGGTATATGGCGGAGCAGTAATTGTCTCTTCTGATGGAAATTTATAATGAAATGAAGGTAATGTTGTGAACGCTTCAGTTTTTGTAATTAGGGTATTTGCAGTTATTGCCATTGTTATCATATGGTATTTACGGAAAAGAAAAATGAACAATACCAGAGCTGCTGTTGCAAGCCCTGTTGCTATTATTGAAAGCATGAATTCTGTGGGAAATGGTTCTTGTATATAAGAAGCCGTGTTATACAATGAATCAGCAAGTGAGGTGAACATTAATTTATTTTGTTTGGACAATTCTATCATCTTTTTCAAGTTCATGTGGTTATGCTTATCACTTGCTATAACTTCTGAGATGTTGTGATTATACAATTTAAAAGGTGGGGTAGTTATGTTTATAGCAGAAGAGAAGGTTGTTTCAGATGTTATGTTCTTTAGCTTTTCTTCATCAAAATATTCTTGAAGAAGAGCAAGGTTGATTGGGTGTAACTTACTGATTGTTGTAGTGCTGTGATGACACCCGTCCCATCGCTGTGGGAGATAATACTGATCCGTTACAATGGCACAATTGCATGGTAGCTTCATTATGCAAAAATAACAACCTTCAATGATATTTGAACCATTGCCACACTGCAGGTTTAAGGTAGATATATTGTATATTAAAAAATGAGTTTGATTTAGTTGTTCCAGAGAAGAAGAGAGCTCATATGGCAGAAAGCGGAAGTCACATGAGGCACGTACTTCTTCTCTGTTATCTTTAAATAATGCATATGCACACTTAGAAAATTTTGCATGAGTTAATGCCAAGTTGAAATTACAGAAAATTAATTGGTTATATTTATTACAAGTCTGCAATAAGTCATTTTTTATTTCTGCATGATAACTATGATCACGAGTAACTGCCAAATAAGATGGCAAATCTAAAATTGATGTTGCATGAGTGGAAGAAGCATTCAGTGGGACTGGATATGTTAGAATTTTGTAAAGAGTTAGAGGTTTATGCATTTTCCCAATAGGAAACTTAATGGTAATCATGATTTTATTTTCTTGTCTGTGGAAGAAGAAGTTGTCATGTAGATAGTAAAAGTGAGGATCCTTAAACAAGAGATGGAAACCAGGACGTTTAATTTCAAGTGTTGTTTGAATGTCCATTAAAGTATTTGAGAGGACATGGTAAGGTATTATATTGGTAGTGAGCCTATTTTGCATTAAGCTAAATACTCCTGACATAAGATCTGTGAAAGCATCAGCTAATTGTGAGCTCTTATGGAGCTGATCAACTAGAATTGACATTATTATGGAGGTTTTCTCCTGAAAATTATGATATTTCATTTGAAAATCTTTGTTCAAGCGGTTAATGGCTATGTTGATTTCCTTTAGTCCCTTAATCACATTATTAATGCGATTGTCAGTTGTTGTCATAAAGGAATGTAAGATATCTACTTCATGTGCAAAACCTTCTATTTCTTTATTTTGTTTTTGTTGAACCCTAAGCATAGCATCTGCTATTCGTTTTACATCCTTACTAGTTGCAAACCCAAAGAGTCCTTTTCCTATGTCTGCAATTATTGGTAGCAGAGAACGTTTGTTCCTGACTGCCGAGATCTTATGTTCAGGAATAAGTGTGAAGATATTATTTAAAACTTTATCAATGTTTTCTATTGTTTTATTATGTAGTCTTTCCAGCTGCAAAATTATATATTGGGAGTCTGCTGAAGAAACATTGCTATTAATAGTGCAGTTGCATGCTTGTAACATAGGATTAAGGTTGGCGGGTCTTTCTAGTGTCAACATATATGTATGCGTCCAGTGTTCTGCACTGAAGTATATCTGTGCTTGTTTTTCAAATATTGTTCCATAATTTATTCGATTGACCGTCGATGAACTTCCCAGATTTACTTGAACCATTAGCAGGAGGAAGAGAATTCCCAGGGTTTTAGCACCAATACCTAAAGGGTAGAAAGAAAAATGTGTGAGCTGATTCAGAAGGTGGCATACAGTAGTATTGAGCCCACCCAGGATAAGCTTTAAGCTCTCATACTGTTCTGAGGAGTAACAAGAGTTAGAGACGAATCACCCTGGCCAGGGGTGCTCATCCCCTACTCGAATTTGTAAGACTGCGTTTGCTGATGTATAGTGTTTAGCTGAAATGAGCACACAGACAACTCTGTACCACACAGTATTTTCTTGTTTAATGTGAATGTCAATACATTTACAATCAAGTTGACAATTTATATTTCTTAATTATCAATACACAATATATACCTTGAAGGATGACAGCTTTATGTCGTAAACTTAGCTTTGGGGAAACTCACTTGACAAAAGAGGTACAAAGTTAAATGTTAAACATTTGATAAGCTGGTATCTGGTATGTTAATACAATATTATATGATTTAATATTTGAGATTACTATAATTAGAAAATCTGTAAGAAGCTTGATTGCAAGTCAACTTTAACAGTACTGAATTACATGTAAACAGAAGAACTTACAATAGTATAATAGAAAATAATATGGAAATAAGTTTTTCACTTACCTGAAATGAGCACACAGACAACTCTGTACCACACAGTATTTTCTTGTTTAATGTGAATACTGGTGGACAGCTTGCCTGGTTTATATAGCACTCATTTCAGGTGTAAGTAGGAAACTTCAATAATTTTGTCAGGAAGTAAATGTAAGATTTTATGCAGATTTGTATAGTCTGACAGCTAGCTATATCCCTTCAAGGTTAATATACATAATCAAGCAAAATGTTATCTAAATTCTGAATTTCAACATGTTATGGAGTGTCTAGAAGAAACTCAAACAAGCATATAATTTCATAAAAACATTAAAAAACAGTCATGAACAAGTAATGTAATAAACAGTCCATTGTCAATCCTATACACACTATGTACACTATAGTGACAGTATTTTTTCTTTGTTAAAAATACTGTCACTATAGTGTACATAGTGTGTATAGGATTGACAATGGACTGTTTATTACATTACTTGTTCATGACTGTTTTTTAATGTTTTTATGAAATTATATGCTTGTTTGAGTTTCTTCTAGACACTCCATAACAAGCATATAATTTCATAAAAACATTAAAAAACAGTCATGAACAAGTAATGTAATAAACAGTCCATTGTCAATCCTATACACACTATGTACACTATAGTGACAGTATTTTTTCTTTGTTACACTCAGGATACATTGCCCCATTATTACACACATTCCTACAAAGTTTCATTCTAATATTTCAAAGGGTTAAGGAGATATGGAGTGAATATAATGACCAAAGGGAGGTTACTCCAAAATTAAGATAGGGGGAGCAACCATTCTTATATGTGACACATCATCTTGTGATCATGCACATTGCTATAAAGTTTCATCATGATATTCTAAACAGTTACCGAGTTAATGTATGCACAACATAAGTATACACAAAAATAGCCGAAAAGAACTAATAAAAGGAATGTAACTCAGAAACAAAGAAAGGGAGAGCAACCATTGTTGTACGCGACAAATCGTTGGGACTTCATGGACATTGCTATGAAGTTTCATGAAGATATCCCAAACAGTTATCTAGTTATGGCGCGCACAAGACCTGCAGGAAAAAAAAACATCAAAGGGGCATAACTTGGAAATTAAGGAAAGGGGAGCAAACATTCTTGTATGCCATACATTATCCCTATCTACTACATATGCCTACACAATTTCATGAAGATTTTCCCAAATGGTTACTGAGTTATGGAGCACGCAAGAATGTTTACAGACGGAGGAAAAGGGAGTTTACTCCAAAATTAAGAAAGGGGGAGCAACCATTCTTATATGCGACATATTATCTTGTGATCATGCACATTGCTATTAAGTTTCATTATGATATTCCAAACAGTTACCGAGTTAATGTATGCACAACAGAAGTATACACCAAAATCGCCGAAAAGAATTAATAAAAGGGATGTAACTCAGAAACGAAGAAAGGGAAAGCAACCATTGTTGTACGCGACTAATCGGTGGGACTTCATACACATTGCTATGAAGTTTCATGGAGATATCCCAAACAGTTATCTAGTTATGGCGCGCACAAGACCTGTAGGGTAAAAAACAATCAAAGGGGCATAACTTTGAAACCAAGGAAGCGGGAGCAACCATTCTTGTACGCGACATGTTCCCCCTACCTAATACATATGCCTACAAAATTTCATGAAGATATCCCAAATGGTAACTGAGTTATGGCGCGCACAAGAATGTTTACGGACAGACGGACGGACGGACAGCGCCACGACATAATACGTCCGTTTTTTTCAAAACGGGCGTATAAAAATTAAGAAGTTAAAGATAGTTGGCAATTGGGAATAACCATTTTTACCCGTTTTGAAGCTGGCAATGGCGGATTACAATGTTTGCCAGTGTTGAATGAAGTTGGCCATGGTAGATAACCATGTTTGCCAATGTCGAATGAAGTTGGCAAGGACAGATTACCATGTTTTCCAATGTAAAAAGAAGCTGGCAATTGCAAATAACAATTTTTGCTAGTTTTGAAGTTTGCAATGACAGATTACCATATTTGTCAGTGTTAATTGAAGTTTGAAATGGCGGATAACAAAGTTTAAAAGTGTTGAATAAAATGGCAATAGCAGATTACCATGTTGCCAGTGTTGAATGAAGCTGGCAACTGCAGATAACCATGTTTGTCAGTTACAAGAAGTTTGCAATGACAGCTTACCATGTTTGTCAGTGTTAATTGTAGTTTGCAATGGCGGATAACCATGTTTGCCAGTGTTAAATGAAATTGCCAGTGGCATATTTCCATATTTGTCAGTTTTGAATGAAGTTAGCAATGACAGATAACCATTTTTGCCAATGTTGAATGAATTTGGCAGTGACAGATTATCATGTTTGCTAGTACTGTAAGAAATTGACAATGACATTAACATCTTTGCCAGTACAAATGAAGTTGGTAATGGCAAACTATCATATTTGCCAGTGTTGAATGTAGTTGGCAATGGCTGATATCCATGTTTGCCAGTGGGTAAAGAAGTGGGCAACTGCAGATTACCATGATTGCCACTATTGAATGAAATTGGCAATGACATTAACATGTTTGCCAGTGTTGAATAAAGCTGGCAGTGGCAGATTTCCATGTTTGCTAGTGTTGAATAGAACTGGCAATGACAGGATACCATGTTTGCCAGTGTTGAATGATTTTGGTAATGGCAGATTACCATGTTCTGCCAGAATTGAATGAAATTGGTAATATTATTAACATGTTGCCCATGTAAATGAAGTTTGCAATGACAAATTACTATGTTTCCAGTGTTATATGAAGTTTGCAATGGCAGATAACCATGTTTGCCAGTTTTTGGGGTGGCAATGGCAGATTACCATGTCTGCCACTGTTGAATAAATTTGGCAATTGCAGTTTATCATGTTTGCCACTATTGAATGAATGGGCAATGTCATTAACATGTTAAACAATGTTGAATAAAATCTGCAGTGGCAGATAACCATATTTGCCAGTTCCAAATGAAGTTTGCAAGTGCGGATAACCTTGTTTGCTAGTTTTTAAGATGGCAATGGAAGATTATGAAAGGGTTCAAAGTATTAAAAAAGTTGACAATGTTAAATGAAGTTGCCAATGGCAGATAACCACGTTTGCCAGTGATAAAATGGCAATGACAGATAACCATGTTTGCAAATGTTCAATGAAGTTGGAAGTGACAGATTGCCATGTTAGCCACTGTTGAATGAGGCCAACAAAGATGGATAACCATATTTGCCAGCGTTGAATAAGGCTGGCACTCGTATATATCCATGTTTGTCGGCGTTAACTGCAGCTGACAATGGCGGTTAACCAGGTTTGCCAGTGTTAAATGAATTTGGCAATGGCAGATTTCAATGGTTGCCAGCATTGACTGAAGTTGGCAATGATGGATAACCATGTTTGCAAGTGTTGAAAGAATTCAGCAAAGGCAGATAACAATGTTTGCTAGTACCTAATGAAATTGACAATGACATTAGCATGTTTGCCAGTGTCAAATGAAGTCAGGGGCAGTTAACCATGTTTTCCAGTGTCAGATGAACTTAGCAATGGCAGATAACCATGTTTGCCTGTTTTGAATATGGAAATGGCAGATTACCTGAATAATTACCATGTTTGCCCGTGTTGAATGAAGTTGGCAATGGTAGATTACCATGTATGTCAGTGTTGAATGAAGTTGGCAATGGCAGATCACCTTGTTTACCAGTGTTAAATGAATGTATCAGATAACCATGTTAGCCAGTGTTGGATGATGTTGGCAATGGCGGATAACCATGTTTATAAGTTTTAAATGAACTTGTCACTGGCAGATTACTGTGTGTCAGTGTTGAATGAAGTTGTCAATGGCAGATGACCAAGTTTACCATTGTTGAATGAAGTTGGCAATGGCAGATTAGCTTTATTAAGCAGTGTTGACAGAATGGCTGATAAATAGAGAATACCTTGTTAGTGTCTTTTGATATCAAGTTTATCAGGCGAGACCAGAAACAGCGTAGGAATGGCGAGGCTTGCCGAGCCAGTCCGACGTGTTTCTGGTCGAGCCTGATAAACTTGATATCAAAAGACACTTACATGGTTTTCTATTTATCATGCATCTTTAGAAGATTTTACGGCGTAAAGAGCGGCAAACAAATGATAAGAAAACGCAGTTTTGTTTGAACTTGCTGACGTCGCGAACGCGTTATGACGTAAGTCGGTGACGTCAATTAACCAATCGAACGTTGATATCACAGCCAACGTCAGTATGTAGCCAATCGTCTTCAGAGATCGCTTCCAAAGACATGACCTGATAACATTCGCGCAAGCGCAGTTCTATAGTGACATGATATCACATTGTGTTATCATACCCCTGTTATCAGTGGAATTTTGCAGCAGGAGCATGATAAGCATGTTTGCCTTTTTTTGAAGTTGGCAGTGGCAAATTACCATGTTTGTCAGTGGTGAATGAAGTTGGCAAGGCAGATGACCATGTTTGCCAGTGTTAAATGAAGTTTGCAATTTATAGCAGTGTTGAATGAATAGCTGATTACCATGTTCGCCATTTGGCAATGGGAGATTACCATGTTTGTCAGGGTTGAATGAAGTTGGCAATGGTAGAGTTCCATGTTTGCCAGTTTTAAATAAAGTTCACAATGGCAGATTACCTTGTTTACTACTGTTGAATGAAGTTGACAGTGGTGGCAGAATATGATGTTTGCCAGTGTTAAATAAAGTCGGCAATGACAGAAGACCATGTTTGTCAGTATCAAACCAAGCTGGCAATGGCAGAATATCACGCTTATTAAACAAGGTTGGACAGGACAGAATAAGTTTATCAGTGTATTATAAAATGGTAATCGCAGGAATTGCATCCATCCGCATCATGCACAGGTAGAGCTGAGTCTCAGCTGCTGGCAGTGGAACATGCCCCACAGTATATTTTGACATGAATTGTGCCAGTGTGAGCGCTTGGTAGATTTTGAAGGGATAAATCTATGTCCTTTGCATATGCAATGAATGAGATGGCATTTACCATATTTCTTCTTTTGTATGATTGGAGCTGGGGCGGGGAAGGTCCCTTCTAAAACAATCCCAAAATCTAGATCTAGATCTAGATCTAGATTTTTGGGATTGTTTTACAAAGGGATAACCCATCTCGTAACAGAATTTCGTAATGACTTAGATATTTGGGGTCATTCTTGAGATGAAAAAAAAAACAAACAAACAAAAATCACTGTTTAGTAGCCAAATAGATGTCTTACACCTCAAAGCATCAGAGAATTTAGTTTGGACACACTTTCTTTTTTTTTCCTAACATTTCAACTCCTGTTATCTCAAACTGCTAATATCTCAAAGTAAATTTTCTGGAACCAGGAAATTTACTTTAGATGTCACTAGTTCGAGATAAACTTCGAGATAGCAAGAGTTAACTGTAGAAAGTTATACCATGCACAGCATTGCTTTTTTTTTCTTTCTTTCTTTTTTTTTTCAGAAAAATAAGAACACATTCCAGAATTATCATCAAATGAGTTGTGACACGAGAAAACCAACAAACTGGCATGTGCACCTAGCACAGACTCATATCAGCCTGGGCATCCACCCAGTCTGATTAGATTCTTCCCTAAGCGCTTAAAGGGTAGCTGAGCTACCATCATGGCAAACTCTTAATCAGACTGGGCAGCTGCCCAGGCTGATCTGAGTCTGTGCTGGGCGTTCAACCACTTTGGTGGTTTTGTCGTGTCGTGGCTGAAATAGTCACCTCATCTGGACCTCTTTGATGAATTTCTCAACAGTTTACGCATATCTTCACATCTCAGGAGCAAAAACTTTAAAAGCAGAGTTAGCAATATCACAATAACTTGGTATATTTTGAACATGTAGGTGATGGATGGATGACTTGTAATTTTAAGTCCTTTTCAACTTTTTAGTCTTTCAGTAGTCATATCAAGACCATGGGAAGTTGATAAGGAAAGACTGTGTGCAATGGAAGGAATCAAACCCACAACTGCTAGATCAGCAGGCCTGCCCTAAATCCACCCAGCAACCAGGGCACTTGAACTTGTGTCAAATCAAATACAAGTGCATCAGAAATCCAGATACTGACACCCGATTCAACTAGAAATGTGTCCACAGTACACGGATACCCCTCCCAAGTGCCTTAAGCTGGTGCCTTGATAAAGGCACTGGCACTTGTAAGATAACTAGGTTCATAGAGGTAGACTTGTATAATATAACAGGCCATAGGCCAAGCATTGCCCAAAGTTTGAAATGTGACAAATTGCAGCCCTTTTTCCAGTTTAAGAGTCACTGTATGGCCAAAGCAGAAAGTCAGTGGACCCCACTACATAGATCATCATTACCTGCTGCTTGTATATTTCTGTTGTATTGATAGATATAAACCCTAATACGAAATTTCAAGTTGCTACAATAATAAGAACCCTAAAATCTACCTCTTACAAAAATCTTCACCTTGCAAAATTAGCCCAAGTCCCAAGTCAGTGGACCGTAATATATGGATCCTCATGACCTGATTCTTGTAGATTTCTGTTGTACTTACCTTACATATATAAATCCTCATACAAAATTTCAAGTTGCTACAATAATAGGAACCCTGAAATTTGCCTCTTACAAAAAATCTTTAACCTTGCAAAATTAGCCCAAGTCTTCAGTCAGTGGACTGTGACATAAGGATCATCATGGCCTGATTCTTGTGTATTCCTGTTGTACTTACAAACATTAATCCTCATGTGGACTGTGACATATGGATCTTCATGACCTGATTCTTGTGTATTCCTGTTGTACTTACAAACATTAATCCTCATGTGGACTGTGACATATGGATCTTCATGACCTGATTCTTGTTTATTCCTGTTGTACTTACAGATATTAATCCTCATATAAAATTTCAAACTGTTACAATAATAGGAACCCTAAAACCTTCATCTTACATAAATCTTAACCTTGCAAAAATTAGCTTAAGTCTGAAGTGGACCATGACATATGGATTATGCCCTGATTCTTGTGCCTTCCTGTTGTACTTATTGATATAAACCCTCATACAAAATTTCAAGTTGCTACAATAACAGGAACCTTGAAATTTACCGCTTACAAAAAATCTTACCGTAACCTTGCAAAATATGCCTAAGAAGTCAGTGGACCGCGACATATCGACCATCCTACCCAGATTCTTGTGTATTCCTATTGTACTTACAGATATAACTTCTCATACAAAATTTCAAGTTGCTACAATAATAGGAACCCTGAAATCTACCTCTCACCCAAAACTTAACCTTGCAAAATTGGGTTAAGTCTGAAGTCAGTGGACTGTGACATATGGATCCTCATACCTTGATTCTTATATATTCCTGTTGGACTTATAAATATAAATCCTCATAGAAAATATCAAGTTGCTACAATAATGGGAACCCTGAAATCTACCTCTTTTGTATTGTAAATTACGAACATACACACAACCGTAACACTATATGCCTCCGGCATGATATGATGGGGAGGCATGAAAATATGTACAGTCAAACCTATATTGAGATCACCCTTGAGAAGTATGAAAAGTGGTCTCTTAATACAGGCGGTCTCTTGATGCAGATTGGACATCAGAGTTCAGAATACTCACCTGGATTGATTGCCACCAACACTCGCATAACTACCACAGGCATTTAAATGTAAAATCAAAGCAGACCAACCAAGTCCATGTACGTTTTAACAGAAATTTACAGCAGCAAGTTTTGCACTGCTTTTTGCAGTCCTTTTAGATCAAATTTTTTGGAAAATATGCAGTTCCTGGTCACTTAAGACAGAGGGTCCTTTAATACAGTGTCAAATAATAGTAAAATATGTTGGGAGGATTTTCTACTGGTCCCTAAATGCAGGTGGTTGCTTATTTCAGGTGGCCGTTAGGACAGGTTTGACTGTTTATCAGCTGCTTGCTACTTTATTCTGCTATCTGTATCACTGTCGTTCCAACATCTCTGTTTTATTCTGGTTGGTTGGTTGGTTGATTTGATGCTTAACGTCCACGGTAAACAACTAAGGTCATGTCGGGACGGTCAGTTAACCTAACCACACTATTCCTGGGCAGGCTTAGACCTCCTAAGCGGCTAACCAGTACTAAGTGCACATATTTTCGCCAGTAACTGACAACTGCCCTTCTTGAATCAGCGGAAGGAGAAACGAAAGTATGTGGCCAGACCGGGATTCGAACCCAGGACCTCTGACTTACGAGTCAGGCGCCCTACCGATTGCGCTACCCGGCCCGGCAGAACAGTAAAGGGTGTAAGGTGATTGGGCACACTTTCAAGGGAAGCAACTCTGCCATTTTCATTTTTGCATCCTTTCCCAAAGTGATCAACTCTTAAAGGTGAGAATTTGCTCCATTAGGAGCAAATTAAAATTCTTTCTTTTAAGAGTAGACCACTTTGTCATTCAGGGAAGCAAACTTTTGTTAAAGTAGTGGAAAAAAAAACAACAACATAGCAGTGTACCCTTAATAAATCTCAAGGACAATGCTTAAAAAAGTCAATTCATTTATTTTAAACAACATGTAAGTTTAAACTAAATTTTCTACTTGACACAATGTCACTAGCAGCCTAACTTGCAGACTCTTACTATAGTTGGTCTCTAAATTCTTCCATCTTTAAAAGAGGACAATTTCTTGTTTGGAAAAGCATATTTTGAAACACAAATCAATTGGATGAGTTACATTAACTACCCTTTCAACAGCCTAGGCAGTACTTTTAAAGTGATAAAAAACAATTCTCCCTCAAATAAATTATATACATGTATAGGCCCATCTTATATCACTTTATCAATGGTTATTTGGAACATATAAAAAATAAAAAGCTGATTCGAAAATTCAAGCATTGAAAATGATTGCATGATACCCTGCTACTACAAATCGTTTTTAACAGGCCTCTGTGGCCTAATGGTTCAGACAGCTGACTCTCTTTAGGTCTCTTGCCCCTTCCTGTTCAAGCCTCAGCTGCACACTTATGGAAGGTCAAGTTATTCGCCAAGAGCTTCTGCTTTTGCCCACCTCTACTTAACAATAGGCTCAACAGAAGTGAAATACTCATGAAAGGGCTGTAAAACCCATTAGAAAACAAGAGGCCCAAATGGGCCTGATATCGCTCACCTGGCTATTTTGCCACAGACCATTCTGACACAAAATTGGTCCAATTACTTTGAGATTTGCAAGAATCATTTTGCCATAAATTTCATCAAAATCTATTCAGTGGTCACTGAGACATTGCCATTTCATGTTTTGTGCTATTTTTAGAAATGGCAGATGGAGGCCATCTTGGAATGCCAAAATGCAAAAAATCAAAAGCCTTCATGCAAGGACCATTCTGACATAAACTGGTCCAGTTCCATTGTAATTTTTCAATTTTCACATTTTTCTATTTTAAGTAAAAGAGACCAATTTAGCGGGTCTATATTTATTAATTTTTGAAACATCTCAATGCCAGAATCATTTTGCCACAGATTTTGTCAAAATCCATTCAGGGGTTACTGAAATATTGTCATTTTCATGTTTTGTGCTATTTTTAGTAACGGCAGATGGCAACCATCTAAGATTGCCAAAATGCAAGAAATCGCAAAGGCTTCATGAACGGACCATTCTGACACAAAATTAGTCCAATTCCATTGAGATTTTCTGATTTTCACATTTTGCTATTCTTAGTAACAGAGGCCAACATGACTGGTCTATATTAAAGGTAGGTTCCTGTACTTTGGAATGCATCATAATTTTGATGATTTTTTTATCCAAGTTGTTGGAAAGCACTTATAAAGAGGAAATGAATAAGTTTCACTAAAAAGTGTAAATCAAAAAACTGTAGAAAAGCCGTTTTGCAAGGGATATCCTAACTCTGCTTCGCACACCAGTTAGTGCTATTTTTAGTTCGGGCCAAAAATAGATAACCTAGCTGACTTCATGCTGCATTGCATTTCGGGATAGTTTTAATCCATCCGCCATGCCAGGACCTCTAGAAGAGCTCTCGGCAAGAGAAAATTAACCGTTCGCAAATGACATCAGAAACTGCGGACTTGTAGACATATATACATATTTATTTTTAGAACTGGAATTCCAACAAAAGAAAATAAACCAAAGGGAAAACGACTATTTTCTACAACATCTGACGATTTTCTCAGTAGTAACAGTTTCAAAAAATAAGAGAATTCAATTCTACCCAGAAAAAGACAAAATTATTTTGTGAACACAATTGTTATCGCTAGGCCAGGAACCTACCTTTAAGTTATGCTTGAAACATCTCAATGCAAGAATCATTTTGCCACAAATTTCGTCAAAATCCATTCAGGGGTTACGGAGATATTGTCAGTTTCATGTTTTGTGCTATTTTAGTAACGGCAGATGGCAGCCATCTTGGAATGCCAAAATGCAAGAAATCGCAACGGCTTCATGAAAGGACCATTCTGACACAAAATTAGTCCAATTCTTTTGACATTTTCAAATTTTCACATTTTGCTATTTTTAGAAACATAGGCCAACATGACTGGTCTATATTTAGTTACGTTTGAAACACCTCAATGCAAGAATCATTTTGCCACAAATTTCGTCAAAATCCATTCAGTGGTTATTGAGATATTGTCATTTTCATGTTTTGTGCTATTTTTAGTAACGGCAGATGTCGGCCATCTTGGATTGCCAAATTGCAATTAATCAAAATGTCTTCATGCAAGGAACATTCTGAAACAAAATAAGTCAAATTCCATTCAAGGGTTCTTGAGAAATTGTCATTTTTTATGTTTGTGCTATTTTTAGTAACGGCCCCCCTTGTGGCCATCTTGGATAGTCAGTTGGCACAAATTTGAAATAATTCCATTCAAGGACCATTTCTGACCAAACCTTATCAGAATCCATTTGTGTTTTCTTGAGATATTGACATTTGAGCAAATTCGGTCTTGTAAACGCTAAGTAGGTCACTGTGACCTAATTCCGCTACAGAATTTTTTGATTTTTATAAAATTTAATTGCAAGGTCCCACTTATGTTCCATGCAAACTTTCAACCAAATATACCCTATGGTTCTAGTGGAGATGTTGATTTTGTTGTTTTTGCTATTTTTAGAAATGGCGGCCATCTTGGATTCTCAACCTGACCCACTTTTATAAATTTGAAACCCTGCAGTCTGGTCATGCTCCACGTGAAATTTGAGACCCATGGGTTCAGTGGTTTTAGAGAAAAAGTTGTTTGAAGTTGTTTAAATAAGTTGTTTTTCGACATTGGCATTTGAACAAAATTACCCTCGTAAACAGAAAGTAGGTCACTGCCACAAAACTACGGCACAGATTTTTTTCATTTTTATAATTCTGAATACCAATGTTCCACTGATATGTCATGCAAAAATTCAGACAAATATACCCAGTGGTTCTGGAGAAGAAGATGATTTTGTTATTTTTGCTATTTTTAGTAATGGCGGCCATCTTGGATATTCAACCTGACCCAATTTTACAATTCTGAGACCCTGGAGTCAGGTCATGCTCCATGTGAAATTTGAGAACCATGGGTACAGTAGTTTTACAGAAGAAGATGTTTGAATATTTGTTTTCAAGTGTTGACGGACTACGCACGACGCACGCCGGACGGTTCGGTATGACAATAGCTTACTATGGCCCTTCGGGCCAGGTGAGCTAAAAATTGCCCTTTCTTACCTTTCTTACTCCAGGGCAAGGGCAAAAACTTGAAAGGGACAAACTTTTGATCAGCACAAAAGGCTTTTATCTTAAATCATTTGCTTAAGGTTCAGGAAAAGCCCTTTCTAACTTGCTTTTACATAGATTTTTTCAAGGTTTGATACAGGTATATAGCTACATGGGACAAATTTTGATTTTGATCATTGCAGGAAGCTTTTAATTGCTTTAATCATTTTTTTTGCAAGTTTCAGGGGAGGGTGGGCAGAGCAGAAGACCCCCAGGAGATACAATGTAATAAATTCACAACAGTAATTAATTGACAAACTATGTACTATTTAATTCTAAAGACACAACATGCATCAGTGTCCTTAGTGATTATTTGAACAGTGATCCTAAGGATCAATGCAAAAGGCTTTTAAGCATTATGTAAACAGTAAAGACTCTGATCAGACTTTATAACTAGTCAGATCTTTGCTCTTTGCCTTTTGCACTAAGGACCTCTTATGTTATGTCATGGCTAACTTGATCAACCATCTTAATCATCCTGGCTGCATTTCACACAGATTCTTAAGGAATTCTTAGTATAGGTTAGTGGCTATGAAGAGAAAACTTCGCAGTTAAGACCCTGGGGTGAGTGTAGCGAGCAGAGGGTTCTTAAATGGTAAGATTTCTCTTCATAGCCTCTATTAACCGGCTTAGTGTTTGCTCCAGATAATAATCAGATCCTGGTTTTATATGTTGATTTCAGGTCTTCAGTAGATTTAATGATGAAAAAGGTCTTCATGAATAAGTGTCCAGTCAACACCAGGGCTAAAGAAATCCGAATTTTTGACGGTTCTGACCGATTTTGAGTTTAAAAAACCGATTCCGATGTCATAAGGCACGTTTTTTCGGTCCAAAAACTAGAGCAAGTGAGCAGGGGCTCACGTATACCCCCGACCAGCGCCACCGCCTAATGAAAACTGAAGGATGTTGGAAATATAAGCAAAAATATAAACTTAATGCAAAACTTTAACGCAAATGTATATACACAAGTCTGTGACCTTGACCTTTGGTAAGCAGCAGCATCCAGATGATGTAAACTACTCTGTATGAACCTAAAAGTAACCCTAGTCAAATATCAAAAGGTTCCATCAAAGGATATAAGAAATATAAAAGACTATAAACTTAACGCAAAACTTTAACGCAAATGTTTAAGTCTGTGGCCTTGACCTTTGGTCAGCAGCAGCATCCAGATGATGATAAGTATTCTGCTTAAACCTTAAGTAAATCTAGGAACATACCAACAGGCTTCATCAAAGGATATTGGAAACATAAGCAAAATTAAAAACTTAACGCAAAACTTTAACGCAAATGTGAACGGACGGACGCACGCACGGACGGACGGACGGACAGACGGACAAACGGACGAACGGACGGAAAGACGAAAACTATACTCGAAAAAAATATTAAAGGGTCAAACTTTTACCCCGCGATTTCTTGAACATTTCAAACATTTGGTAAAATAAATCATTTCCATCTTTCATGTCATTCATTTTACAAGTTTTGTACACATGAAGTTTGAAAATATAGCCTATATCTTGACCAAGTCCAGACTTCAATACACACTACCCTCAAAATCAGAGTTTTTTGAAGTCCATAGGGAACAAATTCACCAAAATTTTCGATTTTGCCAATTCTAAATTTTTAAAAAAATTGCTCAATAGTCATCAAGTTTAATCATTTTTAAGGTCAGCAAGCTGTAAGAAGTTTAAAACTCAGAGCAATTTTAGAAGTTATTCCCGACCAAACTGACACACTATCAATTCTCTATGGGAATTCAAACAACTTTCATTTTAGGGGTAGTTTGACTTAAAGCTTGACCTTGGTCAAGACAAAGGCTATAGGTTCAAGCTTCATGTGTATAAAACTTGTAAAATGAATAAAATGAAAGGTCGAAATGATTTATTTTACCAAATGTTTGAAATGTTCCAGAAATCACGGGGTAAAAGTTTGACCCTTTAATATTTTTTTTGAGTATATATACCCCTCGACATACATGTCGGGGGTATAAAAACCCACAATTTGCAGATGTATCATGACATGATTACCTGGATTTTAGCCATATTAATCCAATAATCACGCACTGCTGTAAAAAGTTATTGTGTCTATCGCCAAGGTGTGAACACTGATTATGTTTTTAGAAATCTTTGATAATTAGCATGTGTCACAATTTTGGCCAGCAGCGAAGGTTTTGCACAACTCGTAATACATACATACACATGTCGACGCACGGAAAAAGGCAGTGCAACGTAAGGTTACTGTATATTTAGATAGCATAAGGAAAGAATTTGACTAGCAAAAAGAAAATTTAAACCTGACTTGATTATGTGCAGGCTGGTCAGGTTTTTTTAGCCGACGTCATTTCTCGAGCAGACAAATATATTTGTTTTATTCGTCTGAAGGTACCTTTTTGCAAGTATATTCACATTTCAAGGGAATTAAATCGAATACAGTAAAATATGTCAATTGTAATACTTCGGCCAATTCCGTATATCATAGATCGGCAAGGATGTCCGACTGGTACGGCATGTGTACTTTCACTTTCGGTCTGTCTGTCTCTGCAATTTAAAGCGCATTTTTCACGATAAGTAAGAACATGTGGACTAAATGGCTACTTCAGCGATGATTTCCTTTGTGTCAGGCAAGCAGTATATATGTTTTTTTCTAGCTGGTTATGGCTACGAACAATGTAAACATGCGGGTTTCATTAGTGGCAGGGGGATTCCTTATAACGCAGTTCGATTTTATGTCTCCCGGCACCCGCGTTATAACGACGCTCAAGTGTAGTCATTAGTTTTCGTGATTTTTTTGGATTGTAAAATACACAGTGTAGTCATTAGTTTTTGTGTCTATTTTAGATTCGTATGACGTCATCGGCCGTCCGGACCGATTTGGATTTCAAAATTTCTGTAGCCCTGGTCAACACCAATAAATCTACTGAAAATTTGCAATCTCCAATTATCTGAGTGGATTATTATTATCTGGGGCAAACACTAGAAGTAGAAGACTTTACAAAGTTTTAATTGCATGAATACTGTAAAGGAGATTTTTGCAACTTTACACATTTCTTCATGACATTCTATAACAGATAATTTGGAATATGGCATGTTTAAGTCTTAATAATTCTCCAAGTTTTAATAATTCTATACAAAGGTTATTAAAATTTGAACTGACGAAGAAAACTTTAGAAAGAAACAGTGAAATACAGCCCTGATCATCAAGTAAGACTTGTAGAAACTGATATACAATACAGAAATATGTACATTTATCTGAGTTAACTTTCCAATTCTGTGACTAGAATTTACAAATTTACAAATTTCATTTAATAATAAAATACATAAGAAACTAAAAGTAACATCTGACTGTTATATAATCACTCAGGTTTCCAGATATGAGGGTCATCTGATAATTCTTCGATAAGCTCAACACAAAGTGGAATATGTGCCCTGCAAAGACTCAGAGCAGCCTGGGCATCTGCCCAGTATGATAAGAGTCTTTGCTGTGCGCTAAAAAGATAAGTTAGGGCTCTAAGCTCCCTCTATGCCGACAGCCAATACTCTTATCACACTGTGCGACTGCCCAGGCTTATCTGAGTCTTCACTGGGTGCACATGCCATTTTGTTGGTTTTGTCGTGTCACGGTTCAGATCATTTCTATTTTCTCCGTAAACAGCATGCTGTCCCACTATAGGGATTTCAACATAGGTTTTAAGGAGATACATGTACTTGAAATCCAAGAATCATAATCAAACAGACCTCTCTGGAAGCAAGTCACTTTCATAAGATGTAATGTTTCAGTCTCACATTTAGTATGTTATAAGCATGTTAAAAGCTTGGTGAATGGGTACATCGTCTTGTTCTGCCATTTTTACAAGGAAAGACAACTTCTGTGACTTGTTTTACAACAAGAAACAACATCTGTGATTTTTTTGTTTGCTTCCCTGAACCAAAAAAGTCCTTCCAACTGGGATCAACTCTTAAAGGAAAAAATTTGCTCCTCCAGGAGCAAATTCTTTCCTTTAAGAGTTAACCCCTATTAGAAAGGGAGGCAAAATGAAAATGGCAGAGTTGCTTCCCCTGAAAGTGTATCCATACACCTTAATATCAATTGAGATCCCTGAAGTTTCCATTCTTGGAAGTTGAAAGACATAGGTGCAGCTCCCAGCTGATACAATCATGTGGTTTCCTCTGAAAAGTACAACAGAGAATACCATATAAGTTTCTTTTGGATATTATGCTACATACATGTTATACATTGCTGAAGCTGCAGCTTGCAAATGACAGAGTACAAACATCATGACAAAATGGTCTTAATCAACAACCCTCTTCATTTCCACATCATATAAGCATTAATGAAACTTTCTGTCTGTCTTCTGAAAATCATCCTTATGGGTTGGGAGTAGAGTTGATGTGTAGGAGTTTACAGTCACCTAGATGTATAATTTTATTATGGGTCATTACAATTTACATTACATATATTTATATCACCTTTATGTTTAACTCTTCAATACTTTGTTTTTGTGCACAACATGCATGGACCTTGAAAATCCATGGACACAAATTGAACTTTAGGCTTTAAGGTGGTGATTTATGGTAAATGTAAAAATCTGCATAAAACCATAAAAAAGTAACGTATCAGTTATCACTCTGAAAGTTATCACTCTTCTTATTTTTGTTGTTCTTTACAGTTTAGAATACAAAATAGACTTACATGCTGCTTAAAAAAGTGTTTTTATAAGGAAAGATCAAAGGGTAATTTTCTGTGCAATAATCAAAAAAATTAACATTGCTATTGAAAATATACTAAATGCTGAGAGTTCCTTGTTGCATAATGGAGAGCGAGCTAGCAATTATTTATTCCAACTCTTTCTCAAATTGTAATGTAGACCAGATGAAAACGGTAGCTTTTTCTCAAATTTTCAACCATGAACAAGGTAATGTACACTGGATGCATTTATTAAATATAGGGTAGGCAAGCATACCTATGTAACACCTACAGTATAACTAATACATTACTTACATGATCACTGGTGTGTAGATAAAATTGTTCAACCTTGTTAAAATAGTCTCACCTGTCTCACCTGTGTGTTTTGACAAAAAAATTTGGACACAGACCTTATCTTTTTTCATCTGCTCAGCCTGCTAATGTGTGATAGAGTTTGAAAAAATAATTGCTAGCTCGCTCTCCATTATGCAACAAGGAACTCTCAGCACTAAGTATATTTTCAATAACAATATTATTTTTTCAGATTATTGCGCACAAAATTACCCTTTGATCTTTCCTTATAAAAACACTTTTTAACATTAAAAAATGCTGCATTTTGGGAGTCTGAATTGTCAGAAACAACATAAAGAAGGAATATGCTAAGTTTTGGAAAGATCAGTGGTATTTTGAGTGTTTTATGCAGATTTTTGTCTTTGCCCCAAATCAGTGATTATCACCACCTTAACTAACGACAGATTCAAAGAGTGGTTAAAGTTTTCCCTTTTTCCAGGTATGTTAATATCTGTCGGCTTTCTATTAGACTTTGACATTTTGTACATTATTCAGAATAGCCTAATGGCCATCTGCTGGAAAAAAGCTGAGCTGAGCTCTTAGCCTTGTTTTGCTTTGTGAGTCATCTTTATTTTTTTATCCTTTCCCATTTGGTGTAAAGGGCAGGACATGTTTAGCAACTGTTACAGTTCCTGAATGTTGCCTTCTCATCTACTTATGCTAAGCAGCAAAATTTTTTCGTGCCATGGCTCACATACCTCCTCCACTTTTGTTTTTGTCCTCTAATTTTATCACTTTCTCTTCATTGGTCTGACTGTGTTCATCAGTATCATTTGTCTTTTCTTCATCATTAACCTCAGCTGGCTTCTTTGAGTCATTATCAGTCTCCTCTGTTTTACTGTCATTTAGGACATTCTAAAATACAAATCAAAATGTGGATCACTCTACACATGACATGACATCTGTATCTAATGATAGTTATTGCACATGTTTGCTATAATTCTCTATAGAACACATTTTGTGGCATCAGCACTGGTATGACAAGAGGTTTACCCATATCAATATATACATATTGAAAGAACTTTTTCTGTCCCAAACAAATAAACAACTAGAAAATGTGTTTATGAAACACTATGCCCCCAACCTTATGCTTGCCTCTAAAGAGGGTTCATCCCATAATTTATAAGTCAGAAAGGGGTATTAACCGGTTCATCTACATCTTAGTCTGTAACTGTATGCCAAATACAAGGAACAAAGCTTGAGCAGTTCTTTGGATGTTTTGTTCACAAGCTCGCTTATTTTTCATGTACATGCCACACATAAAATTTCAAGTCCCTATCTCTAATGGTTCTTGACCGTATGTACAGTACTTTTATACCATAGGCTTCAATGCACTAAGTCGAAAAAGGGGCTTAACTCGGTCAAAAATTAACAAATTTTTTTCAACAGTTGATCAGGTCATCTACACCTTGGACAATGTCTTCCTGCAAAAAATCATGATCCTAGCGTCAGGGGCTCTCAAGATATTTTGTTAACAAGGTTCGATAGGCTTAAATGCACTAAGTTGAAAAAGGGGCATAACTCGGTCAAAAATTCACGATTTTTTTTCAAACATTAATCATGTCATCTACACCTTAGGCAATGTCTTCCTGCAAAATATGATCCTAGCATCAGGGGTTCTTGAGATATTTTGCTAACAAGGTTCCATAGGTTTACAATGCACTAAGTTGAAAAAGGGGCATAACTCGGTCAAAAATTCACGATATTTTTTCAAAAGTTAATCAATTCATCTACTTTATAGGCAATGTCTTCCTGCAAAATATCATGATCCTAGCATTAGGAGTTCTCGAGATATTTTGCTAACAAGGTTCCATAGGCTTACAATGTGCAAGTTGAAAAAGGGGCATAACTCAATCTAAAATCCACGATATTTTTTCAAAAGTTAATCAGTTCATCTACTTCATAGGCAATGTCTTCCTGCAAAATATCATGATCCTAGCATCAGGAGTTCTCGAGATATTTTGCTAACAAGGTTCCATAGGCTTACAATGTGCTAAGTTGAAAACGGGGCATAACTCGGTCAAAAATAGCCATCAGAGGAGATGGCAAATCCCCCGACCGAAGGCCCCTTGCGCTTTGGTAAACACAGTGCCCTTCAAAACACATATAAATAGTATACTGTCATTCTTTTATGCTCCTTATTGACAATATCTGTTTAACAGATGCATGATTATCTAACACTCAGACCGAAACAGTATGCCAGATTGCTAAAAAGAGGTAAAATCTCAAATAGCAACCATGTAGACAATGTATTGCATATGATACATTCAACATTTCAAAATGTGTGAATAACTTCTAAAGTACAAGCCCTACAAATCTAATTTTGAGCTCTCTAGTAAGTGAATTTGGACAAAGAATCCAAATCTGAAAAAAAAAAAAAAAAAAAAATTGTTGGGGGGGGGGGGGGGGGGGGGGACTTGGAAAAGTATGAAAGCAAGAGTTGTCATTCTTGTATGAGACAAACTGTCATGATCTGATCTCAATATCTGTGAAGTACCATAAAAATATTTCAAAGGGTATTCCTGTTATGAAGCGGACACGAAATCACACCTAAAACAATGAAGGGGAAATAACTAAAAAAACTTAGAAAGCAGGAGTTGTCATTCTTGTTCGCGACACATCAGCATGACCTGTTCTACGTAACTGTTAAGTATCATGAAAATATTCCAAAGGGTATTCAAGTTATGGAGCGGACACGAAATTACACCTAAAACTATCAAGGGGAAATAACTCAGAAAGTAAGAAAGCAAGAGTTGTCATTCTTGTTCGCGACACATCATCATGACCTGTTCTACATATCTGTGAAGTATCATGAAAATATTTCAAAAGGTATTCAAGTTATAGAGCGGACACGAATTTACACCTAAAAGCATCAAGGGGAAATAACTCAAAAAGTAAGAAAGCAAGAGTTGTCATTCTTGTTCGCGACACATCATCATGACCTGTTCTACATATCTGTGAAGTATCATGAAAATATTCCAAAGGGTATTCAAGTTACAGAGCCGACACGAATCTGCCAAAAATTCACCAAAAGGGAGATAACTCAAAAATTACAAAAGCAAGAGTTACCATTCTTGCACGCGACACATCGTCATGACCTGTTCTACATAACTGTGAAGTATTATGAAAGTATTCCAAACGGTATTCAAGATATGGACCGGACAAGAAAATGTTTACGGACGGACAGACGGACGGACGGACGGACGGACAGACGGGCGCCAGGCTCATCGCTATATCCCCGACCGATGCTATATCTCCCGAACCTTTCGGTCGGGGGATAAAAAGCAGACGAAAAAATTTAAAGTATGAAAAATTTCAAAAATAGCCATCAGAGGAGATGGCAAATCCCCCGACCGAAGACCCCCATGGCCCTTGGTAAAAATAGCCATCAGAGGAGATGGCAAATCCCCCGACCCAAGACCCCCATGGGCCTTGGTAAAAAAAAAAGGGTGCACTTCAAAACACAAATTAGTAATATATTGTCGTTCTTTTATGCTTCTGATTGACATTAACTGTTAACAGATGCATGATTATTTAACACTCACACTAAAACAGTATGTTAACAGATGCATGATTATCTAACACTCAGACTAAAACAGTATGCTTGACTGCTAAAAAAGGTAATATCTCAAACAGCCACCATATACACAAATGTATAGCATACGATACATTCAACTTTCAAAATGTGTGAATAACTTCTAAAGTACAAGCCCTACAAATCTAATTTTGAGCTCTCTAGTAAATGAATTTGGACAAAGAATCCAAATCTGGAAAAAAATTTTTTTTTTTTTTTTTTGGGGGGGGGGGGGGTCACAGGAATGTGGAGGGGTAAGAGAGAGAGTTAGGAACACTGATAAGATATCACAGCATGATCATCAATATTCTAAAAGGTACACGGTTATTCAAATTCAGGAGCTGGCCAGGGTTATACAGTTATGGAGCAGAGACTCAAACAGCAGCTCAAACTACCAAAGGGAAATAATTCACTGAGTCTAAAAGCAAGAGTTATCATTCATGTATGAGACAAATTGTCATGACCTGTTCTGCATATCTGTGAAGTATCATGAAAATATTTCAAAAGGTATTCAAGCTATGGAGCGGACACCTAAAATCATCAAAGGGAAATAACTCCAAAAGTAAGAAAGCAAGAGTTGTCATTCTTATTCGCGACACATCATCATGACCTGTTCTACATATCTGTGAAGTATCATGAAAATATTCCAAAAGGTATTCAAGTTATAGAGCGGACACGAAATCACACCTAAAACCATCAAGGGGAAATAACTCAAAAAGTAAGAAAGCAGGAGTTGTCATTCTTGTTCGCGACACATCGTCATGACCTGTTCTACATAACTGTGAAGTATCATGAAAATATTCCAAAAGGTATTCAAGTTATAGAGCGGACACAAAATCATACCTAAAATGATCAAGGGGAAATAACTCAAAAAGTAAGAGAGCAGGAGTTGTCATTCTTGTTCGCGACACATCGTCATGACCTGTTCTACATATCTGTGAAGTATCATGAAAATATTCCAAAAGGTATTCAAGTTGTAGAGTGGACACGAAATCATACCTAAAATGATCAAGGGGAAATAACTCAAAAAGTAAGAAAGCAAGAGTTGTCATTCTTTTTCGCGACACACCGTCATGACCTGTTCTACATATCTGTGAAGTATCATGAGAATATTCCAAAGGGTATTCTATTTATAGAGCGGACACGAATCTGCCAAAAAATCACACCTTAAACTATCAAGGGGAAATAACCCAAAAAGTAAGAAAGCAAGAGTTGTCATTCTTGTTCGCGACACATCGTCATGACCTGTTCTACATTTCTGTGAAGTATCATGAAAATATTCCAAAGGGTATTCAAGTTACAGAGCGGACACGAATCTGCCAAAAAATCACCAAAGGGGAGATAATTCAAAAAGTACAATAGCAAGAGTTACCATTCTTGTACGCGACACATCGTCATGACCTGTTCTACATAACTGTGAAGTATCATGAAAATATTCCAAAGGGTATTGAAGATATAGACCGGACAAGAAAGTGTTTACGGACGGACGGACGGACGGACAGACGGACGGACGGACGGACGGACGGACGCCAGGCTCATCGCTATATCCCCCGAACCTTTCGGTCGGGGGATAAAAATTCACGATATTTTTTCAAAAGTTAATCAGTTCATTTACTTCATGGGCAATGCCTTCCTGCAAAAAAATTATGATCCTAGCATCAGGGGTTCTTGAAATATTTTGCTAACAAGGTTCCATAGGCTTACAATGCACTAAGTCAAAAAAGGGGCATAACTCTAGAAATACATGACCAGTGGAAAAAAGAAAAAATACTTATCTGCTTATTTTTTCATGTAGATGCCACATATAAAATTTCAAGATCCTAGCATTAGGGGTTCTTGAGTTTCCAAGCTGCTTAAAAGTGTTACGGACGGACAGACGGACAGGCCCAAACCAATATGCCCCCTCAACTTCTCCGAAGTTGGGGGCATAAAAACTGAATGAGCGAGCTCAGCCTTAACATCCCACCAACATCACAGTTATATAGACTTGATCTCAATTTAACTCATTAATGCCTAAAGAACTCTTCTGCCTCACAGACTGGCATGTTATTTCTATACTCGAGGACTTTAAAAACGCCTCACCTGAAAGAAATTGAAATACTGCGTTTATTTCTACACCACTAATCCTAAAATTGAACAGTTTGGTTTTTCTTTCAATGCAGTAATGGGTAGACCTAAAAGATGTAGACAGACTGGCAAACAGTGTAGACCCTGACCACTCTCCATCAGGAGCAGTCTGATCTGGGCCTGCACTATTTGTTCAGGGCTATCTGTCCCAATACTTCAAAGTTGTATATTTTTGAAGACATGATTTGTCATCAAAACGCACGTTACCTCTCTCTCTCCCTCTCTCTGTGTCAAACACACACACTCTCTCTCTCTCTCTCTCTCTCTCTCTCTCTCTCTGGCTAGAATAAAGCTAATGATAAATAAAATTGCATACATATATCAAATGCATGAGATAATCATTAGTGAAATCTTAGAATTTAAAATGTTTAAAAACACGCGACAAAGATAAAAGGTGTGTTAAAACATGGGATTTTCACCAAACAGTTATAATGCACCGTCCGAATGCTTATCGGAGTATAGCGTGGTTCCCGTCTTCCGCTAAGTTCAACAATTGTTGAATTGAAGCGAGGTAAACAAACACCCACAGAATGCAAAAATGGCATCTTAAACATGGCACAAAACTTCCAAACCGACAGCAATAAATTCACTCAAACAGTATTTTACAGCTTACAGTGGTCTACTCTAGAACCGCGTGTAGTTAAAATGTGAAGCTTAGAGTCCGTTAAGAGTGGAATCAATGACGTTGACGTCATTTACTGCGCGGATAAACAGATGTTTGGTGCTGCTATCAAAACCGCCATTGATGTTGGCGGATGCTTAGATAGTAAATCTGTAAGGTGTTTGTATCGAATACTGTTTTGTGATGATTAAGGTAGACGAATACTGAATAGAAATATTGGCGGGGCATTCAAACCATTATACCGTCTAAATAACCCAAAGAGCTATAAAACAGTTGGGTAAGAAAAAAACAATTTTCACCGTTTTGTTTTCCTAAAAAACAATATTTTGTATTTCTACATACTTTTTTTTACACCTTTTCCATTAAAATTCATATCTCTAGCACATGAATGCACTTTCATTTCAGCAAATCATATAATCTGTAATATAGGATATTTGAAACAAACTGATAACAAAAAATTGCAGTTTTCTTGTTAATAAGTATATTTTTACATTCTTTGAAAAAATGCAAGAAAATTGAATTTCATGAAAAACGTCATGAAAAATCAGGCCTCATACTGACAAAGCTTTTCCAAGCCTGAAATGCCTGCTTTCGCAGCCTAGAATAGCCCTTTTTAAGCAGAAAAAACACTGAAAACATAAAAATCAAAGCCTGAAATCAAGTAAAATTCAAGAAATGAAAGCCTGAAATCCTGCAAAAGCCTGAAAAGTATGAGGCCTGAAAATATCATCAATCGATGGGGCATGCTTATGCATATTATTTAAGTAAAACTTACATCGTATGTTTAAGAATAAAACAAAAAAACAAACATTTCACCGTTTTGTTTCCTGGAAAAACAATGTTTAAGTTCAAAATATCCCCAAAACAGACTGCCCAAATTCTGCACCTGCTGCAAGCACAGCCGGTCCTTGCCCTATTATTTATTTTCCTGTTATTCGGTTCTACCACAGAGTAATGTCGACAAAAATGCGCAGATGGAATGGAAACTGTGAAGATCTTGATCATTCTGGTTCCTAAGGAACAGTCTGATCTCAGTTTCCACTGTTTGTACAGACCTATGTGCCCGAAAACTTAGGATCTTTACGGTAGATATTGTAAGTGTATATTATAACTGTATATACTCCACAGTTAGTCGATTTGATGATGAACAATAACTCTGTTTTTTAAACAAGCAAGAACAGAGTTCTTCCGGGATTGTCCACCTTAAAATGTCAAATTACGTTATTTCCGGAAAATCCCGGCTCATTTGAGACCCCAATTTGTGTGTTCCAGTTTTCAGTTTAAGCTGTCTGACAGCAAATGAAGTGATGACAACCTTAATTTTGTGTTTTCGCTGTAGGATATCTTTCATAGAAAAGCTGAGATAGACTTCAAGGGCTGTAACGTAAGGAAGTTTTAAATAAAATCAAAGGGCAGTGACATTGACCAGTTAAGTGCAAAGGTCGTCACGCATGACATAAATTCCTGCAATTTCTTTAATTTGATTTGTTTTACAATTTCTAATAAAACCGAATCATATTAAATAACTTGAAACGTGGAATTACTAAAATACATCACATTTTTGGGTGAGGTGTTTTTAAAGTCCTCGAGTATATAATAATGTCAGGAATGATTTGTTTCTTTCTTCAGAAATACATACATACACCGTTTAACGGTTCTACCCGTTATTTCACAGTCAGAACAGGCTGGTCACTTTAACGAAAGTATTGCCCTGGTTACTATCGCCATGTCCGCAATACATTTGACACCTTCAAAGCCGGTAACCAGCATGCGTTTTCAGTTAGGGAAGTAAATTTCCACTCCAATTAACACATGACAGTTGGGGTATAGCGAGGTGATAATTGCCACAGATTAATCACAATGATTGGTGTTTATTGATGAGCATGTGTACAGATTATCGATCGACTTGAGTTGTCAGTTTTTACAGGTATAGGACACAATGGAACCGAATCGCAATAGCAGCGCGGGAAAAGGGACTGGTTACTGATATTTTTCGGGCAGAAGGGCGCTTATGACACGTTTTGGGGGCAGAAGGGCGGGACCAAAAAGGGGCAGGGCGCGGCGCCCCGCCATTCCGCTTTAGGGGAAACACTGCATAGAGGATCTTACATAAGTGCTCAAGTATTATTGAATTTATTAAACCAGTTTGGGAAAAAGATAAGATGCAAGGCTATGTCGAGCAGCTTATCGGCTTTCCCCAACGAGTTTAATAAAGTCAATGCTACAGGAGCACAAATGCAAGATTCTATTTATCATATGACAGTATAATCGCATTTTATTCCCAAATTTTGAACTAAAACGTCACATTTCCGCTTTTAGAAAACGCAGCCTTTTTATGGACGTCAACGCATAATGTTACAATGTAATTTGCATATTTAATCCACTAGTTGATTAATATCATTTTTAATGCCTGGCTTTACTACACTCTCGGATGCGACGTCATATGATAAAGTTATAAATTTAATGCAAAGAGTGTAGATTCAAATCAGATGCCACAGTCTGTGGCATCTGATCTTGGTCAACATCTTTGGCAGAACTGTTTGCACTACATGTATATAAACATCAGATCATGGGGTTGCCGGCTCAAGTCCCGGTGGAGCTGAGATTCCATCCCAACCCAAATGGCAGTGCCTTGCACAGAACCCTTCATAATCACTCTCCCATCGTTCATATCAGTGTTATGCCGATGATCAACTATAGTCAACAATCGATGGTTTTTATCGTCACGACTGATGATCGACTACAATTTTTCTAAAGTCGACTAACATTAGATAGTGCTTTTAGTAATGCGCTTGTTCGTAAGTAAAGTTTTGTAGACTGATGAATATACAATGTAATACTCAATTGTTTTTGTATCCCCTTAAAACTTTTACAGATTTGCTAACGACTTTTGAGCTGAAGTATAGCCCAAAACAGACCATCTTCAGATGTTGGAAAGGTGAAAGAATACAGTTGTTATTACTTAATTTATAGTCAACTATAGTCAATGATCACTCACTTTCACAGAAGCGATAATCAACTACAAAATTTTGGCCAATTCCCAACACTACTGATATGACTGAAACACTTTTTCAAAGGCTGTAAAGCCATCAAGTCATCCATCCATCATAGCTCAAATAACCATTTTACAGAAGCGTAATTATTTTATAACAGCATTAAAACTTACATTGAGCATATTGGCAAAGTATTCTGCTTGACTGGCCAGCAAAGAGAGGTTGTGGTTCTCTTCTTTCATTTCCTCCATGGACTGATGAAGCTATAAAAATAACTTGCATAATGAGAAAGTATGTTTTAGAATGTATTCTAACCCTGTATACCAGTCAGAGTATGCAGTCTGCCAAGGCAACTAGAAATTGAAGATGTCACATACAAGAACCCTGAGTTGTGCTATGTTACATCAGCATTACGACATCTTCAAGCTAAAATCAATGCACATTTAAGACAGAATAATGCACTTTCTTAAATGAAGGGATGACAAAAACCAAAACAGTTATCATGCATGTTCTGGAAGACTGCATCTGTACACTATTTTCCACAGAAATTTCACCAATTCAGCGACATTACGATTGCTTTGAAACTAATCTAAACTTAAATTTAGATATGCAATAAATGTCAAAACCATCAGGGTTGGTAGAGACAAAATATATGTAGGCCGTCGTGATGAACCGATAATCGGCAAGTATCATTTAATCAGTAATTAGAGGTCAACTGATGCGATCATCGATTATATTTTGTCATAATCGATGATGGGTTATTAAAATTTTATGGGTCAAGTAACATATTTCTCACATTCTTTAGTCATAGAATGACATATAGTACTTAGTTTGTTTCTGAGCTCTATTGTTAAAAACTTTCACATTCAGTTTTGATAACATACTTATATCAGGTACCAGCACCATTTACCTTGAATACAATTCTGACCATTATCCAGTACCCTTGTTCCTGCCAGAAGAATTTGATGGAACCCTGCTTTACTTTTTCATATTAATTCTTGCAGCAAAATTAGGACGACAAAGTATATCATCTTTGAGTGCTGTGAAGTCAAAGGGGGTCAGCCTAAGCTTTCAGATGGGGAGAGCTTTAAAGAGAAGCTTTAACTCAAATTTCCTTTCTGTTCTGTACATATGAGCTTGTCCTTAGAAGAGGAAATTCTGAGCCTAGAGGCCCCTAATGATAAGTGCTGCCAAACTACTTATGTATGGTTCATCTTCACACTTCAGTTGGAAAAGCATGCAGAAATGTCTTTTGAGTCAGCAGGAAATGACCGGAGGGTGGCCACTACACAACAAAATAATTATATAGAAAGCCCTGGGAGTGCCACAATTAAAAGCAGCTATTTTTAGTCCATGATACATGGATTTTTTCAAGGATTAACAGTGAAACATGCATGTAAAAGCAAACTCATTAGGAACCAATTATTATCGGAAGAATCGCATCAACAGTAGCAACCGATTCCAACCGATGATCGATTATGATTTCCAACTGATGTCCCACCACTAATGTAGGGTGTTACAATTTTCTGACTTAACCCATATTTTCCATGTTGCTGTGAAACAAATACCAAGTTCTACTCACTGTCTCATTCTCGGACAAAGCCTCTGCCAATGACAAACGTCGTTCTTCTGCCAAGTCTCTCCAGTACGATGCTGGTATTTCATCTATATAAAGAAGTGTGTGTAATAATATAGATTGATCATAAATTTATTAACAGGAAAAGACACCAGGGCCCAGTTGTTCAAAGCATCGTTAGCCTAACGAGCTCGTTAAGAGGTCAACTCCTTAAGTGTTTTACAGCTTCATTACCAAATATACTGATATTTTTTGTTGAAAAAATGTGAAAAGCTTCTCACATTTTTTCAACAAAAAATATTGGTGTATTTGAGATATTAACGTTTGAAATCTTAACGTCTCGTTAACTAACGACGTCGTTAGTTTTGAACAACCGGGCCCAGAATCTTTACAATGCAAGTGTCCATCCCTGCATCTATGCCTCCTATTCTGCTGGACACAAGCAAGACAAAAACAATGTCTATGAACCATAAAAGCCAAGTCAAAGCACCTAAATACTGATCGGTGCTTAAGCTTCCCTTTTCACATGTAAGTATGATCACAATTTCATGTCACTGGGCTTTTAAGTTCTCGAGAAACTGAGCTAAACCATACACATGCAAAACTTGATACAAAATTTAAAACTGCACTACAAAAGCTTCTCACATATTTTCATCAAAGAGTGGCAGTGTTTTAAGAACATTGGAAAATGTAATGTCTTCTTACAGGGCTGACAAATCCATTGTCAAGTTGCCCGGGACAAGTGAAAATTTTTGCTGGGCAGGTAAATTATTTTCTTACTTGCCCAGAAAAATGTATAAGCTATATAGGGAGAACAGATATATTTCAGCATTTTCTTGCAGAAGTTAATTACCAGACAAGTGGATAAAATTTTGATTTGTCAAGCCCTGTTCTTAACTAATGACGCCATTTGTTTTGAATAGCTGGACCTTGGTATTAAACTAGATGGCCGCGGCCTGCATGTCGAGTCCGTTGGCGCTTTGACAGTAGTGAAAATCCTTTTTCGTGAAAGTAGGTCACAGCGACCTAGTTTTGTTGGGGCTGACCTGCAGTAGTAAGGTGCAAGCACTGATGGAGTTTCAATGTTCTGGGGCCAATGAAAAGAAAGATATGGGGCTGACCTCGAAAACTAAATATGTGGTACTTTTTCGTGAAAGTAGGTCACAGCGACCTAGTTTTGTTGGAGGTGACCTGGAGTGGTAAGGTGCAAGCACTGACGGAGTTTCAATGAAAGTAGGTCACAGTGATCTAGTTTTGTTGGAGGTGACCTTCAGTGGTAAGATGCATGCACTGATGAAGTTTCAATGTTCTGGGGTCTATGAAAAGGGAGATATGGGGCTGCAGACAAAAACTAAATACAGTAGAACTTCCAATGTCTCGAACCCTGATGGCTCGTTAACCCTGCCTGCTAGAACTCTTTCCTTGGTCCCTAGAGGCCACTTTATATAGAAACTAACCCTGGACTGCTAGAACTACCCTTGGCTGGAACTAATTTTCATGGTCCCAAGCCTGTTCCTGCCAATAAAGTTCTACTGTATGTGGTACTTTTTTTGTGAAAGTAGGTCACAGTGACCAAGTTTTGTTGAAGGTGAACTGGAGTGGTAAGGTGCATGCATGATAAAGTTTCATTGTTCTGGGGCCAATGAAAAGAAAGATATAGGGCTGACCTCGAAAACTAAATACATGGTACTTTTTCATGAAAGTATGTCACAGTGACCTAGTTTTGTTGGAGGTGACCTGGAGTGGTAAGGTGCATCCACTGATGAAGTTTCAATGTTCTGGGGCCTATGAAAAGGGAGATATGGGGCTGCAGACGAAAGTTAATATGTGGTACTTTTTCGTGCAAGTAGGTTACAGTGACCTAGTTTTGTGGGAGCCAATTAGCATTTTGGTGGGGCATATTGTGATGAATTTTTAAGGTACTAGGGTCAACCAAACTCAAGATATGGCTGTAATTGGACAGACGGACGCACCAACACCAAACGGGCGACTATGTCTCGCTGACCGCAAGCGGGCTCGACAATTATAGTTAAATTTGTTTCTTATCAAACTGAAATTATTTATATACATGTACCTCTGACCATGAGATTGTAAGCCTCCTGGTCTGCATCACCGTGACAGATCCCACTGTCATTGTGTAGGTCTGGTCCTACACTGACTAGACCACTGGCTCCAGACACCTCTGTCTGTGCTGATGTCTCAACTGAGTCTTGTTTGTCTGTCTGTACACCAGTATCAATAGGACTTGACTTCTTGTCAGTGTAGACTGTCAATGGCTTCTTGGAGGCTGTGATTTTGTTCACTCGTTTCTTGTCAGGGCTTTGCCTCTGCTGAAATGAGTGAGATCCTGACTAAATTAGGGTGTATGGGTATGCCCTCAAGGCTTCTGCCAACGAAGGGAAACAACTTTAGTGACTTGCTGCTGGCCCGCCTGGAGGATGAACCCTTCCAAAATGGGGTCTACTCTTAAAGAAAAGAATTTGCTCCTAATGGAGCAAAGAAGATGGATGGATGACTTGTGATTTTACGTTCTTTTTAACAGTATTTCAGTCATATCAGGACGATGGATGGGTGATAATAAAAGGCTGTGTGCAATGGAACCCCGTTTACGCCTGAAAAGGTTCCCGCCTACAGTGGGGCTTGTACCCAGGACCGCTAGATCCGCAGGCCAGGGCTTAACCCACTGAGCTACAGGGGCTCCTCTCTTAACAGAGCAAATTCTTTCCTTTAAGAATTGACCCCCAACTTGGATGGGCATTAAAATAAAATTGGCAAAACTGCTCCCCTGAGTGTGAATCTATTTCTGTGAATGTGAACAGCGAATATCTGGACAACAGGGATACAGACTTACTAATTTCTCATAGGAGCAAGCTAGGCCCCCAAAAACTGAAAATTAGTCGCCCAGCCAGAAATATAGGGGCCCACTGGCACATTTAAAACGTCAGAAACATGAGAATTTTTTTATTCAGAATCTGCGCGAGATTTGCACTGTTTCCGTAGGCTTTGTAGTAAATCCTCCTTATTTCAGGAATTTGCTTTCTTTTAGCTAATGGGTGTGAAACACCAGGGATGTATCGCCACATTATGCTCGAAATATTTACAAATGGTCAAGATTTTTGCTGTCAAGCGGAGGAGGTGGCCACGTTGTTTTTTCGATAGTGAATAAAATCCAACGCATAAGTATGACGGAACGCCGAATATTCAACGCAGATATCGGTGCGGAAGTTTGCAATGCGCTTTGAGGTGGCGGAGTTTACTCCAAAACAAGGGGAGACCAATCTAAGGCGAAAACAGGCCAGACACTCGCTGACAGCTGATGATCGCAAGCTGGGCGACTGTCATTTTATTTTTAGGTGCCCACCCGATTTTTTACTCGCAGTGGGCGAGTGGGCGACCGCTAGTCTGTATCCCTGGACAAGCCTGCATAGTTGTGCATGCAAGCCCAGAGGTTATAAAACTTAAGAGTACATTCTCAAACTCAAAATAAAGAACACTGATTGGCTGCTCGGATATGCTTAGAAGCAGCAAATCAGTGTGCTTTATTCTGAGTTTGAGATTATTCTATTATTCTCAACTTTTATAACCTCAATCCCTGATCTGGGTATATGCAGTTCATTTTATAATACAAAAAAGGTCCTAGTGACTGGCATTGCCTGTGATTTGCTGGTATTCACAGATGATGAGGATCCTGATCTGATACACAGGGTTTAAAGTGTAACCAGACTGTAAACCATGAGGACACAGTAAATCTCAGAGACAACAGCGTCATCTGCACAAAGTGTATGTGACACTATGTGTCCTGGAGGTGTAAGCTTTGTACATGTACAATGTAGGACTGAAGTTTCATCACAACAAGTTCAGAAATTGGAGCAACCAGCAGTACTACAGAGCCCTAGAAAAGAGGGGGTATTTGGTGATAATTAGGGATATTTTTTTTAATTCTGGATAAAAACATATGTTGTGACCCCTCATCTGATCCGTCTCAATGAGAAGTTCCAGATGAGGTGTTACAACATAATCAGATACCCCTCTTATCTAGGGCTCTGGTACTATCACAGTAGATGTCTTAATTTAAACTAGACCCATCATCAGCTTATAGAAAACCTTTTTCATACACAAAAAGTTGTAGCAAAGCAGTGTAGATCCTGATCAGACCGCTCTGACATGCAGAGCCTGATGTAATAATGTTTACAAAATACTGGTATATCTATTACCAGCAATCTTTAGAGTAGGAAACATTAAATTACAATTTAATTTTACTGTGTTTTCTGCCATTTTTATAAATGGGAACAACTTTTGTGGTGTGTATATGTTCCCTGGAAAAGAAGCTTTTTCAAAATGTGATCTGCTCTAAGGAAAAATTGCTCCTAGAGGAGCAACTAGTTTAAACCAAGTTAACCAAGAAGAGACGCAAAATGAAATGGGTGGAGTTGTCTCCCTGGAAGTGTACCCATTTACTTTAAGAAATGGCTGTACCTGAGAACCTGTGAGTTTCCCATCTGCAGATAGCTGTAAAGTCTGAAGTGTCTTTCTCTCAGCCATGGTGCCAGTGAGATGGACAGCCTGGAAAGCAGAGAAGATAGCTAGACTATGAATAAACTGGAACAAGATAATATCAACGAAGTGGCATGTGTGCCCAGCAAAGGCTCAGATCAGCCTGGGCATCCACCCAGTCTGATCAGAGTCTTTGCTGTGGGCTTAAAGGGTTGCTAAGGGTCTATGCTACCTCCGAGCCAATAGCAAAGACTTTGATCAGACTGAGTGGATGACCAGGCTGATCTAAGTCTTTGCATGGCAAACTTTGTTGGTTTTATTGTGTCACTGCTCAAATGATCTCATATAATTTGGGACAGAAATGAATGAGCAAGCACAGACTGTAGACTAAGATCAGACTGCTTCTGTGTACAACTTACAAGGGTTTGCACAGACCACCAAAGCTCTGCTCCAGCTCTTCATTTTGAGGTTAGAATTGGCATGGTGTTAATAAATCACTTGATGCTATAACATTGTCTGTTACATCTGGGTGTGTCAGTTTTTGTGGCCTGATCGCAATTTCATTTCTTTCAAGTCGGCTGGGCTGTGGTAAAAATGAGGACAGTTTTGTTGTTTCACACTGACTCATGCCATCTAACATGTTAAAAGAATTGCTTGGTAGGCAAAGAAGATTTTCATTTGTCCATCAGACCCGCATATAATGACTGGTACCTGTAGACATACATACTGTCATTTTATTTAAGTACCAGCACAATCTAGAAATCTGATAGTCAACCCTTTTTACAACAGCAAAATTCTTTATAACATCTTTTTTAATCTGCATGGAATGGCTTTATTGTTCAAAATATGTATGCTTTCATTATAGCAGCAAATTCAGTTAAACATCAAAATATTAGGGAACAAATGCTGTCGTTGTAAACAGGGTCCACTGTACACCAATCAAAACAGCTGTTACAACAATTCCACTAAAAACAATTTGTTATTTTAGGGCATAGGAATTCCCCTGGCAGCTCATGGACACGAAATCATGGGGCAAGCCCCTTATTGACATGTAAAAGACGTCCCACAGGGACTATTTTGGCAGTGTCAAGTGCAAAATTTGCACGATACGGAGGCAAAAATGTCTCAGCAGAACACTGGTCTTTTATAGGCAAAATGTCTTCTGACAGGCATAATGTCATGGATCCTGCAACTATGTATAAAAGGAAAACACAACTTCATGAGTTAGTCACTAGGATGGTCAACAGCGAGTTAGGAGTGAAGGTTTACGATAATGTTCGAAGACTAGTTACGTCCGTGTTCTGTAATAGTTTACATGTTAAAATTGTGATCAAATTTCACATAGGTTTGGCTGTTGCTAGCTGCAAAGACAACAAATAAACATTAATTTCATATATTGAGACCTTATTTTTCGTTATCTTTTCGATATTTTCATCAGGGGTTGATGAGACTGGCATAATTTTTTCTGACATTATTTTTTCTGTTCAGCTTTTCAACTTTCCACTTTGGCGCACTTTCTATACTGTTAGCATAATGACCGTGCGATTAGCGGTCGCAGTAAATACCGTAACGTACAGGTAGCTCAAGGTTGGTACGAGCAAAATGGAGCACCATGTTTATAGTGTTCAAACTTGAAACATAAGTTCACACTGTATGCTGATGGGCGTTAGATGGTGTACATTTTAAATAAGCATTCTGTGGCTTTTAACTACCAATAGTTGTGACCTTTTTACTCAACAAACTGGTCATATACCAGGTGTGCCTATAACGTCAGAATGTATAGTACGTGGTATAGTACAGAAGACAGACAGACAGATGCCTCACTATCTAAATGATTCGCAAGGAGACGATTGTGCTACATTGTGCAAATATGGGGTACCTTGCGGTATTTAGAATAAAACTCTGGATAAATCGTGGTACATCTAGTAGACAGATTATTCATCGGGACGAGGGGGTGTGGTTGAATTCAAATAGATCCCCTCTGCCTAAATTATTTCAAGTCATACGCGGGGGGGGGGGGGGGGGGGGGGGGGGGGGGCGTGGTTGCACAAACCGACTCCCCCTCCCTTCGCACTATAGTTAATTTGAACCCCATATCCAAAATTCCTGATTCCACCCTTGGTATTTTGATCATACACAAGAGGTAAATTTTTAGATGTAGTCCTCAGTTCTAAGCTTCAGCAGAGGAAACGAGGCCTACTCTTTTGAATTTATTGTAGACTGAAAGAGGAGACTTGGCCAGGCTTACAGAGGACAGCGTAACTCTGGCAAAAAGGGTCCAGTCATGACGCCAATAAAATATGGCGACAACTAAATCCTGAAAGTTCGATGAAAATCGGTTGAAAACTGAAGAGGAGTTGCTGCCACAAGATTTTGCAAAATCTACAGATAAAGGGCCATAACTCCGGCAGAAACGGTCCGATCATGACCCCAACTATAACACGATCCACGTCCTAAAGTGACAACAATATTCTGGAAATTTCGTGAAAATCCGATGAAAAAACGGACGGACAGACGGACGGACGGAATCCATTCCTATAGCCCCCCTTCGACTACGTAAGGGGACAACAAGTTATGAAGGAAAGTATATTCCAAACCTTAATTGTGTCTGTGAAGAAGCCAGAATTAACGGAACCAGTCTAAGCATATCCCAGCGGACACATGACGTCGAAATGACTTTATACTGACGTCGACGCAACGTTATCACGTCGCATCGACGTCAGTGCGGCGTCACTTAGATGTCATGCGCATGCTGGATGGTGTTTAGAATTCTAAAGAATTATTTTGGAATGCTTGAGAACTGTATGAAGACATGCAGGCAGTTGCAAACGTTCATATGAGAGCTAAAAGGTAGGTACCCACTGTGCACACAATCTTGAATCAACCTTGATTCAACGTCAAGACGTTGAATCAAGGTTAATTCAAGGTTGTGTGCCTGCTGGGTAAATCTATCAGCTATCTGAGATATTCAGATATCACAAAGTTTTTATTTTGAACATTTTTTGTTAAGAACGGCACTGGCCAGTATGACCTCTGTGGCCATCTCTTTTGGTAACCGTTAGGTGTATGGACATAATATGACTTCCTGTATGCTTCCATCTTCGCTAGCCAAGGGTACTAAGTCCACTTTGTTCCTTACGTACGTAAGGAACAAAATAGACTTAGTACCCTACGCTGAACTTTGTTCCGTACGTACGTAAGGAAAAAAGTGGACTTAGTTCCGTTGGCCTGTAAAGATGGTATGCTTCCCTTGGTGACGAAACCTGTCCCAAAAGGGGCTACTCTTAACCCTTTGAGCGTTTTTACAGCCTTTTCAACAGTATTTCTGTCATATCATGACGACCGCAGGATGATAATGAAAGGCCTTATGCAATGTTAATCCGTTAACAGTTGATAATATGACCGCTTCCAGCGGGAATCGGACCCGGTACCGCTAGGTCAACAGACCAGCGCTTAACCCACTGACTGAGCTACCTGGACTCCTACTAGTGATATGATAACTATCTCGTTTAGTTCTGGTGTTGTGTTCTGAGTGGTCTCGCTTGTTTTTGTTTTTGATATGACAGACAAAGCAGAACTTTGAAGGTTAATAGTTGACAGCCAGAGATTGCACGTGGATGTTGTTCAGAGTGATATTTGTTTTGGCTTATATAGTGTTCGTGGCCTTATGGATAAGAGCGGTGAATCTTAAACATTATGTCCCTCACTACAGTGTGTTCAAGCCTCGCTTAAGCACATGTGAAGAAGACAAGTTTGCGTGCGGAAGTACAGATTTTTTCCCCGGGAGCTCCGATTTTCACCAACCAGCTACACATATTGTGAAAGTCTATGAAAGGGCCTTACACCAGTATTTAAAAAAAAAAAAAAAAAAAAAAAAAAAAAAACTAGATATGTAATTTGAAGTTTGCAAAGTAGCTAGATGGATAGATGGATGGATGACTCACGATTTTACGTCCTTTGTAATAGTATTTCAATCATAGGACGATGGGAAGGTGATAATGAAAGGCTGTGTGCAATAGAAGCCCAATTACGGCTGAAAAGATTTCCACCTTCAGCATGTCTAGAACTCATGACCACTAGATCAGCAGGCCAGCGCTCAACCCCCTGAGCTACCGGGGCTCCTCACTGTGAGATAAGTTTAAGTTATAAAAGACTGACCATTCAATTTTTCACTGACAGTGTGCTTGGCGGTTCGGAAAAAATACCAAAACACAAATATAAACAACAATTTATTTATATGCAAATATAAATAACAGTCAAAAGTAATGTGGAACTGTTTCGGAACAATGTATAGTGAAGACGTTTTCCCATTTAATACTTCTATACGTATCCCAAACGGGCACATACTATCGAAACAACGTCATATTAAAGTTCCTAGCAGGCATAATACGATGTCAAAATAACGTCGTACTAACGTCGATGCGACGTTAATACGTCGCACCGATGTCAGTAAGACGTCATTTCGACGTCATGTGCCTGCTGGGTTGATGTATCGTCTTGTTGGAACAATGTCATTATTTTGTCGATATTGATACGACGTTGATTCAATGTTTTGTGTCTATTGGGAAGCTCCAAACACATATAAAACACATGAAAGTATGTTATTTGACGTAACAGTCATCCAATAATATCACTAAATTCACAAGTCATGTGTATTGCACTGATATTTAGACAATGTTGACTGGAAAATAGTCCTCCATAACACTAGATGGTGGGTCTGTATTTGTCAGGATGATCAACTGGTAGTCTTGAGTCCGGAAGGAATATGTGTCGTGATATTCGCCAGTATCCGTAGTTCGAACTAGCGCTTTGTATCTAGAAAAAGACAAAACAGCCAATCAAATAGACATTCCAAAGTTAACAGGGAGAATCTTTTTAAAAATCATGGCTGAAGGGTCAGTTTTAGGACAATCGGAGTATAACCACTTAAATGCTTTATGACGTCATTAAACCCCATTAAGATATATAAGTATAATACTATGCTCACACATTTACCACTTTGTCAGATATCTACAGCTTGCAATTGGCTTGTATCCGTATTCACAGACTCTTATGACTTTGTTACCAAGGGAGTTCTTGCCTATAAACAAATACGCAGATGCGTGTTGAAATTTTGTCACATTAAAAGAAGCTAAAACAAATTAGACGCTTAAATTTGACGTCTAGTGACAAGTGAACGCCAATTAAAGTTTGTTACAACCCAGTCAAGAACTTGACAAGATGTGAGGCATTGGTAAGATCAGGCCCAGCGGTTATAAAACTGGAGTACATTCTCAAACTCAAAACAAAGCACACTGATTGGCTACTTCCGAGCACATGCTCGGAAGCAGCAAATCAGTGTGCTTTATTTTGAGTTTGAGATTATTCTCAAGTTTTATAACCTCGAACCCAGTTCACTTACTTGTCCTCTTCGAAAATGCTTCTGTCTTGTATACTCTCCCATGTGCCGGCTTTTATTTCATTGTGTCTCGTCTTTACTAGGTCCATAATCTTTTCCTGGTCTGTTTCACTAATATCTAAGATGGTTGGTTTGCCAAATCTGAAAAAAAAAGATTTTATTAAGGTGAATGGGTATATATTTTTGGGGGAAGCAACACTTTTACATTCTTATCTGCCTTCTCGATGGGAATCAACTCTTTTAGGAAAGGATTTGCTCCTAGAGGAGGAGCAAATTCTATCCTATATAAGAGTAGAACCGATATCGGAGGGGTGTTTCTGCTTAGAGAAGCAATCATATAGTCACAGAAGTAAAATGTGCCAAAGGGATTCAGCTTTCCTTTTAGGTACTGAATAAGCTCTGAAAATCTGAATAAGCTTCATAAAGGCATGCGCTGCTCTAACAGAGAAGTATAGGGCGTCATTATGGCGACGCCAGTGCTTTTTTTCATAGTGGCGCCCTGTACCGGGCGTACTAAATTCCGCAAGGTACCACAAGGTATGTACAAGGTAGTACAGGGAACAATACATAACAATCTACTAGTTCAGTGTCTGTTTAATTTTAGCGTTTTTACGTATTCTCTCAGCTTTGGTACGATTGCCTTGCCTTGGGTTTTGGATAGGCTTGTGTACTTTTTACTGAATACCTGCCATCCGTAGAAAAAAAACTATATCAGGCTATAATGGAAGATATAAGACGCTGCATACCTTTGTTGTCTTCTTTGAAAGTCAAACTTTCGATCAGTAAACAACAGTCATGATAGTAGACATTCAAATCTCGACCACATTAAGTTTTCCTAAGACTTTGGCATGTCATTGAAATGCAATCAGCGTGAAACCAAAGATGACATAGAGGGCAGCATATGCAGTTGTTGACACAATCAGTTTAACTTTTTATCCATGGAAAGTCTGGTGTTTCCTCAGCAGCTAAATTCCTGATTTAGGCTGTTTCCCCATGGCTCTGACCAGTAAGTGATTAAAATACTAATGACTATTGCTCACGATTTAGTGTGTTCAGTCGTATTATATTCTTGTTCTATCTTCCCTGTACCAACGTGTGCCTACTTTTCGCTACCTTGCAGCACCTTGGGCCTACCTTGGGATACCTTGTGCCTATCTTGTATTGCCTTGTGCTAACTTGCGGTATTTAGCATGACCCCCTATACTAGCTCTGTTATTAGGATCACAAGTCATCCATTTATTAGAATAGGGGACGTTTAGTCCCACCCGTTCCCCTCATCTGCGATGTCTATCGAAGCAATACTCTTCAAAAGGGCCGTAAAATTTATCCCAAAGACGGATCACAATTTGCTTAAAACCTATGTACTTACGTTCTAACAGGCACACGACGTCGAAACAATGTTGAATTAGCTCTGATTCAACGCCGGGACGTTGAGTGAACATTAATTAAACAGTTTTCGACGTTATTTGTCCCTTGAGGTACTAATAGTTACCTTAAAGACCCTAGAAGAGCCATGCGTAACGTTTCAGGCGACGTTTCAACTGGTCCGCCAATCTGGACGTAATTGACGTCACGATATTTCAGGAAAGTGCCGGCATTTCCGGCCCTGTCTATTACAAACAACCATCTGAAAAGGAAAAAAAAATGTCTTGATTTAGTTCGTGTAAATATATTGCTGAGCCTTCCAGAGATGCAAAACTTGAAGGCACAACCCAGCAAGCACACAAGGTTGAATCGACCTTGAATCTACTTTGATTCAACGTCGTAACGTTGAAATAAGGTTGATTAAAGGTTGCATCAACCTTGTGTGTCCAATGGGAATTGTTCAGGGATAAAAACTGGAATAGAGCTTCAGATAAGAAGGGGTAACAGATATAATTCAGGTTTATTTTTTCTTATCTTTGGACGAAAACATATGTTGTGACCTCTCTTCAGAACCGGTTCGGCGAGACGGTTCTAATGAGGGGTCTCAATATATGTTTTATATGGAGAAATACAGAAAATTATCCCTAAATTATGCCTGTTACCTCTTCTTATCGGGGGCTCTGTAGGAAGTCTAAAAAGTTGTTTCTCTTTGTAAAATGGTGGGCAAACATAGAGGTATACCTATTCACCGTTAGGTTTATTTGCAATTGTATTTATTTTGCTTTATCTAAGCCATCGTTTAGTGAAATCATACGCATATCAACGGTTTTTTAAACTGTTTCTCTTTTGGGGACTGATTGGACTGCTGGGAAATGATAAATGCGTGGTAGAAGCATAGCCGACCGGATCGTACACACACACTCAGGTGATTAAAGCTCTGAACTCACATCTAGAGGCAATGAATAGGTGCAATCTGAGTCCGTCGGTCCGACTATCTTAATTCTTCTCTAGATATACACTCACCATCATCTCATTACCAGTTCATACTATTTCACCCTTCTCCCATCGGACCGAAACAACAAAACTGCTGTTGAAAGGTTTATAAAGCCCGAAGTCATCTTTGCCTAAGCAGAATTCTTATTATGAATACCATGAGTACTCGGAACTCCGTTAGCTCAGTAGGTTAAACGCTGACACGCTGATCTCGCAGTCCCGGGTTCGAGACCAGCTGGTGGCGAAAATCTTTCCAACAGTAAATGGGGGTATATTGCACGTAGCCTTTCGTTACCATCTTCCCATCGTTTTTTTTAGACTGAATACTGTTAAAAAGGACGTAAAATTGCAATCCATCAATCCATCCATCCATCCATCCATCAACCATAAATAATGGAAATATGCTAAGTACACGGCGGGGACATAAGACAAGCCGGCAACTCGACCGTAGGTCAAGCAGAACGAACCTACATGTACTTGGTGTTCTCGCGTAAGGGTCATACTAATCACCGAAGAGAATGTAACAGCCGAACGGTTCCAGGTTTGGAGGACTGACAAACAATGCAGACCCTGATCAGACTGCTCCTCTGGGTCTACACTGTTTGCTAAGCAATTTATGTTCAGTTCAGTTCAGTTCAATTCTCCTAACGACGTTCCCCAAGTGGCTCAGCGGTACGTAACCATAGTTGCACGCACTTGGCGCCGTGTGTCCGTTTAAAGCAATTTATGTCTCAATATTTAGGGCAATACTCCACTCACCTTCCAGATGCTTTATATGCCTCCCCTGTATCCCCACTATAGGCTATAAGAGCAGCTATTTGTTTCAAGGGTATGTCGGTTGGGTTGACCACTTTCTTAATTACTGCTGGTTTAGCTGAAATTGAAACAATGTGTATTTTAATGGATAGCTTTTTCAACTTTAGCCTAAACTGATGTTTGCAGGCATTAGCAGAACAGAACAGAACAGAACAGAACTTTATTATCACTCAGGTCTATACAGACATATGAGGATATGAACAAGTATAATACATTGAGACATGGTGGCATATACATTTACATATAAAACTAGGATAGCATTGCAGAAATATTTGACAGTTTCTTAGCAAGAATAAAGTTTGAAACAAATATGAAACTTATTTGGGGGTGGGAGTAGCATGAATAGAATGTACAGCATAGTTTCTGTTTGCAGTATAAGCGAGGTAACTCGTGGTTTACTTAGGCTGCAGTACGGACTTAATTCTAACCCATTATCTATGGACCACACAATTACTGTACTCAAATTAGGCGAAACAGATGGCTTACGGAGGTGCAGACTACACTGCACGGACAAGCCCGCTGAGTCCGCGTCCTCACTTTTCGAAAATAATTAACATTCTTAGCAGACATTCCCGGCAGATACACAACGTTGAATCGACGTCGATTCGACGTTGATTCAACGTTATGTCGTTGAATCAACGCCGACCCAGCGCCTACCCAACGCCTTGCGCCTAATGAATTCAGTTTAGTCAGGGAAATGTTTACACCGCAAATCCGTATGGACAATATCGACGGAATGCTTAAAGAGACACTGCACCTAGTAATGAACAGAGCTATTCTAAAAAGTCATAGCATTTGTATTAGTATTTCTTAGAGCTTTAAGGTTTCTTCAAGACTGATGTAAATCCTGGCCCTACTCGTCAGAGTAAGACCAGTCATTGACATCAATCAGTATACAACAACGTCTGTCCATGTTTCCCTGACTCCCTCTTGCCGAAACGAAATGCAAGACAGGAGTCTGAGAGTCAGGAACAGGAACTTATGTATAAATACCTTTTTTTCAAATAAATTATCTACAAAAGTAGCCAGTTATTGAGTTAAGCGTTACAAACTATTTTTAAAGCCATGACAATGTTAACATTTCCTCATTGCTTCAGCGGTGAATTAGACAATACATATATACATATTGCACAAATAAAGAGAACAAACATACTTCAACTAGTGCTCAATATGTGCCCAAATTAAGGACTGTATGTATGACAATAACAATGGTACTTTTCTCTAGCGACATAGAAAGTTGAATCAACATTGGATCAGCGCTGAGTCTACGTAAAACGTTGTATCAACGCCGATCCAATGTTCATTCGTAGTTGCGAGCCTGCAGGGTTTTGAATATTACAAGCAGAACCTATATAATATGACACTTATAAAGAAAACGAACTTACTTCACTTAGTGCTCTAGTGTACTCACATTAAGGACTGTATGTATGACAATAACGATGATGCCTTTCTCAATGGGCACAGACAGTTGAATCAAGACTGAATCAGCATCGAGTCAAGAACGTAACGTTGCATCGACGCCGATCCAGTGTTCACTCATCGCTGCGTGCCCGCGGCGTTAAGAACACTGCACGCAAAACATATAAATATAACATATAAAGGAAACGAAAATGCTCCACTCAGTGCTTATATATACAATGTGTATGACAATAACAATGATACCTTTTTTAATGGGCACAAAACGTTGAATCAACATTGAATCGGCATCGAGTCAACGTCATAACGTTGCATCGACGCCGATCCAATGTTCATTCATCGCTGCGTGCCTGCAGTGTTTTCAACATTGCACGTAGAACATATAACATATAAAGGAAACGAATATGCTCCACTCAGTGCTTATATATACAATATGTATGACAATAACCATGATACCTTTCCCAGTGGGCACAAAACGTTGAATCAGCATTGAATCGGCATCGAGTCAACGTCATAACGTTGCATCGACGCCGATCCAATGTTCATTCATCGCTGCGTGCCTGCAGTGTTTTCAACATTGCAAGCTGGACCTATACATTTGGACCTTCAAAAGAAACGAGCACTCTTCACCTTGTACTCATATGCCCTAACATTAAGGACTCTATGTATGACACTATCAATGATATCTATCCCACTGGACATAAAAAAAAACAACGTTGAGTCAACATTGGATCAGCACTGAGCCAACGTCATTACGTTGTATCAACGCCGATCCAATGTCCACTCAAAGCTGAGTGTCCGAATGTTTTTTTTTTTTTATTATTATAAATAATAAAAAAAAAGCTGCTGATACCGATTCGGTTTTCGATCCCGTAAAACTGAGTCTGATGGTTTTAAAAATGAAAATGGATGCTGTCAAACAGTCTTTCTTGTTTGCATGAATGTTGAGTGGATTCTGTGGAAAACTCAGATACTGAAAGTCTTTTTATTTTATTTTTTCCAATAATGCCTCACGGAGTCAGTTGCTAACCAGCAGCTTTTGTTTATGCACCATTTGTTTATGCATACCCTTTTCTAAACAGCATAATGCTGCGAACAGGTTAAAAGGTCAAGCTGAATTTGGACATAATGAAGTTCTAAATGGAAACTGCAACTACAATCAATACCTTATCTTTTAATTGATTAATTCAATTAGACTGAATAAATCACTTCAATAATTTATTGTATCGATCGCCTTTAAAAACGGTATTGAGAAAACTTCTTAAGAAAGTTCACTTTATAGGGTCAAGGTCTAGACGTAGCTGACTATTTTCATTCTGATTCTATTTGGTTTAAAGTAATATAGTAAATATTTTTATTATTACTTCTGCTGGTGTTATTGTCATTTTTATTTTACAGCAGAACCGGTATTTGTATTTACGGCGTAAAATATCCGCAGACCTTTTACAAAGCGAAAATAGAATAATGAGCCGCGACCCGAGAAAACAAATAATATGGCTGTGCGCCCAGCGCAGACCCAGATCAGCCTGGGCATCCGCCCAGTCTAATTAGATTCTTCGCTGTCCGCATGAAGGTAGCTTAGACCCTTAGCTACATGTACCCTTTAAGTACATAGCGAAGAGTCTGATCAGACTGGGCGGATGCCCAGGCTGATCTGGGTCTGCGCTGGGCGTACAACCACTTTGTTGGTTTTCACGTGTCGCGACTCAATACTATTCAGCCTACATAGAGAAGTTTCATGGTCACATTTCCTGGTAAAACAGAAGCAGCGGCATAACGCCCAATACGTGTTCCGAATGGGCAAACAACGTACCAAAGTCGATATAGAGGATCTTACACGAGTGGTCATTTCATCTGAAACTTATGAAACGAGACTACGGCGAGTTTCATAAATTTCACATGAATGACCATAAGTGTAAGATTCTGTATATCATATGATCCTTTAAAATGGGATTTGAACGCCTTCAAACTGAACATTATTTCAATAAGAAAACGCATTGTTGACATGGACGTTACAATGACGTTACGTGTACGCGCCAAAGTGTTATTACACGTGTGGTCGTACGATTTTTATGACACGACGTTATCCACTGAATAACAGCGACGTCATATTATAATTACAGTAACGTCATGACTTTTCGATGACGTTGTACCAACGTTATCAGCTCTGCGCATTCGAAAACGGCACACACTCAGCTCAGCCTGCGCTTCTGTGCAATCAGAGCAAAGCATTAGCTGTGCATGAGTATTATTTAAGGTGTCTGAGAAAATTGAGGCCTTACACTGTAAAAATTGAAAGGAACATTTCAACAAAATTGACGGCAGCAAAGACGCCACCAATTTTGACGTAAGTTATATCCATTGTATACTCAGTAACTTTTCACAGAATTGCTGGCAATTTCTCCAGACAATGTTCCGTAATTGAGCACCAGGTGACCGAAGGAAAGCTTTCACCAGAGTGTAACTGATCTTTATCACTAGTGTAAAATTAATGTAATACCATTTTTTTATGAAGGGAACGTTTGGGTTGCAAGGTGGTGTAATGTTTCCTTCATTAAAACGGTGTAACATTATATCAATAATCAAGGCTGGCTACACCACAATGTTGATTTACATGACGTTGAAATCACCTCGTTCTGACGTCGATACGACGTGATGACGTCGTATCGACGTCAGAACGACGTCATTTCAACGTCATGTGCCTACTGGGAACATTTTTTACTGTTTTAGTTGCTTTTCCTTCATTTGGTGTTTGCATCTTTGAGTGGCTGTCTTTATTCTCCCTTGCCACTTGTGGAAAATATCAAAATAACGAAAAACCCCTTAAAACATCAGAGAATACTCAGATAGGGTCAGATCAGCCTGCATGTTCTGGCATTTATTAAGAAGCCGAATGCGCAGATTGATCAGATATTCGCTGTTTCTATGGGTATTTTAACCTAAATCTAGTGGAGATGCAATAAAAGCACTTACCTTCCTCTTTCTTTGGCTCTGTTTTCGCGGGTGCTTTTGCCCCACCCGTCGCTCCTTTACTGGCCCCAGGTTTCGCTGCAGTCGTCTTTGTACCGGTTCCTTTAGCTGCAGGTTTGGCACCTGTCGTTGCAGGCTTTTTAGGTGGCATGTTAACGACAAAGTCTGTGGCGTTCAAAGTCAGTTCTAAATCTTTAAGCTCACAATCTTAAAACTTCCAATCCAGCAATAATTTGAAAGCACTATGTATATGTGTACGTTTAACCCTAATGTATTTGACCACTTGTTATAATGGTTTAAACAAATTTAGTATTGGTTCGATTATATTGGAAATCGGCTTTATATAGAAAGATCAATACGTACAGGTGACAAAATGGAAGTAAATATAGAAATTTTAGTCAGAGGTTAAATAAATTATACGTAGGTTTCCTAATGGAATCGCTATAATCCTAGAAGAATTACCGGGATCCCCCTGCAGTATTATTAAAAAGGTCGACCCGATCAAGTGAAATTGTATCTAATGATAGCAAATTTAACTGCCATAATCTCCCGTGGTTCGAAGGGAGACTATGGTAGTAATATTGCTACTATGGGGGTGGGGGGAAAGACCCAGATCAGCATGCATGTGCTGAATGATCAGTCTTCTTTTTTTTTCGAACGTACTATCTATAGATCCTGGGATATCTAATGCTACAGCAAAAAGCAACAACCCTTATAAGCAGCGCGAATGCAACTGTTACCCCAAGATGTACGGTTCACCTCTAGGTTTTTATTTTCGACGGGTTTTACGAAGGAAAACAACTTGTGATTTTCTATTTTCCTAACTGGACGACAAAGCCCTCACAAAATGGGTTCTACTCTAAAATGAAAGAATTTGCTCCTGTAGGAGCAAATTCTTTCTTTTAAGAGTTGACCCCTATTCAGAAGGAAGGCAAAAAGAAAAATGACTGAGTTGCTTCCCTTGAACATGTACCCATTTACATTACAGTCAAACCTGTCATAAGGGGTCATCCCAGGGGACGCACAAAAACAGGCTGCTTAAGACAGGTGACCCCTTAATACAGGTTCTTTTGCACTGTATTTTAGATCTGGGGACCCAAAAAAGGTGGCTGCTATTTAAAGACAGATGACCCCTTAATAAATACAGTGACCCCTTAAGACAGGTTTGACTGTAATTCAAACGTGGTAAGGTACCTTTATTCTCCATGCGTATCAGGTAATTTGACTGTGTATTTAAAAAGGGGTGAATAAGTAGATCATACAACCTGTATTGATCTCTGATTTGTATGAACAATTTTGTGGAGCAAACAGTAGGTCTACACTTTAGATTAAGGCTGCCTCCCACGTCAAAGTGACAAAGTGAATGAGCAAGTCAGCTTGGGAAAAAATCCCCAAATTTATTTGAAATTGTGATTCGTAGGGGAAAAGCGATTTTTTTCTGCTTCCACGCTAAGCAATGAAAAAGGACACATAGAGTATTGTATCGTCGGGTATAGACTCCAGCTTCGTCATTATAAATGATCGTGATAAGCCGGCTCTGAACAATCAAAATATCACCGAGTATCACATAACTAATGACAAATCTACTTCCGTTATCATAGACGTGAACAGAATGGTAAAAATACAATGTACAGGATTCGGCGCCATTCATCGCTATTATTTTTACTGCATTGCTTGGTGGAAACCAGAAATGGACATTGCCAAATCTAACTTCCTCGAGTTTTATTTTATACTGTTTGAAACAAAAAGATTTAGGTCATTTTAGTTGGCAACTAAAACGACCTGCTTTCGATAATATTACAAACTTAAAATGGTAAAAAATATACCGTAACTTAAAATGGTAAAAATACAATGTACAATTGTAAAAATACAATGTACGTGGGTCTCGTTTTTGTTTATATTCCATCACTTGACGGGGAACCAGAAAAGGGAGAACGATTTGTCGAACGAACGAACGAACATACACTTTATTACTCTCAGATCTGTACAGACATATGAGGAAATAAATACACTACATTTACTCGGACATGATAGTTACTAAACATCTTGTAATAATAACAACATATATGGTGGATCTTGCTAAAGTATACCCTGCGGGCACGCAGATTCGAATCAACATTGACTCAACCTTGAGTCAATTCCAAGACGTTGAATCAAGGCTGACTCAACGCCGCGTGCCCACCGGGTATTTACTATATATTTCTACCCTGCCGCACGTTTTAACAACAGACAAATCGAAAAATAATGATGGGGGGGGGGGGGGGGTGAAGTAATTTATTTAGCATCTTCTACATATGTTTGCCGTTAGTGGATTAAATCATCAGCTTCTAATTTGCGACCATCAAAGGGATGCATCTCCGCGATGTCAGTCGGCTGGCGGTCCAGTCTTCGCGGCCTTCAAAATTCGGGCGAACTCTAGGAGTGTGTCAACTCCAAGAATCCGCAATGGCACGGGCGAACGGGAAAAGACGCGTCCAGACAACTGACCCCCGGGGAGACACCTCCCCTCCTGAAGAAGTTCACTAGACTGAAACAGTCTGATATTTGTGCATATTTACCATCGTATATATAAGAAATTCCAAATTAAACCTGAGAATCCAATTAAAATGTGCAACTATACATTATAACAAATTATTGTATGGAATTATCTGAGCTACGTTGCGCGAAAATGTGGCTACACATGTCAATAAATGGACTTGTGTTAAGTTGGGCCTTCAGGCACCTGGATCCATACACGGTGTGTGCGAACAGTAAAGGCCTCGGGACGGTTCCAATGCACGGGCCGGTCCGAGGCCCTGCTGATCGCGTTTACATTAGTCTTCCTCTTCGCGCATCGTAACTGAATGTTCGACCTTATTAACAGAATGAACCCCGATCAGATGCCACATTTGCGGCATCGGATATGAGTCCGTACTGCTGGCCTATGTCGTCTTAATGGGGCTCCACGCATCAATGGATTAAGATGTACAAATAGAGTTGTATGATCTTTCTCTAAACTATAACCCTTTTACAGCAAATATAAACAATGTGTAAATAAATACCTGACATAAATAAATGTTACTCACTTTCGAGATTCACGTGCAATAGGTTACTGGGCCACGCGGTCTAGACGTTACTAGTTGTTGGTTGGAATTAGAAATTTGGATTAAACAGATTCCGATTAAGGTAGGACATATATACTTGATTACTTTAGCAGGAAAGTCTTAATTTTCGACGCTTGTTCATCCGTTGATGAAGCTAGTGATAGAAGCCAAAATGCTTTGTAGCTCAAAGCGCTATAGAAGTCGAGAAGCAAAGTCCCAGCAGGCACATAACGTCCAAATGACGTCGTACTGACATCGATGCGACGTCAGTACGTGGCATCGACGTCAGGACGACGCCACCTAAACATCACGTGCCTGCTGGGTGTCAACCTTTATATTTGCACATTGTTTAAGTTATATAAGGTTACTACATGTACTACAGATAACAGGTCTACACAGCACTCTTACAATAAATTTATGGTAAATTCATACACTTGCGGGGAAAGCAACCTTGTCTTATCCATTGTTCTTCTCTTTCAATGATGACCAACTCTCAGAGGGAGAGATATGCTCCATTGGGAACACATTCCTTCCTGCAAGAGTAGGCCTCATTTTGGAAGGGCACCGTTCTTTGGGGAAATAAACAGGAAATCACATTAGTTGTTCCCCTTTGTAAAGATGGCAGAATAATATGAAGGTGTATCCATACACCTTAACCGCTTGCTACATTATGTTTAGCTGTAAAAATGGCCAGTTTTTGAATAAGGAAACAGTATCGATTTCAGTAGAAACTGGTACTTTCGCCTGCTTTTAACGTTAATTAATTCACTACCCTGTACATACGTAAACATAATTACACAAGGGCGTAGCTACGTATACGGCAAATACGCAAGTGCGTATTGAAATTTTGTCAAAATTGACAAAATTTCAAAACGCACCTGCATATTTGCATGCTGAAATTTTATAAACTGGACAAAATTTAAGTACCAACTGCCGATATACATGGTTATATGAAATATTTTAGGGGCCTAGCCCCTATATTTACCCTCAAAGAGTATGAAAAATGATTATGCGTATCAACTTATTGCTCCTAGCTACGCCCATGTTACATGTTACATGGAACTTCATATTTCTAGATTCAAATATATTTACACGAACAAAGTCTGTATGTACACTCAAATCATCCAAATAAATAACTCTTTGACATTATTACTAAGAATTGCTTATATATTATACACATCATGTACTAAGGCATAACGACACATCGACTAATAGTATAAGTGTGAGGCTCGTTCTGAAAGCAAACGAACATATAAATATGTAACTTTCGGAGGAGCAGGCCTCATAGGAGGAAAATCAAACTTCATTAAAAAAACAAAAAAAACAAAAACATACTGTGTATCTCTAGCTATGAAAGCACTACTCGCATCTCGGCATGCTGTCGTGGAGTATTTCGGTGGTCTGGAGACAGGGAGTCATGTGGCGGACCAATGTCCAAACAGGCACGTCCCCGCCTCCAGCTACCCATCTTTGATCTGTATTGAAGCGCTGCCGGTGACGGAGCACAGGACGTCCCCGTCACCGGCAGCACTTCACATGAGATGCAAGTAGTGCGTATCCGATATGATTTTTTTTTTTTTTTTTTTTTTTTTTTTTTAAGTCCTATCCCTTTTATAGAATTCATAGGCATATCCCTTTTGAGTTTCACCCTTGTCGAAACTAAATACAAGGGCGAGATAAAGGGATAATTAGAAAATTTATGCGCGGTTCGCTTCGGAACATAGTACCGCGCCCGGATATGGTGAAGCTATGACATAAATGAGAGGACGCTCTTGGACGCGACAGTATATTATCAAACCCCTGATTGATACAAGATTCAGATTAACTATTTTAACTGGTTATTAATTGTTGGCTTATCAGTACATATACATGTTTTGGTACAAGTGGTAGAGTAGCTGGATGGGTGCCTTGCGAATTTATGTTCTTTTCAACAGTATTACAATCATTTCAGGGCAGTGGAGGGTATCAATAAAAGGCTCAATGCAAATGGGACCCTGTTCAAGTTTGGAAAGATTTCCGCCTTCAGCCGGAATCGAACTTTTGCTGTATTTTTGTGGCAATATGAAGGGGATATATTTCCATATACACATTCGCTACCTTGTTTAGAATATAGATATACAACATTATTTGGATGCACGTCGGATAATCAAGGCATAAATTTGCTTAAATTAGTATCGATTTATTTTCGCGTTTAAGGAGCTCCCAGAATTTAAGCATATTTAGGCGGGTAGGATAGTAGTGTTGTATATATGTTTTCTTTTCTGATTCCCTTGTTTAGAATAATAACGTAATTAACTAATTATATTATTTGAATGCACGTAGGATAATATTTATAAATTTGCTTAAGTTAATTAATGTCGATTTATTTTCGCTTTTAAAGAGTTCATCGAATTTGAACATATTTGGGCGGGTAAAATAGTAGGGTTTTATAAATGTTTTCCTTTCTGAATCAAAATAAGGGCATTTACATATGTAGTGGAATTCATCTCCGACGTCGTTGAGAGGGCATAATAAACATTTTCGATCTGCGATATCAGTACCGTCCCATCTGCCAGTTTCTATAGGTAATTTGTTATTTCCTGTTCTGAATTTGAAAAGAGAGATATATTGTTTGAAAGGCAAGGATATAAAATATTTTCTAAAGATAAATTCTGTTTAAAACAAAAATATATCATTGCTTTCGAGGACTGTGTATCTTTAGTAAGCCAGCTTTGTATGAATTGGTCGGTAAGTATTTTTTTTGTTATATAACTTAAAGACTTTATATGGACATTTTGTTGTACCATCCATAAATCTGGTCGACCCATCTGAATTAAGATACGCTCAATATGGCTGAGCCATTTAGACGAAGTGTTCGAGGAGTGCATTAAGCACTGGTATATCAAAAAGGAAAGTTTTGTATATTTACTATGAATCAGTCTATTCCAGTAGCCGATCATTCTAGATTTAACTGTTATTTCTAGAGGAAACCTTCCCAATTCGCCATAGATCATATATAAAGGGGTACTTTTTTTGGCATGAGTAATTTTTCGGAGAAATTCGTTGTGGACTTTTTCAATCAGGTCTAAGTTTTCGTGTCCCCATATTTCACATGCATAAGTTAATATTGGTAAAACTGTGTGGTCGAATAGTTTTAGCTGTAGATCTATAGGGATGTCTAGATTATTTATTCTTGTAAATAAAAGAATCATCGCTTTCTTTGCTTGTTGTACAATGTGCTTTCTTGCATTAAGAAAACTTCCAGACTGTGAAAAAAATATGCCTAAATATTTATATTTATCAACAATTTCAATTGTTTCGCCATCAATTTTAAAATTAATATTTAATCTTTTCCTTGCCCCAAAAATCAATAGTTTAGTTTTATCTTTATTGATGGTTAATTTCCACTCTTGGCAATATGACGCGAAAGCATTAAGGCATTGTTGCATATCAGTCGGGCTTTCAGCCATTAGAACGGTGTCATCGGCGTATAAGAGAGTAAACAATTTCATGTAGATCATGATATCATTATCATTTAAGTCGATAGTTATTCCAGACAGACCCTTGTGTATTAGGACAGATTCAAGATCATTCAAGAATATTGCAAACAGGAGGGGCGATAAGTTTTCACCCTGCCTGACACCACACTCACATGCAAAGAATGACGAAGTTTCGCCATTTATAGAGACACTAGATTTAATACCCTCGTACATATTATGCACAACACGGAAAAACTTGCCATTTATATGACTGTTCAACAATTTTCCCCATAAACCAATACGCCATACGGAATCGAATGCTTTGGAAAAATCGATGAAGGCACAGTAGAGTTTTTTCTTTTGAGATCTAAAAATTTCTATTAGTGCATTTAAAGTAAATATATGATCAGTAGTGGAATAGCCATTTCGAAACCCGGCCTGATTTTCATTGAGCTCGTCATATGTGTCAAGAAATCGCTTTAATCTATTGTTAAACGTTCAGTGTCGTTCAGACACTGTTGCCAGTTATGCATATTAACCAACATTTTATCACCAAATGTAAAGTCAGGATGATTTAATTTTAGACGATTTCACCACTGGTAGGACTATGGAGATTTTACAGCTGGTCAATCGCGGTCGTTCACAATGGCGATGGTATATAGGCCTACTGAGTTAAGCTGGATAAAATAAGGTAAAATATGAGGTACTGGGACGCCTTGGTAACTGAGACACTTATCTCCAAAATCGCAGACATTGACTGAAGGGAGACCAGTCGGAAACAGTCACAAAGTGTCTCGGTTATCCCAGCACCCCAGTTACCTGAAATTTTAAACACCCTGTTTTATCTTAAGATAAACTATCTCTGCAAGCTATTAAAGGCTCCATAGTCCTACCAGTTGGTAAATTCGTCAAAATACAAATCATTATAAAACCTGTACAGCCTTCAGAATTAATGAAAATATGTCGGTTGTTGTGCTTTTTTGTAGATCTATCAGATAACTGGCAAAAAAAGAAGGAACAAGGTATTTTGGAAAAATGATGAACTTCTCCATAAAAATACGCCTTTCGTCACTGGTTCCCCGTTAAGCAATGACATAATGCAACCGCGACACAATCAATGGGATCCTTGATTAACATTTTTGTACATTGTATTTTTATCATTTGTTAAAACGCCTGTACCTTGTATTTTTATCTCTTGTACTTTGTGTTTTTACCATGAAATAAAGTTTGTGAAATCGAAAGTAGGTCATATTAGTTGCCAACTAAAATGACCTAGATCTAGTTATTTTTTTCAAATCTATTTTAAGGTAAACTCAAGGACGTTTTGATTTTTGCAAAGCCGGCCAATCACGGTAATAATCAACGGCGAAACTGTAGTGAGAAGCTTGCAGCGATACCTCACGATAAAATATTTCATGCTGATAGAGCAATGGGGCCTTTAACTCAACATTTCAATGGCCGCGGTGAGATACTACACGAATTTGGGACACACACACAAAAAAATAAATAAAATAAAGGCCCCATTGCTTTCCTAGAGGCAAAACTGTCTAAATACAAGTCATTATAGACAAGAAGTGATACCGCCAAGTTTTCTTGCAACATTTCACAAGTTTCGCAAGTTTATTCAGTACCCTCAGGTTTACAACATAGGTAAACAACAAGAGAATCACAAAAGAAGAAGAAAATTTCAGTGCAATGGCGGCAGCTATAATACATAAAGTAACCAAGCCTATAATTCCTGGGAGATAGACACTAGTGACTAAGGACCTGGGTCTGTGTTCCTCTGCGTCAGGAGTTCCTAGCATGGAAATAACCATCGCGAACCCAGGAACTGGGAAACAGGGAACATGTGGCGGACCAATGTCCAAACATCATGTCCCTGCCCTCAGACACCCCATCCCATAGCAGTATTCAAGGGCACACCTGACACAGACGAATCCAGTCCCAGGTCCGTATCTATTAGCAACAAAATCGTCATATACTACAACGTGGTGAAATTGCAGGGTAATACGTGTAAAGCATGGTTCCATTTTTTACATATTTACAAAATCCATTAGGAAATGTATCAAACAGACATATTACGATCTTATATGATATATCTGGGTGACAACAACCAGAGCTCCGTTCGTCCGGTTCAGGCACATACTAAAGCTGAAATGTTCGTACTGAGATTAGAGATTATGGAACAGAGAACATGTGCCGGAGCTACACGTCTCTGTATCCAGTATCTGCCATAATACCCAAGGTATGCCTGAAGCTGACGAACGCAATCCCAGGTCTATATTTTCAAACAGTCAACTTATCATATTTTACCAGCGACTAACAAGTTTAGACATCTGCAGGAATATTATAATAAAGTATGATATATGTACAAAACAAACATCACTGGATAGCGAACTAGGACTGCCTTCCTCTGTGTCAGGCACGTCCCAAGAACCTCTCGGTATCCTCCAAGACATGCCCAACACAAAGATAACACAGTCGTAGATTTCAATTTTGTTAGACCACCAAAACATTTTTACATTCACTTGAAAGTTAACAAAAAAGCAATTACATAGATACTGACTTTACAATAATGTTAATAAATTTGCACAAGCTCCTCAAATAATTTCCATCTTTTAAATTCATCAGTTGTTCAAATTTTAAGATGTTTGGGCGTGTATAAAAATATTTTTGGATATATTTTGGTCTTTCAGTTTTAAAGTGGTTGCACACTAACAAAAAATGGAATTCATCGCCGATATCTGTATTACAGTAGGGACATAGTCGTTCATTTAATGGTAAACTGTACCACCGACCGATTTCCACGGGAAGTTTATGATTATGATTTCAGTTGAGGTGCGTATTTCATGCCATATAGCTGGCAAAAGTTAGAGAAGTTTTTGAAAAACGAGAAACCTCTCCACAAAATAGGGATCACTGGTTCACCGTTAAGCTATAAAATGATAAAAAAGAGGATCTTTCGCCCATTCGTTTTGTTTTACCATAATTTAAAATTTACGTTACAGCAGGTGCTCCTGTTACAGTTTACGGTATTGGTTGCAAAATTGGTCACTCGGCACGTGTGTCGAGATGACGAGAGAGCATATCCCCTCTTAGCCAGTTGAGTAAAAGAAGACTGGACTGGAAACCGAGACACACCACCGAGTTTGAGCTGCATAGCCAAGATAACTGTGGTACTTCCGACCGGACTAGATCTCTTCTGATTAGATCCGACAAATTCAAATAAAAGTGATTCTATTTCTTTTGATACAACATAGAACATATAACCTACAAACGCTTACCGTAGAAGAGTCTGCTATGATTCTGGTAACAATTGAAATCAAATGCAGACGAACTGCATGCTTCCAGGTGGGCACATGACGTCAAAGTGACGTTCTGACGTCGCATCGACATCAGAATGACATTATTTTGACACCATGTTCCTACTGGGTTAATGCTGTAAGTGAGCAGTACTCTAGCCGTTTGAGATCACTTGGTACCATAGAAATCATGGTAGAAACTAAACAACAAAAGAAGAAATCAAGTTACTCCCTTTGTGACGTATTTGTTTATGAAAGGTTATGACCTCTGGCTGTCAGGACGGTTCGGCCGTTCATGTTGTCGGCGTCACGCGGCTTCCGACAGGACTGCTTGGGCAGTGAACTCACTAAATATTTTCACTTTGACCTTCTGTCAAAGTTTGTGACTGAAATCTAGCACTGCAGTATATGCATATGTAACTTATAGTTATTAACAACTTGCACATTAAGTATGTCACTTCGTTACCTGTTTAATTGATTCGTCCATGCTTATGCATGTGCTATTAAAGTTTATGTGAGCCGCGACACGAGAAAACCAACAATGTGGTCGTGCGTCCAGCGCAGACTCAGATCAGCCTGGGCATCCGCCCAGTCTGATCAGAGTCTTCGCTGTCCGCATGAAGGTAGTTTAGACTCTAAGCTGCCCTTTGAGCACTTAACGAAGAGTCTGATCATACTGAGTGGATGCCCAGGCTGATCTGAGTCTGCGCTGGGCGCACAACCACATTGTTGGTTTTGTCGTGTCGCGGCTCATGTACGTGCTGTCTTATGTCTCTTGTGTTTGACCTAAGATTTGTTATCTGCAATAAAGGGCGCATTTTGTAAACCCGGGCCAAATCCAGGTATTCCTCAGGCTTTTCGGAGATGTGTGTCAACATATCTTCGAATAGCTCGAGCAATACCTGGGTACTACTCAGGTTTACCAAAGTAATAATCCTGTTCTGTTCTATGTACATGTAATAGAATTCAAACTAAACATTAAGGTGGTGATAATCACTGATTTGGGACAAAGACAAAAATCTGCATAAACAACTCAAAATACCACTGATCTTTCCAAAACTTAGCATATTCCTTCTTTATGTTGTTTCTGACAATTCAGACTCCCAAAATGCAGCATTTTTTAATGTTAAAAAGTGTATTTTTAAGGAAAGATCAAAGGGTAATTTTGTGCGCAATAATGTGAAAAAATAATATTGTTATTGAAAATATACTTAGTGCTGAGAGTTCCTTGTTGCATATAGCAATTATTTTTTCAAACTCTTTCACACATTAGCAGGCTGGGCAGATGAAAAAAGATAAGGTCTGTGTCCAACTTTTTTTGTCAAAACACACAGGTGAGACAGGTGAAACTATTTTAACAAGGTTGAACAATTTCATCTACACACCAGTGATCATGTAAGTAATGTATTAGTTATACTGTAGGTGTTACATAGGTATGCTTGCCTACCCTATATTTAATAAATGCATCCAGTGTACATTACCTTGTACATGGTTGAAAATTTGAGAAAAAGCTACCGTTCTCATCTGGTCTTCATTACAGTTTGAGAAAGAGTTGGAATAAATAATTGCTAGTACGCTCTTCATTATGCAATACCGCACGTTCAGTACTACGTAAATTTTCAATAACAATGTTAATTTTTTTTATTATTGCGCAGAAAATTACCCTTTGATCTTTCCTTATAAAAACACTTTTTTAAGCAGCATGTACGTCTGTTTTGTATTCTAAACTGTAAAGAACAACAAAAATAAGAAGTCTGCTAACTTTCAGGGAGTTTCGTTACTTTTTTATGGTTTTATGCAGATTTTTACATTTACCATAAATCACCACCTTAACACACCGGCAAATCTACTCCGGTATAGCAAACCATAAATTTAGCCCGACAGCCATCATCCGTCCAAACAGACCCATCCATACTCCCATATGTTATATCAGGTAGGCAGACAGAGTTGGAAAACTCCCTTACAATGCTCAAACTTGTAATAATGCACGCTCCTGGGAGTTCACAGGTCTTGGTCTCTGTCCTACAACTGGCACAATATATGGTGGTACACGTTGGGGTACTCGCTGTTATGGCTGTTACAAAGAGAAAGAATTTGTACATGTAATGATGTAATGTAAGTATTACGGTTTGCCCCCGACCCCCGATGGATGGAAGGCTGGAGGACTTGCGATGTTACGTCCTTTTCAACAGTATTTCAGTCATATCAAGACGATGGTAATATGATAATGAAAGGCTGTACAATGGAACCCCGTTTACGGTTGGAAAGGTCCGCCTCCAACGGGGCTCGAACCCGGGACCGTTTGATCAGTAGGCCAGCGTTTAACCTACTTAGTATTTGTACCCCTGTTCGCAGAGATTGATAGAATCTTTGATGGGGTTGAGCCCGAGACAAGAAAATCTCAGGCTAGTTTTCAGATTATTTAGTCTTATGCGAGGCTTGCCGAGCATAAGACTTAAATAATCTGAAAACGAGCCTGATATTTCCTTGATGAGGCCTCAACCCCATCTTTGATTATTTTTCTCACCCATTTTATTTTATAGAACTGAATATCCATTGAATACCTTCACTTCTTGTTGAAGCCGCGTTCCAACTAATTTTCTATTAATAGTTCTGACATGTGTGTTAATTTCACCTTCTGCATGCATATTTCATGACAGGCAGCTAATAAGAAATCTACAGAGACACCTCATGCACATCACTGGTTGTCAGTTTCTTTTTGCACGCAATTTACCTGCAAGTGGATTTGTAGAATTTAAGTGTGTAATTAACTGGGCTGTACTATTTAGCAATGATTGGCACTTTTAGAGAGCTTTCAGAGCCTAGGCTGAGATAGCAGGCCGAGATAGAAAAATCTCAGGCACCTCTAGAAAGGGATATTCTTGTCCAGTGGGTGAGAAATTCTTGTCCAATTGGTGAGAATCCACGCGCTTTAATCTTCTGTACAGGTTGACAAATCATGTATAACTGTCTTATACCACCCTCCTCCTTGAACTGTCGACCATGTACATTACGAGATATTTTTGCTAATGACTGTGTTTTCTGGCAAGGGTAGCATAAGTTACAGTTATATCACAGTTTATATCTCTGTACGGAGATACTCAAAACCTTTTTTTTGTACGCATCCCTTTTGTGGGGTCACCTCTTTATTATAGCAGCCACCTAATCCAGAATGCAGTGTAAAAAGAACCTGAGCTGCTTGCAACGGCTCACCTTTTTGTGTTCCCGCTTAGTAACCCTTAAAGACAAGAAAATCCGCCTTAACGGAGAGATAATCTGTGAACTTTAGCGAATGGCTTATCGGACATACAAGAAGAAACAAAGTTTAATTAAGAACTGAAATTTACAAAGCCTAAACCAATTGCAACGCCAAAATTTGCACCCTAGCCTTTAACTCATTAATGCCCAGTGGGCTTTCTATCATTATCAAAATGATGAGTCCATTTATCTCTTGAGGCGTGTCTCACTATCATTTTTATTTCATTTTAAGGAGAAATAGCTGTTCGTCTCATGCAAATAGTGCAGACCCTGATCAGATGCTGCGTTTTGCGGCGTCTGATCTTGGTCTGCACTGTTTGCCAATGTCCCTTTTATGGGACACTAGGCATAAATGATCCGTGACACGAGAAAACACACAAAGTGGTTGTGCGCCCAGCGTAGACTCAGATCAACCTGGGCATTCGCCCAATCTGATCAGACTCTTTGCTAAACGCTTTAAGGGTAGTTAAGGGTCTAAGCTACTTATATGCGGACAGTGAAGACTCTGATCAGACTGGGTGGATGCCCAGGCTGATCTGAGTCTGTGCTGGGCGCACAACCATTTTGTTTTGTTTTTTCGTGTCGCAGCTCAATTGGTTTAACACTTACCAAAGCCTAAACCAATGGCAACTCCATCAATAGTGCCAGCATTGCTGCTTGCGCTCGCGTAACCACCACACCCGCCCTGGTGTATCTCATAATTCGGGAAGTAAAATGCATCCGCCATTTCTCTGTTTGCTGGAATCAGTTGAGCATTGTCAATCCAGGCATTTATAAGAGGAGTGTCACAACACGTCAAATAATAGTCATCTTCCGGCAGACCGCCGGGGTTTTGAAACACTGCCAGGTAACTGTTCGGGTTCATGTCACAGTTCGTAAATGTGTTGTCCATCCCAGCGGCCCGGTAACCCTGTGTAGTCAAGGAAGCTGCAAAACTCTCGGGAAGAAAACCGACAAAGATGTACGGACCAAGCGCTGTATTAATTGGCGCCTGATAGCCAACTGTCTGAGAAAGCTGAAAGCTCAACGTATAGGTGTTCGCATACTGGGAGAGTTGTTCCATACTGACATCGTGCTGTTCATCATTACTGTACAAAATGCGTACTATAATGTGGTCATTTTCGGTGTAAAGGTCGGAAAGAGATGTGAGTTTATCAAGGTCGGCCCTGGAGACGAATGTGTATCCCCTGTCTTGGTAAAAGTCGCAGAAAACGGACACAGATTGGCCATCACTCGTCTCGATGGTGTAAGCGCCAGACGTTGGATTGTCTTCTGATAGATAAATGTCTCTGCAAGATGCTGAAAACAGGGGAAATGAATTTGATTTGATAGAGCAATGACTGGTATGCTGAAAATGTGATGAAGACGTGTTTAACATTTTGTTAAATGAAGACTTTTTTTGTTACCAAGGTTACTTCCTTAAAATTAACCGATTCTTGTTTTTGTAAAAATCCAGCACAGTCAATAAGAATATTTATAATGCTTATGCAAAGAGACCGTTAGTAACCATCTATACATACTTCTAAAAATTGATGGATCTACATCTACCAGCTAACTGCATTGCCAATATTGGCGGAGTCGCACTGTAAACAACCTTGTGTACAGTTAAAGTCAGTTAAAAACATGTTGTTCACAATCATGGTCTCAAGTCAAGTCAAGTCAAGTAAAATTTATTTAAAGTCGGTAAGTTTTACAAACAATTTAACACAAGCTCCTAGAAGCTTTTACGACCGACTAACTAACATGCATAAAATATCACAGTACCTATAGCTACATGAATGACAATTTTATAAAAGAGTATCACAGATAATAATTTACATATTAAAAGTTTAAAAAAATTTGGACGGTGGTGTCTGACCAGCAGACACCCAAATGACAAGGTTATAATTTATAATAGGTTAAGAAATTTAAATTTAAGACGACTGATTCCTGATAGATGCACCTCAGCACAACACCTTAGGCCGAAAGTGAAAGAGACAGGTATTGCTGTTGCACACCCCGTGCAGCAACAATCCCTATCACGAAAGACGAAAGGCACCCAAGGCTAAGCACTGAGCAGCATATTGTAGATCTTATGAGAGATTCAAGGGAGACAAATCATTTACACATATTGCATTTACAGCTTACTCCATTCCATCCCTTGCTAAAACGTTTGAAAATATTAAAAGAAGTTATTTTCCTAGCTTCTTCTGGAAGTGTGTTCCATAGTTTGGCTGCTTGAAAGCTAAAAGAGTTAGTACCGTACCGTGCACTTCGGTTAAGAATGTTGGTGTATCGAAAATTGTAACTGGAAGCTTTGAGAGTAATAAACTGTTTTAGATAAACAGGAGAGTTTCCATTTATGATTTTGAAAGTTTCATGAGCAGGACCTCTTAGACGAGACAAGTGCAAGGTTGTAGTACCTACTTTCGTAATCAAATCTTCGTATGTAGCATCAAAATCCTGGAAAATGAATTTCAGTGCTCTGAAATGAATTCTTTCTAGTTTTTCTGTATTTGTTTTAGAGCAAAAAAGCCATACTAGGGGGCAAAAATTGAAGGTTGACATGATAAAAGCATGATAGACGGCTTTACGAGATTCAAAGTTTAGATATTTACCAATGCGTTTGAGAACATTTATCTGCTGAGATGCCTTTTTACACATGTTTGATACTTGTTTGTCAAAAGTTAGTAGATAATCAATTTCAACACCTAGTAGTTTTACTGCTTCCTCACGCTCGATCTCTGCGTCCTCAAGTTTGAAAGTAGGTTTCTCACCGAAAGTCTTCTCCCCCATAGCAAAGGCCTGGAACTTATCAGGATTTGCCTTCATGCGGTTGCGGGAGAACCAGTCGATGAGAATACGACTTTCTCGCTCTAGGACTGTGAGCAGGGTGGCAAAGTCCGTGTGTGAGATCATCTGCATAATTGATTTGAATTGAGGGTATTATCATCTGCATAATTGAATAATTTTCCTTTTTCAATGAAGTAAAATATGTCGTTTAAAAATATATTGAAGATGAGAGGGCCCAAGATGGAACCCTGTGGTACGCCTTTTGTGATCTTTTGGAAGGAGCTACAGTGCTCACTGATTTTGACACATTGTTTGCGGTTAGATAAATAATCATAAATGAGGTCAACGGCGTCATTTGACAGTCCATATGCTCTGAGCTTTTCCGTGATGAGGTCAGGTGGCAAACAGTCAAATGCCTTGGACAAGTCCATCAATATGGCGGCTACATATTCGTTCCTGTCCAAGGCATTTCTCCACTCCTCAATTATAGCCAGTAATACGGACTGGCAGCTGAAGCCCTTACGGAATGCTGAGAGATATGGATTGAAGTGCTTTTCAAAATATTCACTAAGTTGCTCTTCAAGAGCACGTTCAAATATTTTAGATGTAATAGGTAGGATACTGATGGGCCTGTAATTTTGTACATCAAATGGATCTTTTTTCTTGAAGACGGGCGACACTCTAGCCTCTTTCAAAGAGGCAGGGAATCTCCAGTCTGCAATCATCCGATTTACTAGGGAGGTAGAATGTCCCATAACTAAATCTTTTGAGAGATGCAGAATTTTTGAAGATATGGTGTCAAGTCCAGTCGCCTTACCCAGGCCAACTCGGCCCAAATATCCGGTGACCATGGCCTCATCCACAGGCTTGAAATGAAACTCTGATTCAGAGGATGATAAACTGGCCCTGATCGCCTGGATACTGGGATGGTCGTCCGGGTTAAGGGGTCCTTCATTTTCACCTATGTCCTTTGCAACATTTATGAAAAAAGTATTGAACTTTTCACAAATCTCCTGGTTTTCAGTAATCAGTCTGTTATCTTCTGACAGTCTAAGAATAACTGCACCGACACGGAGCTTGAAGTCATCCAAAGCTGGTGCTGATATGACAGAGACGGACCTTTCCAATTACGAAGTTTGCTAGTGAGGATGACTGTGTCAAAGTTCATATTATAATTTTAGTTTGACAGTTCAGAATGTTGCACTATACAAATGCTTATTTGCTATTTGCAGCATCATATAGGAATTCGAAATTACAAGGACTATCGGGCTTCTCTCACCACTAAATTCTGCCTGTTTGAACACAAATGCATCTAAACGATTATGCTATAATATCGAACAAAATTTCAAAACTGCAACATGCTGATATTTCATTATGTAATACTCTTAAGCAGAGAGCCTGGCCTAGTGAAACGAGTGTTCTTCTTTAACGCAGGAGAGAACTCTATTCAATTATATAGGTCAGGAACATGTTGACATGATGAATAAGGCGATAGTATAGAAAAATGACTTTGTATTAAAATCAAACATACCTAGGCGGCATTGTGAATTCGCTCTGTTCACAAACATACAAAACAAAACTCCGAAGAGCAGCAACATTTCTTTGAAAAGTTCCAGACGATTTTCCGGAATTCAAATCACTTTTTTCTATGATTTGCAATTATACTGAGATAAGATATTGACTGAGTTAAGTAAAATTGGGCCGCATAACATAAACAAAACCTGTAGATACCAAAATTGATCCTGAAGCAAATCGAGATGGTAATGTAATGATACTGATGTGACATTATGATAATGAGCCGCGACACAACAAAACCAAGAAAGTGGCATGTACGTTCTGCTAAGACTCAGATCAGCCTGGACATCCGCCTAGCCTGATCAGTCTCTTCGCTATGCGCTTAAAGGGTAGACCTCTTTCAGATGTCCGTTAATTGTGTACTCTGTCGTATGTTGTAGTGAAGCATATAGCGGAACGTAACGGCATGAGTCTCAGGACTGAAAGGGTAACTAAGGGTCTAAGCTAGCCCCCAGACAGATGCACAGACAGATCTGAGTCTTCGCTGGGCGCACATGCCACTTTGTTTGTTTTGTCGTGTAGCGGTCCAAATAGTCCTAGGTTACCCAGTCAGTTGGAAGAGAATATTATTGCGTCATCTTCCAAAAGGTGTATGGATACAGCAACAAGTTTTCTTTCTGCCATTTTACAAAGGGCAGCAAGTTTTGCGACTTCCTGTTGGTGTCCCTAGGTAACATAGCGATTCCAAAAATTGTCTGAAGAATATACAAAAGGAAGAAAAATACAGCCAAGGGAAGTATATATTTGGCAAGTTGAGAGATAAGCGCATTGACAAGAGGAGTGAAAAATCAGCATAAGCAAGAGAAGTATATATTTTGCAAAGGGAGGGAAAGAAATTTATTTGGGCAACGAAAGTACATATTTGGCAAAGAGAGGGAAATCAATACAGGCTAAGGAAGTACAAATTTGGCAAAGGGAAGACACGAAACAAATATTGGTAAGGGAAGACCATATTTGGGAAATGGGTGGAGTTGGGGCGGGGCAGCGAGAATTCAAAATAGACAAGGGAATTACATACATGTATTTGAAAAAGGGAAGAAAAGAAACAGCATAGGAACAGAAAGCACAAATTTTACAAAGAGAGGGAAAGAAATCAATATAGGCAAGGAAAATAAATATTTGTTAAACGGACGGAGATAATCGACATAGGCAAGAGAGGTACAAATTAGGTCAAGGGAGGGAAAGCAATCAAGATAGCGCAATGTAAGTTTATATTTTGGCAGAGGGAGGGAAATCCACATAGGCAAGGGAAATACGTATTTGATAAAGAGGGAAAGAAATAATACCGTCGAAGGAAATACATATTTGGTAATGCTAGGTTATGAGAGGCAAAGAAATTAATATAGGCAAGGATAATACATGTACTTTGGTAAAGAGTGGGAAAGAAATTATTATAGGCCATGGAAATAAATATTTGGCAAACAAAACGAGAGAATCAACATAGGCAGGAGAGGTATAAATTTGGGCGATGCAGGGAAAGCAATAAACATAGCGCAATGTAAGTTTATATTTTGCAGATGGAGGTAAAATCAATAAAGGCAAGGGAAATACGTATTTGGTAAAAAAAAGGGAAAGAAATAATATTGTCAAGGGAAGTACATATTTGGCAAACGGAAGAAGAGAACCGAATACCAAATAGACAAGATATATACAAATTTTGCCAAGAGATGGAAAATAATCAACAAAGCACAAAGGAATTATATATTTCGCAAAATACACATATCTAAGGAAAATATTGTAAAGAGAGGGAAAACAACCACATATAGACAAGAGAATGCATATTTGGCAAAGGAATGGAGGGGCGTGGTGTGTGGAGAAATCATAACAGACCAGGGAAGTACATATTTGACAAATGGAAAAAAGAAGCAGCATATGAGCAAAGAAAGTATATATTTTACATAGAGAGGGTAGAAAACCAGTATAGGCAAAAGAAAAAACGAATTTGGCAAACTGAAGAAGAGAATCGATTTAGGCAAGGAAGTACATACTTGGTAAAGTGAGGGAAAGCAACCAACAAAAGTGCAAGGGAAATTTATATTTGACACAGGGAAAGAAAATCCATGAGTAAGGAAATACTTCTTTGGTAAGGACAGGGAAAGAAATAAATATAGTACAGTAAAAAGAAATACAAATTAGGCAAAAGGAGGGAAAGAAACTAATATAGTCAAGGGAAATGCATGTTTGGCAAAGGGAGGGAAAAACTAAGATAGTCAAGGGAAATACATAATTGGTAAAGAGAGGGAAACAAATTAATAGTCAAGGGAAATACATGTTTGGTAAAAAGAGGGAAATAAACTTAAGTAGTCAAGGGAAATAACTATTCAGCAAGTAAAGAAAAAAAAAATAGATAAGGGAAATACATATTTGGTAGAGGGAGGAAAAGGAGCTTTTTAGTCAAGAGATATTCATATTTGGCAATTATAAGGGAAATAAACTAATTAACATAGTTAAGAAAAATACATATTTGGCATAGTGAGGGAAAGAAACTAATATAGTCAAGAGAAATATATATCCGGCAAAGGGAGGGAAAGAAATTAATATGATCACGGAAAATACATATTTAGCAAATGGACGAAAAAACTAATAGTGACAACGGAAATACATATTTGGTAAAGGGAGGGAAAGAAACTAATAAAGCCAAGGAAAATACATATTTGGTAAAGTGAGAGAAAAAACTAACATGTGCAAGGAAAACACATGTTTGGTAACGAGAGGGAAAGAAGTTTATTGAGGCAAGGGAAATACATATTTAGTAAAGTGAGGGAAAGAACCAATATAGTCTAGAGAAATAATATTTGGTAAAGCGAGGGAAATAAACTAATATAGTCAAAGGAAATGCATATTTGGAAAAGGGAAAACATATCTGGTAAAGAAAGGAAAAGAAACTAACATAGTCAAGGGAACTAAATATTTATTAAAGAGAGGGAAAGAAACTAACATAGTCAATGGAAACACATATTTGGCAAAGAGAGGGAAACAACTAATATAGTCAATGGAAATATATATATTTGACAAAGGGAGGGAAAGGAAAATATTGTTAAGAGAAATACAAATTTGGCAAAGTGAGTGAATGAACTCGGGTTTAACGTCCCACCAACATGGAATCATTTCCGTGATTCCATGTTTGAATGCTGAGAGAAATGTAAACACTCAAATATGTGGTCTTGTACAAATTTTCATAATTTTGATAAAGGCATTATGCCGAAACGTCATAAATAAAGCATGACTGTTCAGAATATATAATGCTACTTACAAAGAAATCATTATAGTCAAAGGGAAAACATAGTTGGTAAAGTGAGGGAAAGAAACTTATATAGTCACGGGAAATAAATTTTCGGTAAAGAGAGATAAAGAATTTAATAAAACATGGCGAAGGGAGAGAAAGAAATTCATGTAGACAAGGGACTGGCAAATAGAGAGAAATCCACAGAAGCAATGAAAGCACAGTTTATCTTATTACATGTTTCACCAATGCAGTCACAACAGTCGAAGTGTGCAGTCCCGTACGCTTATACAATTTAGCTAGAATCATCACTATCCTAGAGCCTGTTTCAAAAATCAAAATTTTGTTGAAAGAGGGAAGCTGCTCATCCGTAAACTGTTGACACAGGTAAAGCTTGTGTCGACAATTAAAAAAGTTTTATTGGAGACACCATGACCTCGTTGATCCCTCCAATGTGGCCGTTTCTAAACTAATTTCCGATTTGATGACCTCAGCCAAAGCGGAGTTAAGTCTTTCTTTTTCACTGACTTTTCTCATTGATACATAGATATGGCGAGCTGAGTTAAGCCTTTCTTTTTCACTGACTTTTTCCTACTGATACATAGATATGGCGGGTGTATATTAATACAGGCAGGTGATGCTTACTACTCGCGAGCACCTGATCACACCTCTACTCGTATTTTGGGGTATCTGAAATATTCTGGAATTGTCAGTGTTAAAATGCCTTACGAGTTAGGACATATAATTTGGGTACTTTGACCACTTTTATTTAAAATATCCAGTATTTCAACAGTCAATTGCTCACGGCCTATAACTGTTGGCACCCCATTGGCCAGGTCATAAAAAATATAGCTGACCTCAGTCTTCTCTAATCTTACATGCTTTAAGATACTATTTCTCACGTCGCAGCGTTTGTCAGTGAATCACGAACACGACTGGTCCACGTGCGGAAAGGTCGTTTTCAGTGTTATATTAACAAAATAATAAAAAGATAAAACAAAGTACCAACAGCTACTTTATACTTTTTAGCAATAGGGAAAATAATAATGAGCCGCGACACGAGAAAACCAACAATGTGGTTGTGCGCCCAGCGCAGACTCAGATCAGCCTGGGCATCCGCCCAGTCTGATCAGAGTTTTCGCTGTCACCATGGAGGTAGCTTAGACCCTTAGCTACCCTTTGAGACTTTAACGAAGAGTCTGATCAGACTGGGCAGATGCCCAGGCTGACCTGAGTCTGCGCTGGGCGAACAACCACTTTGTCGGGTTTGTCGTGTCGCGGCTCAATTATTATCTCATTTTCCAGTAGAATGCTGCGACGTTTATTGTTGTAGAAAATTTGAATTTTTATAAATCCTCTTGCCCTAAATTCAAATTTCTATACATCAGTGGGTCAAAAATACATTTCGCAAAATTCAAATGAAGGGCCTTCAGGTTCAAATAGTTTTTGCTGATCAAATAGCGGTAATAAATGATACAAAAATATGAATATTAGACCAAACATTCTCATTTCTTTCAGATTTTAGCTCCAAACTAGAAACATGGTAACTGATAGGGACCTGCCTTGTTGATGGCATTTCAGTCATATGTCCCCAACCAAAAATAACAATCACAGTTTTCTATTATCATGTTGTTCTTTAATATCTAATATGTTATTTAGAATTAAAGCCTCTGGAAGGGGCATTTATAAAATATGGGCAAAAATACAAAATCATGACTGATTAAAACAAGGGCAACACATCTGTAAAGCAGGAAACTGGAGTTACCATTCTTGCACGCTGCACACCTTCAAATCAGCTGATGATGCTTTATTTTTGTACCAAGTTTTGTCAAAATATCTTCAAAGGTTTTAAAGTTATAGAGCGGACAAACTCTCTGTGCCCAAAATTGCAAAGGGGCATAATTCTGTTAAAAACAAAGGTGCAATTATGATTTTTCCCTGCAGATCGTCAAATGATGCTTTATATTTGTTCCAAGTTTTGCAATAATAACCTCAATAGTTTTAGAGTAGGAGAGCAGAACGATTTCTACACTGAAAATTACAAAGGGGCATAATTCTGTATAATGTAGATGAAGTTACAGTTCTTTTTCTCTTCACATTGTCTGACAGTTCTTTATATTAGTACAAAATTTCATGAAAATATTTTTGATGGTTTTGAAACTATAGAGCATACACGATTTCTATACTTGAAATTACAAAGGGGCACTATCAATTAAAATTGTAGATGGAGTCATGCTCTGCACATCATCTGATGATGCTTTATATTCGAACAAATATTCATGAAAATATCTTTGGAGTTTTTAAGTTATAGAGCGGACACGATTTCCATTCTGAAAGTTACAGAGGAGCATAATTATGTAAAAAAAACGTAGGTGGAGTTAAGGTTCTTGTGCTCTGCAATCGTCTGATGATGTTTTACATTTGAACCAAGTTTCGTGGAAATATCTCAAATAGTTTCAGAGTTATGAAGTGGAAAGATTTCCATACTAAAAATTACGAAGGGGCATAATTCTGTAATAAATGTAGTTGGAGTTTCAGTTCTTGTTCTCTGTACATTGTCTGACAATGCTTTACATTTGTACTAAGTTTCATGAAAATATCAAAACGGTTACAGAGTTATGAGCGCACACCATTTCCATACTGAAAATTACAAAGGGGCATACTTCCTTAATAAATGTAGGCGGTGTAACAATTCTTGTTTTCTGTACATTGTCTGACAATGCTTTATATTTGTACCAAGTTTCGTGAAAGTATCTCAAACGGTTTCAGAGTTAAGGGGCGGACACGATTACAAAGGGGCATAATCCCGTAAATAATGAAGGTGGAGTAACGGTTCTTCTTCTCTGTGCGTTGTCTGATGATGCTCTACATTTGTACCAAGTTTCGTGAGAATATCTCAGATGCTTTCAGGGTTATGGACCGGACACGAAATCATGACGGACGGACGGACAGACAGACGGACGGACGGACGGACTTCGTCTGGCGGGGCCCTAATAATTATTCTTCCACATGTTTCAGACTTTTCTTTACAGAAAATATATCCATAATAATAATAATATAATAACAATGATCTGCCTGGCAATCCTTTTAAGCCATTTTGTATGATCAGGCGAGCTATTTGTTTGACAAAGGTCTTGAAGACTTACCTCAACAGCCTGTACTGATGCTGGCTCGAGAACACCTCTCCAACAGAGTTTATCGGGGCCCGAATATTATGCAGACTTACCGGTAGTCTACAAGTTCAGAAAGATGGCCACTTAAACAAGTCTTTCTTTCTTTTTTTTTGTTTCGAAATTAAAGTCTGTGTGTAATTTGGGGAAATATGGACCGCTTAAGAATTCTCTTGATTATTCTAGCATTAGTGTTCGGTTGGTTGGGATTATTGTTTTATTTATAGAAAGGCATACATCTAACAAGCATTATGAAGTACAAAATATATACTTCTCTTTACCATAAATTTTCTTAGATCAGATAGATAATATACACCTAGGGGGTGGACCATATAACCCCAAACCTTTGGGGGTAAATGGCTCACCTAATAAGCAAATAAGTTATATGTTAACACGACATGACCGTGATATGTGTGGCAAAAAATCTAATTTCTTTGCATTGCATATATGTTTTCCTGTCTAAAATATAAAACAGTATGTTCATTAGCTAAGTCTGACGAACTACTGGGCCAAAACGCAACAAGAAAATTGCGTATAAAATAACATTTCTAAATGTTTTAGGAATTAAGCCGTTTTGCGCATTTATTTCGCATTTATATAAAATCCTGTCTGGAAAATTTCAGTAAGCCTAGTTAATAGAGCAGGAGAAAATGAAACTTTGCAAATATCACCAACAAACAGGACATTTAAGACTCACGTGATGAGCCTTCACTCTAATGCCATGGTGGACCATATTACCCAAAATGGTGTTTTAACATTGTAATTGTGGGTGGACCATATTACCGCATAAGATTTTATTGGATAGATCAGTGTTGCCAACCAAAAACAACAAACAAAAAAGAAGAACAAGAACAATCGCTTCAGGTCGGTAAACGGAACATGCCAAGAATGTGGAAGGTGTAACATAAAAATTTCACTCTATTTCAAACAATGCAACTTTCAGAAACACGTGGTTTCTTTGCTTGATTTTATTTATCGCTGATATGCCTTTGCCTTGGTTTTAATTAAATGCAAGGTTTAAAAGCACGAACATCTCAACAAACATGCTGGTTGGCGTCACTGACGTCAGTTTTGTCTGTATTCAGCTTAAACACATATTTGGTTTAAACAGTATTTATTCGTGAAAGATGTACATGTAGTGATATTATATACAATGAACGTAGAGGATTTGGAGGACATTAAATACATATGTATCCCGCAGCATTCCAGTTAATACAAATCCCTTTCTGACGCTAAGAAAGCATACGCCATTGTTGTTCATGAACAACAATGGCGTATGCCTTCTTAGCGTCTAAAGAATCCATCTCTTCCTTTACTACAGTTGTGATGTAAAGATATATGTGTACATGTATCCCTCTATGTTTTTTCTGCTATTTAACAAAAAGAGATTTTTTTCAACAGGCACATGACGTCAAAACGTCGTCTTACTAACGTCGATGCGACGTAAATACACCGCATCGAAGTAAGTTCGACTTCATTTTGACGTCATTTTGACGTCAGTGTCCGCTGGATTGTAACTTCCTGTTTTATTCCCTGGACGACGTAGCTTTTGAAAACGGTGTCTACTATTAAAGGAAAGAATTTGCTCCTGGATAAGCAAATATTTTCCTTTTAAGAATTGGCACCAAGTGAGAATGAGGCAAAAGAGAAAATGTCAGAGCTGTGTCCCCTGAAAGTATATCCATTTGTCTTAAGTGCCGTAAAGCGAACATATAAAAGGCATGCATTTTCGTACATGGATTTAATCATATTCGCACATAGATTTAATAAATTCGAGTCTGGCATTTTTGCTGTTTTTTAGTGTCTTTCTGTTTCCAAAATAGCTATGAAGTAGCTGCCTACGCTGAGCTCTTCATAGCAGAGTAGCTGTCTTTAAAATAGGCGTTGTACGTCCAGTGAGGTCACTACCAGAAAATTTGACCTGCGAGTTCAGCCGACACTCCTGCCAAGTGTTCGAAAATTCCTGCAAAGAAAAAGAATAGATGTCTAAATACTGGCTAAGAAAACGAATATTGGCTGTTCTCGTTAACTTAGCAAAATGATAATTTCCTTCTTGATGTGTACGTAATCACGTTCGTGCAATTTATGATAGCGAACTATCAACTATATGGATAATCTCTTGTTCACTCAAAATATACCCGGGCTCAGGGGTCGTAATTATATAACGACTTAAGTGGTTGTTAGGCTGTTGCTAAGGCTAAATTTCTTTATAGGAGATTCCCTGCAACTATGAAATTTGCTCTGGAGAAAGTCTTAAAAAGACTGTTCCTCCAGAGCAAATTTCATAGTTGTAGGAAATCTTCTTTATAGAAATTAAGCCCTAGCAACAGCATAGCAACGACTTAAGTCGTTTAATAAATACGGCCCCAGGTTCACAATCATTCTTAAATTTAAGACCGTCTTAACTTTAAGGTACAAAATTTCACTCTAGGAAAACCTATCTAAATCGTGTTGAGAACCGCAGTTTTTGCATGATCCTGCGGATAATGTCAGTGGGATGTTATGTGAAGGAAAAAATCAAATAAATATTGCTTATGTTAGCTCTTGTTTACACGTGAACTTTTTTTATCGGATGCCCAGGCTGATTTGAGTCTTCGCGTGGTACATTTGTCACTTTGTTGGTTCTGTCGCGTCACTGCTCAGTTATTTTCAGGTAATAAGATGTTATGTTATGGCCATGAGATAATAGATGGATAGATACAATTGTGATATATGGCTGCGGTTTGTGATTGCGGCATACCCTGGACCTTTCTTTTATCTTTTTTGCAATTTTACGCCATTATCACTAATATTTTAGTCGTATAAGGACGATGGGAGGATGATAATGAAAGCCTGTGTGCTATTGAACACTGTTTACGGTTGGAAAGAATGATTCTGCGCGGGCCGCTATCTTAGCAGGCACAGAACTACAGGGACTTCTGCTCCCTCTAGAAAATACGGTCAACTCCCGATATCTCCAAGTCAAAGGTTATCCCAAACCAATGTTATTTCAAAATAAATTTTCTAGTCCCAGAAAATTTACTTTGAGATATTAGTAGTTTGTGATAAAAATATTTGAACTGTAAACAGAAACAGAAAATGTATCCAAATCATATTATTTGATATAAGAGGGCACTTAGAGTTATCTGTGATAGAGATATCGAGAGCTGACTGTACATGTCTCATTGTCTTATTCAGTCTGATTTTTCAAGACAGTGTTTCGTGGAAACAAGATATTATCGTGTGGGAACCTGTAGCGTGAGAGAACAATATCTCATCTATGTTGAGGTTACCAGCTGATAACATTCTTCCCTAAGATAAGCTGTTCGGACCTCAAGAAAAAATACACTGTAAAAAAATCCGTTGATGTTACGGTTGAATACCTGGCAACCAGCTGCTAGTCCATTTCCCGTTATTTTTACGGGCGCCCGTAAATATTGGCGGAACTTCATCACGCAGAGTAGGGTAGAATAAGACAGGTATTGTTTTGGGCGTATAGCCCAACACTTTTACACAAGGTATTTTCAAGTGCGGTCAGATAGCATATCTCTACCATATCGAGATTTCTAAAACTGTTTTACAGGCAGACGCCCGTAAAAATAACGGAAAATGGACTGGCAGCTGGTTGCCAGGTATTCTACCGTAAAATCAACGAGTTTTATTTCACAGAGTAAAGAGCATGAATGTCCTTCCACGGATCTGTAGTTACATGTAGCTGTTTTATAGCTTTCAGTTCTAGATACGATGGTTTAATGATTATAGAATACCTACGCATCTTTAGAGGAAACAGACCCAGAATTTTGCTCTGCAGTTACCATCGACCCAAATTTTATTGTCACCCTCCTTTCCGTAGGTGGTATCCAAGGTACACTTAGAATCCGAGAACTCCTTGATCAGCGTTAATGACGTTATGATGCATGCGCCGAGCACGTCACAGGTTTTGTATTGGGAATTGACGCTGGCACAGTACTTCGGAGTGCACGTTACCGGCGATCCCGGAATTTCTGTCAAAAGAAATGCATGAATAAATAAACAAATAATGAATAAATAGATTCTTAATAAAAATCAAAATATAAGTTAAGCCTCGACACGACAAAACCAACAAAGTTGCATATGCGCCCAGGGAAGACCCAGATCAGCCTGGGCATCAGCCCAGTCTAACTAGGCTCTTTGCTGTTTGCATGGAGTTAGCTCAGGCCCTTAGTTACCTTTTAAGCGCATAGCGAAGACTCTGATCAAACTGTGCGGGTGTCCAGGCTGATCTGGGTCTTCGCTGGGCGCACATGCCACTTTGTTGGTTTTCTCGTGTCGCGACCCTTAAGGTACCTGTGTCTGGTCGGACAGAGTAGACCTAGTTCAGGGTCTGAACTGTTTGTCATTTAAAGCTATGGGGCGTTTATTTTACACGTACCGGATGAGACTTGAAAAATCAACATTCTCGCGAGCGGCATACGACAGCACGTGTGGTACACTGTACACGGAAACTACACGGAATCGGTAGACTTCTAGAAACATTACAGTGATTGATCGCTTTTATTTGTTTGGCGCTCTTAAGTCTGATAATCTTCTAATGACGCACGATAACCATGTTAGTGTCTTTCGATATTAAGTTTATCAGGCTCGGCCAGAAACACGAAGGAATGGCTCGGCAAGCCTCGCCAGTCCTACGCCGTTTCTGGTCTCGCCTGATAAACTTGATATATATAAGCCTCGCCAGTCCTGCACTGCTTCTGGTCTCGCATGATAAACTTGATATCAAAAGACATCTACCTGGTGTTCTCTATAAGATTTTCAAATAGTTAAAACTGCACAAGCACAAAAAAATCACGGTAGATGCAAATGTTGAAACATCTTTACATTGGTACAATGTCATATTACGATAAATACAACGTTGAAAAATATCGATTCACTGCCAGCGCAACGTTAAAATTGCGCCGTATCATTGTCAGTGCAACGTGATGTTGCATTGGCAGTGGTAAGACGCTGTTTCCATGCCGACTGCCTTTTGGACTAAAGGAATAGTCGCGAGATTTTGAGTTAAAACATTGAACTTGCCTTTGTCGTATATGTCATTACTTACCAAAAGCATACGAGACATGACACAACAAAACCAATAAAGTGGCATGTGCGCCAAGCGAAGACTCAGATCAGCCTGGTCTGATCAGAGCATTCGCTGTCCGCATGGAGCTAGCTTAGACCCTAGCTGCCATTAAAGCGCACAGCGAAGACTCTGACAAGACTAAGCGACTGCCCGGGCCGATCTGAGTCTTCGCTGGGCGCACAGGCCACTTTGTTGGTTTTGTCGTGTCGCGGCTCATATGCTAAAACTACTCATACTTACCAAAAGCAAGCCCAAACGCTATGCCATCAATTACCCCAGCCAGATTCCCACTGCTCACGTACCCACCGCAGCCCCCAAGATGCATCTCAAACAGGCAGAAATACTTATCAGGCATTTCTCGATTCGGTGGCGTCAACTGAGCCTTGTCTATCCATGCTTTCATCAGAGGAAAATCGCAACCGCATGTTTGCCATTTCAAGCTTTCCGCCATGGAGTTTGGGTTTTGAAAAATGGCAAAGTAGCTGTTTGGATTCTGATCACAGTTATGGAATATCATGTCCATACCAGCCGTGCGGTAGCCCTGTTTGGCAGGCTTGGTGCTAGATTTAATCGCTGCAAAATTTGTTGGTAGAAATCCTACATTGATATAAGGATTAAGATGAGCGTTGAAAGGTTGCGCGAATCCATCGAAGTCGGACAATTGAAATGTTAACGGATATCGGTACTTGTATTGGCCTAGCTGCTCTATTGTAACATCGTGTTGTTCGTCGTTGGCATACAGAATCCGAACCAACATATGGTCATTTTCTGTGTACAACTCGGACAAATCTGTCAGCTTGCCTAAGTCGTCTTTGGAGACGAAAGTGTAACCCCTGTCCTGATAAAAGTCGCAGAAGACGGACACCGAGTCACCATTACTCGTCTCAATAACGAATTCTCCGGATGTCGGGTTGTCCTCCGTTAGATAAATATCTCTGCAAGACGCTGAAAATTATAAAGCAACATTAATAAGTCTATGTATGAAGTTCCATTACTATACATCTCCTATTTTGTGGTATCACAAATTCGATTTTATGATATCACTAATTATTATGCGGCATTTGTGAATTACCAATGAAGTAATATTAATCATTTTGTGATACCATAAAAAGTTTGAAATTGTGATATCACAAAGATGAGTAAGTGAAACCAAGAAGTCTTATCTAGTTTGTGATATAAGAAAATCAAATTTGTGATGATCAAAAAAGTTCTTTTGTGACATCACCAATCTTCTCTCATTTCATTTGGAAACTTCTGTTAAAGGAAAGAATTATGCTCCCTCGAGGAGAATTTTTTTCTTCAAAGAGAAACCCTAATTTTTGGAAGGGTTTAGTCGTCCTGGCCCCGAGGTTATAAAACTATAGTACATTCTCAAACTCAAAAAAAAGCACACTGATTGGCTGCTTCCGAGCACATTCTCAAGTTTTATAACCTCGAACCCAGGAAAGCAAGCATGAAGTCACAAACGGCGTTTCCCTCGGTGAAAGTGGAAGAAAAGCATTTCAGCATATCAATATTATTAATAATTGAGCCGCGACACAAAACCAACAATGTGGTTGTGCGCCTAGCGCAGACTCAGATCAGTCTGGGAATCCGCCTAGTTTGACCAGACTCTTCGTTAAGTGCTCAAAGGGTAGCTAAGGGCCTAAGCTACCTCCAGGCTAAACTGAGTCTGCGCTGGGCGCACAACCACTTTGTTGGTTTTCTCGTGTCGCGGCTCAATTATTTTTATTATTAACAATACATCTTGTTTAAGCAACATCATGACGCTGTGTGTCCGCTCCCGCTCGGATGTCATGCGTATGTTTCTGAAATATTGAGCCGCGACACGACAAAACCAACAAAGTGGCATGTGCACCCAGACTCCGGTCAGCCTGGGCATCCCGCCTGGATTGACCAGTCTCTTCGCTGTCGGCATGGAGGTAGCTTAGACCCTCAGCTACCCTTTAATACTCAGCAAAGGCTCTGAGCAGACTGGGCGGATGCCCAGGCTGATCTGAGTCTTCACTAGTCGCATATATCGCTTTGTTGGTTTTATTTATGTCAGGTACATGTTGAAAATTGAATAAATAGTAATAATACATGTAATAATAAAAAATAAACATACCTATACGGCACTCTGTTTGTGCTGAAACAGATTGCAAAGACAGCACCAAGACGAGGAGTCCATACAGCTGCAACATTACCATGTCGATTTTCTTATAACACAGTCAAAATGTTATAAAATTCCCAGCGTTGATCTTTTATTCGATATAAAGGGGTGCAAAGAAAGCTTCTGGACTACAGCTACTCCAAGTATTGGAATATTTTCACCGATTATTGCAATTATCGAAGAAAAATTGAGCAAGTTTATTTTTACAAGTGCAGATCCTGATCAGACTCCTCTTTCTGATCTGGGCCAGGCACGACTTTTCAAATATGCAGATGATTAGTAAATTTATTCAGTTTCCCTAAAGTCATTATTTGAAAAAAATGTAAAAAGGGTATAAATAATATAAGCCTTGTCAAAACAAAAGGTGCCCTACTACATCTGCGCAGTCTAACCAGAATCTGTTCGTTTCCACACCAACAACCAAAAGGTTGTGTTTATTCGATAAAGATATGTTAGAAAACTCTGATTAGACTGCATGAATAATAAATAATGAGCCGCGACATGACAAAACCAACAAAGTGGTTGTGCGCCCAGCGTAGACTCAGATCAGCCTGGGCATCCGCCCAGTCTGATCAGAGTCTTCGCTGTCCGCATAGATATAGCTTAGATCCTTAGCTACCCTTTAAGCGCTCAGCAAAGAGTCTGATCAGACTTGGCAGATGCCCAGGCTAATCTGAGTCTGCGCTGGGCGCACAGCCACATTGATGGTGTTGTCGTATCGCGGCTTAATTATGTGTGCTGATCTGACAGATGGATGAATAGAAAGATACATGGTTTCGTACATTTAAGGTAAATGTGTACACTTTCAGGGGAAACAACTCCACAATTATAAGTTTCTGCCTCCCTTCTCAATTGGGGCCTTTCTCTTAAGGGAAGAAGTTGCTTCTGTAGTAGCAAATACTTTCCTCAAACAGTACTGAGTAGACTCCCTTTTTGGAAGAGATTCGTCCTTCAGGGAGTCAACAGAAGTCACAAAAGCTGCCCCCCCCCCCCCCTGCACACACACATACCGCCCCCCCCCCCCTTCCCCGCTTTGTCAGAATGGCGGAAAACCAACAATGAGGTTTGCCAACACACCATCTATAAATGTTGTGTTTAGTGTTTAGTCACTAGAATTTGGTGAACGCGTGGCATGATGTTCTCCGGACTCGAACCAACGACCCCTGGGTTATTATTTCAGACCACCACAAAAGGACAGCCTGACTTGAGTCAAGACGAACAATTTTTGTGACTTTCTGTTTGCTTCCCTGGACCAAGAATTCTTTCAAAATGGGATTTAGTGTTCTTCTTGAAGCCTCCATGGAGCATTGCATTAGTCGCCTTTGAGAACGGAGGCACAATGAATATGACAGATTTACTTCATGAAACTGTATCCATTCACCAAATAGGAAAGAATTCGCTCTCATGAGATTTATCCATTTACTGCACCTAAAGTGCGGTCTGATCAGAGTCCGCATTCCTTGCCATGAATTCTATATAAAAAAAAAGGTAACAGGAAAAAAAACACCTATCCACAATTTGAAGATTGGTGAGCCCAATCAGGTGTCAGATAAAGTAGGTAAAATAAGTACAAAAATGTTGCTTGTGTTGTTTTGCCATTGGGATGAGACAATGACCCCCTTTTCTATGAGAACAAGTAATTAAGCGTAATCGTTGATAATGTTGATTGATTTTATTCAGTGAATTATCTACCGTTGTCTCTCAAAAATATTAAGGTATACTTTTGATTGGTTGGTTGTTTTGGATTTAACGGCCCTTTGAGACAGTATTTCAGTCTGTATTGGGCCGTCTCCAAGGAATGATGAATAATGAGAAAAAAAAACACCACCCTTGCCCTACTTTTATCCAAATAAGTAGGAAACCCAGACACTAAAAGTTACCTAGCACCATCGCCCGACCACGACCACCCCGATGGTATACTGTAATCATCCTTAGTTTTGAACAAGTAACCCTTTTTATTCGGTTGTAAGACGCGAGTCTATCCTTCCAAATTTACTGCAAATCATGTGAATAAGTGCTAATGTAATTCAGCTATAAAATGTGTTTCTTCTTCCAAAAAATCTCAAAGATCTAGATCCGTCTTGTAAGACGGATCTAGATCTTTGAGATTTTTTTGGAAGACAAGACGGATCTAGATCTTTGAGATTTTTCCTTGTAAGATGGATCTAGATCTTTGAGATTTTTTCTTGTAAGACGGATCTAGATCTTTGAGATTGTTTTGGAAGACAAGACGGATCTAGATCTTTGAGATTTTTCTTGTAAGACGGATCTAGATCTTTGAGATTTTTTTGGAAGACAAGACGGATCAAGATCTTTGAGATTGTTTTGGAAGGGAACAAACCCGTCTTATAATAGAATAAATACGGTAATTTACCAGCAAGTGATGTGTTAGAAACTGGTGGTGGAACGGCAAACAGTGCAGACTATGATCATTTTTTCCATTCGCAATCTGATCAAGCTCTGTACTGTTCGCTCAGGGGTATTTGTCCAAATTCTTAGGCTTTTAAGGCATATTATTAATTTGTTTGGCTAAGGAATTTCGATTTATCAACTAAACTATAAACCCACTGATACTTGAAACACATGAAACGCATTTAAATAAACAGTAAAAATGTTTATATGAGTGTTTCAAGCATTCCAGGATTACACAAGCCACCGCAGCTCTAATAGAGCCTAAACCAACTTGAAGAGAGAACAAGATACCACTGCAGAATATGGCAAACAAGTGACCATGGACAAGAAAAGGAAACTTGTGTTGTATGACCAGATCTAAAGATCTCTTGTCTTAGTAAAGACGGTTTTACAGGGCACAGCGAAAGGAAAAAGAAGTGGTAGACAGGAAAAGAGGTGGGATAACACTATTGAAGTTTGGACAGGGATAGCCTTTGCCAGCCCAACAACACAGGGTATAATCGATTCCGCCAATTTTCGCTTCCTGCAGAGACTGTCCGTCATATTTGGCTTCCGCCGAGACTGTCCACGAACTCTTGCTTCCTGCAGAGACTACTGTCCTCGCAAAATGGCTTCCTGCCGAGACTGTCCGCGTGATTCTGCTTCCTGCCGAGAGCCTCGGCAGGAAGCAGAATCACGCGGACAGTCTCTGCAGGAAGCAATTTATCATGTACAGAAGTCTCGGCAGGAAGCAAGAGTTCGCGGACAGTCTCGGCGGAAGCCAAATATGATGTACAGTCTCTGCAGGAAGCGAAAATTAGCGGAATCGATTATACCCTGTGAACAAGGGCAGCTGAAAACATGCCTAGATGGCAAGGGATCGTTGCTAAGTCTTCTGTGGTGCCCCAAAGACCTTGCAAGGTTATGGAATAGATTAGGCTAAGTGAATAAGACTCTAGTCTTTCATAAAATTATCAAACATTATACTACAGTGAATTGTACGTATTTACTCAAGCTCTTCATCCTTGCAACTCAACAAACCTCCTGCTCCGCTCATCCTTCCTCGAGCATGGATTTCGTCCCTCCTTCATGCATCTTCGATTGATGTCTTTAAACTTTTGTTTATTTGCAACTTTGATACAGGCATTTTATTTTATAACTTTTATTTATTTTCAAATGAAAGTTTATTATCTAGTAATTGTGCGTTCTCTCACGTCCGCCTCCGTTCCAATTTTACCTTTGTTAACAGTGAGTTCCGATCGGAGGCTTCTGTCTAAATTAACCCTTTCTGATATTCCTGCTATTTTCTTTTGTGTACATGTTATATACTGTGATCCCAAAGTGCTTTCTCGTTGGACATTGAAAAGTAAACAAAAGCGAGACAATAACATGTACATTGTATTTTTACCACAATTTAAGGTGGAACCATACTTTAACTCGATTTTAGAAAAATTCCGTTTTTGATCATGAACAAAGCATTTTATAATTTTTCAAACATATCTGCATGCGAAACTGAAATTATATTTTGGAAATGCTGTAATGCGTTGTCAGGTGTGACGTCTGAAAACGTGACGGTTTTGCAGTTTTGACGCCAGAAGCAGGGTGCAGAAAACGCATCATTTTTAACGATTCAGACATTAATATTTTAGAGAGAAAATCAAATTTTATGTAAAACGTACAAGCAGCCTGAGCTCTTCAAAGCTGTATGAAAGAAGTCTACCTTTGCTTCAACGTTACTATTTTATTACAGCGAAACACTTATTTTTCAAATTTCAAAAAATACTAAAAATCTTGGTTTGACACCGAATTTCGAAAAATCGACTCGTTAAAAAATGACAAAGTTTTAATATTGTGTTCTGTCAATAACCTTTTGTGGAACAATACAAAGACAGTTAGGGGTTTACCGTTTCGTTTTTTAGATATTGACGCTAACTTTACCCCACCCCCATGAAATTCAGTAACGCAAGACTAGTGATGGTACGTCTTATTTGACGTCATTGGTGTTTAAAGTTAACGACTTCTATTCCAAAATTATTACAAAGAAGTTTATATGGCATAAAAGGATGTAGGTAAGGATATTTTGTAGTTCTAAACCTACATCAATGCTTGAAATAAAACAATACACATTAGATCTCAGCAGAAAAAAATGCTTTTTAGCCGTATTTTCAGCTAGGCTGAAGTGGGAGGAATTGGAGGAATTTACAAAACACACGATTTTAATCATACTCCCCTATATTAAGCATTTTAGTCCCTCTTCCAGGAAATGTAATAAGAAGGGAGCTTATCGATGTCGTTTTCAAAATATGTGACTTCAAAAAACGTCGATTTTTTCTCATTTTGCTCCCGACGTTATACTTGGCATTCATTGGTAGTAAACTCACTTTTTGCACGTCTGTCTGAGATAAGACCCTTCATTATTAGAAAACAAAGCTCTTTTTGTCTTCAAAACCTTCACAGTGTGACTCGCTGCAAAACTTAGTAGGTAACCGACTAAGTTTTCATACCACAGTACACTTAACAACGGAATTAGTCCACAATTTTGACAGAAATGCTGACGTTGCTAATGACGACGTTTCTAACTGCTTTGCGTGCCACGATCTAACAATGGCTTTATAAGCGCTACCTTACTTTAGTTTATGGACTTACTTGAAATGTTTCTCTCTTGTATGCTCATCCGTGGTATAGCCTAATTAATTTCTGGACTCCTTAAAAATCCCTGTCTTTCACGTTGGTCTCATTTTAACCTTTATGCTATGTTTGTGGTCTCGGTTGAGTTTAATGACCCTATACGGCAGTATTTCAGTTTATATCGAGTCGTCCTCCAGAGAGAGGAAAAAAATAACAGAAGAGAGTGCAAAATATCCAAACAAGGCATTTTCGCACCTACTGCAAGAACAGACGGTCCATGTCCCACCTGAAAAAAAATACGTTTGTCATGGCGTCTTCCCCCCAGCCTACTATTCTCAAAATTTTTGAAGAATCTAAATAGACGGGTGGTCGGTGCGATGGTGCTGTGTTTAACTTGCAGTGCCGGGGTGTCATATTGATTTGGAACATTGTGCGGCCAGGGCCTACTGTGCTTGCAGTAGGTGCGGGTAGGGGTTGTTTGGACATTTTTTCTCTCGTCTATTATTTCTCGTCTTTCTCCCTCTCTCTGGTAGACGGCCCGATATGGACTCAAATACTGTCTCAAAGGGCCGTTAAACCCAAAACAATCAATCAAGAATCTAAATGGAGCAAGAGTGGTTCAGGGATTCGCCCTACCCTCGGGAAAAATGAATTTGCGAGCATCCGTACGTGTGGTGAAAATGAAGAAACTTTAAAGCATCTGAAACGCATTTGGCGTTTCTTCCGTTTTCCGTTCTTTTATTCAAAGAAAACAACAAAGGATTGTTTATGCAATCTGTCTGTGGACGCAACCGTGTGAACCCTAATAATCCGCCAGAAATGTTCGAACAAAAGCCTGATCTGACTTATAACGATTTCTGGCCTCATTTTCATGAAGCTGCTAGTTCGTTCGGAGTACGTACATTTCTGTTTTCTTTTTTTGTTATTATTCTTATTATTATCCTTATTTATAAAGATTTATTTTTCGAAGCTCCATCCACTAATGCAGAGATATTCGGTGTAGATGAAAAACAGCTTACCGCTAGATATGTGATAGCTAATAGTTGCAGATGAGATGAGATGAAAAAGATAGGAATGTGGTATAAAACGTAAACAAACTTGCGGTTTTATGGCCCCTTCAATATACATATAATTTCAGGCGTATTGATCATATAGAGGGCTGATAGTCAAAGGCTATGTGGAGTGGAACCTTGTAAACGGTAGCTGGATACAAACCAAGACCGCTAGCATAACAAGCCGCCGCCAATCCCATTGTGTTACCGGTTGCAACATGTAAATGGGCTCGGACCTCTAAAGATATACCAGCAGAGTTTAGGATGAACCATGCATATAAGCAGGCTCATGGATGTCCAATACCGACATTGGACCTTACTTGATCGAGACGGGGACTAGTCTAATCTAGTCTAGTCTATCCCATAACCTTGTGAGGTCGTTGAGGCACCACAGATGACTCTACAACAATCCATTCATTTCCACTTAGTCCTGTCTTCAGCTGCCCTAGTTGGACTAGCAACATCCATCTCTGTCCACTGCTTATTATTGTCTTCCCACCTCTTCTTCTGACTACCTCTCCTTCTCTTTCCTTTCACTATGCCCTGCAGAATTGTCTTCGCTAAACCAGAAGACCTTGAGACATGGCCAAACCACCGCAGTTTCCGTTTCTTGACCAGCGTAAGGAGTTCATCATATTCTCCAATGGCTGCTTGGATATTTCTGCGAACCTCCTCATTGGTTATATGGTCCTTGTACAAAATGACCAGTAACCTTCGGTGGCATCTCATCGCAAAGGCCTGCGTTCTTTCCTCTGACCCTTCTGCCACGGTCCATGGCTCACAGGCATACATAAAAATGGATATGACAAGAGAGCGCATCAGTTTCACCTTTGATCCAAGAGATACAGTGTATGTTGCTATCTCTCCATATTGGCTTCAGCTTTGTCAGAGCTGCAGTGGCTTGTGCAATCCTTGAGAGAGACTCTGGTTTTGAGCCTTCATCTGGTACAATTGCTCCAAGGTACTTGAAGCTTGTAACTGTTCCAAGCTTCTGTCCTTTTACCATAATCTCCCGCTGGATTTCGCTGGCGCTATTTGTCATTAGCTTGGTCTTCTCAGCACAGGGACAAGTGCTGAGTGATTAACGTCAGGCCGGAATCAGAGTTACCAAATGATCGCGAACCATCAAATCAATCAATTATTTCTTCACATAACAGTCAAACTGAACTGATGTCCTATCTGTCATGAACATATGCAACTAAACCGAGTCTGCTATTTTCAGACTTTGACTGATCCGTTTCCAAACGTTGTCTTTCCAGATTATTTAGAAAGCGCGTCAGGTGTCATTCAGAATAGTGCACCGTACATAAGAAATATCTCGCTGCCAAATTATTTTGTACACGAATAAGAGCCTGTATTGTTTAGTGCCTAAATAAATGAGAATTTTATACATGTATGTTCAAGTTGTAGAAAAACACACTAATGTTTTATCGGAATGTTGCTCCTTTTTGTGAAATTTATATGATTGAATTAACTGCAATGCAGCTACTAAATAATTTTTTTCACTTAAGATGTAACTTGTATTGTTCATTTCAGGCATAAATGTTAGTTAGGAATTATGAAGTATCCAAGTCTACATTTATTGATGCATTATAAACTTCTGTGCAATAATTTTGGAACAGCAGACGTTAACTTTAAACACCAATGGCGTCAAATAAGACGTACCACCACCAGTCTTGCGTTACTGTATTTCATGGGGGTGGGGTAAAGTTAACGTCATTATCTAAAAAACGAAACGGTAAACCCCTAACTGTCATTGTATTGTTCCACAAAAGGTTATTTACAGAACACAATATTAAAACTTTGTCATTTTTTAACGAGCTGATTTTTCGAAATTCAATGTCAAACCAAGATTTTTAGTATTTTTTGAAATTTGAAAAATAAGTGTTTTGCTGTAATAAAATAGTAACATTGAAGCAAAGTTAGACTTCTTTTATACAGCTTTGAAGAGCTCAGGCTGCTTGTACGTTTTAAATAAAATTTGATTTTCTCTCTAAAATATTGAGAGTAATTCTCTGTAAGCACCAAAAAATTGCAATAGGGGGTGAAAATGACATATCTCAGATTTTGATGAAAATTAATGTCTTTGTTGCTTATGTCAAGTGATGAACAAAAATACAATTTTTTCTCGAATCAAACTGTCCGTTTCCATGGCAACGAGGATTTTCTGTTTTTTGGCCTAATTTGGTGATTTTTCATATAAAAAATGCCAGATTTGACACCAGTTGTATTGACAGTATTTCTCAACAAATGTTATTGACTTTCATGTCTTTTAAGAGACCCATGTAAGTGCTGTGTACTGATAGAAAAAAATTTCTTTATATTGCTATGGTCAAGGAGTTGGTGACCTTGACTTCTATCTAGTAAAGCATCCCTTTAAAAACATCAAAAATTGGCCAATTTTGAAAGCACTTTGTTAGAAAATGCGGCTATAGATTTTTTTCATTCTCTTGGTACAGAGAGTATAACACCTAGCTCTTAATATATCAAAAAATTGGAGATGGTATATTTTTTAAATTGAAAATAATTTTCTTTGAATTTAGTCACCGTCAGAAAAATCAGAAGAAACTGTGATAGCAGAAAATCTGTTATAAGAGATAATATCTGGAGAATGTAAAGCAAATATGAGCAGTAATACAAATAAATACATTGAATACAGTGGAGGGAAGTTATATAAATACTTTTCTCATTCAGAAGTATGCTTAAAATTTACAATTTGGGGTGCAATTACCCCACCCACTTCCACTGAATATGAAATGAATGCAAAAGTTACATGTCATGGATAATATATCTCAAGTTTCCATAATTGTTAGTAAACTGAAACATTTTTAAAAGATCACCACATGTTTGCTGTCATTGTTTTTACATTGTTTATCATTTGGTAACCATGGTAACTTTATTCTATTATGGATCAGTGTTCATTTACACGGATATTTACAGAAAATCGTTTCAATGCTGATGAAACGTATTCCTTGTATATTACTTTTTACATATGCATACGCATTCTAAGTGTTGATTTTGTTAGATAATATACGATAAATCAATTTTTAGAGTTGCTATGACAAAAACCACTCATTCCTTCCACGAAGAAATCAGTCAATCTGAGTGTATGTAGTACAATGTAGAGACAGAACAGCAACTGAGCATAAATAGAGACATGCATTGGAGAAGAAATAAACCACACATACAATGTTTATATTTTTTCATTCCTTAATATGTTTAATCTGTATATCTAGGGGATGAGTTACCCCACCCACCTCATTTAGTTATACAACAAATTCACAGCACCTGGTACACTTGTTTTAAAGTTGCTCATCACATGTCTGGTCTGCATAAGCTTTCTTGTCTATTGTCCTTTGTTTTTGTAAAAGTTCTTGATGGAGGCACGCATGCATATATGCATGCACATACACCAAACTGAAGTTTTGTCGACTGCCTCGTTTACGGCAAGTGGGTTCGACAAAATACTCATGTGACCTTGAAAATGGCATCAAGGTCGCCAAGTTCTAAGTCTTTGTCTTGCCTAAAAGGTTGATCTTTGCAAGTTTGGTAAAAATGATTCTACTGGTTCAAGATATATCTTCGTTTTTCAGGACAAATCAACAAGTGACCCTTAAAGATAGTGTCAAAGTCACTAAAACCTAACTAGAAACATGGTAACTAACAGGGCCCCCGCCTTTATAAGACTGTTGGTGGAATTTTAGTCGTATGTCCCCGACCAGAAAATACATTAGCAGCTTTCTGTTACCATGTTGTTTGACTTCATGTTGTTTGGAATGAAGCCTCTGGTAGAGTAATTAAGACACGGGCAAAACACAAAATCATGACTGATTAAAACAAAGGCAACCATCCTGTAAAGCAGGAAACTGGAGTTACCATTCTTGCACTCTGCACACCTTCAGATATTCTGATGATGCTTTATATTTGTACCAAGTTTTGTGAAAATATCTTCAAAGGCTTTAAAGTTATAGATTGGACAAGGTCTCAATACCCAAAATTGCAAAGGGATATAAATGAAGATGTAGTTATAGTTATTTTTCTCTAGAAATTGTTTGATGATGCTTTACATTTGTATCAATTTATAAGAAAATATCTTCTACAGTTTTAAAGTTAGAGTGTGGAATGATTTCTATACGGAAAATTACAAACGGGCATAATTCTGTAGAAAATATAGATGAAATTACAGTTTTAATTCTCTTCACATCGTCTGATAATCCTTTATATTTGTACAAAAATTCAAGAAAATATCATTGACGGTTTAAAAGCTGAATAGCAGACAAAATTTCTATACTTTAAATTACAAAGGGAAATAATTCAGTATAAAAGTAGATGGAGTTGTGGTTCTTATTCTCTGTACATCGACTAACAAGGTTTTGTACATAGTTTCATGAAAATATCTTTGATAGTTTTAAAGTTATAGAGCGGACAAGATTTCCGTACTGCAAATAACAAAGGGGCATAATTCAGTAAAAAACATAATTAGAGTTATGGTTTTTGTTGTCTGCAAATCTTCTGATGATGTTTTACTTTCGTACCAAGCTTTGTGAAAATGTCTAAAACGGGTTTAGAGTTATGGAGCAGACACTTTTTCCATTCTGAAATTACAAAGGGGCATAATTCAGTGAAAATGTAGAAAGAATTTCACTTATTGTTCTCTGCACATCGTCTGATAATGCTTTACATTTGTACCAAGTTTCGTGAAAATATCTCAAAAAGTTTCAAAGTTATGAAGGGGACACGATTTCCGTACCAAAAAATTACAAAGGGGCATATTTCAGTAAACAATGTAGGTGGAGTTGTGGTTCTTTCTCTCAGCATATTGTCTGATCCTGTTTTACATTTATACCAAGTTTCATGAAAATATCACAAAGAGTTTCAGAGTTATGGAGTGGACACGATTACCGTACCAAAAAAAAATTACAAAATAACAAATTACTTCCTCTGGCGGGGCCGCAATAATCAGTTATGAATCATCTCCAAATGATGATTTAGGGCTAGTTTAGCATAATTCCAACAAATGCTTCGTAATATAGGCTATAGATAAGCCATTTTTAGCTCACCTGAGCCAGAGGCTCCGGGGGAGCTTATAGTATGGTCAGGCTCCGTCGTCGTCCGTCCGTCCGTCGTCCGTCCGTCCACATTTTCAAACGACTTCTCCTCTGTAACCACTGGGCCAATTGTAACCAAATTTCATATGTAGCCTTCTGGGACCTTAGGAACGAAAAGTTGTTCAAACGGTCCTGGTCACATGACCAACATGGCCGCCCAGCCCATATATGGTAAAAACCTAAAAAAATCTTCGTCTCCAGAACCAGTAGGCCGATGGCCTTGAAACTTGGTATGTAGCATCAGGTACGCGAGTACTACCAAGATTGTTCAAATTATGACCTTAGGTTGACCTTGACCTTTTTTACGGTAAGGTCAAATTTTCTTCCTTGTGCTTTTCTATGGCAAAAATGCTAGAACATAAGATATCTTGGAAACTGTTGAAAATTTTGGGCTAATAATTGGTATCTATAGTCATCTTAATTAGTACATGAAGATTTATGAGTACAAGAGGTCAAGGTCATTCTTTGACCTTTGACCCATAACTCTCATATTTTGACAATTCCAAACAATCTCCTCAAAAGTCCTTGGGCCAATTGAAACCAAATTTCATATAGAGCCTTCAGGAGTTGAGGGAACAAAAACTTATTCATATGGTCCAGGTCACATGACCAATATGGCTGCCACGCCCATAAATGGTAAAAACCTTTGAAAATCCAATTGACCGATGGCCTTGAAACTTGGTATGTAGCTTTGGGTACTCAAGTACTATCAAGGTTGTTCAAATTATGACCTTTGGTTGACCTTGATCTTTTTTACGGCAAGGTCAAATATGGGAGAATGCTAGAACATAAGATTTCATGGAAAGTTCTAAAGATTTATGCCTAAAAATTGGTATATACAGTTGTCTTTATGAGTACATGAAGATTTGTGAGTACAAGAGGTCAAGGTCATTCTTTGACCTTTGACCCAGAACTCTCATATTTTGACAATATCAAATAATCTCCTCAAAAACAACTGGGCCAGTTGTAACCAAATTCCATATAGAGCCTCCAGGGGTTTGAGGGAATGAAAATTAGTTCAAACGGTCCAGGCCACATGACCAACATGGCTGCCAGGCCCATATATAGTAAAAACCTTTAAAAATCTTTTTCTTCAGAACCAATTGACCGATGGCCTTGAAGCTTGGTATGTAGCATTGGGATCTCCAGTACTATCAAGATTGTTCAAAATGATGACCTTGGGTTGACCTTGACTATTTTATGGCAAGGTCAAATGTGGGAAAATGCTAGAACATAAGATTTCATGGAAAGTTTTGAAGATTTATGCCTAAAAATCGATATCTACAGTCATCTTAATGAGTACATGAAGATTTATGAGTACAAGAGATCAAGGTCATTATTTGACCTTTGACCCAGAACTCTGTCATTTTGACAATATCAAACCATCTCCTCAAAAGCCCCTGGGCCAGTTTTGAAACCAAACTTCATATAGAGCCTCCAGGTGGTTGAGGGAAAGAATTTTTTTTTCAAATGTCCAGGTCACATGACCAACATGTCCTCCAAGCCCATATATGGTTAAAACCTTTAAAAATCTTTTTCACCAGAACCAGTTGACCGATGGCCTTAGAGTAACTTACCTTAGAGTACTGAAGCTGAATGGACTCGGGTGAGCTACAGGACCAATGGTCCTCTTGTTTAAACATTTTAAGACCATCTTTGACCTTCAAAACAGAATAAAGGTCAAACAATCCATTTAGCAGCTTTCTATGACTTCCTGGGACCTTAAAAACTTCTATATTTATGGATAGATTTCAAACTAACTATGCACAGTTGTTCTCCTTGATGAGCAGAATTGTCATTTAAAACATTTCTTCAGGTACGTCTAAAGGTCAAGGTCACACTTAAAGGTCAAATGGTAAACTGGTCATATATTGAGTTTGTCCGAGCCATTACTTCTACATTTATAGATGGATTTCAAAATAATTTGGCACAATTGTTCTCTTTTATGAGTAAAAGTGTCATTTCAAGGTCAAGGTCACATTGGAAGGTCAAATGATAAAAATTGTCATAAATTGAGCTTGTCCGGGCTACAACAGCTACATTTATGCATGGATTAAAAAAAACGGCACAGTTGTTCTCCTTGATGAGTTCAAGTACCATTTGAAATATTTGCAGGTATATCCAAGGTCAAGGTTACACTTGAAGGTCAAATGATAAAAATAATCATAAAATAGGGCTTGTCCTGGCCATTACTTCTACATTTATGGATGAATTTCAAAACAGTTTGGCACAATTGTTCTCCTTGATGAGTAGAAGTGGCATGTGAAATTTATTAAAGTTGGTCCAAGGTCACGGTCACACTTGAAGGTCAAATGACAAAAAAGTCACAAATTGAGCTTGGCCGCGCCATATAATTTATACAGTTATGCATGAATTTCAAAATAATTTGGCACAATTGTTCTCCTTGACGAGTAGAAATGTTTGTTCAGGTTGGTCCAAGGTCAAGGTCACACTTCAAGGTCAAATAATAAAATTGTCATAATGTGTGCTTGTCATGGCCATAGTTCCACTTGTTTTCCTTCATAAGAAAAAAAAAGAAATATGCTGTATCATGATATTGTTTGGATTCTTTCTAATAAGTAAAAAATGAAGCAGTTAGTCTTGACATACTTATAGGCCACTAAAGCAAACAGTGGGCTCGACACGTTGTCCCTGGACAACCATCTAATTAATTTTTAACCATGTTCCAATGGTGTGTCTGTGCAAGTTTGGTCACACTCGATCTGTTTACTCCAGAGATATGGTGCAAGCAAGCCATTTTTAACACTGTAAGTCCTCATGTGACCTTGAATATAAGGTCAGTGTCATCAAAGTCTAACAGTGTTTTCCCACCTCCTTATAATACACCTGTGCAAGTTTGATCAAAATCCATAAATCCCTTCAGAAGATATGGTGCATACAAACCATTTTCACTGTTTTTGACTTCCTGTGACCTATATGGTCAAGGTCACCAACTTTTTTCAGTTCTTTTCCACTTCCCTGTGATATATTTGTGCAAGTTTGATCTAAATCTATCCATCTCTTCAGGACATATGGCGCCAACAAGCCATTCAGATACCTCATATGACCTTGAAATGTGGTCAACGTCACCAAAATCTAATCAGCTCTTTTTCCCCACCCAGAGATATATCTTTGCAAGTTTGGTGAAAATACATTTATCCCTTCAGGAGATAGAGTGCAGACATGAAGTTATGCTGACACACAGACACCGACACCAATGCAGGCGGGATCTGCATCAAAACAGCATACCTGCCTTCCCTTTCCTCCTTCCCCAACTCCCCTCCCCCAATGGTGGGGGGACATAAATATGCTTATCAATATGATAAATATATAAGCAAATTTTCTTTTCCATTATGAAATATTCAAATGGAGTTCTGCTCATTTTATGGCCTTTATTTGCTTGCTACCAGATGCACGCAGATTGTCAATTGCTGTTTTGATGGAACATCTGGTTGTATCCATAGCAACTAAAATATACCGAATTGTTGTCCAAGGTGAGACTTATTTGGCCAATAGAAAGTGTATACATAGATGGAAAACCACAATCAACACTTTTCAACTAAATCTAATTTGTTTTAAATATCCAGGAGCCCCGGTAGCTCAGTTGGTTAAGCACTGGCCAACTGAGGTAGCGGACCGGGTTCGAAACCCGCTTGAGGCGAAATTTTTTCCTTCCGTAAACGGGGTTCCATTGCACACAGCCTTTCATTATCACCGTCCCATTGTCCTGATATGACTGAAATACTGTTGAAAAGGACGTAAAATCGCAAGTCATCCATCCATCCATTTTAAATATTCGTTTCCAACAAAAACAGACTAGCGATAGAGTATTGGTTGCCATTGTTACTACGTGATAAATAAAAGAAACTAGAAATGTTTCTTTCACAAAAACAGATGAACCCCCTCCTATCCTTCTCAGCTGTATCATTTTCCCTAAATATTGCAAAGTTATGATCTCTTGTAAATCTTGAAATCTGGGTCCAGGTCACCACCATCTAATCAGTACTTTTCCACCTCCCGATTATAAACGTATGTAATGTTTTGTCGCAATCCATCAATCCCGTTAGGAGTTATCATGCAGACAAGCCATATTTCAACACGCTACAACCTCCTGTGACCTCGAAAATGAGGTCAAGGGTACCAATATCTTATCAGTTTCTTTTCCATCTCCCAGTGATATGTTTATGCAAGTTTGGTTAAAATCCATCCATCCATTTAGAAGATATGATTCAGACAAACCATTTTTCAACATTTCTGACCTCCTGTGACCTTGAAAGTAGGGTCAAGGTCACCAAAATCTAATCAATCCTTTTTCATTTCAGAGTGATATATCTGTGCAGATTTGCTTTAAATCCATCCATCCATTCAGTTCAGAAGATATCGTGCTGACAAGCCATTTTTACCAGCACTCAGTGACCTTCCGTGACCTTGAAAATAAGGTCAAGGTCAGCAAAATCTAGCAAGTTCCTTTCCATTTCACAATGATATATTTGTGCAAGTCTTGTAAAATCAATTTATCCATTTAGGAGATACGGTGCAGAAAAGCCGTTTTTCATCATTCTTTGACCTTCTGTGACCTTGAAAATAGGGTCAAGGTCAGCAAAGTCTAGTCAGTTCTTTACCCCTACCCAATTAGGTATGCATGCAAGTATGGTTATAATCCATTTATTCCTACAGGACATAGAGTGCAGCAAGGGCTACACAGACGCTGATGGGATCCACACCAAAAAAACAATATGCCCCCCCCACCCACCAACCACTGTGGGAATATTATGAAAAAAAGAAAGACGACAGAAATAATAAGCTTGTAGAAGCCCGCTAGACCATTCAAAATCAGCAAAGACTGAGATATATTAATTGTAGCATGCAATATTTAATTTGGTTTTGCATTGAAAGAAAGTGGGTGGGGTAATTTAACCCCAAATTGTAAGGTACTAATGTATTTTTGAGGGTGAAAACTCTCTATGTAGTTTTTTTAGTTGTTAATCATGCATCAACTTGTATTTTGGCTCATATTTTTTGAAAATATTCAAGGTATTGTATTTTATCTCAGAATTTCAATTATGAAAGTTTCTTCTGATTTCTCTGACGGTGACTAAATTCAAAGAAAAATATTTTCAATTTAAAAAATATACCATCTCCAATTTTTTGATATATCAACAACTAGGCTTTGTACTCTCTGCACCAAGAGAAAGAAAAAAATCTATAGCCGCATTTTTTAGCAAAACGTCTTTAAAATTTGCTGATTTTTGACGTTTTGAAATAGACGCCTTACTAGGTGGAAGTCAAGGTCATTGACTGCTTGACCATAGCAATATGAAGAAAATTTTCTGTATTTGTAAGCAGCACTTACATGGTTCTCTTGTAAAATGTAAGTATCAATACCATTTGTTGTGAATTACTACCAGAACAATTGGAGTCAAATCTTGCATTTTTCATTTGAAAAATCACCAGATTAAGCTGAAAAGCACAATATCCTGGTTGCCATGGCAACGGATAGTTTGATCGAAGAAAAACTTTTATTTTTGTTCATCACTTGACATAAGCAAAAAAGACACTGAGTTTCGCGAAAATCTGAGACATGTCATTTTCACATGATTTTGGTGCTTACAGAGAATGACTCTTAATGTCTGAGTCGTTAAAAATCATGCGTTTTCTGCACCCTGCTTCTGGCGTCAAAACTGCAAAACCGTCACGTTTTCAGACGTCATACCTGACAACGCATCACAACATTTCCAAAATATAATGTCAGTTTCGCATGCAGATATGTTTGAAAATTTATATAATGCTTTGTTCATGATCAAAAACTGAATATTTCAAAAATCGAGTTAAAGTATGGTTCCACCTTAATTAAATTAATGATATCACAAGTATGTCATTTCGGTTGCAACTAACATGACCCAAATAGTTTTTGAGACACTCAAGGATGTTTCATTAGCTGGCCAACCACAGTCATCTACAAAGACGGAACTGTAGTGACAAGCTTGCCATAAAAATACCACTGGAGAGGCAAAAGAGCCTTTACCTGACGAATGACTGCACAGACAGTAATATTAAATTAAAATCTTAAAGAGTTCCTTAAAGTCCCCCTACCCAGCGGGCACATGACGTCGAAATGACGTCGTACTGACGTCGATGCGACGTCATTACGTCGCATCGACGTCAGTCCGACGTCATTACGACGTCATGTGCCTGCTGGGTAGTCTCAGTGGTAAAAACGCCTAAACTCAAATCATTGTAAAATCGTTTCAACCTACACATTTTGTGATAAAATGTTAGTTGATGTGCATATATTGAGTCATAAAAAAGCAGAGAAACTGAGTATTTGAAAAACAACAAATCGCTCCACAATATACGATTCCTTTTCTGGTTTCCCGTCTAGCAATGCTATATTAACAAATACGGGACAGTGATTTGGGCTCCACGCTAGTACATTGTATTTTTACCATTTTATTCAACATAATGAAATCGAAAGTAGGTCATTTTAGTTGTCAACTTAAATGACCCGAATAAGTTTTCAGACCCTTTTTGATGTGAAAAGGATGTTTTGTTTGTTTAAAGCTGGCTAATCACCGTCATTTACAATGAAGAAAACTACAGTGAGAAGCTTACAGCGATACCTAATGATATTTCTTCCTGCTTGTAGAGCAATGGGCCGTTAAATGCAAAAATCGAATATCCGGACAAGATGTCTGCGGCATCTAATCTGGTCTACGAGGTTTGCAAAGGTCCTGTTTATGGGACCCTAGGCATTTATTTTCAACTAAACATACAAAATGATGAACTGTATGGACACAAAGTAAGTCTCCACGTACGAGCACTCTGAACCGGAAGTACTTGCGTCCTCTCTTCATAAATAGGTTCCCTTTAAGCAAGAGAAAAGCAAATTCCATAAAAAGAGTGCCCCCCCCCCTCTCCCCCACCCCAACGCACCTATTACAGGAAAGATTAAAACACAAGGGACAAAAAATCTTTTCTTCCAGAGTCGGCGTCTTATAAAGGGAGATAAGAACTTAAACAGTTTGGAGTGCTTCTTTCTTTTCTTGGAGTATGTCTATGCATCTTAAGGTGTATGGGTACGCCTCCATGTTTTCCCGCCATTTTCAAAGGGAAACAACTTTTGTGACTTTTTGTTTGCTTTTCTGGACAATATAGATCTTCCTAAATGGGGTCTACTCTTAAAGGAAAGAATTTGCTCCCACAGGGAGCAAATTCTTTCCTTTTAGAGTTGATCCCCAGTGAAAAGGGAGGCAAATATGAAACACGAAGAGTTGCTTCCCCTGAAAGTTTACCCATTCACCTTAATGCCGGAATAATCACACTGAGAAATGACAAATTAAATGCATTCACATGTTTAAATAATTGTCAGCTTATTCTTTTTATCATAGTGATAAGGAGTCCCTATCTCAGCACAATTTTAATAGTTCGAATAGTTTCAATGACATTCACAAATAACGCCTTCTTTATGTAGATTCTGAAAATGGTGAGTTTAGTCTTTTTGTCTCTTTAATATTTTTCTTTTTACGATTTGTTAGTCAAACAATCGAATGCCTTAAACGTAACAAACTGAAAATTTAGCACTGCATCCGCTGACCCAGATCACTCCATTAGATTTCCCGAAGGTTTTACCATCGACACAATTAGTCTTGGAGTAAGACTTGATTACGCTGACACGTGTTACTAAGTGAGCACCCGGCACACTGCATCTCTTCACAGCCTGATCAGAATCACTTCTGCTATGTAGGCCTATCCTGTATGTCAAACCGGAACATGTCAGCTGCGTCGAACGCTTGCAGATATCTTAAAAATAGATTAAATATTAGACATTTTTTATAGATCTACTCAGTAGCAAAAGAAGGTATCCAGCAGGACCACAATATAACAGCATTGAGAATCAACATGTACGTATAGTGTCTCTAGACCGGCCTTCCGTTGATTTCCTTTACAACAACGTTCCCAGCGGGCACATGACGTCTAAATGACGTCCTACTGACGTTGATGCGACGTCATCACGTCGCATCGACGTCAATACGACGTCATTTCGACGTCATGTGCCTGCTGGGTTATTGAGACGTTCTCACTTAAGATGGGCCATTTGCTATTATTTTGTCTCTCGTCTTTCCTTTTCTTACATTACAAAATATTTAGCTCTTTTCCCCTTTATTATGTTGCCTGCTGCTAACAGGTTTAAATACAGGTATCAAGACAAACAAGCGTTGTGCTCTGTCAGAGAGTAGCTTTCCTATCTCATGATCCAGAGCTCTAGATAAGAGGGGTATTTGATGATAATTGAGGGATAAATTTTTTATTTCTCATTGAAATCATATGTTGTGACCCCTCATCTGAACCGTCTCATCGAGACGGTTCAGATGAGGGGTCACAACATATGTTTTTATTCAGAATTAACAAAAATTATCCCTCAGTTATCATCAAATACCCCTCTTATCTAGAGCTCTGAATTGCTCATTTAAATTATCAGACCCGCGATAAAGAAGGAGAAGTTCTTAAATGTCTCAATATTGCTGTTTCAGAGTTATGAATGCGGCATGGTTAAAGTAGTTAATACACTGGAAAATCCGAGTTCCATAGTTAAAATCGCTCGCTGCTGATCGATTTACAGGTACTATGCGGTACACACAATTTGTGTACAGCCTAGTACTAGTACATCGATCAACAGCGATCACTGGGGGAGGTCCCGCGATTTTTTGGTGAGCGATATCAGATCCAAATGGACCTAGATTTTCCATAATATTTCCTGTTATTAAGTTGCATGACTCTTAAAACTCGTGCCTTGACGCCGGCTATAAACGAAATATTGTTGTTTACTGACCTCCCTTAAAGCATACTGCAAATTTAGCTCTGCAGCCACGGTTCACCCAGAATGCTGCACCTGATATTCCATAGCTTCTGCCGCTTCTGCATTCTGACCTGGAGTATTTGTGCACCACCTTTAAACTCTTCACTTGCTTCGCTCCAGGTATAGTGCACTTCCTATATCTGTAGCTCGTACTGGAGCAGTCTAGATATACACACTCCGGCTCGGTAGCTAAACCAGGAAAGTATAAACATGCATGTATACATATTTACCATATTTTTTCCGTTATATGGCTGGGTTTTCCTTTTTAATTTTTTTTCAAAAATCTAGATCCATCTTATAAGATGGAGACGGATCTAGATTTTTTAACAATCTCAAAAATCTAGATCCGTATTAAGACGGAAACGGATTTGAACTTTTGGGATTGTTTTTCAAGGGAAAAAACATCGAAACTATACCGAAAATATAGATCGTATTACAAGACGGATCTAGATTTTTTGGTATTGTTTTAGAAGGCAAAAAAAAACATCTCAGTGACTGATTTAGATATATTAAGTGATTCAATAGATGGAAAAATACACCGTTATATCTGAATATAAACTTTTTTAACTGCCGCCATGTCATTAATACTAAAGAACATACGCTATAAGAAAGGTAATTAAAGTTTCGTTTCTATTTCCTTAAAGCTCCACAGGGATTGGAATATGAATTGCAATCGCATGCTCTACATTGCCAGTAAAGATTAGACATTGTTGCCGAGAAAATGGTTGGATGTAATTTGGCCAAAATTCCTAAAATATATGAAACATGAACTTCCAAGACTTGAAGATGAGATCAGCTGTTCAATTAAAACAAGCTACATGTATATCATATATTTTATGTTATTTCTGTCCAAGTTACAGTAGACATAAAAGACATCAGGTAGCCAACTATGTCAGTATCATGGCAGAAAATAACGTTTTGAGACCAGAACTATTTCGGTGGATCAAGCAGAATTTCATTAAAGATCAGGTAATAGTATGACAAATGAGAGTGGCCTAAATGATGATATGAGGGCACCAAAAGACGTCACGTTCAACATAGTCTTGCTGAAATGTTCTTTACAATTATATTTGTTAAAGTTCATGACGAAATGTCAAAGTGTGCAAAGATGCAAAAGAGCACGTGCATATTACAAGTCAGTAAAATGATACTGAAATTAACCTGGGCATTCCTGTGTGTTGCATTCCGCGACCTGAGTGCTAAAGCCCTGACAGTCTTCACCACCGTTTCTAGGCTTCGGGTTAGTGCACTCTCTTGACCTTGATTTAACACCAGTCCCACAAGATTGCGAGCATGGACTCCAAGTACCGAACGCAGACCATCCACCATCAACTGTAAACCAAATTTGAGAATTACAATCAGCTCTCGATATCTCAAATTCGCTGTTCCACCCAAACTACTGATATATCAAAATAAATTTTTTCCAAGAAAATTTATTTTGAGATATCAGTAGTTTGAGATAACAGTAGCTGAAATGTAAATGAAAATTGGGAATGTGTCCGATCTGTATTCATTTATATAAGAGGTACTTTGAAATATCAGTGCTCGAGATATTGGGAGTTGACTGTACTTAGAATGTTTACAGTTTATTTCATGAGTCACACTGACTGAAGCTATGCATACCTCATCTCTGACTCAATTAAAACTCACTGTAGTTGACTTCGGAAACAACTTTGACTTCGGAAACAACTTTAGAACATATACGAGACAACAAATCGGAAATTGGAACGCCGCTCGGCCAATTCCGTGAATCAGACCTCGTACGGGTGCACGTACGGCGGAGACGTTTGTTGCAAAATGCAACATTTTGTTCGCCGGAACAAGTATACGCCGAAGACATAGCTGTCTATGTCTACGAATGAAAATTAATTCACGGCCTGCGACCTTTTTGGCTATTTCTTGCTTTGAGCTGTTGGCAAAACAAAGAAGCCAATTACTGATGCCGAGACAGAAAATGCATTGTTTTATTTTTTCTTTTATTTTTCATTATTTGCTTGGTGCGACAGTGGCGGCCATCTTTGTTTATGTCTTCGTTTTTACTGAGGGCACGTTCGGCATAACTATATGGATAGATCCGAGCATTATACAGACTTCTTCGGGTTTCGAGTAGCCCGAGAAATGTCTGAGTATACACAGTTCCGAGCCACACCCAGAATGTCACACAAAATCATATGATATCGTATACCTGGCCAATGCAACGACAACTTGGCACGTGACATAGTCTCACAAACAAATCACACGTGGTCAATACCAACAGAAGTCCGTGATTTTACCTTTCAGTTAATGAAAGGATGTACACCTGTTTAAAGAAAACAAACTAACACCACTTTTAATAAATTTACCCTGCTTTGCAAGAACAGAACGCATCGGAAATGTATGATGTGCCAACTGCCATGTGTAGGCCATGAGGAGGCTGATTCTTCGCCATAGATCGCCAACATTTAGCAGGCACTTGCAGATGTCATTTGTTTTTCCGCCATCTTTGTGTAAGCTTGTGAGACGTAGTAACAGTAACTAAGCAGGCGGAGCTTAGCGGCTATTCACGGAACTGTGTATTGCTCAGGTTTACCCGAGTACTTATGCCGAACGTGCCCTGAGACTTCGAAAATACAGCAGTGTCGTTCTAAAGATTAATACGCTTCAGATAGATTTTCAGAATAACGTCAAAATAATCAAACGTTTCACAATGCTTAGGCAAGGCATTGTAAAATCTAAAGGGATGCTGAAAGGTACAAGTCAGTACAAGGATGACTGAAACTGACCTGGACATTTCTGTGTGTTACATGCTATCGATTGTGTTCTTGCACCCGGACATGTGTTACCACCGTTGATAGGCTGTGGCTTGGTGCACTCCCTCGACCTCGACTTAGTGCCAGTCCCACATGATTTTGAGCATGGACTCCAAGGGCTGAACGCTGTCCATCCGCCATTTACTGGAAGAGAAATATAGGTTAAGAGATTTAACGTATCACCTCCAAACCCCAACCAAGTAAATGAGGTAAATAAAAAGATTATATGAATAAAGCCAAGGCTATCGTGTTTTGGAAAGGGAAGAAATTTAATTCCCTTGCTCTCTCTACATAAACTGGCCTCCGGAGCCTTATGGACAAGAGCGCTCTTTAGGTATCTCATCCCTGTTGGCTGGATTCTGGCTCAGTGCACAAATAAGATAGCCATGTCCCCATTCACACCACCGGCCACCACCACCACCAACAACACCCCGCTCTGGTTTTCTCTCACCTCTGGTTAACAGCCGGCTCGATATATGTGAGATATTTTTTTTTTACAAAAAAAAGGCCGCTAAACACATTTAGTAAGAAATTTAAGTAAATAAAAGGTACCCCTCGGCATAATATTATTACTTTTCTTGTCTGCATATATGACGGTCCTCTTTGGCCAAGACTGGTAGGTTTGAGTCCGGACTAACAAGACCAATGCGGTTAATTGATATCGAAGACACACATCTAGAAAAGACCTCTGCGACAGTTGAAACCATACTCATCATGCTAATTATTTCTAAGTCGTTGAGGCTGATCAAGAAGAGAAAAGCCAACATACACACAGACAAAGACACCAATTTGATTCCAGTTCGATTTTGATGCTAGACATAATCACATAATTTTGTTTGTCTTCATTTGATAAATTCTGCGAAAGGCTTTTAAATGTGTATTGAAGATCTTGAAACAACTTTAGGTTCGATGAAAATGATGATCGTGTTTGCAGAAATATCAAGAGGGATGTGCCTAAAACACATTTTAAAAGCGATGCCACTACAACTAGAAAATGTGTTTATGAAACACTATGTCCACAACTGTATGCTTGCCTCTAAAGAAGGTTTATCCCTTAATGTTTAAGTCAGAAAGGGGTTTTAATCGGTTCATCCAAATCTTAGCCTGTAACTGTATGCAAAATATACGGAACATAGTCTAGCGGTTCTTCGGGTATTTTGTTCACAAAGTTATTCATATAGCTTCTTCGTATTCAAAATGCCTATGTCCGAAAATGGGAAAAATTCTATAAAAAAATTTATGAAATAGGCTCAAAAGTTAATCAGGTCATCTACACCTGGGTCCAAACCGGCATGCCAAATATAAGGATCCTAGCTTATTCGGTTCTTCAGATATTTTGTTCACAAGCTTGTTCTTATACAAAATGCGTATGTTGGAAAAAGGGGCATAACTCAGTAAAAAGTTCACCAATGTTTTTCAAAACTTATCAGGTCATCTATACCTTGAGCAATGTTTTCCTGCGAAAAATAATGATCCTAGCATCAGGGATATCAGAGATATTTTGTTCACAAGGTTCCATAGGCTTACAATGCACTAAGTCGAAAAAGGGGCATAACTCGGACAAAAATTCACGATTTTTTCTTCAAAAGATAATCAGGTCATCTATAATTTGGGCAATGTCTTCCTGAAAAACAAGAGGACCAATGGTCCTGTAGCTCACCTGACACTTGGTCCTGGTATATATTTTAATGCTTTTATGTTGAGTCCCAATTCTATATACCAAGCCACAAGGTCACTGGGCCTTTGTTTCCGGACAAAGATTTCTGAAGGGTTTTTAGACCATGACCATCTGAACAAACTTTGATTCCTTTGACCCAGTATTAAAGCTCCATAATATATGAAACACAGTAATCATTTGTATAAGCTATGATGGGCCTGAGTGCCCAATGCTACATACCGGTACCAAGTTTCAAGGTTATAGGCCTTTCGGTTCTCGAGAAAAAGACGTTTGAAGAGTTTTTACCATATATGGGCACGGTGGCCATCTTGGTCAAGTGACCAAGACCATCTGAACAAACTATGGTTTCTTTAAGCCAGTGAAGCTCCATATGAAATATGGCTTCAATTGACCCTAGTGGCCACTGAGAAGATGTTTGAAAATGTTGACGGGTGACAGAATCTCAATGACCTTGTACAAAAGTCAAAGAATGACCTTGACCTTTAACGACATAATATCTTCATCTGGTCATTTAGTCAACCATATATACCAAATATTGCACCTTAGACAAATGGTTTCTGAAAAATCCACTGTTTAAGCATTTTCCCATATAAAAGCCTACATAATGTACCAAAGTTGACAGTGTCATAAATTAGGTCAGGGTCAACGCACGATCATTTGTATAAACTATGATGGACTTGAGTGCCCAAAGCTACATACCAAGTTTCAAGGTCATACACCTTTTGGTTCTGGAGAAGAAGATTTTGAAGGGTTTTTACCATATACAGGCATGGCGGCCATCTTGGTCAAGACCCTGATAACAAACTTTTATTCCCTGATCACACTTAGACTCCATATGAAATTTCGCTTCAATCAGACCAGTGGTTTCAGAGGAGTAGATGTTTTGAAAATCTTGATGACGGACAGACCGACAAAATGACCTTGACCTTTCAGTGACATAATATCTTCATCTGGTCATTTAGTTGACCATATATACCATGTATTGTACCTAAGACTTAAATAGTTTCTGAGAAATCCACTGTATAAGCGTTTTTCAATATAAAAGCCTAACATACCAAAGTTGACCATGTCGTCAATTAATTCAAGGTCAACACATGGTCATCATTTGTATAAACTATAATGGGCCAGCATGCCCGATGCTACATACCCAGTTTCAAGGTCATAGGCCTTTTGGTTCTAGAGAAGAAGATTTTCGAAGGGTTTTTACCATATATGGGCATGGTGGCCATCTTGGTCATGTGACCTGGACCAAATATATAAACTTTCGTTCCCCCATCCCACTGAGACTCTATATGAAATTTGGCTTCAATCGGCCCAGTGGTTTCAGAGGAGAAGATGTTTGAAAATCTTGACGACGGATGATCCGACGGAATGACCTTGACCTTTAGTGACATAATATCTTCATCTGGTTATTTAGTCAACCATACCAAGTATTGTACCTAATACTTAAATAGTTTCTGAGAAATCCACTGTATAAGCGTTTTCCCATATAAAAGCCTAACGTACCAAAGTTGACCATCCCGTAAATTAGGTCAAGGTCAACGCAAGATCATGATTTGTATAAGATATGATTGGCCCGCATGCTCAATGCTACATACCAAGTTTCGAGGTCATAGGCCTTTTGGTTCTGGAGAAGAAGATTTTTGAAGGGTTTTTACCATATATGGGCGTGGCGGCCATCTTGGTCAAGTGACCTGGACCAAATATATAAACTTTCGTTCCCCTATCCCACTAAGACTCCATATGAAATTTGGCTTCAATCGGCCCAGTGGTTACAGAGGAGAAGATGTTTGAAAATCTTGACGACGGATTATCCGACGGAATGACCTTGACCTTTCGTGACATAATAGCTTCATCTGGTCATATAGTCGACCATATATACCAAGTATTGTACCTTAGACTTAAATAGTTTCTGAGAAATCCACTGTTTAAGCGTTTTCCAATATAACAGCCTAACGTACCAAAGTTGACCATGCAGTAAATTAGGTCAAGGTCAATGCAAGGTCATGATTTGTATAAACTTTGATCGGCCCGCATGCCCAATGCTACACACAAAGTTTTAAGGTCATAGGCCTTTTGGTTCTGGAGTTGAAGATTTTTGAAGTGTTTTTACCAAATATGGGCATGGCGGCCATCTTGGTCATGTGACCTGGACCAAATATATAAACTTTCGTTCCCCTATCCCACTGAGACTCCATATGAAATTTGGCTTCAATCGGCCCAGTGGTTTCAGAGGAGATGTTTGAAAATCTTGACGACGGAAGGTCCGACGGAATGACCTTGACCTTTAGTGACATAATATCTTCATCTGGTCATTTAGTCAACCATGTATACCAAGTATTGTACCTTAGACTTAAATAGTTTCTGGGAAATCCACCGTTTAAGCGTTTTCCCATATAACAGCCTAACGTACCAAAGTTGACCATGTCATAAATTAGGTCAAGGTCATCACAAGGTCATGATTTATATAAATTTTAATGGGCCCGCATGCCCAATGCTACATACCCAGTTTCAAGGTCATAGGCCTTTTGGTTCTGGAGAAGAAGATTTTTGAAGGGTTTTTACCATATATGGGCGTGGCGGACATCTTGGTCATGTGACCTGGACCAAATATATAAACTTTCGTTCCCCTATCCCACTTAGACTCCATATGAAATTTGGCTTCAATCGGCCCAGTGGTTACAGAGGAGAAGATGTTTGAAAATCTTGACGACGGATTATCCGACGGAATGACCTTGACCTATAGTGGCATAATATCTTCATCTGGTCATTTAGTCGACCATATATACCAAGTATTGTACCTTAGACTTAAATAGTTTCTGAGAAATCCACTGTTTAAGCGTTTTCCAATATAACCATAGGGAACTTTATGCTTCAATACGGCGGAAATTACCGATAGCGACTTACGGGTTTATCCGAGAGCTTACCTGTTGAAATCCTGTCCAGTGCTATATGCAATTACATTGGAATATAACGTAAAATGTTAAATTAAATACATAAATGATAGTACGACAAATTTTTATAAGTTATGAACATAAACTTCAGTCTTTGTCCGTTAATATGGTGTAAAAATATATGAAATAACTTCATGTTTTGATTCTTCCATCGGCTTTTGAAGATTGAAACTTCAATCACTTGAAATTATATACGAATCATGTCGAAAATGTCCAAGAAGCTATGTTCAGTCTAAAATTTGAAAATGTTCGAATTTTCTATAAAACTTTTATAAGTTATCACCATCGAGAGATTTTTATAAGGTTTACATTGATGTAATTCATTATAAAATAAGTACACTATAAGTATCTTCCATTGATCTCTAAACATACAAAAAGTCGTGTTTCGAATAAACCTCGCTCATAATTATGGCTCAAATAGTCTAAGTCCAAATCCGCCTATATTGCATAAAGGCTAACACCACATCCTTTCTTGGTATTCGTGTTTTGTTTATATATTTTATGTGTGCTTTTTATGATCTACCTGTAATTAAGAAAGGAACAATATTTATATAGTCTGATTAAGAAAGAAAGAAAGATCGAATGAAAGAAGAATGCAAGAAAGGAAAAAAAGAGAAAGAAGTCAATTTACTCTTAAACGTGACAATCAACAATCAAACGAGATAAAAAAAAAAAACACGGTTAATCGACTAATTGTAGTTTTTTATTTCAATTCTTAATAAGCTAAATAAAATCAACCCTGAAAACAAATAATTACATATTTTATGGTAATGTTAATTTAATCTATTAGTTATTATATAATTTCTAGTGTTTGTGCTAACAGTTTTGATTGAAATTCATTCGAGTGTGATGGGTGTTATTTATCAAAAAAAAGAAATATGTTTTATCTATCACAGGGTAGGATCTTAGAAGCCACAGAATCGTATTTTTATTGACTAGCTAACAGGCAGATTTGCTCATTTATTATTAGGAGACATGGAGAGACATACACTGTATTGCTCTCTTTAGATATTACAGTATTGTCGAAAAACTGTTGACTGTAAGAAACTAAATCATGATGAAGATTTCCTCGTAATGTTGTGTAAGGAACGCTTACTATTTGGCATAGTCCGCATAGCTAAGGAAAAAATGCTATGAAACATTTTTCTTGCAAGGCTATAGAAATATTTTTTTTGGCTTGCCGTTTCGGCGGCAAGCCAGTATGAAACGGCAAGCCAGTATTCAAGTGGTTTAGTGATACCGAGTTATTTTCGGAAGAAACGATACGTCACACTTAGTCGGAAAATACCTGGAGAGTGTGTACTGCAGTGTTTATATATAGCAATAGCGCAAAGCATTAGCTTTTCCAAAAATCATGCAGCGGCGTCGCGAAAAATAGGCCTTAGGGCATCGCATAATCTGACTGGTCAGAGCAGCCGGCACACTGTCCAGCGCCGGTGCCTTCATGGGATCTGATCAGTCTTTTTCGGCATAAATATTCTTCATGATGATCCATGATGAAGACATCTTTCATGCTGAGGATAGACTGATAAGACTGCGCTTATGCCGGAGTGGGCTGATATGTGTATCTGTAAAATCTGAAAGAGCAGAGTTCAAATTTATTGTTAAGATTTAGAAACAAGCGCTTTTGACGATTTTCTTCTCTTATCACATTAACTGAAAAATGTTTTCCATCTATCTAGAGTTTATAGTTTATTAAAGTCTCATTTTGGTGTACAACATCACAGTACATACATGTTTATATACAGACATATAAATATACACCAAACCATTCTGTACAGAATTATAAGAGACTATGTACATCATGCATTACATATAGATTTATCTTATCACCGCGGATAAAGGCGCCACAGAGGTAAAAATAATAATAATAATAAAAAAAAAATACAGCGAACATTGAATATTTTTTCCACTTACGTGGCACTGCATCCATGGTGCCAGAGTACAGTCATTTCCTAAAAACTACACACTGGAATCAATGGTTTCCCCCTCCTCAGCCACACGGCGCATGAATTTACCAAAAGCGGCACAGTCAGGTACAGAAAAACATGTGGCGGAAACCAATGTCCAAACAGCATGCCCCCCCCACCCCCCCTGCACCGACTTTGTGCACCGTAATACATGCTCCGTGAGGATGAAAAGGGGAAACACTTTGGAAAAAAAGTCTACTATGTGGGAAAAATCAGAAGGTTAAACGAATAAATATGCTGGAAGTAAACAGAATTTCCGCCGTGTGCATCCAAGATACACATTACAATAAATGTGTGGCTAAATTGCTTTTATGTAGAACTGGCCGTGTTATGTATGCAAAAGTCGGTAATGTCGGTGAGTACTTAACGCTTACGCATTGCAACAGGCCTTTCCATGGCGCAAAGCGATATATTATGTACACATTTTTAGCATCTGATAAATTTCCTTTTGGCCATCAAGATGTTCATGCATAGCCTGAACAATGATACAGAAAAAGGGGACAATTCAGAGTTGTTAATATTTGAAACTCGGAATTGTTAAAATTTGAAACAGTTAGGGATTCATTGACAGCTTTATGACAACGGATGGGTTGGTTGGTTGCAGCGACGATGCTGGGTATAACTTCCAGTGCCGGGGCGTCCTATTTATTTGGATTATAGTAGAACAAGGGCCTACTGTGCTTGCGGTAGGTGCGGGTTGGGGTGTGTGGACATTTTTCTTACTTTTATAACACTCTCTAATGTTGCCTTCTTAGTTCAGCTACACAAATGTACAGAGAAATATTTACACTCAACGACGATTTCCTTACATGAACCGATACTGGGCTGACGATGTTCATACATCCACGAACAACACACATTCATGTAATCTCACGCGTAAGCAATGTCACGGATAGTTCAAATAGATGATTGGCCGACGTAATGATTGATATACGTCATGTCATAGTGACGGCTGCTGTACTTCATTACCAACACGTAACTATTATTCGTCCTTTGGTTGGCGTTTAATTAGTCAGAACTTCACGAATGAGTAAACAAAATTGATGTAAAAACATAGCATAAATATAAAAGATAAATTTCATTTGTCGGGAGTTCATGGAAATACGAACGCAATAGGTTCCATGATTTGTTGTTCCCAAATGGTGTAAAGCAAGTTATTGTCAAAACAATAACAGCATGCATTTTCTTCTCAGAGTGTCAAAGTTTTGTTCCAGTCACTGCCACTGATGCCACTTAAACCAAAAGTAAACTTCAGTAAATATTAATTTATTTCTTCTTTTGATGCCAAGTTCAGATGTGCCAAGATTCCATAGACATGGGTTTGAAACAATCTTTCCTAAAATTTTGATTCAGACTAAATGTGACTCAACAGCCGTAAAGAAAAGACTTGAAATAGGAATTTGTTTTTCAAATAAATTCTACACTTGTTTTACCTCACACCCGTGGACAATGCCACCATTCAAGAAGTTAGAAATTAAATACTTTGCTAAATAAAAGTAAGCAACAGAAAGTGCACTAACAATCGGGTTCACTTCAATAACAACTCATGAAAATTTCCCTGTTTTAGCTGTGCAAGCCTTCCTTTTAAAAGGAAATTTTATTATGTTTCACTTTATTATTAATATTTCTGTTCATAATGAAACTTTGTCCCTTTAATATATGGCTGTTTTAAGTGAAGCTAGAAAGGATTATAAAAGATAAAATTTTGGTGCTATTTTTGGTATTTCTGCTAAAATGAGTACTTACGATAATAAGCCTGTGCATCTGCGCAAATTTATCAGCCTCTGATATGTGCGAAATGATAAGACCAAACAGTGTCTGAACAGTTTACGCAAGCTGATCGGAATACGTTGATAATACGCTATGTACACAGTATAAGTAACATGTTAATTACGCGTTGCATCAATCGATTATCGATCATAAAATCCGATATTACCTCCTATCAGTTATAGTAAAAGTTTGAAATGAACTCATCATGAAATAACCAAAGATAAATGCTAAAAATATAAATATCCAACATTCAATTTATGGAATTAGTTATTCACAGTTTGGGGCATGACTTACAATATACATTTTAATTTAAACAATATAAATTGACCAATATGCAAACTGACTCAGACCAGCTTATTAACTTGCGAAAAAACTGGTCTGAGGCTATGATCAGTTAATAATTTTTGTTTTTGTCAATTTTAGTATTAGTTTGTATACGGTAAATACGGTAATGTAGTGAGGACACGTTTTCATAGGCGCTGTGGAAAATTCAAAATTTTTGCTGCTTATTTCGGACTTTTTGGACTTAAACTGGAACTGAGCTGATATGAGTGTTCTGTCTTCATGTCTACAAACAATTCAAAGGAAAAAAAGGATCCGCAACCTAGAAAGAAACGGAAAACAAAACGTAAGGCTAATTCGCCATTAAATGACAATGTACAATGCGGTGCAAATTCAAGCAGAACGGGTAATGACAGTGATGTAAACAAACAAGTGAGTACTGGTCTAAATAACTCTCAACCTTACAATTTCAATAGTCTGTACGGTCAAACACCAATTATGAACTTTACACAACAAGTGCCATTTAGTATGCAGCAGCCACAAACTATTGGAGCGCCAGTGCAGAATCAGGGTACCCCTACCCCAATGCAAAACACAACCCAGTATATGACCCCAACGCAGTGTCCGACTCAAGTTATGTCTTCCCAGCCCATGTATATGCCACCACCGGTGCCGACAGGGCCACCAAACTGGGCTCAGGAACTTATAAATGATGTAAAGCAGATTAAAATATCCATGTCAAAGCTAGAGAAAATCGAAAAGACCATGAACACAATTGTTACAAAAGTCACAGATCTAGAGACAAAGGTGAAGGATATAGACAAATCAGTTAACGATGTAGAAGGAGCATGTAGTTTTATCAGTAAAGAGAATGATGATCGCAAGAAAGAATTGCAAACAGCCAAGTCCGAAATCAACAAATTAAAAGAGAAGTGTGAATACATGGAAAAAAACACAAGTGAATTTGCCCAACAAAATGCTAAGTTAGAATCCAAAGTTTCAGATTTAGAGAGTAGATCCATGCGCGACAACTTAATGTTCCATGGGATTACCGAGATGCAAAACGAAGACTGTGAACAATTGATAAAACAGTTCTGCAGGGAAAAGTTAGAAGTGTCTGAAGCCCAAAACCTAACATTTGATAGAGTCCACCGTGTTGGCTATCAGAGAACAAATACAACAAGGCCTATTGTGGCAAAATTTCATTATTACAAGGAAAGGGAGGTAATTCGCTCAAAATCGTTTGAAAAATCCGAGCAGTTGAAACAGCAGAATTTAAGAGTAGGAGCTCAGTGGCCGCAGCAAGTCAGAGAGGCCAGGAAAACCCTATATCCTATAATGCTTCGTGAGAGACAAAAAGGAAACAATGTAAAATTTGTACGAGATAAGCTCTTCGTTAACGGTCAGGAATATGTCTTATCTCAGGACGAACGACAACCGCACACAGCAGCACGAAGATAAGGGGGTCAGGAGGAGCAGTTAAAGGTTATCGCATGGAATGTAAACGGTCTATACAGGAAACTTTCTGATATTGACTTTATACAATTTGTAAATAACTATGATTTATTACTTTTTTCCGAAACTTGGTTGACAAATAAAGAGTGCTGTAATTTAGAGATAGAAGGGTATAAATGCGAACACATTTTCGGAAATAAGTCTAGGAATACTAAGAAAGGGAGAGTAAGTGGTGGAATATCTGTGTATTATAAATCCTGCTTAAGCGATAAAATTAAGGTTATAGAGAAAACGCAATGTGGAATTTTGTGGATCAAAATACTTCGAGATTTATTCCCCTTTAATGAAGATATTTTTGTATGCCATACATATATTCCACCACCAGGCTCCAAAGTGATAAATCATGAGGAAACTGACTTCTTTGAACAATTAGAACACGGAATTTCATGATATAAAAATTTAGGAAAAGTATTTATTACCGGTGATTTAAACTGTCGAACATCAAGTCTGTCGGATATATTAGATTTTGACGAATATTTGGATGAAGAAGATGACTGTGAAATGTCCTTTCAAACTTATATACCACCAAGAGCAAATAGGGATCACGTGGTAGATGCGGGCGGAAGGCGTTTGTTATTGTTTTGTCAAATTGTCAATCTAATTATAGCGAACGGAAGAATTTATGGTGACAGTGATAGCGGTCACTTTACTTACTGTTCATTCAACGGTATGAGCACGGTAGATTATCTATTACTGAGCCCAAATGACATCCCGTGTCTGTCAGATTTCAAAGTTTTAGAATTTAATGAATTCTCAGACCATGCCCCTTTGTACATATCTTTCAAGCGAAAACAATTTGTGGTTAATCAAACCCAATCAAAATCTAATGCAAACATTTCCAGTGACCGAATTATTTTTGACAACGGTAAAGCGGCTATATTTAGAACTGAATTGCTAAATAATCATGCGTATTTACAACAACTAACTGATAGCGTAAACACTGGCCAGGTGGACAGTATAGTAAAAACATTTACAAATTTTATGTACGATAATAGTGCAAGTGTATTTGGAAAAAGGGTGCATAGCAAATCGAACGTAAATGAAAACTTGCCGAACAATAAATGGTTCAATGAAGACTGTTACAAGGCAAAAATTGAATTTAAACATGCACGAAATTTTTTCTTAAAGAATAAGAATGATGAAAATCGACGCAATTTTATATCAATGCGCACTAAGTACAACCGGATAAAACGCAATGCTAGACATAAATATAAATTTCGAGAGGGAAAAACGGTATGCGATTTAGCTAAAACAAAACCAAGGAGGTTTTGGAAGTCCATAAAAAATAAATACAAAAAGAAGTCGTTTAAATCGAATAATCTGACGGCCGAAAGCCTCTTAGATCATTTTAGCTCCGTATATGGAGGATCAGAAGAGCCATCTCAGTAACAAGAGCCAGACCTCGATAACGTAACTGACACTGAACTAGACTCAGAAATCACAGAAAATGAGATTAAAAAGCGCAAATTTATCAGCCTCTGATATGTGCGAAATGATAAGACCAAACAGTGTCTGAACAGTTTACGCAAGCTGATCGGAATACGTTGATAATACGCTATGTACACAGTATAAGTAACATGTTAATTACGCGTTGCATCAATCGATTATCGATCATAAAATCCGATATTACCTCCTATCAGTTATAGTAAAAGTTTGAAATGAACTCATCATGAAATAACCAAAGATAAATGCTAAAAATATAAATATCCAACATTCAATTTATGGAATTAGTTATTCACAGTTTGGGACATGACTTACAATATACATTTTAATTTAAACAATATAAATTGACCAATATGCAAACTGACTCAGACCAGCTTATTAACTTGCGAAAAAACTGGTCTGAGGCTATGATCAGTTAATAATTTTTGTTTTTGTCAATTTTAGTATTAGTTTGTATACGGTAAATACGGTAATGTAGTGAGGACACGTTTTCATAGGCGCTGTGGAAAATTCAAAATTTTTGCTGCTTATTTCGGACTTTTTGGACTTAAACTGGAACTGAGCTGATATGAGTGTTCTGTCTTCATGTCTACAAACAATTCAAAGGAAAAAAAGGATCCGCAACCTAGAAAGAAACGGAAAACAAAACGTAAGGCTAATTCGCCATTAAATGACAATGTACAATGCGGTGCAAATTCAAGCAGAACGGGTAATGACAGTGATGTAAACAAACAAGTGAGTACTGGTCTAAATAACTCTCAACCTTACAATTTCAATAGTCTGTACGGTCAAACACCAATTATGAACTTTACACAACAAGTGCCATTTAGTATGCAGCAGCCACAAACTATTGGAGCGCCAGTGCAGAATCAGGGTACCCCTACCCCAATGCAAAACACAACCCAGTATATGACCCCAACGCAGTGTCCGACTCAAGTTATGTCTTCCCAGCCCATGTATATGCCACCACCGGTGCCGACAGGGCCACCAAACTGGGCTCAGGAACTTATAAATGATGTAAAGCAGATTAAAATATCCATGTCAAAGCTAGAGAAAATCGAAAAGACCATGAACACAATTGTTACAAAAGTCACAGATCTAGAGACAAAGGTGAAGGATATAGACAAATCAGTTAACGATGTAGAAGGAGCATGTAGTTTTATCAGTAAAGAGAATGATGATCGCAAGAAAGAATTGCAAACAGCCAAGTCCGAAATCAACAAATTAAAAGAGAAGTGTGAATACATGGAAAAAAACACAAGTGAATTTGCCCAACAAAATGCTAAGTTAGAATCCAAAGTTTCAGATTTAGAGAGTAGATCCATGCGCGACAACTTAATGTTCCATGGGATTACCGAGATGCAAAACGAAGACTGTGAACAATTGATAAAACAGTTCTGCAGGGAAAAGTTAGAAGTGTCTGAAGCCCAAAACCTAACATTTGATAGAGTCCACCGTGTTGGCTATCAGAGAACAAATACAACAAGGCCTATTGTGGCAAAATTTCATTATTACAAGGAAAGGGAGGTAATTCGCTCAAAATCGTTTGAAAAATCCGAGCAGTTGAAACAGCAGAATTTAAGAGTAGGAGCTCAGTGGCCGCAGCAAGTCAGAGAGGCCAGGAAAACCCTATATCCTATAATGCTTCGTGAGAGACAAAAAGGAAACAATGTAAAATTTGTACGAGATAAGCTCTTCGTTAACGGTCAGGAATATGTCTTATCTCAGGACGAACGACAACCGCACACAGCAGCACGAAGATAAGGGGGTCAGGAGGAGCAGTTAAAGGTTATCGCATGGAATGTAAACGGTCTATACAGGAAACTTTCTGATATTGACTTTATACAATTTGTAAATAACTATGATTTATTACTTTTTTCCGAAACTTGGTTGACAAATAAAGAGTGCTGTAATTTAGAGATAGAAGGGTATAAATGCGAACACATTTTCGGAAATAAGTCTAGGAATACTAAGAAAGGGAGAGTAAGTGGTGGAATATCTGTGTATTATAAATCCTGCTTAAGCGATAAAATTAAGGTTATAGAGAAAACGCAATGTGGAATTTTGTGGATCAAAATACTTCGAGATTTATTCCCCTTTAATGAAGATATTTTTGTATGCCATACATATATTCCACCACCAGGCTCCAAAGTGATAAATCATGAGGAAACTGACTTCTTTGAACAATTAGAACACGGAATTTCATGATATAAAAATTTAGGAAAAGTATTTATTACCGGTGATTTAAACTGTCGAACATCAAGTCTGTCGGATATATTAGATTTTGACGAATATTTGGATGAAGAAGATGACTGTGAAATGTCCTTTCAAACTTATATACCACCAAGAGCAAATAGGGATCACGTGGTAGATGCGGGCGGAAGGCGTTTGTTATTGTTTTGTCAAATTGTCAATCTAATTATAGCGAACGGAAGAATTTATGGTGACAGTGATAGCGGTCACTTTACTTACTGTTCATTCAACGGTATGAGCACGGTAGATTATCTATTACTGAGCCCAAATGACATCCCGTGTCTGTCAGATTTCAAAGTTTTAGAATTTAATGAATTCTCAGACCATGCCCCTTTGTACATATCTTTCAAGCGAAAACAATTTGTGGTTAATCAAACCCAATCAAAATCTAATGCAAACATTTCCAGTGACCGAATTATTTTTGACAACGGTAAAGCGGCTATATTTAGAACTGAATTGCTAAATAATCATGCGTATTTACAACAACTAACTGATAGCGTAAACACTGGCCAGGTGGACAGTATAGTAAAAACATTTACAAATTTTATGTACGATAATAGTGCAAGTGTATTTGGAAAAAGGGTGCATAGCAAATCGAACGTAAATGAAAACTTGCCGAACAATAAATGGTTCAATGAAGACTGTTACAAGGCAAAAATTGAATTTAAACATGCACGAAATTTTTTCTTAAAGAATAAGAATGATGAAAATCGACGCAATTTTATATCAATGCGCACTAAGTACAACCGGATAAAACGCAATGCTAGACATAAATATAAATTTCGAGAGGGAAAAACGGTATGCGATTTAGCTAAAACAAAACCAAGGAGGTTTTGGAAGTCCATAAAAAATAAATACAAAAAGAAGTCGTTTAAATCGAATAATCTGACGGCCGAAAGCCTCTTAGATCATTTTAGCTCCGTATATGGAGGATCAGAAGAGCCATCTCAGTAACAAGAGCCAGACCTCGATAACGTAACTGACACTGAACTAGACTCAGAAATCACAGAAAATGAGATTAAAAATGCCGTATTTTCACAGAAAAATAACAAAAGCAGCGGCACTGATAATTTAAATGCGGAATTATTTAAATGTTCATACGACATCATTTCACCCTTTTTAGTAAAACTGTTTAACAGGTTATTTTCAAACGGTGAATATCCCATGGCATGGGCGGAGGGCATTATAGTGCCGATTTTAAAAAGTGGAAATCCTGACGAGCCGCATAATTATCGGGGAATCACTCTAATAAATATACTCGGTAAAATATACTCTCAGATTCTGTTGAACAGGCTTACGAAATGGTCCGAAAATTTCGAAAAAATATCGAATAACCAATTTGGCTTCCAAAAAGGCAAATCTACGGTCGATTGTATTTTTGCTTTTTATTCAATTGTATCAAAAGTTTTAAGTTCCGGAGATAAACTGTATTGCGTTTTTCTAGATTATGAAAAGGCGTTCGACCGGATTAATAGATCACTTTTATGGCATAAATTGAACTTTGAACATGTAAGTAGTAAATTAGTTCGTGCAATTAAATCAATGTATAATGTTGTGAAATCATGTATCAGATTTAATTCATCACATTCAAGCTATTTCATGTCACATATGGGTCTAAAACAAGGTGACCCCAGCTCCCCATTATTGTTTATGCTTTTTATAAACGATATTGTTGACAATATAAATGCTGATTTTGAAAATGTATTTACAATAGAAGAATTACGAATATTCATGTTACTTTACGCGGATGACGCTGTTGTATTCGCAAAGTCGCCAACGGTATTACAATCAATGCTAAATGATATTGAACTATATTGTGGAACCTGGGGCTTAAAAATAAATACCTCTAAAACGAAAGCAATGATATTTGAGAAAGGCCGACATACCAGTTACGATTTTTACCTGAATAACATAAAATTAGAAGTAGTTACATCTTTTAAATATCTCGGTATTCATTTTTTCAAAAACGGAAATTGGTTTAGGACACAGAAAAGACTTGCACAACATGCTTCATACGCTTTGCACAATTTATTTTCAATTTTTAATCAACTAGAACTACCGGATTCTCAAAAATGTAAACTATTTGATACGCTAGTTGGTTCAATACTTAATTATGGTTCGGAGGTGTGGGGAATGCATGAGGCCAAAGATGTGGAAATTATTCATACGAAGTTCTGTAGACGTATTTTAAATGTAAAAATGTCAACAAATTTATGCGGTCTGTATGGCGAATTAGGTAGGGTCCCTTTAAAGATTCAACGAAAATTAAATATGATTAAATATTGGATAAAACTGCTTAAACTTCAACAAAATGCTATCCCCAAGAAAATTTATCAGTTACTGAAAGACGATGCTAATAATAATATCTCATATAGCGGATCGAATTGGGCATTTCAAATTAAAAGTACATTGGAAAGCATCGGACTCGCTTTTATTTGGCACAATCAGTTGGAGATAGATATCCCGTTCGGTTTAATAAAACAAAGATTGGTGGACATGTATTATCAGAGTTGGTATTCAGAAATTAATAATTCAAATAGGCTTATAACGTACTGTAGATACAAACATGATTTTGAATTTGAAAATTATTTAGACTTTTTGAAAGAAAATAAATATAGAGTAGCGCTAGCTAGATTTAGGCTTTCGTCTCATGATTTATATATTGAGCAAGGCCGATATGATAATGTGCCAAGACATGAACGCATTTGTAAATGCTGTCGTATGAACGCTATAGAAAATGAATATCATTTTTTATTAGTATGTCCACTTTAAAGGGAGTTAAGATTAAAATATTTTAAACCATACTATTGCCATTGGCCAAATATACATAAATTCGATAGTTTAATGATGTCAAAAACAAAATCTACAATTTTGAATTTAGCTAGATTCGTATATTTCGCTTTCAAATTAAGGAAACAGTTTTGCAGTTGAGTATAGTCTGTATTTTAGTGTTATTTTGTATTTAAGTGAATAGTATATGTAGCTCCTCAGCAAACACATGATTTGAAAATGGTATTTCTGTGTAAGTGAAAAATTGTGTTCTCACTACGACTATACATGTGTAGGCTATAAACGTTCTTGTAAGGTTTAATGCTGAATAAATTTATTTGTATTTTGTATTTGTATAACCTAACCCGTTTAACTGATCCGAATTTCCGATCAAAATATTTTAAACATGTGTGATGAAATCAGGCTGTGCCTGTGCGCAAACCATTTAAAATTGGCAAGCTGTTCTCATGTTGTAATTTAATTTAGTTAGAATTAAAAACAGAAATACGAAGATACAAGGTACTAGTCAGCGGTCAAGGCCGGGCCACTTTTTTCTGGTCATTTTTCATAATTTTCCTCATACGAGCCGCGACAAGATAAACCAGCAAAGTGAAATGTGTACCCAGCGAAGACGCAGATCAGCCTAAGCAGCCACCCAGTCTTTGCTGTGCGATTAAAGAGTAGCTAATACTCTGAGCTACCTCCATGCCGATATTGAAGCCTCTGATCAGATTAGGCGGATGCACAGGCTGATCTGAGTCTTCGCTGGGCGCACATGCAGCTGTGTTTTGTCATGTCACGGCTCATTTAATTGTTTGCTAAAGTCATCGACTGAGAAGCCTACTGAGCCGCTGTTGTCTACACGCCATCTGTCTGAAGGTGTGAAATTCGGTCACATGTCTTGTCAAAACAATGCAATTTCAAAATTAACACTCGCTAAGGGCAATGAAAGTCAGAAATCGATATTCAATCCGATATGTATTAAAGATCGTCTTCTGATGATTTTTTAACCGTATGAAAATAGTAATTTTAGCTGCGTCGCAACAAAACGAACTCAGTGCCATAGCGCCCTGCGAAGTCTTAGATAAGCCTGGACAGGATAACCAATGGGCTAAGCTACCTCTTCGCGGACAGAGAAGACTATCAGACTGGGCGGATACACACGCTGATCTGGGTGTTAGCAGGGCGCACATGCCATTTTGTTTGTTTTGTCGTGTCGCGACTCATTTTTTTTTGTTCGCAGAAAAGGCAGCTTTTAAATACTAATCGTAAATATTTAAACTTAAATGTTTTAAATAACGCAGCTAAGCAGAAAACCGAAAGACGGCATATGCATAAAACTTTTGAACAGTTTTGTCAAAACAGAAAGTGAAAAGAAAAAAGTTGTTGAGTTGTGGTTTAACGTCCCAGAAAATAATATTTCAGTCATGTCGAGATAATGCCTCTGAATTTGTAGGACTACTAGAAAAACTTGGCCTGCGATAAATGACATTCAGGTGTAGCAGCCGCTGCCGCAGAAGCATCCATCAGGCAGCCAATATTTATTTCGCGAGCCCCAATGGGCGGGGCAAAAGAGAAAAAAAAAAAAAAAAAAAGGAAAAAAAAAACGTGGGTGGATGGATATCTGTATATCTGTATCAGGCTTAATGTGGGTGGATGGGTATCTGTATCAGGCTTACTCTTTCCATAAAGCTGAGACCGTCAAAGAGGGATCGAAATATCATAATTATAAGGATTATTGTTTTATGTTTTTGTTGTCAAAAACTTAAACGACCAATGATCAGATCTATTTTTCTCGCCAATCCTTACGAAATTGACCTAAACATGTGGAAAAAAGAGACTTATTACAACAAAAGTGAGCAAGTGAGAAAAGTAAATTGATTTGATCTGAGAAAAAGAAAACCCATATCGTTCGAAAAATTAAAATGTTTCCATCCAGCTCCTTCGTATTGTTATTATGCTGATAAAATTTTAAACACAGTGATGACAAAAAAACGGTTTCAGAGAAGTTCAACCCCTGTACGGATCCGGGGATATGGACATCGATATGACATTCCTAATATCGATTAATACCTATCGCTTCGCGGGTCTAAGGGAAATAACTGCATTCACATTAATACTCGCTCCAGGTAACAGGTAACCGATTACACTATTTAGCGCGTCTTGAAGACTAAAGCTCCAGCTGAGCCTAACGTACCAAAGTTGACCATGCCGTAAATTAGGTCAAGGTCAACGCAAGGTCATGATTTGTATAAACTTTGATGGGCCCGCATGCCCAATGCTACACACAAAGTTTTAAGGTCATAGGCCTTTTGGTTCTGGAGAAGAAGATTTTTGAAGTGTTTTTACCAAATATGGGCATGGCGGCCATCTTGGTCATGTGACCTGGACCAAATATATAAACTTTCGTTCCCCATCCCACTGAGACTCCATATGAAATTTGGCTTCAATCGGCCCAGTGGTTTCAGAGGAGATGTTTGAAAATCTTGTCGACGGATGGTCCGACGGAATGACCTTGACCTTTAGTGACATAATATCTTCATCTGGTCATTTAGTCAACCATGTATACCAAGTATTGTACCTTAGACTTAAATAGTTTCTGAGAAATCCACCGTTTAAGCGTTTTCCCATATAAAAGCCTAACGTACCAAAGTTGACCATGTCATAAATTAGGTCAAGGTCATCACAAGGTCATGATTTATATAAATTATGATGGGCCCGCATGCCCGATGCTACATACCCAGTTTCAAGGTCATAGGCCTTTTGGTTCTGGAGAAGAAGATTTTTGAAGGGTTTTTACCATATATGGGCGTGGCGGCCATCTTGGTCATGTGACCTGGACCAAATATATAAACTTTGGTTCCCCCATCCTGTAAAGGCTCAATATGAAATTTGGCTTCAATCCACCCACTGTTTTCTGAGAAGAAGATGTTTAAAATTGTGGACTCCGACGACGCCGACGACGACGAAGACGGACGACGGACCAAGTCTATACTATAAGCTCACCTTGACAGGTGAGCTAAAAAACATTATACTAGCATCGGGGGTTCTTGCGATATTATGTTCACAAGGGTCCATAGGTTTACAATACACTAAATAGTAAAAGGGGCATAACTCAAACAAAAATTCACGATTTTTTTCAAAAAGTTAATCAGGTCACCATGCCTTTGGCAATGTCATCCTGCAAAAAAACACGATTCTAGCATCAGGGGTTCTCGAGATATTTTGTTCACAAGGTCCCATAGGCTTACAATGCACTTAGTCGAAAAAGGGGCATAACTCAGTCAAAAATTCACGATTTTTTTTCAAAAGTTAATCAGGTCATCTGCACCTTGAGCAATGCCATCCTACAAAAACTCATGATCCTAGCATAAGCGGTTCTTGAGATATTTTGCTTACAAGCTACCATAGACTAAGTCGAAAAAGGGGCATAACTCTGAAAATATGTGACCGGCGGAAAAAAAAAGAAAAAATACGGGTCCGCTTATTTTTCATGTACACGCCACATATAAAATTTCAAGATCCTAGCATAAGCGGTTCTTGAGTTTCCCAGCTGCCCAAAAGCGTTACGGACAGACAGACGGACGGACGGACAGACAGACGGACGGACAGGCCCAAATCATATGCCCCCTCAACTTCTCCGAAGTTGGTGGCATAATAAACGAAAAAAGATCCAACCAGTCTAAACAAAGTTATGCTCAACACTAACATACGCTTAAGTTCTGGACAAACTACAGTTATGAATATATATGAAATTAGTTAATCATACAAGTCAGTACAAAAACATTTGAAACAAACCTGGACATCCATGTGTGTTACATTCTGCAATCTCAGTGCCAGAGCCTGGGCATTGTTTACCGCCGTTGCTAGGCGATGGATTGGTGCATTCTCTTGACCTTGATTTGGTACCAGTCCCACACGGTCTTGAGCATGAACTCCAAGTGCCGAAATCCGTCCATTTTCCATCAACTGAAAAAACACACCTCGAGCTACAAAGCGAGATTACATTCATCTATGATAGGGTTGAAGCCTTGACAAGAAAATATCAGACTTGTTTGGAAATAAGTTAGTCACATGCGAGGTGTGCCGAACTTGGGATATACTGAAAAAGAGCCAGTCATTTCCTTGCTGAATTCTCAAGGCCATCATTGGGTTTTTATCATAGTTAATACAACGGAAAACCTATTTAATTCATTAACGTTTTATTCAGGCCATTACTTCAAGAAAGTTTTCTTCAAATAGCTCTGTCATGTTAATGTCAGCGTATGCATGCATTTTAATGATTTGAAACCAATAAGAAATCTACACACAACACTGGCTATTAATTTCATATTCTGAATGCATTTTACATGCCAGATGATAAGTACTGTGTAACAAGTTTAGCTTTTGAAAAAGCTTGAGAGGTTATCCCTTAGCAAATGAATCTATAGGATGCAAGTGGTAAAGCAGAAAATTGGCAGCAGTACAAGTTAATTTTATTGTATTCTTAGATTTGTTGAAGCTGTAGGTAAGTGGCAAGTTTGACAGCTTTTTCTTTTTGTCTAGTGATTGCTTGTATCAGGTGAGCTTCAGTGCTATTAACTTTTGTTAGATGACCTGTACTGTTTAGTAATGGCTCTTCGTAAGTGGACTGTACTCTCTGGTAAGTGCTTGTTTTAGGCGAGATTCTTGTATTAGGCGAGATGAAGTGTTTTTACAGCTCATGTCTTAGCAATGCTGGAAGGGACCCTGCAGCTGTGTGCGCCAAACTATGGGAGAAAATACCGGCAAATAGTGGAACCTGTAGTTAGCGTTAATCAAGCAGAACTTGTTATTGATCTATACTGTTAAGTGATAACTGAACTTTCAGGTAACTGTTTGTATACATGGTATAGGGTGAGGTAAAGTGTTTTAAGATATAAGCTATAAAGATCATGCATTAGCGATGCTGGCGAGAACCCTATAGCAGGGTGTGCCAAATGTAGAAGTATCGGGAAATAGTGGGACCTGTATTTTAGCAAAAGGAAACGGCGTACAAATCGAGTACGAATTCCTATCTTAATATGGTTATCCCCGAGGGGATAACCAATAAGGTCGGGCTGTATTTAGTACTGATTGACATATTGAGACAGCTTTCAGAGCCTTGGCCGAGACAGCAGGCTGGACAAAAAAAAAATAAAAAAATCAGACATCTGTAGAAAGGAACAGTCGTGTCTGATAAATGAGAAATACGTGTACATGGACCTGTAATATTCTTTTTGGTCAAAACATGTAAATTCGCAAAATAAAGGACAAAAGAAAAGACAACGAACAAAACCCTGAGAAGTAAATAAAGCAAAGGTAAGTTAACTTTGCTTTATTTACTTCTCAGCGCTTTTGTTCCTTTTGTTTTTACTGTAACACCTCTGCAAATTATTTACGTCCAGTTTTCTTTACTTTATAAAGGAAAGAACCCCAGTGATCTCTCCATTCAGGCTGTACATGTCAGTTAAGATTAACCTGGAAAATTCGGGTTAAAATATAGAAAAAAGCAATCACTTCCAAAGAAGTGTAGTCTATAGTGGTAAGCCTCTATTGTTATTAGATAATATAGTTATCATGTTATGTATGTTTAAAGCAAAGAAACTTAAAAAAAATGAAATTCCACGGAAAGGATCTAAATACCAGTTCTACGCCAGTTTGATTTACGACTTAGCACAGATACCAGTGATTTGAGATAAGAAGACTTGAAATGGCAAGAAAAAAATAAAAGTGTCCAAACTATAGTCAACTCCCGATATCTCGAACACTGGTATCTCAAAGTATCTGCTTGTATCAAAGAATATATATTTTTTTATTTACATTTCAACTTCTGATATCTAAAACTACTGATATCTCAAAGTAAATTTTCTGGTACCAGAAAAATTACTTTGAGATATCAGTAGTTTGAGAAGAATTTCGACTTCTAGATATCCAGAGTTGACTGTATATTCTCTGATGTAAGAGGGTACTTTGAGATATCAGTGTCTGAGATACCGAGAGTCAAAAGTATGTTCAAAGACAATTGAAAAAATGTATATTAACCTGGACATTCCTGAGTGTTACATGCTGCAATTTCTGTTTTACTACCCTGACAGTCGTTACCACCGTTGCTAGGCACGGGATTAGTGCACTCCCTTGACCTTGACTTAATACCAGTCCCACATGATTCTGAGCACGAACCCCAAGGGCCAAACTCCGTCCATCCACCATCAACTACAACAAACTTTAGAGATTAACCGCAAAATATATTACCTCTCTGAATTAAAATAGGCTAGAGAAATACGTACTACCCAGAATATTTAACAGATATGAGCCGCGGCGTGACAAAACCAACAATGTGGTTGTGCGCCCAGCGCAGACTCAGATCAGCCTGGGCATCCGCCCAGTCTGATCAGAGTCTTCGCTGTCCGCATGGAGCTAGCTTAGACCCTTAGCTACCTTTTAAGCGCTTAGCGAAGAGTCTGATCAGACCAAGCAGATGCCCAGGCTGATCTGAGTCTGCGCTGGGCGGACGACCACATTGTTGGTTTTCTCGTGTCGCGGCTCATATAGTCAAGATAAGTAACCCTTTACAAAGGAAAGTATGACTTATTGCCGAAATACTCCTTATTAACAGGTACAGTTGTTCAAAACTAACGACCTCGTAAGTCTTTTCAAAAGTACTGTACGCAAAAGCCAAAAAAAAAAAAAAAAAAGAATGGGGGGAACTTTTGCAGTGAAAAGACTTCTCTCATTTTTTTCATCAAAAATATATGCCCTCTTGAATTTATGTGTAATTGAAGAGTTAAGCTAACGATGCTTTGACCAACCGGGCCCAGATATTTAAGAAAGAATGAGTGTGCTGAAAACTCCATCAAAACGTACTAACCAAAACTACTGACTATTATTTTTTCATTTATTTATTTATTTAATAATTTTATTTTATTTTATTTATTTATTGTTTTTGCAAATTTATAAGGTTTTTTAGCCATGTCTACTGTTTTTATTAAAGCTTTATTTGTATAATGTTATTTGATTCCAATAGTTATCACACAATTCTGGTGCAAAATATTTGATTTTTTTCTATAGACGATGTAAATTTTCCTTCTCAATCTATATTAGGAGGACAATATGAACTTTTTTAATAAGAAAATTATAGCTTATGCCTATCAACATAATGACAACCGCAAAAATCACCTAGAACACAGGGTATAATCGATTCCGCTAATTTTCGCTTCCTGCAGAGACTGTACATCATATTTGGCTTCCGCCGAGACTGTCCGCGAACTCTTGCTTCCTGCGGAGACTACTGTCCTCGAGAAGTGGCTTCCTGCCGAGACTGTCCGCGTGATTCTACTTCCTGCCGAGAGCCTCGGCAGGAAGCAGAATCACACGGACAGTCACTGCAGGAAGCCATTTATCATGTACAGAAGTCTCGGCAGGACGCAATAGTTCGCGGACAGTCTCGGCGGAAGCCAAATATGATGTACAGTCTCTGCAGGAAGCGAAAATTAGCGGAATCGATTATACCCTGTGTAGAATATAACTGAGTCTTTGCGTTACGCCCTGCAACTATGTTGGTTTTGTTGTGTTGCGGCTCAAATACTGGAACTATTCTGACAAAGGCCCATAGATAAAAATGATGGCGGAAAATAATGATAAAATGCAACCAAAACACGTCATGTACGATATATACACGGTCGTGCTCTAAAGTTCTGAACGGAAATACCGTACAAAATTTGGGGCAAAGCAATGTAGGGATACAGGAAAAAATTCATTCATTATAAAGTCAGCAAAACGACGAATTTAGTTACCTGGACATTCCTGTGTGTTACATGCTGCAGTTTCTGAGTCCATACCCGGACAGTCATTACCACCATTGCTGGGTGCTGGATTGGTGCACTCTCTCGATCTTGAAGTAGTACCAGGCCCACAAGATTTGGAGCATGAACTCCAAGCGCTAAACTCCGTCCATCCGCCATCAACTGAAAACCGAATTGTGGGATGTTTCGCAGGATAAAACTATATGAGCTTAACTTACAATGGCAAGAGAATACAAAAAATTTCGGAAAGAAAATGAGAAAAGAAAGCAATTTAACCTGATAGCACTACAAGGTATAAAATATATACTCTGCTCAGAACAAAATAAACATAAAAAATAGATGAAAATAAGTAAAATGTGTACAAAGTTGAAGTTCCATTCAATCTACTGAAAAAAATGAAATTACGGTGTATCTAGGGTTACACCAATTAGTTAACAGCAGCATAAGCATTCAGCCAGACTTGATATAACGATTCAGGATTCAGAATTCGTTCGACGCCGAGAAAGTTTTTCTCGTGCTAAGACAAAAAGTGCACCACTAACTTGTGAGAGGCTTACTTGCTTTCTCGGCGTCGAACGAAAACTGAATCGTTATATCAAGTCTGGCTGAATGCCTATGTCTGGAATTCGCTAGATTTAGAAAAGTTTGTATTTCTGAATTAATGTAAATATTTTCATTATCAGAGGAAAGCTCTCTGTAAACCCAATTAAATGATGCGGGAGTCAATGTTGTTTACAATGTCAATAATTAAGAAATGAATGTTATTTTTTTAAAGTTTACTGAAGTATAAACTACATCGGGTCACGAGCAAAGTAAGTGAACCCCGAAGGGGTTTACGTAAACTTTGCTCGTGACCCGATGTAGTTTATACTTCAGTAAACGTTCAAAAAATAATATTCATTCCTTATATTTATATTATTAAACGATGCTTTTGATCAATAAAAAAATAAACAAAAATAAGAAATACATATATAAGAATCGTTTTAAAAACATTACCGGCCGAATTTTGCAATAGTTTGGAACAGCCGCATTGTCACTGCCTACCAGTAAATTCCACCTCCTGTTGTAGATTGCACGTGCAAGTAGGCGTAGCGAGCTGTCACTCGATGTTTACTAGCCATTCAAGTACATGGCATGTTGAAGATTGCACGTGCTATTTAGTGGGATGAGCTGTCACTCTGAAGCGCGTGACACAATGTAATTATTGACTTGTAAAAACATTGACTCCCGCATCACTTAATTGGGTTTCAGAGAGCTTTGCAGTGATAATGTAAATATTTACGTTGTGCCACGTGCTTTTGAGTGACAGCTCACCTCACTAACTAGCACGTGGAATCTACAACATGTCATGTACTTGAGTGGCTAGCAAACATTGAGTGACAGCTCGCTACGCCTACTTGCACGTGAAATCTACAGCAGGAGGTGAAATTTACTGGCAGGCAGTGACGATGTGGCTGTTCCAAACTATTGCAAAATTCGGCCGATAATGTTTTCAAAAGGATGTTTTAACTTTTTTTGTTTATCTTTTAATTGATCAAAAGCTTCGTTTAATAAATATAAATGTATGGAATAAACGTTATTTTTTAAAACGTTTACTGATGTATAAACTACATCGGGTCCCGAGCAAAGTTTACGTGAACCCCTTCGGGATTCACTTACTTTGCTCGTGACCCGATGTATTTATACTTCAGTAAACGTTAAATAAATAACATTCATTCCTTCAATAATACTTAGGTGTTCTTTGCCTCCAGCCTGGTATTATATAAGCAGATAAAGCCGTGCAGTCACATTCAAAATTGAATGTATGCTCGATCTAAATGACTAACGCTCAACACTGACAAACTGAGAAGACCTGGACTAAATGAGCCGCGACACGAGAAAACCAACAATGTGGTTGTGCGCCCAGCGCAGACTCAGATCAGCCTGGGCCTTTGCCTAGTTTGGTCAGACTCATTGTTAAGTGCTCAAAGGGTAGCTAAGGGTCTAAGCTACCTCTATGCGGACAGCGAAGACTCTGATCAGAGTTGGCGGATGCCCAGGCTGATCTGAGTCTGCGTTGGCCGCACGACCACATTGTTGGTTTTGTCGTGTCGCGGCTCAAATACTGTTATGAAATGTAAAATCTGCAAGTCTTCTTGAGAAACAGAACACTCATCATACAAGTCACTACAAGGACGATTGAAATGAACCTGGACATCCCTGTGTGTTACATTCTGCAAATTCAGTGTTAGAACCCGGACATTCGTTACCACCGTTGCTAGGCGACGGGTTGGTGCATGCTCTTGATCTTGACTTAGTACCAGTCCCACAAGGTTTTGAGCATGAACTCCAAGTGCCAAACTCCGTCCATTTGCCATGAACTGAAAAGCAACTTTCGATCTTTAGATACGTGCAGGGGCGTAACTAGGGGCAATTTCATAATACGCACAACCGTGTTTTATTCTCTACTTCTTGAAGGGAAAGCTAGTATTTCAGCCACTTTGGTAATCGGTATTGAAATCTTGTCTAATTTATAAATTTTCAGCATGCAAATATGCAGGTGCGTTTTGAAATTTTGTCAATTTTGACAAAATTTCAATACGCACTTGCGTATTTGCCGTATAGGTAGCTACGCCCTTGATGTGTATTACCTTCGAACCAAAATATGTAAATTTGAATAAAGAAATAAAAGAACTAAGTCATGAGAAATAAACTTAACAAAGGTAAGTATCTTTGCTGTGAACATTTACAAACTATTAACGTCCATTTAATCTATATTATAAAGAGAGGTAGTCTAGTTATTTCTCCCTTCCAGGCGGTACACATTAGACGCGATTAATCTGACATATTCGGTTTAAAGCAATCACATCCAAAGAGTAGTAGCCTTTAAAGGTAAATGTCTTTTGTTTTATACCTTATCTGTCATGCTCTTTATATTTAAGGCACGGGTATTAAAAGAACAAATCATTAGAAAGCCAAAATAAATTAACACCAATCCGACACCGGTACTAACCATTAATTTCTTTGACGTTGCTTGATCAATTTTGCAAACAGCCTTAATATCTTGATACAATCTTAGATTTGATACAAATACAGACAGTTTATTTCGTAAACAGGCAATGGTCATGGCGCATAACGGGAAATAGTGTATTTCAGTAACATTACTAGTTGTAAGGCGATACGAGCGGACAGCCATATGGACATAAGATATAGAGGTCATAGAGACAACACGATTCTCAAACACTAGTGAGTTTGCCAATGTGATATAACGCCGCCAAAGGACGTATTCAAATGTCCCGGAAAACTACGTTTCGTAAATGTTTAGCGAAAACAGTCAAATCTGAATGGAGTGATGATTGTATAAGTTTGTTCAAGGAAGACTGAAATAAATCTATTAACCTGGACATGGCTGTGTGTTACATGCTGCAATTTCTGTGCTACTACCCTGACAGTCGTTACCACCATTGCTAGGCACCGGATTAGTGCACTCCCTTGACCTTGATTTAGTACCAGTCCCACAAGATTCAGAGCATGAACTCCAAGTGCTGAACTCTGTCCATCCGCCAGCAACTGAAAACAAAATTTAGACTGAGATGTATCACAAAATCGTTTACTTCCATAAGAATCAATAGCCAATGAAGCATGTATTATGCAAAATTCAGAAACAAAGCATTTCATTAAAACTGCCTCCATTCTGTAATATTTACTGCCGTTATCTGTATATAAGTTAACCAGAGGACCATTGGTCCTGTAGCTCACCTGAGTCCATTCATCCTCAGCACTAAAGAGTAAGGAACTCTAAAGTAAATTGTACAATATGGCCTAATTTAAACTTTGACTGAGTTGTTATGCTTGCCCTAGTTAATATTAGCAAGTTTGATGAAACATATTTGTAAAACGTTTTGCCTAAATATTGCAGTAACACAGAAATAAATGCCAATTTGCACTTTTCCCAATACAAGTCTATGGAAACTTTAAAATGCCATAGCAATGAAACCATGTGGGCAACAATAATAAATAAAACAATATTTATGTAGTGCTAATGTCATGGGCATGCCATGTATGCAAAGAATCAGCTTCATCCCCCAATATGGTTTGAGGAAAAGATTTTTGAATATTTTTTCGAAAAATTTTCCTTTATGTTGCCATGGCAACAAATCAGATTTGGTGATTTGGCCAAAATTAATATGAATCATAAAGGACTACTCGAGAAACATTTCTGTAGAAAAAAAATCCAAATAACTGCAGTGAGATAGCTAAAATTGCGGATTTCCATTTTTCCCATTATAAGTCAATGGAAACTATAAGTTGCCATAGCAACCAAACTGCTAAAGCAATTGCCATGAAAAACAATTATTCTGTAGAGGCTAGTACTCAAATCCTTTCTGTAAAGTTTCAGCTTTATCAACCACATAGTTTCTGTGTAGATGATTTTTTAATATTTTTCTATTTTTAACCATTTGGTTGCAATGGCAACCAGCCAAATTGTGCAATTTGCATAAATCTAATAAGACTGGTTGAGGACTACTCAAGGAACATTTCTATAAAAGTTTTTTCAAAATATCTTCAGTGACATAGCAATAAATGCAAATATTCCATTTTGCCATTATAAGTCAATGGCAAATTGGTAACTGTAAGTTGCCATAGCAACCAAACTGCTAGAGCAACTGCCAAGAAAAACAGTATTTTTATAGAGGCTAGTACTAAGATTCTTTCTGTGAAGCTTAAGCTTTATTGGTTGCATAGTTTCTGAGGAGAAGATTTTTGAATTTTTTTACCCTTAGGTTACCATGGCAACCAGCCAAATTGTGTAATTTATAAAAATTTCATGTGGTTGATAAAGGACTACTCAAGGAACATTTCTGTAAAAGATTTGTCAAAATATCTACAGAGACATAGCATTAAATGCAAATTTTCAATTTTTCCCATACAAGTCAATGGAAACTTTAAGTTGCCATAGCAACCAAAGTTCCAAAGGGATTTGGATAAAAAACAGTATTATTGATTCCCCCTGCCTATAGATGCTGTATATGAAATTTGGTAACAATGGGCCTTGTAGTTTCAGAGGAGATGTCGTTTGAAAACATTGACAGACGGACGACGGACGACAGACGACGGACGACGGACGACGGACGACGGATGCCTGCCTATACTATAAGCTCACCTGTGAGCCTTCGGCTCAGGTGAGCTAAAAATTAGGTAATCACCGAATGAGTCTATCTCCATTTATCCGGACCAAAATAACAAATCTGATATAAAATGTAAAAAGCGAGAACCTCTAAAGACTTCGCTTTGTACCAAATCTGCCTTGCAACGATTAACGTCCAAACCAGTGAATTGCGAAGTTAATAAAAAAAAAAAAGAAAAACCAACAGAAAACATACGTCATACCTTTTTCGATTTAAAACGAAACATAATTTTATCAGACATCTATGGTGTACCAAGAGGGTCAAAAGCACCGATACGGGTCGACCCGTATTTCAGATACGGGTCGACCCGTAAATTTGCGTGTCGACCCGTATATTTACGTATAATACGAGTCGACCCGTAAAAATACGGGTCGATTTACCGGTCGATCCCTATTTTACGGGTCTACTTGCATTTACGGGTCGACCGGTTTCTTAAATACGGGTCCACCCGTAAATATACGGGTCGTCCCGTAAATATACGGTCCACTAATGGCCAGGATTGCAAAGCCATCAAGTGAAATTGTTTGAAAAAGAAAATCGAAAAAAAGTGTGATCATTCCATCATAAACACAAAACTAAATTATTTGAGAATAAATTACATGTTTGAGAAAATCATACTTTTCCATTATATGAATTTCAAGTAGCATCTCTTGAGCATGGCAAATAGTGTTTGCCATTCTCCGCCAATTTTCCAATGACGTTACAAACTTAAAGTCTTTCAACAGAAACTTCCGATTTTCTCAAACGACCAATTATTCTCCAGTCATGTAATTCCGTGTTAGTAGTGAAAACAATAGTTCTACTTATGATAAGGGCAATACTAGGTAGAGTCGGGTAACTTCGGACAGTGGTAAATTCGGACATACCAATTGCAAACAGTGAAAATCCAGATGAGACGGCTCATCATGAGCCGTCTCATCAGGATTTTCACTGTTTGTCCAGTTAAATTTGTTTTATTTCCAAACAAGTGACATGTAAGGAAACAATGTCACTGTCCGAAGTTACCCGCAGTCCGAATTTACCCGACTTTGCCCTAGATAATTACGGCACAAACCTCATCAGTTATTCTCGAACTAATCTGACAATAAATGTTACAAAAGACCTAAACAGCCCTCAGTCACCAGTATTAACAATGATTTCGTAAAAATCAGTGATACAAAAAGGTGCCCGAACGGCATCACGCGCAACACAGTACTATTAAGTTCTTAAAATAATTACAATAATTATTATTACAGATTTTCAGGGAAAGAAAGATGAAATATATATAAATACACTCATTTTACGGGACAACAAAAGGACGACTGAAACTAACCTGGACATTCCTGTGTGTTACATTCCGCAGTTTCTGTAGTATTGTCTTGACATTCGTTGCCACCGTTGCTAGGCGCCGGGTTGCAACACTCTCTTGACCTTGAAGTAGTACCAGTTCCACAAGATTTTGAACAGGGACTCCAAGCGCTGAACTCCGTCCATCTTACCATCAACTGAAAAACAATTTTTAGATATTCCGCAAGATATAGAGGATATTTGACTTTTTCAGTGTAAGATCGAATTTTATTTCACCGAATGAACACCAAAAGCAGTATTTTCACGAGTGGCGAAGCCACGAGTGAAAATACCACTTTTGGTGTTCATGAGTGAAATAAAAATTCATCTTACACTCAGTTCTAGGAACAGCCACAGATTCTCTCTGGCAGAAGCCTTCTCACTCTAATTACCTCATGCAGAGATAATAGACTGAAGTAGCAATAAAGTCATCAGCATCTAATTAATAGCTGACCACAGATGAACACATGTGATATAACCTGTTTAACTATCTACACAGTCAGCTGAACTGAAGATACATTTTTGACTCAGGTTATGAAAAAAATGGATAAAGAGGCATCTTGCCACTTGAAGAAAATTAATTTCAAATATTTTCAGTCAGCTATCAGATCCCAGAATAAGATCAGTCTATCTTTTCTAAGTTAGGCTCCTAGGCTTTTTTTCTGTATGCCTTAATCATTTTTAATGTCATAGTACTTAACGTCTAGCTCATTAAAAAATACTATTTAATGCGAAATGACTAGCTTATTTTTTTCAAAAAATAACATTTAATGCGAAATGAAAAAAATGCAACAGTGTTTTTTTTAACACTTGCACAACAAACATATAATTTGAAAGACAACAGCAACAAAACCTGTCACCGGACAAAATCTGTCTGCAAAATTAAAAAAAATCTGTCCAAGCTACATCATATTGAGAATTCAAAGACTGGAGAGCAAACAATGTAAATCCAGATGAAGCGATTCATTATGAGCTGCCTGATCTGGGTCTAAGCTGTTTGCAATAACTACTTTCGTTTTTAATGTGTTTTGATTAATAGTGAGTGAGTGAACACAGGTTTAACGTCACACAAAACAAAGGGACCCCAATTTAAAGTCACGTGTGAAAGACCGGATGAGCGAGGGACTGAAGCTGAGACATATGGATTGGTGTAATATACCGGTATACTACAACCGCTCCTGTTAGATAAACACGATAAGGTCACTTCCAAAAAAAAGAGAACAGAATAGAAATAAAAATGAAACTAAAAATGTGTAAGACACAGATACAGATATGATGCCCCCGTGTTGTCTCTGTAACCCCCCCTCCTCCACCCATACCCCACTTCTGCACTTCAATAGCCCATGTGCATATGATTAATATGTTAAAACTGTTGACAAGGTTAATTGTAAAAACTTGTTATACTTTATTTGCACACCAACAGCTTGCAATTTTTTTTCAAGTTTCAGAAAGCTGTAATTTGATTAAAAATGATTTTTCTCATTGAGAAAGAACATGCATTTCTCTATGCAAAGTTCCTTAGTAAGTTAAAAACTGTGGATGATTTTGTCACCCCTGCGAGAAGCCATAAAATCTTAAAGTTTGAAACAGCCCAATAAATTTTATAAAATATTAATTTCTTGTTCACTTCAAAACGTCACGTGCACATCTTCAGTATATATGTCTGGGAAAAAACCGTGCAATATTTCAAATTGATAGCTTAAAAACTCAAAGAGGAGCTGATTCTACAACCTTGCAATCCTGTATTTACCAGAACCTGTAAAATTTCAAAGTTTGAAACAGCCCTAAATTTGTCCAAACTATGTTTTTCTTTTCAAAAAAGTATATGCCCAGCTTCAATATATCTGTGACAGCTGTACAATGTTCCGATTTGATAGCTTAAAAACTGTGGAAGCAAACAGATTAGGCATGGCGGACTGACAGATGACTAGACAGAAGAACAGGGATATAAAAAATATGGCCCCCCCCCCCGAAATTTGTCACCCCTGAGGCATAAAAAGAATGGTCCCATGCAAATAGTATGTACACAGATAAACCTGCACATCTGCACTTAGTACTGGTTAACCGCTTAGGAGGTCTAAGCCTGCCCAGGAATAGTGTGGTTAGGTTAACTGACCGTCCCAACATGACCTTAGTTGTTTACCATGGACGTTAAGCATCAAATCAACCAACCAACATCTTCATAAACTGAGCATTGTATCCATTTTCATGTTGTGGCATCTAGAGGATTTATAAACTGTTTACCCAAACTGTCAAGGCTGCTAGCACATGCCGGAAGGTATTTTTTCGTATACTGCCACCAAACATACAATTTGATAATATAGCATTTTATTTTTCATTTTAAAAGTTTGTATAGAAGGCTAACTTTTTACTTGAGCATACTGGTCATTGTCTTTGGGGAATCACAAGGGATAAAACCAGCTTGAAAAGAGCAAACAAAAGATTTTTCTTGTATGAAGACAACCTCTTGCAGTTAATCTTTTGTCTTTAAATTCTTTTTATTTTGTCTCTTTACATGTTCTCTCTCTGTAACTATGAATACTGAAAACTCTGAATCTGAAACTGTGTTGGACTTTATCAAACATGTACTATCAACACAGATGAGGGAATCGTACTAATTAAGACAGGACCAGCAGAGGCCCCCTGCCATTTTATGGCTCCTGTTGCAGCAAGAACCTAATTGCCTCAGCAGTTTTATGATAGCTCAAATTTAGCTATGACTATGTGGCCTTTCCTAGAACTGCACTGAACAAGTCAAATTTTCTATTTCTTTTATGCTTGAAAATCGCAATATTTCTGTTTATTCAAGAGCGTCAGCCATCACGACTGAAACGCAACCTTTCTTTCTAGCCGTTTTGCGTCAAATTTGATGCTTCCAGCGTGTTTATTGGGTATAATACTGGTTGTAAACAGAGTTTGCAACTGAAAAATAGCTTTAAATATCACTTTGATGAACAGATCTCAAAAAATTTGCCATAAAAGAATTCCTACAGGAGACTTAGGCGGCCTGACGTCGCGTGCAGTAACAATGTTACGTTGGCGCTTTAAGTGACGTCATTAACGTCGTAATGACGTGCAAACATGCGTGACATAATTTTTGTCAAGCCAGATAAGATTTACCTAACCCTTTCAGTGCCAAACGTCATTTCTGGACGCGGAGACGTCGGGCTAATTACGTTTGTTTATGTTTATTGGACCAACATAACGTTGCGCGTCTGACGTAACGTCACTTGTGTTAGCGCGCAAATACTGTGGGCCGATCGAAAAATTAGAAAAAATAGAAATCAGCAATAACAGAAAAAAAAAATAAATGTTTTAGGTAAGTAAATCAAAGATAACAAACCATCAAACCCTGCCGGAAATACGATATTGTAATAGTTTATGATCATGAATTTCTGACAACTGCCGCACGAAGAAGTGAGTCGCTATTAGAGGCGCTCGGGTATGGTGCAGAAAGTTGCGGATTCGCATCTAAGTTGGGCCAGCCAGGACTACAATCTCTAACGACGCAGTAGTAAATATGCACCTGTTTCGAATTAGTGAAATGATAAAGACAGCGAAAAGAGAGCAAAGGGCTCCGCCTTATATGTTGTGACCTAGATACAGTGGCCTCTAATACACATCAGGTAGCATGTCAATTTTGGATAAGCGATGTGTGTGTGTGTGTGTGTGTGAGAGAGAGAGATCTCAGGATACAATGGGAGAGAGAGAGATCTCAGGGTACAATGGGAAAGGGCATGGAGTCTCTATCTCTCTCTCTCTCTCTGAAATGCATTCGATTGAACATGAGAGAGAGAGAGAGAACTCAGGATACGATGGGAGGAGGGCATGGGGGTCTCTTTCTCTCTCTAAATACACTTTGTCTAAATACAGCAGACTGAACATGAGAGAGAATCTGTGTATGCAAATAGCCCACTTTTACCGATGTTATAATTTTTTTCTGCCACAGTTACAGCTGGAGTCAATTTTTGAAAAAAAAAAAAAAAAATATTCTATTATCAATATTCTTCTATATCTCCTTCAGTTATAAATGGATTATTATCAAGCTTTGAAATAATGTCCGTAGCTGTCTGTTGTAGATCTTGTTCCATCGGGTTCTGATCAGACTCTATCTGCTTGAGTTACAGACCTTAATCAGTCCCGTGAGATAACTATTGTTGTCGATGTAAGAGGGCAATTCCCCAAACCCAAATCCCCTTTTCCCTACGGAAAAAATAGCTATAGGAAAGACGACAAATTAGGGGGATAAGCTCTATTTCATAAAGCCACTTTTCTCCCATACACAAAATTGGTCATTATAGAACTTGGTATATATAATAGGATTTCTAGTTTTCAGCATAGCTGAATTCAGTTGGTTGTTGGTTGATTTGATGCTTAAAATCAGTACTAAGTGCACATACTTTCGCCAGTAACAGACAACTGCCCTTCTTGTATCAGCGGAAGGAGAAACGAAATTATGTGGCCAGACCGGGATTCGAACCCAGGACCTCTGACTTACGAGTCAGGTGCCCTACCGATTGCGCTACCCGGCCCGGCGCAGCTGAATTCAGAGAGATAGGCGTAGAGATACGCACACGCATTCTAGCATATTGGCCCATACACAGGAACGTCTTCATGCCCACGTCATACCGTTTCTTTCATGCTTGGCAATACATGTAGCTGCAGAAGTAAAGAACTTGAAAGCACTTTTGATCTTTTCCTCACCATTTTATTCTTCCCAGACAGCGTGACAGACAGACATATACAAAAGAGCGCATAAGTCTTACTTTCCACTAAAACAACTTTTTCCGTGATTGATTGATTGATTTGATGCTTAAAGGTAGGTTCCTGGGCTAGCGATGTCAATTATGTCCACAAAATAATTTCGTCTTTTTCTGAGCAGTATTGAATTCTCTTATTTTTCTGAATTTGTTGCTACTGAGAAACTCGTCAGATGTAGAAGAAAATAGTCGTTTTCCCTTTTGGTTTATTTTCTTTCGTTGGAATTCCAGTTCTAAAAATAACTATGTTTATTATGTCTATAAGTGCGCGATTTCTGATGCCATTCTCCAAAGGTCAATTTTCCCTTGACGTGAGCTCTCCTAGAGGTCCTGGCATGGCGGATGGGTTAAAACTATCCCAAAATGCAATGCAGCATGACATAAGCTGCATTATCTATTTTTGGCGCGAACTAAAAATAGCGCTAACTGGTGTGCGAAGCAGAGTTAGGAAATCCCTTGCAAAACAACTTTTCTAATATTTTTTTTATTTACACTTTTTAGTGAAACTTATCAATTCCCTTTTATAAGTGTTTTCCAACAACTTGGATGAAAGTTCATCAAAATTATGAGGCATTCCAAAGTACAGGAACCTACCTTTAACGTCCACGGTAAACAGCTATGGTCATGTCAGGACGGTCAGTTAACCTAACCACACTGTTCCTGGGCAGGCTTAGACCTCCTAAGCGGTTAACCAGTACTAAGTGCACATACTTTCGCCAGTAACTGACAACTGTCCTTCTTGAACCAGCGGAAGGAGAAACGAAAGTATGTGGCCAGACCGAGTTTCGAACCCAGGACCTCTGCCTTATGAGTCAGGTGCCCTACCGATTGCGCTACGCGGCCCGGCCAACTTTTTCCGTGATCGCTATTTATGCTCTTACACACATACCTACAATCGCAAATATGAACACACACACATACGCATGCAAAGGCGAAGGTGGACATTTTGCGTTTTGTCCCGTCGTGCTTGTTCCAGCATACCATGGGCGTAACTGCCTATACGCAAACACGCAGGTGTGTAATAAAATTTTGTCAAACTGTCAAAATTTCCACACGCACCAGCATATTCTATGACGATGGAATTTTGTAAATTGGTCAAAATTTCAATAGTAATTGGAAACAGACGCGACTACATGAAATATCTTTGGGGCTTAAACTCTACTTCTCGCCCTCAAGCATGATTGTGCGTAATATGTATAGGGCCTTAGTTAAGCCTCTGCGTGGTCACGGTCCCCGGATACGAAACCGGCATGACAGCCACATTTCCTCGGTGTAAGTTGTGCTTTGTATGTAATGTTCAGGTTCGCCGGTTTTGAGGGCGGGATGTGGAATTACATTGTATTAATTCCTGATCATTGCCTATCTTTTTACTTTGAGGGGGCAGATGCCACAGCCGATATTCAGCGACATTTCTACCACCGACCACCCTCGATACCACTTATTCCAGCTCCACGAGCTCGAGACACACTCGGTGCGGATTAACATGGTTATTGAATTGAGATATTAATTGGACATGTGTCGGCCGGGTGGGAGTCGAACCCACGACTCCATGGGTGAAAAGTGAAGTTTCAGTCTACCACGCAAGGTACTCTGCTGCACGCACGCACAGGTGGACGCTCGCACAAACACATGTATACACATTCATGTGCGCACAACCATGTACACACATACCCGTATATGGCAGACACGGAAAGAGTTATCTCCCCAAAACAAAAATAAGACAGACTGATAGAAACAGCATCTATTTTTCGGCGGAGTTTTTGGACCGATACTCGCATTTCTGTTTTTAATTTTAACTTTACTACTTCACTGTTATAAGAATTGAGGGAGCAAATTCCACCGTAAACATTTTTTTTGCAGCCATGTTACCAAGGAAAATCCTTTACAGGGGAGACAAAACGGCTGCGCAAAAAAGTAAAGTAGAGTTTCCCTGCGGAAAATTGGCTGTAGTCATTTTCCAGGGATTATTCTACTATACATCCATTTTTCCGATGGGTAATTACTTTTATGGGAAAGTAATGGAGAGAGACTATTATGAGGTCGGGGTGCTACTCCGTCTCGGGCAGTCGCAACGCATCCTCCACTTTTCATCAAATCAAGATGTTATTGTCACTATCTGAATGAAGTAAATGGGCACCCTTGTGCAGAAGTTATGTTCCTTGATCAGTTTAGTACGACAGGTGTTGTGGATACAAAGATTTATGATCTGGCCCTTTCAGAGCCCTTAATTTGTTCAGCTACTTACTCGTATAACAGCATGCAGCTGATTGTCATGAACCTTCGTCATACTGTCAACACAATCCGAGGTGGGTCATATTTCAGTTGGTCAGAAAGTAAACATACTGCAGTATTTTCATTCTGATCAGGGCCAGTTACTTCTTGCGTAGGTTTGTGCCCCGTTTACTAACTATCCCCACCGGAAGCCAAAACAGTGACACATGCCGGTATGTTGATCTCTCAGGTAAACCTAGATTACCTCTCACACAGCTCAGTCTGCTCATGGCGATTTGGCCAAATAGATGGTCTTCTAACAGAAAGAAACAGATTATTTTCCATGACGCAGACGGGCCTCCGTGGCTTAATGGATAAAAACATTAGTTCTATAATAGAACTGTGGGTTCAAGGCTCGGCGGCACACTTGAGAAAGCCAAGGTCCGCTTGCGGAAAGTCAGGCATTTTTTTCCTTTAGAAGATTCGGTTCGTCATATGGGTCGAAAAACCCGTAAAAATGCATGACGCAGCTCAAACAGCGCGCGGCTACAAGTACCACTTTTTTTTCGAAATCAGAATGTGTGGAATATGTGATATTGAAATCCGGTGCAAACTTGTGGCAGGAAAATATAAAAAAAGTAAAAAAATAATAATAAAAAGGTAAACTTTCCTGACAGTGAACTTTCAACAGCAGTTAGTACTAGAGAAATATCGTATTTTGGACACAGTATAAAAGAGAAAGGGATCCCTCTCCTTTCACTGTATTTTGTCCCTCTCTAGTTCGAAATAGGGCGGCCCGGTTTTCAGCTGTAGGCCCGATGGGGAAGTCATCTGTGGCCTGCTGCGCCTCAGTATCCCTCAGTTAGAGAGTTCTGTTACTTGGGGCTTAGTAGATACATGTACATGTTATGAATTAATTCAACAAACAACTGCGCGAGCTTACGTACATAAGAGACTTGTATCTTCAAAATATGGTACAAGGTGTCGATAATAAAAATAATAATAAATATTATAATAGCAATAATAATGTTATAATTATTTTATTATATCTATCATTATTTTTATTTTGACGCATATGCATAGAATTTATTAGTAAAAGTAACGCAAGTATTTCTATAGAAGCAGTAAATGGGTACCTTTTTCGAATCAGGGAAGGATAAGGCAGCGAAAGGAGAGGGATGGGCTCCACCTTTCATCAGCTGTGCCCAAGAAACAGTGGGTCTCTAACCCCCACTGTCCCTACGGCTATTAGGCTATGGGAAACCTTTACCTTTTTTTTAATAAATGAGTTAGTGGCATACAACTTGCCTATCTACAGTAAAATATGTCATATAATTTTAAAAGCAGGTTTGGTTTTACTGGTTTTATTAGCATATGCAAATACGCATATGCTTTAGCAAATCTGCACGCGTGCCCATCTGGAAAGAGCCGCCTGCCTGTCTCGAAAGAACCAACCAACCTATGACCACTAAAGTAGAGTACTTTTCAAACAGCCCTGCTCTATGGCGGGACGTTTCGCGTCATTACTGGCGCCAAGTCTGCCGGACGTTACGTCATCGAAACAATTAAATTTTTAAAAGCATTTTTTTCGATTGTAAAACGGTAAAACGAATAACCAAGATAACGATAGCATCATAACAAATATTCTATACAAGATTTCCTCACAATTATCGCTATGTTTTGTCATTTTAACTTGGAACTATTTGTGGTCACTGAAGTGGCCCTCTGGCACAGAGCTGGCTAACCCTTTCAGTGCCAAACGTCATTTCTGGACGCGGAGACGTCGGGCTAATTACGTTTGTTTATGTTTATTGGACCAACATAACGTTGCGCGTCTGACGTAACGTCACTTGTGTTAGCGCGCAAATACTGTGGGCCGATCGAAAAATTAGAAAAAATAGAAATCAGCAATAACAGAAAAAAAAATAAATGTTTTAGGTAAGTAAATCAAAGATAACAAACCATCAAACCCTGCCGGAAATACGATATTGTAATAGTTTATGATCATGAATTTCTGACAACTGCCGCACGAAGAAGTGAGTCGCTATTAGAGGCGCTCGGGTATGGTGCAGAAAGTTGCGGATTCGCATCTAAGTTGGGCCAGCCAGGACTACAATCTCTAACGACGCAGTAGTAAATATGCACCTGTTTCGAATTAGTGAAATGATAAAGACAGCGAAAAGAGAGCAAAGGGCTCCGCCTTATATGTTGTGACCTAGATACAGTGGCCTCTAATACACATCAGGTAGCATGTCAATTTTGGATAAGCGATGTGTGTGTGTGTGTGTGTGTGTGTGTGTGTGTGTGTGTGTGAGAGAGAGAGATCTCAGGATACAATGGGAGAGAGAGAGATCTCAGGGTACAATGGGAAAGGGCATGGAGTCTCTATCTCTCTCTCTCTCTCTGAAATGCATTCGATTGAACATGAGAGAGAGAGAGAGAACTCAGGATACGATGGGAGGAGGGCATGGGGGTCTCTTTCTCTCTCTAAATACACTTTGTCTAAATACAGCAGACTGAACATGAGAGAGAATCTGTGTATGCAAATAGCCCACTTTTACCGATGTTATAATTTTTTTCTGCCACAGTTACAGCTGGAGTCAATTTTTGAAAAAAAAAAAAAAAAAATATTCTATTATCAATATTCTTCTATATCTCCTTCAGTTATAAATGGATTATTATCAAGCTTTGAAATAATGTCCGTAGCTGTCTGTTGTAGATCTTGTTCCATCGGGTTCTGATCAGACTCTATCTGCTTGAGTTACAGACCTTAATCAGTCCCGTGAGAAAACTATTGTTGTCGATGTAAGAGGGCAATTCCCCAAACCCAAATCCCCTTTTCCCTTCGGAAAAAATAGCTATAGGAAAGACGACAAATTAGGGGGATAAGCTCTATTTCATAAAGCCACTTTTCTCCCATACACAAAATTGGTCATTATAGAACTTGGTATATATAATAGGATTTCTAGTTTTCAGCATAGCTGAATTCAGTTGGTTGTTGGTTGATTTGATGCTTAAAATCAGTACTAAGTGCACATACTTTCGCCAGTAACAGACAACTGCCCTTCTTGTATCAGCGGAAGGAGAAACGAAATTATGTGGCCAGACCGGGATTCGAACCCAGGACCTCTGACTTACGAGTCAGGTGCCCTACCGATTGCGCTACCCGGCCCGGCGCAGCTGAATTCAGAGAGATAGGCGTAGAGATACGCACACGCATTCTAGCATATTGGCCCATACACAGGAACGTCTTCATGCCCACGTCATACCGTTTCTTTCATGCTTGGCAATACATGTAGCTGCAGAAGTAAAGAACTTGAAAGCACTTTTGATCTTTTCCTCACCATTTTATTCTTCCCAGACAGCGTGACAGACAGACATATACAAAAGAGCGCATAAGTCTTACTTTCCACTAAAACAACTTTTTCCGTGATTGATTGATTGATTTGATGCTTAAAGGTAGGTTCCTGGGCTAGCGATGTCAATTATGTCCACAAAATAATTTCGTCTTTTTCTGAGCAGTATTGAATTCTCTTATTTTTCTGAATTTGTTGCTACTGAGAAACTCGTCAGATGTAGAAGAAAATAGTCGTTTTCCCTTTTGGTTTATTTTCTTTCGTTGGAATTCCAGTTCTAAAAATAACTATGTTTATTATGTCTATAAGTGCGCGATTTCTGATGCCATTCTCCAAAGGTCAATTTTCCCTTGACGTGAGCTCTCCTAGAGGTCCTGGCATGGCGGATGGGTTAAAACTATCCCAAAATGCAATGCAGCATGACATAAGCTGCATTATCTATTTTTGGCGCGAACTAAAAATAGCGCTAACTGGTGTGCGAAGCAGAGTTAGGAAATCCCTTGCAAAACAACTTTTCTAATATTTTTTTTATTTACACTTTTTAGTGAAACTTATCAATTCCCTTTTATAAGTGTTTTCCAACAACTTGGATGAAAGTTCATCAAAATTATGAGGCATTCCAAAGTACAGGAACCTACCTTTAACGTCCACGGTAAACAGCTATGGTCATGTCAGGACGGTCAGTTAACCTAACCACACTGTTCCTGGGCAGGCTTAGACCTCCTAAGCGGTTAACCAGTACTAAGTGCACATACTTTCGCCAGTAACTGACAACTGTCCTTCTTGAACCAGCGGAAGGAGAAACGAAAGTATGTGGCCAGACCGAGTTTCGAACCCAGGACCTCTGCCTTATGAGTCAGGTGCCCTACCGATTGCGCTACGCGGCCCGGCCAACTTTTTCCGTGATCGCTATTTATGCTCTTACACACATACCTACAATCGCAAATATGAACACACACACATACGCATGCAAAGGCGAAGGTGGACATTTTGCGTTTTGTCCCGTCGTGCTTGTTCCAGCATACCATGGGCGTAACTGCCTATACGCAAACACGCAGGTGTGTAATAAAATTTTGTCAAACTGTCAAAATTTCCACACGCACCAGCATATTCTATGACGATGGAATTTTGTAAATTGGTCAAAATTTCAATAGTAATTGGAAACAGACGCGACTACATGAAATATCTTTGGGGCTTAAACTCTACTTCTCGCCCTCAAGCATGATTGTGCGTAATATGTATAGGGCCTTAGTTAAGCCTCTGCGTGGTCACGGTCCCCGGATACGAAACCGGCATGACAGCCACATTTCCTCGGTGTAAGTTGTGCTTTGTATGTAATGTTCAGGTTCGCCGGTTTTGAGGGCGGGATGTGGAATTACATTGTATTAATTCCTGATCATTGCCTATCTTTTTACTTTGAGGGGGCAGATGCCACAGCCGATATTCAGCGACATTTCTACCACCGACCACCCTCGATACCACTTATTCCAGCTCCACGAGCTCGAGACACACTCGGTGCGGATTAACATGGTTATTGAATTGAGATATTAATTGGACATGTGTCGGCCGGGTGGGAGTCGAACCCACGACTCCATGGGTGAAAAGTGAAGTTTCAGTCTACCACGCAAGGTACTCTGCTGCACGCACGCACAGGTGGACGCTCGCACAAACACATGTATACACATTCATGTGCGCACAACCATGTACACACATACCCGTATATGGCAGACACGGAAAGAGTTATCTCCCCAAAACAAAAATAAGACAGACTGATAGAAACAGCATCTATTTTTCGGCGGAGTTTTTGGACCGATACTCGCATTTCTGTTTTTAATTTTAACTTTACTACTTCACTGTTATAAGAATTGAGGGAGCAAATTCCACCGTAAACATTTTTTTTGCAGCCATGTTACCAAGGAAAATCCTTTACAGGGGAGACAAAACGGCTGCGCAAAAAAGTAAAGTAGAGTTTCCCTGCGGAAAATTGGCTGTAGTCATTTTCCAGGGATTATTCTACTATACATCCATTTTTCCGATGGGTAATTACTTTTATGGGAAAGTAATGGAGAGAGACTATTATGAGGTCGGGGTGCTACTCCGTCTCGGGCAGTCGCAACGCATCCTCCACTTTTCATCAAATCAAGATGTTATTGTCACTATCTGAATGAAGTAAATGGGCACCCTTGTGCAGAAGTTATGTTCCTTGATCAGTTTAGTACGACAGGTGTTGTGGATACAAAGATTTATGATCTGGCCCTTTCAGAGCCCTTAATTTGTTCAGCTACTTACTCGTATAACAGCATGCAGCTGATTGTCATGAACCTTCGTCATACTGTCAACACAATCCGAGGTGGGTCATATTTCAGTTGGTCAGAAAGTAAACATACTGCAGTATTTTCATTCTGATCAGGGCCAGTTACTTCTTGCGTAGGTTTGTGCCCCGTTTACTAACTATCCCCACCGGAAGCCAAAACAGTGACACATGCCGGTATGTTGATCTCTCAGGTAAACCTAGATTACCTCTCACACAGCTCAGTCTGCTCATGGCGATTTGGCCAAATAGATGGTCTTCTAACAGAAAGAAACAGATTATTTTCCATGACGCAGACGGGCCTCCGTGGCTTAATGGATAAAAACATTAGTTCTATAATAGAACTGTGGGTTCAAGGCTCGGCGGCACACTTGAGAAAGCCAAGGTCCGCTTGCGGAAAGTCAGGCATTTTTTTCCTTTAGAAGATTCGGTTCGTCATATGGGTCGAAAAACCCGTAAAAATGCATGACGCAGCTCAAACAGCGCGCGGCTACAAGTACCACTTTTTTTTTCGAAATCAGAATGTGTGGAATATGTGATATTGAAATCCGGTGCAAACTTGTGGCAGGAAAATATAAAAAAAGTAAAAAAATAATAATAAAAAGGTAAACTTTCCTGACAGTGAACTTTCAACAGCAGTTAGTACTAGAAAAATATCGTATTTTGGACACAGTATAAAAGAGAAAGGGATCCCTCTCCTTTCACTGTATTTTGTCCCTCTCTAGTTCGAAATAGGGCGGCCCGGTTTTCAGCTGTAGGCCCGATGGGGAAGTCATCTGTGGCCTGCTGCGCCTCAGTATCCCTCAGTTAGAGAGTTCTGTTACTTGGGGCTTAGTAGATACATGTACATGTTATGAATTAATTCAACAAACAACTGCGCGAGCTTACGTACATAAGAGACTTGTATCTTCAAAATATGGTACAAGGTGTCGATAATAAAAATAATAATAAATATTATAATAGCAATAATAATGTTATAATTATTTTATTATATCTATCATTATTTTTATTTTGACGCATATGCATAGAATTTATTAGTAAAAGTAACGCAAGTATTTCTATAGAAGCAGTAAATGGGTACCTTTTTCGAATCAGGGAAGGATAAGGCAGCGAAAGGAGAGGGATGGGCTCCACCTTTCATCAGCTGTGCCCAAGAAACAGTGGGTCTCTAACCCCCACTGTCCCTACGGCTATTAGGCTATGGGAAACCTTTACCTTTTTTTTAATAAATGAGTTAGTGGCATACAACTTGCCTATCTACAGTAAAATATGTCATATAATTTTAAAAGCAGGTTTGGTTTTACTGGTTTTATTAGCATATGCAAATACGCATATGCTTTAGCAAATCTGCACGCGTGCCCATCTGGAAAGAGCCGCCTGCCTGTCTCGAAAGAACCAACCAACCTATGACCACTAAAGTAGAGTACTTTTCAAACAGCCCTGCTCTATGGCGGGACGTTTCGCGTCATTACTGGCGCCAAGTCTGCCGGACGTTACGTCATCGAAACAATTAAATTTTTAAAAGCATTTTTTTCGATTGTAAAACGGTAAAACGAATAACCAAGATAACGATAGCATCATAACAAATATTCTATACAAGATTTCCTCACAATTATCGCTATGTTTTGTCATTTTAACTTGGAACTATTTGTGGTCACTGAAGTGGCCCTCTGGCACAGAGCTGGCTAACCCTTTCAGTGCCAAACGTCATTTCTGGACGCGGAGACGTCGGGCTAATTACGTTTGTTTATGTTTATTGGACCAACATAACGTTGCGCGTCTGACGTAACGTCACTTGTGTTAGCGCGCAAATACTGTGGGCCGATCGAAAAATTAGAAAAAATAGAAATCAGCAATAACAGAAAAAAAAATAAATGTTTTAGGTAAGTAAATCAAAGATAACAAACCATCAAACCCTGCCGGAAATACGATATTGTAATAGTTTATGATCATGAATTTCTGACAACTGCCGCACGAAGAAGTGAGTCGCTATTAGAGGCGCTCGGGTATGGTGCAGAAAGTTGCGGATTCGCATCTAAGTTGGGCCAGCCAGGACTACAATCTCTAACGACGCAGTAGTAAATATGCACCTGTTTCGAATTAGTGAAATGATAAAGACAGCGAAAAGAGAGCAAAGGGCTCCGCCTTATATGTTGTGACCTAGATACAGTGGCCTCTAATACACATCAGGTAGCATGTCAATTTTGGATAAGCGATGTGTGTGTGTGTGTGTGTGTGTGTGTGTGTGTGTGTGTGTGAGAGAGAGAGATCTCAGGATACAATGGGAGAGAGAGAGATCTCAGGGTACAATGGGAAAGGGCATGGAGTCTCTATCTCTCTCTCTCTCTCTGAAATGCATTCGATTGAACATGAGAGAGAGAGAGAGAACTCAGGATACGATGGGAGGAGGGCATGGGGGTCTCTTTCTCTCTCTAAATACACTTTGTCTAAATACAGCAGACTGAACATGAGAGAGAATCTGTGTATGCAAATAGCCCACTTTTACCGATGTTATAATTTTTTTCTGCCACAGTTACAGCTGGAGTCAATTTTTGAAAAAAAAAAAAAAAAATATTCTATTATCAATATTCTTCTATATCTCCTTCAGTTATAAATGGATTATTATCAAGCTTTGAAATAATGTCCGTAGCTGTCTGTTGTAGATCTTGTTCCATCGGGTTCTGATCAGACTCTATCTGCTTGAGTTACAGACCTTAATCAGTCCCGTGAGAAAACTATTGTTGTCGATGTAAGAGGGCAATTCCCCAAACCCAAATCCCCTTTTCCCTTCGGAAAAAATAGCTATAGGAAAGACGACAAATTAGGGGGATAAGCTCTATTTCATAAAGCCACTTTTCTCCCATACACAAAATTGGTCATTATAGAACTTGGTATATATAATAGGATTTCTAGTTTTCAGCATAGCTGAATTCAGTTGGTTGTTGGTTGATTTGATGCTTAAAATCAGTACTAAGTGCACATACTTTCGCCAGTAACAGACAACTGCCCTTCTTGTATCAGCGGAAGGAGAAACGAAATTATGTGGCCAGACCGGGATTCGAACCCAGGACCTCTGACTTACGAGTCAGGTGCCCTACCGATTGCGCTACCCGGCCCGGCGCAGCTGAATTCAGAGAGATAGGCGTAGAGATACGCACACGCATTCTAGCATATTGGCCCATACACAGGAACGTCTTCATGCCCACGTCATACCGTTTCTTTCATGCTTGGCAATACATGTAGCTGCAGAAGTAAAGAACTTGAAAGCACTTTTGATCTTTTCCTCACCATTTTATTCTTCCCAGACAGCGTGACAGACAGACATATACAAAAGAGCGCATAAGTCTTACTTTCCACTAAAACAACTTTTTCCGTGATTGATTGATTGATTTGATGCTTAAAGGTAGGTTCCTGGGCTAGCGATGTCAATTATGTCCACAAAATAATTTCGTCTTTTTCTGAGCAGTATTGAATTCTCTTATTTTTCTGAATTTGTTGCTACTGAGAAACTCGTCAGATGTAGAAGAAAATAGTCGTTTTCCCTTTTGGTTTATTTTCTTTCGTTGGAATTCCAGTTCTAAAAATAACTATGTTTATTATGTCTATAAGTGCGCGATTTCTGATGCCATTCTCCAAAGGTCAATTTTCCCTTGACGTGAGCTCTCCTAGAGGTCCTGGCATGGCGGATGGGTTAAAACTATCCCAAAATGCAATGCAGCATGACATAAGCTGCATTATCTATTTTTGGCGCGAACTAAAAATAGCGCTAACTGGTGTGCGAAGCAGAGTTAGGAAATCCCTTGCAAAACAACTTTTCTAATATTTTTTTTATTTACACTTTTTAGTGAAACTTATCAATTCCCTTTTATAAGTGTTTTCCAACAACTTGGATGAAAGTTCATCAAAATTATGAGGCATTCCAAAGTACAGGAACCTACCTTTAACGTCCACGGTAAACAGCTATGGTCATGTCAGGACGGTCAGTTAACCTAACCACACTGTTCCTGGGCAGGCTTAGACCTCCTAAGCGGTTAACCAGTACTAAGTGCACATACTTTCGCCAGTAACTGACAACTGTCCTTCTTGAACCAGCGGAAGGAGAAACGAAAGTATGTGGCCAGACCGAGTTTCGAACCCAGGACCTCTGCCTTATGAGTCAGGTGCCCTACCGATTGCGCTACGCGGCCCGGCCAACTTTTTCCGTGATCGCTATTTATGCTCTTACACACATACCTACAATCGCAAATATGAACACACACACATACGCATGCAAAGGCGAAGGTGGACATTTTGCGTTTTGTCCCGTCGTGCTTGTTCCAGCATACCATGGGCGTAACTGCCTATACGCAAACACGCAGGTGTGTAATAAAATTTTGTCAAACTGTCAAAATTTCCACACGCACCAGCATATTCTATGACGATGGAATTTTGTAAATTGGTCAAAATTTCAATAGTAATTGGAAACAGACGCGACTACATGAAATATCTTTGGGGCTTAAACTCTACTTCTCGCCCTCAAGCATGATTGTGCGTAATATGTATAGGGCCTTAGTTAAGCCTCTGCGTGGTCACGGTCCCCGGATACGAAACCGGCATGACAGCCACATTTCCTCGGTGTAAGTTGTGCTTTGTATGTAATGTTCAGGTTCGCCGGTTTTGAGGGCGGGATGTGGAATTACATTGTATTAATTCCTGATCATTGCCTATCTTTTTACTTTGAGGGGGCAGATGCCACAGCCGATATTCAGCGACATTTCTACCACCGACCACCCTCGATACCACTTATTCCAGCTCCACGAGCTCGAGACACACTCGGTGCGGATTAACATGGTTATTGAATTGAGATATTAATTGGACATGTGTCGGCCGGGTGGGAGTCGAACCCACGACTCCATGGGTGAAAAGTGAAGTTTCAGTCTACCACGCAAGGTACTCTGCTGCACGCACGCACAGGTGGACGCTCGCACAAACACATGTATACACATTCATGTGCGCACAACCATGTACACACATACCCGTATATGGCAGACACGGAAAGAGTTATCTCCCCAAAACAAAAATAAGACAGACTGATAGAAACAGCATCTATTTTTCGGCGGAGTTTTTGGACCGATACTCGCATTTCTGTTTTTAATTTTAACTTTACTACTTCACTGTTATAAGAATTGAGGGAGCAAATTCCACCGTAAACATTTTTTTTGCAGCCATGTTACCAAGGAAAATCCTTTACAGGGGAGACAAAACGGCTGCGCAAAAAAGTAAAGTAGAGTTTCCCTGCGGAAAATTGGCTGTAGTCATTTTCCAGGGATTATTCTACTATACATCCATTTTTCCGATGGGTAATTACTTTTATGGGAAAGTAATGGAGAGAGACTATTATGAGGTCGGGGTGCTACTCCGTCTCGGGCAGTCGCAACGCATCCTCCACTTTTCATCAAATCAAGATGTTATTGTCACTATCTGAATGAAGTAAATGGGCACCCTTGTGCAGAAGTTATGTTCCTTGATCAGTTTAGTACGACAGGTGTTGTGGATACAAAGATTTATGATCTGGCCCTTTCAGAGCCCTTAATTTGTTCAGCTACTTACTCGTATAACAGCATGCAGCTGATTGTCATGAACCTTCGTCATACTGTCAACACAATCCGAGGTGGGTCATATTTCAGTTGGTCAGAAAGTAAACATACTGCAGTATTTTCATTCTGATCAGGGCCAGTTACTTCTTGCGTAGGTTTGTGCCCCGTTTACTAACTATCCCCACCGGAAGCCAAAGCACTGACACATGCCGGTATGTTGATCTCTCAGGTAAACCTAGATTACCTCTCACACAGCTCAGTCTGCTCATGGCGATTTGGCCAAATAGATGGTCTTCTAACAGAAAGAAACAGATTATTTTCCATGACGCAGACGGGCCTCCGTGGCTTAATGGATAAAAACATTAGTTCTATAATAGAACTGTGGGTTCAAGGCTCGGCGGCACACTTGAGAAAGCCAAGGTCCGCTTGCGGAAAGTCAGGCATTTTTTTCCTTTAGAAGATTCGGTTCGTCATATGGGTCGAAAAACCCGTAAAAATGCATGACGCAGCTCAAACAGCGCGCGGCTACAAGTACCACTTTTTTTTTCGAAATCAGAATGTGTGGAATATGTGATATTGAAATCCGGTGCAAACTTGTGGCAGGAAAATATAAAAAAAGTAAAAAAATAATAATAAAAAGGTAAACTTTCCTGACAGTGAACTTTCAACGGCAGTTAGTACTAGAGAAATATCGTATTTTGGACACAGTATAAAAGAGAAAGGGATCCCTCTCCTTTCACTGTATTTTGTCCCTCTCTGGTTCGAAATAGGGCGGCCCGGTTTTCAGCTGTAGGCCCGATGGGGAAGTCATCTGTGGCCTGCTGCGCCTCAGTATCCCTCAGTTAGAGAGTTCTGTTACTTGGGGCTTAGTAGATACATGTACATGTTATGAATTAATTCAACAAACAACTGCGCGAGCTTACGTACATAAGAGACTTGTATCTTCAAAATATGGTACAAGGTGTCGATAATAAAAATAATAATAAATATTATAATAGCAATAATAATGTTATAATTATTTTATTATATCTATCATTATTTTTATTTTGACGCATATGCATAGAATTTATTAGTAAAAGTAACGCAAGTATTTCTATAGAAGCAGTAAATGGGTACCTTTTTCGAATCAGGGAAGGATAAGGCAGCGAAAGGAGAGGGATGGGCTCCACCTTTCATCAGCTGTGCCCAAGAAACAGTGGGTCTCTAACCCCCACTGTCCCTACGGCTATTAGGCTATGGGAAACCTTTACCTTTTTTTTTAATAAATGAGTTAGTGGCATACAACTTGCCTATCTACAGTAAAATATGTCATATAATTTTAAAAGCAGGTTTGGTTTTACTGGTTTTATTAGCATATGCAAATACGCATATGCTTTAGCAAATCTGCACGCGTGCCCATCTGGAAAGAGCCGCCTGCCTGTCTCGAAAGAACCAACCAACCTATGACCACTAAAGTAGAGTACTTTTCAAACAGCCCTGCTCTATGGCGGGACGTTTCGCGTCATTACTGGCGCCAAGTCTGCCGGACGTTACGTCATCGAAACAATTAAATTTTTAAAAGCATTTTTTTCGATTGTAAAACGGTAAAACGAATAACCAAGATAACGATAGCATCATAACAAATATTCTATACAAGATTTCCTCACAATTATCGCTATGTTTTGTCATTTTAACTTGGAACTATTTGTGGTCACTGAAGTGGCCCTCTGGCACAGAGCTGGCTAATTAATCAACAAAAAAATTGAGGCTATTTCACAAAATCCAATTTCTGAAACAGTGAAATCGAAAGTGATAATTTCACTGTTTGAAACAGTGAGATTATCAGTTTCGATTTCATCAAGAAATCTCTATAATTCATTGAAAAGTATAAAAGAAAAAACACTGTTACCTAAACCTACACAAGTAACTGAAGTAAGAAAGTAAGAACATCGGAAAGGAAGGAGAAATTAAATTTTGGAAAGGGAAGCAATAACGCATGAAAACACTGCAACGTATAGAATGTCTTCTCCGTCGAATAAAACGCAGGGTCGTATGCTCAAATCCGGTCAAAGCTGTAAATAGAGGATCTTACATGAGTGCTCATGTATTATTGAAGTTAGTAAACGAGTTAGGGAAAAAGATAAGATGCGAGGCTATGCCGAGCATCTTATCGTTTTCACCAACTAGTTTAATAAATTCAATAATACAGGAGCACGAATGCAAGATTCTATTTATCATATGACACAAAAATCGCATTTTATTAGCAAATTTTGCACTAAAGCGTCACGATTTCGCCATTAGAAAACGCGGCGTTTTATGGACGTCAACACATAACGTTACGGCGTAATTTGCATATTTAATCCACTTAGTAGTGGATTATCGTTTTTCGGAAAAGTTGACGTGGCTATTACAGAAGGAAGGTGCAAAATGACGCCACATTCAATAAGGTCATTCTCTAAGTCCTGCACAAATTACTATTATGAAAATATAACTATAATCTTAAACAGTTCCAGTAAGAACAGAGAAAACATTCATAAGAAGGAACATGGGCCACATTTCGAATCTTCGTCTATTCAAGCCTCATCAGTGACCCTGATATGATCTGGCTACGAGAGCCAGAAAAAAGCAAGCTGTAATTTCTTTACTTTAATAATGCAGTCGATTTAATGACAGTTTAGTATTAAAAAAAGGTCCAACCATTAAAAAGCGATGATCTAGAATAAAATTCTTAACCGGTAAAAAAATCTGATTTCTCAGAATATATCCTCTGATCTCAAAGGTAAAAAAAATATATCAAATATGATCTGCACTATAGATGATGTACGGGGAGACGTTTTACGGCCAACACACGGTACAACACCAGGTGCAATGATTTCAAACTATAATCGTAAAGAGTTCCTCTAAGAGCAGAGAATACATGCAAAAGAAGGAGCATGGACCATACTTCGAAGAAATCTGCAATTCTGCAAAGGATATGTATCACTCATTATACAGGTCTGTACAAGGACAACTGAAATTAACCTGGACATTCCTGTATATAACATTCTGTAGTCTCAGTGCTAGAACCCGGACAGTCATTACCGCCGTTGCTACGCGACGGGTTGGTGCATTCTCTTGACCTTGATTTACTTCCAATCCCACAAGATTCTGAGCATGGACTCCACATGCCGAACTCCGTCCATCTACCATCGACTGAACAAAAAAAGAAAGAATTGGTATTCACTACTATAACCAAAGCAGATACATTCGTCAAGGACGAAGAAATGAAGCATGGAGAAGTATACATATGAATAAAATGTATGGTTTTGAAACTCCACCCATCTTTTGCAAAACTAAACTCCTTTTCTGTACATGAGCCGCGATACGACAAAACCAACAAAGTGGCATATGCGCCCAGCGAAGACTTAGATCAGCTTTGGCATCCGCCCAGTCTGATCAGAGCCTTCGCAGTGCGAATAAAGGGTAGCTGAGGGTCTAAACTACCTTCATGCAGACAGCGAAGACTCAGATCTGAATCTTCGCTGGGCGCATATGCCACTTTGTTGGTTTTGTCGTGTCGCGGCTGAATGTCATAACATATACCTAGGTTCGAGGTAAACTTGAGAATAGTCTCAAACTCAAAATAAAGCACACTGATTGGCTGCTTCCGAGCATATGCTCGGAAGTAGCCAATCAGTGTGCTTTATTTTGAGTTTGAGAATATACTCAAGTTTTATAACCTCGGTTCCTAGTCGGTGATGATGAATCATGCATCTCAAATAAACGATGGTTTACCCTAATGTATTTGTTTATTTTTTTACCTCACAAGATGTTACAAAATGTCCAGAAGATGAAATGTGTTGTGATATGGAAAGCTCTTCTAGTGTGATGGCGTGGTCATAAAGGCAAACAACTCAAGTACTTTTCTGTTGAGAAACTGATGGAAAATCTGGAGTAACTCACACAGTTAGCATCCGTTACAAACAAGCAAGCATTGTAGACACTTTTGATCATAACAGGTAATATAAAATATAGGAATAGAGACCCTTATTTTTACCTGATTTTTTAAAAATGACCAAAATATAGACTGTTTATACTAAGAATAGTTATTAACTGGGCCAAATGTTAATTTTAAACGTAGGGAGGTCAAACTGAACATTGCAAGTGGATTAAATTGCCATTTTTGTGAGCTGGAATGAAATATGTAACGGTTATGGCCGACCATCACGAATTTGTGTGATGGATAATCGTGGGTTTCCCAACTGATATAGAAAAACATGAACTGTAAAGAATTGAAGAAGTTGAGAGTCTTTGAATGTGAGATCAGGTGGTCTGTAAAGATAGTGCCTATGGCCAAATATCATATTTGCCAGGCTATCGACATTTAAGGTATGGAAATTTGAATATCGAAGAACACAGAAACGAATTCAGTACCAATTTGATACCAGTTCGAGTTAATACTTATTAGTTTTATGTTGATTCATTAATTCGTTTAATATTCCAAATGTGTTCAGTTGACGAATTCGATACAATCTTAGATTTATCTGAAACATTTATTTTTGCATAAGTATCAGGGGCCGTATTTATAAAACGACTTAAGTGGTGGCTGTATTTCTTTAGAGCAAATTTCAGAGCAAATTTCTTAGTTGTAGGGAATCTCTTTCAAAGAAATTTAGCCTTAGCAACAGCATAGCAACCACTTAAGTGGTTTTATAAATACGGCCCAAGATCGTGTACAATTGACAGATATCTTATAAGTTTATTATTTGATCTTAACGTATATTTTCTAATTGTGAACATGCTCGAAATGCTATTGTTATGGGTACCCGGGTACTCGCGGGTAATAGAGAAACGGGTACCCGGGTACAAATCTCCAGCCCTATTTTTGCCTTAGAACGAACGGCCCGTAGCGACTAAAATTAACCTGGACATTCCTGTGTATTACATGCTGCAATTTCTGTGTTACTACCCTGACAGACGTTACCACCGTTGCTAGGTGCTGGGTTAGTGCACTCCCTTGACCTTGATTTAATACCAGTCCCACAAGATTCTGAGCATGGACTCCAGATACCGAATTCCGTCCATCCACCATCAACTGAAAATCAAGGTTTCGGTTATACAAGAAGATGTTTCTAGATAAGGCAAGGGTATTAGCAGATATGGCAGTAATAAATGTTACAATATATTCCTGCGACAAAATTTGAGCCGCGACACGAGAAAACCAACAATGTGGTTGTGTGCCGAGCGTAGACTCAGATCAGCCTGAGCATCCGCCCAGTTAGACCAGACTCTTCATTAAGTGCCCAAAGGGTAGCTAAGGGTCTAAGCTACCTCCATGCGGACAGGGAATACTCTGATCAGACTTGGCGGATGCCCAGGCTGAACTGAGTCTGCGCTGGGCGCACAACCACATTGTTGGTTTTCTCGTGTCGTGGCTTATTAATGAATTTCACTAATTCTAAGTATGAATAAACCAGAAAGAAATAAGTGTTTAAAATGTTTTGGCCAGGTAAAAGTGTATCTAATCTTAATATTTTGACAGCAGTGTATTAGCAAAGATTTCAACTAAGTCTTCGAAAACGGCGAAAAACTTAGTAATACACAACATGCACAAGGCGTACATGCACTGAATAAGTTTAGGGTCTTGGCACACTTCCAAATTGTTGACGGAATGTTTGAACAAATATTTAATATTTAAAGCACTGTTTTGTACCAATATTCAGAACAGCACGTTTAATTTAACAGACAGTTTGGCAGGGTACAGCAAATCAATATATTTGTCTTCTATTCTGCCTGTTTCAATTCTCGTAACGACGTTTCCCAAGTGGCTCAGGGGTATGCAACTATAGTTGTACACACCTGGCGCCAAGTGTCTGTCCATAATGTACTTTTTCCCCGCCCTTTTTCAGTGGAGCTAATCAAACAGCAGTCACTTAATTACCCGCACTAAAAGTTCGGTCTTGAGTTTTCAGGCAAGGAAATCTAAAATATGCAGGGTGCTAGAAAAAAAGGATAATTCTTGTAAGTCTGAAGAAAGCAAAAATTACCTGGACATTCCTGTGTGTTACAATCTGCAGTCTCAGTGCTGTTGCCCTGACATTCATTACCACCGTTGCATGGAGCTGGGTTGGTACACTTTCTAGATCTTATAGTAACACCAGTCCCGCAAGATTTTGAGCACGGACCCCAGGTGCTGAACTCTGTCCATCCGCCATCAACTGAAAAACAAATATTGAGATGTATCTCAGGATACAATAATATTGGTGCTGGACTGCAAGTTTCTCGCCATAGTTTCGTTATTATATACCCTACTTTTTGCTAGTTTTATGACTCAATATATCATATTTTAAAATCTAAAAGAATTCCTTCAAGAGCAGAAAACACATTCGAAGGAAGAAACTTGGGCCATACTTCGAAGTTTCGGCTAATCAACCCTCGTCAGTGACCTTGACATGATCCGGTGATGAAAGCCAGAGAAAAAATAGTGCGTTCTTAATTTTAATAAGGCAGTCAATTCAAAGACTGAAGAGTCTCAAAAAGTGGTAAAAATGAAGAAAAAGCGTTGATCTAGAATATGAGTCTAAACCAATCAAATTTGTTTGATTTCTCTCAATAAATCCTCTGATCCCAAAGGACAAAAATAAAATATAATCTGCACTATGGATGATGTATGGGGAGACATCTTACGGTCCACATTTCAACCCACATTTTATCACCAAACATTAAGGCTCAATGTTCACGTTAGCTGGTTTCGGCTTTGAAAGCCTCATCAGTGACTCCCCAGATGTGATCAGAGAATGAGAAACAGCATGGCAGAAACTGTGGTTGCGTTAAAAATAGGCTTTCCAGAGTAGGTAGAGTCGGGTTACTTCGGACAGCAGGTAAATTCGGACAGTGACATTGTTTCCTTTATATTCAGTTGTTTGGAATTAAAACATAAATAACTGGGCAAACAGTGAAAATCCTGATGAGCCGTCTCACCGGGATTTTCACTGTTTGCAATTGTATGTCCGACTTTACCTGCTGTCCGAAGTTACCCGACTCTAACTTAGTGAAAATCAGCGTAACAAAAATAGGACCAAATAGATATGATAAAAGAGTATGGTTACATCCCATATTTTCTTCCATTTTTACAATAAGGGACCACTTTATGAGTTCCTGATCGCTTCTTTTTGATAAAAGAGCCGTTTTAAAATCGGTTCTTTCTTAAAAGACAGAACCTGCTACTAGGGGAATAATTTCAGTCCCTTATGAGTTGACCCCTGTTTAGAAGGAAGCAAATAAGAAAGCGATAGAGTTGTTTCATCTGAAAGAGTATCCACTCATATACAGTCAACTCTCGATATCTCGAATTCTGATATCTCAAAATATCCTCTTATATCTGATGATCTATATGGACTAATTTTCTTTTTTTACTTACATTTCAACTCCTATTATCTCAAACAACTATCTCAAAGTAAATTTTCTGGGACAGAAAATTTACTTTGAGATATCAGCTGTTTGGGATAAACTTTGACTTTGAGATATCGAGAGCTGACTGTAAAGTGTGGATTAGGTTTCATTATGGGTCAGAGGTATTAAACTGCACCATTGTGAATTAAGTAGAGACGTCTAACAGCTGACACACGCACACAACACCATCAGTTGTCAAGGAAACTAGTCAAGCCAGCCAATTTATGCATTGTATCCCATAGAAGGGACATTGGCAAACAGCGCAGACCCAGACCAGACGCCGCAAAACGCGGCGTCTGATCAGGAGCTACATTATTTGCAAAAAGACGAATTGGTATTTCTGCTTATTATGAAATAAATATAATAAGGATAAACTAAACCAGACATCCTGAAATTGACAAATGAGACGCGACAAAACCAACAAAGTGGTTGTACACCCAGCGCAGACTCAGATCAGCCTGGGCATCCGCCCAGTCTGATCACAGTCTTCGCTGTCCGCATGGAGGTTGCTTAGACCCTTAGCTACCCTTTAGCTTAGCGAAGAGCCTGATCAGATTGGGTGGATGCCCAGGCTGATCTGAGTCTTCACTGGGTGCACATGCCACTTTGTTTGGTGTCGCGGCTCAAACGGAATCATCCAATTTAGAAGGACAGAAGTGTCTTCTAGGTATAAATGTGTTAAGTAAATTCGAAAATGAGTGATCAGTGCAAGTCTATACAATTGTTGAAATCAGCACCTGGACATTCTGTTATGTAACACGAATCATTTTCGGTGCTTAAACCCTGACATTCGCCACCACCGTTGCTAGGCGACGGGTTGGTACAGTCTCTTGACCTTGATTTTATACCAGTCCCACAAGATTCTGAGCACGGGCCCCAAGGGCCAAACTCCGTCCATCCGCCATCAACTGAAAAAATGAGGTATGCAAGTAGATATATCTGTTTTATAGCCATTATCCAAAATAAGTGAATGCAAAAAGGAGAAAGAATTTTGGGTCGAATTGTGTAACTTCGGACAGCGGGAAAATTCGGACAGTGGCATTTTTTCCTTGATATGTCAGTTGTTCGGAATTTAAACAAAATTAAGTGAGCAAACAGTGAAAATCCTGATGAGACGGCTCATTATGAGCCGTCTCATCTGGATTTTCACTGTTTGCAATGGTATGCCAGAATTTACCCGCTGTCCGAAGTTACCCGACTTGATCCCAGCCAAAAGAAGAAACTTTGTGAAGGCAAGCATAGCTAAGCGCAGATTCTACCCGACCACTTGCTTTGTCTTGAACAATGTCATTAGTAAGTGGTATTCGGACATCCAGTAATTTTCTTATGCACAGTCAGTGCACCCAATTATTCCTGCAACATTTTAAGATAAGATTTGAGATCAATACGATTAGGGTCGAGTCGGATAACTTCGGACAGCGGGTAAATTCGGACATACCATTGAAAATAGTGAAAATCCAGATGAGCCGTCTTATCAGGATTTTCACTGTTTAATGAGCCGTCTCATCAGGATTTTCCTGTTTGCCCAGATAATTTTGTTTTAATTCCAAACAACTGACATATAAAGGAAACAATGTCACTGTCCGAATTTACCCGACTTGACCCTATCACATTTATTCTGGCAGCAGAGGATGCTGAAGCACTTAATGCAAAAACGCGTGTCTGTCGCACTAAATTCGGTAAGGTGCGTTTATAATGAAGCCACTTGGCCGATATGACTGCAGGGAGAATAATTTGTCTCCGAGGATACAAAATTGCCCCAGCAAAGTACTCCAATGGCCTGGACAAAATATATACATTACGAATGTATATTTAAAAAATACAACCTGTAGGAGTGCTGACTGACTGATTGCTGTCGGTTTAACAACCGTCTGAGACGGAAGAGACATACAGAGAAGAACAGGGAAGATTAAAAAGAATTCCCATCTTTTAACCACTGCGGCAAGGCCTTTACCACAATTGAGGACGTCTACAATGCCGAAAGTTACAAAGCATCTTTTGTTGGAGATACTCCCCACTGAGCACAGAACCTTTAATCAGCCTTGAATCAACGTTGATTCAACATCATGATTTTGAATCAACGTTGATTCAATGCTGATTCAACAATGTGTGCTTGCTGGGTCATTATAACAAGTCACTACAAGGACGGCGGAAATTCACCTGGGCATTCGTGTGTGTTACAAGCTTCAATCTCAGTACTAATGCCCTCACAGTCGTTACCGCCGTTGCTAGGTGCCGGGTTAGTGCACTCTCTTGACCTTGTTGTAATACCAGTCCGACAAGATTCTGTGCAAGGACTCCAAGCGCTGAACTCTGTCCATCCACCATGAACTGAAAAACGAATTTTGAAATGTACTGGCCGGAAACCAGTTGTAGCCGCGTACCAGTGGCGGACTTATTATGCACGCGCAACTTCGTATTTGTTGAGTAAAAGATTATGGGTACATGTACTTGTAAATAAACCAAAAAGGAACGCCTACGAAAAAAACTGACAGAAATTGCATCCTAGAAGTCAAATGATAAATTATTTCTCTGGGTACACTCATATTAGCATCATTCCTTGTCCTAGGGATTACGTCAAGTGACCTCACATTGTAAGGTGACTCGGAGTTGTATATCGAATACATTGATACTGTGGAAATGTGACTAAGACTGCAGTCTTAGAATGGTTATCCCACGGTTAATTTTACGGTAAGTTTTAATAGTAAAAAATTCTTAAGGATCCGGCACAAGGTCTCCGAAAACAGCCGGTGCCATCAAAGTGCCACTTTAAAGGACAATACCTGTCAGCATTTTGGGCATGTTTAAGGCTACACATATGGAAGCATTGAGCATTGCCGAGTTCAGGAATAAAAGTTCGTTATCACTGAATGACTATACATGTATACACTTTTTATGCAACAACCGCCATGTTTAGCAAGGATGAGGGAAAGTGCCTTTGTCTACTGAATTTGGATTGACATACCAAGCCGCCCCACCCCACGTTTTCCTCCGTAAGATGCCGTTCGTTCGTCTGAAAGGCACAAGTAACGCGTGTTTTGTCCAAAAGGTGGTGTTATGGCTACCTACCGTGTTTTTATGCCCCCAACTTCGGAGAAGTTGAGGGGGCATATTGGTTTGGGCCTGTCCGTCCGTCCGTCCGTCAGTCCGTCTGTCCGTAACGCTTTCTGGCAGCTGGGAAACTCAAGAACTGCTTATGCTAGGATCTTGAAATTTTATATGTGGCACGTACATGAAAAATAAGCGGACCCGTATTTTTTCTTTTTTCCGCCGGTCACGTATTTCCAGAGTTATGCCCCTTTTTCGACTTAGTCTGTGGAACCTTGTGAACAAAATATCTCAAGAACCCCTGATGCTAGGATAATGAGGCTTTGCAAGATGAGAATGCCCAAGGTATAGATGACCTGATTAACTTTTGAAACAAATTCGTGAATTTTTGACCGAGTTATGCCCCTTTTTCGACTTTGTACATTGTAAGCCTATGGAACCTTGTGAACAAAATATCTCAAGAACCCCTGAAGCTAGGAGCATGATTTTTTGCAGGAAGATACTGCCTGTTGTGTAGATAACCTGATTAGCTTTTGAAAAAATCGTGAATTTTTTATCAAGTTATTCCCCTTTTTCGACTTAGTGCATTGAAGCCTATGGTACAAAGGTACCCTTACATATAGTCAAGAACAATAAGAGCTAGGAACTTGAAACTTTATACACATGATCAGTATGGAAAATAAGCAGACCCGTATTTTTTTATTTTTCCGCCGGTCATGTATTTCCAGAGTTATGCCCCTTTTTCGACTTACCCTGTGGAAAGTTGTGAACAAAATATCTCAAGAACCCCTAATGCTAGGATCGTGAGGTTTTGCAGGATGAGAATGCCCAAGGTGTAGATGACCTGATTAACTTTTGAAACAAATTCGTGCATTTTTGACAAAGTAATGCCCCTTTTTCGACTTAGTGCATTGTAAGTCTATGGAACCTTGTGAACAAAATATCTCAAGAACCCCTGATGTCAGGGGCATGATTTTTATGCCCCCAACTTCGGAGAAGTTGAGGGGGCATATTGGTTTGGGCCTGTCCGTCCGTCAGTCCGTCTGTCCGTAACGCTTTCTGGCAGCTGGGAAACTCAAGAACTGCTTATGCTAGGATCTTGAAATTTTATATGTGGCACGTACATGAAAAATAAGCGGACCCGTATTTTTTCTTTTTTCCGCCGGTCACGTATTTCCAGAGTTATGCCCCTTTTTCAACTTAGTCTGTGGAACCTTGTGAACAAAATATCTCAAGAACCCCTGATGCTAGGATCATTATTTTTTGCAGGATGACATTGACCAAGGTGTAGATGACCTGATTAACTTTTGAAAAAAAAACGTGAATTTTTGACCGAGTTATGCCCCTTTTTCGACTTAGTGCATTGTAAACCTATGGAACCTTGTGAGCAAAATATCTCAAGAATCCCTGATGTTGGGATCATGATCTTTTGCAGGATGACATTACCCAAGGTGTAGATGACCTGATTAGTTTTTGAAAAAAAATCGTGAATTTTTGACCGAGTTTTGCCCCTTTTTCGACTTAGTGCATTGTAAGCGTATGGAACCTTGTGAGCAAAATATCTTGAGAACCCCTGATGCTAGGATCATGATTTTTTGCAGGCAGACAATGCCTAAGGTGTAGATGACCTGATAAACTTTTAAAAAAAAATTGTGAATTTTTGACCGAGTTATGCCCCTTTTTCGACTTAGTGCATTGTAAGCCTATGGAACCTTGTGAACAAAATATCTTGAGAATCCCTGATGCTAGGATCATGATCTTTTGCAGGATGACATTGCCCAAGGTGTTGATGACCTGATTAGTTTTTGAAAAAAAATCGTTATTTTTTGACTGCCTTATGCCCCTTTTTAGACTTAGTGCATTGTAAGCCTATGGAACCTTGTGAACAAAATATCTTGAGAACCCCTGATGCTAAGATTATGTTTTTTTTGCAGGCAGACATTGCCTAAGGCGTAGATGACCTGATTAACTTTTGAAAAAACATTGGTTAATTTTTGACAGAGTTATGCCCCTTTTTCGGACATAGGCATTTTGTGTAGGAATGAGCTTGTGAACAAAATATCTGAAGAATCGCATAAGCTAGAATCCTTATATTTGGCATGCAGATTTGGACTAAGGTGTAGATGACCTGATTAACTTTTGAGCCAATTTCATAAATTTTTGGTAAAATTTGTCCCATATTTAGAAATAGGCATTTTGAATACAAAGAAGCTACATGTACATGTGTATATAAATAACTTGGTGAACAAAATATCTGAAGAACTGCTAAGCTATTTTCCTTATATATTTGGCATACAGTTACAGGCTAAGATGTAGATGAACGGATACATCTTCTTTAGAGGCAAGCATAAGGTTGGGGGCATAGTGTTTCATAAACACATTTTCTAGTTGCTCTAAGTTTTACTCAGGCTGGCGTGGAATCTCCGTAGAATCGCCACTTCAAGGCGATATATATTCAGATCCCGCTACATTTATTTATAGTGAAATAAACCAAACCTCAGAGTTAATTACACCTGAGAAATTACCCTAAATTCTAAGTATTGGGAAAGATGGGTCTGAGCAAGCATTGCAAACCCAGATAGGAGTCCAGGGGCCGTATTCATAAAGCCACTTAAGTCGTTGCTATGCGGTTGCTAAGGCTAAATATCTATAAAGGAGATTCGCTACAACTATGAAATTTGGTCTGGAGGAACAGTCTTACTGTTCCTCCAGAGCAAATTTGATAGTTGTAGGGAATCTCCTTTATAGAAATTCAGCCTTAGCAACAGCATAGCAACGACTTAAGTCGCTTTATGAATACGGCCCCAGGGGTGTAACTAGGGGCAATTTCACAATACGCGTACTCATATTTTAAACTCTACTCCTTGAAGGGAAAAGTAGTATTTCAGCCACTTTGGCAGTTGGTATTGAAATCTAGTCTAATTTATAAATTTTTAGCATGCAAATATGCAGGTGCGTTTTGAAATTTTGTCAATTTTGACAAAATTTCAATACGCACTTGCGTATTTGCCGTCCAGGTACCCACACCCTTGGATTCTGCACTGTTTGCCACTTCATCTGCGTCTTTTGAACATACAAACGCGTCGTAAAACCAAATTGCCACATTTTAAGAATTTCTAGGATAACTATTTTACATATCTCATTTTTTAAATTTTACGGGGCCACTAAAGGCAGCAAGTAATAGTTGCTATTTTAATGGTAAAGCTATTTTATACTACCCTTTTCAGTGTAGACCTTGCTAATTGCGAAGTTGGCGATTTCTGGTAAGGGTAGTATATTCCTACTTACCAGGACATGGCTGGGTATTACACTCCATGGTCTCTGTTGGACTTCCTGGGCAGTCCTGTCCGCCGTTTAGTGGAGCGGGATTCGTACATGTTCTCGACCTGTTTTTCATGCCCGACCCACATGTTGCTGTGCACTCCGACCACTCACCCCAGTCAGTCCAGCCGCCATCTACTGGCGTGTCAATCTCTATAAAAACAATAAAATATACAATTTCAATAAGCTGTGATTGTACGCATCGTTCAGTGGCCCAACTGCAGATATACAGACAAGAAATTTTTAAGACACACAAGACATCCGGGAAGTCGATGGGGCGTCCTTTCACTATATATTCCTTCCCTCTTTTTTCTTTCTTCTCAGTCTTCTTTTAGGATATTCATAATTCATGTTTGGATATCCTATATCCTATTTGTAATATCACAAAATATTTGTTGATATCCCATATTAGTTTGTACATCCATTATTTGATTTATGAATATCCATAAATCTATCTCAAGGTAGAATTTTGATATCCAATTTTTGAATGATGGCTATCCGTAATTCAGTTATAGCTATTCGTAATTCGAATTATGAATTTCCTGGATAGAAATCGAATTTTAAACCCAATATTCCATATAAATTCTGGATATTTATGGTTCGATTGATTGATGTATGCATAATTCAATTTCATGTTATCTATAAATCAAATTTTGGATATTACGAAATCAATACGAGTATTGGATATGTATAAACTGAATTAAGGCTACCCAAAAATCGAATATTGGGTATCTCGAAATAGCGAATAAGTAGTAAAATGGAAGCATACATTAAGGAGAGACTAGTTTTCGGAAATCTGTCATTTACGGATTATCAATTATTCGACTTGTTGATATAAAATATTCATCTGATTCTAGAATATCAATAATCTGATTTATGAATCGGTAGGGCACCTGACTCGTAAGTCAGAGGCCCTGGTTCGAATCCCGGTCTGACCACATACTTTCGTTTCTCCTTCTGCTGATTCAAGAAGGGCAGTTGTCAGTTACTGGCGAAAGTATGTACACTTAGTACTGGTTAACCGCTTAGGAGGTCTAAGCCTGCCCAGGAATAGTGTGGTTAGGTTAACTGACCGTCCCGACATGACCTTAGTTGTTTACCGTGGACGTTAAGCATCAAATCAACCAACCAAAACTCTGATTTATGAATATCCATAATTCGTCTTTTGGATATCTTTATTTGATTTATGGACATGCAATGCTCATCTTCATTTCAGATATTCAGAGATATATAACTCGAATTTTGGATATTGCATAATAAACCTGCCATGTTCCTCATAAAACTACTGTTGTGGTTGAAAATATTTGTTGCGAATGATTCTAATATGGGAGACTTGTTAAGTGGTGCTCTTTTCCGACGGGAATCAAACACGACTTCCCTATTGCATTACGGAAAACATATCTGACTGCTGAATTGACAGAAAGGTTTTAAACAGTAACCACTGTATACATGGCAATATTAAATGCTTTTTTATGTGGTAAAATATACTGCCCGAGCCCGTTCTATATAATGACAGCACAGAGAATCCAGAAATTCAGAATTTTCTTAAGCCTCTAATAAATACATTCAATTCTCGAGATCTCAGAGTCGAAGGTCATCTCATACTACTGATATCTCACAGTAAATTTTCTGGTCCCAGAAAATTTACTTTGAGATATCAGTAGTATGAGATTCTAAAAAAAAATAGGAAATGTGGCCAAACTATATTCTTTGGTAAGACGGTACTTTGAGATATCAGTGTTTGAGATAACGAGAGTTAACTGTATTGTTCTAACTAAACATGGAATTAAATGACTTGAGAATAGTTATTTATTTGAGAAAATCTGAAGCACAGTTCCTATAGTCCAGGCAAACTGGCGATTTTTTCCCTAAACCCAAAACAAATTGCAACAAAAGCTTTTTTGCATTTTTGTTGAGAACTAACATTCACATTTGACATATCAAAAGTAGGATAAAATCGGATAATGCAAAATAAATTTTATCTGCATTTTTACAAGCGCCTATTTACGTCTTAAATATACTAATTATTTGTGATGTTTTATATGACATAACATTATTGCTGTGAGTTTTATTTCTAAGAACCTATTCTGCCTCTGCCGGAATTGAATCAAGAAGATTAAGATTGAATTTGGCACATTTTCTTGTTAAATATAAAGCCCTCTAGGTCTAAAATTTGTATAAATTACCCCACCCACTTTATTCTGCCTTAAAATCTGAAGTGAATATTTGAAGGTCAGTAACTGAACTGCAACAAGAAATATGTCAAACTGATGACTTAGCTTAGCACAAACATGCTTCAATTTAGAATACTGATCTCTGAAGGTATGAGAAGCCCGAAACAAAGGCACAAAGAACTGGGGCCGAGTGCACAAAGGAGGCGTAAGCTACGCCGGCGTAGGCTACGAACGTCGGCGCAACTAAGTCAATCTTGCGACTGTATTATAATCCAAGTGCACAAAGCAGGCGTAAGTCAGGCGTAGTTGCAACTAGAGTACGACTAGCGTAGTGCTCTCAAATAAAATCTAGTACGTGTGTTTGATGAATGGTTTTCTTATATGATATAAGCCGCGTCAGGCATAAAGGTTGCTTAAGGCATCTGCGAACAGACAAGGCTGAAACCCGCCCGTCAGTCCGTGATTTTAGATAGATCCTTCACTTTGTACCTGTAAAATCCTTAGGTTCCATGCATAGTTTTCAGACTGCGCCGATGCGCAGGCTGGTATGAGTCTCCGACGTTCGTACAAGTATATGGCATATGCACCTTTTTGCATGTTATGGATCAATCTTAAATCTGCACGACATATTTTAATCTTTTGGTGTTTTTCTTTAAAACTTATGTTCATTCTAACACTTTCAAACGTGCATGTGCTTTTGAGTTAGACGTAAAATGTCTATCAGAAAAAAAATGAAGAAAACGAAATATTGAAATTGTTGGCGATGTATAAGGACAATTCTGAGATCTATTGGGTTGATAATTGGAACCATTAACCACTGCATCATAGGATAGCCACTATCTCCCAAAATATATCCAATACCTGGATTTTGCTGGAAATGTCTATAAATTTCACTCTGTGTCAGAATGCGCGAATCATGAGTAGATCCAGGCCAGCGTACAACACAATTAACTATTCTAAGTTCGTGGTCAAACATTAGTTGTACATTAATAAAGTGTCCCCCTTTCTTGTTCACATACTGCTATTCTTGTTCAGTTGGTGCCTGTATTGGTACATGGGTTCCATCCACAGAAGCAACAAGATTTGGAAGCCCTGCAATGGCAGGAAATCCTTATTTCATTGAGTTTATCTTCTCATCCTTAATGGGAAACTTAACATAGCGATACAAACGTCCCTTGCGTGCCAAAACAACACGTCTGATTATTCTACATGCAATTGATCTGTTAATGTTAACTAATTCACCCACTGCATTTTGGAAGCAACCACTTGCCAAAAATCTCAAGCCCACAAGGGTCTGGATTTCGGCTGGAATAGCGTACGCGCGTCGAGTTTGATGTTCTAAGTCTGGTCGCAGCTCATCTATATGTGACAGTGCCTGCGATTTTGAGCCTTGTGGAGGTGCGACGTTGACGTCACGAAACGTGAAATGAAAGTGACGTCATAAAATTTGCACGTAAAGTTAATTGTATTGCCGCGCACTGACTAATAAATTTCAAAGCGTCTCCTGAAAAGATTTTTATCGGCGTGTTTAATTTTCATCATCTACACTCTTTTAAGAATGTTCGCATTATACATGTAGATCTTTGGAAAAGAGATGTCGCGAACCAGAGCTACAAAGTTTTATCCAGCTAGTATGTAAATTATATCCAATCAGTGAAACAAACAATCGGGTGGGTGTGAATTTCGTTTGCTTTTGCAGTAAACCTTAGCGCTATTTCTTTGTGCTTCTCAAAATCTATTCTGTAAGCACTAATAAATATGAAAATGTTAAAAACAAAATTTCCGATTTTCGCTCCATAAGGCTCAAAATGCCAGACACTGTCACATACGTTCAAGCAGCCCATGGCGTGGCAAACGAAACCGTTCATATAGCTCTACATCATTATATGGATCCAAAGGAATTTATCCTGTCTCTCTTTAAAACCCTTCTATATTTCAAATCGTGCATCCAATGTAACATTCCGGCCATGTTTCAATGAAACACTAACGGAATAACTCAAAATGAACACCTTACGCCAGTGTTAAGTCTACTATAAAGCAGACGTGAGTTTTAGAGCGATTTTAAGACTAAGTTTGCGACACGCCTCGGTTGTGCACACGGATTAAATTTCTGCGACATTTTTACGACGGTCGTACGTCGAGCGTACGCTTACGTCTGCTTTGTGCACTCGGCCCCAGGGGCCGAGTGCACAAAGGAGGCGTAAACTACGCCGGCGCAGCTTACGAACGTCGGCGCAACTAAGTCTGTACTACGACTGTATTTTAATCCAAGCGCACGAAGCGATTTGTGAGTTTTGAAGCGATTTTACGACTAAGTTTACGACACGCCTCGGTTGTGCACACGGATTAAAATTCTGCGACATTTTACGACGGACGTACGTCGGGCGTAGGCTTACGTTTGCTTTGTGCACTCGGCCCCAGAATACTACATGCATAATAACACAAACAATGCAACATACTTATGAATAGTCTTTGTAAATCTCCTGGGCAGAATTTATAAAGGGGACCACTAAACATCGCTATGTACTGTCATGGTTTCAGGGAAGATGATGTTTTAAAGATTTTCCCCCATTATAATTATATAGGAGCTAATGACCCCTGAGGCGTGGCCAATTTGGACCCCAGGGGCATGGTTGGCAACTAAACATTGCTAAAACTTAATATGTAAGCTCTGGGCTTCATGGTATCAGGGAAGAAGATTTTTGAAGGTTCTTTAGCGATATAGCTCTATTTAAACAAATGACCCCCTGGGTGGGGCCAGTTTGGACCCCAGGGGCTTGATTGGCAGGATACTGAATAAATACATAAGCTCTGAGCCTCATAGTTTTAGACAAGAAGATTTTTTAAGTTTGTCTCAGTATAAGTGTGTATGGGAGCGAATGATTGTTCCGATGAGGGGGGGGGGGGAGGTATTTTAAGTTTTAAGCCAATGATTGATCTCAGGGGGGTGGGGCAATTTGGATCCCAGGGGCATGGTTGGCAAGATTTATGTACGTGACCACTAACCATTGCTAACCAGTTCTACATGCTAAATATTTAAACTCTGGGCCTCATGGTTTCAGAGAAAAGGTTTTTGAAGGTTCTCAGCTATATAGTAGCCCTATATTAACAAATGACCATCAGGGTGGGCCAGTTTGGACCACATGGGCATGGTTGGTAGGATTTATGCAGGGGACCACTAAACATTGCTACATACTAAATGTTTAAGCTCTGGGCCTCAAGGTTTCAGAGAGGCGCGGTAGCCGAGTGGTTAGAGTGGCTCGGTTATTGTGCAGGAAGTCGCCGGGAGGTCGTGAGTTCGCGGCTCACCGTCGCCATCCGACGACTGGAAAACTCTCTCTGTCCACCCAGCAGTAAATACATATTGTAAGTACCTTTTTCGAATTAGGGAAGGATAAGGCAGCGAAAGGAGAGGGATGGGCTCCGCCTTTCATCAGCTGTGCCCAAGATACAGTGGGTCTCTAACCCCCACTACCCCTACGGCTATTAGGCTATGGGAAACCTTAGCTAATGTCCCTGGGGCATGGCCAATGTGGACCCTAGGGGCATGGTTGGCATGTTTTTTATGTAGGTGACCCTTAAACATTGCTACATACTAAATAAGTAAGCTCTGGGCCTCATGTTTCAGAAAGGAAACTTTTGAAGGTTCTTTAGCTATATAGCCCTATGTAAACAAATGACCCCCTGCGATGGGGCCAGTTTGGACCCCAGGGTCATTGTTGCAGGATTTATGTAGGGGACCACTAAACACTGCTTCATACTAAATATATCAGATCTGGGCCTCATGGTTTCAAAGAAAAAGATTTTTTTAAGTTTTTCTCGTCATAAGTCTGTGGGAGCTAATGACCCCTGGGGGTGGCCAATTTGGACCCCAGAGGCATGGTTGGCAGGATTTACGTACGTGACCACTAACCATTGCTACATACTAAATATGTAAGCTCTGGACCTCATGGTTTCATAGTGGAAATCTTTTGAAGGTTCTTTAGCTATATAGCCCCATATAAACCAATGGGCCCCTAGGGTGGGACCAGTTTGGACCCCAGGGGATGGATTGACGAGAGTAATGTTGGTGACCACAAAACATTGCTTAATACTAAATATATAAGCTCTGGGCCTCATGATTTCAGAGAAGAAGATTTTTTTAGTTTTTCCCATTATGTCTATGGAAGCTTTCTGTTGCCATGGCAACCAGAGTTCCAATCTGATCTGCCCTTTAACCTTATGCACTCAATCCCCCACCCCAACAATGCTACACATAAAATTTGATCAAGATTGGGCAGATGGTTTAGGAGGTATGTTTTGAAGTAAGAAAGACGACGACGGACTACAGACCAAGGCTATACTATAAGCTCACCTTGATATGTGCCTCCCCTGCTGCTGGGGCTGGGGGGCTTGGAGGGGGTGGATGGGCCTTAGAGAACATCCCATATTTTAACATGAAAATTCCATGACCTTGACCTCAAGGTCACTGAGGGCGGCAAGGGTGTAAAACGTAAGACCATTATCTAGCATAAGTGAAAGTATTAACTTAGGCTATCAATGGGTTAAAGAGATGTTTAAATAACCTATAACACCCAAAAGGTGGACATGGACGCGGGTGCAAACGGGGAGGCCAACACCGGGCTGGCAACAATAGCTCTTCCTGACGGTCGTTCAGGTGAGCTAAAACAATGACTTCTTTCCAGAGAAGTGGGCGGGGTAGGGCGGTGGCTGTTAGGCGGGAAGGAGGTATAATTTGTAAAAGTAAACATTTTACCATTTGTGAATGCTAAAATGTCATGGTCATCACCTAATATCTCAAAGCATGTCCAGTTATCTGCACAATTAACCCCCTAGTGGATTATCCTTTCAACACATGAAGTCTTTAGCCGGCCTACATTATCTAAGTGCAGTTGGTAGCGCATCTGACTCAAGAGCAAGAGGTCCTGTGTCCGATACCCGGTCCGGCTACTTACTTCCGTTTCTCCTTCCGCTGATTCAAGAAGGACAGTTGTCAGTTAATGGCGAAAGTATGTGCACTTACTACTGCATAACCGCATAGGAGGACTAAGCCGGCCAAAGAATAGTGTCTTTGGGTTAACTGACTGTCCCAACATGACCATGGCTGTTTACCGTGGACATGAAGCAACAAAACAACACTCTCAGATGGCCCATCATTTGATAAACAGGAGTTATATCAAGCTGTTTTCTTCTATTGTTCTGTCACAGTCTTCATTTAAAAACATTGATTCTGTGTACTATCTTCATTACCATCCATATTGTCCATCTGAATAGAGGTTATGGTAAAAGCAAAATTTGCACTGGTGGGTGGGGTAAACCAATAGTAAGATACTATATGATGACCGGTTATGCATAATCAGCAAATTTTATGGTAGAAAAAAGCTAAAGAACAGTATATAACTGCTTTATCAGTGACTTCTATGGATTTAACTTGTTTAGAAATGATGTTTAGAAGTGGCTTTCCGGCCAAAAGTAGCTGTGCAGTGGTTTAAATCCTTCGAAAACAAGACATATGAAAAAAATCAAGTTTTGCATTCTCCGATTTTGTCCTACTTTTAGTATGTTAAAAATGTAGGTCTTAGGAGATTATTACTGTAAAGAAACCTTTTGTTGCAATTTGTTTTAGGTCCCCCCACAATTTGACTGGACTACTACTGAATATTGTTACATACACTGTATGCCATGCTCCTATACCAATGGTGTCATGGATATGTTACCGTTCATATTTATGTCAAAGTGAAGGCATCAAGACGTCATTCTGCAAAGGTACTTAACAAAATAGTTGTAACCCTATTTGCTATTATAACACATCTACGACGTCATTGGTACTGGAGCATGAAAAGCCGTGTATGCTGTGCTCCCCTCGAATTATAAATGAGATGCTACCTGAAATTCATACTACCATGGAAAAGTGTATTTTTTCAAACCTATAATTCATTCTCAAATAGTTTAATTGAGCCGCGACACGACAAAACAGACAAAGTGGCATGTGCGCCCAGCGAAGACTAAGATCAGCCTGGGCATCCGCCCAGTCTGATCAGAGTCTTCGCTGTAAGCATGGAGCTACCGTAGACCCTTGGCTACCCATTCAGCGTACAGAAAAGACTCTGATCAGTCTGGCCGGTTGCCCAGGCTGATCTGAGTCTTCGCTGGGTGTACATGCCACTTTGTTGATTTTCTCGTGTCGCGGCTCAACTCTCTGTTACTTATGATTATAACACTGACCATAGACCTCTAATTCACAGATGGTGAGGTAGTCCGTAGCCTCCATTCTTATTCTGAGAAACTGTCCGGTGTACTCCATATCAAAAGTGATGTTGAGAACAGGAGGAATTTCGTCGGGATAAGTATGTATCTGAGTAAGTGACCCATTAGAAGGGCCAATGTCAATGAAAATGTTTCTGAGCCGTTCCGCTGTAAGTATACGTTTTGAAAGAATTTGAGTGCATGGAATTGAGTGATATTTTATTGCTTCTTTGATAAAAAATACACTACTCAAAATATTTAAAGGAGCAGTTGATATTTTCCCATAGACATTACTACAATGTATATCCAGTTCAACGGCCCATAAATTCGACCGCCAGCGGCCGAGAATTTCCCATTCTTTTTCAGCATTTTGAAGAGGGTTCAAAGTTTAACATGTTTAAGACAGCAAGAAATTCAATAGAAATGATGCCCTCATCACTTCGACGAAGTTTGGCAATCTGGCAATTTGAATGGAAACTCTGTGTCTTCGTCCACTGAAAGTAAATGACTCTCAAAGTGGTATGCGTTGCACTGTCGTCTATGGAAAATCATTAGGTGCTCCTTTAAATATTTTGAGTAGTGTATATTCAGTTTGTTCATCGTATCTGGGGCTGTTCATGTGCAGTAATGTAATCTGTAATATGCACGATTGACCACGCCTCTTTGCACCGGCTTCAACGGAAAACTATTTTCAAACTGACTCAAGATGAATCCAGTGATCTTAAATATATCTGCACCTTGATCAAGTAAGAAGAGACTTTTTACACTGCCGCTAGATAGGCATGTATCAAAGACAGTTATACGACAGTATGTTATATCTAGAAAGAAAGAAAGAAAGAAAATGGTATTTTGACAATATCTAGAAAGAACAAGAAGTATCTTTAAAAAAAGATAATTGTACAGGGGTACAGGTTTAAGTAACAAAGGCATGGGATCTTTGAATATGAAAACGATATGAGAAATGGCTATTGAAAGAACAAGAGGTTGTTCTAGGTAATATTACACTAAATGCTTGTGAGAAGTTAAATTGAAATCAGTCCATAAATGAGCCGCGACATAACAAAAGCAACAAAGTGGCATGTGCACCCAGCCAAGACTCAGATCAGCCTGGGCATCCGCCGTGTAGGATCAGTTTACTGTCCGCATGGAGCTTGCTTAGCATGCTATTTTCAATTTTAGTCGAATCTTTGCGGTATCATCCTGGTGTGATTTTGTAGTATACAGCTGCGGTTGCTGTTGTTTTGTTCCTAATTGATTTCGGTGAATAGTGACACCTACAAGTAAGCGATTATCATCCCGAACGCACCTTGTCGTACGGAAGCATTTATCAGCCATAAAATTGATTTTCACGTTCTTTTTTTGTAGATTTTCTATTCATTAATGATATAGGTTTATCTGTAAAATAATTAGACCAGAAACAAATCGATTAAGTAAAAATTAAATACGTTCTGATAGCATATCGTCTGAGAACTGTACAGGCAGATTTTCTTGTTCAAATGTCTTTACATTCTATATAGTTTAAAATTTGCTTTCATAGTAATCGAGACCCGGATCTAGGTAAAACTTCACCCTATAATGCCTTACGGCAAAAAAGAGAAAGAAAGGAAGAAAAAAATGTTTTTGACTCACGACAACAATCGGCTCTATTCACTATCTGCATGCCTGTGACAGTAAACGTCCCCTCCAGATCCAGAAGCAACCAAGGATTTTCTTGGTTTGTCGTACAGGCGCAAGAACCGTCGTACCAGTCGCCAGTTTTGATACCATTTACAGCGTTACTTCCTGGAGCATCCGAGCCATAGTAGGTACTCATGTTAACTGTTTTACCAAAGGCCACGTTCGTTGCACTTGAAACTTGCTCTGAAAATAATGTTAACAGTTGACGGAGACAGAGTTTTACCCAAGGATTTTTTACCCAGCTTTCAGTTTGAAGTTTAAATTGCATATAACCTCGTACCGTTCTATGGTAAAATTTAAAGAAGACTGAACATTATTTGCTGTCTGTCCTATTTCTTTCTTTGTCTCTGCGTCTTAGGCAGGATATTCTTTGTGACTGTAGTCTTTAAAGAAAGTTCCCAAAACTTGGCAGTTGATTGACTAGGACAGGATACAGTGTACAGTGTAGCGGGCACTGGTCAGGAATTCCACACCTCAAACAACACCAAACGGGTAATAGTAATATTAAATAGTAGGACGAAACGAGTGGATGTTAAAATGAGCAACTCTTTCCTAAGTAGGTTGTAACAAAGCCAGCCTTAACTGAATATAAATGTATTAAGCACACAAAACATATATGAACCACACCACTTGACTTCTAACAATGTGACATTTTGTGAAGTAATATTCAGATCATCCTTATGGCTTACACTGGGTCTATAGAGGCCTCACTGTTGGCTGTATGGTTTGGGCCAACTTCATAGATGTCTGGTGTAACAAGTGAAGGCTATGAACAGACTGCACTAAAGTGCAGTCTGTTCCTGTGAGCAGACTGGTCAGAGCCTTTGCTTGTCTAAGCCATATTGTTTGAAATTACATTATGTGGCTCAAATTTGATTTATTATTTTTGTATGTTTTCATGGAGAAATAAGGAAAATTATCCCTAAATTATCATTGTTTCCCATTCTTATCTGGCGCTCTGGCAGAACGTCAACTTAGCAGTAAGCAGTTATTGCTAGACACTGCTCACTCCCAGCACTAATTGTTCACTGCTAGCAGTAACAATCTCACTGCTATCAAATACTGCTAGTGAATGCTAGCCTTGACCAGAACACGCTTGGTAAACATGCAATTCCATTCCAACATGGAAATTTAGAAATTCAAGCTTTCTGCGAAAAGAAAGCGAAAATATGTAAAGCATGGCTAAACACAGTTATTTCTTTATAGTATACATAAAAGAACCGGAAGAATTCTCACCAAACTCCCGAAAGCGGCCAAACCGAAATTTCGGTTTGGCGGCCACTTTCGGGAGTTTTGACAAAATTGTATCAGTGCATTTTTTCCAAATTAATAACTTTACATACATACAAATCGAATCGAATAACGCTGTTATATATTGCTATTTCCTTGTAGCAATGGAATCGTGCGATTACCAGGCGGTGTGAAATAGCAATAAGATTTGCTAGCAATTTACTAGCAATAGTAATAGTACTATAAGAGTTGCCATTGTAAGCACACGGCTGGCGGTGTGCAGACAGGCAGTGATTGCTGCTTCTTTTGTGTCCATGGTTTTTACCTGCCAAAATACCAACTCCGATGCAAATAATTATCACTTCGCGTGCTAGTCCTTCCATTGCGTGGAATCCAGTGAGCCCCCTGTCTGAATCAGCTTGCTTTCATATGGATATCGGAGCCTAGGCTGCTGATATAGCGCGGAACGAAATTGATTTAAGCCGCCCCGCACGAAAGTTAACCTTAAGGGACGTGCTTGCTACAGATCCTTATATTAGCTAGGAAATTTGCTCCAACAGATTTTTCACTCTACAGTCATTATGGGAGAATGAAAGGCTCTGAGTGCGCAAATGTCAAGCCTGGTGTGTATCGTTGCACTTGACGTAAGGTTTTTTTTTTCACGCACCCAATACCAGCCGGTATACGCATCTTTATTGACTACTTTGAAAAAAAAAGACGGACGTGCCACTAAATTTAGTGTAAACAAAATTTAATAATTTTGTAAATTAGTTTTATTTTTAATATAAACATATTATATTTGAAATGGAAAATCATGAGCCATTATAGTTTACCCGCATACGAGTCTAATTTAAAAAAAATATTTGGTCTGGTTTAGTAATAAAATTTCTTTGTATACACCTCATCGAAAGTTGCGGTAGGGGATGCAACTTTATTTAAGCCAGACATACAGCCAACTCCCGATATCTCAAAGTCGGAATTCGTCCCAAACTACTGATACCTCAAAGTAAATTTCATAGATGCAACATAAGAAAACAGTTGTCGCGTGTTTTCCAGTTTTTCCCAGAAACATTTGCCTACTGAGTTATGCCCCTTATATATGTTTGTAAAAAAAAAGTTTGTTATCGCAACTCCTCCTTGACCGCTTGACCGATTGTCTTGAAATTAAGAATGTGAACACATATTGGTATGAAGATGTGCATTAAGGTTTCCTTTTTGAAATCTGATCCCTCTTGCCTGAGTTATGCCCCTTTTTGACCTCTTTTGTCCTAATTTTGAGGGTTTTTTAGTCATTTTTGTTTTGATTTTATTCAAATTTGGTTCATAGTTGCAGCATAAGAAAATAATTGACGCGTGTTGGCCATTTTTTCCCGGAAGCATTTGCCTGCTGGGTTATTCCCTTTGAAATTTTTAGTATAAAAGTTTGTTATCACTATGTCTCCAAAACCGTTTGACAGATTATCTTGAAATTAAGTATATGAACAAATATTGATATGAAGATGTGCATTAAGGTTATAATTTTAATTACCCACCCTTTTTGCATGAGTTATGCCCCTTTTTGATATTTGATGCTCTTTTTACATAGGATTTTTTGGCCATGTTGCTTCGATTTTATTCCTATTTGGTGCATTGATACAGGAGAAGACAACAGATGACAAATATTTTCAGCCTATTCCAGAAGAGTTGTCTTGCTTAGTTATGCCCCTTTATGGTTATTGAAAAGAGAGTTGCTGCTTCTTCTCCTAAACTGTTTCTCTGACATTTTTAAAATTAAGTGTGTGAACACATATTGGCTTATAGATGTGTACTGAATTACGGTACAGGTTTGAAACTTCAGCATTTTTTCTGAGTTATGTCCCTTTTCAGTTGTTGTTTTGCTCTGAATTTGTATTTATTTTATTGGTTGATTTTTCTTGTCATTTTTTCTCTGATTTCTTTCAGATGTGGTCCATGGAGCCAGCATAGGAAAAGAGTAGACATAAATAGTTTCAGTTTTTGCTTGCTAGAACTTTAAGTATGAGCTGACTATGTGTTTTTATTTTAACATGTAACTTAAATGTTGTGTATCTGTAAAAGTTGGATGACAAAGCAAACAAAGTGCTAAATGCGGGGGGTATTTAGCAAGCCATGCTTACTGCCATCTCTAGTTGCATTTAACTATTATATGCATATACGAGAGATGTTCAGAAAGTTCTGATCGTGACGTCTTATTTTGGTAACCATCATAAATGCAGAACTTTTGATAGCGAAAATATATAACAGTATGATATGTCCGGACTACTCTGTAAACGTGGTGTATAGTTTTGAACGGACATATTTTTTAACGTTTTTAAAAGAGGTATACCCTACAGCCACTGGAGATTTTCACTTAAGAAGGTCATAGTTCATATATGAGCAGTCTTTGAATTTGTTTCATCATTGCTATTTAAACTTAGTCTCCAGGCAACTGTGACCTGTAAATATCGCGGAAACACATTTGATTTAGGTTCCATACTGTCTCTTTGATTTAGATTATAAGCATTTTATGTAGGTGCAGCTTCTCCCTTTCTACTAAAGTTATAATGATTTTGTAATGAAAATAAGGGTCTTGACATTCAAAATCTTGTTAGGAAGAGCCTTTGCATGGGCCAATTCGAAACCGTCGAAAAATTATAATTGATGTAAACAACGAAGCCGCTACGAACTTTCGAAAATGACGTTGACGTCGTTTTCAATAACGTCATAAGAACAGCGCATTGCTTTGCAAGGACTAAATCGATAACGTTTGCTGCCCTTCTAACTTTTGAATTGATATTGAAAGAAATGAATGACAAGAAGCTGACAAAAATTTATTTTGTATTGACAATGATTTTTCACTTGAATGACACACTGAAAATAAATTCTCATATGACATTAGCCTAGTGGTATGACTGGGGCTTAATAACATGCGTTGTAACTCAATAAGAAAATATATCTTTGTATCGTGTTAGGTATCATTGTACAGACGAAATGTAGTGCTTACAATACATGCATAGCATTTGTCCCCAGCATGCCGCCAAACAAAGTTGTGCGGCTAGAATCAGAACTTTCTGAACAACCCTCTTATGCATATATCACTAAAGCTCCGTTTATATATACACATATTGAGGGGCTTACACTTGCAGAGTCTCGATGGAAACTCTGTTATCAGGAATGTGCTCACCCCAATGGGAGAACTATTGCGGCTTTAATCCATATAATGACTGAAAAATACGTACCCTGACACCCGTGGGATCAGAAGGGATAAGTAGCCTTTGGTTACGTCGTCAAAATCTTATTGCTGCAAGAGGAACATAGTTTTGACATTTACAAAATTTTAAATTTTGACATTTACAGAAGTTTAAATTTATGGCTTCTCTGTACATTATTTAAGGAATGAATTTCATTTTTCTGAGGTTTATCGAAGTGTAAACTACATTGGGTCACGTGCAAAGTGAATGAACCCCGAAGGGGTTCATGTAAACTTTGCTAGTGACCCAATGTAGTTTACACTTCGATAAACATCAGAAAAAACAAGTTCATTGCTTATATTTACATTCATTTCAATCAAATCTTTCATGAAAAATCTTATATAAGCGCTGAAATAGAAGCAGTGAAACATGTACACGCAGCATTTCTGCTAACAGCAGAACAGCATGCATGACGTCATGAAGTCGCTGACGTCCAATCAGGTTGTAGAGAGTCATTGTTTATTTTGACGTCATTGACGTCGCGTGTCTCAATGTAATTATTGGAATGTAAACTACATTACGTTTCAATGGTTTACTATAGGGCTTTTCAATAAATACACCAAGAATGTAAATATATACATTTTAACCCATACAAAACGGTATTTCAGTAATGACAGAATTTACTGACCTATTTTCCCAACAAAAGAAGAATTTGTCTTCCATCGATTTTGAGACGTCTGCAGATATTGGAATCGAAATTTATTTGAATGGAATTAAACTGCTTAACTTTCGACGATATGTATACTTATAAACTTGGGGTGTCCAGTCAATTTACTTTAAAATGGATAATAAGGTGTGCTTAAAGTTAATTGCATATAGAGTCTTGTGTCATCTAATCAGTTTGGCTCCCGTGTTAATAAAATTGAAAATGAAATATCTTATGCTATTGATCAAGAGATTGGTTTTGGTCCAGTTATAGAACAGAGGTCTCGGGCAGTAGTATGAGGCGGTGGGCCTGTATAATAACCCAAAGACTAAGAACAAGGTCAATACGAAAACACCTGATTAGGTTTATCATTAGTTTATTAGTACTTATCATAATGCTGTTACATGACGCACGCACTTACGTAGATAATTACGTACATACATACATACATACATACATACATACATACATACATACATACATACATACATACATACATACATACATATATACATACATACATGCAGTCAACTCTCGATATTTCGAACACTGATATCTCAATGTACCATTTTGTTTCAAAGAATATTGTTAAGACAAATTTTCTTTTATTTACATTTCAGCTCTTCTTATCTTAAACTACTGGTATCTCAAAGTAAATTTTCTTGGACCAGAAAATTTACTTCGAGATATCAATAGTTTGGGCTTTGAGATATCGAGCGTTGACTGAACATAAATACATACATACATACATACATACATACATACATACATACATACAAGCCAGTCTATACAGAAGAGGCCATCACAGATTCAAGTGTAAAGTACATGTACAAGCCCAGAGCAGACTGGGGTCCAGGAGTGTGCTTAGTAGACGAACAGCAGTTATTTCCAAATTAGTAGGACAGTGACCATACCGAACAAAAGAAAAATATACGAATGAAACAGCGTAGAAAAACTAGAACTACAGTATAGCAATGAGAATAAAATTTTTTTGCATGTTGAAAAAAAGAGATTTGCAGAGTGGCAAAGTATTTGCTAAAATAGAAATATTCTTGTTTATTGAATGCCATAATCATATCAATCCTATTTATAGCTCCAAGTCACACCCAGACTGTCACTCAAATGTCATATGATAGTGTATAATTGGCCAATGCAACAACAACTAAGCACGTGACATAGTCCCACAAACAAAAGCACATGTGTTGAATGTCCCACAATGAGTCCTTGATTTTACCTCACACTTAATGGAGGGATGCATATTTGAACCGCGACACGAGAAAACCAACAAAGTGGTTGTGCGCCCAGCGCAGACTCTGATCAGCCTGGGCATCCGCCCAGTCTGATCAGAGTCTTCGCTGTTCACGTGGATGTAGCTTAGACCCTAAGCTACGCTTTAAGCGCCTAGCGAAGAGTCTGATTAAACTGGGTGGATGCCCAGGTTGATCTGAGTCTGCGATGGGCGAACAACCACTTTGTTGGTTTTCTCGTGTCACGGCTCAAATTTTTTAAGTAGGCTTGGTTTCGGAACGGTGAATTATGCAACAGTTCAGGGAAATTGATCTTCCATCAAAGAAAACTCATACAGGTAATATCATAAGGCCATGAAACAGCGGGGAACACAGGGTGTGCTTAAAGAATTGACCCCATTGGCAAGGGAGGCAAAAGTAAAAATGGCAGAGTTACTTCCCTTGAGAGTGTGTCCGTCACCTTTAACTTATGTGTAAGCACGTTATCAAGCTTATAGATATCAAATAAAAAGTATGTAGGTCGTACTGAATAGCCCTGTTATCTCAGACTACCTGAGCTTTTCGGCGAGATGTAGTTTTCAGTCACCACTGTTTGTTCTTATGTAAAAACAGAATGTCTTTCTTCATTGCCTGGTTAAATTTACAATGGACAACTATTGGATTACTTACGGTAATAACGATTACATCAGTTTGGTATTTCATAAAGAAATACAGGATGAACATGCCACCGGGACCATGGGGATTTCCTGTGATTGGCTACCTACCCTTTCTTGGCGCACAGCCGCAAGAAAAATTCATGCAGTTACAAAAGACATACGGGGACATATTCACTATACAAATGGGGTCTTTTACAGCCGTGATACTCAATGGACGAGAAAAGATTAAGGAAGCTCTTATAACCCATGGTGGTACTTTCGACAGTAGACCGGATTTTTTCACGTTTTCTATTCTAAATGACAGATTGGCATTTGGACTATATAGTGACAGATGGGTCGTCTTTAAAAAAATAGTTGTGAATAGGCTAAATGCTATTATAAACAGCAAAACATACACGCTGGATAAACTGCTTACAGATGAAGCTGCAAAGTTTGTGGAGGATACTATGAAGCACGATGGAAAACCATTCGACCCAACAATGGATTTGAATGTGACATTTTGCAGTGTAATTTATCAAATATCGTATGGAAAAGGTGAAAATATCCGAGAAGACGAAGACTTTTTAGAAATGCTTGCCAATGAAAATGATTTCATTGACTTCACCACTTCAGGTAACCCTGCAGAGGTAATGCCATGGTTATCTCGAATATTTCCTTCCCTTGTTAAACCATTTTATGGTATAATTGAGTATCATCAATACTTACGTGAGAAAAAGCTGCGAGAACACAAAGATACATTTAGTAAAGAAAATATACGTGATTTGGCTGATAGTCTTATCGATCTCATTGATGAAACAGCGGAGATGAAAAATGTTGGACTTAGCTTCAACCATCTTAAAAAATGTATCGATGAAATAATTCCAGCCGCATTTGACACAACAGCAACGGCCATGCGCTGGACTCTGCTTTGCCTTATCAAATTCCCACACGTACAGAGAAAACTGGTTCAGGAAATTGACAGTATACTTGGAGAACGTGTGCCAAATATCAGTGATAGACAAAGTATGCCATATACAGAGGCTGTGATTCTTGAGACTTTAAGATTCAAGGCACCAATACCAATGTCAGTGCCACACGCCGCAATGAAAGATTCCAAACTTAGTGGATACGATATACCCAAGGGTACTGCTATTCTGCTCAACCTCCACTCACTCGCAAGGGATTTTTCAATCTGGGAGTTCCCTAATTCCTTTTATCCGGAACATTTTCTTACAGTCGATGGCGCTCTTGACCGGGACAAAGTTATGTTCATATCTCCATTCAGTCTAGGGAAAAGGAAGTGTATCGGAGAACAGTTAGCAAGGAGCACCATGTTTATGACATTGGCGAGCATGATACAGCGGTTTAGGATATTACCAGTGGATGGCGAACAGTATGATATGGTCGGTATCAATAAACTAACGGACTGCCCGAAACCATATAAGATCATCGCAAAAGCTAGATAAGTATGAGTACCTTAAAACAAGAAGCGAAACCGAAAGAAACCTAATTGAACTAGAATTAATAAACGTTATGAAAGCCCAGATAATAAAATTTTTTTGATATACCATTATTCTTACTTTTATTTCAAACTATACATTGTGACGTCTGTTAGAATCGCCTCTTTGAGCCGATTCTGATGGGATTTCACATTATAAACTTTAATGAAAATGGTATAGAAAATATCTCAAAAAATCATTTGATACTCCTTTTCATTTCAATCTCTGTTATGTTGTGCATATGTTAATGTACATAAAAATAAAACGTTGGCAGACTTATATTTTAGCGCTCTTTACCTCAGTCGCCGAAATTCAGCAACCGCCAAATATAAGTGTTCTACAGTATACGTTGCTACCCCCATTTTTCACCGAACTCGTTCTCACTACGTTCTGGAAAATGTTGCCGAATGGGCTCAAACTGTGTGTAAACGGAGTGGACGTAAAGGCAACGTTTAAAAGGTCTGTTTACGAACTTCATAGACGGGCTGAGACGAATTTGGACGGGAAACGTTCTCCAGAACGTCGAGCTTGTTCAAAATTTTCTATTGGCCATCCCCTCCTGCAAGTAGACGGAGTGGCAACGTACTTAAAACCATAGGACGTTCTACAAAGGGAAATGCCGTACTTCGATCCCACTATGGACTTGTGACACTGTGGTGCGGCGGGGCATCAACTGGCAGTACGTGCGCAAATCTACCAGCTCGTTGTAACTGGTTCATCTCGTTTGAAGACAGGCCAAACTCGACCATAGATTCTGTGTATGCAGCACTCTTCTCTTGACTCCTAGACTCAGAAACAGGCTTAAGAGGTTCAGCAACATGAGGATGACCTGGATTGGCTTCGAAGAAGATATAGTTTTTGGATCTAAGGACCCTTCTTTGTATTTCCGTTCTTCTTTGGAATCATGATTTTCACAAGGATGCAATGGTCTGTACAGCCTGCAGTGATGAACGCGAATGAGGACTGGCTAGAACGCACTGGGTTTTTATAGCCGTCTGGCCAGGACATGATCGGAATTACGTTCTCTACGCACCAGGGACGAGATGAGGACGCAGTCAGAATGAGAAAACTGTCTTCGAACAAGGTCGTCGTGGTGAAATTAGTTAGAACTGGTTTAGAAATATTTCAGATGAAGTAGAACTAGTCACGAACGGCGTTAAACTGCTCGCGGACGGGCTTGGAATGCTTGAAAACGGTCTCTGCCGCGTGACGAGGGGAGCGGTCAATTCGACCGACTTGAACTTGATACGAACGAACTCCGGACGGGATACAGACGAGATGGACGTATTGAGGACTGTTCATGTACGAATTAGAATCGTATTGTAGGCATTTAGGCCACAAATTATACGTGCTATCCAGACCACAGCCAGTTTTACGATTTTAAACCAACGGCCTACTCGTCCATTAGATTAAACGGGCTGTGGTTGGGATGGAACGTGTGCATTTTGACCTAAATGTTTATAACACGATTTAGGTCATGCGTAAACAGTCTTCAATGCGTCCGTCTCCTCTGAATATTGTCCGCAGTCCGTTCATTTCAAGTTCCTATCGAGGCAAATTGTCCTCTCACCTCGTCCAGAGACGTTTCAAAGCAGTGTAAGCCCGTCTTTGGTCAGTTTCGTCCCGTTCCTAACTAGTTCTACCTTGTTCCCAATACGTCCAAACAGGTTCTAACTAGTTCGTAATTGAACCACACAGTTCACAGACAGTTCATCTCGTTCTAACCACGCCCTCATTTTGTCCCAAGTGTATAAATTCAGAATGTATAAATTCGCAATCACGTCCTGGCTTGACGGCTATAAAAACTCAGCGCGTTCTAGCTTTTACGATACCTAAAATAGATTCTTGTAAAAACGCAATATCGTAGCGACAGTCAAACCTGTGTTAAAGGCCACCTGTATTAAGCAAAAAGCTGTCTTAATCAGCCAAAATCTCACATCCCAATGCAGCAGGTTCAGTGCATACTAACCTGTATTAAAGAAACAGTTTTGGCCCTTACCTTGGGTGCTTGCTTAAGACAGGTTTGACTGTAATGTAATTCATTACAGTCAAACCTGTCTTAAGCAAGCACCCAAGGTAAGGGCCAAAACTGTTTCTTTAATACAGGTTAGTATGCACTGAACCTGCTGCAATTGGCTTGTAAAGAACCAAAAGGAACGGTTTGATGAGTTAATTTACAGACGGACGGATGGAAGTCAAAACATGTTTAAATGACTAACGTTCAATTATGCCAAATAAGCCATAAATACAAGTTATTTTAAAAATCACACAGTTAAAGAGAGCGTAGTCGCAAGAATGCTGACCAGTGCCAAATGATCTGTTCGAAAATTATCGAGTTGACGAACCTCGGAGTGGCTACTTCTAAGCTTGTCACATGGTTTCAAATTTCTAGAAAATGTGACACTTGAAGCGATTACCTTAATTGTCGTAGCAAAGGAATACATTAGGGTCGTGCTCGATTGGGCTGTGCGCACTGTGCTAGGACAGCTGTTGGAATTCCGACATCGAGCATACCAAACGAGCAAAAAAGGGGCGAATGCACAGCTATCGAACAATTATGATATGATGGTGTTTGAGAATTACATTCTCTTCTTGGGTGATACAATCTGAATTTTAAGGGAAAAAATTTCAAATTTCATCATACTAGCTTAGAGCTATATATTCTTTATGTATTTCCCTGCGTCGTCTACTTGTCCGCCATTTTGTTTTGACTAATTGCACCTTCTCGTTTGGAACAGGTAGTGCGCACCGTTCCAGAACACACTTACATCTAGAACTCGATCGATGTTCCAAAAATCCCAGCACAGCCCAATCGAGCAAATGCAGAAATGCGACCAAAAAGCAAACAGAATAGACCCTGATAAGACTGCTTATATGGAAGGGTATCAGGGTCATAATTCAAATACGTAGTTGCATTTTCTATTCTGCAAGAACACAAAGTGTCTCTCAGAAATATCCATTCTGTATTTTACAAAATGCCCTGATGCCCGATTCCATTTGCATGTATGGATGCTTATTATGCTTTAACACAAAGGGCTTCTCAGTAATATGCATTTTACACTCTACAAAAATCTATTTCCCATTAAATGAAAATATAACAGTGAGTGTCTTTCTGTGATACGGAATCTGCTTTCTACAGAATGTCTTTCCGATTGGCTCTTTGATTATTCTGTTACAATTCAATCGCTTTTCCTGAACTTGCGTTTTGTTATGTTGGCTTACGGTAAATCTGGTAACCGCTATATGGCATTTGGTGTCAGGCCACTCAAGAATTGCTTCCGGGGTCGTAGGGTGCTAAAATAGTTCTATAGAAAAAATATGCTGCCTTGTTCAGAGGTGTGATTTTCATTCCTGAAGGTATTCTGTGGCATTTATTTGATTTGATCTTGGAATATTTTAGTATTTCTAAGCCAATGAGCCTCAAATACATGATCTTTTGCAGGACTATATCTCCTGTATGGATGCTGCCAGAAGTCAAGGGGAAGCACTGCGGTTTGTTTTTATTTACGCAATCCAGAGGCGGTATAAATAAAATTTCTAGCCTGTCGTGTCAAAAGGTCGCCGATTCCATTCGAACCTCGTAAATGGGTAACCACGATTATATCTGTAGCAAAACAACCGTTCGCCTTTCTCCGTAATATACCCGAATGCACTCGTCATCATCCGTCAGTAAAGTGCATGGTATAACTTGAGTAATAATGCCTAAAATACACTGTCCGCTGTGGCGAAGTGGGTAAAGCAATAAGCACTACGAATATAAAATAAGTTTTGCATGGGCATACCGTTGGGTCAGTGTTTTTTTTTTTTGTTTTGTTTTTTTTTTTTTGTTTTGTTTTTTCCAGCAGCAGGGGCGGTGGATGGGTATTTTTTCCCCGATATAGCATATCGTGGGAAGATTTTGTAGCTGTTTACGGGTCTCATTGGCATTGAGCAATTTATTCTATCGAGCTACTGCGTCGTTGCCCTGGTCGTATACTCAAATGATGTATACATGAAGGTGTTCACATATTTGTTTTCATTTTTTTCCGTTCCTCCTACATTTCGGACAAAGTTGGGATAACGCGTGGCGAATCATACTTCTACGAGAATTGAACCAAAAACTGTTGAACTCATATTATGGCTGGACGATTGCCTGTCATGTAGATTTAGGTACTCTTTCGTGCTGTTTTGTCTGGCAAAGTCAAGCACAATCAGTCTGTTTAAAAAGTCTCTTTTTGAAGACTCATGAACTTGCCTGTCCAACAGAGAAAGAGCGAAACATGGTTGGTTTTGGAGGGGAGGGGGTTACGACTCGATTGGACAGTATTTCAGTCTGTATTAAGGCGTCTGCCAGAGAGAGGGAGAAAGAAAAGAGATGTGATAGGCAAGAGAAAAATATCCAAACAACCCCACCCGCACCTACTACATAGTAGGCCCTAGCCCTACTATTATCCAAATTAGTTGGACGCTCCGGCGGGACCGCAGCCAATCCCGCTGCTCAAAATGAGAAAATTTATGCTTTCCCAAGGTCAGACAGAGATTCGGTTTTGTCACAGTCGAGCGTTATTTCTGGAGTTGCACTTGATGCTGAAGCGTCCGTGTAGCAAAGTTGTTAGCGCTCCCGACTTTGGATCATTGGGTCGAGTCCAGATGGCAGACAAGGCTGTGTTTAAACCTAACCAGTGCTTTATTGCTCATAGTCTTTCACAATCACCCTTGAATCGTCCTGGTATGACTAAAATATTGTTGAATAGATGTTAAGCCGCTATTTCATCCATTCATCATGTGAATTCTCGTTTTGATACAAGAAACCCTTTTGCATTTTATAAACCCTAGCTATTATGTGTAGTTTAACATAATTCGTAGTAAAACAGGAAGAGGGGAATTCGTTATTAGAAGTGGAGAACTTATAATGAAATGAAATTGACAAAAAATAAAATAAATAAGTAAAAAGGCAAAAAAGAGGCCGAGGAGGGGGGGAGAAAAGGGAAATACGGGATTCGAACAACTGACTCAAGATATTTAGTCTAATAGTCTACAAGCTGAACCGCTGGACCACATTGACATGTACCGAAATCGTTCTAAATGGTTATATATAAAAGTGTTCTGACTGATACGGAAAGAGCCGACTTTTTCCGTGACAAGGTGCTCAACCTATTTGAAGGTTTGGTCCAAAATTAAAAGTGCATTGACACGACAGTAAACAAAATTTGATCTGTACATGTGATCTAGGAAATCTTGTGAAAAACTGAATCGATCATGATGTATTTATTTGTCTATTTTTGAAGAGTCCAGTTGCTGATCTAATCTGATAATGGTTTCTTATAGGCCAGTGAATGTTGTGGAACATTGGATAGTGCTGTGAATGGGCCTCATTTTGCATTGTTTTCTATGGGAGCCAATTTGAGAGGTCTGACACCATTTGCCTTATCGCTTTCCGCTTTAGCGTATTTCGACTACGCAACTAAATTTCTAGCTTCACAGTAAAATTAGAAGAAAGGAAATAAATAATTGCTCATTTTATAACGTTTAAATATTTACCTTTACAATGACTGACCTTGATATATGCAATGTTCACAATTTTGGTACCGGTGTCGAGGTAAAATGTATTCAGTATAAGAAGCCATGTTGACAACAGTTATGATTTATTTTCCCTGCATTAACCTTAACATTCACTGTGAAACCACCGCAACCCGGAAGATGACAGACAATCATATATGTCGGTGAAAGGCTATTATTCATATTTTTCACCATTCGATATTTTTGCTGGTAAGCGCTATCGAGCCTCGAACCCACATGGCAGAGGTTTGTCTCGAGGGGAGTGAGGTACTCAGAAAGTTTCTTACCACATAGGCAGGGATTATTTTTTGGGTTTGAAATTTCAAAATTTACTATTTTCATGGGTTTTGAAAAAATCATGCTATTTTTATGGGTATTATGGTGCTTTGAACAACCTTTTATTTTTGTGGTTGGGGGGGGGGGGGGGAGGGGGCGGGGGGGGGGTCACCTCAAAAACAACTATTTTTATGAGATTGTCAGCGGGGTTGTCAAAAGTTCTGGGTATTTTTCTAGGACCTGTGCAGTTGTCTTGGGCCCAAATATAGGCTCGCATTAGTGTTTACAGACCTCCTGTAGTTCCATGTACTGATGAAGCACATTATTTTATTGTTAATGTCTCGTTCATAGCATTTAGGATGCATGAATAAAATAAATACAATCACATTTTAGACGAAGGAATAGAATTTACGCTGGGAACAATTATTTGGGCAGGCTGTATTGCCAACTTTTTTACTGGTGTATATGGTATATAAAAATATCAGCTATTTTTTTTTTTTTTTTTTTTTTTGTGGGGGTGCTATTTTTTAAGCACTAGAGGCTAGGTCCCAAACTATGTAGCGAAAAAAAGGGGAATCCCCCCTCCCCCGGAGGTTTGTAGCTAGACACGAGTCAAATATTCTATCATCTTTGGTATCGGGACGCCCAACCTTGTCTATTAATAAAAAAAAAAACGATTGGCCCTTTGGATGTGACACCAGTAAATACTTCAGATTCAGAGCTCTCACTCATGGAAGCTGCATTCTAAGAAATTGGGTGCATTGTTTGAAGTCCAGGAATTCCAACGCCATGATCTATAAGCATCTTCAGTTGTTGTTGTTGTTTTTTTTTTTTTTTTTGTTTTTGTCAGGAATTATATGATATTGATTTAATGCTGATCAAAAGTAGCCAGTGTAAGAATAATATCTATTGCAGCAGATACCCACAGGTAGTCAGAACTGGTACCTGGGTACAAATTTCTAACCGTCCCAGCCCGGCAGTTAACTCCATTTATTATTGTTATTTAAATAATTATCATTTCAGACAGATAATGTTTTTCATACATTTAAGCGTAGTTTACCCATTACATTCTTCTTGTAATCAAACTAGGCATTTCAGTTATTCCAGGAAAAATATGATCGTGATTGCATGTTGATAAAAACAACCAGTGTATAAGAATAAGATCCCGGGGATCGGGATGCTACATGTGCCCATCTCAGTCCTATAGCGCACTCCATTAAATATTTTGAGATGGGACTATTAATCATTTACGACAGCTAAGACTTCCCATACATTTGAGCCGTGGAGCTAGCCTTCATTTTTTTTCGTAGTCGTAAAGCGGAATGCATTTAAGGTGGTGATAATCGCTGATTTGGGACAAAGACAAAAATCTGCATAAAATACTCAAAATAACACTGATCTTTCCAAAACTTAGCAGATGCCTTCTTTATGTTGTTTCTCATAATTTAGAATCCCAAAATGCAGCATTTGTTAATGTTAAAAAGTGTTTTTATAAGAGAAGATCAAAGGGTAATTTTCTGCGAATAAATCTGAAAAAATAATATCATTATTGAAAATATACTTAGTGCTTAGAGTACCTTGTTGCATAATGGAGAGCGTCCTAGTAATTATTTTTTCAAACTCTTTCACACATTATCAGGCTGAGCAGATGAAAAAAGATGCAGTCTGTGTCCAAATTTTTTTGTCAAAACACACAGGTGAGACAGGTGAAACTATTTTAACAAGGTTGAACAATTTCATCTACACACCACTGATCATGTCAGTAATGTATTATTTATATTGTAGGTGTTAACATAGGTATGCTTGCCTACCCTATATTTAATAAATGCGTCCAGTGTACATTTACTTTGTACATGGTTGAACATTTGAGAAAAAGCTACCGTTTTCATCTGGTCTACATTACAATTTGAGAAAGAGTTGGAATAAATAATTGCTAGGACGCTCTTCATCATGCAATAATGCACCTTTAGCACTATGTAAATTTTCAATAATGATAGTATTTTTTTCAGATTTATTCGCAGAAAATATCCCTTTGATATTTCCTTATAAAAACACTTTTTTAAGCAGCATGTACATCTATTTTGTATTCTTAACTGTAAAGAACAACAAAAATAAGAAGTCTGCTAGCTTTCGGGGAGATACGTTACTTTTTTATGGTTTTATGCAGATTTTTACATTTACCATAAATCACCACCTTAATCGTAAATCGATTTGCAACGAAGCGATAAACAATGATCCGAAATACGCGGGGAAATACGGAGAGCGTTTTGGAATAAAGCCAATAACAGTTACTGTGAAAGGGATAAAATTAATGTGATATTTTTTTTTAAAATATTCTAATCATAAAACATTAACAACAAATCAATAAGCCCGATGGTCACAGATTTAGAAAACCCACACTGTAAAAAAAAAATCTGTAGATTTTACGGTAGAATAACTGGAAACCAGCTGCCAGTCCTTTTCCCGTTATTTTTACGGGCGTTTGCCTGTAAGACATTGTTGGAAATCACGAAAAGGAAGTTTTATGTAAACTTGGCGCACTCAAAAATAACTTTGTATTGTTGAAGGGCTATCTGACCAAAACGACACCTGCTCTATTCTGTCCCACGCTGCTTGATGATTCCTGCAATTTTACGGGCGCCCGTAAAAATAACGGTAAAAGGACTGGCAGCTGGTTGCCAGTTATTTTACCGTAAAAACTACTGTTATTTTTTGCAGTGCACAAAGCATAATGGATTCAAGCGTAAAGGCATTTTCTATATTACCGAAAGACTCTCTGTGTTATCGCGGAATACAAAAACAAATTACATAAATAGAATTATGACCCTGAATCAAGCGTAAAGGCATTTTGTAGAATGCATAATGCTTATTATTGAAAAAGCACTTAACACAAAGGCATTTTGTAGAATGCATAATGCTTATTGTTGAAAAAGCACTCTGTGTTAAGACAAAATAGAAATACACAAAACCTAAATGTAATTATGACCCCGATACCCTTCCATATATGTTCGTTTGAAAAATGAGGAAAGTTTATGCGGATGCATAGGCGGGTCTGAACCTTGACTGTTTATGTCGTAAGTTTTTTTTTTACATGACTTAGCTTAGTAGATCATGTTTATACGTAGCAAACTGAAAATTTAGCACGGCATCCTCTATTCACCCAGATTGCTTTCCCATACACTCCGAAACTATGACCGAATCGGCAAGCAGACTTGGAGTACTTCTTGGCCACTCTAACACGCGTCACCATAACAGCTCCGGACAAAGGACAGAGCTTGAACTTGTAACCCCAGCTGGAGCACGTTACCAACTTGGACTTGCTGCAGTAGTCTGAAATATATGACAAACCAGAGCCCTAGATAAGAGGGGTATTTGATGATAATTGGGGGATAATTTTCTTTATTTCTCATTGAAACCATATGTTGTACCCCCTCATCTGAACCGTCTCCAGATGAGGGGTCACAACATATGTTTTTATCCAGAATTAACAAAAATTATCCCTAATTATCACCAAATACTCCCTCTTATCTAGGGCTCTGACAAATGTAAGCTGGGAAAGGCTGCTTTGAGGTATGCACGAACAGCAAAGACTCAGATCAGACTGGACATCTAATCAGAGTCATCTTTTTTTTTACAAAATTATGGCCGCATGCTTACATTTTTTTCGGGTTTGGGTAATACAGGATGACAAGCTCGCATTTTCAACGCTTTCCAGAGTTTTGAGCTTTGGATTTGAAACTTTGTAGCATGCTGCAGACATATATAGATGTGCATATGCCTTTTGAAAAGTAAAATATTAGTTTGACAAAATTACGGCCTTTTGAAACTTAAAAGCTTATGGCTAATACTGGATGACAAATCTATATAATCAACTCCAAAATTTAAGCGATATACAGATGTTATAGACAAACTGATACTTTTGAAAAAAATCTTTTTTGACTGCCCTTCTCGAACTTAGAACTGTTTCTGATTAGGGTGATTTAAGATGACAAGTTTGTGTAATCAATTTCTTCCACAGGTTTAAGGAATGAATTTGAAACTTTGAACCGATGTAAGAGACATATTGAAAGTTGTTTTTAATGACAGGGTAGAGGTTCATACATTCTATTCTGTTAAAACTTTAATATTTACATTTTCAGTGCAGAGCTCTCTGTTATCCCAATTAAGTGATGCGGGAGTCAATTTTGTTTACAAGTCAATAATTACATTGTGTCACGCGCTTTAAAGTGACAGATCATCTCACTAACTAGCACGTGAAATCTACAACATGCCATGTACTTGAATGGCTGGTAAACATTGAGTGACAGCTCGCTACGCCTACTTGCACGTGAAATCTACAGCAGGAGGTGGAATTTACTGGTAGGCAGTGACAATGCGGCTGTTCCAAACTTTTGCAAAATTCGACCGGCAATGTTTTTAAAACGATTCTTATATATGTATTTCTTATTTTTGTTTACCTTTTTATTGATCAAAAGCATCGTTTAATAATATAGATATAAGGAATGAATGTTATTTTTTAAACGTTTACTGAAGTATAAACTACATCGGGTCACGAGCAAAGTTTACGTAAACCCTTCGGGGTTCACTTACTTTGCTCGTGACCCGATGTAGTTTATACTTCAGTAAACGATGATAAAATAACATTCATTCCTTAAATAACAACGAAAAATAATACAATGACCAAATCAAACAAGTACATGCAAACATATATTTGTTAAACTTAAACGCACTAACATCCGATTATTCTCACTTTGTCCCGATTCTCACTTTGCGCAGAGACAATTCCGGAATTGTTTTGCGCAAGGTAAGAATTCCCACTTTGCGCAACAAAGTGAGAATTCCTACTTTGCGCAGGACAATTCCGAAATTTTACCGATTCCTACTTTGCGCAGAACATATATATGAAAGACACGTGTTAAAGCATTCTATCAGTGTCATGCTTGAACAACAGCGTCAAACAATAAAATGAATAACTAAGACAAAGGTAACATTTTCATAAACATTCTCTACCAGATTGCCTCAAAATTATTGTCATTTAGTGTAATTTTGATTTGGAACTATTTGTGGTCACTGAAGTGGCCCTCTGGCACAGAGCTGGTTAAAGAAAACCACAGAATTTTTTTAAAATGTTTGAAGAATAGGTGCACTTGCCTTTGTGGTAACAGACTGCAAACTTGGCTCGGCATCCATGATTGACCCAAACGGAGTTCCCGGAAATTCCATAACTGAAACCATATACGCATGCTGAATTGGAAAATTTCTTGGCCACTCCGATATTGGTTACCTTATCTGCTGTAGGCACTGTGCATTTTTTATACTTGAACTTCCAACTTGAACACGTTACATACGTGACGTGGCTACAGTCGAGCGAACTGACGCAAGGAAAAACTGCAAAGCAAAAGAAGAGCCGCGACGTGACAAAACCAACAATGTGGTTGTGCGTGAAGCGCAGACTCAGATCAGCCTGGGCATCCGCCCAGTCTGATCAGAATCTTCGCTGTCCGCATGAAGGTAGCTTGGTCCCTTAGCTACCCTTTAAGCGCTTAGTGAAGAGTCTGATCAGACTGGGTGGATGCTCAGGCTGATCTGAGTCTGCGCTGGGCGCACAACCACATTGTTGGTTTTGTCGTGTCGCGGCTCATTAATAAGTATTTTTCACCGCAGAAAAAAGTTAAGCAGGCCGTGAAACAAAAGAATTGGTAGAATCGATGGATGCTCCCCGTTGATGCGTTGTAGCGGAAGGATTATGCTAATCAAAGAGTAGTATACTGTGTGAACTCACTTTACTTCAAAGTGCAATTAAAAAGAGTGGAAAGTGGGTGGGGAATTTAGAAACACAAAACACTCAATTGTGACCTATGTGATTGGAAAATTCGATATTTATTTGTGATAGGGTTATGATTTTCGCGCTCTCCTCTTCTATTCATAGACTTTGAGGTGCTAGTAGACCCCATTGCACCATCAGGGGGTGGGGGGGGGGGGGGGGTTTCCAGGGTATAATATTCTGAAAACTTACTCAAATGTCTGTTAAATAACTAGTTAATTCACTGGCCGGCCTGATGAATGCATAACCTATCGGACTTTTTACTTTGCTGTCGTGAATTCTCTTCTCTTCTGTTTCAGTTCCCCAAGCGGCTTAGCGGTACGTAACCATAGTTGCACACACCTGGCGCCGAGTGCCCGTCCAAACATTTGTTGTCGTGAATTGCAGTCATTCGGTCTTTTATACTGGTTATATATCTTATGCATGATAGACAATAATAAATGATATTTTATTTTGTAGAAAATATTCCAAGGAAGCAAAAGCTTCTATGCCATATTACTAACATAACTCACACAAGTTTAGCTTTTGAAAAAGCTTGAGAGATTATCCCTTAGCAAATGAATCTATAGGATGCAATTGGTAAAGCAGAAAAATGGCAGCAATACAAGCTAGTTTTATTGTATTCTTGGACTTTGTTGACGCTGTAGGTAAGTGGCGAGTTTGACAGTTTTTTTTTGTTTTTTTTTTTGTCTAGTGATTGCTTGTAACACGTGAGCTTCAGAGCTATTAACTTTAGTAAGATGACCTATACTGTTTAGTTACGACTCTTCGTAAGTGGACTGTACTCTCTGGTAATTGCTTGTATAAGGTGCGATTCTTGTATTAGGTGAGATGAAGTGTTCAGGATAAGTTTTACAGACATGTCTTGGCAATGCGGGAAGGGACCCTACAGCTGGGTGCGCCAAACTATGAGAGCAAATACCGGCAAATAGTGGAACCCGCATTTAGCGAAAATCGAGTAGAACTTGTTATTGATCTGTACTGTTAAGTGACAACTGCACATTCAGGTAACTGTTTGTATAGGGTTAGATAGAGTGTTTTAAAACATAGGCTATAAAGATCATGCATTAGCTGGCGAGAACCCTGTAGTAGGGTGCGCCAAATGTAGAAGTACCGGGAAATAGCGGGACCAGTATTGCAAAAGGAAACGGCGTACGTACAATCGAGTACGAATTCCTGACTTAATATGGTTATCCCCGAGAGGATAACCAAACATATGTGGGGCATTATAGAAATAGTGTAAATGAGTCTGTCATTCCTTGGAATGTTGACCTATTTCTAATGAAGTGAATAAGTCGAAAATCACAATTAATTGGTATAATGCAATTATATAATAACTTTACATATTAACCACATAGCAGAGAAAAAAATCTCGTTTATTTTGTTACTGGTGTAGAATCTGGAACCGATTTCTGTGTAACTTTCTAGTTTTACATTTAAAGGATAGTATTACGTGTTTTTTTTTTTTTATTAAAATTAATCATTTTATCATGGATCAAACAGCAAAAGAACACAAGAGACTTTTGGTGAACATGTACAGTTTCCTGTATTCACACCCTTATGACGTATGCCCCGATATGCATCGCTGCTTTTAGTAGATATTCCTCAGATGTATCTACGGAGCAAGTTTGAAGACTCTTGCCCTAACTGAGCTCGACCCAAAAGAGATATATTTGTCTATGTTCAATCAACCATGAAATATAGGTCATGGCACAAAATGTTTTACTGCTTTCTGTAGATCTTCTCCAAATGTATCTGTGGAGAAAATTTGGAGAATCATTGCCCTTGGGGCTGCTTAGAAACTGAGATCAACGAAACGGTTGAATTTTTTTCTATGTTCAATCAACCTTGAAACATAGGTCATCGCCCAAAATGCATAGCTGCTTTCAGTAGATCTTCCCCAGACGTATTTTTGGAGAAGTTTGACTACTCTAGCAGCTGCGATTACTTAGAAACTGAGCTAAACGCACCAGGTGATGTTTCCTATGTCCAATCAACCAAGAAACACATGTCATGGCCCGATATGCATCGCTGCTTTCAGTATATCTTCCCCAGACATATTTATGGAGCAAGTTTGAGGACTCTAGCCCTTGTGTTTACTCTGAAACAGGGCTAAACGCAACAGGTGAATATTTTTACAAAGGTGCACGCGGCCTAGAACGCGCAAGCGCACCCGGACGTCATTACTCTAAGGTAGAACCGGAATAAGAGGGGTATAGATAATAGGGCAAGGACCGGCTGTGCTTGCAGCAGGTGCAGAATTTGGGTTGTCTGTTTTGGGAATATTTTAGAACATAAACATTGTTTTGCTCGGAAACGAATCGTTGAAATGTTTTTTTTTTTTTTTTTTTTTTTGTCTTAACATATGCTGTAAGTTTTTCCGAAATAATGCGCATACGCATGCCCCATCGAGAACATATATTTTTCATGGATCTTTTCATGAAATGCGACTTTCTTGGTTTAAAAAAAATGTAAAAAAATACTTATTATCAAGATAACTGCATTTTTTTTACCAGTTTGTTTCAAATAATCTATATTAAAAATTATATGATTTGCAAAAATGAAAGTGCATTCAAGTTACAGAGATATGAATTTAAATGAAAAGTGTGTATAAAGTATGTTGTTAAAACATTTTATGTTTTAGGAAAACAAAACGGTGATTTTTTTCTTATCCAAATGTTTTATAGCTCTTAGTGTTATTTAGGTGCTATAATGGTTTGAATGCCCCACCAAAATTTTTATTCAGTATCAACTACCTTATAATAAACAAGAATTGTCAGAAGACAAGTAACATGAAGTCAATCACTGTATATGAATGCACCATTACACTAAGTATAATAGAAGTCCATGAAATTGTTTTAGACATATTGGCTCTATTCACTGGACTATGAAATATAGGTCACACTGACCTACAATTAGCAGTGTCAGCCCACACCCATAACCGAATTATAACGCAAATCCATGTTAAAGTGTTAAAAATATGATGCAATATCACTGCACCATGAAATATAGGTCACACAGGCCTAAACTTAAAATGAGGCCACTCACAGTGTCAGCCCTAACCATGAACCCAAGTATAATGCAAATCCATGAAATAGTGCTAGAAATATGATGACGTATAATCACTGGACCATGAAATATAGGTCATACTGACCTTCAACTAAGATGATATCATTCATAGTGTCAGCTCATTTAATGCAGTATGATGCAAATACATAACATTGTGATAGAAATATGAGGCAAAATCTTTGGACAATCAAATAAGGGTTATACTGACCTACAATCTACAGTGTTAGTCCGAACCATTAACCGAAGTATAAGTTAAATCCATGAAATAGTGTTATAAGAAATCACTGGACCATGCGATATAGGTCACTATGACCTACTGTAATTCTGAGGTCAGTTATCCGGTCGTACTGAGTCATTATCGCAAGAATCATGCTCGCACATCTAAAAGTCTTCAAGTGATAAGGCATTACCACTAGACCATGAAATATAGGTCACTGTGACCTACTGTTTGTTTGAGCTCAAACATTTGGTCATACTGACTCATTAGAGAGGTTAAGATTCAGAACTTGTAAGCGTACGGCTGCTGGTAGCTACACGTACACGTACACATACAAGTTAGAACTGTAGTTAAAAATGGTTAAGATAAATGTAACTTGTACGTGTGCGTGTAACCAAAAGAAATGTGGCGAATTATTTTAGATGGTCGAAATAATTATCGAAAAAACTATTAGCATGATTTTGTCCATGTGTACGTTCGTGGAATAATATCTTCTAGTCATCCTATCTCCTCTGTACCGGTGGTGCTTTTTTGTGCCGAAACTCAAAGTTCTAATTATTTAAATGTCAAAACGAAGGTGTAGAGGCCCGTCGCCCAATATGACACCCGGCGTCCAACTTATATACACCATATAATTTACATAATAAAATAAACTGTCCATGTACAAATTCAATCCGAAAAAGAAATTCAAAGTACACGTTTATTGAGCTACGAGTAAACGGTCTCCTAGAAGTAGTCAACGTCTAGAATTTACTTCTAACTGGTATAGAGTATGCAATTTTTGATGACGTATGCACATAAAATATTGCTAGACGTGCACGTACACGTACAAGTTAGAAATCTTAACCCCCCTATTATCCCAAGTAACCATGTTTGAAAATCAAATAGTCCCGGAGATATAAGGCAAAATCACTGGACCATAAAATACAGCTAAATGTATCCTGCTGTAAGTTTGAGGTTAGACTTGGGCCACAAACCGGTTTCCTCCCCCTCCCCCTCCCCAAACCTCCCACCCCCATCCCCAGTAATTTCATTTCTTACCGTCCCAGGGCGGCAGTTTGGTATTGGTTCTACCGTTAGTTTGAGGTCAAACATCCGCTTAAACTTAGTCATTTTCCAGACAATCATTTTCATACATCAAACAGTCTTCAAGATATAAGGTAAAATGACTGGACCATGAAATCAAGGTCAATATGACCTAGTGTTAGTCTGCGCTTTTACTTTGGGTCATACTGAGTCTTTATCCCAAGCAATCATATGCATGTTCGTACATTAAATTATCTTCAAGGTATAACCCAAAATCACAAGACCATGAAAAATAGGTAACTGTGACCGACTGTAAGTTTTAGGTCAAACATCAGGTAATACTGAGTCATTTTTCCAAGCAATCGTGTTCGCACATCAAATAGTCTCCAAGAAATAGGGCAAAATCACTGCACCATGAAATATAGGACACTGTGGCCAACTGTTAGTTTGAGGTTTAAATTCACGCTATGTAATCACGTGACCAAACTGTATTACGACAGATGCTGCTTTGGTGACCGTACTGCTTAATTGTAAAGGAAAATGGTGGTCACGCGCTTCGTTGTGACGGTAAGCTGGTTTATTTCTTGTCTAATTACTTCAAAATTGAAATAATTTACATCGAGAAAGTGGTATCAGTGAATAATCTGCTTTGTACTTTGACAACTAATCTGTGAATACGGTATTTAAGCGACAATCTGAAGAAATCTGCATCGGCCATGTGCTTCAGTTTGTTGTCATCTCAAATATTTGTGTTTTCACTCGATTTATTATATTATTTTTGAATGATCACATATGTATTATACATCATTTATACTGATGTTTTGTAAAAATACTGGTATTTATTACATGAAAAGAACAGGGGGCCGTTTTGCATGTTTTGTTTAATGTACTGCTTTTTGTTGTGATGAACTGCTTTTTAGGTATTACATTCCTTCAACTGTACTGCTTTTCGTAAAACGATGTATCACAGTTTAGGATTTCAGACTACCGTATCGGCCTGAAAATTTAAAAAAAGGGTGGGTCAAAGTACAGTCAAACTTGTTTTAAGGGGTCACCCAAATGAAAACTGGGTTCTTAAAACAAGTGACTCCTTAACACAGGTTCATTTGCACTGTAATTTGGTTCAAGAGACCAAGATAAGGTGGCTGCTAAATGCAGGTGGCCCCTTAATGGAGGTGACCACATAAGCAAGTTTGACTCTAACAGCGATGCGCCTCGAATTGAACCTTAAAGTATGGTTAAAGATGCCTATGCTGTACTGCCTCTACACTGCTCTCCCTAATGAGCCACCCTTGCTTTATTTAAGTACCTCTTATAATGGCAGAACTGTGTGAACATTGCAGCCTATTTGTATTTTGTATGCTAGGTCTCATATCTTTCTCACTCCATATTTGCTAGAGGCAAGAAATTCTACAGGAGTTAAATTCCTGTCTATATGGTTGAGAAGAAGAATGTTTATTAGTGTTGAGGCCCTACCAGGGGGATCAGTGCTCCTTAGCTCCCTAAAAATATTGCCCAAATCTCCCCAGCTCCCTGAAAATGTTTTGCCTTGCTCCCTAAAATTATTTTGCCCCTGCTCTCCAAATTCCTAAAACTAATATAGCTTCTCCCCAGCTCCCTAAAACTATTCAGGCACGCTCCCTAAAATGTTCGACGTTCAATGTATAATTGCATAAATTTTTTATCAGATATTCGGTGAATTAACTATAATCAGAGGCCAAAGAAAGTATACACTTCTTGAATGTCTATATTTCAATATCATTTACTGTCCATGCAAATTCTGCAGGATTTAGTTTTTTCTCAAAGTTAACTGCTAACTCAACTAGGGCAGCTGAAGACATGACTACAGTGGAAACAAGGTTATGGGATAGACTATACATGGTTAACTAAATTACTGTACGAAATGCTTGACAAGCTGCACTATATGTACGTGTCAGTTTTGCACATTTTCATATGCAGCAAACTAGACAATATGATTTTGCTGTTAATCTGTATTTCAAAGGACCTCTGACAGTATCAATGCATATTTGCCCATTTTTCGACAAATTACTGCACCTTCCTCGGGCAACAAAAGTTGAAATATTTGGCATTAATATGTAGCCTTGTGTACTATAAAGACATTTTAACAGTGATTTTGAAAAATTATCATGCCTCTAGACTAACATAGACCAATTTTATCAAGAGGGGTATGTTAATTTTTCAGTCTCTGAAAATAAGTCCATTTATTTGGTTTTCTAAGATATCGATATCTTAATTCATAACTATGCTAAAACTGACATACACACTACTGTTACTGATATTATGCAATATTTTTTCAGTACTAAGGACTTTAGCCTATTTTTAGATATAAAGGGTGTAAGTACCCCACCCACTTTTTCAGTTTTTCAGCTGTAGACTATCGTTTCCCCCCCGTGCCTCAGCAAGCCACTCACATATAATGTGTATTATGATAGTACACACATACATGCAAAGTGGCTAGCTGAGGCACGGGGGGAAAATATCTTTAAAAACTTTTCCTGTTTCCATTACGTTTAATTACAAAGTTTGGCTTTTTCCACCAAAAATTGAAGTCTATGTGCAAAATAATCAAAAATTAAATTCATGGCCAGTTAGGGGTAGTTGAGAGCAACAAATTTCAAGAGAAATTCTGGGGGATATCAAAAATTTAATTTTGACTATTTTTATAGGCAAATTTACATTACAACCGTCAGAGGTCCTTTCGGATGTTTTCCTTACTCAAACTACAACATTTGTGTGTGTGTGTGTTTATATACTGAAAGGGCTCTCAATCATATGTTCAGAGGTGAAAGCAAGTACACACCTTTTAAATGCCTGTTTTGGCCTTATTTAACAGGAAATTTACAAAACGGTCTCTTCGCAGCACACCTTGTCTGCAACTGTTTTTGCATAAATATTAAGCCAGTTGTTTGCTCTGCTAGGCTAAGCTCATAGTATAGTGCCGTGGTTCAGTGTCTGTCAGCACGCCGTTCATTTTAAACATTTTCAAATGATATATTGGCCCTTAGTAATCGAATGTAACATCTGTGGGATGGGGGAGTAATACGTTCTGATTCATGCTAACTGCTACGTTACTTCGGTTGCTATGGCAGTTAAAAGTTGTCATTGGCTTTAACGGGAACGCTAAAAAAAATTTGTGTGCTCTTACAGCCTTTGTATTGCGGATATAATAATAGATAAACATTTCTTCAGTGGTGCCCTATCAATAATTTGCTTTTAATGCCATCTGCTTGAACTTCTGCTGCCATACAGCTGGAAAAGCAAACGCTTCATAGAAATGTCAAATATAGTAGAAGCCTCTGCAAACATACTTTTACTAGACTTGGTGTAACTTGGTTCAGAACTTTGCTTGCTTTGCTTATGCAACTTGGTTCAGAACTTTGCTTGCTTTGCTTATGCAACTTGTTCCAGAACTTTGCTTGCTTTGCTTGTACAACTTGGTTCAGAACTTTGCTTGCTTTGCAAGTGCAACTTGGTTCAGAACTTTGCTTGCTTTGCTTATGCAACTTGGTTCAGAACTTTGCTTGCTTTGCTTGTACAACATAGTCCAGAACTTTGTTTCCTTTGCTAGTGCAACTTGGCTCAGAACTTTGCTTATGAAACTTGGTTCAGAACTTTGCTTGTGCAACTTGGTTCAGAACTTTGCTTGCTTTGCTAGTGCAACTTGGTTCTGAACTTTGCTTTCTTTTCCAGTGCAACTTGGTTCCAAACTTTGCTTGCTTTGCTAGTACAACTTGGTCCACAATTTTGCTTGCTTTGCTTGTACAACTTGGTTCAGAACTTTGCTTGCTTTGCTAATCTTGGTTCAGAACTTTGCTTTCTTTGCTAGTGCAACTTGGTCCAGAACTTTGCTTGCTTTGCTTGTACAACTTGGCTCAGAACTTTGCTTGCTTTGCTAGTGCAACTTGGTCCAGAACTTTGCTTGCTTTGCTAGTGCAACTTGGTTCAGAACTTTGGTTGCTTTGCTAGTGCAACTTGGTTCAAAACTTTGCTTATTTTGCCCATATAACTTAATTCAGAACTTTGCTTGCTTTGCTAGGGCAACTTAATCCAGAACTTTGCTTCCTTTGCTAGTGCAACTTGGTCCAGAACTTTGCTTGCTTTGCTTGTACAACTTGGTTCAGAACTTTGCTTGCTTCGCAAGTGCAACTTGGTTCAGAACTTTGCTTGCTTTGCTTATGCAACTTGGTTCAGAACTTTGCTTGCTTTGCTTGTACAACTTAGTCCAGAACTATGTTTCCTTTGCTAGTGCAACTTGGTTCAGAACTTTGCTTATGAAACTTGGTTCAGAACTTTGCTTGCTTTGCTTGTGCAACTTGGTTCAGAACTTTGCTTGCTTTGCTAGTGCAACTTGGTTCTGAACTTTGCTTTCTTTTCCAGTGCAACTTGGTTCCAAACTTTGCTTGCTTTGCTAGTACAACTTGGTCCACAATTTTGCTTGCTTTGCTTGTACAACTTGGTTCAGAACTTTGCTTGCTTTGCTAGTGCAACTTGGTTCAGAACTTTGGTTGCTTTGCTAGTGCAACTTGGTTCAAAACTTTGCTTATTTTGCCCATATAACTTAATTCAGAACTTTGCTTGCTTTGCTAGGGCAACTTAATCCAGAACTTTGCTTCCTTTGCTAGTGCAACTTGGTCCAGAACTTTGCTTGCTTTGCTTGTACAACTTGGTTCAGAACTTTGCTTGCTTTGCAAGTGCAACTTGGTTCAGAACTTTGCTTGCTTTGCTTATGCAATTTGGTTCAGAACTTTGCTTGCTTTGCTTGTACAACTTAGTCCAGAACTTTGTTTCCTTTGCTAGTGCAACTTGGTTCAGAACTTTGCTTATGAAACTTGGTTCAGAACTTTGCTTGCTTTGCTTGTGCAACTTGGTTCAGAACTTTGCTTGCTTTGCTAGTGCAACTTGGTTCTGAACTTTGCTTTCTTTTCCAGTGCAACTTGGTTCCAAACTTTGCTTGCTTTGCTAGTACAACTTGGTCCACAATTTTGCTTGCTTTGCTTGTACAACTTGGTTCAGAACTTTGCTTGCTTTGCTAATCTTGGTTCAGAACTTTGCTTTCTTTGCTAGTGCAACTTGGTCCAGAACTTTGCTTGCTTTGCTTGTACAACTTGGCTCAGAACTTTGCTTGCTTTGCTAGTGCAACTTGGTTCAGAACTTTGCTTGCTTTGCTAGTGCAACTTGGTTCAGAACTTTGGTTGCTTTGCTAGTGCAACTTGGTTCAAAACTTTGCTTATTTTGCCCATATAACTTAATTCAGAACTTTGCTTGCTTTGCTAGGGCAACTTAATCCAGAACTTTGCTTCCTTTGCTAGTGCAACTTGGTCCAGAACTTTGCTTGCTTTGCTTGTACAACTTGGTTCAGAACTTTGCTTGCTTTGCAAGTGCAACTTGGTTCAGAACTTTGCTTGCTTTGCTAGTACAACTTTGTCCAGAACTTCGCTTGCTTTGCTTGTACAACTTGGTTCAGAACTTTGGTTGCTTTGCTTGTGCAACTTGGTCCAGAACTTTGCTTGCTTTGGTTGTACTATTTGGTTCAGAACTTTGCTCTGGTAACCTGAAGCCCCTACTGACTTTCAGTGGGCTTTTGCGCTCATGACAGAGCAGACCTGATTGCAACTGTTGATTTACAAACAGAACTCCTTCTAAATCAGTCTAACCAAGTAGTACGTATCTGATTCTTATAGGAAGGAAGTACAAACTGTGCTAGAAAAGGGCAGCTTTCTGTTGCTGATGTATAGGATCTAAATGCAATGATCTGTTGATTGTTAAAAGCAAATTATTCTGCAAGAGTCCCTATCTTTCTTAGTGTTGCACATGCATAACAGAGAATGTGTTTAGAATGGATATTGAGGTCCTGTTTTTCAGTCAAGATTTTTGCAGGTGTCTGGTGCATGCCAGTTAGACATTTTGTATCGCTAGAACATAGGAATGTATTATAACAAATGTTACAGCCCCCCCCCCCACCCCCAGAAGCCAAAACAATTTAGAAAATCACATTCTGATAGACAGTGCTCCCCAGCTCCCCAAAATTCAAAGCTTGCACCCTAGCTCCCTGAAAATAATTGCAAGTGCTCCCCAGCTCCCTGAAAATAAATGGCTTTTCTCCCCAGCACCCCAAAACCCCTGGGAGGGCCTCAGTGCTATAGGCTCTGTAGCCTTTGAGCATATGCATGTACATACATGCAATATCTTTTCCCTGATTGGTTACGAACATGTTGCTTTACATGTTTTATAATGCACTGAAACAAATCGATAGCCCCCACCCTTTCATGTCACTTCATGTAGGCGTAACCATAGCAAACGTATATTATCGCGTGTTACTTGTGTAGATGAAGAAAAGTTTTACTCCTTACATGAGGGGTGTCCATAAAGGGCAGCGTGAACTATGATTGTTTCTATCATAGACTTCTATGGTGACCCCTACTCCCTTTGACAGTGCCCCGCCCTTTATACAATGTTGCTTCACTATCCAGATTTGCCCTTATTTCAAGCTAAAATGTTAATCAGCATGACAAAAAAGGAAAACACCACTTTCCCAGCAAGTTTTGACACTTACAGGAACACATGCACTAACATATGCATCATCGCATGTCACCCTATACTAGTACACTTACAGCAATACTTAATATTATAATCTGTAAATTTTAGGTATTTTGCAGTTTATTCTGTTTTATTTGAATAACATTTGGTCATTCTGTAGTCGCAGTAACAGACTCCTGGAACCCAAAAATGCAGTTCAGTTGGATTTGTTTCGTGCTAGGAAAGCAGTTCACTTTTTCCCAGGCAAACTCCTATTTTTCTCATAGAGTATTAATCTAGTCATGCTTAACTCTATTTAATTTGGAAAATGCACTTTCTGTCGCATCATAGGCAGACTTTTCTCTGTCTTTTTCGTTGTATTTCTAGGTAAAAATTTACTTTTTTCGTACAACCATCGTGGTAAACGACTAACTCGAACCCGTTCAATTGCGATATTCTCGTTTGTTTACCATCCATTCAAAATGACACCTCTGCTGCAAGTACCAACATATATGGTGTAATTATTTGCGCAAGAACTTTCACCTTTCTGGCTATATTAGAGAAGGAATTCTCTAAAATACTCACATGGTGCAAACGCCGTTCTGCGGAAGTCGTCCCAATTAAGCAGTACGGTTACCAAAGCAGCATCTGTCGTAGTACAGTTAGGTCACGTGATTACATAGCGTGAAATTGGGCATACTGAGTCATTATCCCAAGCAATCATGTTCATACATCAAAATCACTGGACCATAAATACAGCTCACTGCCTGATATGAAGAACTGCTTTCATTAGATGTTCCCTAGACGTATCTATGGAGCAAGTTTGAAGACTCTAGCCCTTGTGGTTACTTAGAAACTGAGCTTAACGCAACGCAACAAGTGAATATTTTTTCTATGTTTCAATCAACCGTGAAATATATGTCATAGCCCAATATGCATCGCCGATTTCGGTAGATCTTTCCCAGATGTATCTTTGGAGTAAGTTGGAAGACTCTAGCCCTTCCGGTTACAATGAAATAATCGTGAAATATAGTTCATGGCACAATTTGTATCACTGCTTTCAGTATATCTTCCGTTTATGTATCTATGCAGCAAATTTGAGGACTGTACCCTTGTGGCTGCTTGGAACTGAGCTAAACGCAGCTGCCGAGTATTTTCATAGATGTTCAATCAACCGTGAAATATACTTCATGGCCCAGTATGCTTCACAGTAGTTCTTCTCAAGACGTATTCATAAAGCAAGTTTGGAGACTCTAGCCCTAGCGATTACTTAGAAACTGAGCTTAACGCAACACATCTGGCAGAATACTCGTACTTCGTCATCTAGGTTATTGAGTTTCATCTTGGACAGGTAGATCTCCAGAGATCTTTCGGTTGATCTCCGAATTTTAACGACAGTGTGCGATAATCGCAGGTGTCAAGTATTTCCTCAGGCTAATATTCTTATCTCGATCATGATAAAATATCGATCTTTATGACTTAATTGAATATTGAATACATTTCATGAGTCTCTTAGAATAGTCAGACTCATGCATAAAATAATCATGGTATTGTAATTAAACCTTTTGGATTTCCTTTGCATTATGCTGTCAGAACACATGATAATGATATTTTATAATAATAATAATAATAATAATAATAATAATAATGATAATTATTATTATTATTATTATTATTATTATTATTATTCAAAGATGTTTGGTTCCTAAAAGGAATTGTCATGCTCCAGAAATTCAATGTGATTTTGGTAGCTAATAAGGGGGAAAAAGAGGTGCTATATTGGTTATATTTACTAACAGTTCATGCCATTTAGTCTCATAATGCAATGATAATCAAAATTTTACGCGACTAAATTCTCTCTCTTAAACATTATACGAAGGGCGTTCGGAAAGTTTTGCAAATGACGTAATTTCTCGGTAAGCACCTTACAGACAGAACTTCTGATTGCAAAAATACATTCAGCTATATTATGCGAAGAGAAGTCTGCAAACAAGATGCATTTTTTAAAAGAGGACGCATTTTTAACTTCTTTGAAAGAGGTATACCCTAAAGGCACTGCAAAATTTTACTTTAGTAGGCCGTAATTTATGTATCAGCAGTCTTGATATCTTTTTATCTTTGTTAGTTAAAGACAATGCCCAGACAATGTTGTTCTGTAAATATCGCGGAAATCAGTTTTAATCTGGCTTCCGTACAGGGCCGGGAATATGGATTATCCGTACTTTATGCTGTGGCAATTACTCCATTTCTACTAAAATTTGATGATTTTGTAATGAAAACAAGTGTATTAGCATTCAAAATATTGTCGGCAAGAGCATTTACATGGGTCAACGAAAACCTGTCAACAAATTCAAATTAATGCCAAAAATGAAGCCTCTGCAAGCTTTCAAAAATGACGTTAACGTAAAATTCAATAACGTCATAAGAACTGCGCATTGCTTTGCAAGGAATAGGTCGATAACAGTTGCCGCCCTTGTAACTTTTGTATGGATATCATAGGCAACGATGGACAAGCAAATGACAAATATTAATTTGGTATTTACAAGGATATTTGACTTGAATGCCTAACACTGAAAAGATTTTACATATAAAATTAGCCCAGTGGTATGACTGGGACCTATTAAAATGCGCTGTAACTCAATAAGGAAAAGTGTCTTTGTATAGTGTTTGGTATCATTGTAAAGACAAAATGCATTGCTTTCAGTATATGCATAGCAGTTGTACCCAGCATGCTCCTAAACAAAGTCATGAGGCCATTTGCAAAACTTTTCGAACGCCCCTCGTATAAGACACAATGTATGTTTGATTCAAACATAGAATTTAAGTTCAACATTATCAAGAACAATAAATAAATAAATAAATGAATTGTATGTCACACGATTGTATAACTGAGGGTTTTGTTAAAACAGTCAAGCAAAAATATGATTGACTGCACAAAATTTTGACTCAAAAATAATAATAATAAAAAAAGTCTTGTGAAAATAAGTTTAGTTAAAATTTCATGATGATAAAAACCTAGAATTTAATGATTGAGTAAACATTATGCATTTATTTTATCGTTATTTAAAAAGACAACAGATTTTTCCACGACACGACAAAACGAACACAGCCGAATGTACGCCCAGCAAAGACTCAGATCAGCCTCGGCATCCACCCAATCTAACCAGTCTTCGCTGTCCGCAAAGGGATAGTTAAGACCTATGCTATATTGTAAGCGCATGTCCAGGGCGGATGTCCAGGCTGATCTTAGTCTTCGCTGTCAGCATGGAGAGGACTTAGACTTTCAGCTCCCTTTACGCGAAAAGGGAAGACTCTGCTCGGACTGCTGAATCTACGCGAAGTGCACATGCCACCTTGTTAGTTTTGGCGAGTCGCGGCATATTACGTTTGGTTAATCCAGTCGGAACGCGATACGACAAAACCCACAAAGTGTCATATGTACTACTTGAAGACTCAGATCAGCCTGGGCATATGGCAAGTCTGATCAGAGTCTTCGCTGTGTACTTTAATGGTAGCTAAGCTATCTCCATGCCACCAGCAAAGACTTTGATCAGACTTGGCGAACGCCTAGGCTGATCTTAGTCATTGCTAGGCGCACTTTTTCGTGTCGCGACTCAATTAAATGTTGCCACACAGTTATACGCGTGCCGTGTCAGTAATAGTGTATATTCACACACTGATTAAATTGACACTGAGTAATATTTAAATTTAATTAAAATGAAATTGATGAAACTGGGTCAAAATAAGATTATAAATTTTAAAATAATAATAAATATGAGAGATCAAACTTGATACAATAAGAACATTTTCCTTGGAATTACGGATTTGTATAATGCATTATATAGAAGAATGACACAAATGAATAAAAAAACATGCATATAGACCTTCTTTTTAAATTTAGTAATTTATTTCTTTAAGATATAAAAAAAAATCAACAAATAAACATAACTTAAATGCTGTAGAAAAATAAAGTGTTCTGTTTCCTACTAACAAAATTATATTAAATCGCTAGAGACCGCCAAAGTTTTATCTACGAGGTGACCCTGTAACCTTCTCAGACGTAAACGCTTTCCATTACACAACCTGTCATTATCTTCCTTCCATCCTTGGCAGATAGAATTTTCTTCTTTAGTGTCCGGAATTCACCCTCATTTAGTAATTTGTAATCTATTTTTTGATTGGGTCTTAGAGTCAACGATTATGCATAACGATTATGCAGATAGTGTGGCTTTTTGCCTCACATTAATAATTACATAAATGAGCGACAATTGAGCAAACGCTTAATTTCTAAACATACCGACTTTACTAATTGGCGTTATACAATCATAAGATAATTTATATCGTGTCTTTCGATTCGGCACCAGTGATACCAATTATTTCGCCAATTGAAGAAGTTAGCCGACCTATGCTCTTCATATGATTGCTAATAAGACCAAAGAATATCGGCATCAATTATAATTGTATTTCACTAGCACGGTTTCGTTTCTATTCTAACACCAGAAACCAAAAACGTTCTCTAGTGCAGCTCTGGGAAGATGGCATAGCAATGCATTCCATAAATATGTTCGTGCTCAGGAAATTTAAATAATTTTCAAAATACTACAGTGCTAAGTCACAAATACCAGATAATTAGGCGTAAACTTGGCATGTTTGTCACAACAATAATATGTAGAATAACGCTTCTCGTGTATTTCACTTTCAGTGATGTAAATATTATTTGTATTACATTTTAGTCGGTAAAACGATTCCATGACTGTTTGTTAAATGAATGATACTTTACAAAAAGATGAGATGTATTCCTTAAAGCTAAAAGTTGATGCATGTTTGCCTCATGCTTGGGCTTGATGGTGACATGTTTCAAATATTGAAAGTTATTAGTATACGAGGTTATTTGTGCAAAACGCGGAATTGTTGTGATTATGTTGGGGGAGCACGAAACAACATGATTTACTTCATGCTTGAGCTTGAAGTCGAGGTGTTCTCACTAGTTTGTTTGATTGTTTATATTACCATTGCTTTTCTTTTTAATATTTTTTCCATGTGTATCTTGTGGCGGATGCTAGTATTAACACCAATCGTCTGCTTGAGCTGGCGGTTGTACTTAAGTATGTAAATATATATATAATTTTTTTTGTTTCTTCTTTTTACTTCATGAATTGAAGTTAAAGAAGATAAAGACAAGTTTACACACTTTTCTTCTTATATGTTATATGTCACCAATAATCATTTGACATGGTTGTTTGGACTTCCCTGCCTTTGTGGCGGTTTTTATTCAACCCTCCATTATAAAAGTAAAGGAAGTTTTCATTATAGTATGATAATTATACTGTTTTTGAACATACTTCTTAATAGTAAACATTTTCATGGTTTTGATAAAAAATACATGAAGGTCACTTTTCGTGACCCTTTCTCAATTTCACTGCGAGTACACGCGCACTACATTCATAAGTGCCGTATTGGCAGGACTAGCCAACAAAAGTAGATTAAACCAAACTTATTACAAATTAGGTAAAAATACATAAAATACGCTATATAAATATAGCTTTTATTTATCTTTCAGTTCAAGCAAAATTTAGACACAGTACTGGATAAATCTACATTTTGAATAATTCATTCACTTTAACAACTTTCTATCATATCTTATCGCGGTAATCTCCGCCTGGAGCTATTACCTGACAGCCGGAGTCGTGTCCTAGCGTCGCATTTTACGGAACGCACGGAAACAACCGGCAAAAAATAATCAACTAAAATTTTAACAAATATTGAAAAAAGACCATTTTATCATTTACCTAGACAAATAAAATTTATACCAGATGAAAATATACTCTTTCTTCTAATCTGATCTATTTGTGATGCATAACATTTTGTATTAATTTGATTCGAAATTAGTCGTTAAATTCATGTGCCCTACTGGTTTTACGGAGATTTTGTTATTTGTTTTAATTAATTATGTACCTCTAGAAAATCACCCCAAAAAAGACCATTTTGCACTTGTGCTAGAATCAAAATTAAAACACAATATTTAAGATGAAGAATTTTACTTTCTGATACCGTTTGTGATGTAAAAATATGTTGAGAAAAAAAGAAGTTATGAAGTGATAATGAAACTTTCCCTTATTACTCGTATATGTCAAACTGGCTCACACCTGTAGAAGTGCTAGTACGCAGTTTCTTCACTATGACATGTGAATATTTTTTCTATGTTAAATAAACCGTGAAATATAAGTCATAGCCATTATGCATTGCTGCTTTCAGTAGATCTTCCCCAGACGTATCTATGGAGCAAGTTTGAAGATTCTAGTCCCTGCTTTTACTTAGAAACTGAGCTAAACGCAATAGATGAATATTTTTCCTATGTTCACTCAACTGTTAAATGTACATGTAGGTTCTGGCCCGATATATCTCTCAGCAGATCTTCCCTGGACATATATATGGAGCAAGTTTGGAGTCTCTAGCTCTTGCGGTTACTGAAAAACAAAGCTCAACGCAACAGGTGAATATTTTTCTATATTCAATCAACCCAATCAACCGTGTAATCTAGGTCCTGTCCAAATAAGCATGACTGCTTTTAGTAAATCTTTCCCGAGACATATCGACTGAGCAAGTTTGAAGACTCTAGCCCTTGTGATAACTTAGAAACTGAGCTAAACGCAACAGGTGAATATTTCTATATGTTCAATCAACCGTGAAATAAAGGCCATGGCTCCGTATACATTATTGCTTTCAGAAAATCATCCCCAGACGTATCTAAGGAGCACGTTCGAAGGCTCTAGCCCTTGCGGTTACTTAAAAATTGAGCTAAACGCAATACACGAATATTTTTTCTATGTCCAATTGACCGTAAAATATAGGTCATGGTCCAATATGATTCACTGCCTTTAGTAGATCTTCTCATGACGTATCTATGAAGCAAGTTTGAAGACTCTAGCCCTTGCGATTACTTAGACACGGAACCCAACGAAGCATATGAATAGTTTTTCTAAGTTTAATTACCCGTGAAATATAGGTCATGTCCCAATAAGCATGGCTGCTTTAAATAGATATTTCCCAGACGTATCTATCGAGCGAGTTTGTGGATTCTAGCCCTTGAGGTTACTTAGAAACTGAGCTAAATCAACAGGTGAATATTTTTTCTGTGTTCAATCAACCGTGAAATATAGGCCACGGGCCCATATGCATTATTGCTTTAAGTGGATCTTCCCCAGACTAACTTAGGAGCAAGTTTGAAGACTCTAGTCTGTGCGGTTACTTAAAAACTGAACTTAATGCAATATATGAATATTTTTTTTCTATGTCAAATCTACCCGTGAAATATAGGTCATGTCCCAATAAGCACGGCTGCTTTAAATAGATATTTCCCAGACGTATCTATCGAGCGAGTTTGTGGATTCTAGCCCTTGAGGTTACTTACAAACTGAGCTAAACGCAACAGGTAAATGTTTTAACAAAGGCGGACACTCACGCGCACCCTGACGCACACAATGTCGCGCTAAAATCTTTGTCGTTTAGGTAAATATTACTTCTTATATAACTCACAGTATCCGAACGCACTGTACCCTCTCCTCCGGTTTTCTTAGCGTTGAATCGAGAGTACAAAATTCGCTGATAACCAGTAGCCGGAAATCATTAGGTTTTGAGTTTTTATCCGGAATCTACTGCGTCATTTATAGTTATTCAGCTACGAAAATGTAAAGAAGTAAGTTTAATATAATTTTCTCTTCGGTCTTTTACTTTATTGCCCTGTACAATGAAAAACTCCTTGCCGCCGCAGATTTTTTTTCCGAACAGCTTAATTTAACACGAGATTGTGTCGTGCAAAACTTAGCTATCATTCTTTTATCAAAACTAACAAACTGTAGATTGATAACGCCTTCCGTTTATTCTAAAGATTTTTTATAAAACATGTAAGAAAATGCTCAAAATGGTTTAAGAATCATGCCAAGGGCGATTTGAATACTGTACCAATTACTACCCACCCATACACGACATTGTACAGGGTAATAAAGTAAAAGACCGAAGAGCAAATTATATTAAACTTACCTCTTTACATTTTCGAAGCTGAATAGCTATAAATGACGCAGCAGATTCCGGATAAAATCTCAAAACATAATGATTTCCGACTACTGGTTATAAGCGAATGTTTGTACTCTCGATTCAACGCTATGAAAACCGGAAGAGATTGTACATGTAGTTCGGATACTGTGTAACTTACTTCTTATAACATTTTCTGTATTTGTGAAAATCATCTACGCATTCTAAATGGTGTAGTTATTTGAAGCTATCGAATTTTCCCTAGGTTTCAATTGTATACGGTGCACTGAGAAAAAAATGTTTTATTGGCTTGCGCTTTCGAGCGCAAGCCAGTATTCCAGTGGTTTAGTGATACCGAGTTATTTTCGGAAGAAACGATACGTCACGCTTAGTCGGAAAATACCAGGAGAGTGTGTACACAGTGAGTGTGTACTGCAACGATTTGTTCTAAACTTTTTTAGGGCCGCAATTAACCGAAAGAGATCGGAAAGTTCGTTCCGGTTTGAGACAGCATTTCTTCATAATACTCTTCACAGACATAACAAACAAATACCTCTTCCGATTTTGTCTATTTTTATCCATATCCGATTTGCCTCATCTGCTAAAAATAACGATGGAAACTTTATTCTATTTTTGATAGTTCATGTATTTTTTTTTAAATATTTCCGTTAAAAAGCACGTTTTTCTTTTACAAGTGCCTTGAACTTGGCCACATTTCATTTGCTTTTTATTAACTGATTGCATAAAAAATGAAACTCTGAATGCGATGCAAAGTATTTGGCTTTGCATCCTAAGAAATATACCGAAACTTGAGTAAGAAACAGTGTTTATATATAGCTTAGCGCAAAGCATTAGCTTTTTCAAAAAAGCATGCAGCGGCGTCGCGAAAACTAGGCCTAAGGACATCACATAATCTGACTAGTCAGAGCAGCCGGCACACTGTCCAGCGCCGATGCATTCGTTGAATCTGATCAGTCTTTTTCGGCATATATATATTCTTCATCTTTCATACTGAGGCTAGACTGATCAGACTGCGCTTATGCCGGAGTGGGCTGATCTGTGTATCAGTGTAAAATCTGAAAGAGCAGAGTTCAAATTTATTGTTTAAATTTAGAAACAAGCGCCTTTGACGATTTTCTTCCCTTACCACATTTACTGAAAAGAGATAAATTTCATTTGTCGGGAGTTCATGGAAATACAAACGCAATGGGTTACGTGCTTTGTTGTTCCCAAATGGTGTAAAGCAAGTTATTGTCCCAAACAACAGCAGCATGCATTTTCTTCTCAGAGTGTCAAAATTTTATTCCAGCCACTGCCACTGATGCCACTTAAACCAAAAATAAACTTCAGTAAATATGAATTAATAGTCTCCTTTTGATGCCAAGTTCAGATGTGCCAAGATTCCATAGACATGGGTTTGAAACAGTCTTGCCTAAAATTTTGATTCAGACTAAATGTGATTCAACAGCCGTGAAGAAAAGACTTGAAATAGGTCCATATAGTTATTTTCCTTGAGACATGCCTAAAACGGCCGGCCAAAACGTTGGAAAACTGTTGTTTTTTGTGTTGTTGTTGTTGTTGTGTGTGTGTGTGTGTGTGTGTGTGTGTGTGTGTGTGTGTGTGTGTTTCAAACAAATTCTACACTTGTTTTTACCTTACACCCGTGGATAATGCCGCCATTCAATAAGTTAGAAATTAATTACTTTGCTAAATAAAAGTTAGCAACAGAAAGTGCACTATCAATCGGTTTCACTTCAATAACAACTCATGAAAATTTCACTGTCTTAGCTGGGCAAGCCTTCCTTTTAAAAGGAGATTTTATTTAACATGTTGTTTGCAAATAGTTACCGCTGCTGCTTTTCATTTTTTGGAGAAAAAAATATAGTTTTCAAATAAGCTACATGTACATATCAAATAGTCGTTAAAAATAAATAAATAAAAACAGAAACAATGCATACCAAATTTCGCTTTCGCTGCTGCCTCTACCTTGCAATTTAATGCTTGAAGTAGAAAAAGCACACCAACAAACACCAGCATCTTATCTAAAATTTTCAATTTAGAATATTTTCTAAATAATGATTTGAAGAAACTGCCTTTCCAGAACAGTGCATCTTTAATTATATAGCTCGATTTTTAACTGTGACGTGCGACAGGAAAAGTATTAGTAATGACAGCTACGAACAGCAAAGTCTCCGATCAGACTGCGCATTTGCGCAGGCTGATTTGAGTCTTTGCTGTCCGCACCCACAATCTATTAATCACCAACACTCTACAAGAAGCGATTAATTTTAGCCTATGCAGGCTCGCAGGCTAATCTTACGCGACACTGTTCCCACTGCTCGTATGGCAGCTTAGCTCCTAAGATCGGCTAAAAATGTAGCCCAACTGCAATTTGTTTCATTTTAATGACTGCACACGATATTTTGCACATTTCGAAATCATTTGCTTTTAATTGTTACTTAAGGGTAACTTTTAAACTTTAAGGAGTGCTCCTCAATTTTTTTTTGTCTAATTTTGGCACGAAAGATCCTGTTTTGTGTGATCAGATAACCCTTATTTAAGTGTTTGATACCAAAGGGTAACAAGAAAATGAAAGGTTTTTAATCAGGTATCTTCCGAGCCTTACTGCATGGTTAGAAAGCATGTTTAAAATCTGATTTTTTCCCTAAGTATATTTTCCCATGAACCCGATGTATGTAATGTGTATGCAAGACGCACATTCTGTTCCTTTTAAGAGTTTGCTTCCCCTAGGGGTTGGCTTCCATTGAGATGGGTGGCAAAAATGAAATTGGCAGTTTTCCCTGAAAGTGTACTCAAAGATCATATTATTTTTTCTTCCATTTCTCATAACGATGTTCCACAAATGCCTCAAGGGAAAGAATCTATAACTCTCTATAACTAGGGTCAAGTCGGGTAATTCGGATAATTGTCCAGTTATTTTTGTTTTAATTACAAACAACTGACATATATAGGGGAAAAATGTCACTGCCCGAATTTACCTGCTGTCCGAATTACCTGACTCTACCCTAGCATCTCCTGGTACCGACTCTGTCCATGTCCTCTTCAATACGAAGAGAAGAGTTGCGATTGCAACTTAAAGCTCCAAAAGTCTTATATCAATCAATGACCGTTCCCATGCTGCTCTTTTTGGCTCTGTTCCTCGATGTTAGCGCCGTACACATTTTATATTTGAGCCGCGACACGACAAAACCAACAATGTGGTTGTGCGCCCAGCGCAGACTCAGATCAGCCTTGGCATACGCCTAGTTTGACTAGACTCTTGGTTAAGTGTTCAAAGGATTGCTTAGGGTTTAAGCTAGCTCCATGCGGACAGCGAAGACTCTGATCAGACTGGGCGGATGCCCAGGCTGATCTGAGTCTGTGCTGGGCGCACAACCACTTTGTTTGTTTTCTCCTGACGGGGCGCATTTGTTCTTCGTTTGGCGCCTTAGGTGGGTTGTCTATCATGACTGTTTCTTGCCCTTGGGGATATTGAAGCCACGTGAAAAGGCACTTTCAGCCATGTGCGTACAGAGACTGCTTAAGATTATTTTCATTTTCACTCTTTAGAATCGCAGGATTCATAGATGGTTTATGCGAAAAGGGGAGACTCTGATCAGAATGTGCAGATGCGCAGGCTGAGCTATGTCTTTTCTGTTGGCAATTACTTTAAGGCACTTTTTCGCGTAACGCCAATTAGTCTATTTTCGCTTTATTAACAACCCTTTTTATAAAAAAAAAATGCCCTGGTCCAATGTCAAAGATGTAGAAAAGGTGAATTTTAGATGTTTATGGGCGCCGCACTCTCATGGGCTCATTTCCAAGGGAGGTGGGTTTTTTTTCTGAGAAGAATTTTGTCACTGAGTGCATAAGGCGCCTCTCTAAAAGAAAAGAATTTAGTCCTTGAATTACAAACTCTTTTCTTTAGCAGTACTTAACCCTAGTTGTAAAAGAGCCTCATCATCCTGGGTTCGAGGTTATAAAACTTGAGGATAATCTCAAACTCAAAATAAAGCACACTGATTGGCTGCTTCCGAGCATGTACTCAAGTTTTATTACCTCGGGGCCAGGAAAGCAAACAGGAAGTCAGGAAAATGTAGAAGTGTACCTTTGAAACTTCATAATGATGCTTCCATTTTTCGCAAGCTTAGCCTTTTCCCGCGTCTGTTTGCAATTTGCTGTATCCTACAGTTTCTACCCTGAAACCTACCCGTTATCGCAATACCGCATCAACTGAAAACTATTTTAGTAAATAACTTTGAAAACTATGATGATAATATGCAATATTTCACGAAAGAATGTTATTGGCAAAAAAACATGAAGACTGTCACGTTTCGTATACATGAATGTATCACATTTTTAACAATAGTTCAATATTATTTCTCTACAGCAATACAGACACTAACTGCATTTTGAAGCAAAAATAATAATCATTTCACTGTCATATAACAGTACTTGTGGTAGTAAACTGTCAGCCTGGAAGATACAATTATCTTATTTCGATCAACTAGATGAACCTCATTGCATTGAAATCTTAAAAGAGTTCCTTCAAGAGCAGAGAATACATTAACAAGAAGGAACATGGGCCAGACTACGTAGTTTCGGCTAATAAAGCCTCTTCAGTGACCCTGACAATATCTGGTGACGAACCCAGAGAAAAGTTTACTGTAATTTCTTAATTTCAATTGGACAGTCGATTCAAAGACTGATTAGTATCAAAAAGGGTTCAAATAATATATAAAACGATGGTTTAGAATATGAGTATAAACCAATCTAAAATTTCAGATTTCTCAGAATACAGCCCCTGATCTCAAAGGACGAAAATAAAATATAATCTGCACAATGGATGATGTACGGGGAGACGTTTTACGGCCGCCACACGACACAACACCAGCTGCAGTGAGGTAAAATTAAAATCTTAAAAGAGTTCCTTCAAGAGCAGAGAATGCATTTACCAGAAGGAACATGGGCCAGACTACGTAGTTTAGGCTAATAAAGCCTCTTCAGTAACCCTGACAATATCTGGTGACGAACCCAGAGAAAAGCATACTGTAATTTCTTAAGCTTAATTGGACAGTCGATTCAAAGACTGATGTCTGACTTTTCTAGGCAAAACAATTACCTGCCTAAACCCTGTACTTTCCGAGCAGGATGTGACAGTCACAGCGATCAGCACAGCCCAAAGCGTACAGCATGTTAACTTTTGCCTCGCAATTAGGGAAGCTGTCAGGAAATCAGCAATAGAAAACAGTTAGATACTGTTACAAAATTATTTGGAAATTTCAAATTTATCAAGCAGTTTTGTCGCTTAAAAACCTCATTATCATTTGAGAGCTAATACTTACAAGTTATCGTTTTCATATGAACTACCGTAAGATTGTAAAAATGGGATAGATAGGTCTGAGCAAACAATGCAGACCAAGATCAGACTGCTCCAGGAGCAGTCTGATCAAGGTCTACATTGTTTGATATCCCATCTGGATCTTTTGGACGCATTACTGCATTGTGAAACCGAACGGCTCCATTTTTAGGATTATTACGGTAATTGTTTTGGGTGTCCCAAGTTTTAGAATCATTATCTAAAGAGAATATCTAAATATAAATACTGCACACATTTTGAGTTGTTTTAGAATTTTAAGGTGTAAACACTATCTAATAAGATTATCTACATAAATTTTGAGTTTTATTTTCTATCTTTACTGATCAGTTTTGGAATCCGATACCAAATATATTTCAACTGTATGGATAGGTGGCATGACTCCTCAGAGACTATTTTAAAACCCGTCCATTCCGACTCAACTGTCAGTTTAAGGACACTGGGGAAGATAGTTTGTTATATAATCCTTGATGTCAAGTCCTGAACCACCACAATTACCATCTATTCTCACTTCGTTTCTTCTCTTCCAGTCAGTCAAAATCCACTTCATCTCACAGCTGCATAGAATCTCAGTATGACTGAAACAAAATAAAAGTTGTAAATGAGCCGCGACACCCGAAAACCAACAAAGTGGCATGTGCGCCCAGCGCAGACTCTGATCAGCCTGGGCATCCGCCCAGTCTGATCAGAGTCTTCCTTGTCAGCATGAGACTAGCTTAGACTCTTAGCTACCCTTTAAGGGCGCAGCGGAGACTCTGATCAGACCGGGCGGATGCCTAGGCTGATCAGAATCCGCCCAGGCTGATCAGAGTCTGCGCTGGGCGCACATGCCACTTTGTTGGTTTTATCGTGTCGCGGCTCAAATAACTTCTAGATGAACATACAGCATCTCGAATACTGATATCTCAAAGTATCCTCTAATATCAAAGAATATATATGGACCAATTTTCTATTTTTAAAAACATTTCAACTTCTGATATTTCAAACTACTTATATCTCAAAGTAAATTTTCTGGAACAGAAAATTTACTTTGAGATATCAGTTGTTTTGGATGATATTTGACTTTGAGATATCGAGAGCTGACTGTCGTTTCATTATGTTAAAACAAAGAAAATATGGTATATGATTAGTTATAAATAAAATAAGATTAAAGAAAAAATAAGATACCCAGCAAAGAGCACAACCACAAGGGACAACATAAAAGCAACAAAATGAAAGCTGAAAGCTGCGTTTAATCTCGAACTGCTTCATGTAGTCTTGTTATGATTTGCTACATCTTAATGATAAAACAAAACAAATGTTGTACTATAGCCTCGTTATAGTCACTTAAGAAATTAATGCAGAATTAAAGTAAGGTTTTTATTCAATGCAGTCATTTTCCATATTAAACAGACACATAGAAGTTCTAGTACTCCGTAGAATCTATGGCATGTTAACAGTATAGATGTTTACATGAATTTGAGAGATACAAAGCGAGATACAAAGAGAAGTGAGCCATTGATGACAAGCAAAGACTCTGATCAGACTGCACTCAAGTCAAGTCTGGTAAGAGCCTTCTCTTGTCAGATCAGCCATCTATGGAACTGACCCAGGCCATACAGCCAACAGTGAGGCCTCTATAGACTCGGTGTAAATGATAAGGATGATCTGAATATGACATGACAAAACTGCCACATTGTTGGAAGTCACATGATGTGGCTCAAGTATAGTCTGTGATTGTTTATTGACAGTTCCGAAAACCATGCCTTCTTTAAATACAGGATCTTACATGTGTGCTCGTGTATTATTGAATTTATTAAACGAGTTGGGGAAAAAGATAAGATGCGAGGCTTTGCCGAGCATTCAATAATACATGAGCACGAATGCAACATTCTATTTATCATATGACACTAAAAGCGCATTTTATTAGCAAAATTTGCACTAAAACGTAACGTTTCGCCATTAGAAAACGCGACATTTTTATGGACGTCAACGTATAACATTACGACGTAATTTGCATATTTAATCCACTAGTGGATTATCGTTTTTAATGCACGGCTTTATTACACTCTCAGATGCGACGTCATATGATAAACAGGTATACACCCCTCCATTAAATGTAAGGTAAAATCACGGACGCATGTAAGACATTGTACCACGAGCGATTTTGTTTGTGAGACTATGTCACGTACTAAGTTATCGTTGCATTGGTCAGATATACACTATCAGGTGACTTTGAGTGGCAATATGTGTGTGGCTCGGAACTGTGTATCCGTTCTTTAAACTGAACGAGGGCAACTATTCCGTTTAGAGTTTCCCTGTGGCGGTACACCTTCAGTCGTCACACCAGGGCCCAGGGGCCGTATTCATAAAACGACTTAAGTGGTTGCTATACTGTTGCTAAGGCAAAATTTCTTTGAAGAAGATTCCCTACAACTATGAAATTTGGTCTGGAGGAACAGTCTTACAAAGATTGTTCCTCCAGAGCAAATTTCATAGTTGTAGGGAATCTCCTTTATAGATATTTAGCCTTAGCAACCGCATAGCAACGACTTAAGTGGCTTTATGAATACGGCCCCAGGTTCACAATCATTCTTTAATTTAAGGACAACATTGACTTTATGGTGAAAAAATTCGTTCTCAGATATCTGTCTGAAATTATATCGAAAATCACAATTTTCGCGTGATCTAATTGACACTGGCCCTGAAATTGTAATGAGAAAGAAAATTCAAATAAATGTTGTTTCTGTTAGCTTCTAGTAACACGTCGATTCCTTTGGTCGTCCTTAATTTTAAGGAATGGTTGTTAACCTGGGCCCAGGAAATGGTTCCCATCAGCATCGAGCTTCGACCAAAACCTGCCTTTTCTGTACTTTTTACACTATAGTTTGAGGATTAAAAAATTCTTTAAACTAAATTATCATACCTGAGGCTAATGAGGTTTAACTTTGGTAGTTCCAGCACAGCACGCGGAAATGCCTTCAGGTTGACATACTCCAGCTGAAGAGTTTCTAGAAAACTCAAATCCCTAAACGCTGTCTCGGCGATATATGACAACGGGTTTAGAGCCAAGCTCAGCCAATTAAGTGAGTTCATGTCCTTCAAGTTGTAGTCTTCCAGAGACGTGATGCTATTGTTAGAGATGTCCAGCCGCTCCAGACTTTTCAGCTGCTGGAGAGCCTCTGGTACTTGGGTGAATCCATTGCTGGATATGTCAAGATATTTAAGTTGTGAAGAGTTAGTAGTAAGTGACTCGTCGATGTATGTTAGTTCAGGATTGTTGGTGATTCGGAGCGTAGTTAAATTGGGAAATGTGCTGAAAATTGGCGGAAACTTGATCAAACGATCGAAGGAGACTACCAGAGTACGGAGAGACGTCAGTGCTGGGCAACACATGGGGAAGATATGTGCTCTGTCAACAAGATTATCATTATAGGTGAATGAAAGCGCCAGCAACTTTCTGAGACTACACAAAGCTGTTGGAACCATGTAAAGTTTGGAGTACTCGATCTGGAGTGACGTCAACATAGAATCGAACCCAAGAAAAGCATCGAATGGAAGTGAAACTGAATTAACGTCTTGTAGCACCAATTTATCTAATTTGAATAGATTCCTAAAGCTTGACGGCCATGGTTCATTTGCAACGGTGCCTACCCTGAATGTGGCCAGGCTCAATCCTAGTGCCTGCGTTATGTTTGTATCAAAATGTTTTATGTTATTACTGAAGATACTGAGCGATTTAAGGTTTTTCAGCGACATCAAGGCTCTTGGTAACACTGTCAGGTTATTACGATACAGCTCAAGATCAGTTATATTGTTTTCAACACCTTCGAAAGCTTCCAAATCTATGTTAGAGATTTCATTCTCACTTAAGTCGATCCTAATGTCAGAACAGTTGGTTTTATTAAGATTAGTGAAAGCGAGAGCATGAATGTCTGATATGTTATTGCCATTAAGTTTGATGCTTAGAAAGCTAAACTGTTGGTCCGTTACGTTAAAATTGGGAATTTCCAGCAACCCTTGATGAGAACAGGAAACTAGGGACCCAAAGCAGGTACAAGGGGGCGGGGCTATACACGGGTCTGTCTGTCCTGAAGAAACTTTCACACTGTTCACAACAAGTAGAGCAAGAACCTGAAATCAAAATATAAAAAAATGTGAGTGCATACTGGAAGTAGCTTGTTTAAGCATACAGTGTAGATTAAGGTCATACCGCTCCCAGAGGAAAAGTCTAGTCAGGGTCTACTATATTTACCATTTAGCGACAGTCCTCATAAGGCCCGTGGACTAGTTCAAATTCAAAAAATCAAACAGTCTCTTGCTAGGTAAGGCGTATAAAGTTGTACGCTTGAGGCCATCCTAAAAACAGTGAGGTCGTGCTTGTGCTAAAGACTTTATCAGGTGGGTGTGTTGATTTTGGTTACAGCTTTTTCTTTCTTTTTTTTTAATAAATGGCAGTCACAGTTTTATGGACACTACATTTGAAAATGTAATGTCTTGTTAAGTTTTCGTTTGTTTTGAACAACCTGGCCCTGATTAACTTTTGTAAAAATGTAGAAAAAGATAAACATACACTTATGGTATACATTCCCATCTCCTCTATCAGCGTCTGAGAAGTCCGTATTCAAAATTAATGCTGAACTAAAATTTTCACTTGTTTATTAAATTATCACCTACCGTCTTGCTTATGTTTCAAGTTATACCCACCTTTTATCTCTTGGGTGACGACCTGATCACATGCAAGGGGAAACCAGTGGCAATTCCAACTGCGCCGCTGCAATATGAATTGCAGGTACCGTACTTACAGTAAATTGTTAGTACAGTTATGTATAATCCAACGGTGCAGACCCAGATCAGACATCATTTAGTCTGACCTTTGCTGACTATATATAACAATCCCATGATAGGATAAAAAGGACTCGCTTTAATTCGAAGCTGGAAGAGTTCATATCAGGAATCATTTAGATGTCCGAACATTTACGGTGAATTAGGGAAAGTTGATCGTTATCAAAGCCCATTGTGTCCATTATCAGCTGATAATATTCCACTAATTAAGATCTTTTGTCTTCCCCATTTGAATTCCCAAAGATAATTTTAATTAAAGGTCCTGGTTCATACAGCATATACCATATCTAAGAAATATTCGGACACGATTAATACCGTATGATCCTTCATTGTTTCATTATTCGGATACTCAATCATTTCATTAGCTGACTTCCGCAACTAGGAATTTGTCCAGGTCATTGACCGTCTTTCATATTTTTTATAGACTCGACCATGCTAGCTTAACAATTCTATGTCTATACTTAGTTTCAAAGTGTTTAGACGTTTATATGGCATATAAACACTACTGGGTGGATCCATTTATGATAATGAGATGACGCGAATTGATTTGATTATGGAAAACCTTCTGCTAAGAGCATGTCATAGATTATATCGGCTAGTCTAATATATTTGATATCATAAGCCCATGTTACTCTTTTCAATTTGTTTGATCAAATATGCGTTGATTTATGTTCATTTAATTTATTTGACAGTGTAACACCTAAACCAAGTGATCTTAATTGCATTTTAGATAAGATGAAAAAAACATTGGATGTCGATAGAATCGGTCCAATTTCTCTCACAAGTATGTTTGACAAGCGGCTGATAAGGATTTAATTTACGACCTGCAACACTCCTGGTGAACTTCTCTCAGTGGGGGCTATGAATACGGTACTTTTTATAGGTCAAAACATTCACACAAACGCAGCCATAATTATAATATTTTAAGCATTCCAGCCTTTTTAATGAAGAATGATGCACCCACCAAGTTTGATACCAAACATTTGACAGTGTGTCATGTATATCGGACTCAACATTTCATTTGAAGAACAATAAACAAAGAAAATTTGATCAAAGAAGCAACACAGTGAATCAAGAATGTTTAGCAAATATTTTCTTTGTTTCTTACCAAGGACCATAAATTAAGAACATTTTATCAAAGAAGTTTGATAGTGTAACATGGCTTTTGTATCGTTTTAAAAACGGCAGACTATTATTTCTATGTTCAGATACGTTTCGTTTTTGCCCACTTTTGGTCTTAATGCACACCACACTTTTGACCAAACTTAGCCTGAAGGAACCAGCCGTGAAACTTGAACGGATCTACCTTTTCGGAATGTGTTTATTCAAATGATGCAAATGGTTTTGGTAAAATAGAAAAGCAGATCTATTCATATCTGCAACGCATAGACTTCTTCTCATGAATGCAGTTATGGAGGAGCAGACGTTTACCTTAAATTCATCTAAAGGTCCCTGGCAACTTGTGATTAATTAGAAACATCCTTAGCATAGTGGACTGTTTTTCTATTTATAGAGCAAAACGTGTATTTGAAAGAGGGAGAGAAAGCTAGTTATGTGAGAAGTGTTCTTTCGTGCTCCCAGTTTACCAATACCACGCCAGAACAGGGAAGTGTATTAAGACATGTCTCTTGTAAACTTGTAAACTTGTATCTTACACTTCCTTGACAAGAATAACTTTCAGCTTCAGCGCATTCAAGTAAGACGAGTCTGTCGATATGACACATTGTGTCATATCTTTCTTGTTTAGAAGGTAAATGGGTAAACATTAAGGGAAAACAACTCTAGCATTTTCATTTTGGTCCCTATGTAAATAAGGGTCAGCTCTTAAAAGAAAGAGTTTGCTCCTCATGAGTAGACCCCTTGTGAAAGCGAACAGGAAGTCGCAAAAGTTGTTTGCCTTTGTAAAACTGGCAGAGAATCAAGGTGATGTAGCTATTATTTTAAGATATTTTGCCTTAAAGGGCAGTTTGATCTGAGTCACACTATCTGCTGAAGCAGGCTGTCCGACTATCTAAGATAAATCCGGGGGAGGGGATGGGGTAAATACGTAGGATAGTTTTCCTGTTGTTGTATCTGTGAGCAAATACGAATGCTGATATTAATGCTGATATCTTTTTTGTCAAGTGTAACGCACATCAGGAAAATTGTGCAGACAATGATTGTTTTACCTTTATCAATTTCGTCATCGTATTTTTATGAACATACCCAATTACGATATTTTTCTTCATCTGATTTTACATGTACAAATGCAGTTTATTGTTAGTTGTTACTTTACGCAAGCCACGTACTGAGTGGATGCATTGCCAGCAGCTCAGCAGGTTAACCGCTGGCCTACTAATCTAGCGGTCTTGGGTTCGAGCCCCGCTCGAGGCGAAATTTTCTCAACCGTAACACGGTTCCATTGCACACAGTCAATCATTATGACCCTTCCATCGTCCTGATATGACTGAAATACTGTTGAAAAAATCATTTAACCACAAATCTGCCCTCCACTTTTCAGCAAACGGGCTATATCTCATGCCTGACAAGGCCGATTTTCAATGACGTAAAAAGCAGCTACACCGTAATTATGTCATTTGTCTGAAGCAACTGTACATGTCACTGGTTCATGAAATGAAGCTTTTTTATTATTATTATTAATGAGCCGCGACACGACAAAACCAACAATGTGGTTCAATGTGGCACAGTGCGCCTCAGAGTCTTCGCTGTCCGCATGGAGGTAGCTTAGACTCTAAGCTACCCTATGAGCACTTAACGAAGAGTCTGATCAAACTCTGCGGATGCCCAGGGTGATCTGAGTCTGCGCTGGGCGCACAACCACATTGTTGGTTTTGTCGCGTCGCGGCTCATTTTTTTTTTCGGAAAACTGACCTCACAATGATAGCATTTGGTATAGACAAAGGACGCTTGTGCGAGGTAACAGCGCTTAACGACAAAAGTCGAACGTTTCAAGCCCGATATATAACTATGGCTGGTTTTCATATTCGGTTCCAGGTTACTTTCTTTTGAAACATAAGCTGTTTACATTTGAGCCGCGACACGAGAAAACCAACAAAGTGGTTGTGCGCCCAGCGCAGACTCAGATCAGCCTGTGCATCCGCCCAGTCCATTCAGACTCGTCGCTAAGGGCTTAGAGGGTAGCTAAGAGTCTAAGCTACCTTCATGCGGACGGCGAAGACTCTGATCGGACTGGGCGGATGCCCAGGCTGATCTGAGTCTGCGCTGGGTGCACAGCCACATTGTTGGTTTTCTCGTGTCGCGTCTCATTTGCTTTCAGCTATTTACGTACTTTGTCCACCTTGAATGATATCTACTTTCTAGCAAAATCTATCATATTTAAATTTCTACGGTATGAAATGATTGCATAGCTTACCTTAAAGTTGTTGTTTCAAAATGCTTTAAATGTTCAAACTGAAACAAATACGATGTTAGTATGATTTGGACCTTGGTTTACAGAAAATAAATGACATTAGAGCGGTGCATTTTCATTGCCGCTCAGTATATTTTGTGTATATAACTATGTTTTGTTGAAGTAAAGTCTTAGCCCATGTACTCGGAGTATAGCGATCAAATATCATTGTGACCTTGGTGCAACACTGTACGCTGTATATGTCGTGAGAAAAACTGTCTGAATGTCAAACAGAACATACCCATGCCAACCTACGCATCCGCAGCCGGCGAGAAATGCGAAGCCGAAACATTACCGGGTACCGGTAGGTCAGTGTTGGGTTTTACCAGTTACCGGTAGCCTCAGTGTTGGCTTGCATAATTGGGTCTAGCTGTGTGTAATTGGAGCATGTCTACGTTATTAACAGCTATAGCTGGCGCAAATTGACCTGTCTTTCTGACCTTTATGCATGAATATACAAAATAGCACAATTCATTGCGAAATAGGAGACAAAGCTTTCTAGCAGAACCACACCTACACGTATTTACGCGATTGAATGACTGCCATATCCTAAAGCCGGGTTTTCGTGGAGCGTATTATAGTTGGCTTCAGCGTCGAAACTCTTTTTGCCATGTATTTACAAAGGCAGCTTCGGCGCCGAAACCTTCATAAAGTACACGCCATAGAAAAGAGCCTTAGATATTTACAGAGCGTGTTGCTTCACAAAGCCGGTTTTCCATTTCCAAATGCCAAGGAGTTTCGGCGCGTAACTATGCTGTATGGAAAATCGCCTAAATTTTATCATATAATCATTTTTTATGAATGTTTGATTTCAGAGCTGGTTATGAGAGAGAGAGAGAGAGAGAGAGAGAGTATTCAATAGAGAGAGAGTATTCAATAGAGAGAGTACGCATTCAATTTTCAGCTTAGATGAATGGAAACGTTGCAAACACGAGCATCATGCAGTAGGTTGAGGCAAGATGTTAAGTTCCTTACTTTTTCACCCATGGTATTGTTTACCATACCATGAATCATGACGACGTTGAAATAATATCCAGATACGTAGATGGATGTAATACACTATCCCTGCATCTCTTTATGTATCTTCTGCTACATTGCATTCTGACTTTGCTATTAAGATGTAGAATGCAACTCTCTCTCTCTCTCTCTCTCTCTCTCTCTCAGATACACACGCCCAGGAACCCCGGTAGCTCAGTAGGTTAAGCGCTGGTCTGCTGATCTAGTGGCCCCTGGTTCGAGTCCCGCTGGAGACGGGAATCTTTTCGATCGTAAACGGGGTTCCATTGCACACAGCCTTTCCTTATCACCCACCCATCGTCCTGATATGACTTAAATACTGTCTAAAAGGAAGTAAAACTGCACGTTATCCATCCATTCCTCCGCTCCCCGCCCAGGTTTTGAACCCTCTTTGAGGGTATGCTTTTGTAGTTGCTTCTGTCTGCAATGAATTATGTCTTCTTGAATGCATAGCATTAACGGCCCGGAATCAAAAGTCCTATTGAGAAATGATAAACTTTATTTGTACCAACCCCATACAGTTGTGCCAACAGTTAACAAGGGCAAGGCGTCAATAGGTTTATGCAAGTATATCTGGTAAACTATTCACAATTGCATGAAGTAATTCATTTCTGGTAGAAATGCTCGTGAATCTTGAGAGGATTTGTTATGTGTAAGGCCACGATAAAAATTCTGTTTGCTGCATTCCATACTATCCAAGATTTGGCTGTCCTTTCTTTCATTTTTTTTTTTCGTTTGTAGTAATATTTAATCATAATACATGTAATTGTCAACTTTAAATTGGGAAACGGTAAGGCTGTCAGTGTAAGATGGCAATGACCAGACTGCTCTTAAGGAATACTTTGATTCGGGTCTGCACTTTTAGTCGCAACCAGTACTTTGTGACACCCGAAAACAAACGTCTTCCCAACCTACCGATCCAGCTAAGTCTGCAATGGAGCTCAACAAACAAATTTTTAAAGGATGGCCTTAAGTTTGTTTTATAATTCATGCATCCCTATCTGTGAAATCAACTGAACCTACTAATATATTTAAATGAGGGGTCAAAAAGACAGGTCAATTTGCGCCAGCTATACTGTTTTATAGCTGGCGCAAATTGACCTGTCTTTCTGACCTTTATGCATGAATATGCAAAATAGCATAATTCATTGCGAAATAGGAGACAAAGCTTTCTAGCAGAACCACACCTACACGTATTTACACGATTGAATGACTGCCATATCCTAAAGCCGGGTTTTCGTGGAGCGTATTACAGCTGGCTTCAGCGTCGAAACTCTTTTTGCCATGTATATACAAAGGCAGTTTCGGCGCCGAAACCTTCATAAAGTACACGCCATAGAAAAGAGCCTTAGATATTTACAGAGCGTGTTGCTTCATAAAGCCGGTTTTCCATTTCCAAATGCCAAGAAGTTTCGGCGCGTAACTATGCTGTATGGAAAATCGCCTAAATTTTATCATATAATCATTTTTTATGAATGTTTGATTTCAGAACTGGTTATGAGAGAGTGAGAGAGAGAGAGAGTATTCAATAGAGAGAGAGTAATCACTAGAGAGAGTACGCATTCAATTTTCAGCTTCGATGAATGGAAACGTTGCAAACACGAGCATCATGCAGTAGGTTAAGGCAAAATGCTGAATAAGTTAAGATGCTTTCTTTTTCACCCATGGTATTGTTTACCATACCATGAATCATGACGACGTTGAAATAATATCCAGATACGTAGATGGATGTAATACACTATCCCTGTATCTCTTTATGTATCTTCTGCTACATGGTATTCTCACTTTTGGGTAACATGCTATTAAGATGTAGAATGCAACTCTCTCTCTCTCTCTCTCAGGCACACACGTCCAGGAACCCCGGTAGCTCAGTAGGTTAAGCGGTGGTCTGCTGATCTAGTGGCCCCTGGTTCGAGTCCCGCTGGAGAGGGAATCTTTTCGATCGTAAAAGGGGTTCCATTGCACGCAGCCTTTCATTATCACCCACCAATCGTCCTGATATGACTTAAATACTGTCTAAAAGGAAGTAAAACTGCACGTTATCCATCCATTCCTCCTCTCCCCGCTCAGGTTTTGAATCCTCTTTGAGGCGTATGCTTTTGCAGTTGCTGTCAGAGAGTGGTTTTTCCCCCTTTCCCCCCGGAAAAATGGCTATAGGAAGAACGGCTATATAGTGGATTGTCCGGACCTCATAGAGCCACTTTTCCCCCATAGTCCTTTTTCCCCCACCGGGAAATTGGCTATTACTGAATTTGGTATGGCTATTGGTATTTTGCGGAACGGAGCGGAACGGAAATGAATGAAACAGAAACATTTTACGGAATTAATCCCATAAGAAATGTATAAGTACTTTAAGGGAGGTAATAAACGTGATCAATTCAAAAAATCAATATGCAAATTTAGCAACCATATTTTTATAATAATCAATAATTACTAATTTAAGGAACGAGCGGTATTTGATTTCTTGGACGGACGCTCGGCGCCCCGTTACTGCGGCTTATGATACGTTCCGCTGAGGTGCGGGGGTAACGTCGATATGAGAATTGAAATATGATGATATTTGATTTCTTCTCATCGCAGATATTTATATGTATATAGATACGCATGCAAGCTACAGGAAGATGTACAAACGGGTGCTTTGTCTAGTTATGACTGATTGATTATTACATTGAAAATCATAATCGGACGTGTGTCCCAATGGGAGTCGAGCCAACGACTCCTGCATGAAATGCGAACACTAGTCTAGGCACTGCGCGCACGCACAGATGAACGCTTGTATAAACACAAAATTGTACAAATTTATGCACAAAACCACGTACACTCATATCCGTTTTAGGCTAACATGGAAAAGCAAAATGCCTACCTGTTTTCCCCAAAACAAAACAAATAATACAGACAGACGGACACATGCATGCGGTTCTAGCATCTGTTATCCATGTATATTTTACGGACAGATACTCATATTTCTGTTTCAGTTATGAACCTCACTATTATATTTGGAGAAGGAGCAAATTCCACTATGTAGCGTGTTTACTGCAATCATATTACAAGGGGGAAAATCCACTATGGAGGAGAAAAACGGCTATGCAAAAACACGTATAGTAGATTTTCCCCTGGGAAAATTGGCTATATAGTCATATTTCCGGGGGGAAATTCTACTATATAGCCATTTTTCCGGTGGGAAATTCTACTATGGAAAAATCATAGTCATTTTTCCGGGGGGAAAAACTACTAGGGGGGAAAAGCTACTCTCTGACAGTTGCTTCTGTTTGCAATTAAGCGATTAGAACGAATTATGTCTTCTTGAATGCATAGCATTATCGGCCCCGAATCAAAAGTCTATTGAGAAATGATAACTTTATTTGTACCAACCCCATACAGTTGTGCCAACAGTTAACAAGGGCAAGACGTCTAAATAGGTTTATGCAAGTATATCTGGTAAACTATTCAGAATTGCATGAAGTAATTCATTTCTGGTAGAAATGCTCGTGAATCTTGAGAGGATTTGTTATGTGTGAGGCCATGATAAAAATTCTGTTTGCTGCATTCCATACTATCCAAGATTTGGCCTTTGTGTCCTTTCTTTCATTTTTTTCCGTATGTAGTAATATTTAATCATAATACATGTAATTGTCAACTTTAAATTGGGTAACGGCTGCTGAACGGAGTTAAGACTGTCAGTGTAAGATGGCAAACACTGTTGATCACGACCAGACTGCTCTTAAGGAATACTTTGATTCGGGTCTGCACTATTTGCAAATGTATTTTAGTCGCAACCAGTACTTTGTGGCTCCCAACCTACCGATCCAGCTAAGTCTGCATTGGAGCTCAACAAACATATTTTTAAAGGATGGCCTTAAGTTTGTTTTATAATTCATGCATCCCTATCTGCGAAATCAACTAAACCTACTAATATATTTAAATGAGGGGTCAAAGAGACAGGTCAATTTGCGCCAGCTATAGTACCTCACACACAGATGTTTGCAAATAAGAATAAATATGGCGGATAAATCACTCGCGGGTAAGGTTTGCATCGTCACTGGGGCAACTAGAGGGATTGGAAAAGGGATTGCCCTCCAGCTCGGAGAAAAAGGAGCCAAGGTTTATATCACAGGGCGCACGCTGGACCCACCCAAGGGGTCGAAGGTTGGAGGCTGTCTGAGGGACACTGCTGAGGAAATTAGCGCTAGGGGAGGGGAGTGTATCCCGGTTCAGTGTGATCATTCAAAGGACGATGATATTGAGAGATTATTTGAACAAGTTAAACGAGAGAATGAAGGACAGTTAGATATTATTGTGAATAATGCATACAGTGGCGTTGCTGCTATTCACAGTAACATGGGCGTTAGTTTCTGGGACTCACCGGTCTCAGTGTGGGATACTGTCAACAATGTTGGTCTACGTAACAATTACATTTGCTCTGTTTATGCTGCACGTATGATGGTACCACGGAAACAAGGACTTATTTTAAACATCTCGGGAGGCGGTGGCTTACGCTACGAATATAACGTGGCTTACGGTATTGGAAAAGAGGCATGTGATAGAATGGCGGCTGACTGCGGTCACGAACTGTACAGCTCTAATGTAGCTTTTGTTAGTCTATGGCATGGTCCAGTAGGGACAGAGGAAATCATGACAAGAATCAGAAACATGAAGGAGGATCCATCGAGTGTTCCCAGAGCAGGTCTTCCGCCATTTTTGAGTGATCCGGAGAAAATGGCGCAATTATTTGAAAACGCAGAAACACCAGAATTCGCCGGGCAGTGCATTGCTCGATTGGCTACAGATTCCAATATAATGAAGAAGTCTGGGAAAATATTACTCACCTATGACCTTGGTCAAGAATATGGTTTACAGGATAAAGAGGGTCACAAGCCAATGGACAGGTGCTCGGTCAAAACTGCTTTGAGTTTTACTGGACACCCTTGGCTTGCAGCGCTTACGCCGGCGTTCGTTCGGATTCCAAAGTGGATAATGGCTCTTATGGGAAATAAATTCTATTGACCACATACAGTCAGCTTTCGATGTCTCAAAATCGAAGTTCATCTCAAACTACTGATATCTCAAAGTAAATTTTCTGGTGCCAGAAAATTTACTTTGAGATATCAGTAAGTTGAGATAACAAGCGATGAACTGTAAAAAATAGGAAACAGGTTCATTCTGTATTCTTTAATATAAGAGGGTACTTTGAGATATGAGTGTTTGAGATAAAGATTTTAACCTGTCAAGACAGGGTTTTGCTTAATAGAGGTGGCCTGTAAGACAGCTTTGATTGTACATGTATATGTATATTGAAGGCAGACGCCGTCCAAAAGTTTTGCAAATAAAACAATATGAAACACTAGTTTAGTCTATCCCATAACCTTGCAATGTCGATGGGGCACCACAAATGATTTTACAACAATCCCTTTTCGCCAAGTCTTGTCCTCAGCTGCCCTAGTTGTGCTGGCAATGTCCATCCCTGTTTTCAATATTTGTTTTCCCACTTCATCTTCTGTCTGCTTCTTCTTCTCTTTTCCCTTTCACTTTGCTATGTAGAATTGTTTTGCTTAGACAGTGAGATGTGCCCAAACAGTTTCCGGGGTTGTGTGTGTGTGTGTGTGTGTGTGTGTGTGTGTGTGTGTGTGTGTGTGTTTTGTTGTTGGTTGGTTGGTTGATTTGATGCTTAACGTCCACGGTAAACAACTAAGGTCATGTCGGGACGGTCAGTTAACCTAACCACTCTATTTCTGGGCAGGCTTAGACCTCCTAAGCGGTTAACCAGTACTAAGTGCACATACTTTCGCCAGTAATTGACAACTGACCTTCTTGAATCAGCGGAAGGAGAAACGAAAGTATGTGGCCTGACCGGGATTCGAACCCAGGACCTCTGACTTACGAGTCAGGTGCCCTACCGATTGCGCTACGTGTTTTGTTGTTGTTGTTGTTTTGTTTTTACTATGGTCAAGACATCGTCATATTCTCTTCAATAGCTGATTGGATCTTTCTGCGAATATTCTCATTTGTTACATGATCCATGTACGAGATGTTCAGTAACATACGGTACATGTAGCATCTCATCTCAAATACAGTGGACTCGACAGTATCGGATCATCGACAGTATCGGATCACTCTTAGGTTATCACCCATTTTTCTCACAAATGAAGCAAATATTTTTTACCATTATATTACAGTCATCAAGTTCGACCAATCGCAAAGTGCAGGGTGAAAAATTCGATCGAAATCTGCGGCTGAGAAACAAATCAGAGTTGTTGAGAAGCTTGGCCCCTCTTCAGCGGCGCTTGCATTTTGCCTGTTGCTCGTTACCCCCAAGATAGATTTTGGTTATTTAAACTATTTTATCATTAGGCGATTGAAGCCAATTTTGTTTTGTAATGTGTCCTGGCATCCCTAAAATTGCAGGCAGTCATTATTTTTGTGACATCCCAGTATTTGATGAAACTAAAGACTTGAAAAGTGAGGCACCGATGTGCGACAGTAACTGATCATTATATAATTTGAACTGAAATACAGGCATCAGCTGGAAACTGCATGTTAGATGTATGGTCTGATGCTGAAAACAAGTCATAAATCAACTAACTGAGTGGCTGCTGTGTCTTTTTTTCAAAGAAAATCAGTTTAAAACTAAGACTACATCCTTTTTGTAAAATATCCCCATCCCAAGCCCCACATTCTAGCGTATGATAATGAAGGTTATGCGTAGCACAACCAAGCTTCTGCTAAACATTCGAGATCAGCTCGCATGTATGTGAACCCAATAATGACTGGCGTTCATCGGATGGACATCTGTACACTGTGTAGACTCAGATTAATGCCGGAGAACTCGTTGATTGCACTGAAATATCGTTAAGGCGGAAAATCGACGTAAATTTGTTGATCGTGATCAGACACCACGGTATTATCAGGGTCTACACTTTGCAAAGGCAGTTTATGATCTTTACTGTTTGAGTAGTTCCATGCTATGAGGCGCAGGGGATTACTGAGTTAAGAATTTTTGGCATGCTTGTAGTTTTCTATACATTCAACTTTTGTTTAACAGACAAAACCGTTGCTGGTGAAGGACCACATGAAAAATATCGTTGAAAGGCCATAAAAGTTTCCTCAGAGAGTTTAATAGGCCCAACTGTTTATGTAGCAAAATTATGGAAGCTAAGAAGCTTGTCAGAATGCCTCGGAGAAACTCTCCTATAAAATAATATCATATGATCCGATACTGTCGCACCTGATTCGTTACTGTCGCAGGACCCTCCCGTAAGTCTGCATAGATTATCTGCCCTTTAAGAAACAAATTTCATAAATATTTTGACATGGATAGATAGAAGGGATATTTTGCAATTGTTTTGTGTCATAACATACATACTTTTAGCTTTCACATACAACAAAACGGGAGTTTTATTGAACTTGATCCGATACTGTCGAGTCCACTGTATATGAGCCGCGACACGAGAAAACCAACAATGTGGTTGTGCGCCCAGTGCAGACTCAGATCAGCCTGGGCATTCGCCCAGTTTGACCAGACTCATCGTTGGGTGCTAAAAGGGTAGCTAAGGGTCTAAGCTAGCTCCATGCGGACAGCGAAGACTCTGATCAGACTGGGCGGATGCCCAGGCTGATCTGAGTCTGCGATGGGCGCACACCCACATTGTTGGTTTTCTCGTGTCGCGGCTCATATGTGCTCTTTTTTTCTTTCTAACTTTGCTGTCACGGTGCATGGCTCAGAGGAATACAGCAAAACGGATATGACAAAGGAGCGCATCAGTTTTACCTTTGATCCAAGAAATATATTATCTCTCCAAATAGCTTCATCGTTGTCAGTGGCTTGTGCAATCCATAAGAGAACCTCCAGTTTGAAGCATCATCTGACACAGTTGTTCCAAAATATTTGAAGCTTGTTACAGTTCCCAGCTTCTGTCGTTTTACCTGGGTCTCCCTCTGGATGCTATTGGCGCTTGGTTATTCTGTACATGCATACTGCATTCTGACCTCAAGATATTCTAAGCAGATATACGCTGTTTGTGCTGGAAAAAGCACGAAAAATAAGAGAAAAAGCAGTGATATAGTTGTTAGAAGGTGGGTAGATAAGATAAAAACAAATCCAAATTAAAATCACCAATGCAATTTAGATCTACGTCCGCGTGCGGTACAGCATACAAATTGCTTTTCTGAAATCAAGGGTTCGAAAGTTTACCACCGAATCGGGGAAGTGTTCTTCTGGGCTGGCTTGGCATAATTACATGAATAAAGCCGAGTAATGCCCAGGTATTTCTCGGGCTATTCAATGATAAGAGCCGCGACGCGAGAAACCAACAATGTGGTTGTGCGCCCAGCGCAGACTCAGATCAGCCTGGGCATCCGCCCAGTCTGATCAGAGTCGTCGCTGTTCGCATGGAGGTAGCTCAGTCCCTTAGCTACCTTTTAAGCACTTAGCGAAGAGTCTGGCCAGACTGGGTGAATGTCCAGGCTGATCTGAGTCTGCGCAGGGCGCACAACCACATTGTTGGTTTTCTCGTGTCGCGTCTCAGTACATATCTTCGAATAGCCCGAGGAAAGTTAAAAGACAGGCAATAAAAGCAGATCCCATACCCTGCCCTCAAAACCAAAAGGGAGAGGAGCATATACATAAATTAACAAATTTTGACTGATTCTCAAAATTACAAAACAAAACAGAAAGCAAAGTGTGTAGCTTTACAGGTAAATTCACAGACAAGTGGATACACTAAGGAACTACAACAGAAGTACCGGCTAGAATGGTCAGTCATAGATTACTTGAAGGCTTAAACTAGTTTATCTGGATCCGAGCCTTCGGGTTAGCTCGGGTTGACCCAAGCTGCCTAGTGGAAAACAAAACTGTATTAGTAAGTCAGCAAGGGCCACGGATGCTAGCTAAACGCTTGCTCGGATAGCCTAGCCACAAGGACCATACATGTTTTTTTTAAAACAAAGGTGTGTTATTTTGCTTGATACCATTAAAATGCATATGACTTGAAAATAGCAAGTCAGAGTGATAGCAATACCACGTGCGCATCTACATGCTAGACAAAAGAATGTGCTGCTATGCGTCTGGCCTAAAAAAAAGTCCGTTTAAACTAAAACGGAGCTAAAAATGGCAGAGCATTATGGTAAATCTGAGACTATTTTCAAATTTAAGGCAAAGGCTGTTAGTTCCGAGCGACACCCGGAATGCCACACAAAAGTCACCTAATAGCGCACAACTGGCCAATGCAACTACAAAGTATCGTGTGACATAGTCCCACAAACAAAATCGTACATGCTGAATGTCCCACAATAAATCCGTGATTTTACCTGACATTTAGTGGAGGGATGCCATCCTGTTTAAAAAGGTGTGGTTTCGGAACGGTGAAAACATTGCACGTCGGCTGAAAAATACCAGTTCCGCTTTAGTAAAAAAAAGTCAGAGCATGGTGGCAAAACCAAAATACACATCAGCAGATCATACCGAAGAAGCATGCAGGTTTTCAAAACTAACACTTGTTGCGAAAAAAGCATCTACGACTATATAACACTACTTTAAACTGCATAAGGCTGAAAACAATTATTCTAAGTCCACGTAAGTTGACGTAACTAAAAAAATGATAATAACTGGCAATGAGACCCTAAATCGCCCACTTAAGTCGAAAGTTCAAATGACAACTTGGGGTCCTCATTTGCATCATTTGAATAAAGCTTATAGTATACTAATGAGTCCAAATGTTGTATACTAAGTTTAAATGTCATCGACCACATGGTTCTGGAGAAGAAGAGGACTTTTAAAGCTTATTTACCAAGTGTATATGGGCATGACGGCCTTCTTCAACCATTGAAAGAAACTTACATTTCCTTGACTCATGGAGACTCAATTCGAAATGTTTCTTCAATTAGCTGTGTCACACATATTTCCAAGGCTCTCGCGAAACGAAAAAAAAAAGTCATAATTCCAAAACTGCATGGTCAACGTGGCTAAACAAAGTTGTTTAGCCACGATGACCAGGTCGTTTGGGAACTGGGACTATTTTTCCTACGGTGACAGCCCTTGTACCAGGAGTGTGTGGTTTGGGTGAAGAAGCAGTATGAACACACAGGATTTCCGGGATCCTAGAATAGCCCTTGTCGTTTGCATATCCGTTGAGTCCCCTTTTTTCTCGCGCTAAGTCCCCTTTTTCTCGTTGCAACTGAAATCTCGCAAGGAGACAGATATACATTGTTTATGCCACATTTTACAGGGGTAAGTAGATAAAAATAATGTGTATTCTTTGGAAATCATTTCCTTTGCAGGCAGAATTATCAAGCCAGCAGGCATTTGCAGATCCCTTCCTATAACACGAGGGTAATACCAATTTGGCTACCTACGCTTTCGACCGAGTATGTACTATACAAAATGGCGTTCGACCGAGAATACGATCGTAAGCATTACCAATAACGTTAAATGGCACTATTGTAGATGGCTGTCGACTTAACTGATACTGTTGTCGATTGTCTCGGTCGACAGCTACTTTTGCATGTATGGTAATTGACTGACTCGGTCGAAAGCACATTTTGGGAAATTCGTATTTCCCCCGTGTATAAGGCGCTGATTGTGAATCCATAATAGCTCTTTAAATTTGTTTTATTTCCAGCTCTGCTGTAACTCTTTCTCTACCGACAGGTTTGCATTGTTAACGGCTGCGTAATGCCCCTACACTGCTTTTTTCATGTCAGATACAGCTCCTGGACAGAAAAAAATGGATGGATGACTTGCGATTTTACGTCCTTTTTAACAGTATTTCAGTCATATCAGAACGATGAAAGGGGATAATGAAAGGTTGTGTGCCATGTAACCCCTTTTATGATTGGAAAGATTTCCGCCTCCAGCGGGTCTCGATTCCGGCACCGATAGATCAGCAGGCCAGCGCTTAACCTACTGAGCTACCAGGACTTACTGGACAGGAACAGATAACCTCCTTGTGACAAAATTTTACCTCCTTGTTACAAAATTTTACCTCCTTGTGACACAACTTTACCTCCTTGTGACATAATTTTACCTCCTTGTGACACAGTTTTACCTCCTTCTGAAACAGTTTTACATCCTTGTGACACAATTTTACCTCCTTGTGACACAATTATACCTCCTTGTCTTGTGACTCAATTTTAGCTCCTTTTCCGCACAATTTTACCTCCTTGTGACACAGTATTACCTCCTTGTGACAGTTTTACCTCTTGTGAAGTTTTACCTCCTTGTGACACAATTTTACCTCCTTGTGGCACATTGGTTGGTTGATGCTTAACGTCCACGGTAAACAACTAAGGTCATGTCGGGACGGTCAGTTAACCTAACCACACTATTCCTGGGCAGGCTTAGACCTTCTAAGCGGTTAACCAGTACTAAGTGCACATACTTTCGCCAGTAACTGACAACTGCCCTTCTTGAATCAGCGGAAGGAGAAACGAAAGTATGTGGCCTGACCAGGATTCGAACCCAGGACCTCTGACACGAGTCAGGTGCCCTCCTTGTGGCACAATTTTACCTTCTTGTGACACAGTTTTACCTACTTGTGACAAAACTTTAACCATTACCGAAAGCTATCATTCTCAAAGTTTGACGATTTGTTATTTATTTGATAAAAATCTCTTTCAGTTCTGACTTATTATAAATTTTAGGTCATGATTTTATACATGTAATATAGTCTCATGTCAGATGCAGACAATCCATCGAGACAAAATTTTCATCTAAACAGGAACCATATTACATCATCAATTGATAATGTTCTGCAATGTTCAGGAAAATTCTTATATATGTATATATCCCCGTGACAAGGGTAGATAGCCCTGCGTGACTAAATTCTGGTTGTAAAAGATAGCTAATGTTACTTATATCATTTCTGTGAAATTTCATAAGCATATACCACAACTCTGAAGATTTGAGCCGCGACACGAGAAAACCAACATTGTGGTTGTGCGCCCAGCGCAGACTCAGATCGGCCTGGGCATCCGCCCAGTCTGATCAGAGTCTTCGCTGTCCGCATGGAGGTAGCTTAGATTCTTAGCTACGCTTTGAGCGCTCAGCGAATAGTCCGATCGGACTGGTTTGATGCCAAGGCTGATCTGAGTCTGCACTGGCCGCACGACCACATTGTTGGTTTTCTCGCATCGCGGCTCATTTGTACTTGATTCTATACATGTATGTAGCTCTGTCTATGGACAGATAACCTCTGAGGACAAATGCTTTGATCATGACAGGAAGCTACTATTGTTTTAGTACGTTGTTGCAAGTTTCGGGAAAATCGCTCTCAACGCTGATTTTATGTTGATTTCTTCAATATTTTATACTGCATAAACGTGGTCCCTGGACATATAGCATTGGTGGACAAAATTCTGCCTGAAACAGAAAAGATAAGTTATTTCAATAGTTTCTTTGAAATTTCATCAAGATAATTCACAATATAAAGGAAATACAGTCAAAAAAATATTTTTAAGACATTGACAAGGGCAATAATTTTGTCGGAAAAAAATCGAAATTTGCCCATTAACAATCTTGGGCGAGATATTCCCAAAACCGGTGCGCTTGCCAAGTTTGAAGAAAATCCCTAGAAAAATGTACTCGTTATCGAACGGAAACGAAGTGCTCAGGGGCGAGCGGATAGTCAGACAGACGGACAGGTACACGTACGATGAAGGAAGGACAGACATAGGGACAGCCAGCAAAAACATAATACCCGGGCACTAACGAGTGGCGGGGTATAAAATGTATGAAAGGTCAGTGCGTAAATGGAATGGCTATATATGGAAAAAGAAATGTGCCGACTAGTGGGTGTAACAATACCTTTGTCATGGAAATGAATTTGTAGATTTTGTATATGGACATTTTTTCATGAAAAAGTGTTCTTTACGACCACGGCAAAATGAGATCCCAACTTTTAAAGTTACAAGGATGACGAAGTAATAGAAAGAGTGCAAAAAATCCGCATGTTTTTTTTTTTTTTTTTTTTTTTTTTTTTTTTTTTTCTGAAAACTAGGCTTAACATGGTAAGAGTAGCGGTAACGTCCAAATGTTTCAGATACTTTTCACTGTATCAGTATCATGGATAAAAAGCCAAATTAGTCTACAACGTTCATGTTTCCAAAACGTTATTTTGGACAGACAAAATCCTGAAAAGAGGGGTTTAAGTCATAATTGGTTGCCCAGATGCCGTGTTTGCACTGGAATGAAGTACATATATGTTGTAAATTGGAATAAAATGCGGGTTTAAAACACCATCAATAAACTGAGAAATCATTTTACAAACAAAGAGCGTCCTGAAAGTCTACATGCTCAGACTATTTCAGAGATGTCTCTCTCTCTCTCTCTCTCTCTCTCTCTCTCTCTCTCTCTCTCTCTCTCTCTCTGAGAAATTAGCAGTTTACAAAGTGCGTCCTGAAAGTCTACACGCTCAGACAATTTCAGAGTTGGCTCATTTCCTCGTTTCATTATTATTATTATTATTATTATTACTATTCCAGAATAAAGACCTGACTTGTCAATTGTAACTAAACACCTCTATTTTGTACGTGAAGGACATTAGAAGTCTCAGATTTAAGTTTTTGTCAGAGAAGAAAGTCCACCTCCCGAATGTCAAAAATCATTCCGACTCCCTTGTTAGCATACTTAATTTGGTTGCGACTACTTGCTCTTGAAACCAAACTGAATTGGAGTTCTGCTCCATTTAGACAATATCAGCTTACGCTCTCGCGAAAATTGCTCACTCATTTCCGGCATTTACTGCACATCAAGGAATTGAAAATTAAGTTTATATATAACAAATTAGAAATGCTGAAATTCCCGACGATGTTGTGAAACATTATTTAACGTTCTAGGTAAAGTTTGCGCCACTTTGGGAGCCTAGAGAACTCAGATCTAGACGTTATGTTAACCGATAAGGACTTGCGATTTTTTTGTTTGTCTCCTTGAAGGTTTACGCCTTCGTTAGACCTGAATAAATAAACAAGAAGTCCTTAAGTTTGCAACAGGGCGTACCCCATACAGGACAGTTTCTTTCATATTTAGTTATTGCCAACATATTTCTTTCTTTCTTTCTTTTTTTACATAGAAATACGTAAAAGATAATGCATGCGCTAGTTTTTCTTTTGCATATATATTCAGGTTTTCTCACAAATTTAGAAAGCCTAACCTGAGATTTTTCTTTCTTTTTCACTCAAGGGCCTCTTTTTGCAAAAGCGTATACTTGCTACAAAAGTGTTCCATTGGTAAAACTTTGTACCAGTGTGGCTAACCATGCTTTACGGAAATTTCCGGATAAAGTGTGAGTTAGCGCCGAGACGTTTCCTTTGAATTTGCGAGTCTTTTACCCGAGCTGAGATAAATGACACTCCTCCGCAGCGGCACCTGACTGTCCATCATAGTGAGAAGCACGATCGGCGAGAGATAGAGAGATTTTTGAAACTTATTTGAAAGGTGGATAAACGTATACACACCTGGTTAACTATGTTTTCAAGGGTTACGAAACGAAAAAGAGCTGTTACGATACGAAAAAGAGTTATACCAAACGACCTGGTCATTTAGTTTCATAAAAGCTCTTTTCAGGTCGTTTGGTAACTATGACGCTTTTCGTTTCGTAACACTCTTTGGTTACTATGACTCTTTTTCGTTTCGTAAAAGCTCTTTTCAAGTCGTTTGTCACTATGACTCTTTTTCGTTTCGTAACAGCTCTTTTTCGTTTTGTAACAGACCTTGTATATACATAGTTGGACAAATCAAGTTTGAATTTGATAAAAATCGGACATTATGTGTTATGGCTCCTTGAAATTTCCATTTATTCACAACGGAACAAAAGGCTGTCCACGTGCTAGAAGCTACATTGCTAAAACTTTTTAATATTACTTATGTTAATGAGACATTGGACGAGATAGAAGCTACATTTTGTAACTAGTCATCCAATATTGATTTACTGTAGACCTCAGCAAGCCAATATTTGAATTTGAGCAAGATTGGACAACTTATTACAGAGTTATGGCCCGTTGAAACTTCGACTGACTTACACTTCTAAAAAACTTGTCCTTATGTTATAAGCTACAGTTAAGCTTTCCTAACCCGAAGCCTCTTGGGTAGCAGATAGTGCCGGTCTGGCATCCGTCCGTCGTCTGTCGTATACACTCTGAAACTTTGAGTCTCTTTGTAGCCAAATTTTATATGCAATATGTTTAGAGTGGGGGAATAATAATTACTTTTTGCGCAAATGGCTCAAGTACTTTGGTTACTATAGCAACTTGAACCTGCCATTGACTTTCGATGCGAAAATTGGAAATTTCCTCTTAGCCTTTGCCAGGCAAATATAAAGACATTTTATGCCTCCCATAACGATATTTACGGGACATTAAGAATTTGCACCTGTCTGTCTGCCCGTCCACCCGTCTGTCCGTCCGCTGGTTCTTTAGCTTTTGTATAACCAACTTCTCTCACAATTTTCTATGGATTGTTCTCAAACTTTGTACACAAATAATGGTCATATGAAAATATGCATGCGGCTTTTTTATGTAAAACTAAGTTTGATAGATCTAGAATTATAGCCTTTTGAACTAAGTCATTTTGGGTAGCTATTTGCACTATGAGGTATGAAGTTTTTGTAATCATCTCATCCTACATTTTCCCGTGGATATTCTTTTTAAACTTTGTACACCTTTTGTGGACATAATGAAAATGTGCATACGCTTTTTGCTGAAGATACGGCCTGTTAAATTTAGTCATTTGGGCGGCTTCTTGCACTACAGAACATGGAGTTTGCGTAATCAACTAGCGAGTTACAAATGTACCAAATATGCATTTAACTTATAACAGTGTGGCTGAATTTATACGCTTTCTAATCATGGTGAATTGTTTTTCTTTGTCGAGTAATTCTAGGACATTATTAAAGGGATAATAATTGTTGAGCACTTGTGTTCTCGCCCCTGTTCTTACAGGACTGAAAGAGGATCACCATAGCCACCCTTTCTTTTTCGTTTGTGTTTTCATCCTGTGATAGAAGCACGACTCTTAGGGAGTGGGAAATAAAGACGTCTCTAAGAATTTGTCTAACTCTAATATGAGCCGCGACACGACAAAACCAACAATGTGGTTGTGCGCCCAGCTTAGACTCAGCTCAGCCTGGTCATCCGCCCTGTTTGACCAGACTCTTCGTTAAGTGCCCAAAGTGTAGTTAAGGGTCTAAGCTACCTCCATGCGGACAGCGAAGACTCTGATCATACTGGGCGGATGCCCAGGCTGATCTGAGTCTGCGCTGGGCGCACAACCACATTGTTGGTTTTGTCGCATCGTGGCTCATATATTTCTTTATGTCTTTGCATGTCTATGTTATTTGTTTGATATAGCCATATCTACTGAAATTTACTAACTGCATCTTTTCCACATGGATTTTATAGAAACAGTCTCTTGATTGATCTTGTCCTAAACAACTTTCAAATCCGGTAGATGCTAGAAGCTTTGTAGCCTTCTCAGCACATCACCACCATTTTCTGAAATATTTATCCCGAATACCAATACATGACCACCGAACTTCAGTCACGGGGGGGGGGGGGTCACTTGGTCTTCAAATGGGTACAGATGTGCCGCTGGAACTCTGATAGCCCACCCTATTTATGTATATCACTAATGCCAAAATATATACATATTCTTGTATTTTGTATCAAATTTGGACCCTATTCATGTATACTGCAGAAAAAGTGCTTAGATTAGCTCATGAATTTGACATTCAGCCTTGAAGAAAATTCAAGAGATTAGTATGCTTTCTTTTCGTGTGTATTATCCTCCAACCGCTGGGAGCACCCACGTAATATGGTATTCAAATGTCTTTATCTGGGTAACGTTAAGGATGTCTCACAAAAACCATCACCATTAATATATCGAGGGTTGCCTGCCAAAAGGTGTCATCTGCCATTTTTGTCAAAAATGAGTTTTTGTCATCATAATATGTTCCTATGCTTAGTCTTTTATCACTCCAAAGATGGGCTTAATTGGAATTATACTTAATTAGATATCTAATTAAACCAAAAGGTGCCATCTCCCTAACAGCTAAAATTGTTCTGCAAAAAGGTGCCAGCTGAAAATTTTGTGCTGCCAAATGGTGCCATCTCAGAGATAGCACCTTTTGGCTGAAAAGTATCCAGGTTTTATTTGAGATAAAATGTGCCATCACAGACAGATGGTACCTATTAGCAGCACACATCTGATATTTGATGCACTAACTTAATGGATGTTTACTCCATGTCTTGTTTTCTCTGACTGTAGGTCCCTCTTTGTGTATTACTGATATAATGCTACATTCGAAAAAGCAAAGAAAACGCAAAAAAGGATAGATGCTTTGCTTACAAGCAATAGACTGAAATGTTTATCTATTACTCCTGATGGCAGTTGTTTTTTTTTTTTTTTTTTTTTTTTTTTTTTTTTTTTGAGTCTTTAGCTTTACAATTTGAAGGAAAGAGTGCCACTGAACTGAGAGATGTCTGTGATCACCTTGATACTAATCGTAATCATAAAATTAAGTTCATGTCCAACACACCTAGTGATGACAACGATAGTGATGAAGACTATATAATGGCAAGTTGGCAAGGTATCAGTCATAAGTGTCTTATTTAATATAAGACGGACACTGGTCTGTTAGTTTAGCTGATACACAACCTTCTAAGCACATTACTTTTCTACTCCAGTAAGCCAACTCAGCCCGTGATTGCACAGTCAACATTTCCTTGCATAACAGCAGGTCAGACATTTACTTTTGCATACAAAGGCTTCAAAGGAAAGAATACTATAGAGCATGCACCAAAGTTTTAAGACAAACGAAAAATGATGGTAAACAGAATGAAGAAACACAAAGAGAAATAAAATTACAAGAACGAGTAAACCCAGTAACTCCAAGAAAAGAAAACCAGACAGCTGATAAGAGAATATAAGGAAAACACTTAGACAGAGTGGGAAAGCTTATACAGGTCGAAAGAAATCATGTACCAGACAGGTCAATGAAAAGTATTGTAGCAAATGTAAATTCAAATGTTCTGAAAGATTTCAGAAGAACAATGCCAGCAAATGTTCAATTCCTATTGGAATTTGCAATCACATGACCGATAAAAGTATAATAACAATGTATTGAACCACTCTTATTTCACATTTTCGGCCTTAGGCTTTCTTCAGGAAATTTGGAAACAATTATTTCAACTGCCACATAGTTGAAATAATTGTTTCCAAATTTCCTGAAGAAGGCCTAAGGCCGAAAATTTGAAATAAGAGTGGTTCAATACATTGTTATTATAATTTTTATTCCCTTTGGAAGAATTAGTTTGAAGGATAAAAGTATATTTTTTTGTTATCCGTTTAGAAAAAATAATCACGGCTAAAGTGAAGAAAATGGTAGCAATGTCATTAACTTTTCACATCAATGGAAATATATAGGGTTTGCAGAAGTTGCTTCAAATCAACACTTGGTATTGGACGAAAACCAGTTGAATGTGCAATCTCTAAGCTCAGCCCCAATGGATAAAAGTGGGAAAAGCATACCGCACAACAAAATACCTGATGCGGATTTACATGCTGTTAAATGGCACATTGAGTCATTCTCAATGTCGAATCCAATTACACAAGACAAGACACGAAAAGAAAATACATCAGTGGTGATCTAACTACAATGTATAAACGAAATGTACTCCTTATACAAAGAAGATCAACAGAACAAAGGAAAACGGACAGTGAATACTAAAGTCTACAGAACGGTATTTGTCAAGAATACAATCTGGCCTCTCATAAGCCAAAAAGACCAATGTCTTGTTTGCAGCACGTGTAACCACAAGAAAGAAGCAGGAACTAGACAGTGTTACAGAGGCCGAGTACAAAGAACATCCAGAGAAAAAATATTGAAGGGAGGGCAGAAAAGAGCAAGGATAAACTAAGTCTAAGATAGCAAACTGACAGCACTTTTATTGTGCCTACTTTTGATACGGAAGCAATGCTTCCAACCCCATGTTTAAATGTGAGTCCAGTATATTACAAATGCAAAAAAAAAAGTTGCTATTTTAATTCTTAATTACCACAGATGATGACGATTTTTTTTATCATCCGAGTGAGACCTTCCCGGCGTGGAAGACCTGAGGATGATGCATAATTAGTCAACTACCACAGAAATACACCATCAGACTGCCACGTGTGCCAATTACTGAATCAAAGAAGGCAGATTTAATTATGCGTATCCAGTGTCATTCCAGGACACTGCCACATGGCTCTTACAAGGACCTGTCATCTAATGGAACTTCCTGAGCCCAATCAGGAAGAAGATTAGGACTCGGACTTTGATTATTTAAGATGTGTTAGACTTTTTTCACCGATTAAGAATGCAACTTTAGTTCGTTTCGGGCTAAGCTGTACATGGACCGTTGTTACAGATTGTCATAAGTAGCATAACACTGTTGTATTTGACAGAAATGAATATTCATATAGAATGATCATATATGTACCATATACCAGTACATGGTTTATTACATTTTTTAAAAAGAATATACCTAGTCAAAGTTACTTCAAACTGATAGAGAAAGACAGTAGTTTTTATTGCATTTTGGTACATCAAAGTCATTGTTCGATACCATGTCTGGTCATATTTTTTTATTACAGTTTTTGGTCATTATGTGGATGTTGTAAAGTGACAGTTTTGTACTTGCACTATGAAAATATGATTTAAAAATGGTTAAAGCTACTCTAGTATTTGCTTACTAAATCCCGGTAATATACAGTATTGACACGAGTATTACTATTACCCCTTTGGTTAATTATTACAATCAGATTCTTAGTATCTTAATGCTAAAAGGTGCCATCTAAATAAAATTTACAATAGTTACTGATAGGTTTGTTCTGCCAAACTGAGCCATCTCGAGATGGCACCTTTTGATCCTACAAATTTGTGCTGCCAAAAGGTGTCATTGACATAAAATGTCCAAATATGGCAAAATTACTGAGGTAAATGTGATGTGTTTGTAACAGGTGGACAGATCAATATAAGGCATGCTAGAAAAGCATAGAGAAATAAAAGCAGGATCTTCTTGTGAATTTACATAGCGGTTGAAAACTTTAAAATGGCAATATCTTTAAAAGTGGATTTTTGGAGATGGCACCTTCTGGCAGGCAACCCTCGATATACGCTATACATGCAGCATCGGTATTTCACTGTATTCTATTTAATAAATCTTCACCCCTCATTTAATTTCTAAAGCCTCTCTGTGTGTATAGCAAAACATAAGTTCCTTGAAAGCCTCTCAATGTGGAGAAGGTCAATGTTCTTGATTGATTGCAGCTCTTGAATTTGGCTACAGTTTATTATTAGACGAACAATGTTGACTTTTGATGTGAATACTGATTTCCAGAAGATTGAACTAGTTCTGCTTATTACATAGTCCTTTACTATTCTGAAGGGTCCTTTCCTAACAGAATATAATACTGAGCACCGTAGAAGCATATGTATAACATCCTCATCTTCGATGTGGCACAGGGGACATAAAGAATCAACCTGATACTGGTTAAATCTAGCGCGGATGGACTGTACTATATATGTTCCAGTTACAATGCGAGCTTTTACAACTCCTCGCCGCACTTCTAACCGTGTAGATTCAAGAGAGTCCCATACTGGGTGTATTTTCCCAATTTCTAGACAAGAGATGTTACAATACTGAAGTGTTGACTTTTCAGCTGCCTCGGAACGTAGTGTCTCTGTCCAGTATTTCTTCACTGTGATTTTTGTTTTGAGTTTCCACTGTTCTTTAGAAATGTCCCTTTCACATGCTAAGAACCTTTGTTGTCTTTGTAATTGATATTTGTTTCTTTTTGATAACATAAAATCAGATAAACTGGCTTTTATATACAGAGCTTGGAGAAATAAGACCTACTCATGTATATTTGTCTGTAAAAACATACCTATTGATGTATCTGGCAGATCAAAAAAGTAGGGCTATTCCAGCGGCACATATATACCCTGCTTTATAATGGAAGTGACTTCAGTATCCTTTAGACTTTCAAGTATTGAAAGACGTTACTGTGGAATGTTTGGAGGAGCGATCGCAGCTGTAGGAGACATTCATTCTCCAACCACACTGGATTCACTGATATCGTTACAATAGCAACATACTGCATCTGCGTTAACGATCACTTGGTGGGGCAAGACTCTTTTCTGTGACCTGTGATTGGGCTAATTTTAAAGTCTCTGATTTGTAAAAAGGCAGCAAATAAGTCTGAGGCGAAGTTTTTTTTTACTGATTTGTGACTGGAGAATCTGAATACTCTATGATTCAATTTTGTGATACTTGAATTTTAAATCTGTGACCAGACCCCCTCTTGCGCACCCTCATCACTGCGACTTGACAATTTTTAAAATGAGAAAAGGTCCTATAAACAATCCTCCAAATTATGGAGATGCAGTTTAACCCATTTATGTCCAGTGCCCCATAAAAGGGACATCAGCTGGCAAAGTGTGCCGCCCCAGATCTGACGCCACATACTGCGGCGTCTGAACAGGTTCTATCTATCTAGTTGTACTGCAACACCCCCTCGCGAGGATTACGTGCAGGATGATTGCACGCCGTGAAGAAAAAAGTGAGATGAATAGATGAGACTAAAAAGTGCAAAAGTGAGGTGAAGAAAGATGAAAGAGTTAAAACTGTTAACAGATGTGAGATATTAAAATCAGGTTATAAAACAGGTCTGTTGTACACTCAGCAAAATTTCTAATTGGTCAGTTTTCTAATATGCAGAAATATGATTTTTAAACTGTAATTTTTAATATAATTATAATCAAAAGGACCTCTGACAGTTTCAATGCAAATTTGCCTATTTTTCGACAAATTATTGCAGCTTTCATAAGAAGCCAATGTAGATGATTTTAGCATTAACATGTAGACTGACACATTTTAAAGAAGTTCTGATACTGACTTTGAAGAAATATCATGTCTGCAGACTAACTCGGGCTGACTTTCTTAAGAAGGGTAAGTGAAATTTTCAGTCATCCAAAATGCATCAAATTTTCGATTTTTCATATTTACTGAATTCTATCTTTTTAAACATGTTTAAAATAAAGGAAACACTCTATCTTCATTATAGCATACAATAATATGTAAAGAAAAAGTATTCTAGCCTTATTTTCATATGCAGACGGTCTAGTTACCCCACCCACTTTTCAGTTTTTCAGCTATAGACTATCATTCCCCCCCCCCCCGTGCCTCAGCTTGCCACTCACATATAATGTGTATATTGACAGGACACCCATGCATGCTAAGTGGCTAGCTGAGGCACGGGGGGGAAAGTATCTTTATAAAACTTTTCCTGTTTTCCATACATTCAGTAATAAAAACATGCTTTTTACACCAAAAATCTCAGTCTGTGTGCTTCGTACCCAAAAACTTGTTTTTGTGCCAACTATAGGGAGTTCAGAGGAACACATTTCAGTGGAAATTTGAAGTATACCGTAAACTCATTTTTGACCATTTTTATAGACAAATTTACATTACAACTGTCAGAGGTCCTTTTGGGCTATTATCTACTTATTGAAAGTCAATGTTGTAATCAAAACTTTATTATAGTATTAGAGTTATTACCCCTTCTATGTAAACCATAGAATGCTTTGAAAACACACACAGGCTGCATCAAACTCCCACAAAAGCATGATATTTTAGAAGTAAATAGAGTTTTTCATCATTAAAACATGAGGTATGTTTTTAGTCTTCATGCATTTTTCACCTGTATTAATTTTAATATTGACGTTTTCAAATTACCTCCCTTTCAGTGTTTGTGTAAATCCAAAAAGACGCCTCGAATTGATGTTAATCATTTTGCAAATGCATAAGCGCTTGTGCTGTTCTAAAATATAAGAATATCTGTACAGTTGTTCGTCCTAGTTGGTAGCCAGGCTAATCTAAATCTGCTTAAGGCTTAATTCTATGGCAAAAACTGACCAATTAGAAATTTTGTTCAGTGTATTTATCTATCTATCTATCTATTTATACTGCAATACCACCTCGCGAGGATTTTGTGCAGGAATGTCTGCGCGTCAAGGCTGTTAGAAAGTTAAAAGAATGCAGTGCTGAAAAAGATGAAAGTGTTAAAATATGAAAAAGGTGGTGAAAGGCAGCTAAAAGCAGGTTAAAAAACAATGTTCCTTTTGCTTTATGGCATAGAATGGTCACAAGACCGGACTGTCTCTCTAAAGAGGCATCGGGTGGTCCTGACTGCCACACTGAACCGAGTCAGTGTAGGCAGCAAAACAACATCAACCGGTAGTCGATTCCATTGCACAACAGCCAGGGGGAAGAACGAATATTTATAGAAATTTGCTTGAATGTGAATGTGCAGTAGTGCGAGGGGGTGGCTGTGACGTGTCATTCTTGTAGGGTGAGAGGGGTACAGCAACAATATTCTACACTATTTGCATGAATAATGTGGCGTTTCTACTTAAAATGAAATAAAAACGATACAAATAAACTAAACCTTACTTTTTTTGGCAAACATACTCATTCGGGCAAGAATAGTTGACAGCATCGGTGAATGATTGTCCAGTAAACAATTCTGATTCTGATCGGTAATTTCCGTAAATAGCATTGTGGTCTTGGGTTTTACCCACAACCTGTCGCAAATACGAAACTGTGAAAGCACCTAACTATTGACAGCTCCGTATAATAAATTGTTTTCCGAAGAAAGGAGAAAGGCAATTAGTGAAAATTAACTGGAATTAAAACAACTAACTGGCCTGAAATGAGAATATCTGTGCAGTTTCAAGGATTTTATTACGATGTTCTGCAAAGTGCATTCATAAAATAGGCGATAAGATGATAGAAGTAACGTTAAATATGAAGTTCTCTGAACCGTAAACAGAAAATTGCCAAAATGGCGATTTTGCTAGTAGGTCAAAGGAATAATGTTCTTGTTCGCCAAGAAACGTTTCTCATTTTGATGATATTAGCTGCTGGAAGCGTAATAACTTCTGACAATGTTGGTCACGGGGGCCTGAGTTTGAAAGATTTAACTGACAGTGAAGGATTGACTAAATTATTTGCAAGTGATGGGTATTTTAGGGACACTTCTCAAGAAGAAGTGAAGCCATTTGGTGGAATAAATATTCAGTATGAAGCTCAGAAATTATCAGCCAGTCTTAGATGGTTAAGTAATGATGAAATCGGTGTTACCACTATGCAGGTTTGTCATTGATTATTGGATTTAGGGGAATCAGATTATTAATCAGCAGTTTCATTTTGGAGACAGTTTTCTATCTATCTATCTAGCGATAACAGAGCATTTCTTAAAATTGCGATTTTTCCAAAAATAAAAACAGTATGAGAAAGTTCAATTCATTAGAAAAATAAAGACGTTTAAATTTTCAAAATCCGTATAGAAATAAAAAAGTTATGTTATGTCAAACTACACAACCCCTCAAGTTTTGTCTGACAATTTTATCGATCGATCAATTCAATTTACACATCGCTCAGTTAAGTATTTTTTTTTGTTTTACCTGTCGCGGTGTATCAGATTTTCTGTCGCGCCATTGCCGACTGTGTAAACAGTGGGTGTGTTTTAATGCTTTGCGCACAGATGCGCTAATGTTTACACTTCTAAAATTAACTCCAGTTTGTAGAGGAAACCCTCAGTTTCATTAGGGTACCTTTCGTTTGCTTTCGGATGCATAAATAGCAAAGATATTCGCTTCTGAAAATTGACCAATCTTTGCAGCCCATTTTTTCACGGAAATATACGGAAATTCTAAAAATAAAAATAACCATGAGATTCATTGATCAATTCTACGTCATACTGAATAAATTAAAAAATTTGTAATTTGATTGGTTATGCAAATGAGCTACGTCAAAACAACAAGGGGTCATGACATGACTGAACCAATCAAATTGGAAAAAAAAATGGCTGCCGCTATGCGGTAAAATTTCACATATAGCATTATAGGTACTCGCTTTGAATATTTGTTTCTCCGCTGTTCGATTATACTTCATTTAACAAATATGGAATAATGAAGGACAAAGGTTATATTTACATCAAAATAATTTTCTTTTCTTGAAAATAACAAAATTTCATGAGAAAATGTTGATTTGTAAATGACCGATTTTGCACTGTTGTCAGAAGGGAAGCTGTAAATTTGCCGATACTCTGTTATCGCTAATCTATCTTCTCTTCTTTCTTAATTTTGTCTTCAGTAACATCAGCTCACATTTACATCGGATGACTGTCATATGTTTTATCAGCCACAACTGAGTTTAGCTTCATTTCTTATTGTCAGCAACAACCTCACATAAAAGAATTCCATTTCAAATTTTCTTATTTATTGACAGTCTTGCAATTGCCCAAATAAATGACTAGGGCAGGAAAGGGTAGAGATTTTGTACCCAGGTACCCAAGTTCCTATTACCCATACCTGAGCACCTGTAGCATGTCCGCAGTTAGAAAATATACATTTGAACAAAAGACTAGGTAGCGTCAACCTGTCTGTCCACAGGGTTCAGTCTAGGCTGCGTTTTTGCGCCAGTGGTGCGCTATAAAGTCCTTGGCTGGTTTGTGAAAATCCAATGCACCACACTGGCGCGAAATCCAATGCATCAGCCCTTTTCCAATTTCGTTGTGCGGGGGCATAACTTATTTTTAGCAGTAAAGCTTTTAGCGAGTCAGTGTTAGAAGACACTTTCCGCGGTATTGAAAATTGAGTGCGAGTCAGTGTTAGAAGACGCTTTCAGCGATATTGAAAATTGAGCGAAAAGCGTTCAGACAACTCAGAGAGTATGACTGGTAACCACATATCGATTTATTTACGGTGCATTAACGAATGCGAGGGAAACCAGCTATTCTTAACATGTCAGCAATCTCGCAAACACAGAAATGAATTGATGATTTCTTTTCTGCTGATGCCGCAGAAATTCCGCCAGCAATTGAGAATGAAGAAATCGGAAGACACCAATGATGAAAAAACAATCAAATGGTGAAAAAGCTGAGAAATCTTATGCAAATAATTTCAGAATGAGAGGCTACAAAACTAACAAAAGCTTTGTCACGACGATGCGAAAAAATCTGTATACAGCAAAACAAAAATAATGCTAATTACTGCTGTGATGTGGTAAGTTAGAAGTAATTGGGTGTTCAAAATGCCAAAATCCTATTTGGTCGTAAAAAATGCTGGCCCCTCAGAAAAAACTGGTGGCCCCTTTTCAAAATACTGATGGGCCACTGGCTCATTCTGACAAATTTCTAGATTGAACCCTGTGTCCATGGTACAGATCTGATGTGCAATGGAAAGTTACGCAAATTCAGAAATGATCATAGTTGAATTGCGCACAACTGATTTACATATTTGAAGTACCTTATGGAGAGGGAAAACCCTGTATTAAAGCTGAAAAAACATTTAGCAGTTTATTTACAAAATCTCCAGTTTGAGGAAAATCTTGCAAGCGAGCATATACAGCTAATAAAACCTCAGATAAAATGATATAAATCATCTTATGTTTGCTGTTAGTTAATTAAAATGCTGCTGCTAATTTAGTGTTTTCTTTGATGTAAATTTTTGTTCAGGTATTCAAGGCTGCAGATAACTGAAATTTGGGAGTGAAAATCCTTGTCTTATCTGGTTTCTTAATTACTCAATAAATTACCATATGTTGTGGGATCTCAGATTGTTTTAGGCTCATTAAGGTAATCTCACAACATTGGCTTTTATGATTCAGGTACAATTTAGGAATAAATCTTTTTGTTTCTCCATTAAAAGTTTATAAAACATTTGATGTAACCCCCATCCCTCCATTGAACGAGGTCACAACATATGTTTAGGTTGATAAATAAGAAAAATTATCACAGAGTTTGCTCCTCCTAAGAGTTGACCACTAATTGCAGGGGCAGCAGAAATGAAAATGGCAGAGTTGCTCTCCCAAATGAGTATCAAAACACCTTAAATTGAAATGTACACAGTGATTTTGACATTTTTGTAGCCGTATATAGGGTGCTTTCCAGACAGAATATTGCAAAGAATGATAGATTTTATCAAATTCTAATAATTTTCCCCAATTTCAGAATGTTGATTTTTTCTGCAGAATATGAGAAATAAATGCTTTTAATATTCCTGTCCCCCTCACCCACTACCAGATTGTTTCCTGAAATGGGCAGTAATTGCACTTATGTAGCATGTTTAAATTGGGTCGGACTTGGGGAAGTCTTAATAGAAAGGAAGTGGCTATTGACAACCGGTTGTCAATAGCCAACATTCGCTATTGACAACCGGTTGTCAATAGCGAACATCGCTATTGACAACCGGCTGGAATATTCCCTATCAAATTCAGATGGGCCAGTTTATATCTACTGTATGCTGAAGAAATAATTTGGTAATATTAAAATGTTATAGTATTTGACAAGAAAAAGTGAATATGGAGATGTCATTCTACTACATGCTTTTTTGGAACTTCTATTTGAGCAGATTTCAACACAGTATATGAACAGTAAAGGCTTAAATGTTTTCTTCTATAGCTATTTCTTGAGAGACCCAGAATCTGATATAAAGTTTTTGATAGTAATCAGTTCCATTTTCAGCTCACCTGAGCTGTAGGCTCTCAAGGTGAGCTTATAGTATAGGAAGGCTCTGTTGTCCGTTGTCTGTTTACAAGTTTCAAACAAGAATATATGTACATGTACTTCCTAAACCACCTGGCCAATCTTGATCAAATTATATATTTAGTATGTACCAATGTTTAGTGGTCTTCTACATAAATCCTGCCAGTCATGCCCATTCTTAAGAAGCAAATCCGGTGAATTTATATCCTCCGCCAAAGTGGCCTTGATTTGTTCATGTGTTATTTTAAGTTTCATAAAATATCATCCATTGGTTATTTTGTAAGGGCCGGGTTGTAAATCAAATCAGGGGCAATAACTTCGGCATAAGTGAGGTACATGTATAAGCTGAAGCCATTCTTAAACACTTGCCTTAGCATCACTGAACTATGATAATACATTTTTAATTCAGTTTCAAGAAATTTAGTTCAGCAGCATCTTTATAGTTATGGCTAATTTATAGATTTCAAATCAATTCAAGGGCATTAAATCATGCACTACCGATGTGATTATAACTTAATATGCACTGCTATGTCATGACAATACCTAATTATTTTACGTTTCATGAAATTTCATTCAGTCAGTCATAGGTTACTTTATTAAGTCATAACTATTAGTTATGACTCAATTTGTTGATTTTGAACAAATTAAAGCGCAATAACTTATTGCTTAAGCAATTCTGACAAATTGACGAAATGGCTAAATTGTTCTGAATATGCATTCTTTACAAGAGCAAATTCAGTTTAACGTCAAAATGTTTGGGAACAAATGCTGTTGTTGTAAAGAGGGTCAACTGTATATTTGTATTAAGGTTCATGAAATTCTGTCCAGTGGTTATTTAGTTATGGCTCCAGATGGATGGACTGAAGGATGGACAAATAGAAGGACAGGTAGATGAACCAAGAGACAGACCAATGGACAGACATGGAGAAAACAATATCTATTCACCTTCAGCTAGGGATAAGAAGAGAGCAAGCTAATAACAAATGGTATAGAACCTGATCAGACTACTCCTGAGGGAGACTGAGAAGGGCCTACATTATTTGTCATTTCAACTCTCTTTACACATAGACACCATGTCTCAACAAGATAGGTCTGTCATAGCATGGTGTAGAACCTGATCAGACTACTCCTGAAGAAAACTGAGAAGAGCCTACATTGTTTGTCCATAGATATCCTTCTAAACAAGAGAAAAATCTATAACAAATGTTGTAGAACCTGATCAGACTATGTATGAGGGAGACTGAGAAGGGCCTATGTTATTTGTCAATTCAACTCTGTCACCTCAACTATACCCTTCCTTAACCATACTGTCTTTAGCTTTACTCAACATTTCTAAACTCGACTTGTGTATTAATCTATAAAGAGACAGAAACAGTTACCAAAATACCCCCTTTGTCTGCGAAACCAGGGTAGGTACATGTAGGTCAGCTTTTTTTTTTTTTATTCCTGTAAAATGTTACTACAGAACATGTTAAAATATAATATTAATAACCTATATTACACATGAAGATATCACCATCCTACACTTAACTATCTGGAGATTTGAAGAAATATCTATAAAAGAAACTAGAATTGTTTTTCTACGAAAAAACAGAATGTCTCCCCCCTTTTTGATGTCAGAAGGATCAGTCATTAAGACGCCAAGGGAAAAACAATATGTTTCCCTACCCTGAAGCAGCGATTCATAATAAGTAAAAAGTATAAATGCAAGAGTTATAGTTGTTATGCTCTGCATGTCATGTAATGTTGACTGATATTTATATTAAGTTTTTGTCAAAAAATATAAATGCAAGAGTTACAGTGCTCTGCACGTCGTCTATTTATATGTTGACTGATATTTGTATGAAGTTTCATGAATATAGCTTAAACGGTTTTCAAGTTATAGAGCTTAGACGATTGAGACACGATTTTGTGAATGACAAAGTTCCAAGGGAAATAACTCAAACAGTATAAATGCTGTGCTCTGCAGGTTGTCTAGTGTTGACTGACATTTGTATGAAGTTTGGTGAATATAGCTTGTCCGGTTTTCAAGTAATAAAGCGATTGAGACACGATTTTGTGACTGACAAAGGTCCAAGGGAAATAACTCAAGAAGTATAAATGCAAGAGTTATGGTTCTTGCAATATGCAATTCTTCTAATGTTGATTGATATTTGTATGAAGTTTCGTGAATATAGCTTGAATGGTTTTCAAATTATAGAGCAGACACGACTGAGACACGATTTTGTGACTGACAAAGTTCTAAGGGAAATAACTCAAATAGTATAAATGCTACAGTTATGGTTCTTGCATTCTGCAATTCGTCTGATGTTGATTGATATTTGTATGAACTTTCATGAATATAGCTTGAATGGTTTTAGTTATAGGCGGACTCAACTGAGACGCAATTTTGTGATGGACAAAGTTTGCAATTTTGTGATGGACTAAGTTCGAAGGGAAATAACTCAAAAAGTATAAATGCCAGAGTTACAATTTGTGCACTCTGTACATCGCCTCTTGTTGATTGATATTTGTATGAAGTTTGGTGAATAAAGCTTGAGCAGTTTTCAAGTTATAGAGCGGACACGATTGAAACACAATTTTGTGATGGACTAAGTTCCAAGGGAAATAACTCAAAAAGTATAAATGCCAGAGTTACCATTCTTGCACTCTGCACGTCGTCTCATGTTGATTGATATTTATGTGAAGTTTCGCGAATATAGCTTGAGCGGTTTTCAAGTTATAGCACGGACACGATTTGTGACAGACAGACAGACAGACGGACGGACAGACGCCCGGGGAAAAAAAATATGACTCCCGACCCTAAAGGGGGGAGACATAAACATCATTTATGCCTTAGCTGTTCATATACTATGTTGATATCTGCTCAAATAAAAGTTCCAAAAAGCATGAAACAAATGCTTGTTTTTCATATCTTGACATCTCCATATTCACATTTTCTTGTCTAATATATCATAAAATTTCATGTTACCAAATTATTTCTTCAAAATTCAGAAGATCTTCACTGGCCCATCTTAATTTGATAGGGAATATTCCAGCCGGTTGTCAATAGCGAATTTCGCTACTGACAACCGGTTGTCAATAGCGAATGTTCGCTATTAGCGATCGCCTAATAGAAAACTGTTGGCAAAACTTAGGAGCAACCTGATACTGGTTTCCAGTTTTCAGAAGCGAAATGCTATCTGAATACTTAGGGTTTATTCGCAGCAATTTTTAGCTCACCTGAGCCGAAGGCTCAGAGGCGAGCTTTGAGCTTATAGGATGGGAGTCGAGCCGTCGTCCGTCCGTCCGTGGGTGCGTCAACACTTTCAAACATAAATAACTCAGAGACCAGTGGGCCGATGGCAATCAAATTTTATCTGAAGCATCATTTGGGTGGGGGAAAGGCTGCAATAGGTTTTGGTGCCGATCAGCTAAGAACTCTGGTTTCCATGGCAACAGATAGCTCCCATAGGGTTATAATGGGGAAAACGGCGTCATCACGTTTTCTCAACTGTTTTTGATTAGATCCTTATCATACTTGCAGGTAATGATGACATACACAAGAGCTTGGATGAGTTCGAAATTTGGCCAGATTCGAGCACAGACTACGGAGTTAGCTGCCCTTGAGCGTTTGAAAAAATCCCATAGGGTTATAATGGGGAAAATGGCATCATCATGTTTTCTCAATTGTCTTTGCTTAGATCCTTATCATACCTGCAGGTAATGATGACATACATAAGAGCTTGGATGAGTTTGAAATTTGGCCGGATTCGAGCACAGACTTCGGAGTAAGCTGCCCCTGAGAGTTTGAAAAAAATCCCATAGTGTTATAATGGAGAAAACAACGTCATCACATATTTTTAGAAAAACTTTGTCATCGCTCTATTGCCTACATTTCTCAACGGATTTTAAAATAACTTCACACAAATGTAGGGCGTGACAATATCTCGAGCAAGTTTGACTTTCAGGATGCTGCGCCCAAGGTCAAGGTCACTGTGGCTATTTTTAGAAAAACTTTGTCAGCGCTCTAGCACCTACATTTCTCAATGGATTTTAAAATAACTTCACACAAATGTAGGGCATGACAATATCTCGAGCAAGTTCGACTTTCAGGATGCTGCGCCCAAGGTCAAGGTCACTTCGGCTATTTTTAGAAAAACTTTGTCATCGCTCTAGCACCTACATTTCTCCATGGATTTTTAAAATAACTTCACACAAATGTAGGGCATGACGATATCTAGAGCAAGTTTGACTTTCAGGGTGCTGCACCCAAGGTCAAGGTCACTGTGGCTATTTTTAGAAAAACTTTGTCATCGCTCTAGCGCCTACATTTCTCAACGGATTTTAATTCAAATTCACACAAATGAAGGGAACGACAATATCTCAAACAAGTTTGACTTCCAGGGTGCTGTGCCCAAGGTCAAGGTCACTGTGGCTATTTTTAGAAAAACTTTGTCAGCGCTCTAGCACCTACATTTCTCAATGGATTTTAAAATAAATTCACACAAATGTAGGGCATGACAATATCTCGAGCAAGTTCGACTTTCAGGCTGCTGTGCCCAAGGTCACGGTCACTGTGGCTATTTTTAGAAAAACTTTGTCATCGCCCTAGCACCTTCATTTCTCCATGGATTTTGAAATAACTTGACACAAATGTAGGGTATAACAATATCTCAAGCAAGTTCGACTGTCAGGATGCTGTGCCCAAGGTCAAGGTCACTGTGGCTATTTTTAGAAAAACTTTGTCATCGCTCTAGCACCTACATTTCTCAACGGATTTTAAAATAAATTCACACAAATGTAGGGCGTAACAATATCTCAAGCAAGTTTGACTTTCAGGGTGCTGCACCCAAGGTCAAGGTCACTGTGGCTATTTTTAGAAAAACTTTGTCATCGCTCTAGCGCCTACATTTCTCAATGGATTTTAAATCAAATTCACAGAAATGTAGGGCATGACAATATCTCAGACAAGTTTGACTTCCAGGGTGCTGTGCCCAAGGTCAAGGTCACTGTGGCTATTTTTAGAAAAACTTTCAGGGTGCTGCTATCAAGGTTTTTGATTAGATCCTTTTCATACTTGCAGATAATGATGACATACATAAGAGCTTATTTGAGTTCGAACTTTGGCCGGATTCGAGCACAGACTACGGAGTTAGTTGCCCTTGAGCGTTTGAAAAAAATCCCATAGTCTTATAATGGAGAAAACAACGTCATCACATTTTCATTTTTCATCGGATCCTCTTCATACTTGCAGGTAATGAGGATATGCATAAAAGCTTGGATTTGTCAGCATTTCGGCTAGATCCCACCTCTGACTATGGAGTACCTGTCCTGAGCATCCAAAAAATCAATGTCACCACTTTTTCTTGGTTTCTACTGATCCGATCCTTTTCAAACTTGCAGGTAATGAGGAAATGCATAATATCTTAAAGAAGTTCAAATTTTGGCCAGATCAGGCCAACCACTACGAAGTTAGCTGCCCTTGATAGCTCTGTCTATTGTGCTCTTGATTGGATACTTTTTAAACTTAAGTATATTAAATGAGGGCATACATAATGTTTTGGATGAGTTTAATTTTCAGCCTGATTGGACCACTGACTGTGGAGTTAGCTGCCCTTGAGCATCTTAAATATCCCTATAGGTTTACAATGTCTCTCAGGTGAGCAATTGTTGCCCTTTGGGCTACTTGTTTTTTCTCCCATAATTTTCTCCACTGATTAAACTTTGCTAGGTGATTCAGATGTGGTTGAAAATCTTTTCACCTGACTTAGCATAAAACCAATTTAAGCCATAATTTACTTTAAATCTTTAATGTAGTGAAATAATTCATTCAAAGCCTTCGACACAAAAGAATATACCGTAAAATTTCTAAGTATTGGGGCAGAGAGGTCGGGGCAAGCAGTGTAGGCCCTGATCAGACTGCTCCATAAGGAGCAGTTTAATTAGCGCCTACACTGTTTGCCATTTCTATTTGCATCTTTTGTACACTTAAGGTCACTGTAAAGCTAAATTGTTCCCGTTTTAGGACAGTTAAGGTAATTGTTTTAGGTGTCTGAATTTTTTAGGGTATTCTTTACAAGTGCAGATAATACTGCTGATTTACAATTAACCCTTTCTTGCCCAGATTTCTTTATTGGAAGGGTCCATTTATCTTGTTTATGTGTAATTTTAGACCAGTCCATTTACCTTTAGTGGTGAAAAACTCCAGAATATTTCCAAATATCTAAATCACTCTATAAGATGGGTTTGTTCCTTCTTAAACAATCCCAAAAAATCTAGATTTTCTTATAAGACATTGAGATTTTTGGGGTTCTTTTTGTAAGGAAAAAATGAAAAATACCCATCTTTAACTTTTATAGCCGAATAAATATGTTAACTTGCATGTTTTAGAATTGGAGGTTTCAGCTAATATAAACCAGTTGTCAACAGCCACCTTCTAAGATAAGCTAATAAGCTATTGAAAGCCCCCCCCCCCCCCCCCCCCCCCCACACACACACACACACACACTATCTGGAGCTATGTGGAATAAGACAAAGTTGTTGAGTTGGTGAGTGACAAAATGATTTCACTAGGTAGTTTTATTTTTCAGGCTGTCTATGATACACTACCATACACAGAAGAACCACCAAATTACAGAAGTAGATTAAAAAAGGTAGATATTTGCATATATATCTTGACTGTCTTTAGGTATTTGCATGCTGTATTATTATGACTGTCTTTATTTTTCGTAAATACATGTACATGTATGGTTGTGGAATTTCACTAAACATGTATTTTAAAGTGCTATTGAGAAATTGAGAACTCTTAATTCATAATTGGGCGGCGACACGAGAGAACCAACAAAGTGGTTGTGGGCCCAGTGCAGTTAAAGATCAGGCTGACCATCCGCCCAGTCTGATCAGAGTCTTTGCTTTGCGCTTGAAGGGTAGCTAAGGATCTAAGCTAGCTCCATGTGGACAGCAAAGACTCTGATCGGACTGGGTGATGCCCAGGCTGATCTGTGTCTGCACTGGGCGCACAACCTTTTTGTTGGTTTTCTTGTGTCGCGGCTTAATTATAGTTCATGATAATTTTCTTGTTTTAGATCATAATTTCACCAATAACATCATCAAGTTCTGTCACTTTGTTTCTCACTGTCCCAGAATTGTACATGTAATTGAAATACTATTGAAAGGGCCATAAAATCTCTACATTGTCCAAGCATCTCTTTGTAAGAAAAATTCGGAGTGACTGGAAAACTCCGGCTTTACCCTTGAACATTGATCCTACTCCGGCTTTACCCTTGATCACTAAACATGCACATAGTACAATTTTAAATTCGCTCTGAGAGGACACTGCACAACGAGAAATGTTGTCTATTTAATAACATGCAAACTTTGCAAACAACAAGACGTCGGCGAAACTAATAGAAAGACAAAGGTCAGAATGATAGACCAACGTGACACCCGCAATAAAAGGGACACACCGGTCGCTAATCATTTTAACCTAACAACTACTCCCTACAACATATGAAATTTCAGATTGTTGAATTTTAGCACCAGACCCTGACAGTGAAAAAAGCACTGCCATCCGTCGGAGAAAGGAGCTGTCACAGGGTGTGCACTGGGCCCAAAAAATTGGGCGAAATAACTTCGCCGTCCTGCCGAAGCTAGGCGACTTCTCAAGAAACAAGGCGACTTGAGAAATTCATGATTTTTTTCATGTCCGGTCATAGTTAAAAACGCAAAACTTAAACTGAAAGTTATGACCTTGTTAACTTCTTTTTCCCCTGCCCAATTATAGATAAAGATTGAGATCTGCGCATACTGACCGTAATGCGGTTCCGTCAGATTTAATGTACGTTAGATGTGAACAGAAAAGACTCCGATAAGCCTGCGGGGACTTGCAGGCTGATCTATGTCAGTTCTCTTTGCATATGCAGCCAGTATCTTTCCTCGTGACACACCAGTACAAATCTGCACGTGCCACTTGTCTAGCGGTGTCTTTGAAGTCTATGTGTTGCGACACTGCATGTACCAATGAAGTCTCCGATAGCTTGCGCATTTGTTCGAAGTCAACGCCTTGGCTATATATTTCTCAGAATCCATAGTTATTGATGCGAACAGACAAGATTCTGACAGCGCGGATACGCCGGCTTATCCGAGTCTTGTCCCTCTATTGTATAACTTCCGCACTGTCCGTAGCTTGTTTGTACGGAAAAACTTTGATCAGAAGTCGCGACTTTGGTCGTCGGCTCAATGCCGGTCTGAGTTTTCTCAAGTAAATTCTACACCAGCACCGTACATAGTGCATTCTAGTTCCGAGACAACTGGTTGTATATTACCATTAGGACAAGACTGCGCAGGCTGGTTCGGACGTTTGCACACCCACATTGCCAAACGCGTGGAAGCGATCTTACCACTTTGAAGGCTACTTTAAAAGGGTACTTAACGGCGTGTGGATACGACGCAGATTAGCATTCGCACTCCCAAAGTCTGATTTAAGCTAACTCGATGAACAATCTCTAAAGGAAGACTCTGATTAACTTCAGTTTCAGATGGCGTAAGGTCTTATTTTTCCCCGACACAAAGAAAATATTTTAACTCGCAGCGGACAGTCGCTGCATGGTAAGTCCGGTGAACTCATGACCAGCACCACATAAAATGTATCTTATGGAACATGCGAAGAGGAAGCATTCGCTTTTCTTGGGTAACGGTGACGCTCATATTAGCGGACAGGAAACACCAATCGCATTACAATATTGCGCAGGCTGATACAAGTCTTTTCTATCAGCATATGTCTGGGTTAAGATACCTTCTCACGTCTCTCGGTTCAATCTGACACTTGAGATGCACGTGTCAGACGGCGGCGTCCTTTGATCTGAAGCTGAAATCAACAAGTGGAATTAGACGAACGTGCCTGACCTATTAACGTTACCGTCTTTAACCATTGCACTACCGGTTTTACGCACGGTAATCGCGTTTGCTTTGATCAAAATGCGTAACTCGCACTGGTCGCCAATTTTTGCATGTTTTTTCATTTTTGAAACATGAGATTGTTCATCTGCCGGTTCATCCCGAAAACGATATTGAAATAGTGACAACAACTTAGACTACGATTGACGGGAATGAGTAAGTCTCGGGTAATGCATTTGCGAAAAGTGCACACCGGCATCGGGGTTACACTGTTCGCAGAACTTCGCAATCATAAAATTCTATGAGCGATGTAGATCATAACCTGATGCGCTGTCCTGCACATGTCTACACGGCCAGCATTAACACTCTGAACTTTGAAGAATGTGACGGACTTTATAAGCCTGCCTAAGTGAGGACAGTCATGTCGTATCTACTCTGTTCGTTATCGCCCTAGTTGAAAGATAAGAAAATTTACACCATAACGTAAGAAATCAATAAAGACTATGATCAGAATGCACTTTACACCTGCTGCCAAAGCAGATGGATAGATTATGTCGGCAAAATAAAGCGGGATCAAAGCTCTTTTGCTCGTCACTTAGTGGATTAACTGTACTACCGTTTGGCTTTGCCTTGGTGTTAATTTTACCAACTTGATGTCGGCAACACCTATCGAGATCAAAGCTCAATCAGGGTCGGTGATGGGATTAACGCTGGTAAATGAAAGGGGGCTTTGTTAATTGGCGTTGAAATTTGATATACTGGCGCCAGTCATTTTGACGAATTATTGATCTTACGACCCAGAAAAACAGGGCGACTCGAACTTCGCTTTTCGGGAAACCCAGGGCGAAGTTATGAGCCCCAGGGCGAAGTTATCGCCCAACTTCGCCTGCAGTGCACACCCTGAGCTCCACTGGGTCTATCAGCTCCACACACTACGAATGTCCGAATAGAATCAATGTTCAAGGGTAAAGCCTGAGTTTTCCAGTCACTCCGAATTTTTCTATTATACCCAAGTGTTCCTGCTTCACCACTGAGCATAAAGACCAATTGCTAGCTTAACAAGGCTACAGCTTCACGACTATTGTCTTCATAACGTCTTTAATATAATAGCTAAACGTCACTTAGCAACATACAAAAATGGCACCTACAACACAGGGAGGTTGATCCTAGCGAACATACGCTCAAAGAAGAAGCCTATAAGAAGACACAAAGCTGCCACATCAATGTTAAATAATAAACTGTTACCCAGCATTCTTTAGTTTATTGTTTCCCCGTAAAACAATCAAAAAAGATGTCGCCAAATACTATAATAAAACACAAGTAAACACTTTCATAGCTTATATGCACCAGGAGAGACAATATTGTAATATTACCTCCTGTTGCAACCGCAAAAAAAACGTCAAAAAAGATGACATTGCTACGAAGAATAGTTTGTCTACAGAACAGTAAATCCGTGTTGTGTGAGTGGTGCCGGTTTGGCGCTGCTCACATGATCAACGGCCCCAATCACGTGGCGGTGCCAATTCGGCACTGCTCGCGTTATCGGCTGTACCTCTCACATGGTCGGTTTAGCGCCGTTTTCGGCGCTGGTCACGTGAGCGGGGCGCGGGACAATATAAACAAGCCAGCAACAGGCTATTTCAAACACGAAAATCTCTGAGGAGTCAGAACAATCTGACGAAACTAGTCAGAAACGTTGCACAGCCTTATGAGTGCACATAAGCACCACGACGAGGACCCAGGCCTGAGTCACCAGTCACTACTTTCTAATCTCTTTGTAAGAAGTTTACATGTATATGTTGTTTCTAAGTATGCTTTTTATTACTGCAGATCTTATGAAAGCTTCTTAAAATTCATGATTTGAATACAATATACAGTAGAACAAATTTTGTCTTGTACTGGCTTTAAATTTATCATATTGATATTTGCATTGTACATGTATAAGTTCTAAATTAATGAGCCTGAAAAGTGATGGACTCTCCAGTGCTGAATGCATAAATATACTTTACAGTTGTTCTGATCTTTACGGTAGTCAGTATTTAGTCAGTTATAAGATTGGAGTTTGCCATCCCAAATTTACGACAAATGTGTAAATCATCCTTTTGTAATCCAGCTATAAACTGGTTTTTTCGCTTCCAAAACAGTTCCGAAGCTCCATCTTACAATATGGAACTAGATCTTTGAAATTGTTTTGCAAGGGAGAAAAATCCATCTTAAAACTGAATGATATGTATTGTGTTTTAAAAATGACTTTTATCTCTGTTTCAGATTGCAGAAGCTATAAGGGAACGATTCAAAGATTATCTACAAATAGTTCAAACTAACAAAATTATAGTACAGAATCTCTACAAATTTCATGTTAAACAGCCAATCACGTTACCTTTTGACTGCTGTCGGATGAATTCCTCTGATTTACTGTAAGTATTTAACATGTAATGGAGCTAATATACCAACTGTTGCAACATACAGTCAACTCTCGATATCTCGAAGTTGAAGTTCATCCCAACACAACTCTAGATAAGAGGGGTATTTGATGATAATTGAGAAATAATTTTTTCTATTTCTCATTGAAACCATATGTTGTGACCCCTCATCTGAACCGTCTTGTTTAGACGGTTCAGATGAGGGGTCACAATGTATGTTTTTATGCAGAATTAACAAGAATTATCCCTAATTATCACCAAATACTCCCTCTTATCTAGAGCTCTGTCCCAAACTACTGATACCTCAAAGTAAATTTTCTGGTTCCAGAGAATTTACTTTGAGATATAAGTAGTTTGAGATAACAGGAGTTGAAAGGTAAATAAAAATAAGAAATGCATCCAAATTATATTCTTTGATATAAGAAGAACTTTGAAGTATCAGTGTTTGAGATATCAAGAGTTGATTTATCATGCTTTTGAACATTTGCCAGGTAATGTGGAAGCTGTGTGAACGCAAGGCACCAACAGAGTGTTCAGACTTATTCCAAAGGACTCATCAAAGGTTAATACAAATGACAAACATGTGATTATGAAATATCAGCATCAGCTTAAAAATGGATTTTCTCAAAGACAATGATTGATATTGTAAATGTTCTCGAAGCAATACATGTTTAGTGTAAACAATATTTTATTCAAAATACTGAACAAATACAAACAATACAATCTCACAAGAATATAACTCAATACAGTAGCTTGAAAGGGATTCAGAAGAAAGTCTTACGACTTATATGATCTGTATCCCAGATATTTGAATGGTTTGTTAAGCTATAAAAAGGAAGTATGCAATAAAACTATTTTATTTGGGTGTTTGAGTTAATTTTTGCTATCCATACCCTTACATGAAAACTAGGGTCGAGAAAGTTAAAACTTACGATGAAAAAATTACTACTGGCTGCTTGCAGTTAAGAAGAGAAATGGCTAGATTCACCTATGAACAGATAACTATTTGTATCTTCTTAATTTAACATGTTACGTGTATGAATACTTTGCAGGCCTGATAACCAGTATAGATGTCCTGTCTCACGTCGAACCAGCTGTGATTTGTTGCCGTACCGTATACCAAGAGGTGCCTTCAACCCAGGAAGAAATCTCACTGAGGGTAAGTCAGTATCCTTGAGCCTACCATTTCAATTTAGCTACAGGATGGTGGTGAACTACATGTACCATGGTTTATCTGTCCAGAATGACCTCAGATTTGTAAATCAGTCATATCAATGCAAAAATAAACTGTTTGTGCCCCCGAAACTATCCCAAAAATCTAGATCCATGTTTTAGGCTTGTTTTGGAGGGGAAATCCCTATCTTACAACTGAATTATTATGGTAGTTAGCAGAACCTGGGGACCTTATATTTGGAAAACATATTATTGCTCACTGTCTGTTTGCTTTGGCTTACCTTTCTGTTCACAGAATCAAGACATCCAGTCTGGAATCTCTATAGCTTAGAGATTCCAGACTGGATGTCTTGATTCCATGAACAGAAAGAGTATGGTGCACACAATTTTCTCAGTATCACATTTGATTGGCAGCTGCTGTGTACATCTGTTTGTGTTGTAACTTGTATACTATCCAAAATTTTTTCAAGACTTGCTGCACTGGCTATTGGTTGCACTTAGTGTCCTTGTTTTGTTTTGGTCATGGATGCAGCAAAAGCTAGTCATTTCTGACTTTGTAGAAATGGGTTTTGTGGACAGTTGTATGGAAGTTTCTTTTTTTTCATGGCCTCTCAGGGCTCTAGGTAAGAGGGGTATTTGAAGATAATTGAGGAATAATTTTCTTTATTTCTCATTGAAACCATATGTTGTGACCCCTCATCTGAACCGTCTCATTGAGACGGTTCAGATGAGGGGTCACAACATAAACCATATGTTGTGACCCCTCATCTGAACCGTCTCATTGAGACGGTTCAGATGAGGGGTCACAACATATGTTTTTATTCAGAATATCAAACATTATCCCTAAATATCACTAAATACTCCCTCTTATCTAGGGCTCTGGCCTCTCATTGGGATCCCCACACTGAGACAATTTTAATGAGGGATCACATCATGTTATGTTTTTTGAAAATATACAAAACAATATCCGAATTGCATGTAGTACTAACATTTCAGCACCAGAACTGAAAATAGTTGAATTTGCAAACAGTGTAAGTCCAGATGAGGTGGCTGATAATGAGCTACCTCATCTGGATCTACACTTTTTGCCCTCTGGTCTTTGAATTCTCGGTTTGCTAACCCCTGATATAAACTAGGTCACTACGTAGTTTTATTTGTTAATTTTGCAGATATAAATAATGTCTGCTTTTTGGCGCTGTAAGTATTAAAACCTACACTGCTCAGTGCTTTGACTGAATTTTATGATTTAAAGTGAATGAAGTTTAATACAAAGACTGTCTGAAACACAGTTTTGGAGGTTGATAAGAGGGACTACAGCAGATAGTGTGAATGATAAGAGGGGATTATAGATTGATCTTGTCTGTGTAACGCCCATATCAGAATTTTTACAAACTGGGTAACTGTTGCCTCCTAAAGTGGGGTTCAGTGCTCCAGATAAGAGGGGGTATGAGGATAATTCAAAGATAATTTTTCTTATTTCTCAACTAAAATATATGTTGTGACCCCTAATGATGGGTCACAACATACGTTTTTATGCAAAAATATGGAAAACTATTCCTAAATTATCCCTGATACCCCTTCTTATCTGGAGTACTGGGGGTTGACAATTTTTTGGACCTGACCACATATTTCAAAGCATCAGTGGCAGCTGGTAAATCTTAGTCTCAAAAAAGGAAATAATTGTATTGGCAAAGAGTATTGTTCTAAATGAGGTGGCTCATTTGAACCCTCATTTGAATGAGCTGCCTTATCTGGATCTACACTGGTTGCCCTCTGATCTTTTAATCCTATATATGATACAGCTTGGACATTTTTATGTTTTTGAAATTTTGCTCATGTAAGTTTTGTTGTGCGCTTTTTGGGCAATTTTAAGGGTGTGACCCTCATTGGAACGGCATAAACTATAGCGATTTGTGGGCAAGATAAGTAGAAATACTTAAAGTACATATCTGCATGTATCCTCTATTGCAATATTTGTTTTAGCAGGTTCAGAAACATTCTGTTAACTCAAAATGATAAAAACATAAAACAATCTAAGTCATTTCTTCACAAGCGCCGACTCAGTTGATCCTTGTCACAAAATTTACCTATGATGGTACCTGTCAGCTACAAGTCTAAAGACTTCTGGGCTGGTCACTTTGTCAGTATACAGTGAGGCTCTAATATAGAATGATATCACAAATCTAGTTACCATGACTTTAACTGAGCAGTTTAAATAGTTACAATCGAATTGAAATAAATCAAGTTTTTCAGCAGAATGTTTGTTCTGACAGTTGGCATAACAAATTTTCATTGCCTTGAAGAAGGATGTCTGTTGCATTAGATAGTAGATGTGTAGTGATTTACTGGTCAAAGATTTTCACTTGTCTTTAGCAGACAGGCAGCTTTTACCATTCCTAGTCCCTGTTGTTCAAAGCTAACAGTGATTATTACATTTTAAAGGTATCAAATAGAAAAACACTGCCATTTTTCTCTGACAGAATGTGAGAAGCTTTTGCAAAAGCCTTCATGGAGATAAGTATACTTTGAAAGACTGGGCCTAGGTGACTTGAAGAAGAGAAAATAAAAACCCAATGTTATATGATGATATTGAAAGAGTACACAGAATTCATCAGACATACATAGAGGATCTTACATGTGTGGTCATTTCATATGAAATTGATGAAACTTGCTGAAGGCTCGTTTCATAAATTTCACATGAAATGACCCCTCATGTAAGATTCTGTTTATTAAGGACCCTTTAAAATGGGAGTTTATTGCCTTCAAAATTAACATTATTTCAATAAGAAGACCCATTGTTGACAGGAATGTGACAATGACGTTACATGTATGGGCCAAAGGGTTATCCACTGAATAACAGTGATGGCATATGATAAAACCCCATCTCTATGTTTATCATCTCACTGGTGTTAATACTGAACAGTATGCCATTTTTGCTGTTTTTTTGGGCATACATGTACAACATATAAGCAGACACTCAAAAACATTGTACATTGAGTATTGTACATTGAGTATTAAATCTGGTGGTCTTATGGTCGAAACAGGGCATACAGTGTAAGAGTCATTGAATCAAAGTTCTTGAAAGCAAGCATGCCTCCCTCGAGGCTGAGGTTGTTGGATATTCCTACATGAAAATGATGAAATGAGAAAGCTATTTTCCTGCTTCAAGTTGTTGTATTACTGTTAACAGGTATCAAAGAAAAATACATTTCTTTGTAACTTTGACAAGCTGGAGAGTGCCTAATAGTCTGGTCATTAAAAGTGTACTTGTTTGTTTGAAGTGTTGTAATAGACAGTTGTTGTATATGTAATTAACAAATGAGGCACAACAAGGGGAAACAATTCCAGACAATGTATACAGACAGCAAGGACATAGTTCATTTACAGCCAGCCCATACAGTCTAATGAGAACTTAAGATCTTACAGAAAGCCTGAATCGAGCAACAAAATTGCATATTAGAGTGTGAGTTCCCTGACTACTGCTGGCCTTCACTGTTTACACATTCTGTTTGGTATTCCTGCCTATAGAATGACTAATGGGATGTTGCGGTGTATGGCATGGCACACTTCCATGTGTTTCTGCCATTTTTACCGAGGGGAACTACATTTGTGACTTCATGTTGACGAAGCCCCTCCTAAATTGGGAATTGCTTTTAAAGGAAAGAACATGCTCCTAGGGAGGAAAATTCTTTCCTTTAAGAGTTGATTCCCATAGGGAGCTTGAGGAGGGGAAATTGAAAATGGCTGAGTTACTTCCCCTTTAAAGCATACTCATTTGCCATAAAGGACAAGCCTCTTCACAGCCAAAGGCTGTAAGAGTGGTGCACTTAGTTCAAACTTAATTGATTTGTAAAATTTACAGAAACAAATTATTGCCATGTTTGATCTTATAACAAAAGGAAAGAAACAATAGAGCTATATTTTTCAATCAGTGAAATGGTCAGGAATGAAACGTTTGATGTGTCTTTAGGGACAGTCATTGAAAAAAATGCTTTTTGCCTTTTTTACTCAAAATTTATATTGTTTGCTGTTGATGAGGCCAAAAAATAGAATGATAATGCAAATAAAGTGAAAGTGGTGCACATTTTTGCTTCCCTCCTGAACTCGGGTAAACTGTAAGAGGAAAGAATTATTCGTCTTTGAGCAAATTTTTTATGAGTAGACCACATTCCAAAAGGGCTACCTTATCCAGGGAGGAGCGGCTGTAGTGTAGTGGATAACACTCCAGACTACCAATACAGGGGTCGCAAGATCGATCCCCCGCTTCTCCGGTCTTTCGGACGAGACTTTAAACCGAGGTCCCGTCTCCATATGACCTCGTTGTTGGTGGGATGTTAAACCCGAGTTCACTCACTCACCTTATCCAGGGAAGCAAACAGGAAGTATTAAAAGTTGTTTCCCTTTGTAAAAATGACAGAAAAAATGGATGTGTACCCTGACACCCTAAAATTACAAAAAATGGTTGAGGTGTTAGAATATTTACCAAAAATATTGTAAAGATAAAAAAAATTGGGGCACCTAAAATAATTACCATAATTTTCCAAAAATTTGAACAGTTTGACTTTTCGATGCAGTAATGCATCCAAAAGATACATATGGAATGGCAAACAGTGTAGAACCTGATCAGACTGCTCCTGCAGGAGCAGTCTGATCAGGGTCTGCACTGTTTGCTTAGACCTATCCATCCGAATATTTAGAATTTTTACGGTAAGGTACATGTACATACTGAACAATAAAACTCAGCCAGCCACTAAAGTGAAGTTATAATGATATTGAGATGAGATGCCTCTATCAGTGAAGTAGAATATTTATGAGGAATTTTATAGCTACCGTCTTTCATGCTTGGTGAGTTCTGAAGAGGGCTTACCTTTTGCCCTCTGAACAAAAAATGCTTTTGTGGGAAAGTTATTTTTGTTTCCCTATGCATCCTTTATTACACCAAAATTATTGAAAGAACAAAAAAGAAGAAAGAACATTGAGAAAGAGAGAGAGAGAGAGATAGAGAGAGAGAGAGAGAGACAGACAGACAGACAGACAGACAGACAGCCAGAGACAGCCAAAGAAAGAGAGAGAGAGATGGATGGATGATATTCAGTTTTATGTCTTTTGTTTTTAACAGTATTTCAATCATATCAGAACTATGAGAGGGTGATAATGAAAGGCTGTTTGCTATAGAACCTGTTTACTATTGAAATATTTTCTTCCTCCATTGGAGAGAGAGGGGGTGAGAAGCATGACAGCATTATGCTGTATGCTATACACTATGCTGTACATAATGTAAAAAGTATCTACCAGTAGCCACGCACCCGGCTGGAACCTGCAACCCCTAGATTGGTCTGGAAGTCTTTTGGATAAACCACTACATTACCACTCAGAGCTCTAGATAAGAGGGAGTATTTGGTGATAATTAGGGATAATTTTTGTTAATTCTGCATAAAAACATACGTTGTGACCCCTCATCTGAACCGTCTCGGCGAGACGGTTCAGATGAGGGGTCACAACATATGGTTTTGGTGAGAAATAGAAAAAATTATCCTTAATTATCATCAAATACTCCCTCTTATCTAGAGCTCTGCCACTGCTACCTCTAATGAGGAGGAGGGAAGGAGCCCCAGTAGCTCAGTTGGTTAAGGGCTGGCCTACTGATCTAGCGGACCGGGTTCGAGCCCCGCTTGAGGCGACAATCTTTCCTAGCATAAACGGGGTTCCATTGCACACAGCCTTTCATTATCATCTTCCCATCGTCCTGATATGACTGAAATACTGTTGAAAAGGACGTAAAATCGCAAGTCATCCATCCATCTAATGAGGAGCTAAATTATACATGTATATGTATATTACAAGTATGATTTTTGGAATAGAAAAAAAAGAAACAAAATTTAATCAAAAATTGTTATAAAAACCCATTTGGAGCAGTATATAATTTAGATCTTTTGGATAATGTAGAACAACACAAGAACAAACTAGGGTGAATCAATAAAATTATTTTAATTTTAAGTACTTCTATCAGGTCAAATTTCAATGAATGAAGAAGAAAACAAATTTTCCTACCACCGTAATTACAGTAAATATTATGACAAAATTGCCATCGCAAACAGTGTTGACCCAGAGCAGTCTGATCAGGGTCTACACTGTTTGTCATTTTACTAGCATATTGTTTTGGCACATTGGTAGACTGTGAAATTTTTTTTTTTTTGAAAATTTTAAGATAATTACGGTCATTTGGTAAAATGTCTTGAATTATTTGGGTAATTTGGGTAGTCTGGCTACTTCATACCAACACATTCTGGTATCAAATTTCATTATCATGTTGAAAGTAAATTTTCTTAAACAAATATCAGTATTGAATAGGTAGTATCATTTTGATAAGGAAATTGTATGGGTAACTGTCCGCGGTGTTGACAAAGACCCTTTTATCACCCTGCTGATTCATTTTCTACAGAGCTGCTGATAAGAGGTGATTTTGGTGATAATGCTATGTCAGTTTTTGTCTTGCTTGGTACTAGCAGAAGCGAGACATAAGTACTAAAAATTTTGTGTCATCAGTGTCAAAGGTGCGTGGTCGAGTGGTTTGAGACGTTCAGTTATGGGCAGAAAGTTGCTGGAAGGTTTCACCATCTGACGACTTGAAAACTCTGTTTGTCAACCCAGCAGTAAATGGGTACAGATCAGCACAGTTGTCCAACTCTGTTACAACGTGAAAGGAAATTCAACGACTTTTGTTACAGGAATTATCAGACAAGTACTTTAGCAGACGCTTCCACTCTTACTTGTTTTATGGGTATTTATTTTAATGAGGCCTTTTGTATACTTTCTGTATACCTATGATTTCCAAGACAGAAAAAATAGGTAGTGGAATATTTTCATTCACTTTTTACCCATTTGACTTGCTATTTGAAAATTATCTGCTATGTTACAGAAATTAACCGACTCCATGTTCTATGTTACAGAAATTATCTGTTTTGTTACAGCTATTCAACAAGACAGAATGTATTATTTCAGACTGTTTACAGTCTATTTGCAAGTGTAATTTTTTCTTCCCTTCGACTTCAAATGGGTGGACAGTCAACAGTGACTGATTCAAGGTCAGGAGACAGACTTTCTATTGATTGTTGTCCCAGTAATATTCTGTTGCTTTTATAACCACATATGAATCAAATAAATTTGCATGGAACAAGGACTCAGACCAAAACTACTGAATTTCACATGTAAACTGCATCGCATGGACATTGAAACAAACAGAAGTGCAGCCATATGGTCAATATTGAACTTTCCGTTTGCAGTCATATGCAAAAAAAATGTCAGCCATTTTTCAGTTCTGTTGTGTCTTCTTACATGTCTTAGAACACCAGTTACATGTGGAAGGAGTAGTTTTAATTCTGCTACAATGCTGTATTTTCCCCCTTTCAATGGTAACAGGAATTCTCTGTATGAATTCAATTATATCTACACTGGTGTCCAGTTCAGTGACTTCCTACAGTGTATCTAATATCGTATTACAGCGCTTATAATACTTTTTGTCCAGCTTGAGCTTTCATTATTTTTTTTTCAATTTGAGCATAGGACTTTCACTGAATATATTTGTCACAGGAATTGAAGTTTTTCAGATATGATATCAGGGAGGGAGGGGGGATGGGGGGATGCATCAAACTGTATTTCTCGCTTCCACGAACGTTGAGGCTGTAGCTTTATATTTATTGTTGTCAGGATTTTATCCAGGCAAAACAAATGCAGGTCTCTCATTTATATATCTTTTTATTGAATATTGGAGTTTGGGTCACCTGACTTAAATCGACAATAGTGGCATCTCATTGTGACAAAATCAGATTTTTTTCATTATTCCATTTGAAAATACATTCTCCTTTATAAGCAAGAAACCCGTGCATGACAAAATAGTCCTGAAGTGAGCTCAAAGATTTTCACCCATTTCTTTTATAAAGGAACAACTCTTCAGTATTTAAATAAACATTCTAAAATAAACCAATAGGCAAAAGAAATGTGGCACTTGCATCAGTTTATATTATTCCCTCATTCAAACTTTAAGTTGATTAAGATAACAAGAGCTAAAATATGATTGAGGTCATTTTTCTGTTATTAGACCATAATAATACATTGTAAAAGTCGGTCAATACCTGTAACCTACTCTTGAAAGTCTGTTAATAGCCGTAACAAGGTCTGATAATTTCTGTAACACATAATTTAAATACCTCATGTTTGATTGTAATCTGATCATATCTATGGGTGTTTTTAGCTCGCCTGAACGAAAGTTCATGAAGAGCTATTGTTGTCACCCTGGCGTCGGCGTCCGCGTCGGCGTCCGCGTCCGCGTCCGCGTCGGCGTCGGCGTCGGCGTCCGGATTGGATGTTTTGGTTAAAGTTTTTTAAAGACCTATATCTCCTTAACCCATGGATGGATTCATTTGATACATGCACTGTAGTTAGATATTGGTCCAAGGTTTAACAGGGTACCAACCCCACCCCACTCCATGACCTTGATGTCAAGGTCATGGACTTAGAAAATTGGGCATGTTTTTGTATTGGATGTTTTGGTTAAAGTTTTATAAAGCCCAATATAGCCTTAACCCATAGATGGATTCATTTGATACTTGCATTGTAGTTAGATATTGGTCCAAAGTTTTCCAAGGTACTACCCCCACCCTCCTCAGTGACCTTGATGTCAAAGTCATGGACTTAGAAAATTTATTGCTTGGGTGTTTTGGTTAAAGTTTTTTAAAGACACATATCTCCTGAACCCATAGGTGAATTCTTTTTATATTTGCACTGTACCTACATATTAGTCCAAAGTTTTACAGAGTACTACCCCAACCCCGCTCAGTGACCTTGATGTCGAGGTCAGGGACTTAGGAAATTTGGTCTTTATTAAAGTTTTCTAATTGCATACTGATTCATAATGCTTGTCAGAGATTTAGTTTACACTTGAACTGATGTTAGACAAGTTTTTGAGATTTTACAAAACACTATGTACTTACCCCACTGGATGACCTTGAAGTCAAGGTCATCGACTTTGAATTTTGTCTTAAAGATTTTGGTTAAAGTTTAATATTTATGAAGACATAATTTCACAGTGCCACGATGGGACTCAGTTGATACTTATACTTGGACTGATGTTAGATAATGGTTCAAAGTTTTGATACCCCCCCCCCCCCCCCCCCCCCCCCGACCCCAACCCCAACCTCCCACTGCCACCCCTTAGGTCATTGAGCTCAAGCTCATGGACTTTGAAATTTCATGTTGTTTTTTTTTATTTTATTTTCATTTTAAACTTATTTCTGAGATAGCTTTTGTTTATAAATGTGTTGTCATTATGGACATGCTTGCCTGAAGTTTTATGCATAGCCGTCCACACCACCATAGCGACTGTGTGATGGGCAAGCACCTATTCAGGCGAGCTATGCTGTCAGGCGACAGCTCTTGTTAATCATATACTGATGTCACTTTTATAGACTATAGCATGCAATATATAATTGTAAAACAAAAATTATGTTTATTATCCATTTACTGTAAAACTAACACCATCGGGAGTTTATTACATTTTTTCAAAACTATCTCTTAATTTATATTATTTAAATGTTAAACATACTGTGTTGTGTTCTCCGTCATATTTTATCAAAAATAAGAAATATATTTGCCATTACTTGAGATTTTTTACATTTCAAATCTTTTCTTAATGTTTTTAGTCGTTGAATTTCCGTAACAGTCATTGAATAGGTGTATCACTGACAGATTAATCAGTAAATTCCTGTAACAAAAGTCGTTGAATTTCCTTTTACGTAGTAACAGAGTTGGACAACTGTGATCAGGGAAGGATAAGGCATCGAAAGGAGAGGGATTGGCTCTGTCTTTCATATGCTGTGCCCAAGACGCAGTGGGCCTCTAACCCCCACTGCCCTTATGGCTATAAGGCTATGGGAAACCTTTACCTGTTTTTAGTGTCAGATTTTCACACTTACTACGCATAAAGTATCTACTGCAACAAACATCGTTCTAAAGGCAATGAAAATCTGTTACGGTCAACTGTCAGATCAAACATTCCGTCGACAAAACTGATTTCTTTGATTCAATTATAACTGTATTAAACCCGCTCAGTAAAGGGCGCGGTAACTAGATTTGTGGCGTCATTCTGTGAACCGCTAGCTAGCAAAGTGACCGCAGCGGAAATCGTTATAATGTAGCTGACAGGTACCGTTATAAATAAATTTTGTGACAACGATCAACTGAGCCGCTGTCTGTGAAGAAAATACTTTGATCCTTTGTCTTTTTATTACTTTGAGATAACGGAACGTTTCTGAATCTCCTCCAACAACGGAATGTTGCAGTAGTTGATTGACCCGTAGTAGCTCTTTTTTGTGATGATGCTCTGGCAGGCGAGACACCGCTTTCTGCAGGAGTTTTGTCAGTAAACCCCTCCAAGCGTATGCAAGGCCGAGTTATTAGAGACATTGACAACCCAGTAGGAATCAAACCCAGGACCACTAGATCAACAAGTCAGTGCTTTACCTACTTTGCTAGGGGGCCTACCGGTATATCAGTAACGCTAATTAACAAAGGGAGAGAGAAAGAAAGATGGAACAAAACCAGACTGTCTAAAATACAGTAGAACTTCAATGGCTCGAACAGGCTTGAGACCATTAAAATTAGTTCCAGCCAAGGGTAGTTCTAGCCATCCAGGGTTAGTTTCTATATCACCTGACCTGTAGGGACCAAGGAAAGAGTTCTAGTCAAGCAGGGTTAATGAGCCATCTTGAAGTTCTACTGCAGAATGGTTTAAATTACCCATGAAATATTGATAAAAAATATCAACTCTAGCGAATATTGATCAATGTTGGAATGAGTCAGAAGATATTGAAATATTCTTTTTATGCTGTTTTCTTGTAATACCGGTTTCCAGAAAATTTAAATCTTTATCAGAGCTCAGAATGTACAATCTGAGTTGTGTGTTAAAGTAATTTTCTGAAATGAGCTGCGACACGAGAAAACCAACAAAGTGGTTATGTGCCCAGCGCAGATTCAGATCAGCCTGGGCATCCGCCATGTCTGATCATAGTCTTCGCTGTACGCATGGAGGTAGCTTAAACCCTGAGCTACCCTTTAAGCACTTAGCGAAGAGTCTGATCAGACTGAGCAAATGCCCAGGCTGGTCTGAGTCCGCGCTGAGTGCACAACCACTTTGTTAGTTTTCTCGTGTCATGGCTCAAATATTATTCTCAGTATGTGGTTTAAGGTCTGGCTACTTTGCAATGACGGCTACTTGTAACGAGTTTTCCAGAGGTTTCAACATTCCTGTCCATCCTGTTCTTCTAAGGAAAGGTTCTGAAAAAAATGCATTCTGGAGTTTCATGAAAATTTTAATTCTGCTGTGATCTCACTAAATTATGCTTTTGTGGAGAACTTTGAAGATAAAAATACTAAAGTTGAGAAAGGCAAACCTTACATTGATTATTTTTTTTGTGTCTTACCACTCTGATTATTAAATCAGAGAGAAGAAAGTCAGTAGTAGTTCTCAGCTGTATAAGGGCCAGAAAATACTCAGTGAAAATACTGCAACCAGGAGGGGAACAACTAACCATTCATACATGTCCTTACCAGCACTTATGCATCTACCCATATTCAAACTTCAGCTTCTCATGGTGGGGCAGAGGCTTGTAGCTTATAATGAAACAAACCTTGCTACAGACTGAGCCATATGGCACCATAGCCATCAGAGGCACCTTTATATCCCTATTGCACTCAGAACGGCCAAAACTCTAGAGTTTTGGCTGTTCCGAGTGCAATAGGGTTAAACTGGCTGACATTATTGAAGTGTCTAACTAATTATATCATAAGGCAAAACTGGTCTAACTTAAACCAGCCTGATCAGCCAAGAAGCTTTTTCCAATCAGAATTTATTTTGTTTGCAAAATTCTAGCTTACCAGGAGCTCAGAATGTAGCCATCTTGTAACAAAAGCAACCTGTTTACAAAAGATTGATTGCACCTCATTAGCATTGTAAACTGGGGAGAAATTCTCATTAAACATTAAAAATTCAAATTTTATGCACTGGTTATGCATGAGTTGACCTTGAGTCAGTTATGTACACTTTCTGTTACACATAGCATCTGGCCGGGCTGCGTAGTGCAGTCGGAAGTGCACCTGACTCAAGAGCTAGAGGTCCTGGGTTTGATACCCGGTTCGGCCACATACTTTCATTCCTCCTGCTGATTCAGGAAGGGCAGCTGTCAGTTAGTGGAGAAAGTATGTGCCCTTAGTACTGGTTAAGCGCTTAGGAGGTCTAAGCCTGCCCATGAGTAGTGTGGTTAGGTTAACTAACGGTCCCAACTTGACCATAGCTGTTTACATTGGACGTAAAGCAATAACGCAACAACAAAATAGCATCTGAGCAGTATAATTTATATCTCCTGCCATAAACTTGACCCATCTTTCCTTTTTGAAAATCTGTGAAACTTCCCTTCTTTTCAAGGCCTACACTGGGCCATGATACACTTATCTCAGGCTATTTGCCATATCTGAAGTTGGGAATTGTCAAAAATTTATATCATGGCTATTTTCCATGCATAAAATTGGAGATTGTCGAAGATTAATCATGGCTATTTTCTGTGTCCAAAGTTGGAGATAGTCAAAGATTAATCATGACTATTTTGCATGTCTGAAGTTTGCAATATTCAAAGATTTTCATCATGGCTATTTTCCATGTCTAAACTTGGAGACTGTTGAAGATTAACCTTGGCTATTTCCCATGAGTGAAGTGTAAGGTTGATCATAGCTATTTTCCTTGTGTGAAGTGTAAGGTTGATCATCGCTATTTTCCATGAGTGAAGTGTAAGGTTGATCATCGCTATTTTCCATGTGTGAAGTGTAAGGTTGATCATGGCTATTTTCCCTTGTGTGAAGTGTAAGGTTGATCATGGCTATTCTTCATGTATGAAGTGTAAGGTTGATCATGGCTATTTTCCATGTGTGAAGTGTAAGGTTGATCGTGGCTATTTTCCATGTGTGAAGTGTAAGGTTGATCATGGCTATTTTCCATATTAATGGCTATTTTCCATATTAAAAGTTTGAGATTGTTAAAGATTAATTATGGCTATTTTCCATGTCCAAAGTTGAGATTGTCAGAGATTTATGTCATGGCTTTTTTCCATGTCAAAAAATGGAGATTGTTGAAGATTAAATGTGACTATTTTCCATGTCTGAAGTTGAACATTATTGAATATTTATATCAAGGCTATTTTTCGTATCAAATGATGGAGATCACTGAGTATTAATCATGACTATTTTTCATGTCTTCAGTAGGAGATTGTTGCAGATTTATATCATGGTTATTTGCCATTTTTAAAGTTTGAGATCCCTTAAGATTAGTCATGGTCATTTTCCATGTCTAAGTTATTTTGGAGATTGCCAAAGATTTTCACCATGGCAATTTTCCATGTCAAAAGTTGGAGATTGTTGAAGATAAATCATGGCTATAATATGTTCCAGGTATGAGGTTTGAGTTCACTGACAATTGTTAATGACTGTTTCCCCGTATCTGAAATAAGAGATGGCTGTTTTCTAGGTCTGAATTTGGAGATTAATCTCCAACTTAAGCTAGGCATGGTAAATAGCCAAATTTGTATGATTTAAAGTTAGAGATCAGTCTCCAGCTGCTGGCATGGAAAATAGCCATACTTGCATCAGCTGAGATATATGGAGATATATTTTGCAGATTTGCAAAGTTTGCTACTCCATTTGATATGTAACTTCTTGCGGACAAAGCCATTGTGAGCTATATTCTGTGTAATGTGGGCGTGTTTTGTTGTCTGTCTTGTTAGTTAAAAGGAATGATCAATTTTACCCCAAAATTCTAAGTATTGGGAAAGATTGGTTTGAGCAAACAGTGCAGACCCAGATCAGACTGCTCCTTTGGGAGCAGTCTGATCAGGGCCTACACTGTTTGCCATTCCATGTGCCTTTTTTGGATGCATTACTGCATTGTAAATCCAGACTTGTTCCATTTTCAGGAAAATTCTAGTAAATATTTTAGTTGTCCCTGTTTTAAGAATTTTTACGGTAATTTTTCAAATGACTGATCAAAGCCTGTATATTTCTATGCTAAGTTATTATCTGTGTAATACAGGCATGTTGATATGGTATAATATTACAGTCAGACAAATTTTACTGATTTGAAATTATTTCAAGGGCTATGGGCAAATTAGGGCTTTATGTAGGTAAAAGCTACATACCCATTTATTAACCCAGATTAACCCTTTCCAATTTTTTCCATACAGGAAATGTGGAATTTGGACCATTTCATTATCATTAACTGAAGGTTGTTTAACCAGACCCTGGATGTAGGCCCAGACCCAGGGGTAAGCAAGCCCTGATCAACGGCTTCTTAAGGTGTATGGATACAAAGGCATGTAAATTTCCACCATCTTTATAAGGGCATGGCATATGAAAGAGAAACCCATTTATCTCCTTGTGCTGCCCTTAACCTTCCCTGATTTGGAAAAGGTACCCATTTACTGCTGGGTTGACAGAGCTTTCCCAACATGAGCCTGCAACTTTCCGGGCCATGGCTTTTGCCTAGCTTATGACCATTTGACCATAGCACTTCTCACAATGCATGCTCAGTTTACAAAAATGAACAGTAAAAATACCATAATCTGATCATGTATGCTGATGCTTCAAGGTAAATGGAATGGTTGCAATTTCAATAAAACCAACTCTGCCACTTCCATTTTGCTAGAATTTGCTGGAGTGGAAGCAAAGAGGAAGTCACATAAGTTGTTCCCCTTTGTAAAAATGGCAGAAAAAGCAATTTTTTTTTCTTCAAGAGTAGACCCCATTTTGTAAGGGCTTCATTTTCCAGGGAAGGAAACAGGAAGTCACAAAAGAAGTCCCCCTTTGAAACAAATGGCAGAAAACATGGGGATGTAAGAAGCAAATTGCTTATTTCCTGACTTGTCTGCATATACTTGCAAACTGATCTGGGCATGGTTGATTCACATAAGCATCAAGACAGACTTTCTCTCTTTTTTACCACTTTTCCCTGAAAACGTTGAAAAAGGCAGACGACAAAATTCATGTCTGCAAAATTTCAATTTTTTTTTTTATCCAAGCTGTATGATATTGAGAACTAAAACACTAGAGGGCAAACAGAGCTGAGCCAGATGAGGCAGCTCATTAGGAGCTGCCTCATCTGGATCTGCACTTTTTGCAAATTTATTATTTCCATTTTTGACACTTCAGTCTTCCATAAATATTTCATTTGTCTCATTTCAGTGTGGAAGAGTAACATGAATTTCTTCCCAACACTGAAGTGGCAGTTCTTCGTCTCAACAGAGGGCATACACAACGAGTATCCCGCCAACAGCTTCCAATGGTCCAACTGTCTCAATGTCCATGATTTGAGGCATAGGTAAGTTTACCTCCAGCACATGCATATTGCCTGAAAAATAAACACAATATGTATCAGGATACATTATTCTAGGACGAGGGCTTTCAGTATGATCTTGAATTATTTTCATGAAATCCATCGTTCATCTTGCACTGTATACCGTATTGTGACATCAGTCTATGAAAACTGAATGGCTTTGACACCAACAAAAGTGAAAGACAGAATGCTAATTCTATGCACAGGTGTTGAAGTTTATAGGCCTTGAAACACTTCAAAATGTCAAAAATCGGAAAGTTTGTATGTCATTTAATATTGTACTGTGTTGGTATTGGACCCTTCCCATGACAAGATTTAGAAATGTTTCTAAGCAAGAACTTCAAGCTCCTGGGTTGTATGAGTATAGAGAATACCATGTTAGTGTCTTTTCATATCAAGTTTATCAGGCGAGACCAGAAACAGCGTAGGAATGGAGAGGCTTGCCGAGCCAGTCCAACGTGTTTCTGGTCAAGCCTGATAAGCTTGATATCAAAAGACACTTACATGGTTTTCTATTTATCTTGCATCATTAAAAGGTTTTAACTTTTAAAGAGACGCAAACAAATGAGAAGCAAACGCAGTTTCGTCCGAACTTGCTGACGTCGCGAATGCGTTATGACATAAGTAGGTGACATCATTTAACCAATCAAACGCTGATATTACGGCCAACGTCAGTATGTAGCCAATTGTCTTCAGAGATCGCTCCTTATGGCATGACCTGATAGCATTCGCCCAAGCGCAGTTCTACAGTGACATGATATCACATCATGTTATCATACCCCTGTTATCAGGTGAACTTTCTATCAGATGCATGATAAAATGTAACGTCAGGTATTGTCATCTAAACAAATAACAGCACAGCCAGAATTGTGACTAAATAACCAAGCCTAGAATGATGTTCAAATAGCATGAGGAGACCATGATTTGAACATGGATTTCGATTCATTTTCAATCATGTTTTTAAACAGCTACATGTATGTGCATAATTATCTATGCAAGAATTGTGGCTTATCTTGAAATCTGTTGGAGACCAGAACAGCATCATTTATAAGAATATGCATTCAAATGTATTCATGCAATCTTCCCCGTAACCAGCGCAATAATTATAGATGCCTTAAGGTCTATTCCTGCGCCCAGTTCTTTATTTGTTTGGCAGACGCGTGCAATCATCTGACGGCAAGTTCTTTGATGTATTATGCAATGAAGCTTTTCCTCAATTTAAGTTCCTTTGAGTATGCCGTAATCTGCCTAAACAATTTGGACATTGGGACAAAGAATTGTTCTAATAATTATTGTATTTCTCAAGTTGATTTTAAGATATTATTGCAAAGTAGCGAAATTTTTTGACAGAACAACAAAAAGTGCAGACCCTGATCAGACTGCTCCCTGAGGGAGCAGTCTGATCAGGGTCTACGCTGTTGGCTTAGACGTCCCTGTTTGGGTGTTTAGGATTGTCATGGTAATTAAATAAGTTCTTTTGAGTGTAATCGGAGAGAAACTGCATTGGAATAAATTCTATAATTAAATGAAACTTTATATCCTTGGATAACGCATCAGTCTGAATAATAGGTTTTAGTATGGATGAAATAAGCAGATGCAGGGCTTTATTAGGGGACTGTTCCACAAGAAAAAAGGAACATTTCGGCAAGAGTATGATGTTGTTGTTGTTGCGTTGTTGCTTTACACAGCTATGGTCATGTCAAGACGGTCAGCTACCCTACCTGCACTATTCCTGAGCAGGCTTAAACCTCCTAAGGGGTTAACCTGTACTAAGAGCACATACTTTCGCCAGTAACTGACAACTGCCCTTTTTGAATCAGCTGAAGAAGAAACCAAAGTACATGTTGCGTGACCGGGTATCGAACCTGGGACCTCTGGCTCTTGAGTCAGACATGCTGCTTAGTGCGCTACGCAGTCCAGTCCAACAGTATGAACAGTGAAGACTTAATAATAGAAGTCTGCACATCCATGCAGTCTGATGAAACTTAAGTTACATTTAGCGGATCCTAAGCAGTCTGTGAAGAAAAAGTTAAGATTCCAATCAGTTCGTCAGTTTATGCAGAAGCATGGACGGTTCTGAGTATTTGGAGTCCCCCTGCCCCCACCATCTCCACCACATACCTACCCTTGGAAGGGAAAACATTTTCTAACACTTCTTTATCAGTGTGTCTGTCTGTCTTTCTGACTCTGGTGTCTTTCAGCTTTAGTGCTAAAGGGATATAAAAGGGATAAAATTCAACCATTAAATTATACCATTAAAAGGATATAACTGTGTCAAAATGGATACTAAGTTACTGTTCTTGTTTTCTGAAACTTACCTTACCATTTATTAATCAATTTAAGCCATTTGGATATGCTCAGCTGGAGATAGAGGTGGGATTGGGAGGGCCCTGTAGTTATATGTGTGTTGTTTTGTAAGGGGGGTGGGGGCGGGGGGGCATGTAGGGTTAGGACATATAGGGTAAGGAACATCCGTTTATGTTTTTTGTTTCAAAACCAGCTTTCTTCTACCTGCTATTCATGTCAAACCTGGCTCCCTCAAAATCTATGAAATCAAAGGTTCCCAAGATGGGAATCAATGTACATGTAGTTAGACTTTGTTTTTCTGAAAGTGTACTGATTCACCTTAAAGGCTCAGTTCATACCAGTATTGTTTTGTAAAGAAAAAACAATTATTTTATGAAATCATCTTGAAGCAGCATAAGCAGCAACACTCCCTAATTCAATATTAACCCTAAAGAATTTAAAACGCACTAGAACTAAAAAGTGATCGCTGAAGTACCTACTGGTTGTATATAGCAATAGAAGAATTCAAGTGTGATAGGGCCGCGATAAATTAAACTGTTTAAGTGTATACTTGTTCTGATAGAGCTGAATGCCTTTGATGTTCAGTTTAACCCTTAAAAAGCCAAAAATTAAAATTGTTGAATTGGCAAACAGTGTAGATCCAGATGAGGTGGCTCATCATGAGCCACCTCATCTGAATCTACACTGTTTGCCCTCTAGTGTTCAAATTCTCAATATGATATCGCTTGGAGGAAACATTTTTTGAAATTCTGCAGACGTAAATTTTGTCGTCTGCCCTTGATGTTCAGTTTAACTGTGTATCTTTATGTAGATGGGGTTACTTTAAGTAACCAATTTAGAATTGTATTATTGCACTCACCTATTAGACTGTCTTTTGTCTGTCATTGGAAAATAAAGTTAAGTTTCTCTGGAAATAACGTTAAAGATGCAAGTTCTGCAAGTTTAATGTATTTTTGCCCCTGAACCATTTTTTGAGGAAAACAGTATTTGAGCATGCTTTCATTGAATAAAAGTAGAAAACAAATCAATATTGGCAGAAATTACCCATTAGGAGCATTCTTTCCAGATTTTGTATTTATTGGCTTCCAGACAATAATTCCCTGCAGTGGTTATAATCTTTTCTGATAAGTCCTGTTATGCACATTAAATCCTTTGTGACCCTTGTTTTGGCCTGTTTGGGTGGTGCTACTCATCTCAGTATCCATTTTTAGAACCAGAACACTCAGTTGAAATCCTTTCAAGCAAAGTTAGGGGTTTAAATTAGGAATACTTTGCTAATTACAAGTTATAGCTTTTTGAAATTTTTTACAAATAAACAATGTTTGAACATCATTTTTAATACATGCTCGCGAAAAATAGTTACTAGGAGTTGGCTGGCACGCTGAAATTTATGTTCTTGGTAGAATGTGACGTTATTTTAATGGATTGAAGGGGGTCAGATTTGCAGACCTTGCAACTTTAAGTAGAGGCATGCTTCAATTTCAAAAAATTCAAAATCAAGAAAAATATAGAGTTCATTGTGTCCTGTCATAAATTTTAAAACCTGTATGGTGAATGGCTATACCACCATATTTTCCGCCATTTTTATCTCACCTTAGATAGCGAAAGCGGCAAATAGGTTTTACTTACCCGGCCTCTGTATCATAGGTGGCAGTGTAAAATTTTTGTGGACTTTCCTGGGTCCGAGGTTATAAAACTTGAGTATAATCTCAAACTCAAAATAAAGCACACTGATCGGCTGCTTCCGAGCATGTGCTTGGAAGCAGCCAATCAGTGTGCTTTATTTTGAGTTTGAGAATGTACTCAAGTTTTATAACCTCTGGCCAGGTTTAGATATGTTTCATGACATAGAGCAGACAGGCAAGGCACAGCTTCCCACAGATTTCTTCTTACAAAGGGAAACAACTTTTGTGACATCGTGTTTGCTTCCATCATCAACAAAGCCATTCCAAACAGGGGTCAACTCTAAAGGAAAGACTTTGCTCCTAGAGGAGCAAAGTCTTTCCTTTCAGAGTTTACCTCTACTAAAAAGTGAGGCAAAAAAAAGAAAGTGACAGAGTTGCTGAAAGTGTGCTCAGTTTGCCATAACACCCTGCTGATTCCATCCTTTGAACTTGGACTAGTCCATACTTTATCTGGATGGTTAAAAAAAGATTGATATAGACAGACTGAGTAAAAACTGACGAAAGTGCTCCCTTAGGAGAACACTGATCTAGGACTACACTGTTTGCAAATACAGATCTTGTTGCCTTAAAGTTTACTGGGTTAAACAAGAAGAAACACCTGCATATGTATGGGTACTTTTGCCATTTTCATTTATACCTTGATCCCTTCTCAGTGGGGGTCCATTGCTGGCCTTTAGAAGAAAGAATTTGCTTTTGTAGAAGCAAATTCTTTCCTTCAGGAGTCTGTTCGTCCAGGAAGTCTTAAAGTCTGGTTCCATGTGTAAAAATGGCTAAAAAATGGAGGTATACCCATTCACCTTAATTTTATAGGAGATATAAAGTGAACTTGAAACAGAATTTCAAAATCGGTCTTTTTGATGATGATAAACACTGTGTTTAATAGGAAAGATTTTGTTTGAACAGTATAGCTTGAAATTAACTGGAGCCATTGTAAAATCTTTTGAACACCTTTGAAAAATGAATAACCACTGTCAGTTGCAATTTAATTTCCGAACTCGGTCAATATTTACCTATTACAATGTTTAATGTAGGGTGTATTGCATAGAAACATTAGATAAAAGGTCGTAATATACCAAAAGACAGGTATTTTGCAAAACTATGGTAGTCTCGCCTGCGACAAGCAGGAGCGAGACATACTGGTTCCCACTGGGCACACGAGGTTGAATCAATATTGAATCAGCCTTGATTCAATGCCATGATGTTGAATCAAGGTTGAATCAATATTGATTCTGCACACAAGGTTGAATCAGTATTGAATCAACCTCAGTTCAACATCATGATGTTGAATCAAGATTGAATCAATATTGATTCTACCTTGTTAAATGCCTGCTGGGTTATTACTCTTCTCAAGTTCTGGTGCCAGCATTGGCGGCATTGTCTTGAGCATAAACTTTCATTGCGACAATGTTTAGAAAAGTAAGACACTGCATTCAGCAAAATTTTTTGAGTTACTATATTAATCTTAATAAACGCCCCTTCTCTAATAAACGCCCCTGGCTTCTTTTCCAAAAATAATAATATATTAACTTGCCTGAATTCCTGTTCGCTTCTTCTCTGTATGAGACAGCTCTTTGACATTGGGTCTACTCTTAATGGAAAGAATTTGCTCCTAGAGGAGCAAATTCTTGCCTTTAAGAGTTGACTCCTACTGGAAAGGGAAAGAGTCGACCCCTACTTGAAAGGGATGCAAAATAGAAGAGTTGCTCCCCCTGTAGCCGGGCCGCGTATCGCAATTGGTAGGGCACCTGACTCATAAGTCAGAGGTCCTGGGTTCGGAACCCGGTCTGACCACATACTTTCGTTTCTCCTTCCGGTGAATCAAGAAGGGCAGTTGTCAGTTACTGACGAAAGTATGTGCACTTAGTACTGGTCAACCGCTTAGGAGGTCTAAGCCTGCCCAGGAATAGTGTGGTTAGGTTAACTGACCGTCCCGACGTGACCATAGCTGTTTACAGTGGACGTTAAGCAAAAAATCAATCAATCAATCAATGCTCCCCCTGTAAGTATGTCCATTCACCTTAATACTGTTTATTAGAGTTATTTGGCAGTGGCTTATTTATAACACTTTAAGCTGTAAATAATACCCTCCTTTTGTAAAATGCAACACCCCTGGGACGTTTAATAGGATTAATAGGGTAAGCGAAGTTCTGGCGCTCCAATCATCTGTAACCTCAGCTTCCCGAAAAGGAGCCCAAGTTACTAAGCCTGGTGGGTTATCTGTGCTGGGCTGCTGATCTAGCGGTCCCTGGTTTGACTCCCATTGGAGGCAGAGATCTTTTCCAGCATAAACAGGGTTCAATTACTAACAGTCTTTCGTTGTCCCCCTCTTGCCATCCCTGGAATCGTTAGTCATCCATCCATCTGCGGCCTCCATGGGGCTGGGAAAAATGAGGATTTTCATTTTTTACCATGCAGAGCCCTAGTATTTGCCCTGCATTGTGGTAACATGCTGTTGCAGGGTATTATATGCAAAAAAACACAAAAATAATTCTGTCCTCCACTGTGGTCGTCAGCAACCATTCATTGATTGCAAACTTTGCTGAATTTATTGTACTAGTAAATGTAATGGTTGAGTTTATAAGTAAAACAAAATGACCAAAATTTTTAGCACAGTCTTTCCTTTTTGAGAAGACCCCATTTGGGAAGGTTTCAGTTTCGTAAAAATGACCAAAAAGCATGTAGTATACCCTACCCATACATCTTAAATATTCATTTGAGCCGCGACGCGAGAAAACCAACAATGTGGTTGTGCGCCCAGTGCAGACTCAGATCAGCCTGGGCATCTGCCTAGTTTTGATCAGACTCTTTATTAATGGCTCAAAGGGTAGCTAAGGGTCTAAGCTACCTCCATGCGGACAGGGAAGACTCTGATCAGACTGGGCGGATGCCCAGGCTTATCTGAGTCTGCGCTGGGCGCACAACCACATTGTTGGTTTTCTTGTGTCGCGGCTCATTTATGCAACTATAATATTGGAAGGACTTGTGCACTGATTACAGATAATTTAGTAATTGCTATACAAAATACAAAATATTAATGGCAAAATACAGCAAAAAATTGTGTCATTATATCATTTTGCAACAATTATTTGAAATATATTATAACTAGCATTTGTAGAGGAATGCAATAGTGTGATATTTCTACATAAACTCCATGAGGATACAAGCATATTCAAACTTTACATTATGCAGACCAGCCTACCCTCATTGGAATTTCATGCCTAGCTAGTTCAGGCAATAACTTAGTTTGGCTCGTAGACTTTAAAATCTAATTGCATACAGCCTTCCATTATCATCCATGCATTGGCTTGATATGACTGAAATACTGAAGAAAAGGATGTAAATCAAAACTGTGCAGTCTGGGCATATGCAGTTTGCATTTCCATAAGGCATAGTTTCATATTATTACTGTTAGTGTAGCGACCAATTACATGTACATTTTAATGTTAACCTTACAGTCACACGATATGCAAAGATTTTCATTTTACGCACACCGCCATGGACAAAGTTTAAATCAGTATTTGTTTTAAGACAAGTTTGAGTTTTCTTCAAATATCTTTACTACATTTTAACAGCTCAGCTTATTTCAGAAGCTGAACCTTTCTACATTCCCTCTGTGTATCTTAGTGCTTCAGCAAGCTTTACAAAATACTCTTCTTAGATCTACCCTGCAGCTATCACTGCTGAGAGGAATTTAATATCAAACAAATTATTCTGCAAAAAATTCTTTTGCCAAGCTTTTTAACATCTTTTGATACAGACTATTTCATAGAAAATATTCTTTGATAGAGTTTCTTATGGTAATTGCTTCTGCAGTGGAGCAGTCTGAATTCCATCTTGGACGAAGCTGCCTTAATGCTTTTTTGAAAAGTTTAAATCAGAATCAGTCTGTAAATCAACCCAGACTGGTTTAGAGTCCTCAAATTTTCTAAACCTTTTCTGCAAGGTTAAAACAGTTGTTTTACAAACAGGAAAAGCCCAGACCAGACTGCACAGATGTGCAGTCTGGTCTGGGCTTTTCCTGTTTGCTGAAAGCCTTAAGGCAGCTTTGGATGCTTCCCAAATCATTTGTTTCTGGTTTAATTAAGTCCCATGCTGAGTGGGGAGATTTGAATTGGCAGATAAAAGAAGCAAGTGTAGATGAAAAATTGGTTCTAAGACTTTGATAGCAGCTGAAAGTCTTACATTTTCTGACTGAAGCATTTCTCAAACATAGGAAGAAACATAGAACTTGGCAAAAAATGGATTATTTGTTTCATAAAAAGATGATAAATAATTTGTACAAGAAGAAACTCCCAGTCCCGTGTGTATGTTCATACATAGCGGTCTTTTTTACTGAAAATCTGTACTTTGATTTGCTTTTGTATTTTGACTGTTCTTAAAACTTTGCATTGAATTAAGTTTATAGTGAGCATAGAAAGAGAAGATGCCATATAATTAATTGCAATTATCTAAAGAGTCATAGGAGTGTATGGTTGCTTCACAAGAAACATACCCCCATCCCTCCTTGCCCCCATCCCCACCACCTCCTCCCCCCATCCCTCCTTGCCCCCATCCCCACCCCCTCCTCCTTCCCCCCCGCACACACACACACACGCAAATAAAAAAAAAATACAGTGACTATACCTCTGATGAAGACACTAGAACTGTTACATGGTAGATGAGAAGATCAGCTGGAGGATCAAACCTGCAACCCCTGGGGTCGTATTCATAAAGCCACTTAAGTTGTTGCTAAGCGGTTGCTATGGCTAGATATCTATAAAGGAGATTCCCTACAACTATGAAATTTGGTCTGGAGGAACAGTCTTTGTAAGACTGTTCCTCCAGAGCAAATTTCATAGTTGTAGGGAATCTCCTTCAAAGAAATTTAGCCTTAGCAACAGCATAGCAACCACTTGTTTTATGAATACGGCCCCAGGATTGGTAGTCTAGCCCCTAAATTTCTAGGCTTCTGCTTCTATTGAATCGTTATGATACCGAGAAGAATTTATGCACAATTAAGTTCATACTATTTTAACTACAAGTATTGCCTGACAGTTTTGGTTTTATTATACATACTTGTACTTGTATTTTGATAAACAGTCATTTCAAGAAATGTCACTATATTTTCAGGGACGTATATGTGAGGACTATGCAGCCCCAGTCAAAACATGTTGTGATAATGATGGACCATGGGAACTCACTCAGCCAAACCCAGCTACATATGGCCAAGAGTATTGCCAAAAATCTGATAGCATCTTTTACGGAAAATGATAGGGTAAGTCTTGAAATGCAGAAAAAGGACTTTGAAGATTCTGGCATTTTCCCATTGTAGTATGAAAAATGTAAAATGCATGTGCAACCACTAAAATCTCATTTGACTGTATTTTTGAAGTTATTTGATGTATTAAGGTGGATGGGTAGACTTTCATGAGAAGCAAATCTGTCATTTCCAGTTTTGCCTCCCTTCACAATGGGGGTCAGTTCTGAAAGGTAGACATTAAATAGTGAACCCCCTTTATGAAAGGCTTCAAATGCAAATGGAAGTTGGGATAATTGATGTATTTGATCTAATCATGATAAGTTATGATAATTACAGTAATAGTGTGGTCTTGGAAAACACTGCTAATGCAGCTCTTTACCATATGCATAACCTTTATGCAAGCATTTTGTTTTGTAATACATTTACTGTATACACTGTATCATACAGTAGAACTTCAATGGCTCAAACAGGCTTGGGACCATGAAAGTCGGTTCCAGCCAAAGGTAGTTTTAGCCATCCAGGGTTAGGTTCTATATAAATTGACCTCTAGGGACCCAAGAATCAGTTCTAGTCAAGCAGGGTAAACGAGCTGTCATGGTTTGAGCAATCAAAGATCTACTGTACCTCAGAATTCACTTCTTTAATTTTTAATCTTACGTTTAAGAATAGCCCCCACTTGGCAAGGAAGCAACTACTGTTCTATTCAAGTTGGTTCCCTTGTAAAGATGGCAGCTAAACTACAAAGTGTTATCAATACACATATTTTGAGAATAGAGTTGAACAGAGTATTTTCAGATGTATAGATATCTTCTAATGGTTATTCTGCCATCTTTGTAAGGATGACAAAACAGGTCAAGGTCATTATAACGGAGTCATTTTATGACTCCTTTAGAATGACCTTGACCTGTTTTGAGGTATCTGTTTTGACCTCAAAACAGGCCAAGGTCCATATAGAGGAGTCATAGTATGACTCCTTTATAATGACCTTGACCTGTTTTGACCTAATTTCTATTTCAGATTGCTGTGATTGGACTGTCATCAGAAGTGACCTACCCTAGAGATGATGCCTGTGTTAAAAGTACTCTAGTACCAATGACATTTGAATCCAAATTCTTCTTCAGCAGATTTATTGATAACTTGGAAAAACAAGACAGTAAGTGCTTTTGAGCAGCCCTTAAAGAGCCACAAAAGCAGATGGAAAAAATATTCAAAGTTTGTTGATCCAGATGAGGTGGCTCAATATGAGCAGCATCAAAACTGTAAGAAAATGTCAAAATAAACAGAATGATAAGATTTACATCTGCAAAATTTCAAAAAATTATTTTGTCCAAGCTATATCATATTGTGAATTCAAATACTAGCTGGCAAACTGTGTATATCGAGATGATGTGGCTTATTATGAGCTGCCTCATCAGAATCTGCTCTGTTCGCCAGTGCAACTATTTTAGGGTGTGACACTTCAAATGTTAAGCATATTTCATGAGTGAGGTGTGGATAGAAAAGTCTTTGCTGTGTGTCACTGATCAGCATCACAAGGCATGCCAAGTGATGCCAAGGAGTGGTCCTGAGGGATGTTTTTTTCTGTCTGCACCTCACACCCATAATAGATACTTTTCCTTGTTTTGATTTACAACTTGCTTTAAATGAAGAACTTATCAAAACTGCATAATTTCAGCATTTGAGAAGTTTCTGTTTAATTTTGAAAGAGCTGACTTCTTCATGTTATGTAAGGCATAACATTACTGAAGTCATTTTGCCGTATATGCTTCATCGAGGGAAGCAAATGGGAAGTCACAAAAGTTGTCCTCCATTGTAAAAATGTTGGAAAAACATTTAGCATTCATACATTTACTTTCCTGTACTGTCCTTTTGATATGTGACATAATATTGCAGTAAACAGTATACACTGGAGCGCCGTTATAACGCGGGTGTCGGGAGACATAAAATCGAACCGCGTTATAAGTGATCAGGCGTAATAACGATCTTCTAGGAAATACCCCACCCACTAATGAAAAACCCAATGTTTACATGTTCGTTGCGCTTATTTAGCCCTAACGAGGTAGATAGACATGTTTACTGCTTACCTGACACAACGAAAGTCATGGCTTAAGTAGCCTTTCAGTCCCTATCTTCTAACTTATTGTGAAAAATGCGCTGCAAAATGGTTGAAAACCATTTACAAAGCGAAAGTACAATGGTAACACATTGGCCAATTCCGTATCCTGAATTTAAAAGTAAAAAGTATGCAAAGACCAGGAACTGAAACAATCAAAATCCAAATCCAGCCCTCAAACCATAGTTGGAAACAACTAAGATTACAAATAATCAAGATACAGAGAACATATGGCCAACTGAGTGAGCAGCTTGTTCCCAAAAGATGGCCACTCAGCAACCCAAACCGAACCAAAAATAATAAGAACATACATAAGGTAAAACATCACAGAAACTCTGACACCAAAAACAGGCAACAGAGAACCACAACAGAACTACCGCCTTGGAACGGTCAGTAATGAATTACTGGGGGGCTTTACAGGCCCAACCTCACCCTCAGTTTCTGAAGTGGTACAAAACATTTAGTTGGTTGTTCGGTTCGCATATCGACAAGGATGTCTGATTGAGCAAAATAGACTTGTTCGAGTTAATTCCCTTGTATATATACTTGCAAAAAGGTACCTGCGGAGGAATAAAATATACTTATTTGCGCGAGTACTGAGGTCGCCTAAAAACTCTAATCAGCCTACAGATAACCAAATCGGGTTTAAGCTTTTTTTTTTTTTTTTTTTTTTTCATTAATAAAATTCTTTTATAATGTTTTCTCTGGAAGTAATCAGTAACTGATAGGCACAGCCTTTTTCCCGAGCGTCGGCTTGTGTATTGTGTATATGAGGTGGCCAAATTGGTGACACGTGATATGCGCTAATTATCGAAGTCTTCTAAAAACAATGACCAATGTTCACACCTTGGCAAGACAACCGACGCTTTGATTGTCTGTGATAACTTTTGGCACGCTGTTGATTAAAATTATGTAAACAACCCAATTAACTTTTAATGGTTATTTTGTCGTGAACACCGACGAAAAATCCGCGATCTGTTGAAAAATAATGGGCGACACAGGACAACCGCGTTATATTGATTTGCGTGATATATCGGTCCGCGGTATAACGGCGCTCCAGTGTAATTTGTTCTTTTTTTCAGTGCACACCAACCACTCCCTGGGATTTCAAAAAGCTTTCCAGATGATAGGAACCTCTTTATACAGAAGCAGGAATCCTAATATGATGGGTAAGTATCTTAACGTCCAACTAATGCTTACTGTAGGTTCTAGATGTAGATGCATTTTTATCTCACCTTTGACAAGCAGAAATGAGACGGAGGTTTTGCTTTTCCAGCAGCAGCAGCAGCAGCAGCAGCATTTGTATGACAACACTCAATGTGTGAGACACACTCCTTTACAGAATTCTTGCAAAATTAATTCTAAGATATTAGATGGAGTTATTTCCATACACCTTAATTATGTGAATAAACAGTGTTTGTAGAACAAGCCTATGTGTAAAGGTTTGTATTTTGGGTGTACTAAACTTATAGCTAGATGTACATGTATTTGAGTATCATACCATGCACTGTTTTTCTCTGTTTCCAGGAGAAGCTATGATAATCTATGTCAGCCGAGGTTTGTTGTCATCACTGACAGAAGCTAGAGAGGTCATGGACATGATAGCTTACAATAATGGTCGACTAGATCATCGGGTCATCATTAATACATATGCTGTTATTGATAGTAAGTTTCTCCTTGTTTCAATATGTTTTATGTAAATTTCTGCTGTTGATTAACTTACACATAACTTGAACTTCAGTTCCTCCCCCCCCCCCCCCCCCCCCCCCCAACACATTTATATGACGAAACAGTATGTCATATATCATATATTGCTGTTGGAGGAGATATATAAGAGTCTCAGTGGGGTTACCAGGTAGTGGGATTGTGTAAAAAAATACTGATTAGCTGTGTTGGAAGTAATTTTTTACCATTTATCAGCATGACTTACCCAAACTTTACTGATTTCAGCCCTTACAAGTTTACTAATTACTGATTTGGGACCTGGAATTTTACCGTTCTTCCTAGGAAATAGCAGCTTTATTTAATTGGAAATCTTACCTTTATTTTCCTTTGACATTCCTAAAAGTAATGTGTTAAGTAATATATGACTAATGAAATTGCATATTTATATAGTGAAGAGCAGAACTTACAATTGTTTTGTTGTGGACATTCAAAAGTAAAAAATCACCAATCTTTAAATTGTTTTAAATTCATGCCTTTACGAAATTGACTGCTGCATTGCCCAAGTGTTGTTTGAGTGGTTTGTGCAGTTCCAGACCAGGCTCCACATATCTCTGTTCCCATTGCCGGGCCGGGTAGCGCAATCGGTAGGGCACCTGACTCGTAAGTCAGAGGTCCTGGGTTCGAATCCGGGTCTGGCCACATACTTTCGTTTCTCCTTCCGCTGATTCAAGAAGGGCAGTTGTCAGTTACTGGCGAAAGTATGTGCACTTTGTACTGGTTAACCGCTTAGGAGGTCTAAGCCTGCCCAGGAATAGTGTGGTTAGGTTAACTGATCGTCCCGACATGACCTTAGTTGTTTACCGTGGACGTTAAGCATCAAATCAACCAACCAAAAAAATCCCATTGTTATTTGCCATTTTGCAGAAAACAGGTTTAATAACTACACCTTACTGTGTTTGCTTTACAGAAAACAAGCCTATTATGTATGAGAAGAGTTTTCTTCAAGATGTTGCCTACCAGCATTTCTCTAAATATGATGTGAAGCCAAGAACTACCTCACCTGTCATTGTAAGTATGATTTAGTGTCAGTTACAAGAAGGGGATGACATAGGGACAGAAGTGTCTGAGAAGCACTGTAGCAGTGCTGCAAATAAGAGAAAGCATGGTTGGGATAATTTGGTGATAATTTTCCTTATTTTTCCATAAAAACATATATTGTGACCCCTCATTAGAACCGTCTCACTGAGACGGTTCTAATGAGGGGTCACAGCATAATGTTTTTATTACAAAGAAGAAAAGTTATCTCTGAATTATCCTCAAAAGTTCTTATCTGGAGCTCTGATGTAGATTCAGATCTGCAAGCTGCAGATTTCATTGTCATTTTTCTGTCAGTTAAAAGACACTTGATGATGCCAACCCATGTCTTTTTCAGTGGGAAGACTGGTTGCATGAGATGAAATTAATTTAATTTGCTTAGCAGAGAAACAAGAGTTTGTCATTAGCTATGAGTTACAGGTTGTATTCTTTTACAGAAGGGTATGATGCTGTCCATTAACTCAACAAGGGACTTAAGTATGTCAGTGGGCAAGTTTTATCTTCCCTTTAACAAGTCAGCAGATGAAGACTCAGCTGTATTCTCACTGCCTTACATTGATAGTGCTGATGGAGGTAAGTTTTATGATAAATTTGTTAGGATAAATTTGCTACATAATCTAGCTGCATTAATTTTGTTGGTTATTTTATTTGATTTTAAAGTAAAAATACACAAAAATACAATACATAAAATACAAAAACTTGAAACAACACTAACAAGAGATACAGGCAGTAAGTAACTAAACGGAAGTACCAGAATTCAAATTAGCCTCTGACATAATAAAGTGCTACCGTACGATGCATATTTGAAAAAATAAAATAAAAAAAATAAAAATCACAAAAATACAATTCACAAAATGCAAAAAGTTAAAACAACACTAACTGGAGGTACATGCAGTAAGTAACAAAAATGGAAATACCAGAATTCAAATAAGCCTCCGACATAATAAAGTGCCACCAAAGGATTCGCATTTAAAAAATAAAATGAATAAAAATCACCACAGAGGTGTAAGGAAACTGTGCAGGCCATGAAAAAGTGCAGAATGCATGGTATGATCCTCACCACAAGGTATAATCGATTCCACCAATTTTCGCTTCCTGCAGAGACTGTCCGTCATATTTGGCTTCCGCCGAGACTGTCCGCGAACTCTTGCTTCCTGCAGAGACTACTGTCCTCGAAAATTGGCTTCCTGCCGAGACTGTCCGCGTGACTCTGCTTCCTGCCGGGAGCCTCGGCAGGAAGCAGAATCACGCGGACAGTCTCTGCAGGAAGCCATTTATCATGTACAAAAGTCTCGGCAGGAAGCAAGAGTTTGCGGACAGTCTCGGCGGAAGCCAAATATGATGTACAGTCTCTGCAGGAAGCGAAAATTAGCGGAATTGATTATACCCTGTGCTCACTGTTTGCTACTCATAAGCGATTTCTGTAATACAGTCCCTCAAAAGGTAAGTTGACTAGTCTAAAACTTCACATGGATGTTTCCATTGTAAAAATATGTGAGATTGTATGACTATTTTGGGATATGGTACTGATGTGGATGGGCCAAAACATATGCTTAATGACTAAAATAAAAATAAATAAAAAGATAAAAGACAGAATTATCTTTAATAGTTAATTAACTTATCTAATGCTCTGTAATAGCATGAACAGATTTTGTTTCTAAAATTTCATATGTTTACTTTTTATTTGCAGCGCTTACTCTGACCATGAGTCAGCCGTGCCTACACAATGGGGTTCCTATAGGGGTGTCTGGGGTTGACCTACATATGGAGGAGCTGGTACAGGAGATAACCTACTACAACCAGGGAGATGGCTCTTATGCTTTCATGGTTGATAAAAATGGTAAGCTTCAGTATTATGTAAGAATGATATGTGGGGGGATGGGGAGGGTGTGGAAACAGAAGCATTAATGTTTGTCTTTGATATAACAAAATATTGATATTGATTATATTATTTCTTTAATTTCTTCTTTTTTTAGCTCGCCTGAGCACAAAGTGCTCAGGGTGAGCTTTTGGGATACCCTGATGTCCGTCGTACGTCCGGACGTCCGGACGTCCGTCCGTCAACTTTTGCTTGTGTACACTGTAGCGGGCACAGTTTCGATCCAATCTTTATGAAACTTTGTCAGAATGTTAGTCTTTATAAAATCTAGGCCAAGTTCGAAACTGGGTCATGTCGGGTCAAAAACTAGGTCACTAGGTCAAATCTTAGAAAAACCTTGTGTACGCTCTAGAGGGCACAGTTTTCATCCAAAGTTCATGAAACTTTGTCAGAATGTTTATCCTCAGGGCCTGACAAATCCATTGTCCGGCTGCCCGGGACAAGTTAAAATTTTTGCTGGGCAAGTAAAATATTTTCTGACTTGCCCAGAAAAATGTATATGCTATATAGGAAAACCCGAAGAATTTCAGCATTTTGTAGCAGGTGCTTGGCACCGGGCAAGTAGATCGAATTTTGATTTGTCAGGCCCTGATCCTCATAATATCTAGGACAAGTTTGAGACTGGTTCACGTCGGGTCAAAAACTAGGTCACTAGGTCAAATCATAGAAAAACCTTGTGTACGCTCTAGAGGACACAGTTTTGATCCAATCTTTATGAAACTTTGTCAGAATGTTTATCTCCATAAACTCTAGGCCAAGTTTGAAACTGGGTCATGTCGGGTCAAAAACTAGGTCACAAGGTCAAATCTTAGAAAAACCTTGTGTACGCTCTAGAAGGCACAGTTTTGATCCAAAGTTCATGAAACATAATCAGACAGTTTATCCTTATAATATCTAGGATAAGTTTGAAACTGTGTCACATCGGGTCAAAAACTAGGTCACAAGGTCAAATCATAGAAAAAACCTTGTGTACACTCTAGAGGACACAGTTTTGATCTAATCTTTATGAAACTTTGTCAGAATGTTTACTTCCATAAACTCTCGGCCAAGTTTGAAAATAGGTCATGTCGGGTCAAAAACTAGGTCACTAGGTCAAATCTTAGAAAAACCTTGTGTAAGCTCTAGAAGGCACAGCTGTGATCCAAAGTTCATGAAACTTTGTCAGAATGTTTATCCTCATAATATGTAGGATAAGTTTGAAACTGGGTCATGTCGGGTCAAAAACTTGGTCACTAGGTCAAATCTTAGAAAAACCTTGTGTACGCTCTAGAAGGCACAGTTTTCATCCCAAGTTCATGAAACTTTGTCAGAATGTTTATCCTCATAATATCTAGGACAAGTTCGAAACTGGGTTACGTCGGGTCAAAAACTAGGTCACTAGGTCAAATCATAGAAAAACCTTGTGTACGCTCTAGAAGGCATAGTTTTGATCCAATCTTCATGAAACTATGTCAGAATGTTTATCTTCATAAACTCTCAGCCAAGTTTGAAAGTAGGTCATGTCGGGGAAAAACTAGGTCACTAGGTCAAATCTTAAAAAAACGTTGTGTACGCTCTAGAAGGCATAGTTTTGATCCAATCTTCATGAAACTATGTCAAAATGTTTATTGTCCATATATCTAACCCCCTATGAAACTGAGTCACGTCGGCTCAAGGCCAAATCTTAGAAAAACTTTGTGTACACCCTAGAGGGCACAGTTTTGATCCAATCTTCATGAAACTCTGTCAGAATGTTTATCTTCATAAACTCTCGGCCAGGTTTGAAAGTAGGTCATGTCGGGGAAAACCTAGGTCACTAGGTCAAATCTTAGAAAAACGTTGTGTAAGCACTAGAAGGCATAGTTTCATCCAATCTTCATGAAACTATGTCAAAATGTTTATTGTCCATATATCTAAGCCCCCTATGAAACTGAGTCACGTCGGCTCAAGGTCAAATCTTAGAAAAACTTTGTGTACACCCTAGAGGGCACAGTTTTGATCCAATCTTCATGAAACTCTGTCAGAATGTTTATCTTAATGAAATCTAGGTAAAGTTTGAAACTGGGTCGTGTCGGGTCAAAAACTTGGTCACTAGGTCAAATATACGAACGACCTTGTATACGCTCCAGAGGGCACAGTTTTGATCCAATCTCAATGAAACTGTGTCAGAATGTTTATTCTTACAATATCCGTCAGAATGTTTATTCTTACAATATCCAGGCCAAGTTTGAAACTGGGTCATGTTGGGTCAAAAACTAGGTCAAATGTTAGTATGGTAAAAACTCTTATAAATCTTCACCAGAGCCAGTGAACTGATTAATGCTCAGGTGAGCGATTCAGGGCCACCATGGCCCTCTTGTTGCTAATTAAAATTATCTGTATAGTATACAAAAATACAAGAAAAAAAAAAAACATCAAAGAAAAAAACACACGAAAAGACAACATACCTATTCAGAACTAAATATTATATGCAGTAGTAGTCATAAGAGTTAGTTTTGTGTTTGTTCTGTCTTCTAGCAGTACTCCTTGATTCAGTGATGTATATTGTAAATTTTCAGGTTATACCATAATGCACCCCTCATTCACTAGGCCAATCAAAACTAACCTACAGCCTATGCACACAGACATCTGGCACTATGAAAATGTTCAGGGCTTTGAGGAGGTCAGAAGTAACATTCTGAGGTAAGAATTAAAATGAGTCGCAACATGACAAAACCAACAATGTGGCATTTGTGCCCAGGGAAATCTCAGATCAGTCTGGGCACCCGCCAAGTCTAATCAAAGTCTTGGCTGTCCGCATGGAGGCAGCTTAGGCCCTTAGCTACCATTTAAGTCCACAGTAAAGATTCTGGTCAGACTGGATGGATGCCCAGACTTAAATGAGTCTTCGTATGGTGCGTGTGCCACTTTGTTGGTTTTGGCGTGTCGCTGCTAAAATATAGGAATAATGAATACTGATGAATTTGTATGTAGTTAATTCCCTTCACCCTTTATGAAAGATCTCTGTAGATTAGAAGAGTTGATGAATGTCACAGATGCTAGAAAGGTACTCAGTGCCTGAAAGAGCCTCCTTGGGAACATGGTTATGACAGTTGGATGGGAAAAAAACAACATTTTTTTTTCTCCATAAAACATGTTTTGAGCCCTCACAGAAGTTGTTTGCCTCAGTAGAAATGGCTGAAAAACACGGAGGTATGCCCACATACCTTAAGATTCCAGATTTGTGCATTCTGCATGTTTTACTATGTTGTGGAATGAATTATTGTAAGTCGGCAATTGACGTCAATGAATATCTTGCTTTTAAAAGGATATGAGCATTAACGTTATCATATAGTTATGTATCTCTGCCAGTCTTCATATCTTTGATTTGAAATATGAAACTAAGAATGTAACAGTAAAACCGAGTGTCTGAAATAGTTTTACATATTCTGGTTTCAGGCGAGCAGAAGGTGAACAGACTATGCTGGTGAAAGAATCAACCAATATATCAGGAGTAGTTCATGTACAACAGATCTTCCATGCTAAATATATCTGGAGAAAGGTAATTTATATTTGGCATCTTACATGTATATCAAAACTAAATAGGATGCAAAAATTGTCATCTAAAGTTCTGGTCACTTCCTCCAGATGTTCAGTTTTGACACAATTTCAGAGACAAGTATTATAACAGAGAAGTTTACATGTAGATGGATTTTCACATTTGTGCATATAATCAAAATAAAACAAAAATATATATACCATCTTTCCTGAAAACAAAATGACCAAGGCAAGGTACCTGCTTTTCCAGTTGTTAACTCAGTAAAACATAGACAGCCATGACAAAGCTTTGTAAATGGTATTAGTCTAGATATGTTCTCTTGAGAATTGGCAATAGGGTCGATCAGTATTAACAGTACTAATAATTAAGAAATTTAAGATATTACTCTGAGCATGTTTTGTAAGCATTTGCATATTCATTGTAGGTGGCCAACACACCATTCATTGTTGTCATCAAGATACTGCAGCAGCAGGACAATATACTGAGGCTGAATAATCACGGTAAGTTACACATACCAGTACCATAGTATTATTATGCAGAAATGTGTGTTCCCAGGGTTGATTTTCTTGTTCAACCACCTCCGCTCAAGTGTTAAGGTCAAATAGTGGTCCTTTTTGTCTCATGCAAAATGCTCTTTTTAGCTCGCCTGAACGAAAGTTCAGGAAGAGCTATTGTTGTCACCCTGGCGTCGGCGTCCGCGTCGGCGTCGGCGTCCGCGTCGGCGTCGGCGTCCGAAATGGATGTTTTGGTTAAAGTTTTTTTATGTGATGGGCAATGCGCTGCAGGCGAGCTATCCTGTACGCGGACAGGTCTTGTTCTGCAATTAGATAGCAAAGAACCAGACAGTTAGTCTGTACATTTCACTAAAAGCATGCAGAAGCTTTACTGTGACACTGCTGATTGGTAGAAACAAATTTTTTGTGATCTTTTCTGCATTATATTGGAATGACATATATGAAACCAAAAAGAAATTACTTGATTGAAAATCAACAAATTAAGTAATTTAATTAGCAATTTAAAGTATATAAGAATAAATATTAACCACTTATATATTAGTATTATAATTTGTTGCAGACTTCTGTCAAGATTTCACAACTCCACTTCCTGTAACACTAACAGCCATGGGCCACAACAAATGTTAAAAACCTCATATTCACAGTTCAAACTTTATCATTTTTTTTGCTGCTTTAGCTTTGTGACAGTTTACTTGAAAATTCTTGATAGTCTAAGGTCTGTTGTGTCAGCCAGATGCTGGAATGGGTCTGCTTATAAGAGAACTGCTTTATTAGCCCAGGTTGGTGTCTACTGGAGACCATGAACTTAAGAAAACACTAAGTCTTGATTAACAGAATTGCATTTTATATTTTCAGTAAGTCTCCCAGAGCTGGTATATCACAGAATTGATGTTCTGCCCACCAAGAAAATGTGTCTACATCTGAAGCAGCTAGCTACTACAGGTGAGTTATCACAGCATTCACATAATGTCAAAATGACCTTGTACTGATGTGGATGAGACTCCCGTCACATCAGTGTCAGTACATGTCATTTCCATGTCCTGCCTGCTGAGATACTGATGCAGGAATAATATCTGGAAAGTGAAATTTTTGTCTTGCCCGCAACTAGTAGGAGTGAAACATTGGTGATACTTTTCCACCAGTGGCAGCAGCATTGGTGGCATAAACTTTGTTTCAAGGTTTCTGGTCAGACTGTGTTTTGTGACAGTGCGCAATCAGGTGAAACAGCATTCCACCGCTTGTTTCCGTGTCGAGGAAAATGTCGAAATTTTGTGACTAGTTAGAAAAATTTAGAAATGACTTAAAAGATGAGGGAAATATCAGGGAATTTGAAAAATTAATGGCCATGGCAGTCTTCAGAAAATATACCTATTCTGCTCAAGGGGAAAAAAAGTACTTTCATGACAGATAATACATGCACAGAATTTTTTATGCTAAAGCTTGTGTGATCTGGCAAGGATGGTATAAGACTGAGTAACACCATTCTAATAAAATTACCAAATTGCATTAAAATGGGAAAAAAGCAGGGTTGAGGCTGTTTCTGTTAAATATGATTTTCAATAAACTGGCCTTTGATAATAAGTTATGTGAAAATAGCACTCAGTAAGAAAGTTTGATAGTAAATCTTCCATGAAATTTTCTTTTGCCCCAGATACTGTATGTTTTTCATATGTTAAATTGATCAGCATATGTCAGAACCAGATTAAATTTTCCAACTTAGTTTTCACCACTTATATGATTGTCACAACTGAAGTATTTTCTGTTTCAGATGTGAGTACAGTATTCCTCTCGGCCAACAGTTTCACCCACCCCTTTGAGTACATCAGTCATGACATCAGTAAACTCATGATACAGAGTTATGTTGCCTACCTCAAGGATGATACAAGACTTATCAACAACCCTGGACTCAAGGTGGGTATCGTATTTTACCATAAGTGCTTGAGCAAAAAGTGCATACAGATCAGACTTCTCCAAAGGAACAGTCTGATCTTGCTCTGTGCAGGTTGCCATGGTTCTATAAAGTCTTACGCTGACAGGACAGATTTTTTTGTTTTGTTTATTGGCAAAGAGACCATTACACATGTAGTTGAAACATCCAAGTAGTTATTGAAAGTATGTTACTTAAATTCAGCACAAATGTTTATTAGGCATAAGAGATGGTCTATCTGGCTGTCTGTGACCTCTTCAACCATATGATACAGAGTTATCCCATAACCCTAAGACGTTACAAGTTTAATCAATAACCCAGCAGTAAAGAGTTGCATCATATTACATAAGATGCAATAAACCACTAAGGTAAAGGTTTCCCATAGCCTAGTAGCAGTAGGGGCATTTGGAGTTAGAGGCCCACTGTATCTTAGGCATATGAAAGGCAGAGCCCATCCCTCTCTTTTCGCTGCCTTATCCTTCTCTGATTCGAAAAAGGTACCCATTACTGCTGGGTATACAGAGAGAGTTTTCCAGTCGTCAGATGGCCAAGCCTGGGTTTGAATTCATGACCTATCTGCGACTTTCTGCACTATAAGCAAATCTCTTTTACCACTCAACCATGGTTCCTCTCACCACGACCTTAGGGGAAAGTTTTGTTGTTTCTAATTTTTGCTATGAAACCTACTGGTTTTATGCAATAGAAAATGTTAGTAATGTTTGATCATATGTGACATCAAGAATGCACAATAAGTCTGAGAAGGAAAAAGAAAGGCAAAGTAACAAGCGAAAAGAAAGTGATTTATAATAACAACAAAAATGATGGGATAAACAATGTCGATCCAGATTAGACTGCATTTTGAAGCTGTCTGATCAGTGTCTGTACTGTTTTATCAATAGTTTTGTACATAGAGGACGTCGTTTCATTTAAATTGAAGATCAAAGAATCCATTACATATACCTTTAGGGCTTAAATATTGGAACATCAAAAACCATTAATTTTCCATTTTGGACTAATGGAAAATTAATGGCTTTAGATATTCCAGCATTTGTGACAGTGTCTGGCATTTTGAGCCTTATGGAGCGAAAATCGGAAATTTTGTTATTTATTAGTGCTTCCAGAATAGATTTTGAGAAGCACAGAGAAATAGCGCTAAGGTTTACTGCAAAAGCAAACGAAATTCACACCCACCCGATACAATTTACACACTAGCTGGATAAACCTTTATAACTCTAGTTTGCGACATCTGTTTTCAAAGATCTATAATACTTAGAGGAGTGTAGATGAAGAAAATTAAACAAGCCGATAGAAATGTTGAATCAATCTTTTCAGGTGACGCTTTGAAATTAATTTCACTGTAGTCAGTGCGCGGAAATACAGTTAACTTTACGTGAAAATTTCATGACGTCACTTTCATTTCACGATTGGTGACGTCGTCGCACCTCGACAAGGCTCAAAATCGCAGGCACTGTCACATTTAATCACTTTATAAATTAGGGTGTGGCTGAAGCTTCAGATATAATGATGCACATGGGTTGTAATCATCTGTAGATGAAAGGTGAGGTCTTTGTTGAAATAGTGTGGACCCAAATTAGACTGCTCAATATGATCAGGTTTGCTGTTGTATTGCCATGTATTCCCTATAAAATATACAGACAGATGACAAATAAGTAGATTAAGGATTAATACAGTTTCTTAATCTGTCAATTCAGGACACTGTTAGAAATGATGTAGCGGCCACAGCAGGTATAAACAAGGTGTGGATGAGAAGATACCAGGTCAGCGAGCTCAATGATTACATCATTAGAAGATTTATAGCGACCCCTAGTGGTGTGTTTAGGACCTTCCCGGGAATACTGTTTGACAAAGCATATGATCCCATCAAACAGCCATGGTAAGTACATGAAGATAGATAGTAATGCCGTTATGATTTTTATCTCCCCTGTAAGAAAGTACAGGGAGCTGTTGCTGACACCCTGACGTCGGCATTGGCATTGATGTGGGTGTCACACTTTAAAGTTTTACAACAAAAGTTTTTTTATGTGATGGGCAGGGCGATGTCAAGCAAGCTATCCTGTAAGCAGAAAGGTCTGTTATTTAGTATCAGACTCCATAGTTTGTGTAATGGTTACATTAACCTAAATATTTGAACAGATTTTCAATCCTGATTCTTGAATCTGATTCATGCTTGGAATGAAAGTTAGTTTAGAGACTGCATAAATATCATTTTGCTGTCAGTGAGATGAAGTGAATGATGATGTGAATGTTCTATCATAATATTGAAAATACAGTTGTCATAAATATGGACATACATGTAGCCTAATTTCCTCAAATTGGCGAGATACCATACTGCTGTTGTAGGTATAACGAATACCACATTTATTTAGTTATTAGGCAAGGCCTTTCCACTTTCAAAATGACCCCCAAATAGGTGAATCAGTCTTGTGCAACTCTGCTATAAGATGGATTTTCCCCTCTCAAAACAATCACAAAAAATCAGGATTCCTCTTACTGATAGATCTGGGACCGTATTCATAAAGCAACTTAAGTCGTTGCTATGCTGTTGCTAAGGGTAAATTTCTATGTTGGAGATTCCCTACAACTATGAAATTTGCTCTGGAGGAACAGTCTTACAATGACTGTTCCTCCAGAGCAAATTTCATAGTTGTAGGGAATCTCCTTTATAGAAATTCAGCCTTAGCAACAGCATAGCAACGACTTAAGTCGTTTTATGAATACGGCCCCTGGATTTTTTGGATTGTTTAGAGGGGGAAGCCCCTGTCATACAGCTGAAGAAATACATGTACATTATACAATTATGATGTGAAACTAATGATATAGTTTTTACAGGTATGAAAGAGCTATGGAATTTCCTGGTCAGGTGTCAATGACAGCACCATATTTGGACATAGGTGGAGCTGGATATATTGTTACTATCAGTCATACCATCTATGAGGGACAGTGAGTAGTTTTGTTTTTCATCCTCACATTGTTAAGTATTTTCGTATACATGTAGGAGCGGCTGTAGCGAAGTGGATAACACTCCAGACTACCGACCCAGGGGTCGCAAGATCGATCCCTAGCTTCTCCAGTCTTTCGGATGAGACTTTAAACCAAGGCCCCGTCTCCATATGACCTCGTTGTTGGTGGGACGTTAAACCCGAGTTCACTCACTCACTCACTCACTCACTCACTCACTCGTATACATGTTTATGTAACTATAAAGGAAATCTAAATTAAGGAGAAGAATTTTCTGGACCTGCAATATTTCTGTTTTTTAGTCATATTGATCTGATCAGTTTATATTTTGTAATGTGAATGGGTACACCACTGTGCTTTTCTGACAGTAAAAGCAACATTTGTGACTTTTTGTTTGCTTCCCTGAAAGACGAAGCCCTTTTAGAATGGTTTAAACACTTAAAGAAAAAAATTTGCTCCTCCTGGAGTGAATTCTTCCATTTAAGAGTTGACTCATATTGAGAAGAGACATTCAACTACTGTTTTGCTGTTTTAAGTGCCAAGTAAAACTTAAAGGATTTGCAAAAGGTAGGGGAGAACTGTACAAAAAATGGACATTCTGGGAAGTAAGTCACAAAGTTTTACATACGACAACATAGTAGTGGAGCTGTAAAATACAGTTTGCAACCATAAAGCCAAAACTTACCTCTCCAAATGACAATTTTCAGTATTGATCCCCATTCTAATGCACTCCTTTAAATTTCTTCTTTGGAAATGTACTGCTTCTCAGCCATACCATGTGCTTTCAACAATATAAAACTAGATGTCAGCCAGTGACATTTTGTATACTGATGTCAGTTTTCCAACAGTGTATCATAGGAAATACTGTTGTTGCAGATTTTTTACCTTATCCAATCAGATGTCGTGTTACATTTATATGTGCATTAGAATATAATATTCGTGCCTTTAATTCCAGGCCCCAATCTCTACACAGTTCCAGTGATAAAGTGATAGCAGTAATGGGAATGGACGTCACTCTGGGCTACTTCTACAAGATGTTGTTGGACAATATACAAGTGTGTAAACAGTCAATGGTCCGATGTTTCCTGCTCAATGACGATGGGTATCTTATAGCTCATCCTTCACTAGTAGAGCCTAATGGTAGAGGTCCCGTTGAAGAGTTGCATATTACACATAAGGTTTGTACCATATTTATTTGGCTATAGGACAGAACAATAACTCCAAATAGCTTAACCAGTCTTGGGTAATTCAGCTGTAAGGTTGTTTTTTCCCTTCCAGGGCCCAGTTGTTCAAACCATGGTTAGCTTAACAAAGTCATTAGGGGAGGATTTGTTAAATCTTACAGTACTAGCAAAACTAATTGCGGTAATGATTTTTGCTGAAAAACAGTAAGAAGCTTTTGCACTGCAAAAGCTTCTTACATTTTTTGCAGCAAAAGATGGTAGCATTTTTACGTAAAATACATGTGAAAATTAAATGTCATGTTAACTTACGACATTGTTAGTTTTGAACAACTGCGCATGAGAATGATCTAAATTTTTGGGTTGGTTTAGTTTGTGGGTAAAAAACTCATATCTTATAACCATATAAATAAAGGTCTCACATTTATCTGTGATGCTTGGCATTTGACACAGTTCTGCAACTTCAAAAGTATTGTGTACAGTGTTATTAGTAAGGTAAAATTGGTGTAAAACTACTAGTTGGATTCATAGCAGAGCTGCGTCGTAGATTTCGATTAGTCTGCGCAAAGTATGCAAAAAATGAAAATAAATAAGTGAATGAAAAGGTAACCAGGAAAGAAAAAAGGCTTCGGATGTTGGGCAAGCTTTTTAAGTGCAGTTAGTGCATTGAGTCTGATACAATTTGATGTACCATGCTTATTCAGCCTTGAGATGGGCTTTTTGTCGCTCTCCAAAAAGAACCCCTTTGTAGATCTATGGTAATAATTCTGCTATGATATTTTTTTCCAAAACAGCCCCAAAATAAATCTAGATTTGTCTTGTAAGGTGGATCTAGATTTTCATCACTGGGTTGTTCGGAGTGGAAAACCCCCCAACATATTTTAGCCAAATAGATATTTAGGTATTTGTGAACTTGGAGATTTCTGCTGAAAGCATGTCATTTGTATGCTGTTCTTACATGCAGCTTGTAAAAATGTATCATTGCAAGCCTTAATGCAGTATTATTTGTAAGAAGGAAGTATATATGAACTTTTGGAAATAATTCGATTCAACAATGTTGCAGGAGCCACTGGTAGCTAATGACATTCTGAATCATCGTCACTTTGTTCATAAACAACTGTGTAACAGATACAATGATAGAACAGTGCAAAGATTCTATAGGGTAAGTGTTGATATTACCAAGGGCTTTCTGTTATAACATACACATACAAGGGCGTAGCTACGTATACGGCAAATACGCAAGTGCGTATTGAAATTTTGTCAAAATTGACAAAATTTCAAAACGCACCTGCAAATTTGCATGCTGAAAATTTATAAATTAGACCAGATTTCAATACCAATTACCAAAGTGGCTGAAATACTAGCTTTCCCTTCAAGAAGTAGAGAATAAAACATGGTTGTGCGTATTATGAAATTGCCCCTAGTTACGCCCCTGACATATGCCTGGTAACTGAAAAAAAAAACTTCGGCAGATTGTTAACCAAAATATACCAGCCGCATTTGACTCATAGCAGCAGAGCTCTAGATAAGAGGGCGTATTTGGTGATAATTAGGGATAATTTTTGTTAATTCTGCATAAAAACATATGTTGTGACCCCTCATCTGAACCGTCTGGACGAGACGGTTCAGATGAGGGGTCACAACATATGGTTTCGATGAGAAATAAGAAAAATTATCCTTAATTATCATCAAATACGCCGTCTTATCTAGAGCTCTGCATAGCAGTCCAAAAATTTGAGCTTTGTAAAAGAGAAACTGATAAAATTCTCATCAAACTCTTCAAAGTGGCCAGACTGATGGGGTTCTCACAAGGCCCTGGATGGAAATTTCAGTTTGCATCATTTCTTTGGCCGTGAAAAGCGGAAGTAAGAAGTTAGTGTTGTTTTTCTGGAGGTAACAACGTAAGAGTTGGTTGGCCGCATAAATTTCTTTTGATTCTTCTCGGTGGGCGGTGTTTATGTGACAATGCATACACAGGTAAGACACAGCTATCTGAGGAATTCTTGTTAAGGCATTATATACCTCTGTGTTTCTCTGCCTTACTTGCAAAGGGGAGCAACATTAATAACTTCCTGTTTGTTTCCTTTGATGATAAAGCCCTTAGAAAATGGAAACTCCTTAAAGGAGCAAATTCTCTCCTTTCAGAGTAAATCCCAATTTAGAAGAGAGGCAAAAATGAAAATGGCAGAGTTGTTTCCCTTGAAAGTGTGCCCATTCACCATACCAAGTCTTTCTCCCTTCTTTTTCCAGTTTAACACCAGTCTTGAAGGTGTGCTTACCAACCTTGTCCATGGTGAACATTGTGCCAGGTACCAGATCACTTTGATACCAGGAACCAATATTTTCCTTGGAATGATCAACCATACATGTGATCTGGCCACAGCCTTCTGTCCTTGCAGTATGGTGAGTTATCAATATTACGCTTATCTCAATTATATCTGAGATATTGCTCAGTCATTTTTCTCAGCAAAATACAGGTATAATATTGAATTTGTTGCTTCTGTGACTATTTTTGTTTAAAGACAAAAATGTCATAGTACTGAATAGGCAAGAAGCGAATCTCTTGAGATCAGTTTAAAATAACGTTCCTTGGAAAGGATGAACCAAACAGATAGGTGTTAATCAAGAATTCATAAAGTTTTTAGTACTCATAAAACCAAGTGTGCTTATATTTTTTTGCTGAAAAAAAAAAAGAGAGAAGCTTTTGCACTTGGCTTTTGCTCTGCAAAAGCTCACATTTTTAGCTTGCCGCTACGAATGTACAAGAAGAGCTATTGCACTACCCCCAGCATTAGCAAATGTTAAAGTTATATGTTAAAGTTTTTAATTTGATGGGCAAGGCGCTGTCAGGCGAGCTATCCTGTACAGTGGAAGGCTTGTTGTGGGGAAAAATGGCATTTTTTTGTGTAAAATATGTTTCAGCATTCAACTTCTCGTTAACAAATGACGTCTTCAATATTGAACAACTGAGCCCAGAATAAGAAGATGAAAATTAGGTTGATACATAACGCTGGTCTGCTTAATACATTATAGCAGCCTCTGGCCACATACTTTCGTTTCTCCTTCCGCTGATTCAAGAAGGGCAGTTGTCAGTTACTGGCGAAAGTATGTGCACTTAGTACTGGTTAACCGCTTAGGAGGTCTAAGCCTGCCCAGGAATAGTGTGGTTAGGTTAACTGACCGTCCCGACTTGACCTTAGTTGTTTACCGTGGACGTTAAGCATAAAATCAACCAACCAACCAACATTATAGCAGCCACTCTTGCCAGTTTCATTCATACATTTATGTACATGAATATATCCTTTCAGCTTGACCGACTATGTCTCAACTGTAATAGAATGGGCCAGGTGGAGTGTGAGTGCCCTTGTGAGTGCCCTCTGGCTATGGACTTCTGTACTGGAGATCTGTTAAAGGGAGAGGACCTGTAAGTCATTTTATTTTCCTGATCTTCTTTTCACTTGGATTTGTTTTCAAGTATAGGAACTGACTTCCTAATCCTTGCTTGTATTTTAAAAAATCCAAATGGAATGTGTGAATATGCAACAAGATTTCCAGGGATAATGAGGATGGAAGCATCCACATGGCCGAATGGTTAGCACTCAGAGCTATGGATCAGTGGGTCATGGATTTGAATGCAACGGATGGCTAGATTCCATCTGAACCCTTAAGGGTGTGTCATTGCACAGAGTCCTTCATAATCACCCTCCCATCATGCTGATATGACTGAAATACTGTTCAAAAGGACATAAATCTGCGAAATCATCCATTCATTCTCAAAAAAATGACATAGAAATTTGGATTCTTTTGTATATATTTCCTAAATCATGGAATGGAAAGTTTTGTCATATGACTGGGTTTCCATTTAGGTTGAAAAGCCTGTGAATGTTGATAGGCAATATTCTCAAAGTATGATGTACATATTTAAAATTTGGGAAAATAATGTTACAGCTTTTATTGATCGAAGAACCATTAAAGAATTACACATTCAAATTTCATCACTGTTTTTAAGGTGCTTGGGTACACTTTTGGGGGAAGTAACTACCATTTATCTTTTCTGCTTCCCTACTCAAAGGGTACCAGTTCTTAAAGGAAAAAAAATGGCTCTTCGAAGTGCAGATTCTTTCCTTTAAGAGTAGACCCCATTTAGCAAGGGCTGTATCATCAGGAAAAGATAGACTTAGAGCCATGAGGTCTAAGTTATGGATTCATTTTCTTGAGCCTCCTGGGGAATGAGACTTGGACAAGAAAATATTCATATATAATGTTGCTTATGTACGATTTTAGGAATCCTACATGCGCTCGGTATCCTGAAAAAGAGAAGGTGGCGAGAGTTGATCCTGTGATAGCTAGGAACCTTGAACAGTGCTATAAACCAAACTGTGAAGCCAAGGCAACACAGATGTAAGTATGAATGCATTTTCAGCAGACATACAGTTCACATATGACAATGTGCTGGGTAACGTTTAATGAAGAAAGCTGTCTTGGCCTCAGTATTTGCTTTGTTGTCTTTATCAGATGAGATTAGATGGGCTTAATTTAAATGTCCAGTTTGTTCAGGTACTGTATTTATTCCGTTATAAGTTTCAAGTATCTAGATCCATCTATAAGAAGTTGTTCTGGAAGAGAAAAGTGCATCATATAGCAGAATTAAACAAGACAGATCCAGATATTAGGCAGAGCTGTAGATAAGAGGGAGTATTTGATGATAATTAAGGATAATTTTTCTTATTTCTCATCGAAACCATATGTTGTGACCACTCATCTGAACCGTCTCGTCGAGACGTTCAGATGAGGGGTCACAATATATGTTTTTATGCAGAATTAACAAAAATTATCCCTAATTATCACCAAGTACTTCCTCTTATCTGGATCTCTGTTAGAGGTTATTCTGGAGAGGGGATGGGGGTAAGGAGTGCCCAGTTTAGAGCTGAGTAAATAAGAAAGAACTCAAAATCTTTACTACAGTTACCCTAAATATTGAGAGACTTATTATTGCAGTGTTGAAAAAACATTGTTTAAATCATCCAAGGACCAAGTAGAAGTTCTAATGCAGAAGAAAACAGTTTAGGAATCAGCAACATTTTGTAATATCTCTTATTAGTATTGTTATTTACATTTCTTGTTTTTCCACAGGGATTGTCTTGGTGTAATTGGTTGTGAGTGGTGTCAGGCTGAGCAGGATGGAACTAGGGACAGGGATGGTAAGATCGTACTGCGGCCACTGCGACAACCTTACTGCTCCAGTCAGGTTGCATGTTTTGGTGGTGTCGTTGGAGCACAGACCCCCTATGGGGACAGACCTCAAGGTAAATTAAAATAAACAGTAGTTAGAGCCACGACACAACAAAACAACAAAGTTGCATGTGCGCCCCACAAATAATCAGATCAGCCTGGACATCCACCCAGTATGATCAGAGACTTCGCTGTTGGCATGGAGGTAGCTTTGACCCTTAGGTACACTTTAAGCACACAGCAAAGACTCTGATCCGACTGGGTGGATGCCCAGGCTGATCTGAGTCTTTGCTTGGCACATATGCCACTTTGTTGTTTTTTGTCCTGTCAAAGCTCATTTATTACAGATGAAAAATGTCTACTCCATATTCACACCTTATTGATGCAAATGTAGGATATATGGATTTTAGTGTAAGCAAAAATGGAAACTGTTTTGAATGAAATTTCTATAACAGCATAAATTGTTCCAATTTTCATGTTGCAGGATTATCCCAGCAGGCACATGATGTCGAAGTGACGTCGGATTGACGTTGATGCGACGTGATGTCGCATCGACGTCAGTACGACGTCATTTCGACGTCATGTGCCCGCTGGGATGGCATTTGAATATGTGAATTGTATGAAGAAATTGTAAATCTCAGCTGGCCTATATAAAAGTACAGGAAGAGCTACAGTTGTTGTCTCAGCATCACTTATGCATTTGGATGGATGTTTGGTTAAAGTTTGTTTCAACAAGTCAGTTTAGCAAGCTTTACTACAGCTCTAGCCTGTAATCGAAAATAGTATGCAAATGAGAGAAAACTGGGTATTACCCAGTTTTCTCTCGTTTGCATACTATTGTGTTAAAGACATACGCATGGGAAAGGCGTGAAAAATCCCTCACAGCAGTTTATTGACATTTTGTTAATATTTCAGCTCTACTTGAAACCCCAGAGCAGGAGTCAAGCCGCAGTACACCAGTGGGGCCTGTGGCAGGGGGAATTATGGGCTGTTTTCTGGTTTTGGCTCTCAGCGTGTACTGTTACCGACATAGAATTCACCGGAACTCTCACCAATACATAAGCACGCTACCAGAGAATCAGAATAGGATATCTAATTATTATGAGACAGATGATATTGAGCCAGTAGAGGAACCTGGAAATGGTAAAGTATCTGCTTTAATGTTGTGATTTCAAACATGAAACACAGGGCTTTTTGTGTTACATTGCTTTAATTCCTAAGTTTGAAATTTTGGCAGTTTTATGAGAAACCATAATTATAGGTTTGTGCTATGAAGCACTCCAGTGCTATCAAATTTGTGCGCTTGCAGTTTTTATTCCTGACAAAAAGGTTTTGGGGATATAGTGAGCCTCACATCCATTTGTCTGTCCAGCCTTGAACAATTTTAACATTTTACTGTACTAGTAAATCACATATTTTTCAATATACCAGTTGTAGAAAGAAGAAGCTATGCTGCTTATGGCTTAAAATAAAGTGTAAATATAAGTAAATATAAGAAATTTTAATTTTTGATCTCATTGGATGATGAAGCCAGTGGAGCCAGTCAGGATGTACAGCACTCTTCACAGAATTTTAACCTCTGGCTATATCACCTGATAAACACCAAAAAATAATTCTTAAATGACTTCCCATTTCCACTGGCTAGAAGCAGTAAATAATAATGTATTAGTAACAGAGATGGTTATACTATGATTTTTGTTTATTTGATGTATATGCCATGCTCTTATTCTTGCTCTTCCCTCTTTTTTAGGTCATACCAATTTTGTGCTTTCAACGTTTGAAAATCCTGCAAGTATATCGCCATACAGGGTCAACACAGGGTACAGACGGCCTGCGGGTGGAGACAGTGATCATGGCTACAGTACCATGACACCTCATGAGGACAGTGAACACGCTAGTATTCCGTGTTTAGAACCTTTAATTGTGGGAAAAGACAGATACAAACCGGGTGCTTACCCGATTTCAAAAACTCCTGTTTTACCTCCACCACCCAGTGTGTCAAGTAGGCGGAGTCGAAGCCCGACCCCACCTCAAACAAGACTTTCAATGGCAGCTTATCAGTCTATCCCAGAGCAGGCTATTGACCCCTCACAGACAGTAATACCAGAAAACCCTCATAGTGTTATAGCTAATGTACAGGTGCATATGGTGGACACACATTAGCAATCATGTGACTTCTATTTATAGTGCAAATTTATTTATAGCAATGGAAGGATAGATTTGAAAATGAGGCATTATGTGCCTTATGTTTCCAGAAAAGGAATGTTTTTCAGAAAAGAGTGATTTGATAGTGATGGTTCTGCACTGTTAGACTGGGTACAGATCTAGATGCAATGAAAAAGGGTCTGCACATATGTATGAAACAGTGCTAATAGAAAAAGGAAGGGAGTCTCAAGCCAAAGAAACTAGACGATGAGTGTCTTAAACCAAAGTAACAGTTAAATGAAACACCTGGAGTCTTTAGAACACTGTTATGACAATTTGGATACAAGATAATGTGATAAGGCATGGCAAGCTATCTGTTTGTAAGGAGCTTTATAACAGGGTACATCATTGTATTCCAGGGACCTTAGCATTTGATTCCTATGGAGTATATCTGAGAAGTGTGGCCCAGGTCTCATTAAAAGTTCTGTGATTCATACTAAAAGTACTTGTAAAAGATATTTATAGGAATTTATATTGGAAGCTACCTGACAAAAAGACCACATTCATTAAAGGCCAGCTCTGGAGAAAATGAGTACTTGATGACAATGTAGGGATAATAGTTTAAATTACCTGTCATGGCCTCGGTGACAGGTCTCTAGCTTGGAGAATACTTGATGATAGCTCTTCAATATCTTCCTTAGTTTGATATAAAAACCATACTATGGCGCCTCTGTAAAGTTGGTTCAATAAGGCATTTCTATTGAGGGCCCACAACATTTGTTCTTAATGGAAAAGTACAGAAATTACCTTAGAAATACAGGTACCATCAAATACTCCACCTAACTAAAGCTTTTGGTAAAAATCTAGGTGGACCAAACATGCTGGCTATATACTGAATTTACAAGTAGCTGGGCTTCGATTTATTCATTGCAATAATTTACAAAGCAATAATAAGAATGAAGATAGTGCTTACAGTATATGGTATTCTGACAGTGCTTTAATATGGCGGGTATGTTACATGAGCGTAGTGACAGAGGTGAAATTGTTTTTCAGTGCTCCAGATAAGACGGGGTAACAGGGATAATGTAGAGATAATTTTCTCTTTTTTTTCCATTAAAACATAAATTGTGACCCGTCATTAGAATCGTCTCGCCGAGACGGTTCTAATGAGGGTTCACAATGTATGTTTTTGTTGAGAAATAATAAAATTTTTGGTGAATTATCCCTGTTACCCCATCTTATCTGGAGCTCTGGAAACTTTATGCAATAATTGATAGAAACTGTATTGTGTTAAATGATACAGACTGGTTTACCAAGATAGTGCTAAATTCAAGTAATGTTAAGGTGAATGGGTATACTTTCAGGGGAAAGAACTCTGCCATTTTAATTTTGCTTCCCTTTTCAGTGTGTGTGTGTGGGGGGGGTCAATTCTTAAAGGAAAGAATTTGCTCCTCTAGGCGCAAATTCTTCCATTTAAAAGTAGACCCCATTTTGAAAGTGTTTCATTGCCCTGGGAAGCAAACAATGAACCACAAGAGTTGTTTCCCTTTGTAAAAATGACAAAAAATAAGGAGGTATACCCATACACCTTAATATTTAATATTATCAGGAGCTCGAATATTATAATTGGGCCATGACACAAGGAAACCAATAAAAGGTGAGGTGCCCCTAGCGAAGCCTCATATCAGCCTGGGCATCAGCACAGTCTGATCAGAGTCTCCGCTGTGCACTTAAAGGGTAGCTAAGGATCTAAGCTACATCCATTCGGGCAGCGAGGACTCTGAGCAGAGTCTCCGCTGTGCACTTAAAGGGTAGCTAAGGATCTAAGCTACATCCATTCGGGCAGCGAGGACTCTGATCAGACTGGATGGATGCCCAGGCTGATCTGAGTCATTGTTGGGCACACATGCCACTTTGTTGATTTTGTCGTGTCACAGCTGATGATGTGTTGGCTGGAATTGTACTTGAAATGATTTATTTGTCAAATTGTTTTACAGGTTATGTCTGTCTGTGTATGTTATTATTTATAAAAATCATAATGTAAATACTTCTCTTTAGAAAGGGTTTGTTCCGTTAAGATTAAGTACATGTTTATGATTTGTCTCAGAAATGTCATTTTTATAGTTTATGTACATTACCATATATTTGAATTGCCAGTAGGTGTTAGAATAGTGAAAAAGAAGGGTATCAAAATGTTAAATGTATTGAAACTCTGGTCAGCACAGCATTCTTCTGTATGACTAACCTTTTTGGGCATTTAAACTATTTTGACCGAAACATTACAGTCAGATGGTTGTATATCAGTTAACAAACATTTTTTACATTATTAACTTCAGTGGCTCTGAGCTCTGATGACTCGTTAACCCTGCCTGAGTAGAACTTGTTCCAGGGTTCCTAGAGGTCACTTAATATAAAAAAAAAATAACCCTGGATGGCTAGAACTACCCTTGGCTTAAACAAATCTTTATGGTCCCAAGCCTGCTCAAGCCATTGAAGATCTACTGTATACATGTATTGAATAAGTGACTTCTTTTAAAGTCCAGATCAGTCATGTGCTGATCAACATATAAACCAAACCTTGAGGTACAATTTGTGTGAAATAATTCAGTCATCTTCATTTTATATGGAAATCAGGGTTTTGCTATGTTTTATAAATGTCCACATAGAACATTTAAGGTAAATGGGTACACATTCAGGGCAAGCAACTCTGCCATTTTTATTTTTGCCTCCCGAATAAATAGGGATCAACTCTTAAAGGAAAGAATCTGCTCATATAGGAGCAGATTCTCGTCTTTAAGAGGGGACCCCTTTATTGAAGGTGTTTTCTTGCCCTGAGAAGCAAATATAAAGTTGCAAAACATAGTGAAAATAAAGAATTAAATGACTTTAGAATAATTAATTGTTTGAGAAAATCTGAAGTTTCTGTTGAAAGAATTTCAATTTGTAAAATCTTTGAAAATGGGCGGAGCATGGCATACAATGTTTGCCATGTTCCGTAACCACTGACCTCATATATCTGTTACCATAGCAACTGAGAGTTCATATTGATGTGTGACGTCATCAAGACGTCATTCTGTCAAGGTACTAAGCACAACAGTTGGTGATGCCATGGTTGCTGTGGTAGCAGATCTATGATGTCATCTCACTTGTTACTGGAGAGGAGCATGGCATACAATGTATGCCATGCTCCTCATGAGTTATAATTGAGATGCCACCTGCCATTCGTACAATTGAAAAGTGCGATTTTCTTAAACCCATAATTCATTCTCAAATTATTTAATTCTCTGTTAATAGCAGAAAAACATGGAGCTGTACCCATATGCCTTAAACCAGTACACTGTTTTGTGGTCATTTCATGATATTAAAATTTTGTTGGTATTTATTTGTACATAATTGGATAAAGTAAGGGACCCTTGTTATGTGTTAAACTTTCAACATGACAAAATGGCTTAATATGATACACTTGTTTATAAGATCTCAGGAGTCATTGTAACAATTTTCATGCACAATTAAGGTGTATGAATGCAGATACACATTTGGCAGCCATGTTTTCAAGGGAGACAATTATAATTAAATCTGTCATTGTTATTTCTGCCGCCCTTCTTTAAGGGTGACAGCTCTTAGAGGAAAGAATTCTTCCAGCAGAAGCAAATTTCTTCTAATAGTAGATCCCATTTTTAAAGGGCTGCATTATCCACAAATGCAAACAGGAAGTCATGAAAGTTGTTTCCCTTTGTAAAAATGACAGAAAAACATGGAGATGCACCGTACACCTTAAACATTTCATCAAGTTCCATTTTCAGTTTGGTATAACAGTTTTCAAATTGTCATACTTTAATATTTTACATGTTGCTTCTACCTTCACTGTGAATCTTTTAAGCTTAGAACAAAAGAATATTTAGCAACAGATTTTGGGGCATTGAGAAGCTTGTGCCAGGAAATGCTTAGCTAATTTCATCCCATGACTTTAAGGAATTTCGGAAATGGCTTCCTCCATAACCTATCATATATATTTTTTTTTTTTTTTTTTTTTGTTAATGAAGGAGCTAGCTTCTGGTATAATAGGCAGCAGGCTGTTTAATTTCTTTTCCTATTTGCCTTCTTCAGACAAAATGATAATGTTTGGATCTGAGAATTTAATTCACATGGTGCTAATTTCTTTCTTTACTGCTGATTTCTAGAGTTATGACTGGAACACATGGCTAGTGACTGTTGTCATAACAATATGGTAATTCTGTTTCTGTGTATCTTTTATGCAAGAAATGTGAAGAATATTTGTTGTTCTGAATACATGGTAAATTAATACCATGTAAGTCTTATGCAAGAAACTGGGAATATGCATGTATGTTTAGCCTAGTAAGATCACAGGGTATAATCGATTCTGCCAATTTTCGCTTCCTGCAGAGACTGTCCGTCATATTGGCTTCCGCCGAGACTGTCCGCGAACTCTTGCTTCCTGCAGAGACTACTGTCCTCGTAAAATGGCTTCCTGCCGAGACTGTCCGCGTGAATCTGCTTCCTGTCGAGAGCCTCGGCAGGAAGCAGAATCACGCGGACGGTCTCGGCAGGAAGCCATTTATCATGTACAGAAGTCTCGGCAGGAAGCAAAAGATCGCAGACAGTCTCGGCAGAAGCCAAATGTGATGTACAGTCCCTGCAGGAAGCGAAAATTGGCGGAATCGATTATACCCTGTGAAGATGGTTACATTTGCCTCAGCTTATTAGATTTTGGGTTGTATGGAGCTGTTGCTATGGTAACTTATTGCTATAGTAACTGTGTCACCAAGATTATTTAGTGGCTTAGGGTGACCTTTAAATGGTAGCACTCTAACTTGACAGATTGTACGCCCTCATCATGGGGAACAACTCTGTCACAAAAGAATTTGTTTCCATGGTGAATGAATACATCTGACCTGGGGGCTACTGGTAAAGGAAAGAATTTGATCCCCATTGGGTGCAAATTATTGTTTCCTTGAAGAGTTTCCCAAATGAGAAGGGGGGCAAACACTTTCAGGTTAGAGTGCTGTCCCCTGGAAGTGAATCTTTTTTTTTCAATAAAAGGCCATAAAGTCCCTGTTTTAGTTTAAATTAATGGGTTAATTGTCATGTTCATTATGTGAGCCGCGACACGAGAAAACCAACAAAGTGGCATGTGCGCCCAGCAAAGACGCAGATCAGCCTGGGCATCTGCCCAAGCCAATCAGATTCTTCACTTAGCGCTTAAAGAGTAGCTAAGCTACCTCCATGTGGACAGCAAAGACTCTGATCAGCTTGGGCAGATGTCCAGGCTGATCTGAGTGCGCTGGGGGCACAACCACATTGTTGGTTTTCTCGCAGTTGGTTTTCTCGCATCGCGGCTCAATTGTTATGTTCAGGGATCAGAAAGTTCCCATACTATTACCTCATTTTTGTCTTATTTTACTTGCAAGAAAATTTTGATTAAACTGGTCATCACAAACATCATCTGTTGCTAGGATACACCATCATCTGTTCCTAGGATACACTCTGTAACTGTTGCCTGGATACTTTTGTTTGGGTACATCGTCCGTCTGTCATTGGGGATTTACGATATTTTGTTACAAAATTATTCCTCCGTCATTTGGAGCCTCAGCTACCCTATGGCCGAGGAACTGCTGGGGAAAGTGAGGCTTAAGGTTTTGCTTTAACTTTAGGATTGTCGCGTCAGTACCATGCATGGGCAAGCTTTTGAGAAGTTTTGCTGGGATACTGATAGTGATGTCAACTGTTGAATATAGACCACTGGCGCAGAGGTTTTCAACAGGGATTTGATCAAATTTTTTGTCATCTATAAAGGCAATACCATTTCACGAGGAAGACAGATCGTTTTGGCTGCATGAACAAATATGTCCATCACCTATGTGAATCGTAGGCCCAGATTAACCTTCAGATGGATGCAGTATGAGTAGCAATTTGTTTTGGTTATTCAAAACTGAAACAATATTCCAAACATTTATATGTACAAAGAAAGAGAAAAATATCATCCTCATCTAATGTTCTTATAATTTTCTTGCAAGTAGCATATGTATATTTTATATGATTGCTGTTTATGTGTGCTTGACTGTTTATACACCACTTGTAAATACATGTCATTCATAGAATTGTACATAAGTGAGAGAACATTAGAGCTGCAAGTAATATGGAATTTTGGATGATTTTGGAGTCATTTTTCTTATTTCTCCATAAAAACATATATTGTGACCCCTCATTAGAACTGCCTCATTGAGGCAGTTCTAATGAGGGGCCACAGTATATGTTTTCTTGGAGAATTAATAGAAATTTTCTTAGAATTATCATCAAAATTTCAGCTTAATTGCAGCTCTGATATTTTACTGTTTTATCATTATATCATTTTATCGATAGTTTTAAAATAGCTCCATACAAAGGATCATAATGTTTCTCTCTATGTCAGTAGAGAGCTGTATGGCAATATCTTTTTACATATAACTTTAAGAAAAAGATGTTATATCTTTGCTGTTTGGGAAAACCGTTAACAGTTTTGCTGCCAGCTCTCTCAAAAATAAATAAAATAATAAATAAATAAATAAAAAATACGAAATACGGTGCCACACATTTTAACGTTAAGTCTTTGATATAAGAGATTCAGCTTACAGATATAAAAAAAAAAATATCCGCTATATATCAAAATACTGCCTATGACTTTATTCTAGGTTGGCTTTTCGCAGAACTTAGTTATATTAAAAATACTACTATTGGTTTTATGTAAATTTTAAGAACAAAATGTTTTTATAAAAATACTTGAACACCACAGATTGAGATCTTCTGGTGAGGAATAGTCTAAGTGCCAATTTCAAGTTGCCTTTAAATCACCATTTGTGGTTTAAACCATGAATTATCCCATAGACCATAATGCAAAATAAATCTTTTTCAGAGAATACTGAGATTTTAAGATGACGTGAATAACGGAATTGACTGCTCTGTTTCAAACTTTTCACATTCAGTATTTTTGAAGAAAACAAACAACTGAAAAAAAAGAAACATATATTCTGAGTGTAGATGTAGATACTCATGATGATTTTCAAGAACACTATATTTAATCCGCGACATGTGAAAGCCAACAAAGAGGTTGCGCGCCCATTGCAGACTCAAATCAGCCTGGCCATCCACCCAGTCTGATAAGACTTTGTTTAGTGCTTAAAGGGTAGCTTAGGGTCTAAGCTACCTTCATGTGGACAGGGAAGACTGATAAGACTGGGCGGATGCCCAGGCTGATCTGAGTCTGCGCTGGGCGCACAACCACATTATTGGTTTTGTCGTGTCGCAGCTCATTTTTTTAACAGATCAAACTTGACTACAAGTAATTTAAGTTTCATTTTTACAGCAGTCCTGGAGACTAGTTTTATAATTTGGGATTTGATAGAGCTACTAATGACTGCTTTTACATGCACAAACTAGCAAACTGATAATCCTAAGATTTGTTGCCAAAAGATAATAATTTATGGTATTTAATTTTTACCCATTTTAAGCTGTCTTCAAAAACTATATTATTAACAATTAGGTTCTTTTTATAATACTTAAACGTTTTAGACCATATTTTACAAAGTATTGGTTAGAGCTCTTTTGAGGTAGTAATTTACTTGTACAGCGAGGCCCAAGTAACTTTTATACCCAGGTCCAATTTTTGGGGGATCTGTCTGTTTCATGCTTTTTCAAATTCTGCTGATACCATTAAGGCCATAACATGTTAAGGTGAATGGGTACACTTTAAGGGGAAGAAACTCAGTCATTATCATTTTTGCTTTCCCTTTCAATGGGAGTCAGCTCTTAAAGGAAAGAATTTGCTCCTAGAGAGGAGCAAATTCATTTCTTTTAGAGTAAATCCCACAGTGGAAGACCTTTGTTGTCAGAAGGAAGTAGACTTGAGGACATGAGTTGTTCCCCTTTGTAGAAATGGCAGAAAAACTTGTAAGTGTACCCATACACCTTAATGCTTAATAATCCGTTATTCCATATTGTGAACGTCAGAAACTCAGACCAGTCTGGCTAGAGTCTTCATTTTGTGCAGATGTGTATAAAAGAAAAGACCCCCCCCCCCCCCCCTTTACAAGTTTGGGGAGACACATAGGCTGGAAGAGTCTTTGCATCGCATCCAATATTGTCCAAAGAACCTCGAAATTTATCACAACTCATAAATGCATCTTAAAATTTTGTCAGATTGTGAGTTCAGTTGATAGATGTCAATGCAAACATGTTCATCTATAAAATCTAACTTGTTCAGTTTATATGTAAAATAAAGATACATAAATGATGTATGAAGTTGTATTATATTCCAGTTAAAAAAATAGCTATCAGAAATGACAAATCCCCCTGACCGAAGGCAGCCTCGGGCTTTGTATTGTCCGTTTGCTCCCAAGTGCAAACAAGGTTTTGCTTATTTTCTCGAAAATGATGAAAGTTCCATCAAATGTCCTAATGATTCCTATAACTTTACATAACAGAATACAAACAAGGGCTTCGCAAGCGGCGCATAATACGCCCATTTTAATGTCATAAAGGAGTTACAGAATGAACTAGACTGTTTACAAAAGGATAGACCGGCAGACAAACAGGGGAAACCACTCTATAATTAATGATTGCAACATTATTTAACACATCAAATACTATTAGTATACCAAAAATCAGCTTCCAAGGGGAAGTGGCTCTTAAGTTGAGTAATGCCAGTCAAACAAGGGTGATAATTCATAAACAAAATATACTAGCTATACCATTCTTGGTTCTAATACATTCCCTTGACAATATACACATCACCATCAAGTTGTGTTAGAATATTCTAAACGGTTAATTTAAGGACATTTATGCAAGGACAGATAATTCAGTAAGTAAGCCAGAGTTGTGGTTCTTGCTCAAGATACATTTACCCATTATTATACACATTCCTACAAAGTTTCATTCTAATATTTCAAAAGGTTAAGAAGATATGGACTGAATGGAAAATCCTAAAAATACTATTCAAAGGGAGGTTACTCCAAAATTAAGAAATGGGGAGCAACCATTCTTATATGTGACACATCATCTTATGATCATGCACATTGCTTTAAAGTTTCATCATGATATTCCAAACAGTTACCGAGTTAAGGGATGCACAAGATAAGTATACACAGTCTAAAAATAGTCTAAAAGAACTAGTAAAAGGGATGTAACTCTGAAACAAAGAAAGGGAGAGCAACCATTGTTATGCGCGACACATCGTTGGGGTGAGTGAGTGAGTGAACTCGGGTTTAACGTCCCACCAACAACGAGGTCATATGGAGACAGGACCTCGGTTTAAAGTCTCATCTGAAAGACCGGAGAAGCGGGGGTTCGAACTTGCGATCCCTGGATTGGTAGTCTGGAGTGTTATCCACTACACTACAGCCGCTCCTCACATCGTTGGGACTTCATAAACATTGCTATGAAGTTTTATGAAGATATCCCAAACATTTATCTAGTTATGGCGCGTACAAGACCTGCAGGGTAAAAAAACAATCAAAGGGGCATAACTTGAAAACTAAGGAAGGGGAAGCAACCATTCTTACACGCGACACGCTCCCCCTACCTAATACATATGCCTATAAAATTTCATGAAGATATCCCAAAATGTTACTGAGTTATGGCGTGTACAAGAATGTTTATGGACGGACAGACGGACGGACAGCCCCACAACATAATACGTCCGTTTTTTCAAAACGGGCGTATAAAAAATCCAAATTTTTGGATGCTTTTTGTCGCACCTGCTTTAGCAAGGTGCGATATAGGAGTTCACTTTTCCGTCCGTCCGTCAGTCATTCCGTTCGTCCGTACGTCTGTCCGTCCGTCCGTACGTCAACAATTACGTCGACCCTAGTGTTTAAGTCTATTTCTCGCAAACTATGATACCTACAATCATCAAACCTGGCATAAAGCTTCTTCTTAGAATGTTCTCGAGGGTTTTTGCTCTTATTTTCACCCCTGACCTATAATTTATGCGCTACTGACTTTGTAAAACAGTCTGTCAACAATTACGTCGACCCTAGCGTCGACCCTAGCATTTAAGTCCATTTCTCGCTAACTATGATACCGACAATCATCAAACCTGGCATAAAGGTTCTTCTTAGAATGTTCTCGAGGACTGTTGCTCTTATTTTTACCCTTGACCTATGTTTCATGCTCTGCTGACTTCGTAAAATGGTCCCTCAACAATTACGTCGACCCTAGCTATTAAGTCCATTTCTCGCAAACTATGATACCTAGAATCATCAAACCTGGCATCAAGCTTCTTCTAAGAATGTTCTCGAGGGCTGTTGCTCTTTTTTTACTTTGACCTATATTTCAGGCTCTGCTGCATTTGAAAAATTTGATATTCAAAATTATGTCGACTCTAGTGTGTAAGTCCATTTCTCACGAACTATGATAACTAGAATCATCACACCTTGCATCAAGTTTCTTCATAGAATGTTTTCAAGGGCTGTTGCAATTAATTTACCCTTGACATATATTTAACGCTCTGCTGACTTTGCAAAATTTTACACCCAAAATTATGTCAGTCCTAGCGTTTTAGTCCTTTTGTCTGAAAGTATGATACCTGTAGTCATCACACCTGGCATAAAGTTTTTTCTTAGAACGTTCATGAGAGATGTTGCAATTATTCCTACTCTTGGCCTATATTCTATGCTCTTCTGACTCAGTAAAATATTACATCGAAAATTGTGTGGACCCTAGCATTTTTTGTCCATTTCTCATACAAATTCTTTTAACTAAAGTCTTTACTACTGTGGAAGCCCAATCCAGGTGCGACATAGCATTCCGCGGAATTCATGTGTATAATTAGTTGAAGTTTTATTCTGAATCCATTTTAAAATGGATTCAGGATAAAACTTCAATTAATTATGCAAATTTTGTTCAAGGGATAGCTACACTGGTCACATGCTCTAATACATAGAACTATACAGGAATTCCAACAGCCAACTTTTACTCCCTTGTAATTAAGAGGTGAAAATGACATATTTTAGGTCCTTTTTGAATAGAAACTTTTTATGCAAAACCTCACATTTCTACAAAATTATGATTTTGTTACATATAGGATGAAAATTAAGAATGAGCAATTCAAAAATTTTCTACTTCTCACCAATTTGGAGAATATATTTGGGATGCCGTTTGCATTTGGGAGCAAACGGACTATAAGCAGAGTGCACTTCAAAACATATACGAGTAATATTTGCAATTCCTCTATGATCCATATAGTACATTTAGTACATCTTTCAGGCATGTACACGTATCTACAGTACAGACCACCTCTATTAAGCAAGCAACCTATATTAAGCAAGTGTGTATTCAGTTCCCAATACTGGCAAATACATTGAAATTTACGCGTATTAAGCAAGCACCTGTCTTAAGCCAGCAAGTTTTGAGTGTCCCTTAAGTGCTTGCTTAATACAGATTGGACTGTAGTAGAATTACTGCCCTAGAAAGTTTTCCCATTCAACGCAAGTTATAGAGGCCATGGGATCAAATCTGAAGGGTAGGGTGTTGACTAATAAATGAAGCCCAAGACACAAAACAATTAAAATCTTTGTTATCTCAATGACATCATGATCTTATATGGGAAAAAAATAATGACGAAGTACATGTTAAGGGACTAGCCAAAATAGCACAATATCAACTGTTTCTAGAATGATGAACACAAGAAAAATATCAAATTGGCCTGAACAACCTGTTCAGTTAACATACCAGGGGCGTTCGAAAAGTAATGCAAATGGCCTCATAACTTTGTTTAGGGGAATACTGGGTACAAATGTTATGCATATGCTGAAAACACTACATTTTGTCTTTACAATGATACCAAACGCTGTACACAGACACCTTTCCATATTGACTTACACCCCATTTTATTAGGCCCCGGTCATACCACTGGGCTAATTTCATATGTAAAATTTTTCCAGTGTTGGGCATTTAAGTCAAATATTGTTGCAAATACAAAATTAATGTTTGTCAGTTGCTTGTTTATTGTTGCCTACAATATTCATACAAAAGTTAGAAGGGTGGCAACTGTTATTGATTTATTCCTGGCAAAGCAATGCGCAATTCTTATGACGTGATTGAAATATACGTTAACGTCATTTTTGAAAGCTTGTAGAAGCTTTGTTTTTGGCATTAATTTGAATTTATTGACAGGTTTTTGTTGACCCATGTAAATGCTCTTGCTGACAGGATTTTGAATGCTAATACACTTGTTTTCATTACAAAATCATTTAATTTTAGTAGAAATGGGGCCAGTATGGTACCCAGATTAAAAATAATTTCCGAGATATTTACAGGACAACATTGCCTGGACATTGTCTTTAAGTAGCAAAAAATAAAAACAAATCAAAGACTGCTGATATATAAATTACCGCCTACTAAACTAAAATTCTGCAGTGTCTTTAGGGTATACCTCTTTCAAAGAAGTTAAAAATGCGCCCTATCTAAAAAAATACACCATGTTTGCAGACTTTCCTACGCATATCATAGCTTTATGTCTTTTTGCAATCAGAAGTTCTGTTTTTATGTGAGTTACCGAGAAATGTCATTTGCATTACTTTTCGAACGCCCCTCGTACATGTTATTGAGCCGCGAAATAACAAAACCAACAAAGTTGAATGTGCACCCAGCAAATACTCAAATCCGCCTACGTGGATGCCCAGGCTGATCAGAGTTTTTGCTGGGCGCTTAAGGGGTATAAGCTATATTTACCTCCATGCCCAAAGTTAAGACTGACTGGACTGTGCAGAACCCAGACTGACCTCAGTCTTTGCTGGACACTCATGCCACTTTGTTGGTTTTGTCGTGTCACGGCTGATATGTATTATATTTCTTCTAATAAATGCCCAGGAGATGTTGCAATTCACAAGTTCTATAAATGGCATTTTTTGAGACAAAACTTGGGCAATAAATAAAAACATTTCCTGGTCTAAAACCAATCCTGGTGGAATTGGACCATTTTGTTACTGAAAAAAAAGTGAGTGTATTTATTAGAGAGTGAGCAATCAGAAGAATTATAAAAAGAAATAGAATAAAAGATTTCACTAGACTAAGTTCAGTATGAGCCAGGTCACAAGAGAACCTGCCTTCAGTTATGCAAACTGCATATACTTGCGTTAAACCAAACTGCACACAATCATGGCAGTTTGGTCAGAGCAAACATATTTGGCCAAGATAACAGATTTAATATGGATGGGTATACTTTCAGGGGAACTAATTGTCATTTTCAGTTTTGTGTCCCCTCTGAATGTGGATCAACTCTTAAAGGAAAGAATTTGCTCTGCTAGGAGCAAATTCATTCCTTTAAGAGGTGACTCCATTCTGAAAGGGCTCTGCTATCCAGAAAATTTTAACTAATAAGGGAAGCAAGAATGAACATGGAAGAGTTACTGCCCTTAAAGTACACCCAGTTATCTTAAACAGCATATGAAAGCTTACACATTTTAAGAAATTAGAATTATTGCAAACAATTCTTCATTAATTGTATAGACTGAACAAATATATAGTTTTCCTAACCATCATTCAACAACAATTCCACAGAAATAGATGTCTCGCCTGTCTGTGCACTGTCACTATACAGAACTAAACCAAAAATCTTGACGCAAAGTTTAACCTCTCTGCTACTGACACTGGAAAAGTAATACGCATGTCTCTTCTTATACTTGCAGGTGAGACAAAAACCTTCACTTTCCCAGACACAGATATGCAGATCCGCTCAAGAAATATTAAGCAAAATGGAATGTTTGGATTACATTAAATTTTGTAGAATGACAAAGAATAATGACTGATCATAATAGGTTATCCAAAGTATTAAGCTCATGTAAGCTAAAACTAGTGGTCAGAATGGGCATACAAAAATGTGTATCTGAGTATCAGTAATAATCACATCATATTATGCTTCTTTACAAGTTTTGTTCTATTTCATGCACAAAGCGAAATTCTGTCAATTTTATGACCTGCAACATAACAAAACCAACAAAGTGGCATGTGTGCCCAGCAAAGACTCAGATCAGCCTGGGCATCCTCCCAGTCGGATCAGTCTTTGCTGTCGGCATGGAGCTACCATAGATCTTTAGATGGGTGGTACCCATGCCACTTTATTGGTTTTTGACATGTGGTGGCTCAATAATGTTTGAAAAACATGTCAAAGTACAATTTTAAAACATCATAACCTCATTAAGCTGAATGGGTTCACTTTCATGAGGAGCAACTCTGTCATTTTCATTTTTGCCTTCTCAATAGCGATCAACTACCCTAATGTGATTAAATATTGGGACACCTAAAAAATATTAATTTTCGATTTGGAACATATGGAAAATCAATGGTTTAAATATTGGGACACCTAAAAACTATAAATTTTCCATTTGGAACAAATGTAAAATCAATTGTTTTAGGTGTCCCAATACTAAGCACATCAGGGTATCAGGTTCAAATGGAAAATTAATAGTTTTTAGGTGTACCAATACTTAGCACATTAGGGTATTAACAATAAGAATTGGCTCCTATGGGAAAGAATTTTCTCCTTTAAATGCAAGTTCTTTAAAAAAAATATCTTTTGTTTTCTGCTGTTTTTATTAAAGGGGACAACCTTTAGTGACTTCCTTTTTATTTCCCTACAAAGACCTATCGAACTAGGGTCTACCCCTTGAGGAACAATTTGTTCCTAGAGGATAAATATAAAAGCATCTTAAAAGACTGCGTAATACCCCGCCAAGGGCAATAACTCCATCAGAAGACATCGAGAACTGCCCATTAACAATCCCAACCAAGATCTTCCCATGAGCAATGCACATGCCAAGTTTGGAGAAAATCCGTTAATAAATACTCAAGTTATCGAACGGAAACGAAGTACTCACGGACGGACGGATGGACGTACGACGGACACACGGACAGCCAGCGGGAAAACATAATACCCCGCCACTAACGTGTGGCGGGGTATAATAAGCCTGATAAATGAACATGTATCTGTAAAGCTCCGGGCAAAACAGCTGGAAAAGTTCAAAATCAGTAAGTTGCTTTCATTCCGATTCTATCAAATGCATTGAATGTTGCATAAAAGTGAAATAAAATGTATTTCAATTAAATTAATTATAGGTGCAGAAATCAAACAAAAAATCAACAAAGAAATATAAACTAAGAAAGTGAGAGCTGACATTCTAGTTCATTTAAATCACTCATTGTAAACAAGAGGCCCAAATGGGCCTGATATTGCTCACCTGGCTATTGTGCAAGTACAGGACCATTCTGATACAAAATTGGTAAAATTCCACTGAGAATTTCTCATTTTCACATTTTGCTACTTTTAGTAACAGAGGCCAACTTGCCTGGTCTTTATATATTTAATTTTGAAACACCTCAATGCAAGAATCATTTTGCCACAAATTTCATCAAAATCCATTTAGGGGTTACTGAGATATTGCCAGTCTCATGTTGTGTACTATTTTTAGTAATGGCAGATGGCGGCCATCTTGGATTGCTAAAATGTAAAAAATCGAAAAGCCTTCATGCAAGGACCATATATCAGTCATCCAGAGTCTGACACAAATTTGGTCCAATTCCATTGAGATTTTCTAATTTTCACATTTTTCTATTTTTAGTAACAGAGGCCAACATGACTGGTCTACAGTTAGATATTTTTGAAACATCTCAATGCAAGAATCATTTAGACACAAATTTCATCAAAATCCATTCAGCGGTTACTGAGATATTGTCATTTTCATGTTTTGTGCTATTTTTAGTAACGGCAGATGGCAGCCATCTTGGAATGCCAAAATGCAAAAAATCGAAAAAGCTTAATGAAAGGACCATTCTGACACAAAATTAACCCAATTCCATTGAGATTTTCTAATTTTCACATTTTTCTATTTTTAGTAACAGAGGCCAATATGACTGGTCTACAGTTAGATATTTTTGAAACATCTCAATGCAAGAATCATTTTGACACAAATTTCGTCAAAATCCATTCAGCGGTTACTGAGATATTGTCATTTTCATGTTTTGTGCTATTTTTAGTAACGGCAGATGGCGGCCATCTTGGAATGCCAAATTGCAATTAATCGAAACGACTTCATGCAAGGAACATTCTGACACAATATTGGTCCAATTCCATTCAAGGGTTCTTGAGTAATTGTCATTTTTATGGTTGTTCTATTTTTAGTAACACCAGATGGCGGCCATCTTGGAATGCCAAATTGCAATTAATCGAAACGGCTTCATGCAAGGCACATTCTGACACAAAATTGGTCCAATTCCATTCAAGGGTTCTTGAGTAATTGTCATTTTTATGTTTGTGCTATTTTTAGTAACAGCCCCCATGGTGGCCATCTTGGATAGTCAACTGGCACAAAATTGAAATAATTCCATTCAAGAACCATTTCTGACCAAATCTGGTCAGAATTGGTTGCATTTTCTTTAGATATTGACATTTGAGCAAAATCGGCCTTGTAAACGCTAAGTAGGTCACTGTGACCTAATTCCGCTATAGATTTTTTTTATTTTTACAATTTTCAATACCTTGGTCCCACTTATGTTCCATGCAAACTTTCAACCAAATATACCAAATGGTTCTGGAGAAGAAGTTGATTTTGTTGTTTTTGCTATTTTTAGTAACGGCAGCCATCTTGGATTCTTGACCTGACCCAATTTTACAATTTTGAAACCCTGCAGTCTGGACATGCTCCATGTGAAATTTGAGATCCATGGGTTCAGTGGTTTTAGAGAAGAAGTTGTTTGAAGTTGTTTAAATAGGTCATTTTTTGACATTGGCATTTGAGCAAAATTACATACGTAAACAGAAAGTAGGTCACTGTGACAAAACTCCACTACAGATTTTTTTCATTTTTACAATTTTGAATACCAAGGTTTCACTGATGTTCCATGCCAAAATTCAGACAAATATACCCAGTGGTTCTGGAGAAGAAGTTTATTTTGTTGCTTTTGCTATTTTTAGTAACGGCGGCCATCTTGGATTTTCAACCTGACCCAATTTTACAATTCTGAGACCCTGGAGTCAGGTCATGCTCCATGTGAAATTTGAGAACCATGGGACCAGTAGTTTTACGGAAGAAGATGTTTGAATATTTGTTTTTAGGTGTTGACGGACGACGCACGGACGCACGACGCACGCATTGGTATGACAATAGCTCACTATGGCCCTTCGGGCCCTTCGGGCCAGGTGAGCTAAAAATTAGTCACTCATATACATGTATTCATAATGGCTAGGTCAGTTAACCTCACATTGCAGCTGATTTGGATATACCGGTAACACCGTCTTAGCATGAGCTGTCTTTAAATAGCATAGCTTACCTGAGCATCTTGTTGAAAAAAATAATTAAAATATCCAAGTGTGGACAGAGACTGTAATGGTAACTTGGCACAATCTGAGGGGAAATAACTCTGCCATTTTCATTTTTTGTTTCCCTTTTCAATAGGGATTAATTCTTACGGGAAAGAATTTGCTCCCCTTATTCTTTCTGTTAAGAGTAGACTCTATTCTTAAAAGGATTCATCCTCCAAGGAAACAAACAGGAGTCACAAAATTAGTTCCCCTTGGTAAAAATGGCAAGAATACATGGTGGTGTACCCATACACCCCAAAGTTTAACCGTTCCTAAACCAAGAACAGCATTTGTAACTTACAGCTGAAATACGATATTAATCTGATTAAACTCCGTCCCCAGCATTGCATTTTGTGAAAGGGGGGGGGGGGATTAATTAGAGCCCAAAGTGTAATGATTCAGCTACTGTCAAAATACCTATGATAAGGAATTAAAAGAGATGGATATACTTCCATAGGAAGCAACAGAGATGGGTATACTTCCATAGGAAGCAACAGAGATGGGTATACTTCCATAGGAAGCAACTCTACTATTTTTGCCTCCCTTCTCAGTAGGGGTCTACTCTTTCCTTTGAGTAGACCCAGTTTCGAAGAGCTACCTTATCCAGAGATGCAAACAGGAATTCATGCAAGTTAATTTAACGTTATGTTCGGGAAAGTGGCAGGGGGGATATATTACAGCAGGAGTGTTTATTAGGATTCATACGGTAGGTTGTGGCAAAGGAGAAATTAGTCAATTCATTTTTCTTTGTTAAAATAAGGCTGGGACATTCAATTCAGTATGCCACAGCCACTCAATCTCCACAATCACCAGATTTAACAAAATGACTTAACATGCAACTTTTATTTTAGATCTGAAAAGGCAATGTAGTTCGACCTATTTTATGTTAAAGTTAGTATACTCTTTATACTTTAAATCAATGTATGCATGATTTGCCAATTTTCAAATTCTTCATAAATGTTCTGATTGGACAAATCAACTTATGAAAAAAATCGTTTTACTGATAATTTGTCCACATTCACCCTATGGAAACGGTGACAACGATACCTGGTGAAAACTCGGGGGAGAACTGGTATAAAGTGTAAATTCGGGTGAAGAGCCAGAGAAAATTCGGGATTTATACTGTTTTGAAGGTGTTTATTTTGTTTATTTTCATTTTACAGCAAAAGCATAACTAACTCCTGCGGAATTTTAGAATTCGGGCACTTGCAGGAGCTGTAGATGTTCTTTATTCATTTCTTGATAGCAAAAGTTTGTTGAAAATATCTCCTGCGTTCTCGCCACAGTGCGCCCCATTTTACAGGTAAACATTCTCTGGCGCCTTGCTGAACTAATTTTGTTAATTGTTCCACGAGTACTTAATGACTGGATCAAAATAACTCTGCGTTTTGATAGAGTTAGAGAGGCTTTGTAAGCCCCTTATCATCGACAGGGAGCAAATTGTTAAAAACAATGAGATAACCGAGTTTCACGCTCGTGTATAATGATATGGTGAATTAACGGACAGGTGAAGTAGATCATCGGACAGCAACCAAATTTCTGCCAGTATGCAAAAGAAGTTTTACTCCGACTACTTCTGTTTTCCAGTTTGCAATGAATTCTAATCATTAAAATATTAATTCTCGCTACCTTTCTATTGGCCTCCGTCATTTTTCATCGCAATCTACGTCATGAACTCTGACAGAAAAGGCTCTGTGAAGTAAATGGGGACGTAGACATGCTTTTTGCAAGCATGCGAACGTCCGCTGCCAATATGAGTAGTCTTCGGGACTAAAAAAACACAGCTTTCTCGAATGTAAGTCTGTGAAAAAATATTGTGAAAGGGAAAGAAAACCCTTCCCATAGCTTTGCTGATGAAGATAACATATTAAAATGAATAACTGAATATTTCATGTCATTTTTTGTGTGTGTTTAAAATCTTCTGTTATTAAAGATCGTTTCCTGAAAACATCTGGTTTCTTCTTCTCTTTAAAAGACTCGTATATTTTACTATAAAATAACTGGCAAATGGCGGCCTGTCCATTTACCCTTATTTTTTGCGGGTGCTTGAAAATATTTTCTTGAATTTGATCGAATATGGTACATGTAGGTACTGTTTTGGATACACAGCCAAAATATAGCTGACTCGCTTCGCTGAGTCCATGCATGACCGGTAATGAAATGTGCAACACTGGTCACGCCCCCCCTCCACCAACCCCTGCTTCAGCGGAACATTTTTTTCCAACAGTTGGTTGATTTCGAGATCCGAAAACAAAAGGAAAGTGCTTCAGATGTACATTACGGTATATTTTGAACTGCTAGCCGGTCTTTCCAGTCGGATTTTTTCTACATGTATTTATTTGGCTGACTGCAACTGGAATAACATGTGACCATACTGAGAATTTTCACGCATATATTCCATACAACGAACAAGCCATACCCAGTTTAGTCAGTGTCTTGGAAAACACTGATCACGGTCGATACATGTATGTCGGCTTATAAATTTCTCAGGGTCTAAAAACTTCCGTTCAAAAGGGAAAACTGTAATAAGACCACCAAAACGCTGTTTGTACGTGCCCTCTCCACGTGATTGTGACGCCAAAATGAGTGAGTGAGTAGGCTCACATGTTTAAATTTCTATGGACATACGAAGATGGGACTTCGGTTTAAGACCTCATCCGAAAGACCAGGAAGGGGTGTGTTTGTGTGTGTGTGTGGGGGGGGGGGTGCTGATTGGTCTCGTAATGCATGTAACAGAAGGCATAAGAAACAATGGACACAGATCAGACTGCGCTTTCAAAGTCATGCTGGTTCGAATAAAGCAAGGAATGGTTAAGTCAAAAGTGAAATGGGGCTGATCATTTTTCTCAGTTGTTCAGGTTGATTGGAACATCTGATGTTCGCAAAGGCAACAAGAGCCAAATGCCCCTTTTCTCATGCGGTCTCTCATATTTATACGGTACATGTAAATCCCTTTATCGTTTTGGACAAACTGAATATTTTACAGCCACTGTATTATGACACCATTTTTGTCAAGAGTTTTGCCTTATACACAATCCAGGGTGGTATTACTTAAATTTCTAAAGCAAGGACCCTGCAAATCCATTTTAATGACACTAAGTAAACATATAAATTGGTTTTCACGGTTAAACGGTTTAACAACGCCTTTTATACAAAATGACCAGAATATAATTCGCAGATGCTAGTTTGATTTGGAGATGTTAACATCTTTCAGCGTCGCTAAAACTGCCTTATACCATATCAGTTATTGAAAACAAAAAGCGATATGATTCTTTTTATCTGAATCGCTTTTTGTACATTTTGCAGACTGAGGTATAAGTCAGTTTTTGTCTTCTGATATTATTTAGTGCATACTGTGGATATAAAAGGAACTCTGAATTAAGTGGTCTGCAGATATTGCCCTGTACAGGTATTTTTTTCTTTCTCTAATATTTTTGAGGACGATCCAGGCAGCTACTCGAGAATAAAATGAACTCCAGACTATGGTCAAGAATCGGAAACTAAGGTGGTTTGGCCATGTCTCAAGGTCTTCTGGTTTAGCAAAGGCGATTCTACAGAGCACAGTGAAAGAAAAAAGAAGAGGTATACAGAAGAAGAGGGTGGGAAGACAATATTAAAAAGAGGACAGGAATGGACTTTGCGAGCGCAACTAGGGCAGCTGAAAACAGGATAAGATGAAAAGGGACCGTTTGGAAGTCATCTGTGGTGCCCCAACGACATTGTAAGTATATTGGATAGAATGGAAAGAATATTTTCGCGACGATGTCAAAGCAACGATGTAGTGGACAGGAATGAACTTTGCCAGGGCAACTAGGGCAGCTGAAAACAGGACAAGGTGGAAAGGGACCATTTGGAAGTCATCTGTGGTGCCCCAACGACCTTGTAAGTTTATGGGATAGAATAGACTAGAATAATTTCGCGACGATGTCAAAGCAACGATGCACACCATGCGACACTACCACGTGGCACCAATACCGAACTGTCAAAACATGCGACGTCACATGAATCAGAAGGCAATATCCGCTCGTACACCCAAAAACAGACCCGTTCAACGCAAGCCATTATAAGAGCCACGGACGTCTGTCTCGCAGTAAAACCCGTTTCCCAATCCCTACAACGCCCCATTCCAGGTTTAAGCACAAGACCGGCAGAGGTGCGCACGAGGTCATTCCCAGAAGGGCAATACCGATCACCCCACGACCGACGAGGATCAGATCCCACATCCGAGTCTGGGCTGAGATGCGCCAATACCGCTTGAAGATACATACCTAACATGCGACGATGTCCCATCGACCTTGACATGACGTTTCAGTGATGTTGATACGACGTCGCTACGACCAACAGAAATTAGCTTGAAAATTACATGGCGAACCGAGACGCAACCACAGAATAAGCTGGTGAATAGACCAAAACAGACATCTGTTTCACCCCACACATCCTAATACCCTTGAGAGGCGCCTTGGTCGAGTGGTAAGAGTGACTCAGTTATGGTGCAGAAAGTCGCTGGAAGGTCGTGAGTTCGCGACTCACCGTCGCCATCCGATGACTGGAAAACTCTCTCTGTCAGCCCAGCAGTAAATGGGTACCTTTTTCAAATCAGGGAAGGATAAGGCAGCGAAAGGAGAGAGATGGGATCCGCCTTTCATTGGGATCCGCCTTTCATCAGCTGTTCCCAAGATACAGTGAGCCTCTAAACCCTCACTGCCCATGTGGCTATTAGGCTATGGGAAACCTTTACCTACCCTAATACAAACATATACGAACAGCACGCGACACGACACGAGCCGCCCAATTATGTCTTAGAAGCTCACACACTCCACACCCGTCAGCATATCCGACCGGCAAGGCCCTAAAACTGGTACTCATCGTATAGTTTCAGATGAGGTGGGATATTGAGGATAATTCTGAGATATTTTTCTAGTTTGCATCAAAACATACGTTTTACCCCTCATTTAAATCGTCTCGATAAGACGGTTTAAACGAGGGTTCACAACATATGTTCTCTTGAAAAAATGAAAATTATCACTAATTGACTTTTTTAAACTTCTCATCTGGAACGCTGGGATACACGTAGTTAAACTGGGGCAAACTATAGATAAATTATACCTCTCTCTCTCTCATCACACACGCACGCACGCACGCAACTACCACTACTGGTTACTTACTCGGCGACTTCCTTTCGCCTACTCTGTGTACAATTCCAGTCATTCATGCAACCGGCAAAACCTTGTTGCTGTGGGGCTCAAGATAAGAAGGAGCATATGATCTGGCTCACTTTAGAGCCGTCTCTTTGGATGGATGAATGACTTGCGATTTTACGTCATTTTGACAGTATTTCAGTCATATGATGACGAAGGGTGGACGGCAATGAAAGACTATGTGCAATGGAAACCCGTTTACGATTACAAAGATTCCAACCTGCAGCTGGGATGGAACCCTAGACCGCTAGATCAGCAGGCCAGCGCTTAACCTACCTAACTTACCGGGACTCCCCTCTTTGCAAAGAAACACAAGAACAACAAGTGGTTAGCGCTTCCGACCTCGCATCACGGGGTCGCGTGTTCAAATCCCACTGGCAGTCAGATTCTCCCCGCGCCTAAATGGCACTTTATTGCAGTCTTTCATGTTTCTTTCATCCCAAAATGACTGAAATACTTGTGAAAAGACATAAGACCGCCTACCCATTCAGCCTTGCGCCCACTATCCAAATGGAGATAACGATAGGTCATCAGTGATTACAAGAAGTATAGAGAAAATTAGTTGGCATTTTCATATTTATCAGCAGAGAAAATTTCATGCGCAGCTGACTTGAGAACGAAAAAAGTTTATAACCTCCGTGCCTGACATTGGGGCTGCGACCGGGCCACAAAGCTGCAGAGGCTATGTAGCCTTTGGCTTTTGCTCGTCAGTTAAAGTAGATATTATACTTTCTGGACAGGGGACAAAAAAGGAGCATTTTACTACTGACAATATTATATGCAAAAATTAAGACCTTCATTTGTCTTCAAAAGGCTTACACATGATACATGCACTGTAAATCGTTTCCGTAAATTCCAGTAGAATACCTGGGAACCTGCTGCCAGTCTATTTCCCGTTATTTTTACGGGTGTCAGGCTGTAGAACATGTTTTGAAATCTGCATATAGCAAAGCTATGTTACCTGACCGCACTCGAAAATACCTTTTTATAGTGTTGAAGGGCTATGACCAAAAAGAATATCCATCTTATTCTACCCTAGTCTGCGTGATGATTCCGCCAATATTTACGGGCGCCCGTAAAAATAACGGGAAATGAACTTGCACGTGGTTGCCAGGTATTCTACCGTTAAATGTACGGAATTTTTTACAGTGTGTATGCCATAAACTAGAAAGATATTTCAAAGCCAGCATCCATCAAATTGGAAGCAGTTCAAAGGGGCGCAGCCCCAGCCAGAAGAAAGCTTACCTCGGCTGGGAATGGAACGAAGAGCGAACGCAAAACTAGTGATGGTCTACAAAATCATCTATGGACCCACTGTCATACCCCTGTCCGCATATTGCACCCATCAACTGAGCACCAGTTGCCAAACCATGCGATATATGGTTCTGTATCGTCAGACTGACGTCTACCAGCATACATTTTCCCCTTCTGCCATCAGACAGTGAGATCAGCTGCTGGAGTGCGTTGTGAGCGCCCCCAACGTTTGAAGTTGGGGTTGGCCAAACAGAAATAACTATGTACAGACTGTTATTTTTATCTGTCTTTATTGTTCGAGCCCAAAGATCACATTGTACATAGGCACAACAGTGCGATAAAGCCTCAGGGAAGAATTAGCATTTGAGTGAATAAATAAAAAAAATGTTTAAATGAGCCGCAACACGAGAAAACCAACAATGTGTTTTTGCGCCCAGTGCAGACGTAGATTAGTCTTCGCTGTCCGCATGGACGTAGCTTAGACCCTAAGCTACCCTTTGAGCACTTAACGAAGACCCTGATCAAACTGGACGGAAGGCCAGGCTGATCTGAGTCTTCGCTGGGGGCACAACCACATTGTTGGTTTTCACGTGTCAAGGCTCATATAAAATAAGAAAAATAAATTAATTTGTCCATATGCCATAAACAGAAATGCCTAAAACATAGATGGGTGGATGACTTTCGAGTTTATATCACTTTTATTAGTTTTTCAGTCATATAAGACGATGGGTGGGTGATAATGAAAGGCTGTGTGCAATGGAACCCATTTACGATTGAAAAGAATTGCCTACGCTCGAACGCGGGACCGTTAGATCAACAGGCCAGCGCTTAACCTACTGAGCTAACGGGACTCTAAAGCCCCTAAGAAATGAAATGTGGCACCAATTTGTGTCAACAGTATGAATTTGAACTTGTAAACTGCGTACTAATATAATGTGAGAATTTCCGTAGGCCGACACGCATACAAACTTCTCCGATTGCCCTAGGGAAAACGTCGAAATGTCGGGAACCACTGGAAAACCAGCGATGATTTTGCGCAGTTATTCATCTCGCGAAACTCTCGTCTCGCCAGTTGCTAATGAAGCGCGTGAATGACTGAAACAGAACAGAACAGTAGAACGAGAAGAAGTCGCCAAGTCACCCGGTACAGGATAAGAGAGAGAGAGAGAGTGCGCGCGCGCGCCTGTATTGAATTAAATCTGATGGAGGGGAAAATAATTGAGAAAGTAAAAAAAAATAATCTGATGAAATAGTCTGATCAGGGTCTACACTGGTTTCCTTTCAATTGCCTAATAGTAAAGACAGGCATTTTAAATTTCAGACTGATCACTGTAACTGGTTATGGCATTTATTTATCTATTTATCGGTATTATTATTAAGAAAATTATGAAGACGATCGACTTGCGTTATTTGTATTGTTACACAAGCACGCCCTATTGTCATCGATCAGCGTATCTTAAATGTTTGAGTTTCCGTGATTCAGATAAAACATGATGACAGGGTTATAAAAGACGATTTATGTCCAATGAAGAGCTTGAACTGTCAGATTTGACAAATGTAAACTATTACCACCCCGTCGTTGCAACAATTTAGTATAACAATGATGTTTAGAGATATGCTATTTAAGTGAGCAAACGAGGCAATTTCTGTTTTGATTTCTGACCGTGACTTTAATCGGATTTCTTTAACAAAGTTGTTTGAAAAGGACCACTTCAAATCATTTAGATTCAAACAGAATATTATATGAGTCAATATAAGTGAAGTTCATGGCTGCTGCCGGAGCCGGAGATATGAAATTTTTACCGTTTAAAACACACGCAAGCAATTCAGAAGTGAGAATAACACGCAAGAAGCTTGAACTGGGTATGTCTTTGGGCGATTTTATCCTGGTGAAGGTCATCGTGCTTTATTCAAGTATGATAGCAATATGGGATGCTGTTTTATGGGCTTTCGCCTATTTCTGGATATCCTTAATTCGAGCAAAGTTATCCAAAAATAATTTAGGAGAATCCAATATTATTTTTGGATCACCATAAATCGAATTTTGGATATCCAAAAATGAACTATGAATATCCTAAAATGAATATCGGACATTCAAACCAGAGGGCCAATGGCCCTATATCGCTCACCTGAGCACTGAGGTTATGTTGGAAAAACTAAGTTGCCACAGCAACAAAACAACATGCAAAACAGCAATAAAACACACAATTTATGTAGAGGATAATATCACAAACATTTATGCAAAAAATAAGTTTTATCCTCCCTTAATGGCTTCTGAGAAGAAGATCTTTGGCAAAAAAAAAAAGAAGAAATTTGGCCTTTCAGTTGCAATGGCAACCAATCAAAATCAGCTCCTTGGGCAAAATTCATACGGCTGATAGAGGAGTACTCTAGGAACATTTCTGTAAAGCTTTTGTCAAAATATCTGCAGTAACACAGAAATAAATACCAATGTCCACTTTCCCCATTGTAAGTCTATGGAAACTTTAAGTTGCCATAGCAAAACCAGTTCACATGGGCAATGATAATATGAAACATACTTTAGGTAGAGGCTAATGTTATTAATATGTATGCAAAGTATCAACTTCATCCTCCTCATGGCTTCACTTTTCCTACTATAAGTCAATGGAAACTGTAAGTTGCATAGCAACCAAAGTTCTTATGGGGTTGGAAGAAAAAACAAAATTCAGGTAGAGGCTTCTTGCACAATATCAGTTTCATCCCAGCATATGGCTTCTGAGCAGAAGATTTTTTAATTTTTTCTTCTTTTTTTTTTCGAAAATTTACCCTATATTTTGCCATGGCAACCAATCAAATTCAGCGATTTGGAGAAAATTCATAAGAAACATAGAGGACTATTCAAGAAACATTTCTGTAGAAAGAAAATCTAAATAAATGCAGTGAGAAAAGCAAAAATTGCCAATTTCCATTTTTGCCCATTATAAGTCAATGGAAACTCTTAGTTGCCATAGCAACCAAACTGCTGGAGTAATTGCCATGAAAAACAGTAATTCTATAGAGGCTAGTACTAAGGTTCTTTCTGTAAAGTTTGAGCTTTATTGGCCACACAGTTTCTGCGGAAATGATTTTTTAATATTTTTCTACTTTTATCTATTCGGTTGCAATGGCAACCAGCCAAACTGCGCAATTTGCATAAATTTAACAAGGCTGGTTAAAGACTACTCAAGATACATTTCTATGAAAATTTTGTCAAAAAATCTGCAGTGGCATAGCAATAAATGCAAATTTTCTATTTTGCCATGGTAAGTCAATGGCAACTTTAAGTTCCCATAGCAACCAAACTGCTAGAGCAATTGCCAAGAAAAACAGAACTATTATAGAGGACAGCACCAAGATCCTTTCTGTGAAGTTTGAGCTTTATTGGTTGCATACTTTTTGAGGAGATGATTTTTGAATATTTTTTCTATTTTTAACCATTCGGTTGCCATGGCAACCAGTCAAATTGTGCAATTGACATAAATTTCATGTGGTTGATGGAGGACTACTCAAGGAACATTTCTGTAAAAGTTTTGTCAAAATATCTGCAGTGACATAGCAATAAATGCAAATTTTCAATTTTTCCCATACAAGTCAATGGAAACTTTAAGTTGCCATAGCAACCAAAGTTCCAAAGCGATTTGGATAAAAAACAGTATTATTGGTTCCCCCCGCCTATAGATGCTATATATGAAATTTGGTTACAATGGGCCTTGTAGTTTCAGAGGAGATGTCGTTTGAAAATGTTGACGGACGGACGGACGACGGACGACGTACGACGGACGACGGACGACGGATGCCTGCCTATACTATAAGCTCACCTGTGAGCCTTCGGCTCAGGTGAGCTAAAAATCGGAAATATGAAGTTGAAGGCGCTCTCAATATTGCAGGATTATTTATCTAAGACAGGACGGGTACAACAAGAAGGTGCGCTAAGCACTCATATACACGTGTTTAGTATCTGCAGTTGGGTAACAAGTCAGATATGTGCTGCGTTTGCAATGGCATTTTACATGCTCATGACTTTTTAATGGAAACAAGTTCAGATTAACAGAGTATAGTCACAATGGTACTGCACAGCCGACTCATCTCACGTTATCTCGTATCTGTGTTACATTCCAATTTCAACTGTCAAGCGGTGGGTTTTTCGAAGTCTAGGTTTTAACATTAAGAGTTTGACACATGCGAAATGTTTACGCAAATATCAAAAGAATATCTATAAAATGCGACATCATAATCATAGATTTGAAGCATTGTTTTTCAATGTATGGATACACTCAATGTTTTTCCGCTATTTCACAAAGGGGATTGTCTTTTGTAGCTTTCTTCCTACTTCCCTGTACACAGAAATCATTCCTAAATGAGGTCAGCTCTTCAAGTTGAGAATTTGCTCCTAGAAGAGAGAAGAAATTTTTCTTTAAAGAGCTGACCCTCTTCTAAGAGCAGATTCTTTTCTATCATATTTGATCCCTTTCGAAAAGTGAGGTAAAATGAAAATTGCAGAGTTGCTTGCCTGAAAGAGCACTTGTTCACCTTAAAGATTAAGCTCTGCAAACGTTTAAAAGAGCTGTTTGCCCCATGGAAAATGGACCGTAGCAGTCTGCGCATTTCTGTAAACTGATCGGTCTTCACTTTTCGGTGGATAGTGCTTAAGAAAAGGGAACGGACGGTGCTGGTGATCTCACACATACCGACATAACTGCCGGAGCCCCGGTAGCTCATTAGATTAAGCGCTGGCCTGCTGATCAAGCGAACCAGGTTCGAGACCCGCTGGAAGCGGATATATTTCCAACAGTAAACGCGGTTCCATTGCACACAGCCCATCATTACCACCTTCCCATTGTCCTAATATGCCTGGAATACTGTTAAAAAAATGTTAAATCGCAAGTCATCCATCCATCCCTCAGAGCTTGACTGGACTGTGACAAAAGCATGAATTCAAAGTTGCTTTCACTGCATAGTTTGGAGCCTTACCGTACACCACACACTGATCTACACTGTTATAAAAAATGGAACCTTATTGAGATTATTCGGAAAAACATTGTTCCTAACTCCTAACCTTATTCAATCTGAATTTTATCCGCGTTTAGACCTAATTTAATATGTACTACAATTACAATACCTTACAATGAAATCAGCAGATAAATTGACAACAGGATGGGAGGTTCTTAATTGCAAAAGATCTTCTGAATGGCTATTTGTGACATTTTAGCCCTAGTATTTAGTCGAGATTATGTATCACATGGACTGCTTTCTCTTCTTTTATTTGGTTTGGATCTCAGATTTCACAGTAGAGATAATTGGCGTATCAATATTACGGGATAAGATTTTCTGATAACTAGTACCTATCGGCCACTACTGCCATTGATCGTTTGTATAGATTTAAATCAGTTTAAAGTGCACATTTGATGAAAAGATTCTGAAATACATCATTCACGACATAGCATTTTTTATTTGTGGGGTATAGTTGATCATTAAAAAGCTTCAAATTATGGATCAAGCATTTTCTCCAGCTTTTTTAACCAGAAACGAACTGTAACGAACTGTACCCCCAACTACTTCAAGCAATGTGTTTACCATTAAACTGAATATGTTTACCATATCAACCATATATCATCGTATTTTAAACTGACAGAAGATACAGGGAAAATTATTTCCTGTTAACAAAAAAATCGGCGAAAACTGTATTTTGAATGTAAACAACCATTACAACGGGTATTTTCGACATGAGAAAGCTGACAGCTAAGAACATATATTATTCAGCAAACGTTTGGTAATGGTCATAATTTCCTTCTTGAAAGATTAGGAAATTTTATATTCTAAGAGTATATGGTTAGTGTCAATAAAGCATTGGCGCTGCACAATGTATTGCGCATTCAGTATGTGTAAAATGTCAAGGGAGATAATAAGAGCTGATTGCGCAATAACATGGCCGATCAAGATTACCCCAGGAAGTTTGTATGTGCGAATGGATGGATGGGTGACTTGCGATGTTTCGTCCTTTTCAATAGGATTTCAGTCATAGGGTGATAATGACAATGAAACCCCGTTTACGGTTTGGAAAGATATTCTCCTCGAGCGGGGCTCGAACCCGGAATAGCTAGATCAGTAGGCTAGCGCTTAACCTGAGCTACCGGGGCTCCTCTCGTAGGCCGGCATCGACCATACAATGATCTAATTGTAGAGATAAAAAGTCCTACGGGACACACAATGTTGAATCAATATTGAATCAACATTGATTCATTGTCATTATCTTTGATCAACGGTGATTCAATATCGTGTGCCCAGTGGATGTGAAACCTTATTGGGATTCGTAAAAACATAATTTAATGCCTGAAATTTCTATCTCCTTTACCTTAGAATTGTCCGTATCTATCCGATGAACGGAAAATCTATACAATGGGGAGTTTCTTAAACATACACGATTTTGGATAATGAGAATATTCGGTATTCTTGACACTTTTGGCCTTTATAATTATTTACACAAGCGATTACCTATCGCATGGCCTTTTTCCATTCATTTCTTTTGTAAACATAGATGTCAGAGCAAAGGGAGCAGGCGTAATTATATTCATGAAAAACTGTGCGATGCAACTTTGAAATTTTCATAGGCCAGGCAAATGCGAATGATTTCACAAAAACAGAAGAAAAAAGAGAAAACGTTGATCCTGACATTTTCCTTGCGCTGGTACTTTGTATATGCAAGCTTCGCATACTTTGACCCAGGCGAGCACATGACGTCGAAACGACGTCACACAGACGTATGTGTTACGTCATTACGTCGCACCGACGTCAATACGACGTCGTTTTGATGTCATGTGCCTGCTGGAGCCAGACTGGATGCTCGTGGCTAGAGAAGCTCGTCAAGGCACAATCATGTTTGTTGTTCAAAATTCGATGTCAAATTACGAGATTATGGGATTAGACCGATATTGCGCTCCATGATCAGTGTCTTTACCCTGGATGCATTCAAACATCAGCTCTCACAGAGAAAACTATATATTTTTTCTGAGGCTAGAAACCACATTTACAGCACTTTGTGCTTTCTTGGACAAATTATGCAAGTTCTTTAGCGCTCAGTCTAGGCCCGCCCAAACATTCTGACATCACTGCTAAGAGATATGAAGTTGAACTCTGTTTTTCTTTTAAAGCATTCTGTCATGCTATGTCGAGGCAAATTACTTATAGTATGTTCTCACTGCCGATTAGATCAACTCGACAACTTCAACTCGTCAAGCCAGCTCGATCGGCAGGGGTGGTCGGGGTGGTCTGCCTAGTTCGGCATCGCTCCGGCATCCTACCCGAAAATTTTGGGCATTTTTCAATAAATTCGAGTAGAGATCGAGGAAGTCAAGCCATTGGACGGACACACGGCGCCAAGTGTGTGCAACTATGGTTACGTACCGTTGAGCCACTTGGGTAACGTCGATAAGAGAATTGAACTGAACTGAACTGAACGGAAGTCAAGCCCTAGAAGCTCGGGAAGCGAGTATTGGCTCAGTAGACATCGATTTAATCGGGAAACGATCGTGTAGCTATCTAGTTTGTGTTGAATAAAAACATATGAATCAGTATCCGATGAACTCGACCTCTCTTCGACCAATACCCTATTGCTTTCAGATCAACGCGATCCCTTTTCAATTTGTTGCCCAGATCAACTTGACCACTGCCTGATCGCTAATTGACCGCACTGGATAGCTACCCGACCTTACACGAGCGCAATGCCATCCTTCAAACAAGGTATGAAGAACTGACAATCTCCTAAGCCGTACTAGCATAAAAAGATCACAACTACAACTACTAAAATCCCACAAAGAGACAGATGCTGCCTTTTTGATAAGGAAGTCACAACCATATCACCTCCACCAAGCCCTCAGGAGGCTTAGATGGGAGGGAAAGAAAGCCAGCAGTCGGCATCACCTACATCTTCTAGTCACTTCCCTTTCAAGCATACCAGGGAGCAAGAGCAGCCTGGTTCTCCTTGACAAATTGAGGTTTTTAGACTAAGAGTGTCTACAGTGGCCGTACATGACTAATTAATGATCCCCGATGAACCCTTACGATCAGGTCAGTCTGGTCGGGTAAAAATATAGGTCAGTTTGGTCTGATAGAGATCGTGTAGAGATCGTGTAGTGGTCGAGATGACCGCTTAGAGATCTGGCTGATTGTCGGGTTGATGTGGTGTAGTCGTGAGTGGTCATGTTTGGATCTTGTACGGTCGAGAAAAAGTCCTCTACTAGCCCGATCAAATAATTGGTCGAACTTGGTTGGAGAATTCGGGCGATCGAGACGATCAAGTTGATCAGTGGGAACCTACCTTTAATAATGAAGAAGAACAGGAGAGAAAGGAAATACGGGGATAAAACGCCCATGATTCTCACATCTGCTGCACAGCCGGCCAACCAAAATTAATAGATTTTGTAGTACCTTCCCACTACGTTTGTAAAGACGATTTTCTCGTTCTGTCTATGACCATGTATACGCCTACTTTTATATGATGACACACTGGCCGCTGGTGTATCAGTCGTTTATATACGTATTCCATTGCTATTAGACTTTTACAATTTACCTAGACTGCTCAGCACATGAATCGCGATCTCAAATTTCCATAAGACAATGAGAAGTCTTTCGTTTTTTATCCAAAATTGCCCTCAAAACTAATACGTGTCCGACGATTCACAAACTTTTATCCGATGATTCACTCCACATACCCGACGACTCGCACTGTATACGGTCACGTGGCATTATATCCTTTTTCCATGCTGAATGCATTTTGATTTTTGGGGGTATTATCAAGTATATAACGCTTCGGGTACATATATCAAAATGAGCTCTCTAACCATTTGCGTTTGTTAGAAAATCAAAATCAAACTGTAGAAAATGAGATTTTCCTACCTTTTTACACATAGCCTGAGAAACGGGGCGCCAAATTGCGGCTATCATTAAATTTTTTTCCATAGCATGCTGTCATCCCATATGACAAAATTGATTTCTATAGCTCCTGCAATAAGTAGATCTTTACTTTTTAACATCGCTTGGCCATGCCGGGAACACAAAATTGAAAAGATCAAAAGTACATACCGTTTAAACAAAGAAAATCCCGACTTCACACTTACACTTCGTCCGAATTTACACACTATACCAATTCACCCCCGAATTTTCACCAGGTACCATTGTCACCGTTTCCATAGGGTGCACATTCAGAGCACCAAAAGAAAAATACTGTATGTAAGAATAACAGTCTTAGATTATCAATAATGATGAATTCTTGCATTTTGAATGTGTGATGACTGTAAAAATAATCAGCTGTACATGTCACACCAAGGAGAAATGAGCCGCGACATGACAAAACCAACAAAGTCATGTATGCGCCCAGCAAAGACTCAAATCAGCCTGGGCATCCCCCAGTCTGATCAGAGTCTTTGCTGTGGACTTAAAGGGTAGCTTAGAGACTAAGCTACCTCCATGCCTACAACAAAGACTCTGATCAGACTGGATACCTGGGTGCACATGACATTTTGTTGGTTTTGTCGTGTCGTGGCTCAAATGTTTCCTATCGCACATACACAAGCAATAATTTTGATAAGCCCATAGGGCAGATCTATACTGCTTCTGAACTGAAACACCTGACAGACCAAAGGGACATTAAACAGATTTGTCTATGAACTCATTATATTGGTTCTTTGCACAAGCGAACTCTTAAAGAACATGAAGGAATTTGCTCCTTTCAGAATTGACTCCATTTCAGGGGCTTTGTCATCCAACAGAAAGTCACAGACATTATTATTCTTTGCACAGATGGAGAAAAAACATGGAAGGGTACCTATCTTCAGTTGTATGGCCTCTCCCCCAGGGTTTGACAGCCATCTTTGCATGAGTTACAACTTTAAATTAGCAGATTAATTAAACCCTTTTATGCCCAGTAGGCTATTCTAGCCCTACCCAATAGATGAGTCCATTTTTCAATTAAAGGGTGTCTGGCTAAGTCCATTTTTATCATTTTTACTCTATTTTACGGAAAATACCTGTCTTATACTAATAGTGCAGACCCTGATCAGATGCTGTGTTTTGCGGACTCTTGTCTTGGTCTGTACTGTTTGCATTTGTCCTATTTATGGGATGCTACGCATAAATGGGTTAAACATTTGCTTCCCAGCAAGGTTCAAAGCCTCTCTAGAATTAAAGGTGTTCCTCTCCACTGGGAGCAAAACTGCAGCCTCCTATCCAAAGGGGGGCAAATGAACCACGACACGAGAAAACCAACAATGTGGTTGTGCGGCCAGCGCAGACTCAACTCAGCCTGAGCATCCGCCCAGTCTGATCAGAGTCTTCGCTGTCCGCATGGAGATAGCTTAGACCCTTAACTACCCTGTAAGCACTAAGCAAAGACTCTGATCACACTGGGAGGATGCCCAGGCTGATCTGAGTCTGTGCAGGGCGCACAACCACATTGTTGGTTTTCTCGTGTCGCGGCTCAAATAATTTCATGTCAGTGTTCACCCCTATAAGGGGACCCATTTTCTCAATGGTATCCCTTAACCTTGCAAAGTCATAAGGGCACCAAAGAGGACAAAATTATGTTAGTATCTATCATCAGTAATATAGCTTGTAGTTTACATAGGTATTGAAAGTGGGATGGGCAATAACTAATGTTGCTAAAACTTGTGACAACCCATTTTCTTGTGTTTGACTTTGTTCCTAGTTGTAGAGCTGGACTATTTACATTCAACAACATTAACATTTTGTGAAAATGATGGAACAGTTTTATGAAAATGACAGGAAATAGGTGATTGTCATTTGAATGGGAAAGACATCTGAGAACGAAGTGGCATGTGCCCCCTGCACCCATCCCCCCCCCCCCCCCACCCCCAACCTACACACACCAAATACTCATATCAGCCTGGGCATCTGCCCAGCCTTATCAGAATCCTCACTGTTTGAATAGGGTTTGCTTAAATTTTCAGCTACCCTACCATTTAAGCACACAGCAAAGACTCTGATCAGACTGGGTGACTGCCCAGGCTGATCTGAGTCTTTGCTAGCCATATATGCCACTTTGTTGGTCTTGTTGCATCGCAGCTCCTATCGTATTTGAAATGTGAATGTAAGGCTAAATGCTAATAATTTTTTGATTGAACTATATGAAGAACATGGAACAATGATTTCCAGTCAGCTGTCAATGTTAATACAGTTGGCTCTCTCGTTATCCCAAACACTGAGACCTCAAAGTAGCCATTTATATCAAAGACTAAAGTATGAACACATTTCCTATTTTTCTATAAATTTTAACTCCTCTCATCTCCAGCTACTGATGCCTCAAAGTAGGCATTTATATCAAAGACTAAAGTATGAACACATTTCCTATTTTTCTATAAATTTTAACTCCTCTAATCTCAAGCTACTGATACCTCAAAGTAAATTTTCTGGGACCAGAAAATTTACTTGAAGATATCAGTAGTTTGAGATGAATTTCAACTTTGAGGTATCTAGAGTTGACTGTATTCCTCACAGGCTGTATGTACATATTTCTATCTATTAAACTGAAATGCAAATGAATGGAATAACTGTTGATATACACAAGAGGGCCAAGAGGCCCTAAATCGCTCACCTGAGCAAAAATGTTAAAGGTCAAACTAGGGTCAAAATTTGAACAAACCTCATAGTTTGCAACCATTTCCAAATGGTTCTGAAGAAGAAGATTTTTGAATATTTTTCTATGTATTGCTATTGTTCAAACCCTGGACCCCCTGGGGCAGCGCCATTTTGGACCCTGGGGCCATCATTTGAATAATCTTGGTAAAGGGCTACTAGGCATTGCTAAAAGCTAAATTTCAAGCCTCTGAGCCAAGTGGCTCTGAAGAAGAAAATTTCTGAATATTTTTCTATGTCTTTCTATGGTTCAAACCCAGGACCCTCTGGGCCGCCATTTTTGACCCCGGCACCTTCATTTGAACAAACTTGGTAAGGGACCACTAGGCAATGCATCATACAAAATTTCAAGCATCTGCACTAAGGGGTTCTGGAGAAAAGGTTTTTAAGTACATATTGATTTCAAACCCAAGACTCCCTGCCCCATGGCCATTTTGGATCCCAGGGCCACCATTTACACAAACTTTGTAGGAGTCCACCAGCCAATGCATCATACCAAATTTCAAGCATCTGAGCCAAGTGGTTCTGAAGAAGAAGATTTTTTAATAGTTTCCTATGTATTTCTGTGGCTCAAACTCAGGATTCCCTGCCGTAGGGCCATTTTGGATCCTGGGCCCATCATTTGAACAAACTTGGTAGAGGCCCACTAGGCAATGCTACATACCAAATTTCAAGCATCTGAGGCAAGCAGTTCTGGTGAAGAAGATTTTTCAATTTTTTTCTATGTAGTTCTATGGTTCAAACCCAGAATCTCCTGGGGTGGGGCAATTTTTAACCCTGGCACCTTCATTTGAACAAACTTGGTAAGGGACCACTAGGCAATGCATCATACAAAATTTCAAGCATCTGAGCCAAGTGGTTCTGAAGAAGAAGATTTTCTAAATATTTTTCTATATATTTCTATGGTTCAACCCTAGGACTCCCTGTCGCGGGGCCATTTTGGATCCTGGGGCCACCATTTGAACAAACTTGGTAAAACAAGAGGGCCATGAGGCCCTGAATCGCTCACCTGAACAATTGGCAAAGTGGCTTTTTCTTATGTTTTGAAATTGTCAAAATATGAGTCTTGGGTTAAAAGTCAAAGAATGACCATGACCTATTGTACTCATAAATCTTCATGTACTCATTAAGGCAACCATATATACCATTTTTTAGGCAAAACTTTCCATGAAATCTTATGTTCTAGCATTTTCCCATATTTGACCATGCCGCAAAAAAAAGTTAAGGAAAAACCAAGGTCATCATTTGAACAGTCTTGGTAGTACTCTAGTACTCCATGCTACTTACCAAGTTTCAAGGCCATTGGTGTATTGGTTCTGGAGAAGAAAAAATATTTAAGGTTTATACCATAAATGGGTATGGTGGCCATGTTGGTCATGTGACCTGGACCGTTTGAACAAATTTTTGTTCAATCAACCCCTGGAGGCTCTATATGAAATGTGATTACAATTGACCCTTTGCCTTTTGAGAAAATGTTTGAAAATGTCAAAATATGAGAGATCTGGGTCAAAGGTCAAAGAATGACCTTGACCTATGGTACTCATAATTCTTCATGACCTCATTAAGAAGACTGTATATACCAATTTTTAGGCCAAAAACTTCCCATGAAATTTTTCCCATATTTGACCTTGCTGTAAAAAAGGTCAAGGTCAACCAAGGTCATAATTTGAACAATCTTGATAGTACTGGAGTACCCAATGCTACATACCAAGTTTCAAGGCCACTGATGAATTGGTTCTGGAGAAAAAGATTTTGAAAGGTTTTTACCATATATGGTCATGGTGGCCATGTTGGTCATGTAACCCAGACCATTTGAAGAACTTTTCATTTCCTCGACCCCTGAAGGCTCTATATAATATTTGGTTACAATTGCCGTATTGGCTTTTAAGGAGAAGTTTGAAATTGTCAAACTATTCTGAGAATTCAGGGTCAAAGGTCAAAGAACGACCTTGACCTCTTGTAGTAATGAATCTTGATGTACACATTAAGATGACTGTATTTACCAATTTTTAGGCCCAAATCTTCAAAACTTTCCATGAAATCTTATATTCTAGAATTTTGCTTATATTTGACCTTGCTGTAAAAAAGGTCAAGGTCAACACAAGGTCATAATTTGAACAATCTTGATAGTACTCAAGTACCCAATGCTACATACCAAGTCTCAAGGCCATCAGTCAATTGGTTCTGGAGAAGAAGATTTTTAAAGGTTTTTACCATATATGGGCATAGTGGCCATGTTGGTCATGTGACCATTACGGTTAGAAAATTTTTTCATTCCCTCAACCCTTGGAGGCTCTTTATAAAATTTGGTCACAATTGGCGAGTGGTTTTTGAGGAGATTGTTTGAAATTGGCAAAATATTAGGGTTCTGGGTCAAAGGTCAAAGAATGACCTTGACCTCTTGTACTCACAAATCTTCATGTAGTCATTAAGTTGACTGTATATACCAATTTTTAGGCTAAAATCTTCAAAATTTATCATGAAATCTCATGTCCTAGCATTTTCCCAAATTTGACCTTGCCGTAAAAAAGGTCAAGGTCAACCCAAGGTCATAATTTGAACAGTCTTGATAGTACTCGAGTACCCAATGCTACATACCGAGTTTCAAGGCCATCGGTCAATTGGTTCTGGAGAAGAAGATTTTTCAAGGTTTTTACCATATATGGGCATTGGCGGCCATGTTGGTCATGTGACCTGAACCGTTTGAACAAATTTTCATTCCCTCATCCCCTGGAGGCTCTATATGAAATTTGGTTTCAATTGGCACAGTGGCTGTTGAGAAGATTGTTTGAAATTGTCAAAATATGAGAGTTCTGGGTCAAAGGTCAAAGAATGACCTTGACCTCTCGTACTCATAAATCTTCATGTACTCATTTAGATGACTGTAGATATCGATTTTTAGCCCAAAATCTTCAACAGTTTTCAAGATATCTTATGTTCTAGCATTTTCCCATATAAAAGCACAAGGAAGCAAATTTGACCTTACCGTAAAAAAGGTCAAGGTCAACCCAAGGTCATAATTTGAATAATCTTGGTAGTACTCGCGTACCCGATGCTACATACCAAGTTTCAAGGCCATCGGCCTGTTGGTTCTGGAGAAGAAGATTTTTTCAGGTTTTTACCATATATGGGCATGGCGGCCATGTTGGTCATGTGATCAGGACCGTTTGAACAACTTTTTGTTCCTAAGGTCCCAGGAGGCTCTATATGAAATTTGGTTACAATCGGCCCAGTGGTTTCAGAGGAGAAGTCGTTTGAAATTGTGGACGGACGGACGGACGGACGGACGACGACGGACGACGGAGCCTTACCATCCTATAAGCTCCCCCGGAGCCGCTGGCTCAGGTGAGCTAAAAACTACTAGGCAATGCTACATACCAAATTTCAAGCATCTGAGCCTTGCGGTTCTGAAGTAAAAGATTTTTTAATATTTTTCTATGTATTTCTATGGTTCAAACCTGGGACTCCCTGCCACTGGGCCATTTTGGACCCTGGCGCCACCATTTGAACAAACTTGGTAGAGGACCACTAGGCAATGCTACATACCAAATTTCAAGCATCTGAGGCAAGCAGTTCTGGTGAAGAAGATTTTTCAATTTTTTTCTATGTAGTTCTATGGTTCAAACCCAGGATCTCCTGGGGTGGGGCAATTTTTAACCCTGGCACCTTCATTTGAACAAACTTGGTAAGGGACCACTAGGCAATGCATCATACAAAATTTCAAGCATCTGAGCCAAGTGGTTCTGAAGAAGAAGATTTTCTAAATATTTTTCTATATATTTCTATGGTTCAACCCTAGGACTCCCTGTCGCGGGGCCATTTTGGATCCTGGGGCCACCATTTGAACAAACTTGGTAAAAAAACTACTAGGCAATGCTACATACCAAATTTCAAGCATCTGAGCCTTGCGGTTCTGAAGTAGAAGATTTTTTAATATTTTTCTATGTATTTCTATGGTTCAAACCTGGGACTCCCTGCCACTGGGCCATTTTGGACCCTGGCGCCACCATTTGAACAAACTTGGTAGAGGACCACTAGGCAATGCTACATACCAAATTTCAAGCATCTGAGGCAAGCAGTTCTGGAGAAGAAGATTTTTAAGTATTTTTTAGTTTCGAACCCAAGACCCCCTGCCCCAGGGCCATTTTGGATCCTGGGGCCACCATTTGAACAAACTTGGTAGAGGGCCACTAGGCAATGCTAAATACCAAATTTCAAGCATCTGAGCCAAGCAGTTCTGGAGTAGAAGATTTTAATGTAAATTTTAGTTTCGAACCCAAGACCCCCTGCCCCAGGGCCATTTTGGACCCTGGGGCCACCATTTGAACAAACTTGGTAGAGGACCACTAGGCAATTCTACATACCAAATTTCAAGCATCTGAGGCAAGCAGTTCTGGAGAAGAAGATTTTTAAGTATTTTTTAGTTTCGAACCCAAGACCCTCTGCCCCAGGGCCATTTTGGACCCTGGGGCCACCATTTGAACAAACTTGGTAGAGGACCACTAGGCAATGCTACATACCAAATTTCAAGCATCTGAGCGAAGCAGTTCTGGAGAAGAAGATTTTTAAGTATTTTTTAGTTTCGAACCCAAGACCCCCTGCCCCAGGGCCATTTTGGACCCTGGGGCCACCATTTGAACAAACTTGGTAGAGGACCACTAGGCAATGCTACATACCAAATTTCAAGCATCTGAGGCAAGCAGTTCTGGAGAAGAAGATTTTTTAAGTATTTCTTAGTTTCAAACCCAAGACCCCCTGCCCCAGGGCCATTTTGGACCCTGGGGCCACCATTTGAACAAACTTGGTAGAGGTCCACTTGACAATGCTTCATACCAAATATCAAAGCCCTAGGCCTAGTGGTTTCAGAGAAGATGTCATTTAAAGCAAATTGTTGACGACGCACGACGCACAACGCACAACGCACAACGCACGACGGACACTGGGTGATCACAATAGCTCACCCTGAGCCTATGGCTCAGGTGAGCTAAAAATGATATAAAACAATTGAAACATGTAAACCTCCATACAACAGCACTTGAACAAATATCTCTCTTCCACTGAGGTATAAAATATTGCACTGTTATTGAGAACATTTTATCTGGGTTCGAGGTTATAAAACTTGTAAATAATCTCAAACTCAAAATAAAGCACACTGATTGGCTGCTTCCGAGCATGGAAGCAGCCAATCAGTGTGCTTTATTTTGAGTTTGAGAATGTACTCAGGTTTTATAACCTCTGGGCCAGGGCTATTCCAGACAAAAAGTACCTCCCTGGACAGGACCGGAACTTTTTGTGAGGGGTACCACCAAGGAAATTCTAATTACATTTACAATAAGAAATAAAAGTATTTTTGTCTCTTCAATCCGGCACCACCAAAACTTTGTTTCCAGTCCTGCCCCAGAATGTAATTTTTCCTGGAAAAGCCCTCTGACAGCTAACAAAACTTTCTGAGACAAAGTTACTCCTTTTAAGATGCCAAATGATCAGATGGCAAACTTTATATATGCAAAAATTAAAGAAAAAAAAAAAAAATGTTTCATCCAAGCACAATCATATATGAGCCATGACAGAACAAAACCAACAAAGTGGCATGTGCCATGAGCAAAGACTCAGATCAGCCTGGGCATCTGCCTAGTCTGAACAGAGTCTTCCCCATCAGCAAATAGGTAGCTTAGACCCTTTGATACCCTTAAGCCCACAGAAAAGACTCTGATCAGACTGGGCAGATGCCCAAGCTGATTTGAGTCTTTGCATGGTGCACATGCCACTTTGTTGCTTTTGCCGTGTCGAGGCTCATATACAATGTATTTATTTGAGCTGCCTCATCTGGATCTACAATGTTTGTAAATTCAAGTATTTTGATTTTGTTTTACCTTTCAAAGTTAAACACACTACCTCATCTTGAACAGTTCAAGATGTACATAAATGTGTCTGAAGCGATTATTCAAAACCATCATTTTTTATAATGAGAGGGCACACTACCACGTTTTACAGCCATTTTTACAAAAAAGGAACATTTTTTGTGATTTCCTCTTTGCATCCCTGGGCAACCAAACCTTCAGGAAAGGCGCCTACTTGCTCCTAAAGTAGCAAATTCATTCCTTCAAGAGTTGACCCTGAAAGTGTAACCATTCACCTTGTAAACTCAATGAAAAAACATCCTTGTGGCGGCCCCTCATAGAAACTTTCTGACAATGTCAAAATACGAGGGTCATCCAATAAGTCCTGCAAACGGCCAAGTTTCGGACAAATGGTAATTAAAAACGAATCAAGTAGTTCACATTCCTACATTGCATCTTCCATTCTTTCCAGTCAACAATTTCCAGAATCGTCATGATCTTGCAAATGGCGTTGCTAGGCAACTGAAGAATACTACCATAATGGGTGCGGCGGTGGCTTCTAGTTGTCTGGTTCAGATCCCTTAGCTTAGTTCAGAACGCTTGTAAATTTCTGAAAATTGCTGGGAGATACGGAAAATGATACTGAAGTATGTACACGGTACCAAGGTTTAGATATTGCCTTCAGTCAAGATATCATTATTGTTCCAAGAGAGATCACCATGTTTTTCTGGCAGCTAAAATATCATGTAAAATGAGTATATGAAGAAGTGGCTTTCACAGCAGATAATGTGTTTCCTAAACTGCCATTAATATTTATCAAATAATAGTCCCGAGATGCTGAAATGTAGATATTAAAGAATATATAAGCTTCGAGCCTTGTTTAATATCGTTTGCAGCCTTTAGAAACCAGAGGCAAACGTCAAAAACTAGAAGTTTGCTAAAATTCTGTAATATTCTCTTGTTGCCTAGCGACCACATTTGTTTGGAAATGTGAAATGATAACTGTCTCTTATCTGAGTTCTTAAATATAAGGCGATTACCTTTAAACATGAATTCTTGAATTTTGAAAGAATTATAAACATTTATGCAGGAATTTTCTTCCCCTCACATCTTGTAAAAGACGTCGTGTGTGTGCAATTTCACCGCCGGTATCCCATATACCTTTGTATTTAAAACGTTCCCATTTTTAAGAAAGAAATGTCACATGTATGATTTTTAGCACATATGTGTATTTTATGCATAAGCTGTTTATGGTATAATTTGATTACCCTACCTCAATTAATAAAGTAGTAATGGCGGCGTTTGCAAGACTTCTTGGATGACCCTCGTATTGACAGCACATATGGTATAAAGATGATCAGGGATAAAGATTAACAGGAGCCCAGTCACCAATGACCCCTAAATTTTGGGTTGGGCCCCTGAAATATGAGAGAAAATGACTATTACCTATAAAATTCCAGTTTTTGGCTGTCTGGGCCTCTAAACAACAAGAAGACCAATGGTCCTGTAGCTCACCTGACACCTTCTGTCAACAGACACAATTTGCCATTTCCCTCAAATGTTAAAAATTTGAAACCAGTGGCCTATAAGGAATGCATATTTTAATTTTAAAATCTCAGTGACCTTGAGCAAAATTAAAAAAAAAAAAAAAAATGACCTTGACCTTTGATGACCTTAAGTCTTCATGTATCCATTTAGTTAACCATCTTTTCCAATTATTATATCTAGGCTTAAAAAGTTTCCATGAAATCAACTGCTTAAGCATTTTCCCATATAAAAGCATAACAAACTATGATGGGCCGGAATGCCCGATGCTACATACCAAGTTTCAAGGTCATAGGCCGTTTGGTTCTGGAGAAGAAGATTTTTGAAGGGTTTTTACCATATCGGGGCATGGCCACCATCTTGTTCATGTGACCCAGACCCCAGGTACAAACTTTCGCTCCCCAATCCCACTGAGACTCCATATAAATTTGGCTTCAATCGGCCCAGTGGTTTCAGAGGAGAAGATATTTGAAAATCTTGATGACGGATGGACGGACTGAATGACCTTGACCTTAAGTGACATAATATCTTCATCTGTTCATTTAGCTGACCATGTATACCAAGTATTGTACCTTAGACTTAAATAGTTTCTGAGAAATCCACTGTTTAAGCATTTTCCCATATAAAAGCCTAACATACCAAAGTTGACCATGTCATAAATTAGGTCAAGGTCATTGCAAGGTCATCATTTGTATAAAGTATGATGGGCCTGCATGCCCAATGCTACATACCAAGTTTCTAGGTCATAGGCATTTTGGTTCTAGAGAAGAAGATTTTTGAAGAGTTTTTACCATATATGGACATGGCTGGAATCTTGGTAATGTGACCCAGATACCCCTAAGACAGTTTCGCTCCCCAAACCCATGGATGCTCCATATAAAATTTGGCTTTGATCGGCCCAGTGGTTTCAGAGGAGAAGATATTTGACAATCTTGACGACAGATGGATGGACCGAATGACCTTGACCTTATGTGACATAATATCTTCATTGGTTCATTGAGCTGACCATGTATACCAAGTATTGTACCTTAGACTTAAATAGTTTCTGAGAAATCCACTGTTTAAGCGTTTTCCCATATAAAAGCTTAACGTACCAAAGTTGACTATGTCATAAATTAGGTCAAGGTCATTGCAAAGTCATTATTTGTATAAACTATGATGGGCCTGCATGCCCAATGCTACATACCAAGTTTCAAGGTCATAGGCTTTTGGTTCTGGAGAAGAAGATTTTTGAAGGGTTTTTACCATATATGGGTGTGGCGGGCATCTTGGTCATGTGACCCAGATACCTTGATCAAACTTTCGTTCCCCCAACCCATGGAGGCTCCATATAAAATTTGGCTTTGATCGGCTCAGCGGTTTTGGAGGAGAAGATATTTGAAAATCTTGACGACGGATTGACAGACCCAATGACCTTTACCTTAAGTGACATAATATCTTCATTTGTTCATTTAGCTGACCATGTATACCAAGTATTGTACCTTAGACTTAAATAGTTTCTGAGAAATCCACTGTTCAAGCATTTTCCCATATAAAAGCTTAACGTACCAAAGTTGACCATGTCATAAATTAGGTCAAGGTTATCGCAAGGTCATCATTTGTATAAACTATGATGGGCCCACATGCCCAATGCTACATACCAAGTTTCAAGGTCATCGGCCTTTTGGTTCTGGAGAAGAAAATTTTTGAAGGGTTTTTACCATTTATGGGCGTGGCGGCCATCCTGGTCATGTGACCCAGATATTCCGAACAAACTTTTGTTCCCCCAACCTAGGTAGGCTCCATATAAAATATGGCTTCAATCGGCCCAGTGGTTTAAGAGAAGATGTTTGAAAATGTGGACGATGGATGACGGACGATTGAATAGAATTGAATGGCTGCCTGGCTATACTATAAGCTCACCTATGAGCCTAAAGGCTCAGGAGAGCTAAAAATGCTTAGTCTTTATCCCTGAACTGATATCGGTCTTTTATAAACATGTATGCATTGCAGGTTCAGTAGGATCAAAAGAAATAACAAATGTATGTAAATGAATGCCTGCATTGTGCACAAAACAAAAATTATCAAAAACTACAATCTCTTAATTCAAGACAATATCAAATAAATAAACAAAACAAATAACAACATAAACTCTATAAACAATCAATCACATGATGCACAGATATGCGATTACCGTATTTCTCCGGTTATAAAATGGAGTTTTTTTCCTTTCCAAAACAATCCCAAAAATCTAGATCCATCTTATAAGATGGATCTAGATTTTTCGGATTGTTTTGGAAAATGGATCTAGATTTTTAGGATTGTTTTGGAAATCTAGATCCATCTTATAAGAGGATCTATATTTTTAGAATTGTTTTGGATCTAGATTTTTAGGACTGTTTTGAAAGGTTATAAGATGGTTCTAGATTTTTAGGACTGTTTTGGATCTAGATTTTTACGACTGTTTTGAAAGGTTTAATGTAAGATGGTTCTAGATTTTTGGGATTGTTTTGGATCTACATTTTTACAATTGTTTTGAAAGGTTATAAGATGGTTCTAGATTTTTGGGATTGTTTTGGATCTAGATTTTTAAGATTTTTTTGAAAGGTTATAAGATGGTTCTAGATTTTTGGGATTGTTTTGGATCTAGATTTTTAAGATTGTTTTGAAAGGTTATAAGATGGTTCTAGATTTTTAGGACTGTTTTGGATCTAGATTTTTACCATTGTTTTGAAAGGTTATAAGAAGGTTTTATATTTTTGGGATTGTTTTGGATCTAGATTTTTACGATTGTTTTGAAAGGTTATAAGATGTTTCTTGATTTATGGGATTGTTTTGGATCTAGATTTTTACGACTGTTTTGAAAGGTTATAAGATGGTTCTAGATTTTTGGGATTGTTTTGGAAGGGAAAACCCCATACTATTGCAGCATTTCATAAGCCTGATTTAGATATTTGGGGTCATTCTAGAGATGGGAAAACCCTACTTTATAGCCAAAGAAATATGGTAACTTGCATTATCCCAGCACTTGGACCCTAGTTTGGCTAAAACAGCTCGGAAGACCTAGATACAAATAACAAGTCAACTGATCTTGTCTTTAAAAAAGCTTATACGTTCAAGAAGAGATCTTATTATGCTGCCTGGCACTACTTGGTGTTGCTGTATTAATTTTTCTACACCCTCTTGTACCTGAAATCAACAAGAAAGAAAATACAAGAATTCTATGTAATGTGGTGTCTGTCAGCACATTGTCATAAAACAAGAGCTTAATTTGAAAACTTGCCAAGCCAAAGCCAACACAAGAACAGTAATACATATGTTTCACTTCTGCTGGTCACAGCCGAAACAGTAACTGCACAAGATATAATAAATTTGGAACTTCTACAAAACTTATATTTCTGCAAAACTTCACAAATGTTTCTATTTACACCATAATCTTGCAAAGTTGTTGGGGGACCATGAAAATAATGGAAATGGTATTGGTCTCAATAACTGCCAAGAGCTATTTAAAGAATTGTATCTTTTTCACAGGAAAACAGATGCTTCCTTTGGAAGAACTAGATGCAAACAATAAGTCATCTAAGACATTATCATATTTCCAAGTGATATTTCTGTCTTAACTGAATTCTTAAAGTTTCTGTTTCACCTTACATACCTTTTTGGCAAGTTCATCAACACTCAAGTTACTGTTGGGAATGATTGGTGGGCCAAAGTAAGTCCTGAAACAGTCAAAAATACTTGAGCCGCGACACGACAAAACCAACAATGTGGTTGTGCGCCCAGCGCAGACTCAGATCAGCCTGGGCATCCGCCCAGTCTGATCAGAGTCTTCGCTGTCCGCATGAAGGTAGCTTATCCCTTAGCTACTGTTTAAGCGCTTAGGAAAGACTGATCAGACTAGGCGGATGTCCAGGCTGATCTGAGTCTGCGCTGGGCGCACAAACACATTGTTGGTTTTCTCGTGTCGCGGCTCACTTATATATTACCATATTGTATTAAGGTGACTGGATACACCTCCATGCTGTTCCACCATCTTTTCTTCAAACAGTGAAGAAAAAAAATACTTTAGCCTTCCTGTATGCTCTCCTGAACAAAAAGTTATAAATTACCAGAGCAAAAGGTTTACTTTATATTCAATGGATATCTGTTCACATATACTGTATGAGCAAAATAATCATGATGATGTTGAAATATTTACGAGACTAAATTACATGAAAATTAGCCTGAAGTCTCAATTCCAAAACTAAAACTGCAAAACACATTTCCCAATACATGGTATCTTACAAGTAAAAAAAACTGTCACTAAAAAAAAAAGTAAAGCACAAAAGAAAGAAACATGCAGAAAATACCTCATTTTGACTGGAAAATATCCATAAATAGGTACTATAGGCAATCTGTACTTCTCATATACCCATCGTAAAAAGTCTGAAAGTTACAAATACAACAGTACAAATTTAAAACTTGAAATACAATCAACTCCTGATATCTCAGAGTTGAGGCTCATCCCAAACTATTGATATCTGAAAGTAAATTTTCTGGTCCCAGAAAATTTACTTTCAGATATCAGTAATTTGACATTAAATGAGTAAATGAAAAAAGAAATGTGACCAAACTATATTCTTTGATATAAGAGGGTACTCTGAGTTAGCAGTGTTGGAGATATCCAGAGCTGACTGTATTTATAAGCAGAGACAGTCAAAATAAGAGTTCAGTGGAACACCGAGTCTCATCTGTCAGTGCCCAGTCATAAAGTGGACCACTCAGCCAAATCAGATAATTTGACAAAGTTAACATTGCCAATGCCGACATCATCAATGCTGGAAAAGCAATATCAATGATTTACCTGTAACTACATGTACAGTTAAGGTGAATGGATGCACTTTTAGGGGAAGCAACTTTGTCATTTTACTTTTAGTCTTCCTTCTCAATAAAGGTCAGCTCATAAAGGCAAAGATTTGCTCCTTTATGGATGCACTTTTAGGGGAAGCAACTTTGTCATTTTACTTTTAGTCTTCCTTCTCAATAAAGGTCAGCTCATAAAGGCAAAGATTTGCTCCTTTATGGATGCACTTTTAGGGGAAGCAACTTTGTCATTTTACTTTTAGTCTTCCTTCTCAATAAAGGTCAGCTCATAAAGGCAAAGATTTGCCCCTTAAGAAACAGACTCTTTTTGGAAGGCTTTTATTATCCAGTGAAGCAAACAGAATGTCATGAAAATTGTCTCCCTTTGTAAAAATGGAAAAAAAATACATGGAGGTGTACCCATAGACCTTAAACTAGAAGAGTCTTTGCAGGCTGTATCTGAGTCAAACACCATTTTTGTGAGTTGCAGCTCAAATATTTCTTGTCAGGTACTCACTTCTTGCCCAGGCAGGAGTTCTGAAGGACTCTCGTATATTCTGTGTAAACATAGGTACAATGGGCTAGAAATAAACAAACAAAAACATAATGCTGATAATCAGAATATTAAGACTGTAGGCTTAGATCTGATTGCTGTGATCAGTGTCTGCACTGTTTGCAATTCTGACAGAAACTCTCAATACAACAGAATAAAACCAGTTTATTATCGTTTCTGGCTATAACGTGCTTAAGCTAACAATTTGGGGATAACTGTACTCAAAATTGTCATTTGGGGAGGTGAATCAGCGGTTTTATGGTCGGAAATTTTGTTGTATGGCGACGTGCCAGCGGAGCCGTAAAATGCAATTTGCGACCATAACACTGATGATTTACCTCCCCAAATGACATTAATACAGTTATCCCTATTCTAATGCACTTTTCACATTTTCACCTTTAAAAGTGTGCTACTTTGCACCCATAGCAGACACTTTCAGCGATGTAAAAACAGACATCAGCCAATAAGAAGTGGCGTTACAAAATGACGTCGGATTTCTGACATCATCCAATCAGAAGTCGCGTTACATAAGTAAGTGCATTAGAATGTATAGTTTCCACCAATTCTCCACCTAAAACAATCCTGAATTTTCTTGACATTTTCCAATTTTTGATACTTTTTACAGATCCAACTTTACTGTAATAGTGCTAAAGATCTCTTTAAAACTAAGGTTTACTTTTGATGGAAAAAAATATAGCCGTGGAATGTAGATTATCTCATCTATTTCAATCCAGGTTTTAAACTATTTGTCAGCTGACAATAACTGCATAATCTAAATGACAAATCAAGCAACGTTCCTGTACACTGGAGCAAATCCTGCTAGATCAGCTTGGTACAATGAAATTAGCTTACCACTTGTGCCTGCAGGGCTACTTTGGCAAATCCAGATCTTTTACCCCACATCACCTGATAATACTCATCTCCAAATAATGCTTCCCTAACTCCACCTGTGGGGAAAAAATCAGACAACTTATATCAAAAGAAAAACAAGGTCTCTTTCAAATACCTGCTCTCTCAAATGGGCACTTTAATATGGTGAAATAGAAAACTTCCAGCAAAGGTAATCACAGGGTATAAGACAGTCCGCCAATTTTTAGCTTCCTGCAGAGACTGTACATCATATTTGGCTTCCGCTGAGGCTGTCCGCGAACTCTTGCTTCCTGCCTAGACTTCTGTACATGATAACTGGCTTCCTGCAGAGACTGTCAGCGTGATTCTGCTTCCTGCCGTGGCTCTCGGCAGGAAGCAGTCACTTGGACAGTCTCGGCAGGAAGCCATTTTTCAAGGACAGTAGTCCCTGCAGGAAGCAAGAGATCGTCGACAGTATCAGCGGAAGCCAAATATGACGGACAGTCTCTGCAGGAAGCGAAAATTGGCGGACTGGTTTATACCCTGTGGTAATTTTCATGAGAATTTTTCTCCCACTTTCACATACATTCATTCAAGACAGGCTTTCCACTCACAGAAGAACAGAACTCTAGATAAGAGGGAGTACTTGGTGATAATTAGGGATAATTTTCGTTAATTCTGCATATAAACATATGTTGTTACCCATCATCTGAACCGTCTCGTTGAGACCATTCAGATGAGGGGTCACAACATATGGTTTTAATGAAAAAAAAGAAAAACTATCCCTCAATTATCATCAAATACTCCCTCTTACCTAGAGCTCTGGATGAATATAAGAATCCATCATGAGTGTTCATGTAGGATAGGGAAATCTCATCTGCAAGGTTCTAACAGATATGAAACTTGCCTCATCCCTGGTTGAAACTCTGACTCTACCAGATATGAGGCTTGCCTCATCCTTGGTTGAAATTCTGACTCTACCAAATATGAAACTTGCCTCATTCCTGGTTGAAATTCCGACACTACCAAATATGAAACTTGCCTCATCCTTGGTTGAAATTCCGACTCAACCAGATATGAGGCTTGCCTCATCCCTGGTTGAAATTCTGACACTACCAAATATGAAACTTGCCTCATCCCTGATTGAAATTCCGACTCAACCAGATATGAAACTAGCCTCATCCCTGGTTGAAATTCCGACCCTACCAAATATGGAACTTGCCTCATCCCTGGTTGAAATTCCGACTCAACCAGATATGAGGCTTGCCTCATCCCTGGTTGAAATTCTGACTACCAGATATGAAACTTGCCTCATCCCTGGTTGAAATTCCGACTTTACCAGATATGAGGCTTGCCTCATCCCTGGGTGAAATTCTAACTCTACCAGATATGAGGCTTGCCTCATCCCGGGTTGAAATTCTAACTCTACCAGATATGAGGCTTGCCTCATCCCTGGGTGAAATCCCGACCCTAAGGGTCAGATTTACCTATACTGAACTAGCTCATGATAAATTATTTTCTACTTCAAGACAGGTAGATTTTTACTTTTTAACCGGTGATTTGAAGAAAATTTCAAGCAACCCAGTGTGTTTATTGGGACTTTGAACAGGTGGAAACATAGTTTGCACCTTGAAAATAGCTGGAAAACGCGATTTGTGGACTGCTTTTTCTAGCTGAGGACAAAAACAAAATGATGCTAAGCTATCCCATGCATCAAGTTGCTAGCAGTGTTATATAAGTTTTAGTAATGACATTAAAATATATTGACATCACAAACCTTTTTCTTTTCCCATTCACTGTCCCTGTAAACTGCAAAGTGTGTATGTATGACGTTCCTTCACCCTTCCCCCTCCCCTCCCCCCACCACCTCAGCGGAACGGATCCATAGCCGCAGAAACAGGGCGCCGATCATCCGTCCATTAAACTGCAAAGCCGTGAGCAGTTATTCAAATAAAAAACATTAAGTGGTTTCTGCTTCATAGCTTACCAGGTGATATTGCCAATATATGCCCTTTCTTGAGGGTGTCAACACAACTCTGTACTGTACCAGGGCTAACATGCATTACTTCACACAGCAAACGCCAGCCTGCTCAAAATAAAATATTACAATGACTTCATATCATCAAGGGGTGTTAAGTATAGGGCTCTTTTATTCTATAGGATATTAAGGTAAATGGATACACTTTCTTGAGAGGAACTACTTTTATTACTGCCTGAATCTGATTGCCTCCCTGGAGGACAAAGCCTTCTAAAAATGGAATTTACTCTTAAAGAATTGGCTCCCAGGGAGCAAATTCTTTCCACTGGTCCCAATTTATAAGGGAGACAAAAATGAAAATGGTTGAGTTGTTTCTCATGAAAATTGAGCCACGACACGAGAAAACCAACAATGTGGTTGTGCATCCCGCGCAAGCTCAGATCAGCTTGGGCATCCTCCCAGTCTGATCAGACTCTTCCCTGAGCACTTAGAAAGTAGCTAAGGGTCTAAGCTACATTCATGCTGACAGTGAAAACTCTGATAAGATTGGGCGGATGCCCAGGCTGATCTAAGTCTGCACTGGGCGCACAACCACGTTGTTGGTTTTGTCGTGTCGCGGCTCAAATTATAACCATTCACCTTGAACTTTTCCATTTGCAGTTGGTTCAAAAGCACGTTCAAAGCCTATGCTGACTGGTTGTAAACTTGCTGCTATGTATCTTACCTTAAAGCAAACAGTGGCAAGTCAAACTCATAAAAGAAACCTTTTGCAAACAGTGCCATAAAAGAGATCTCTGCAAACAGTATAGATCCAGATCATAGAATGCAGCCTCTGCTCAGGGCCTACACTGTAAAAATTACACACAAGAATTTTGAATAAGCAAGACAGAAATCAGATGTCATCAATAACCACACTCACCAACTGGTATGCTATGCATATCATCAAGGGTATGCCATACTGCATTGTTAAAGCAACAACAACAGATGATAATCAGACAGAAAACAGATTCTCCAGCAAATACATTGTAGTTTCTTCTTGATTCATTTAAGGTGAACAGATCTACCTTTATGATTTTCTGCCATTTTTACAAACAGAAGCAACTTTTGTTACTTCCTGTGCTCCTTAAGGAAGGAATTTGCTCCTAAGGGAGAGGACTCTCATGGAGAAGCGAGGCAACATTTTTTTGTTAGATAGTGTTTTATGGATTTTTCATGAATATTTCACTTATACTTTTCTTTATTTTACTTTTACTGAGCCAATTGTTTAGAGGAGGTGGGCAAAAACCTGAGCTCCAAGGCAAAATCTACCTGATTTTCTGCAAGAGGAATTTAACTTTCTCACCTGTATGTCAAGTGAGGTTTGAACCCACTGTGGTGATAGACCTAATGTTTTAGAGTCAGACCTGTTATCTACTAGGCCACAGAGGTCTGATGGGAGGCTAGAAAGAAGATGGTAGAAATGCTTCTCCATAAAAATGGCAGGCATACCAATACCCCTTACAGAGCCCATTAACCCTTGTAGCAACTCAAATAGGGAGTATCATTTTTGTTAGAAAACTCACCAGGCACATTAAACAAGAAGTTATCTCCAACGCAGTGTATATGTCTATGCTTTTCGATGAGACATCTGGACAGCACATAGTAAAAGTCTATTGGCACTACACCATGGTAGAAGATGACAAGGGCTGGACCTTCATCTGGCAGATTATCCAACCCATGTACTTCATGACCTGCAAAAGAAACATCATTTTTTAAGGTGATTAAGTACTATTTATGGGAAAGCAACTCTGCCATTGTCCACTCTGTTTCATTTCTCAATGGGGGTCAACTCTTCAAGTAAAGAATTTGCTCCTCTAGGATCTGTGACTGTAAGAGCAAATTCTTTCCAGTGTGAGTACACCCTTATTGGAAGGATCTGTTTCCCAGGGAAGCAAACATGAAGCCATAATGATGCCTCCCTTTGTGCCCAACCACCTTAACTGAACCACAACAGTAACATATACTGGTAAAGGATGCAATTGATGACTGAGTCTGGTAAAGTTTTCCTGGTTTCTCTATGAATACTTTTGTTGTGCCATCTTATTAGATTGCCGGGCCGGGTAGCGCAATCGGTAGGGCACCTGACTCGTAAGTCAGAGGTCCTGGGTTCGAATCCCGGTCTGGCCACATACTTTCGTTTCTCCTTCCGCTGATTCAAGAAGGGCAGTTGTCAGGTACTGGCGAAAGTATGTGCACTTAGTACTGGTTAAGTGCTTAGGAGGTCTAAGCCTGCCCAGGAATAGTGTGGTTAGGTTAACTGACCGTCCCGACATGACCCTAGTTGTTTACCGTGGACGTTAAGCATCAAATCAACCAACCAACCAAAATCTTATTAGATTAAAGGCTTATTCGTTGAGTGAAGCAATTCAAAATCAAGGCCACATCACATATCTCATGGAAAAAAAAGTAAGTCTCAGAATATCATCTGGGCATCAAATTTTCCCCTGATAACAATGTGCTGTTTCTAAAATGGTCTTAATTTTTTGTTTTGTTTTGCAATTTGTTGCCAGAATTTTAAAAAGCTTGTAATTCCATAAAGATTCTATTATTCTGAACACCTATAATAATTCCAGTAACTGTTTTAAAACTTGAACAGCTTGGTAGTCATGGTTTTTCAATGCAATAATGTGTTTAAAGGATGCAAATGGAATGGCAAACAGTATTGACCCTGATCAGACAACTCCTCCTGGAGCAGTCTGATCCTGTTCTTCACAGTTTGCTCAAATATGTCTGTCTCAATATTTAAAATGTACAGATCAGTGCAGCAGATTATTTAGCTGTCTATAACAGAACTACAACATGATTCAATATTTTGAATGCTGTTTTGATTTTCTCCTCTTTAAAATGATTATAGATATTTGGGGTTGTTTTGGAAGAGAGAAAGCCTTTATTAAGGTAGAATGACACAATGATCTTTTTAATATCAGGGGTCATTCAAGAGGGGATAAAACCCTGGCTTATATCAGAATCAAGGTCAACTCTTGATATCTCAAACAATGATATCTGAAAGTACCCTCTTATATCAAAGACTATAGTTTGGACACATTTCCTATTTTTATTCAAATTTCAACTCCTTTTATCTCAAACTCCTGATATCTCAAGTAAATTTTCTGGAACAGAAAATTTACTTTGAGATATCTGTAGTTTGGGATGAACTTCGACTTTGAGATATCAAGAAATGACTGTGTTATGGTACCTACCATGCCATATTCTTGCTTGACCATCCCAAAAAGCTGCAACTGTCTTTTTAGCACCAAGCCAGAAATCATGGCTGTAAGCTTGCCGAAGTCTGTGTCGGTATCGGTATACATGAAGAAACAGCGCTGAGCAGTACACAAACAGCAGCATTACCCCAGGGAGAATAAAGGAGATAACTATGGGATATATTACCCATACTACCCACTTCCAGTATTCTATGTCAAGCTGTTCTATGTGGTACCAAATGTATGTTAACGTGTCCGTTGTTACACTCCACATTCGGATTGGTTAAACCTGTTCCAAAGTCAGCCTTTTGTTCACAAAAATCTTTACCACCTGGTTATGCTTCCAACAATTCCATGATGGATCAGCCAGGATGTTAAGGGTGCTTTATTTCTTTATTCAGAGTCTCCTCATCAGATAGGACTCAGTGAAATCAGAGCTCTAGATAAGAGGGAGTATTTGGTGATAATTAGGGATAATTTTTGTTAATTCTGCATAAAAACATATGTTGTGACCCCTCATCTGAACCGTCTCGATGAGACGGTTCAGATGAGGGGTCACAACATATGGTTACAATGAGAAACTAGAAAAATTATCCTTAATTATCATCAAATACTCCCTCTTATCTAGAGCTCTGTGAAATAATTCTAATGATGCACGATAAGGTAAATTTTCATGTATACTGACAGAATCTATCCTCAAAACCCCACTTTATTTGGAGGTCTGATTCTTTAAAATTTCTTTTCTCATCAATTGGCACTAGCTTTCACTGGATCTTTATGCCTCCCAGAATCTGAGAAAAAAAAACAAGACATGCCGTGAAAACAGATCGTTTTGAGCAAGGGAAAAACAGTATAAACATACATGAATTCAAACATATGCAATGTAAAATGGCATCATTGATGAAGCCGTGCAGTTGCAGCCATACTGGAACTGCCTAGTGATAATTATGATGAGTGTTCCTGCCATCATCCCTAATGTGCTTAAGTACTGGGCACCTAATAATAAATAATTTTCCATTTGTTCCAAATGGAAAATTATTATTTTTAGGTGTCCCAATATCAAAGTACAATAAGTTTTTTTCTGTTTTTTGGGCCATGACCTTCATCACGGTGGGTAATCTCGATAATCTGAGCCACCAGCTCTGCGACCTAATTCTTGTGGAGAACCTCTATGGCATAGCTGGAAAACACAGGAAAAAGTTTGACAGGTCTGGCATTTCACTGTGACCTACTTTTAGTTGGAGGTCAAACCTTGAGTCATACTGACTTATTATCCCAAGCATTCATGTGCATACATCAAATAGTCTTCAAGATAATAAGACAAAATCACTGGACCATGAAATATAGGGCATGGCCCAACAATGACCACTGCCTTCAGTAGATTCCCCAGACGTTCCTGTGTTTGAAGACTCAATCCCTTTTGGTTACTTAGAAACTGAGATAAATGCAACAGGTGAATATTTTTCTATATTCAATGACCTGTGAAATATAGGTCATGGCCAAATATGCATCATTGCTTTTAGTAGATCTCCTTCAGATGTACCTGACTGTAGAGCAAGTTTGAAGTCTTTATCCTTTTTGATTGTACTTAAAAACTCTGCTAAAGGAAACAGGTGACTCTTTTCCTATGATCAATGATCCATGAAGTATATGACATGGCTTGAAATGCATCACAGCATTCAGTTGATCTTCCCCAGATGTAACTATGGAGCAAGTTTAAAGACTCTTGTCACTGTTGTTTCCTTAGAAATTAAGCTAAATGCAACTGGTGAATTTTTTTTATTAACTTCATATGACTGAAATCAGATGGTAGAAATTCAGTGCCTTTTGAAAAAATATGCGAGAGATTCAAGTTAATCTGGGCTGAGATCTGTCATAAGTTAGGGCCAGTTGACTTTTGGCAACTTTATGACATGGGGCAAGTTAAAATATGCAGCGAGTTGTCCTGAGTCGACTTTCTAGTTGGGCATATTGTCTTGAGAGACGCCATGATCGATTGGTTAGAGAAGCTCTGTTATGGTGCAGAAAGTCGCCGGAAGATCGCGAGTTCGCGGCTCACCTTCACCATCTGACGACTGGAAAACTCTAACCCAGCAGTAAATGGGTACCTTTTTCGAATGAGGAAGGATAAGGCAGCAAAAGGAGAGGGATGGACTCCACCTTTCATCTGCTGTGTCCAAGATACAGTGGGTCTCTAACCCACACTGCCCCTACAGCTATTAGGCTATAGGAAACCTTTACCTTTTTTCACACCTGCTAAAAAACAACTTTATGACAAATCTGTTAAAGCTTTGTATTCAGAGCTCTAGATAAGAGGGAGTATTTGGTGATAATTAGGGATAAATTTTGTTAATTCTGCTTAAAAACATACGTTGTGACCCCTCATCTGAACCGTCTCGATGAGACGGTTCAGATGAGGGGTCACAACATATGGTTTCGATGAGAAATAAGAAAAATTATCTTTAATTATCATCAAATACTCCCTCTTATCTAGAGCTCTGGTATTCATTGAAGCATATAATATTATCTCTCTGAACCCCAGTATTCATACAAGTTTGCACATATTTGATCATACTGTTAAACCAATTTTATTATATATGGAAGTGAAATAAGGGCTTGTTCCTTGCCTAAAAAAGCTTCTGTTGATGATTTATTTGATTATACAAAAATTGCTAGAAGTTTCTTTTCTGAAAAGTTACATATTCATTTTTGTAAGTATATTCTAGATGTGCATAAAAGAAGTTCTAACTTTGCTGTATTTTCTGAGCTTGTTCGATATCCTATTCAGATTACCGTAATCGACCCATTTACCGCACATGCCCCTATAACCGCACACCAAGGCCATTTCCGGACAAACTGCACAAGCGCACACTGCTTTTTCTTTGAAACTCTCACAAAACCCAATAATTAACAGGGAACCCATGAAAAGTATAAACACAAAGTATTTCCAGTCCTACCCATGTTGCCTCTTTCCAGTCACCCTGCATTTCATTGTTCTGAGTGTGCGGTTATTAAATACATTTTAACCACATCTTTTTGTTGCAATTTTGAAAAAGTTAAGCGCACGGTACGGTAAATGGGTCGATTACGGTAATATATTACTATCAGCTATGTTATATTGGCATTGACTTGAAGCTTTTGTCAGATGCATTTGCTTGCTCAAAAAACAGTACATGAAAATGGTTTTCACTCTTGGTTTTCTTCCATCCACTGTATTTTTAGTTTGCTTAATGTTCCTTATGCTAGTCCCCAGTTAAGTAACCTAAATCTTAGCAATTTCAAAAAGTCTATGAGAATGATTGTTTTAATTAAATATAAAGAATTTTGGGCACAGTTTAGACTTAATAACATTGATGGTAAATTAAGAACATATTTTTCCTTTAAAGATCATTTTCAAACTGAACAATATCTTTCTGTTATTAAGAATTTTGATAAAAGAAGATGCTTTAACGGCTTAGCCAAGATAATGTGGACAATTTAAGTTTTCCTATGTTATGCGATGATTCTGAGCACAACATACATCTCATCTCCTTAAAGTATGTGTAAATGAATAGAACTTCAAATGAGCTTTCCTGTGATATATGGTTTTATATATCTGCATTGAATAGTTTACGAAATATTTGATCTGAAAGGCCCAAAAATGACCATTTTTTGCATGTTATGCTGTTGCAAAAAAAAGAAGGCATTTTTTAAATGTATGACCCAAACAGGGACTGGATCAGATATTGTAAATTTTATGTTCTTCTAAAGAAGACACCATTCTAATTAACATTGCTTTTTACGGAACGAAAATCATATAAAAACTGCCGAAGATATGTGGAAAAATGTAAATGTATACACTTGTTATGCATTTCCAGTTTTTCACCTATGATTATTCCACATTTAGAAAGTATACTTTTCAATGCTAAATAAATTAAGAAAACATCAGTAGTTTACCTAATAAATGCAATCACACATGAATACCACACACATTTTTATGAAATGCTCTCCACCTAGTTCTACTAGCCTAGCTAAAATCATGTTAATTTTGTATAGTCCGTAGCCCCATATTTCAGCATGTACTATAAAAGTCAAATCATTGGCTATCTACATGATAAGCTTTTGTATAGTTTCAGACAATGACAGAACAGCTACACAAAAAGTGATAAGTGGCTGGTTGCCGGCAACAAAATTCTACAGCCAATAACATTTTGTCCGTAGCCCTGTATAGTCCGTAGCCCCCCTCAAAATTCATACCTTATGATGATGTCATATGCAAACTAGAGCTGTGGTTTTAGTAATTTTTTTTCAGAATTGTGCAGGGCAAGCAGATAAAGCTTTTGTGACATTTAAATGATGAAGTATTTGCTTTATTCCAAGAAAATAAAATGTGGATGAACTAGCAACTGTAGGCGTAAGATTATATATTTATGTACAACATACACATAATGCAAGAGTATAGTGTTAAATTGCATTTTGAAATGAAGTTTCATACTGTCAGACTAATTTAATACAACTTTTGGGCTGTTTCATAATGCTTTCTTGTGGACTTGTCTTTAAACATAAAAGGGTGACAAAGGGGCTACGGACTATACAAGTTTTTGCAATGTCTCTCTATATTCAGATATGTGACTACTCATTCCAGATAAGTTAAGAAATTAGTAGTTAACGATGAAACTTGACCCTAGAAAAAGAAATTTGAAAGACAAAGATAGATAAACACTTGATATTCTGCTGAAAGTCACAGTAGTACATCACAGGGAGATGGCCTGTTCTAGACAGAATTCCTGTCTGGAAGAGGCGTTAAAACCTGAAACAACCAAGCAACTAAATCACAGTAGTACAAATAGTACTTGTTCAAGGACCTGGTTTAAAATGTGTCTCCCTATTACAATGTTGTGCAATTTACAGTGATTGAAAAATGGCCAGGTAATTTGAAAATATTTAAACCATATTTAACAGTTGTGTGTGTTTCCAAGGAAAGTGGTACAGTTACATACAGTAGTTCTGAGAGTAATTAAGGTTTCATTGTTTCAAGCTGAAATTTGTTTAACAGTTATCACCATTTTGCCTGTCATGAGATGAGTTGCATTATGTTGTGGCATTGTCCATCTGTCTGTCTGTCTGTCTGTGTGCCCAACTGTCTTTTTTTTTTTTAAATTTGAGTATAATGTATGCCTTATTGAGACAATATACAGATTGCAGAACTTATTTTAACAACATCTGAAAAAATTTAAGGTCTACCAGAGACTGAAGTTCAAACAGTAACATTTTGTTACTGCTCCATATCTGTTAAACGTTCAAGATTTCTTCATGAAAAATTGTACAAATATAAAGCACCATCAGATGATGTGCTGAGAAAAAGAACCATTACCATACTTTCTCAGTTTTGATGGAATTGTTCCCCTTTGTATTTTTGGTACAATGCATATAATTTTATATTAAGCATCATGTCCACTCCATATTTTATGAAGTGTTTTTAAAAGATTTCTTCATGATAGTTTGTACAAATATAAAGCTTTAGCAAGACAATGCACAGAGAAAAAGAACCCTACTTTCAGTTTTGACAGAGTTATGCCCCTTTGTATATTTCTTGTAGTGATTTCATGTCTGCTCCATAGTAACATTAACACTGTATAAGATTTTGATTTGAAACTTTGTACAAATATAAAACATCAGTAGCAGGACAAATTATAATGTGGTGCTCATCTGTCTGTCTTCTGTCCATTGACTTTGTCTGCTCCATATCTCCTAAACCCTTTAAAAGATTCACTTAAACTTGGACCAAATGTTCATCTTACTAAGATGATGTGTAGATTTGCTTAAACCTGGACCAAATGTTCGTCTTATTTAGATGATGTGCAGAACATCACATTTTAACAATCATGTCTGACAAAGGTCGTTTTACACAGAGGTCAAAGTTCTAAAGGATATATATTATGTCTGCCCCATATCTTTAATCTGTTTAGGATTTTGTCATGAAAGTTTGTAAAAGTATAAAGTGCCATTAGACAATATGCAGAGTAAATGAACCATTTAGCTTAATTCTGATTTTGACAGAATTATTCATTTTATATTTCTTATAATAACTTTGTGTCTGCTCCCTAACTTTAAAACTGTATTAGACTTTTCTTTCTTTGAACTTTGTACAAACATTAGGCACTATCAGACAATTGTGAAGAGACTGCTTGTTGTTTTGACAGAATCATGAACTTTTTGTATAACTGTTACACTGATTTCATATCTGCCTCACAATGGAAGATTTCAGTTACTGGCAAATCTGATCAATTGTTTCCTCTCTTATATAAACCCCAGTGGGCAATACACAGTTCCGAGACACACCCAGAATGTCACTCAAAATCACGTGATAGCGTATACCTGGCCAATGCAAGGACAACTTAGCATGTGACATAGTCTCACAAACAAATCGCAAGTGGTCAATATTGTACATAAGTCTGTGATTTTACCTTACAGTTAATGGAGGGATGTATACCTGTTTAAAGAAAAACAAACGGACACCACTTTCAATAAACTTATCCTGCTTTGCAAGAACAGAATGCATCGGAAATGCATGATGCGCCAACTTCTATGTGTAGGTCATGAGGAGGCTGATTCTTCGCCATAGATCGCCAACATATAGCAGACACTTGCATTTGTCATTTGTTTACCGCCATCTTTGTGCAAAGCTTGTGAGACGTAGTAACAGTAACTAAGTAGGCGGCGCTTAGCAGCTATTCTCGGAACTGTGTATTATAATTGCCCTAGTCAGCAGAGTTAAATTGTTAACTTGGTGGTATAGTCTCTAGACCATCTTCATGGCTTCTTTTTTATGGTATACTGCAAACAGATTGCAAATTATACTTCAGTATATTTCTATAGACTTGGCTAAACATATACTGGTTGAATATGCTTGAGGTAAGGACTACCATGGACTGATGGTACAAATTGCTTATAGTCTGTATAGTCCATAGCCCCTGGACAGTATCAATAAGAAGTTGATAATATGTTGTTAACTCCTATAATACAACAATAACAACTGTTTAATTTTGTTTCTGAAATATTTGCAATTAAATTGTGAAACATTTAAGTTAGAAGTTCAGGTCTGAAAGCCCTTTTAAAGAAGCTATGTCAGGAAGTGACCAACAGTTTGCTATGCTCTTATTAGTTTTACAATAAAGTTATTCACAGAACATGAATTTGTTTATTCTAATGCAAATGTCATTGTAAAGTAACACTAACTGGTAAATTTATACTGTATTTTTAGAGTTTACTGTGAAAATGTGTCTTCCAAGTGCAGTTTTAGACATTCCCTATTTTTGTATAGTCCGTAGCCCCGCTGTGACCAAAATTTGCTACTCAAGCCATAAAGACATGAAAGTAGTAATTACAACAATACTTTCTATGTCAACCATAGACAGCTCTATATTTCAAGTGAGAGGACTTTTAAACACATTCAGATAACGTCTAAACAATACTGCTAAATGCAAAATTTACTTCTTTTCTGCTTTCAGTGGTACTTGCAATCTAACTTAATAAAAAGATTTTTTTCCTAAAAGCAGTTAATTCTTTGGCTCAAAATTTTGGTGTTAACAGATAGTCATTACTTAATGAGCAGTAAAGATTGTCTGAAAACAATGTCTTCTATCTTAGAACAGCATGTTATGCTCGAATATGTATAGTCCGTAGCCCTACAAAGGTACTAGAATATATCAGCCTCTAACATTTCTATCGGGCCTACACCATAAAAATTGCTTTGGAATATTACACATAAATGTCAGAGCTTACAAATTTTTATGGAAGTTTAAAGATTAAAACGATTCTAAAAATTGACCTGTGTGCAACACAAGTGTCCACTTTATCTTGGCTAAGCCGTTAACTAAATTTAGAATAAGTTCACATAAGCTTAAAATTGAAACAGGAAGATTTACTAGACCCTTAACTCCTTTGGAAAATAGAGTTTGTGATCACTGTTAAACAATAATCGAAGATGAATTTTTTTTAATTGAGTGCACTAGGTATTCTCACATTCGGAATAACTTTTTCTCAAAAGTTCAAAAACAGTGTAAAAACTTTTTGTTACATAATAGTAAATTAAAGTTCAACTGGTTATTAACAAACAGTGATGATTTGGTAATTTTAGAGCTGGCCAATTTTGTATTTGAATATTTTGAAATTCACGGTTAGTAATGTTATCATAGAACATAATTGAGATCATACAATGAGGTGTCGTTTTAAGCTATGTAAATGTATACTGTTACACTAGTCTTCTCACCACTTGATCTATGCATATGTTTTTTTTTTTTTTTTTATTTCTATAAATGTATATTTGATTACTGAGAATCATTGTACGGAGGATTTCCTCCTTTGATTGTCTGTCCTTAGGGCCCTAATCAGAATATATCATTTGTTTGCTTGTTTATATTGTCTTCAGCCAAGCTGTCTTTTTTCTGAGTTGTTCTGATCCCCACATTAATCTGGCAAGTTTCCAGCAACTGGCCGTAGCGTTATTTGATTTTAATATGAATTTATTTATGCCTGTCCGAAATTTGGTACCCAACGGAAAAGCATTATGTCATCAATCTAAATCACTTGCAGATGCTGGAAAATACATCAGCCAAGCATCCTATGAGCGCAGGCATGTAAAATATAGGTTTAAAAACAGTTAAGGCCAAGTTTTCTCTGATAAAATTGAAGCTGTCTCCGACAGTCTCGATTTTTTTACAAAATATAGCACAGGTGTAGTGGTTAGTTACACTCGGGAAATTGAAGAGTCGACAAGGGGGAATGTGTAGGACATTTCGGCCACGGACGTTTCGGCCACGGACATTTCGGCCTAGGACAGTTCGGCCATGGACATTTCGGCCACGGACATTTCGGCCATGGACGTTTCGGCCAAATCTGAAAAAAAAATGGAGAAATGAAAATATGCTCCTGTAAACCATTTAAAGTTACATGGATGGTTTTCTGCACACATGACACAAATATATGTGATTGGGCTCATAACAACTCCAATCATATCTCTTAAAGTCAAAAATGGGTGCACCGCAGATTCATCAGCCATATGTTTGCATATAAAGTAATTACAGGCATTACATGAATGATAAAGGCCACACTGTCCCATGAGTGGGGATGGCATATGTGCCAGATTATGCTCAAAATGACTTTAAAAGTATTAAGGGGCTATAAATCCGGTGAGACGATTGACCGAAATCACCGAAATCTACTGAAATCACCGAAATCACCATAGAATTTACAGAAATCACCTATAATAGTGTCAAATAAATGACTATATATGTATAACTGGTTATTAATAAATTATATTTTTCTTTCCTGATAAAAATTTGCAGTACTATATAAGAAATATGCATAAAATAGCACCATAGTGACGATAAACCGAAATGACCATTAGCTGATGTTTCAATACACTCATAAAATCGATAACCGAAATGGTACTCGGACAAAACGGACCATGGACAAAACGGACCAGACAAAACGGACCACGGTTAGGACAAAACGGACCACGTTTCAGGACAAAACGGACCACGTTTCAGGACCAGACGGACCACGCTAGAAGACAAACTAGACTATTAATTGGTGTCAGTTAAAAGATTATGGAGTATATAATTACCAAAGACAATGTTAAATGGTCACAATTATCTGACTACTGTTCATGATCTCAACTATCTTTGCTTGTCGCAACAATCTAATTAATTTAATGGTAAGATCTTTATCTTTAAAGCATGCACATTTCATTATTAGTGTTGCAACTAAAATAAAATATGCTTTCTCAAGATTAACGGAAGGTCTGAACGTGGTCCGTTTTGACCTTAAACATGGTCCGTTTTGTCCTGAACGTGGTCCGTTTCGTCCTGAACGTGGTCCGTTTTGTCCCAAGCGTGGTCCGTTATGTCCGTGGTCCGTTTTGTCCGTGGTCCGTTATGTCCCTAATTCACCGAAATCACCTATAGGTATAGACATGTAAAATCTGGGTTATTGTACTTGCATACACAGTAAAATCAATCAAAATATAGCATCTTTAATGCAAACTTGATTTTAGATTTACAAGTTTGTAGGTAATTTTCAACCAAGTATCCAACAAGCCTTCCTTTATATTTACCGACAGAGTTATGCTTGTACGTATCGACGATAAACCGAAATCACCACTGATCTCTTTCTTCTCAAATTTGGCTGGCTCAGATAAATTCAACACTTTGGTGATAAACCGAAATCACCGATGAAATATAACTTAATAAAATGAATAAAACACACACACGTAAATAAAAAAAGTATCTGATGTCTCTTTCCTGTAACAGAAGCATTAGGTTTTTTATTTCTTCATTTATTCAATTACAAGTGTATAATTTCAATACTAATAACGCACGCCCAATATTATTTTTTCGAAATAATTTTCTTTGTAACCTAATCAATTTATAATCAGTCCTATATTTTCTTGTATGATGGTATACACTGACCGACATTTTTTTGAAGTTTGTTTTAAGTACAGTATAACAATAAGTTTTACTAATAATGCCCAATCAGTTCACTTAATTATATAATCACGGCGGCATATACATTAAACATATTACGCTATGCGATTAAACTGCAACAAAGGAAGATTAGAGAGAGAGAGAGAGAGAGAGAGAGAGAGAGAGAGAGAGAGAGACGGGAAAAGAGAAAGAATATGCCAAAACTAAAATGCAGACATGGTGACAGGAGGAAATGTTTTGCAGGAGGAAATGTTTTGCGTATTTATAATATTGTATGTAGTATATAGAATAGATATAACGTTTTTGCCTGTTCTCCTGTGTGTCCGTTTGCTCGTCCGTAAGGTCTCATTTCGTGTAAAAATGTGCGTTAATTTTTTTCTTATAGTGTTTCGTATGAACACAATATTAGTAGGTATCGATCTTAATTTATTTGCAATTTGTTGATGCTGATGCTGTTGCTGACTTAAGGCCAAGGCCACAGACTTTGAACTTTTGTATCATTTGGGTTAAATTTTGGCGTCACGTTTTCTTAACGGGAACTTGTCATATAAGCATAGTATTATAAGCAGTATCATAACAGGGCTGAGACTGACTAGTGTGCCTCCTGTTGATGCTGGTGTTGACTTAAGGATGCTGGTGTTGACTTAAGGTCGTGTGCCGCTAGCGCTATGAGTCTAACCCACGACAACCAATCCCCCTTCCCCCTCCCCAACCCCAACCGCCATGAGTCAGGGAACACACAATTCACCAGGCCTTGCGGTCCGCTTTGATTAACTAATTAATAAATTATCAGAGCTGGGAAGCAATCAGCCATAAAACGTTTTTTGTCCCAATTAGTATTGCAACAGATGGAGGCGTTCCGAGTAATTTAAGTTCTTTGTGGTGATTTCGGTCAATCGTCGAAAAGGTGATTTCGAACCCAAAACCTAGGGAGAAACACTTTATTATTAATTTATTTCTGTATTTATTAGTTTTTTAATTGATTTAGAAGCAATTTATAATATATCTGCCAAACAAAAAACTAGACATGTACGTCTTTTTCCAATACTGAGGCTAATACCAACACAGACTTTTCGATGCAGGCCCATGGGTGATTTCCGTTTATCCTATCTTAATTAATACATCTATATTAAAAAATATAATTTATTTCTTTTTTTTAACAAATAAATTCAATACATATTATCAATAAAAATTGATTTCAGATGAATTCAGTGGTGATTTCTGCAAATTCTACGGTGATTTCGGTGATTTCAGTAGATTTCGGTGATTTCGGTCAATCGTCTTACCCCTATAAATCTAACAAAACACAAAATATCATATAAGGCCCAAGTTCAAGTAGTTGAAATAGTTGTTCACAGTGTTTTTGATCTTGAAATGCTCAAAACAACATTAAAGCTGTTGAAGGGCCATAAAAAATCAAGAGAACAACAACAAATCATTGGACTTCATTAAGACTAGCTTTGTTACTCATATGAGTACTTAATTTAATTATAAAAAGTAATTTTTGGACAAAGGCCGAAATGTCCACCCTTGACAATTTCTGTGGCCGAAATGTCCTTGGCCGAACTGTCCTAGGCCGAACTGTCCGTGGCCGAAATGTCCGTGGCCGAAATGTCCGAGCACCACAAGGGGAGGCCACCCTTAACTCTGTTAACTTGGAAAGAGAAACACTTTCGTTGCGTAAGAAAAGAAAAAAAGATAACGATGAATCCTTTTCGGATGGAGATATTTCGGGTAAATAGAATAATATGAAATAGGTGTTACCTAAATGCGTGCAAAAGCAGATTTTTTTCTTTTACAAAGCTGAGGGCATATAATCTGCAGCCATTTAACTTCTAATTAGTTCAGGACCCGGTTTTGTATCAAAGTTTTCGTGGTTACCGACTTATCTTTTAGTAATTGTGCGGGGTGGGGAGGCGGTTGAAAACACTGAAATTTTAGAGAACAAGAAAACATGCTAAAGGAATGATAACGAAATTAATAATAATCTTTATTTATAGTCGCTTATTTTTATCAACAACTAACATAAGCTCTGTAGAGCTTTTATTGCGACTTATTAAGACTATACATTTATACAAGCTGAGCTGTGGATACGTGACTTGCTCAAGGTCACAACGCAAGGGTCCTGGTGATGATCGAACTCGGAACCCTTCGATCATGAGTCAAGCACACTACCAACCGCGCCACTGCTTTTAGGGAAGAGCAAAAATAAATGAATAAAAATTCTTGAAAGAAATTATATTCTGACCTGGAGACCTACGTTTCAATTTTTTTTTGTTTTTGTTTTTTTATTAAATGGCACTGGTATGCAAACGGCCGATGTTTCTCTTCCAGAGTATCCCTTTTTGATAGTTCTTTGCTAATAATCCCGCTATCTCTGTTTTGCACATTGTCGTTGATTGTTGCAGTAAGTTCGACCTTTTGCTTCAAGCTGGTTTTCATCAAAATATCGGTAAAATGTTAAACAAATAGAGAAATAGTAACTTAACAAATAAATAGGAAACAAATAAAAACTATGACCGAATTTCATCACAACGTTCTCCATTCCTCGAAAAAACAAATCAAATTAAATCCAGTTACTGGATAAAATAAGTTTGTTGGTTGGTTGTTTTGGGTTTGTGACAGTATTTCAGTCTATATCGAGCAGTTTCTCACAGGGAGAGAGAAAAAGATGATATAAAGCAAGAGGGAAAAATATCCAATTCCGCACCTACAAACAGAGTTGGTCCTTGCCCTACTCTTATCCAATTGTGTAGGACGCCCCGGCACTGAAACTCATCGCCCGACCGATGTGTCCGATGTGTAGGCCCCCAGAATGGGGGTGTCATCTTCAAAGAGTACAAATCCTGCAGGAACACAACGGTAATTCAACGTTGTGTACCTGATGTGTAGGCTCTTAGAATGGAAGTGTCATGCATGCAAAGAGATAATTATCCTTTAGGCACATAACGTTGATTCAACGTTGAGTGTCCGATGCCTGGGATGTCATCTTTCAAAGGGTACATATCCAGCAGGCACACAACGCTGATTCTATGTTGTAGGTCCGATTTGTAGGCTCCCAGAATCGGGACGTCATGTATACAAAGGGGTACCCTGCAGGCACACAAACGTTGAATCAGTGTTTAATCAACGTCGTTCAACGTCGATAGCCCGATGAATTAGAATTAGAATTAGAATATTTTTTATATCCGTAATGTGCCCTAGCCGGGCATATAATATAGTACATACACAAACAATACAAATGATAATATAGGGCCACCTAACTAATACCTGCAAGCATATCCATATGGTGAAACATAGAAGATATCCAGTAAAGGGTAACCCTTGCCTGTATGAGTGAGGCATACCCTTTATAATACTGCCACAACTATTTTTAAATTATTTGAGAAACACAGTTTCCTTCATAATGGCATAAATGCTTGATGCCATATCTATTATCACTGTAACATGAGATGGAATCCAAAGTCACAAATACATCAACATCATACGATATCCACGGGCTTGTCAAATTGAACAGATTGTCAAATCGGGCCACAAGTTTTATGAAAAGTCCTTAGATGACGGTGCGTTGCGCGCGTTGTCTTATGACGTCATCATGTCGTGACATACTTCAAAACAATGGTCAATGCTGTGTTTGTAAACATACTTTGACGATGCCAACGGGAAAGTGAAGCAAGTTTTAAAGGAAAATGTAGATGTATCGCTACCAAGCTTTGGATAATTTACAACTCTAGATACTGGATGACATTTGAATGGCTAAAGGTTCTTGCTCTGCATGGAAGTCATTGCACATCGAGGTATTTGGTTCTATTCACGAATTTCCGTGTCCTTCGTATTCTACATTGACCATGTTGTCTTTAGAATAGTCGCTTTTCCGAAATATCGAGGTCAATTCTAACGATGGCGGCCATCATATCCAATCGAATCCACGCACGAGATTAATGGCATGTGATTTATGACGTAGTGTCCCCTATTGTTTGTTTATTTATCCTTTTGCTGATGCACAGCTAAATCAGTTACCATTTACTTATTTGGACTTCTAAGTTGGATTGACCGCCTTTAAAAATAGAACAAAAAGAAATAAATGTTGAAGAAAACTTTTTTGGTCACTCTCTCAGAAGCGGGACTTCGTCAAGGAAGGGCATGTGATCGAGCATGGTTCTCGGCTCAGTGTTACCTTGCATTACAGAAACGGGACAAATCCAATGTAAACAGCTTAAGGGCGCAGCCATATTTGTCCAAAAGTTTTAAGCTGGAAGGTGTTGGATATGCTCTTTCGTGGAAGTTTTTTTTTAATGATGCATGTTATCTATAGGCGTGCAGCAGCACGGACGCGCTTCGCGCGTCCGCGCGCGTGAGCTTCGCTCACGCGCGTTGCTTTTGCACGTATGATTTAAGCAGGATGAGTAAACAATAGGCCTCATAACGAGTTTGTTTCCTTACGAGAAACGTGATAGTGAAAGTGAAATATAAAGTCGAATCGTCCTCAATGGAACCGAACCGTAGTCAGTGACTTGGCCCAATAACTGTGCTCTTCCACCAGAAGTGTTTTGCAGGGTGGGGAGGGTTGGGGACATATTGTTTTCAGTGTGGATACCCTGCCTCTACGGCCACTAGACCCCCGGTACTACTAATCACCCCACGGCATTAAAATTTAGGTATATTAACTAACTCAAAAGCATTTTAGAGAGGCAATAATTATAGGTTATTGAATTTATATTGTGAAATATTCGGCACTAGTTCATATGGCGAGGGACGCACGAGCTTGTATAACCTTTTTATTATATACCTTTGTTATTAGGCTGCTAGTTTCATCAGTGATCCCTGCGCATGAAATCAATGTATAATATCAGTTTATCAACCACAACTTGTTTTAAATTTAAAATTACATTATGCCGCTTAATGTCTTCATACACGCTAAAAGCTACGCCTGATGGCGCGAAAGTAGAAAAAATGAAGTGACGTTATCTGAAGTGACGTCAGTAAACAAACGTTGACGTTTACAAGAACTGGGCGCCATTTTCGAGTCTTACTCTCAGCAGCTCTGACGAAAATCTCCGTTATTATCGCAGAATATTAATTAAAAGTGTGACGGATCGAAGGTAAATTATATTCAATTGTCTTTTTTGTAATTTATACACCGAAACCGACACTAGTGTCATTATTCTACTCGTTTTCGAATTGCAGTCGACGACAAAATGGCCGCCAAACTTTTCTTCTTTCAAAACAAAAGTAGTTCTTGGGAACGTGACTCCTTAACTCCGTGCAATATGCACTTGACTCCGTGCAATATGCAGAAAATATTGCATGGTTACTCTAATGTAAAGTGAACGGAGAACTTTTTAGGTATATAATAATGTTTTTTACATCCCATGGCACCAAATTTTATGTATATTTGAACTAGTCACAACCCTAACGAGCCAGCTTTTCTCTCCAGTTGCACCCCACGGCACCCCCATGACATTAAAATTTATGCATATTATTTAAACCACAAAAAAGCATTTTATAGGGACAGTAATGTTTGTTACACCCCATGGCACAAACTTTTATGTATACTTGCCATCACATAACAGTGCTGGAAACTGCCAGTGGCCCGGTGGCCAAATGCTCCTAATTTTTGTTTCAGGCCACCAGAAATCTCCAAAATATGACCTTTAGTGGCCCAAATTTATTTTTCTGGCAATACTAAATGAATGGAGTCTTTAGCTAGTGGATAATTTGGGCCACTGAAAGTTAGGCCTGCTAATCTTTTGGGCCACCACATTAGACTTGCGAGTTTCCAGCACTGCATAAGTATTTTTAAAGGTGAAAGACCTTTCCGCGAATAGGAAATTCTAAAATAAGAAAGGCGCTTTTTGTTTTCAGGTTAAATTAAATTGAGGTTTACTATTATGTGTTCGTTTGTTTTGTGTGATTGCGTGTTCGCTTTTACAATGATTTATGCTTGAATATATTAAGTGTTAAAAAAAAGACTTACTAAAACGTCAGAAAAAGAACAATTATAGGACAATGGAACAAGTCGTGGGGTGACGACATTGGGGCTTTCTTTACGATCACGTGTGGGTGCAGATGTACAAGTAAACAGGGTTTTCCCGGACTCAAGATTGAGAGTCTCAGACTCCCAAAATGATGTCTGGGACTCTCAAAAAATAATCTTGAGGGTCCTACAGGACTCTCAAAAATTGAGAAGGAAATTACAGTTTAGTTGATTTTGATTTATAAATAGATGTTTTAGAAAACAAATAGCTTACATGTGCTACTGCTTTGAATCTAGATTTGATTTTTTTTTCATTTCAGTTGTTTATTAGTTCTCTTAATCATTATACAGAGTTATGTTTTTATATGGGACTCTTACAATTTGCACTAGGACTCTCAAGCGCCAAAGGCGAGAGTCCCTAGGACTTCTATAGTACAAAGCTGAAGGAAAACCCTGAAGTAAATTACTTTTCTAATATTTATTTCGTTTACGTCAAATGACAAAGAGACATTATAAGGTTATCTTTCTTGGCATTTGGTTGGCCCTAAAAAGGGCCTTTTGTTATCAATCTCTTTTTAATACTGGCGATTGGGTCTGTAGCTGCAGAAAATGCGTTTAATTCTGCTCTCGTACTTTCTCATGCCACTATTTCGTTGAAGTCGCTCTGAAGAGTCGAGATGTACCAGGTCTGTGTCGTAGTCGGTCGGATAGCGTACGTCGGTGAACTGGACAAAATATCGATGGTATCTTTCTCGCAGCAGGGCGTTGATGATCAGTCCTCATCGAATTGTTCCTTTGTCAAGCCGCCTCTAAATTCACCCCGGGTTTGAATTTCAGCCACATAGACCATCTTTACTCTGCGTCGGTGGTACAGTTTGTCTACGAGCTTCACGATTCTCTGGATTATCACTTCTGGCTCTGAAGTCGTTGTTATGTCATTTCCGCCGATGTTGATGAGGTACACGTCAGCTTCTCGTCATAAGCATCTCTTCCATAGTTCCTTCGCCGCCGGGTCGGTCTGCAGTCTTTCTGTTCGGAGCCCCCCTTTGCCGTAGAAGTAGACTCTGCCGGGAACTGCCATGTCGCCATCTCAGTACTGTCGAAGTCTCTTGATGTAGCTGTCACCGAATAATGCGAAAGTCGTCATTTTCAGAGAAGCAACCAGGTTGAACTGATGCTCTGACCTCATATCGGGCAGCTTAAAATACAATCCATCAGGTGTACTCATTCTCAAGTGTCATAGTACTCAATCTCAAGTGTCACCTCAGTAATTAAAATGGCATTTTAGGTAGTAACAGCCTTCCTTTGAAGTGCTACCGTTCACTGATTAATGAACGACCCTGATTAGACACTACCCTAAGGACATAATTAAATCCCGATTTCATCCTCCTAACTGCAAATGCTTTGTGAGAAAATGGTTTCAATTTGCTTTGAATGGCAAATTGTATGTGCGAAAGAATTTAATTACCGAATATTCATTATTTAATACTTAAGATTTTAATATCTTTGCAGACGACGGCTTCCAAACATTAATTTTCGCTGCTTATGATGATGCTTACTATCACATGGGCACCTGATCACACCTCTGTTTTGGGGTGTCCATGTCTGTGTATCTAAAATATTCCGGAATTGTCTATGTTTAAATGACCTACGAGTTAGGACTTATGATTTGGGTACTTTGACCACTATCATTTATATAACTTAACTATTTATATAGACATAACATCATTTGTTTTTGAATACTAAGAATTAGAAAAAAGCGTAAAATGTCTAAAGTGTTTTTCTTTTGTACTAAAATTCGTTTTTTTTTTTTTTAAAAGGGAAACTACCCTCCTTAACTAGCATTAACACGTCCGTGTAATGTAGACCCCCTTACACCCCACTTTTATATAGTTAAGGGTATGCAATTTCTTATATTTGCTCTAAAACATAGATTGTGGTTCAGCCGCCACAGCGTGTATCTACAATCTATGGTTTGAGCAAAAATAAAAAACCTGATTTTTTTTCATCAAGAAACTATCATTTTTGCAGCATTTAAAACACTGACGTTGCGCACGGTGTTTAGTTTTCATGCTTCTCTAGGAGCAGGCTGATCTGGGTCTGCACAGTTTGCCCAGACCTATCTGTCCGAAGTTACTAGACGAGAAGTCTGATCTGAATCTGCACTGTTTGCCCAGACCTATCTGTCCGAAGTTGTTAGAGTCACAGTTTTCCCCATTTACATTCCTTTCGTTTAGTTTGCTTATAAAGACTGTTAAACATTTGAAGACGGCGTGTGCGCCAAACAAGGTTCAGACCAACGGATTAACCATAAATGTTTCAATATCTTAAATGAAAACTTCTGGTACAACTCATTTTTTACTTTATGGATGCCTAATCACATAGATGGCTAATACAACCAGCGAAGGCTATGATTAAACTGCGTGTATGCTCAGTGTGAACTGTGCCTTAAACTAACGCAACCAACGAAGCCTATGACCAAACTGCGCGTATGCACAGTCTGAACTGAGCCTTCGCTGGTCTTAATCAGCGAAACGAGCCTTCGCTGGTCGTACATGCCGCTTTACTGTCAATCTCATGTTATATGTCGTAAAATTACAATTACATGTTAAAGAGCGCCTCCCCGTGGTGTGGCCTGGATGCAAATGGATAGCAGTGAAAGAAGATATGAAATCATACGGTCCATCGAATTACCCCAAACCACCCCAAAACACCCCAAACCACCCCAAAACACCCCAAACCACCCCAAAACACTCCAAACCACCCCAAACCGCCCATAAAAACACCACAAACCACCAAAACCAGATCGTTCCAAACCAAATTTGGTATTTTGCAGGAACTCACACTGCTTTAGAAATGTTTGCTGATGCTAAAAATATTTATGATTAATGATAATTGATATACATCTGCAGCTTTAGGGAAGAATTGTCATTACCAATATGCAGGCTTTATTTGTATATCTGTGCTTCCATGAACCTGAATGGTATGTAACATGCATATACTTACACGTGCATGTAAACATGCATGTGCTGTCAAACATATATACAGACATGCAAGCATATTTAGTGTCTACATCTGTACATACGTACAAACGGCATACACACATATTATCAGCATATACCACATGAAAATCATTGTTTCTGCATAAAAAGATAATATTTATTTTTTTAATTTTACAATTTTGAGTTCATTAAAAGCATAAACAATACGTTAAGAAGCTATTTTAACCTGAAACAGAAGTTAGAAAAGTGGTTTGGGGTGGTTTTGAGGCGGTTTGGGGTGGTTTGGGGTAATTCGATGGACCCGAAATCATATAGTATGTGCGTTCAAGGTTCTCCCAATTGTACCGACGGTGGTACCATTGAGAGAACACTGAACGCACACAGTATCTGAAATGTACGTGATTGCTAGCTGTTCAAATACTATGCTTTATCCATTTGTAACTGAACGCTCTTTCCACTGATTCGTAAACAAATAAACTAAGCCTTTTGCCTAAAATATTTACAGTTACAAATATTGATACCTAAAATAAATTCATACAATTCCTTCAGCGAGGTGTCCCAACACTGGAAGAATTCATGTCAAAACAACAATACAAAAATATGGTAGATGTATATATAAAAAAATACATTAATATTGGTGCCGTGGTGTTAAAAACCTATTATATAACCCATCTAAAATACTTTCTTCATAGTACATATACATAAACTTTGGTGTCGTGGGGTGCCGTGGGGTGATTAGTAGCACCCCTAGACCCCTGTGCGGATAAGGATGATGCAAGTGAGCCTGTGCATCTGGGCAGTCTTGCTCATCATTCCTGTTGGTATGAACAGGGTATGTGTACTCACTGGATCAGGCATAATCACCGGATTCGACCGGAAATGTACCATTTATAGCGATTTTATCATACTTTCTATGACTATTAATGTTTATATTTTGCATATAGTATAGTGTATCCAAGAGATACATTCCTATAATATGTGGGTTTGAAGGAGTCCTCGTCGCATCTATGGCTTGGTAATAGTGTATCCAGCAGGTTTTATTTCTGCTCTAAATGCCTCAATAACCTGTACTCATGATCTTTGTTTTGAACAAAAATAAAAAAAAAAAAACACTATTCATCTGACAAGTTTTATTTTCATATAGCCATTAAAAATTGAGAAGCGCGGTGGCTCAGTGGTTAGTGCACTTGACTCTGAAGCCAGAGGTTGTGGGTTTGATCCCCGCCCAAGGCGATGTCTTCCTATGTCCGAACAAATTTTTCTAGCATCATTTGCAGGGATGATGTTAACAAGTGTGCCGTCCTACAGATCGGGATGTTAACTGGAGGCCCCCTGTGCAGGGAGAGTCATCCCCTGTGCAGGTTAAAGATCCCTACTATAGCTACATCATGGCTATATGCAGGCTTTCATCCTGCAATACCGGAGTGTACAAAAGTACACCTGCTCATAATACTCTGAAAAGAGGGTGTAGCAGTATATATAGAAAGAAAAAGAAAGAAAGAAATCACATTGTATTGCATATACATTCAAGTGTACATACCTGCCTCTGTCAGTTCGCTGCCATCGATCTTGGCTTTGGAGAAATGAGCCATGTAGGAAAAATGATGACATAGGGACTGTGGGAAATGCTCAGACTGATTTACTTCCGTGGAAGTATTTGCTGTCTGTCTGATCAAGGTAATTCTACTTCAAACATGTTTCTTGTTTTATAAACATAGTGTTTGCCCAAGACATGCCACCAATATATGGTTTCACACCCTAAAGGCTTGCATCTGTAAAATTTCCAAGTATGAGGACAGATAGGTCCGCGCAAACAGTGGAGGCCCAGATCAGACTGCTCATTTTAAGAGCTGTGTGATCAACATCTGCACTGTTTGAAACAGGGATAATTGTAGCTCAGAATTCTATGAGGGAAAATATCTCATCTAGCCATTCTCGGTGAGAAATATTGATTGGTACTCTCCATTACAGAATTGCATTTTTGTATGAGATTTGATCTCCCACTGAACAGATTTTGGTGAGCTTTTTTTTTGCAAAAAGTGGAGCAAATCTCTCAAAACCTCGCCCTTAAATAATCCCTGCTGTTTGCCTTTCCATCAGCTTCTATTGGATACATGTGTTAATGGATTGTAAAACCAAACTGTTCCAGTCTAGGACAATTACGGTAATATTTCAGGAGTCCCAATTTTTAGAATTTTTACAGTATTTTAATATTGCAATGATCATAAGTTGATGTTAGTGCTTCAGATGCTTATTTCAGAAAAGAGAAATCATGAAAAATAAAGTAAGACCAGTCTTACACTCATTGAAGAAAGTGGACTTGCCCATATAGCTGGAGCTACTGGCAGGACCGCCCACTAGGCCACAACAGCCTTGCTAACAGACCTTTTGCAATACCGGTACTGCCTTTAATTGAGGTCCAGATTGTTGAAAGTTGTCATAAAAATTAAAAAAATAGGATAGCTAAAATAATTACCTTAATTGTCCTAAAATGGAAGAGTTTGGTTTCTTAGTGTAGTAATGCATCAGAAATATTCTGGTGAAATGGCAAACAGTGTAGACTCTGATCAGACTGCCCCTTAGGAGCAGTCTGATCTGGGTCTGCACTGATTGCTCAGACATGTCTGTCCCAATTCTTAAGATCTGAACAGTGGGAAACCAATTAGTACTTGATGTATATTTTTCAGATGGGCCTATACATGGCATTTCCGATAGGTATCTGGTGGACAGCTAACCAAGATTGGTTTTTTGACAGATATATAAAATCTGAAGTAGAGGTTTGTAACATTTTATAGAATTTAGCTCACCAGTTTATAATTACAGAAAAATTGCACAACTGGCATTGGAGCTTCAGTTCAATTCTCCTAATGACGTTCCCCAAGTGGCTCAGTGGTATGTATAAACAATCATAGTTGCACACACTTGGGGCTGAGTGTCAGTCCAATGCATTGGAGCTGGCTTAGACAAAGGATTAAAGTCTGTAAGAGGGCTGAGCTACACCAATGGATTGTCTTATTCAAAATTAATCCCAATAAACTGTCTGTCAATTCTAAGGTAGATTTCTCTACACAAGAAACAACCAATCAGATCGTTTATTTAAGTTTTATGACCTCAGAGAAATACTGAGAATTGCTACCTAATTCTGCTTTTTATAGTCCACCTATGCCGTTAAATTGCAAAAAATAGGGGGGAAAAAAAGATGAATTATAATGAGTCTAAACCTGCATAGCTAATCTCAAAGGATGGACAGCTTTTGATACAGATCCAGAACTGGTTAACTTCATTGTTATTGCTAGAGTCTTATCAGCTGACTATAGTCCCAAACTGAGTTGTGGGGCAATTCTGCAGGGAAATGTTAATTGTTCTGCAGTTTTATGGACTTCACCTCAAATTTAGTATTAGAAATTAACTTAAGCATCACCACCGCTATAAAAAGTATTTAAGTGGCTACAGCACAACACCAACAAAGTGGCATGTGTGCCCAGCGAAGACTCAGATCAGCCTGGGCATATGCCCAATCTGATCAGAGTCTTTGTTGTCTGCATTGAGCTTGCTTCGACATTTAGCTACCCTTAAAGGTCACAGCTAAGACTCTGATCAGACTGGGTGGAGGCCCAAGCTGATCTGAGTCTTCGCTGGGCGCACATGCCACTTTGTTGGTTTTGTCATGCCACAGCTCATTTCCATTATTAAGGTAAATGGATACATCTCCCATGTTTTCCCATCATCTTTACAAGGGGAAACAACTTTCAGGTTTCCAGTTTAGCTTCTCTGTAAGAATGGCGCCACACTCAAATGGGTTCAGACTTTTACAGGAAAGAATTTGCTCCTATGGGAGCAAATTCTTTCCTCTGAGAGTCGATCCCCATTGAGAAGGGAGGCTAAAATGAAAATTGAAGAGTTGCTTCCCTTGAACATGTTGAAAGTGAAAATAATTGCGAAAGCACAAAGTCAGTATATTTACAAATGATAAATTTTAGAGTGTTTGTTCTTTACAGGTGAAACATCCTGATCCTCCACCAATTTGGGTAAGTACTACAGTAATGGTCCTGAATATACAGTTCAAAGCCACACCCAGGTTGTCACTCAAAAGTCACCTGATAGTGTATGACTGGCCAATGCAACAACAACTTAGCATACATGTGACTTTGTCCTGCAAACAAAATCGCACATGTTCAATATTCCACATAAGTTTGTGATACCTCACAGTTAATGGAGGGATCATCAGGGATGTATTCCTGTTTAAAAGAGGTGTGGTTTTTTGGAACTATGAATTTTGACTAAAATGCCTGAGTAAACATTGCAGACTCAGATCAGACTACTCCTAATGGAGAGTCTGATCAGGGGTACATAATTTGAGACCTGACTTTCACACATCAAATTTCCAGGATAGTAAAATTAGCTTTGCTCAGATTTTAGGCTAGTTACAGTAATTGGCAAATTTAATTGAAGGTGATCTTTTTGTGAGCCACGACACAACAAAACCAGCAAAGTGGCATGTGTGCCAAGTGAAGACTCGGATCAGCCTGGCATCTGCCCAGTTTGATCAGTCTTCACTGTGCACTTAAAGGGTAACTTAGGGCCCAAGCTACCTCTATATTCAGGAACGACTGTGATCAGACTCGGCCACTGCCCCGGCTCCCCTGGGCGCACATGCCACTTTGTTGGTTTTATCAATTCGCAGCTCATGTGTAAAGAGGGCTTTTAAACTTTGTCAAGTGGGCATAGACTGACCTGTCCATTTGTATCATGGTCAGACTAATTGTTATGGTATATGGCTAGTCTACACTGTCATGGTTTGGCCTCTTTTGAAATAACAAATTCTTAATTTTCCAAATTAGAGAAATCTAATTAGAAATTAGAGAAATCTTTCTTGGATAATAATAGTGTATCTTTTTCCCTGAAGATGTGTAGCCACATATATGTTCAGCCATTTTTTCAAAGAGAACATTTTTTTGTGATTTCTAGTTTGCTTCTCTGGCCAATGAAACCCACTCAAAACAGGGTCAGGTATATACAGAGTTTAAGTGTCTCATATATGCAAAGAAGAGCTCTTGTAGTTTTGTAGATGAGCCACGACGTGACAAAACCAACAATGTGGTTGTGCGCCCAGTGCAGACTCAGATCAGCCTGGGCATCCGCCCAGTCTGATCAGAGTCTTCGCTGTCCGCATGGAGGTAGCTTAGACCCTTAGCTATCCTTTAAGCGCTTAGCCAAGGGTCTGATCAGGCTGGGTAGATACCCAGGCTGATCTGAGTCTGAGCTGGGCGGACAACCACTTTGTTGGTTTTCTCGTGTCGCGGCTCAGATTTTCTGTCAGTGTATAGTATTCTTCCTGTTTATCCACCATTTATATGAAGGGGAACAGCTTTGTGACTTCTTGTTTGCTTTACTGGGTAAAAAAAATTAAAAAATGCTCTATTTACAGAGGAAAAAAATTTATAGAGTACCTTTTTAATGAAGGCAACCAAACAACGAAAATGGTAGAGTTGCTTCCCCTGAAAGTCTACCAATTCACTTTAAAAGAAAGAATTTGCTGCTAAGAGTGAAGCAGGTTCTTTCCTTCAAGAGCAGCTCCATATGAGGAGGGAGACAGTTTGAGGCATGGGTGATCTCTCTTGAAGATGTCTCCTTTATTCAGTAACCTTAAGGTGTATGGATACACCGCCATGGTTTTCCACCATTTTTACAAAAGTAAACAACTTTTGTGACTTCCTGTTTGCTTTTGAGGACGACAACCCCCTTCCAAAATGGGGTCTACTCTTAAAGAAAGAATTTGCTCCTAGAGGAGCAAATTCATTCCTTTAAGAGTTTACCCCCTTTGAGATGGAAGGCAAAAAACAAAAACTGCAGAGTTGCTTCCCCTGAAAGTGTACCCATCCACCTTAATATTTATCTTTCAGGAGACCATGTATAGAAAAAGGGTGGAAGCAAACCAGAGCAAGACAGCATGAAAGTCAGAGACATTTTAGAATGAAAACTCATTGTACTATATGTCATTCTCATACTGAATCAGATTCACGTGACTTTTGTTTATACAATCAGCTGTCTTCAAATAACAAGCTGTGTACAGAGCAGATCTTTAATATATGTATGGCCTGTGATATTAATACTGAGCTCACCTGTACAAAGTACAGAGAGAGCTATTGTACTTCAGTTGGTGTTGGGGTGTCTGCATTGGTATCCGCAACAGTGTTACAATGTTACATTAAATACATGTATTGACAGTCAAACCTGTTTTAAGAGGTCACGTAATGGCTGGCAAGTTAACAGTTTTACTGGTCCACAAATTTGTATAGAAAACGTTGGAAAACAACAATGATTTGAAACTACATGCTCATGTAATTAGTTAGTCTATTCATCAGGCAGGTAGACAAAATTTTGATTTGCCAGGCCCTGAATAAGCAAGCTGTAGGTAAGTGCGTCTATACAAGTCAGCCTGATATTATAGAACAGAATAGACGGCCGACAAATGCTGAAAGCAGCTGAAACAAATGCCCAGAAGACTAGAGCATAGGCTGATCAGCCCATCCTTGCATCAGCCACCTTATAACTGCTGATATAGGAAGGCTTAGTTTGCCAGTTGTCTCATGACACAAGCGTATTTTGTGTTGCGTCTCATAGTTTTGTATTATAGTATTAGCTTGATCTGCATGGAATCTCATGATCTGCATTGATTTATACTGAAATGTGCCTTAATTGTTTTGAACACCTTAAAATGATTGATTTTCCATTTGGAACAAATGGAAAAAATAATTATTTTAGGTGTCTCAGTACTTAAGCACATTACGGTAGTTAAATTGACGCTATGCCAGGATTGGTCTGGATTTCTTTGTGTAAGCATTTCGGTGACATTATATGGCTCCTGTGCTTTGATATATTGTCTCTAATGGAGATGTAATTAATTTAAATGTCTCGGCATTTGAATGTGGTACCTTATTAAGCCTAAATATTGAGACAATTTGTTGGAGCAGTCAGTCATGGTAGACTCAGCAAAGGTAAATAGGTATGCTTTGATGTTTCACTGCCATTTTTACCAAAAAAGGCAACTTCTATGACTTCCAATTAACCTCCATGAAAGACAAACCCTTCCAACATAGGATCTACTCTTAAAGGAAAGAATTTGCTTCTAAGGAGCAAATTCTTTCCTTTGAAGAGTTGATCCCTATTGAAAAGGGAGGCAAACATTAAAAATGTTAAAATAGACAGTTCCTAAAGAGCAACATCTCATCACAGGCTGCACTGGCAATAGAAAATGCTCTTAACAATAGATTAACGCGGATCAAAAAGCGTTAGAAACAGCGTTTTCGATTGCAAATTGTCGCCAATTTGCAATCAAAAAGGCTGTTTCTTACGGTTTTTTATCAACTGCCTGAGCAGTTTCGATTGCCGCCTAACCAGTGTGTTGATAGGGCAACTAGAATATGGAACAGTGCACTACAGGTCCAAATTTGAGGTTTGTATGGTGCTGCATTATAGGTTCAAATTTTAATATCGTACAATGCATTATAGGTCCATAGAATATGCCGCAATGCATTGGTGGTCTAAATTCGAATAGTGTAGAGTGCATTACATAAATTATTATTGGTGGGTTAGGTATTTCTGTGTTAAACAAGACTATATTGGTTCTGTGTTTATAATATGCCATGTTGTATATATTTGTATATAGTTGTGTGGTTTAATTGGGTTTATGTCCGTTTCATCACTGTTTCAGTTTTTGTGGATCAATGGGGAAACTGCTAAGATCAAGATGTGATCAATTTGTTTCAGAGGTTAGAGACAAAACTCATGACCTGGACAAGGCTTGACTCTTTGACATTTTAGTTACGAGTTGATCAGTTCAGAGGGTTAACCTAACAGGCAATGCATCTAAATGGTTTGTGTGGTGACTGACTCTTTAAGATCTTGCTGTTTGATTATGAAATTTGTGTTGCCAATTTTGATATGTGATAAAATTAAAAACCCATAGTTCTCTTTTCTGCACCTTGTATTCGCCTCCTATGATAATAATTGAGCCACGACACGAGAAAACCAACAATGTGGTTGTGCGCAGAGTCAGATCAGCCTCAGCATTTGCTTAGTCTGATCAGATACTTCGCTAAGTGCTTAAAGGGTAGCTAAGGGTCTAAGCTACCTCCATGTGGACAGTGCAGACTCTGATCAGACTGGGCAGATGCCCAGGCTGATCTGAGTCTGCGCTGGGCGCACAACCACTTTGTTGGTTTTGTTGTGTCCTGGCTCATATGATCTATCTATTTATCTATCAAACCTAGGAGGAATGCTAGCATTCATCAGCTCACCATTGCTTTTAGAAACTTGTAGCTAATTCTAATGGTTGAGTAATTATTATAATTACAAAACATGGGGTATACAGGTTTATGTTTATGTGTGTCTCTCCATCAGGAGGTTGTGCCTCAATTTGTACATAAGTTATGGCCCCCTGAAAGACCTGAAAATTTGCAAAAACTTTTCCCCGCTCAATAACTTAAGTTTGCATGAATGCATTTCTTTGAAATTTATGTGGTACATGACCATCAAGAAAATACAGGTTTGGGATGAAAAGGGAGGTTATGCATAAATTTGGAGAGGAGTTATGGCCCCTTATAAAAAAAGGAAAATATTTGGTTTCCACTCAATAACTTAGTTCAAATGTATGGATTTCTTTTAAATTTATATGGTACATGAACATTATTAAAATACAGGTTGAGTTCGAAATGGAAGGTTATGCATAAATTTTGGCAGGAATTGTGGCCCTGATAGCACTAAAAATGGAAAAAAAATGTTGGTTTCTGCTCAATCAAGTGCATGATGTGCTAGTGCTGTATATGTTTTCCATGATGGCTAACAGAACCAGTGTTGTATCTAAACTGTGGTACAGATAGATTTTTTGCAGGGGGTATCTAGTAAGCCCTGCTTACTGCCATTTCTAGTTTTTAGCTCACCTGAGCCGAAGGCTCAGAGGTGAGCTTATAGGATGGGAGTCGAGCCGTCGTCCGTCCATGGGTGCGTGGGTCCGTGGGTGCGTCCACACTTTCAAACATAAATATCTCAGAAACCAGTGGGCTGATTGCAATCAAATTTTATCTGAAGCATCATTGGGGTGGGGGAAAGGCTGCATTAGGTTTTGGTGCCAATAGCTCTGTATCGGAAAAAAAGTGCTGATTACCTGTACTGGTTCCCAGCTTAGGGTTGGTACAACATCTTATAAGATTAACATGGAAGTATATGGGAATTTCATACCCCTACTTAATGAAAGAGTTAATTACAAAATAATGAAGGGCATTACAGAAGTTTTGATAAGTACACATTGAAGGGGATATATAAAAGTAATAAATAATTGATAAGATCATGTTTATGTCTGCTAGAGTACATGCTGCCTATAATCTAAACAAAAGCCAGATATTCCCAGCTGTGAACAGTTACACATAAGATTTGATTACATTTCCCTACAATGTCAAAATGATATATTTTCAAAGTGCATAAATAGCCTTAGTACATGCTGTATGATGTAAATGTCTGGAATTCCATCAAAAGTTCAATATGGTGACAAAACACTGTTGTTGGGGTACCTGTAACAGTGACAGTAGAAACAAAACAAAAGAACACATGAAAGGTGTGACTTTTATTCCTTTTGTAAATCCATCTGTCAACAAAGAAAAATGTGAAAGATGGATTAACTATGCTAGGGGAAAGAAGAGGAATCCAATGTGAGCAAAATTGACAAATATACATACATTTGTTCCAAGGTAAAGCAATTAAATTTTTTATACGATACACTCATCTTTTTGAGGAATCGAAAATACACCTAGCTGTATCCAAGTCCGCACACAACGTTGAATCAACATTGAATCAACGCTGATTCAACATCATGATGTTGAATCAACATTGATTCAATGTTGATTCAACATTGTGTGCCCAATGGGATAGCATATCCTTCTGAAAATGCATCTTCGACAACAGAAAGCATTTATTTATTTATTAAGTAATTAAAAATATCAAAGACTGAAACCTGAGGTAATATAGACAAGTTTTTGCTACATTTTTTATCGATAAGAAAGAGATTTTTAAGTAGCCTTCCATCAGGTAAAGTCATCTTTTCCTTAATAATCTCATCCCTATTCTCCACTAGTCCATCAGGATCCATCTCTTCACCAAGTTGTTGAGCTACAGAACACAACTCTATCAAGTCCATCTTTTTCTGGTGAGAAAATATGATTCCTCTGTCTTTTAAATAGTCTTGTGAAGCTCTTTCACAGACTTTGATGTGAACATATTCTCCATATTGCACAAATTATGCAAAATAATGGCAAAATTATCTTAAGAAACAAGCCATTTCAATGCATTATCTGGTATCAGGATATCTGTGTTTGTACCAACCCTGCTGCCGAAACCACAAAATACAGGTAATGTTTACCAGCTGTTGCCGTAGCAACCACATTTCCGGGATTAAGCTATTAGCTCAGAACTCTGGTTTCCATGGCAACAGATAGCCCCCATAGGGTTATAATGGGGAAAATGGCGTCATCACGTTTTCTCGACTGTTTTTGATTGTATCCTTATCATACTTGCGGGTAATGATGACATACACAAGAGCTTGGATGAGTTCGAAATTTGGTCGGATTCGAGCACAGACTACGGAGTTAGCTGCCCTTGAGCGTTTGAAAAAAATCCCATAGGGTTATAATGGGGAAAATGGCGTCATCATGTTTTCTCAACTGTTTTTGCTTAGATCCTTATCATACTTGCAGGTAATGATGACATACATAAGAGCTTGGATGAGTTCGAAATTTGGCCGGATTAGAGCACAGACTACGGAGTTAGCTGCCCTTGAGCATTTGAAAAAAATCCCATAGTGTTATAATGGAGAAAACGTCATCACATATTTTTAGAAAAACTTTGTCATCGCTCTATTGCCTACATTTCTCAACGGATTTTAAAATAACTTCACACAAATGTAGGGCATGACAATGTCTCGAGCAAGTTTGACTTTCAGGATGCTGCGCCCAAGGTCAAGGTCACTGTGGTTATTTTTAGAAAAAACTTTGTCAGCGCTCTATCACCTTTATTTCTCCATGGATTTTAAAATAACTTGACACAAATGTAGGGTATGACAATATCTCAAGCAAGTTCAACTTCCAGGGTGCTGCGCCCAAGGTCAAGGTCACTGTGGCTTTTTTAGAAAAACTTTGTCAGCGCTCTAGCACCTACATTTCTCAATGGATTTTAAAATAAATTCACACAAATGTAGGGCATGACAATATCTCGTGCAAGATCGACTTTCAGGGTGCTGTGCCCAAGGTCAAGGTCACTGTGGCTATTTTTTGAAAAACTTTGTCATCGCCCTAGCACCTTCATTTCTCAATGGATTTTGAAATAACTTGACACAAATGTAGGGTATGACAATATTTCAAGCAAGTTTGACTTTCAGGATGCTGTGCCCAAGGTCAAGGTCACTGTGGCTATTTTTAGAAAAACTTTGTCATCGCTCTAGCACCTACATTATTCAACAGATTCTAAAATAATTTCACACAAATGTAGGGCATGACAATATCTCGAGCAAGTTTGACTTTCAGGGTGCTGCAATCAAGGTTTTTGATTAGATCCGTATCATACTTGCAGGTAATGATGACATACATAAGAGCTTGGATGAGTTCGAAATTTGGCCGGATTCGAGCACAGACTACGGAGTTAGCTGCCCTTGAGCGTTTGAAAAAAATCCCATAGTGTTATTATGGAGAAAACAATGTCATCACATTTTCATTTTTCATCGGATCCTCTTCATACTTGCAGGTAATGAGGATATGCATAAAAGCTTGGATTAGTTAGCATTTCAACTAGATCTCACTACTGACTATGGAGTACCTGCCCTGAGCATCCAAAAAATCAATGTCGCCACTTTTTCTTGGTTTCTACTGATCCGATCCTTTTCAAACTTGCAGGTAATGAGGAAATGCATAATATCTTAAACAAGTTCAAATTTTGGCCAGATCAGGCCAACCACTACGAAGTTAGCTGCCCTTGACAGCTCTGTCTATTGTGCTCTTGATCGGATACTTTTTAAACTTGCATATATTAAATGAGGGCATACATAATGTTTTGGATGAGTTTAATTTCAGCCTGATTGGACCACTGACTGTGAGGTAAGCTGCCCTTGAGCATCTTAAATATCCCTATAAGTTTACAGTGTCTCTCAGGTGAGCAATTGTTGCCCTTTGGGCTACTTGTTAGAAAAACTTTGTCAGCGCTCTAGCACCTACATTTCTCAGCAGATTTTAAAATAACTTCACACAAATGTAGGGCATGATAATATCTCGAACAAGTTCGACTTTCAGGATGCTGCGCCCAAGGTCAAGGTCACTGTGGCTATTTTAAGACAAAACTTTGTCAGTGCTCTAGCACCTACATTTCTCAGCAGATTTTAAAATAACTTCACACAAATGTAGGGCATAACAATATCTCGAGCAAGCTTGACTTTCAGGGTGCTGCACCTTAGGTCAAGGTCACTGTGGCTATTTTTAGAAAAACTTGGTCATGGCTCTAGCGCCTACATTTCTCAACGGATTTTAAATCAACTTCACACGAATGTAGGGCATGACAATATCTCAAACAAGATTGACTTCCAGGGTGCTGTGCCCAAGGTCAAGGTCACTGTGGCTATTTTTAGAAAAACTTTGTCAGCGCTCTAGTACCTACATTTCTCAATGGATTTTAAAATAACTTCACACAAATGTAGGGCATGACAATGTCTCGAGCAAGTTTGACTTTCAGGATGCTGCGCCCAAGGTCAAGGTCACTGTGGTTATTTTTAGAAAAAACTTTGTCAGCGCTCTATCACCTTTATTTCTCCATGGATTTTAAAATAACTTGACACAAATGTAGGGTATGACAATATCTCAAGCAAGTTCAACTTCCAGGGTGCTGCGCCCAAGGTCAAGGTCACTGTGGCTTTTTTAGAAAAACTTTGTCAGCGCTCTAGCACCTACATTTCTCAATGGATTTTAAAATAAATTCACACAAATGTAGGGCATGACAATATCTCGTGCAAGATCGACTTTCAGGGTGCTGTGCCCAAGGTCAAGGTCACTGTGGCTATTTTTTGAAAAACTTTGTCATCGCCCTAGCACCTTCATTTCTCAATGGATTTTGAAATAACTTGACACAAATGTAGGGTATGACAATATTTCAAGCAAGTTTGACTTTCAGGATGCTGTGCCCAAGGTCAAGGTCACTGTGGCTATTTTTAGAAAAACTTTGTCATCGCTCTAGCACCTACATTATTCAACAGATTCTAAAATAATTTCACACAAATGTAGGGCATGACAATATCTCGAGCAAGTTTGACTTTCAGGGTGCTGCAATCAAGGTTTTTGATTAGATCCGTATCATACTTGCAGGTAATGATGACATACATAAGAGCTTGGATGAGTTCGAAATTTGGCCGGATTCGAGCACAGACTACGGAGTTAGCTGCCCTTGAGCGTTTGAAAAAAATCCCATAGTGTTATTATGGAGAAAACAATGTCATCACATTTTCATTTTTCATCGGATCCTCTTCATACTTGCAGGTAATGAGGATATGCATAAAAGCTTGGATTAGTTAGCATTTCAACTAGATCTCACTACTGACTATGGAGTACCTGCCCTGAGCATCCAAAAAATCAATGTCGCCACTTTTTCTTGGTTTCTACTGATCCGATCCTTTTCAAACTTGCAGGTAATGAGGAAATGCATAATATCTTAAACAAGTTCAAATTTTGGCCAGATCAGGCCAACCACTACGAAGTTAGCTGCCCTTGACAGCTCTGTCTATTGTGCTCTTGATCGGATACTTTTTAAACTTGCATATATTAAATGAGGGCATACATAATGTTTTGGATGAGTTTAATTTCAGCCTGATTGGACCACTGACTGTGAGGTAAGCTGCCCTTGAGCATCTTAAATATCCCTATAAGTTTACAGTGTCTCTCAGGTGAGCAATTGTTGCCCTTTGGGCTACTTGTTAGAAAAACTTTGTCAGCGCTCTAGCACCTACATTTCTCAGCAGATTTTAAAATAACTTCACACAAATGTAGGGCATGATAATATCTCGAACAAGTTCGACTTTCAGGATGCTGCGCCCAAGGTCAAGGTCACTGTGGCTATTTTAAGACAAAACTTTGTCAGTGCTCTAGCACCTACATTTCTCAGCAGATTTTAAAATAACTTCACACAAATGTAGGGCATAACAATATCTCGAGCAAGCTTGACTTTCAGGGTGCTGCACCTTAGGTCAAGGTCACTGTGGCTATTTTTAGAAAAACTTGGTCATGGCTCTAGCGCCTACATTTCTCAACGGATTTTAAATCAACTTCACACGAATGTAGGGCATGACAATATCTCAAACAAGATTGACTTCCAGGGTGCTGTGCCCAAGGTCAAGGTCACTGTGGCTATTTTTAGAAAAACTTTGTCAGCGCTCTAGTACCTACATTTCTCAATGGATTTTAAAATAAATTCACACAAATGTAGGGCATGGCAATATCTCGAGCAAGATCGACTTTCAGGGTGCTGTGCCCAAGGTCAAGGTCACTGTGGCTATTTTTAGAAAAACTTTGTCATCACCCTAGCACCTTCATTTCTCCATGGATTTTGAAATAACTTCACACAAATGTAGGGTATGACAATATCTCAAGCAAGTTCGACTTTCAGGATGCTGTGCCCAAGGTCAAGGTCACTGTGGCTATTTTTAGAAAAACTTTGTCATCGCTCTAGCACCTACATTTTTCAACGGATTTTAAAATAAATTCACACAAATGTAGGGCATGACAATATCTCGAGCAAGTTTGACTTTCAGGGTGCTGCAATCAATGTTTTTGATTAGATCCTTATCATACTTGCAGGTAATGATGACATACATAAGAGCTTGGATGAGTTCGAAATTTGGCCGGATTCAAGCACAGACTACGGAGTAAGCTGCCCTTGAGCGTTTGAAAAAAATCCCATAGTCTTATAATGGAGAAAACAATGTCATCACATTTTCATTTTTCATCGGATCCTCTTCATACTTGCAGGTAATGAGGATATGCATATAAGCTTGGATTAGTTAGCATTTCGGCTAGATCCCACCACTGACTATGGAGTACCTGCCCTGAGCATCCAAAAAATCAATGTGGCCACTTTTTATCCCCCGACCGTAAGGTTCGGGGGATATAGCGATGAGCCTGGTGTCCGTCCGTCCGTCCGTCCGTCCGTCCGTCTCTCCGTCCGTCCGTCCGTAAACACTTTCTTGTCCGCTCTATATCTTGAATACCCTTTGGAATATTTTCATGATACTTCACAGCTATGTAGAATAGGTCATGACGATGTGTTGCGTACAAGAATGGTAACTCTTGCTATTGTACTTTTTGAGTTATCTCCCTTTTGGTGATTTTTTGGTAGATTTCGTGTCCGCTCTGTAACTTGAATACCCTTTGGAATATTTTCATGATACTTCACAGATATGTAGAACAGGTCATGACGATGTGTCGCGAACAAGAATGACAACTCTTGCTTTCTTACTTTTTAAGTTATTTCCCCTTGATGTTTTTAAGGTGTGATTTTTAGGCAGATTCGTGTCCGCTCTGTAACTTGAATACCCTTTGGAATATTTTCATGATACTTCACAGCTATGTAGAATAGGTCATGACGATGTGTCGCGTACAAGAATGGTAACTCTTGCTATTGTACTTTTTGAGTTATCTTCCCTTTGGTGATTTTTGGTAGATTTCGTGTCCGCTCTGTAACTTGAATACCCTTTGGAATATTTTCATGATACTTCACAGATATGTAGAACAGGTCATGACGATGTGTCGCGAACAAGAATGGCAACTCTTGCTTTCTTACTTTTTAAGTTATTTCCCCTTGATGTTTTTAGGTGTGATTTTTAGGCAGATTCGTGTCCGCTCTGTAACTTGAATACCCTTTGGATTATTTTCATGATACACAAGAGATATGTAGAACAGGCCATGATGATGTGTCGCGAACAAGATTGACAACTCTTGCTTTCTTACTTTTTGAGTTATTTCCCCTTGATCATTTTAGGTGTGATTTCTTGTCCGCTCTATAACTTGAATACCTTTTGGAATATTTTCGTGATACTTCACAATTATGTAGAACAGATCATGGCGATGTGTCGCGAACAAGAATGACAACTCTTGCTTTCATTCTTTTTGAGTTATTTCCCCTTGATGGTTTTAGGTGTGATTTTTTGTCCGCTCTATAACTTGAATTCCTTTTGAAATATTTTCTTGATACTTCACAGATATTTAGAACAGGTCATGGCGGTGTGTCACGAACAAGAATGACAACTCTTGCTTTCTTACTTTTTGAGTTATTTCCCTTTGATGATTTTAGGTGTCTGCTCCATAGCTTGAATACCTTTTGAAGTATTTTCATGTTACCTCACAGATATGCAGAACAGGTCATGACGATTTTTCTCATACATGAATGACAACTCTTGCTTTTATACTTTATGAGTTGTTTCCCTTTGGTAGTTTGAGCTGCTGTTTGAGTCTCTACTCCATTTCTGTATAATCCTGGCCTGCTCAACCCTTTTAATAACCTTGTACCTTTTAGAATATTGCTGTGATATCTTATCAGTACTACCTCTCTCTGACACCTCCACATTCCCGCAACCCCCCCCCCCCCCAAAAAAAAAAAAAAAAAAAAAAAAATTCTCCAGATTTGGATTCTTTGTCCAAATTCACTTACTAGAGAGCTCAAAATTAGGTTTGTAGGGCTTGTACTTTAGAAGTTATTCACGCATTTCGAATGTTGAGTGTATCATATGCTATACATTTGTGTATATGGTGGCTGTTTGAGATATTACGTCTTTTTAGCAGTCAGGCATACTGTTTTAGTCTGAGTGTTAGATAATCATGCATCTGTTAAACAGATAATGTCAATCAGAAGCATTAAAGCATGACAATATATTACTTATATGTGTTTTGAAGTGCACCTTTTTTACCAAGGCCCATGAGGCCTTCGGTCGGGGGATTTGCCATCTCCTCTGATGGCTATTTTTCTTGGTTTCTACTGATCCGATCCTTTTCAAACTTGCAGGTACTGAGGAAATGCATAATATCTTAAACAAGTTCAAATTTTGGCCAGATCAGGCCAACCACTACGAAGTTATATGCCCTTGACAGCTCTGTCTATTGTGCTCTTGATCGGATACTTTTTAAACTTGCATATATTAAATGAGGGCATACATAATGTTTTGGATGAGTTTAATTTTCAGCCTGATTGGACCATTGACTGTGGAGTTAGCTGCCCTTGAGCATCTTAGATATCCCTATCCCCAATGTCTCTCAGGTGAGCGATTGTTACCCTTTGGGCTACTTGTTTAGCTCACCTGAGCACGAAGTGCTCAAGGTGAGCTATTGTGATCGATATTTGTCCGTCGTCCGTTGTCCGTCAGTCGTCTGTCTGTCAACAATTTCTTCAAACGACATCTCCTCCTAGACCAGTGGGCCAATTTCAAAATAATTTCACACAAATGTTTCTGTTATAGCCCTGAACCAAAATTGCTAAAATGGTTCCGCTCCGCTGAACAAAATGGCCGCCAGAGCTAAAAATAGAAAAACCTTTAAGCGACATCTCCTCTAAAGCCAATAGCTTGATTTCAAAAAAATTTCACAGAAATGTTTGACTCATTGCCCTGAACCAAAATTGCTAAAACGGTTCCACTCCGCTGAACAAAATGGCCACCAGAGCTAAAAATAGAAATCTGAAAATAGAAAAACCTTTAAAAGACATCTCCTCTGAAATCAATGGCTCGATTTCAAAATGATTCCACAGAAATGTTTGACTCGTGGCCCTGAACCAAAATTGCTAAAACGGTTCCACTCCGCTGAACAAAATGGCCACCAGAGCTAAAAATAGAAATAAATCTTAGAATGACACAGATTGCTCAGTTTTGATTCAATCGTCATGAAACTTTGTCAGAATGTTTATCTTAATAAAATCTAGACCAGATTTGAAAATGGGTCATGTGGGGTCAAAAACTAGGTCACTAGGTCAAATTTTAGAAAAACCTTGTATACACTCTAGAGGGCACAGTTATGATCCAATGTTCATGAAACTTTGTCAGAATGTTAATCCTTATACAATTTAGACCAGGGTTGAAACTGAGTCATGTGGGGTCAAAAACTAGGTCACTAGGTCAAATCTTAGGCAAACCTTGTGTACACTCTAGAGGGCACAGTTATACTCCAATCTTCATGAAACTTTGTCGGAATGTTTATCCTTATACAATCTAGGCCAAGATTGAAACTGAGTCATGTGGGGTCAAAAACTAGGTCACTAGGTCAAATCTTAGAAAAACCTTGTGTACACTCTAGAGGGCACAGTTATGATCCAGTCTTCATGATACTTAGTCAGAATGCTTATCTTTATGAAATATGGACCAAATTTGAAACTTGGCCATGTCAGGTCAAAATCTAGGTCACTAGGTCAGATCTTAGAAAAACATATGAATGCTCTAGAGGGCACAGTTTTGTTCCAGTCTTCATGAAACGTTGTCAAAATGTTTATCTCCAACAAATCTAGACCGAGGGTGCAACTTGGTCATGTTGGATCAAAAACTAGGTTACCAGGTCAAACCTTAGAAAAACATTGTGGATACTTCAGGGGGCACAGTTTTGCTTCAATCTTCATGAAACTTTGTCAGAATGATTGTCTTAATGAAATCTAGGCCAAGTTTGAAACTGGGTCTTGTCAGGTCAAAAACTAGGTCACTAGGTCAAATCATAGAAAAGCCTTGTGACACAATTGTGGCTTTATTTTGCATTGAATCTTCATGAAACTTTGTCAGAATGTTTATCTTCATGAAATGTAGGCCGAGTTTGAAACTTAATAATGTCTGATTAAATACTAGATCCCCAGGTCAGATCTTAGAAAAACATTGTGTACACTCTCGAGGGCACAGTTTTGACCCAATCTTCATGAAACTTTGTCAGAATGTAGATAAGAAAGTGCAAAACTGCTCCAATTGAACCACCATCAAATAGATGATCTTCCGTATTATTTCATCATAACTCAGGTGAGCGATTTAGGTCCATCATGGACCTCTTGTTTTGGTGTGGATCCTGTCAGCATCTGCATAGCTTCCTGTCTGCACTCTATCTCCTGAAGGGATGGGTGGATTTCGACCAAACTTGAACAGATATATCATTGCATGGGGGAAAGAACTGATTAGATTTTGCTGACCTTGACCCTATTTTCAAGGTCACAGGAGGTCACGGAATGCTGAAAAAATCAGTGTCAACACCTGCATAGCTTCTTGTCTGCACTGTATATCCTGAAAGGATGAATTGAATTTGACCAAACTTGCACGGATACATCATAAAGTGGGGGAAAGAACTGATTAGATTTGGAGACCTTGATCCCATTCGCAAGGTCACAGGAGGTAAAAAAAAAATGTTGAAATATGCCTTGTCTGCACCATATCTTCTGAAAGGGTGGATGGATTTGAACCAAACTTGCACAGATATATCACTGGGAGATCCAAAAGAACTGATTAGATTTTGGTGACCTTGACCTATTTCAAGGTCACAGGAGGTCAAAGAATGTTGAAAAACGCCCTGTCTGCACCAAACTTCCTGAATGGATGGACTTTAACCGAACTTGCACATAAACCACTGGAAGATTGAAAAGAGCCGATTTGATTTTAGTGTCCTTGACTCCATTTTCAAGATCACAGAAGGTCAAACAGTGATGAAAAACACCTTGTCTGCCCCATATTTTCCGAATAGATGGATGGATTTGGACCAAACTTGCACAGATATGTTTTGAGATGCAAAAGAACTTAAAAGATTCTAGTGACCTTGACCCTATTTTCGAGGTCACCAGATGTCAAAGATTGTTGAAAATGGCTTGACAGCACCACAACTCCTGAATGGATGGATGGATTTGAACCAAGCTTGCACAGATATGTCACAGGGAGATGGAAAAATTGATTAGGTTGTTTTGCCCTTGACCCCATTTTCAATGTCACAGACGGTCAAAGAATGTTTAGAAATGACTTGTCAGCACCATATCTCCTGAAGGGATTATGACCAAATATAGACAAGTGTATAATCTGGAGGTGGAAAAGAACTGATTAAATTTTGGTGACCTTGACCCTATTTTCAAGGTCACAGAATAAGTTAACTTTTCAACAGTTAGAGAAAATGATACTGCTGGGAAAGCACAGGTGTGTGTGTGGGGGGTGGGGGGGTGGGGGGGGGCATCTGTATATGTCCAAAAACGTTTATAGTTACCAAACTACGAGCATGGAATCAGGCACAGAATGATGGGGTTGGGTTTCATGAGCTTTACCCATTTACAAGATCACAGGAGGACTTAGATTGTACAATTTGCACTTGTCCTTATGCTAGCTCTTGAACAAGTAGATGGATTTTCATTTAACTTTCAGGTATAATCATTAAAAAAAAAGCTTAAAAGTTGATAAGATACCACTGACTTTGATTCCAGTGTCGCAGTCTCACTAGGAATGTGTTAGATTTTTTCACTACATCGCTTAAATCACAGGTGGATTTTCACAGAACTCACACAATTTAAAGAACTGATTGGGTTTTGGTGACCTTGGTCCTATTTTCAAGGTCACAGGAAGACTTGCAATAAAAACAAGGTATTGCTTGACAACTAGTGGATGAACTTTCATCTAACTTTCATAGATGCACCACTGAGCCAAACTGAAGGCAGAGCAAAAATTATGTGACCTTGGCCCCATTTTCAAAATCACATGTCTTCTATGCAACATATCTCTTGAGTCACTGGGATGATTTTCACTGAACTTGCATTGATACAAGCAAAAGGGCGTATTAGATTTGGTCACCTTGATTTTTCAAGGTTAAAGGATGAGTTGTAATGCTAAATTTCCACTGAAAACAAGATATGTCATGTGATCTGTCTCAGAGACATGTTTGCCTCTTTCCATATGCTGGTCAATCATCTTCATCCAGAGATCTTTGAAAGATATTCTGAAGAATGGAAGCTTATTCCTTGTGCAGGGTTAAGCAGATTATTTGTTTGGTACTGATCTTGACCTGCAGGGCTATGTGGGTTTAGACCCTTTTGAAGTTCCTAAATGCCTTCCACTGAGATGTACATATCAGGCATTCTGGCATGGGGAATGGACGGGAAAGGGATTTTGAAATCTGGACCAGAGTCATGTAAGTCCTGCACACCGTTTTGTGCCAGACACTTTGGGCTGATTGGATATTTGGGACTGGAAATGGACTAAAACTGCATGCTTAATGTATTTGCCTACTCTGACTGAAAAAAACTTCCTTCTGACTCTAAAGTTTCTTGGTTTGATCACAGGTTGCAGCTATAAAATTTTGGTGTCTGAACATGCATGCTTCATAAATGTAAGTTGTAGGGAGGTCATTGAAAAATATCTCTTTATTTAGATCAGGAGGATAACTAGAGGCCCCGCTTTCAAAGGAGAATCAACCATTTGCTGGTTAAAGACCATTAACATAGTTACATGTTTATGGTTGTCTTTCATCCTGCAAACATGTAGTGTGCAAAGTACACTTGCTTCCTTGTAAGAGGGTGTAGCAGTATGTATAGACAGAAAAAAGAAAGAACTTCTTATGTTGAGGAGTTTGGCAAAAAGGAACATTTATGCAAAGTGGGGTAGGGGTGAGAGGGGCGGGGCGCATTGCACTGCAGCCGTACCTTAACCCATACGGGTAAGAAGAATATCCACGGTTGTCGTGTCAATAGTTATGATTTAAAATAAAGACCAATCAAATCAATCATTTTTCGCGCAACTAGGTGCGAGGCTGTATTGTTTAAACATGGCTGACACTGAAAAGTGAGGGGGGTTTAGTTTTAAAACGTTATAGTTAAAAAGGGACAGTATAACAGTAACTCTGAGGCATTTTGCTGGTCTCTGAAATGCCTCCCAAAAAGCCTGCTCCGGTTAAAGCACCGGTAAAACCTGCCGCAAAAGCACCTGCGGTAAAATCCGCTGGGAGGGGAGCTCCGGCAGCGAGAGGAGCACCTGCTGGCAGAGGTGGACCTGCGAAGAAAGGGCCTGTTGGACAACCAGGTAAGTTTGCATTTGACACATTGTATACACTTTTTACACTTTTTAATTGCCACAAGAAAGGGAGTCACTGGTGGAATAAAATATCCCAGCTTCTGTTGCCACCGTCAGGCTTTCAACTCTGCCCTTCTTTCTCTTTCTTTCTTTCTTCCATTTACGCCTTAAACCCCGAAGGGGTCACAGATGGTGTACTTTTGTACACGCCGATGTTGCAGGATGAAAGCCTACGTATAGCCATGTAGCTATAGTAGGGATCTTTAACCTGCACAGGGATCAATGACTGCCTGCACAGGGGGCAGCCAGTTAACGTCCCGATCCGAAGGAAGACACACTTGTAAGCATCATCCCTGCAAATGATGCTAGAAAAACACGTTCGCACAAAGGAAGATTTCGCCTCGGGTGAGGATTGAACCCACGACCTCTGGCTTCAGAGTCAAGTGCACTAACCACTGAGCCACCGCACTTCTATTCCTGCTTTTAGGACCTTTTCCTTACTTAGCCCTACATTTTCTTAAAAAGGCCCTAATATTCCTACTTCTGTGTCAAGAAACGTTTGACAGTATAAAACAATCACATTTTTTTCTTGCTGACGCTTTGCTTGCTTGTTTCTGTTTTTTTTGTGTTAGAATTAGATCTACTGTTCTAGGTTTTTATGTGGCAGCAAAAATCAAGGAAACATTTTTTTCTTCATCTTAAACACGGGCTCGTATCACAATATCATACTTTTTTCCAGGATAGAAACATTGTTTAGTAACTATAATACACTATCAAACTATATGGCGTGAACCTGGAAAAGAGTGATACAAGCCCCTGTGAACCGAGACACCTTTGTGGAGGAAGCCATAACTGCATTTTCTTTCAAACTTAAATGAATCTAAATGTCAGCTAAATTACTTTCCTAACTTTATTGCATGCTGTGGGGAATGCGGCACACAATACTTAGTGTAGGGTGTATGCCATATGAAAGGAAACCATAATAATCCTATCAAACACCCATGGGTGTTGCATATTTTGAAAGGGGGGTTATTAAGAACTTAAGTGTATTCAGCCACGTACCCGGTACAAAATACCGCCAATAAACAGTATTAAAATGCAAAAGGGTACCCTTTCAGAGGAAGCAACTCTACTATTTTTGCCTCTTCTCTCAGTAGGTGTCAAATCTTAAAGTAAAGAAGAGAAAGTTCAAAGAGCTACCTCATCCAGAGAAACAAACAGGAATTCATGCAAGCTTATTTAAAACTATTTTAGGAAAGAGACAGAGGATGTTTATTAGAGCAAGGGCATTTATATCAATTGATTAATACAATAGATAAAATTGCAGGGTCCTGGAGTATGTAACAGAATAATTAAAGATTATTTCTCTCCCTTAAAACTCTGATTTGGTCACATCAGATTATGACATCACTAGTCAGAGGACTGTTCTGTAGTGGAGAAAAAAGGGTTATGTGAAGAAAGTTGTTCTCAGCTATATAGGGTTAGGACTCTGTGAAACCATCGCAACTGAACCAAAAAGGGAACAGTCAACCATACATGCCAGGACTATTGCATCCAGTTGGACCTGAACCTATGTGGCAGAGGAGGTATATTGAATTGTGAGATAACTTCCAAGGCAGAGCTCTAGATAAGAGGTATTTGATGATAATTGAGAGATAATTTTTTTCTTTTCTCATTGAAACCGTATGTTGTGACACCTCATCTGAACCGTCTCGTCAAGATGGTTCAGATGAGGGGTCACAATATATGTTTTTATGCAGAAATACGGTAACAGAAATTATCCTTCATTATCACCAAATACTCCCTCTTATCTAGAGCTCTGTTTCAAGGGGAGCAAATTTATTCTTTAATTCTAAGAGTTGATCCCCAATGAGAAAGAAGGCATGAAAGTAGAAATGAAAATGACAAGATTTGCTTCCCCCACAGCACATTGATGTTTTACATGTTCCATCATTATCAGCTTGCCAGAAACCTTCAAACCCCCGATTTTCTTACAAAGCGTTAAAGTGTTCACTGTAAAACAGATCTTTGGGGAGTTTACGGGTATGTTGATAATGATGGAACATCATACATGTAGAAAGCTAATATCCTGTGCTTATCCCTGAAAGCATACCCTTTTCACCATAATATTTTTCTAAAGAAATGGCTTTATTGTAGGTGCAAAGAAACCAGCAGCAGGAGGAAAACCTGCAGAACAGAAGCCTAAAGAGAAAGTCTGGACAAAAGAAGATGACATGGCAAGACGAATACAGACAAAATATAGACAATACAGAGCTAAGAAATTGCTGGAGAAAAAGAAAAAGGAAAAACAAGACTATGAAGAATTGATGGAAAAGTTAGAGAAGGAGGTAGCTTGGAACAATGTTTACACTTTTTTCTGAATCAGTTGAAGCTCTAAAGAAATAACAACGTAAGTGCTTGGATGATTTAAATGAAGGCAGTGTCTGATTTGAAATCAGACACTGCCTTCATTTAAATCATCCAAGCACTTAAGATTCTTCAGTTCAGTTTAGTTTCATTGATTTCAGTTCATTTTGACAGCTAGGTGCTGTCTATGGGTCTTTAGGTTGCCATTTGGAGATTCAGTGTTTATACCATCAAGTCAGCAAATAGTGTTAATTGCACGCCTAAAGAGTTACTAGCTTTTTCATCTAAGAGTAGCCATTTTCATCTGATTGCCAGTCTACCTTAACCCTTTGAGCACCAAAAAACAAGACAAAATTAACGTCTACAAAAATTTCAAAAAATGTTTCCTCCAAGCTGTATCATATCAGGAATTGGTTTAAACATATTTTATTCAAATTTTTCAATACATATATACATTGTAACAATACAAATAATAGGATTGGAACGAAAGCACAGGTACTTATAAAGTTCCTCTCAGGAATTCAAAGACTAGAGGGCAGTCAGTGTAGATCTACCGGTAGATGAGGCAGCTCAGTTTGAGCAGCCTCATCAGGATCTAGGCTGTTTGCAAATTCTGTTAATTTCGTCACTAGTACTTAAAGAGTTAATGAGAATTTAACAACATGCCTGTATGCATTTTCTACTAAAACTTAGGGACCGAGTCTAACATTTAGGGGCTGATGACCTCTGCTAGTCCATTTCGGAATCCCTGGTTTGACATTGGCAAACTAATTTGCCATTAGTACAGTGATTTGATTTAAAGAGACTTTAGTGGTCTTGCATAATTAATTTCAAGGTGTGCCAGTTTTCATGGCATTGTCATGGCCTTTTTTGTCATAGAAACATTAGGTAATATGGACTTGATACTGACATATTTTCTCCCTGTTTCAGGCATTTGTTAAGCTGGTGAAGATGGAACAAGAGCAGGCCGAGAAACAAAGGTTGAAGGAAGAAGCAGAGAGAAGGAGAAAGGCAGAAGAAAGAAAAAGAAAGAAAAGAATGTTAGAGGCTGCATTTGATGGTGATGTTGATGGCATGGCTCAAATTCTTAAAGAAGTGAGCAGTCAGGGATTAAGTTTTGAGGAGGCCATTGTGCTAAATAGCACATAGTTTTTAAAAATTCCCTCTTATTATGGCAAGAAAGAGTTGCCCCAATGTGCTTAATTATTTGGACACATAAAATAAGTAATTTTCCATTTGTTCCAAATGGAAAATTATTAATTTTTGGTGTCCCAAAATTTAGGCACATAGATGTATAGGGAGACATCAAACATTAGGGCCGAGTATGGCCCGCCAAAAGGTATCACAATGTATTGCAATACAGCAATTCTGCATTGTGATACACATTGATTACATATATTATTTAAGAAACAGAGTCACTGATAATGGTTTCATAGTAGGTTATATTAACCCAAAATGGTACCAAATCAAACCATTTGCATTGGTGTTTTTCACCCCAAAGAAATCTGTGCCATTGTCGGTCATCTTGCAAAGCACATGTATTCAATTGCACTGGTTTTCAGGAAATTGTCAAAATTTATGTAACGGTTTAAAGGACACAGTCTGTATTTGTCTGCTTTTGATTATTGAGTGTTTGATTTATAGAAAGTACTATGATATACTACCAGTATACAGTTTGGCATACCTTTATACTGAATTGTAAAAGGTATATATGACAGTGTACCGATGTATTGGTATATCATTACACCCATATCGAATATTGTTCTGAAAACTCAGTTTTGGCTAAAACGACTGAGCGCAGATCTATTGATGCTAGAATTTAGTAAAGTGCTGCAATGGGCATAGAATGTCAGAACTTAATATCAACATCGATACAATGTTATTTTACAATTTGTGAGACTCGTAAGGACCCTCACTTTCTGAAATAATTGTAGGTTAAAGAACAAGATGATAAAGATGGTATTGGTGACGATGTGATTGGCAGAAATCTACGAGCTAAACACATCATGAGTGTTGTGGAGTGTGAAGATGCAAATGAAAACACGCCTCTCTCGGAAGCAGGGAGTATGTAGTTTACTGTTAAATTCTGAGTTGGGTTAGAGATTTGACATTTAGACTCATCCCAGTCTGACACAATGCAAAATGTTCAATTTTCCGAACCTGTAATTTTTTTTAAAGAAAAATTATTCAACCTTACTCTGATTTTGTTGGTCCTTTCATCAGTATTTGAGCAGCGACACAAGAAAACCGACAACTTGGTTGTGCCCCCAGCACAGATTCAGATCAGCCTGGATATCCGCCCAGTCTGATCAGAGTCTTCACTGTCTGCATGGAGGTAGCTTAGACCCTTAGCTACCATTTGAGCACTCAATGAAGAGTCTGATCAAACTGAGCGGATGCCCAGGCTGATCTGAGTCTGCGCTGGGTGCACAACCACATTTTTGGTTTTGTCATGTCGCGGCTCATTTTATTGAGCCAGTGGAAAGTAACCGACATAGTTGTTAGCCACATTCTGCCCTAACACCAAATGGGAAAGGAAAAATAAGCTTGGCACACAAAGTAAAACAAAACAAGCGAAAAGCCAATTAAGATGTCAGCTCTTTCTGAGTAGATGGTCACGAGGCTACTCTAAATAACATACAAAAAGTCAAAGACTAATAGAAAGCCAACAAACAATGACAATTATAGTAAAGCACAACAAGAGCACCACCTTGGAATGGTTAGTAAATGAGCATAAAGATGAAGGCTTTGTGCAATGGAGCCTTGTTTACAAGTGGAAAGAATCCTGCCCCCAGGACCTTTTAGAGAGATCAACAGGGTCTGTATAGTTGTTCAAAGCATTGTTAATAACAAAGGCATTAATTAGTTAAGAATTTGTGAAGTCTTCTCGAACACAAATCAAGTGTGCTTATATTTTTTTGCTGAAAAATGTTAGCTGTTCAAATTCACTCCACTTTTTTTTTGACAAAACTTTTTTTTGCATGCAGTACCAATTTCAAGCCACACCCAGAATGTCACTCAAAAGTCACCTGAAACTGTCACCTGACCAATGCAGTGACAACTCAGCACATGGCATTGTCTCACAAACAAAATCGCACATGTTTAATGTCCCACATAAGTCTGTGATTTTACCTTAAAGTTAATGGAGGGATGTATACCTGTTTAAAGTAGGCGTGGTTTTTGGAACTGTGAATCACAGTCCAACCTCTCTACAATGGCCAACATCCGGAACAGCCAAAACTGGCTGTTGTAGAGAGGTGGCTGTTGTTTGGAGGGTTTGACTCACAGGTTTATAGTTGGTAATTGACCACTGAGTACCATTAAAGCAAAAATTTTATTTAGGTTATATATCCACATATAGAGAGGTGCCGTAGTCGAGTGGTTAGAGTGACTCGGTTATGGTGCAGAAAGTCGCTGGAAGGTCGTGAGTTCGCGGCTCACCGTCGCCATACGATGACTGGAAAACTCACTCTGTCAACCCAGAGTAAATGGGTACCTTTTTCAAATCAGGGAAGGATAAAGCTGCAAAAGGAGAGAAATGGGCTTTGCCTTTCATCAGCTGTGCCCAAGATACCGTGGGTCTCTAACCCCCACTGCCCCTACGGATATTAGGCTATGGGAAATCTTTACCTTTATATGTCTGCAAATGTAAACATTTTGTGTAATCTTCACGTTTACCATGAATATACGTTATAGCTATTAGCTGATAAGTAGCAAAACGTAAAATATCGCTCGGTAATTGAAAAAGAACGGTGCTCCACCATAAAAAACTGGCCGTTACAGAGGTAATTATGACCATTTTCCTCAAAAATTGCAACCGCTGACTGGAAAAGAGAGGTGACCGCTGGTCAGAGGTGAAAAACTAGGAAATATAACGGGAAGAATCAAAAGAGACTGTTGTTAAGAGGTGACCGTCGGTGGGAGGTGACCGTTAGGGGAGGTTGGACTGTAGTATTGAACACCAGGCCCAGATAATTTAATCAACTTGTTCAGATTTTATGATAGACAGGATAACTGGTTTTACAGTTACTGGTGTAGATGACTTATAATTTAGGGTCCTTATGATATATTAAAGGTGGAGGAAATGTTGAAACCATTAAGTTCCTGTTGGAGAGAGGAGCAGACCCTAATAAGATAGGACAGTTTCTGAGAACTCCACTTTATAGAGCTGCCTTTGCTGGTCATCTAGAAGCCTGTGAGGTATACATGGTACTATATTAAAGTGAATGGATTACTTTCAAGGGAAGCAACTCTGCCAGTTTCATTTAACCCTCCTCTCTCAATGTGGGTCAACTCATAAAGGAAAGAATTTGCTCTTCTAGGAACAAATTCTTTCCCTTAAGAGTAGACACCATTTTGAAAGGGCTACATGGTCCAGGGAGGCAAATAAGAAGTCAAAAAAGTTGTTCCCCTTGTAAAAGTTTAGAAGAACATGGAGGTGTACCCATACATATTAAACTTTTTTCTGACCAACTTGTAAGCCCCTTACAGATACAGTCGAACCTGTCATTAGGGGCACCTTGGTAAGGGGTAACCTGCCTTTTCTGGAATTCCTGGTACCAAATTACATTGCAAATAAACCTGTATTATGGGATGCCTGTATTAAGTAGTGAATTTTGTGTACAGACTTTTTAAAGTCTTGATGCAGGCTTCTTATATTGAGCAATATATGCCTCGGTGCATAACAGAAAAGTCAGCATTTCTTAAAGCAGTTCTTGAATTCATGAACCTGAAGATTCACAGCAAAAATAAAACTTAATGTTTATGCTTTATATTAAAGTTTAAGCATAACAGCACGTGATTTCTTTTAATCGCGTCCTCTCTCATGATAGTTGAAAGTATACAGGCCTGTCGGCGACTTCAAACACACAAAAGTTGTTTCATATGTTGTGAAGTGTTTAGGCTTACTTTTTTACCAATGTTACGTTTTGACATGGACTAGATCTATTATAAAATTGATAGCTTAATTAAACAGCATTCCCTTTGTTTCTTGTGTGCGCGAACATTTATTAAAAGTGAAATTGTGTTCGGACATTCGGTGTCCGCATGGTAATCAGTGACCTATATAGGTCACTGTGGTAATTGAACATTCATAATGGTTAATTTTATTGCGGTACTTAGTTAAATCTAAAAGAGTGCTCAGCCTTTTCACAGAAGCACACTGACGCGTGCTTAAATGAAATTTGGACACCAGGCATAAAATAAATGCATTTATAGGTATTGCAAACAATATTCACAGATGTATGTAATTGCGACACTCATATCTCCTAAGGTACTGGGTTTTATATCCTTGCCATTTTTATCACCCAATGACGTCATCCGGTAACTGGAAAAATCCCAAGCAAACATGGCGGTCTTCGTAAACATTCTCACAGCTACGAAGGAAAAATCGCCAGTTAATATTAAATAAGACACTTTGGGAAGGTCAGAAGAAGAAAAAGGCTGTTATTTATCAAAAGGAAAACATAATATATTGATTAATGCACAGTTTACAATGTGCCAAAATGATTTTATCAGCATCTGAAATACCCACACTGAGGAAGACTTACAGATGCTGGACCTAAATTAGAAACTTTGTTTCTGAAATAATTTCGGTCCGGAGCTGGACTAACTTTGCTGAAGAAAGGGAATGTCCGTCTGTATGTGTTGACCTGCTTCAGCCTGCTTCTCGGGGCATGCTGATCTAGGTCTGCACTGCAAGTTAGATTTGACAGAAGAACCTCCGACATTTTCAATCTTCCTTAAATTACATAGATAGCTCATTAATTTTGATTATACTGTCTCACTAACGTTATAATCTATTAGTATTACGGACCGTTTCTAGACGTTTCGGTACATGTTCCTTACCTATACTTACTGTACACATTTAGCCTACCGTCTCGTTGGTCACACATGACTTGACATCAGCACCGATAGGTGTCAAACAACAATAACAGCAATCTATCTTTCATGTTACTTAGATCAGCAAGTTGACCTTTCAAAACAAAAGTACCGTTAGGAATGGCTAATCTCTTCGATGACTGTGCGTGCACTTGATTTGCGCCCGTCACATGCCGCTGGCGTAAGCCTATATTATTAGTAACGGCTCATCAGCTTGGTATTAGATGCCCCACTTCATTGTGCGGCGAGGAGTCTTGGTGCAAATCAATTACACCCAATCGGAGCATGCTCGGCCAATTCGGTGAATCAGACGATTTACGAATTTGGCCGAGCGGTGTTCCGATTGCAGTTACACCCTTTGTGATCCAGCTCTGGTCGGTTCTTCTCTCTATTATAGTGTAATACTTTATTATTATTATTATTATTAATATTATTGTTGTTATTATTATTATTATTGTTACTATTATTATTGTTATTAATACTATTATTATTAAGATTGAAAAACATGTGACTATGAAAGATGATATCCCGGCGGGCACGTGGCGTCGAGGTAGCGTGTACTGATGTCAATGTGGCGTAATTACGTCGCATTGACGTCGCGACGACGTCGTTTCTGCGTCTCGTGCCCGCAGGGATACTGAGGCTGTCAGCCTTCCCAGCGGGCACGCGGCGTTGAATCGACATTGGATCGGCGGTGATTCAACGTCACGACGATGAACCAGCGTTTGTTAGGTGTTGATTCAGCGTTGTGTGCCCAATGGGTTGGATTTTCAAACTCGTATAGGTCTATGTAGGTAGTTAGACAAACATTGGTATTACTTCTAGTTAAAATGTTGTTATATTCATGTTTATATCAACTACTTCTAGTTTATATGTATGTACACTTTAGTCACAGAATTCTTGTATAGCACCTTAATATTTATGTCATCAAATATATGTATCTGTATTGCTACACCAACTGGAGAGGACAAATATAGGCAGTGCCTACGTCCAATCCATTGGCTCATGTATGTACTTTTATATATATGTTGCCATGAAATTGTGAATAAATAGACAAGTTTATCTAGACATCCAGCACTCTACAGGCTAGAATAGCAGTTTTAAATAGTCCTGAATTTGTATGGAAATAGAACTGCAATTAAAAATTATTCACTCATAATGCACAGCTATAAATTTTACATTATCTGCAGTATGCTTAATATGCATTTCAGGTACTTTTACAAAATGGTGCTGATCCAAGACTTTATGCCTCGGATGGTCAGACTCCTGCTCAGGTAAGAGACATTACTGTGTGGGTAGTGCCTTGTGAACCTGAGCTTTATAATAAAAAAGAAGCACAGTCTGGGCCGTGTCATTCAAAACTAATGACATTGTTCGTTAACCAGACATTAAATTTTCAAAACGTCTTATATGCAAAAACACTGAGATATTTGCTAAAAAAGGATGTGAGGACCTTTTACACTGCAAAAGTATTAGCACAATAGCTTTTTATGTGGACTTGATAACTTAACCAATCCTTGACTGATGACTTTATTATAAAGTTAACATTTCTTTGAGCATATATTTGTCTCCATTCTCACTGGGGTCCAATCTTAGAGAAAAGGCTCAGTTCTTGGAGAGAGTAAATTCTTTTCTCCAAAGGAAAACCCCTTTGGGAAAAGTTTTAATTACCAGGAAAACAAATCATATCTAATTTAAGTTTTCTCCCTTTTAAAAACTGCGACTAAACCATGGAGATATAATGATATACCTTAGTGTGTATTGGTACACCTCCATGTTTTTTCCACCATTTTTACCAAGGGGAACAACTTTCATGACTTCCTGTTTGTTTCCCTGGATGGTGTACCCCTCAAATAGGGTCTACGCTTAAAGGAAAGAAAATTCTTTTCTGTAAGAGTTGACCCCCATTGAGAATCAAGGCAAAATTGAAAATGTCAGAGTTGCTTCCCCTGAAAGTGTACCCATTCACCTTAATTATTTAGATTGCCTCAGCCCCAGCTGTTGTAGAACTGATTGAGGGCTGGGATATGGAACAGACAGAGTCATTGTTGCAGAAGTTAGAGGCTGATAAAGAAAGGAGAAGAGAAGAAGATAGGCTCAGAAGAGAGGCAGAAGCTAGCAAGTATGAGAAAAATTATACCTTCACTATTTAAAAGATAGTTGCGGAAATATTTAAAAGATAATTATCCATAAAAATCATATATTTTGGCACATTATTCGCAGAGGCAGTTCTATGAAATGGCCACGATACATGTTTTTGTGACTAAATTGAAACAGACTTGTAACTATGGTTTGCAGCATGAATCAGTGCAACACTGCATTAGTTACACATTTGCTTTGTTTCACTTGCTGTCAGAGAGTGGCAGGAACTATAGTTTCAAGTTTTCAGGACTTAACTAAGAGGAACCCCACCTTCCATTATTTAAATCCAGAAAAAAATGTTTTAAAGTAGGATTTTTTTCTTATTTTATTAGTGACCACTCTTTTCTGTTCCTGTCTTGTTACTAGTATATTACTCAGTAACAATTGCAATTATATTAAGACAGGTCAGATAAATAATTATTTTGAGCTCCACATGATAATAATCTTCATTTGCCCATTCACATTTTCAGGACTCTGAATACACCCTATTTTTATGCCCCCCACCAAGAAATGGTTTTGGGCATATAGAGTTTACCTTGTCTGTTTGTGTGTTTGTTTGTGTGTTCCTGTGTTTGTGTGTTCCAGAATCGTGTCTGGCCCATTACTTTGTCCTGCATCATGGAATTTGAGAATTATTTGGCACAAATGATCATCTTGACAAGACAGTGTGTCATATGAAAGAATTAAGTAGCTAGCTGAAAGGTCAAGGTCACACTGCACACTTTGTGCATGGGCGAAAGTGAGAACATGTCTGTGTCCGGCCCATAACTTTGTCCTTCATGGTGGGATTTCAAAATTATTCTGCATAAATGATAAGCATGACAAGGCAATGTGTTGTATGCTAGAATCATGTCGCTAACTTAAATGTCAAGGTGACACTTGGCATGTAAACTTTGTGCATATGCTATAATGAAACATGTTGGTGTCCAGCCCATAACTTTGTCCTACATGGTGGGATTTCAAAATTATGTGGCATAAATAATTATCATGACATGACAATGTGTTGTGAGCAAGTTCAAAGGTCAAGGTCACCGTCTGGGCTTAAACTTTGTGCATAGGCTACATTGAAACCTGTTCATGTCTGGCCTATAACTTTGTCCTGCATGGTGGCATTTGAAAACTATTTGGCATAAATGCTTATCATGACAAGATGATGTGTCATGTGCAAGAACCATGTCACTAGTTCAGAGGTCAAGGACACAGCCCACACTTAAACTTTATGTATAGGTACAGTGAAAACCTGTTTGCATCCGACCCATAGCTTTGTCCTACATGATGGAATTTCACAATTATTTGGCAAAACAATTTGTTGCATGCAAGGAACCTGTCAGTAGCTTAATGGTCACGGTCACAGTGCGCACTTTACGGCACTTAAGCTATGTAAATAGGCTAACATGAAAACGTTTGCGTCATATTGGTCTGTGAGGTTTGACTGCAAAATAAATGAGTCTCTTTGACCTATCTTTTATGGTATCTCGATTTTCCATTTTATATTATACACTCTACCTCCATAAATCTTGTTATCCTACAAGTGCCAGTAACTTAATCAAGGTGCTATATTACTCAAGGCACTAAGTGGGGGCATCTGCTTCCGATGGACACATTTCTAGCTCTCTTTTGATAGGGACAGGTGTTACCCTATAGATAAAAATATCGCTAGCCCTGTGGATGATGTGTGGCCAGTGTCCTAATATTGTAAGAATACATAGTAACCATTTTTTTGTTGCACCTGCTTTAGCAAGGTGCGATATAGGCGTCCGGTTTTCCGTCAGTCATTCCGTTCACATTTACGTCAACCCTGGAGTTAAGTTTTGTTTACTTAATTCCTCCAAAACCACTATACCCACGGTTTTCAGATTTCATAAGGAGATGACCAGACTCAAAGGCTTTACATTATAGGAATTCATCCTGGTCGATAATTTAAGATGGCCGCTGTAACTAAAAATAGCAAAAAATCAAAATGAACATTTTCTCTAAAACCACCTTGTATATTTGACTTAACTTTTGCATGGAGCATTAGTAGGACCATATTTATAAAAATTATGAAAATGAAAAAAAATCTGTAGCAGAATTAGGTCACAGTGAAGTACTTTTGGTTTGTGGGTCCAATTTTGCTTGAATGCCAAGAATGCCAATAAATTGAATAAAGTTAAACAGATATTGCTCAGATTTAATCAGGATGACTCTTGATTTTTTTTTTTTTGATTTTTTAAATTTATGGGAATGTACCATCCAAGATGGCCACCTGCTGCTGTTACTAAAAATAGCAAAAACATGAAAATGACAATATCTCAAGAACTGCTGTATGGATTTGGACCAATTTTGTGTCAGAATGATCCTTGGATGTAGCTATTTCAATTTTTTGGCAAATTGGCATCCCAGATGGCTGCCATCCAAAGTTACTAAAAATAGCAAAAACATGAAACTGGCAGTAACTTGAGATCTGCTGAACAGATTTTGAAAAAAATTGTGTCAGAATAATTCTTGCATGAAGCTATCTTTAATATTCAATTTTTATGTCAACATCGGTTGAGTTGGGGAATTTTACTTCCAGAATTGCATCATTCCTAGCTTGTAAGTCCATGTCATTCTGTCAAAATACATAAATTATCAAACCCTGCTCACATTTTCTTCTCACCATGACCTCTGCTACTGTGGAAGTGCAATGCAGGTGCGACACAGCATTCAGCGGAATTCTTGTTTGAATTTGTCAGAAACTTAATTTTTACCTATTTTCTGCTTTCTTTCAGGCTTGAAGATAAGATTAAGATATCTCAGCAAGAGTATGATGTTCAACAAAAGAAGGTAAACTGCACACCCTTGCTATGCCTATGCTTGTGGTACATAAGAATAGGCTGTTTTATAAGTGAATTGTGTTACAAAGAGGCAGTTTCACGAAGAAAGTGTAGGAAAATGGCCTGTAGTTTCTGTAGTTTCTTTGTAAAATCTTAAGGCATGACCTTGTTATGTCCAAATCTGTGTTATACTGAGCATTTATTCAGCCATTTTAAAATAAGAAACAGCTTTTGTGTTTTCCTGTTTGCTTCTCTGGACAATATAGACTTTCCACCATGTTTTTCTGCCATCATTTCTGAAGGGAGGCAACTTTTGTGACCTGTTTGCTTACTGGGCGAATGAAACCCTTCCAAAAAGGGGACTGCTCTTAAAAGAAATTAATTGCTCATAGAGGGGCAAATTCTTTCCTTTAAGAGTTTACTCCCCTCACAAGAAAGAATTTTCTCCTAAGGAGCAAATTCTTACTTTTAAAAGTTTACCCCTATTGAGTGAAGACAGAAATGAGAGAGTTACTACCCCTTAAAGTGTGCCCATTTACCATTGGGGACCACCCTGTAAAGAGTATTCTGTTTTCTATAATATTGTCAGGCAGCATTTTACTGTAAATTGCATATAATTTGCAAGAGTTCGTTTTTGTCATTATTTCATTTTTTGCAGATCAATCCCTTTTGAAGTTACAAATATCTTGTCAGTATCAAATAGTGAATTTTAAGAGTTATACACTTTGAACCATCAAGCAGGCATACAATATGTTGGAATGACAACAATACATTATGATTGACATTGAAACAGTATTGGTTCATCCCTGTGTGCCCTCCTAGAACCTTATTGCAAATCCAGGACTGGCAAATAGTTCTGAGATAAGACAATCACAAAATAAAAAAAATGATGCCAAAGTATGGTGATTTATGGGATGGACATGTCCAATACTTTGTATAATAAATTAAATTGACCGAATTTTCATTATATTTATTTCAGCTTGACCATGCATACTGTGAACTGAACAAGAGGATAATGGAACATGACTTGGCTGTGGCTGAAGGATTTGATAGGCCAGAAATAACTATACAGGTATGCACCAGTTATACACCCTTGTCTGCATGCATCAGCAAGCTTGTACGTGTGCTGCAGAGAAGAAGGGGTAACAGAGATAATTTTCCATAGTTTTGCATATTTACAAATGTTATGACCCCTTGTTAGATCTGTCTCAGTGAGCTGTTCTAATGAGGGGTCACAACATGTTTTTATTGTGGAACAAGAAAAATTATCACAGAAATACCCTCAATACCCCACATTATCTTGAGCTCTTTCATACCCTTTATAATAGTTGACATAAATTGATTCACCCCAGTGGTTTGTTGACCATTTTAGCCCAGCTCTATGAGGTACAAGGAGCACTATTGCAGTCACCTTGGTCATCTGTGTTCCAGTTTTTGTATGCATCAAAGTTTTGCATTCAAGTTTTCAAGAAGCATTTATGAAGCTTATGTCTTGGTAGTAACTTGTCAGAAAGCATTCACATTTGGAACACAAGTGCCTGGGAGGATCTTCTTTGATTCCACTGGAATTGATCTCTACATTTTGTAGTCAAGTGTTTTTTGTATCTTATTTTGAAGACTGTTTGATTCATTTACATCATATATTTTAAAGACTGTGTGATTCATTTACATCATATGATGTAAATGAATCAAATAGTCTTCTAAAAAAAAAGAAGACAAAAACCACTTGGGACGTTGGCTCCATCTGACACCAGTTGTTACTTTTTCAGGCCATTCATGATGCTGAGGCTGATGTTGAGATCTTGAAGATAGATATGGAAAAAGCCAGGGACGCATTGGCCAATGCTAAACTCAAACTCAGGGAACAACAGAAAGGAGGTATTATAAATTCCCAATACATCTCCAAGGGAGATCACTCCCTTCTCACAAGGGGCTGAACCGAAGTTGCATGGATATGCCTCCATGTTTTCACCTTTGTGTCTTCCTGTTTGCTTTCCTGGATGATAAAACATTTCCAAACTTGGATCTGTTCATAAAACAATTTTCTCCTTTACAAAAGGGGTCTACTCATAAAGATAAGAATTGCTTCTGTAGTAGCAAATTCTTTTCGTAAAGAGTTGACCCCTAATGACAAGGGAGGCAACAAAAAATGGAAGAGTAGTTTCCACTGCAATTATACCCATTCACCTCAAAATAAAACAAAATCCCAGCAGGCACATGACGTCGCACTGACGTCTATGCGACATCATTACGTCGCATCGACGTCAGTACGATGTCATTTCAACGTCATGTGTCTGCTGGGAATGTTTTCTCAAGTAGGCTATCAGAAACATGCATAATATAAGATAAATAAAAACAAAATAAGAATATTGATAACTTTTATCCCAACAACATACCAAAAACTATAAAAATATCCATAAAGTGCACGTGGAAACAAACCATTCTGGTGAGAGGTGCAATACATTTGCAAAAGTAGCATCTCGTTCACTAGTGACTTCATAAGTTTGAACAACCAGGCCCAGATCTCTAGACAAGGCAAATTATGTTGATAATTCTGGGAGAATTGGTCATTTTCTGATAGAAACTTAAATTGCTGTTGTTATCACACTGCTTTAGTGAGAACAGGACCACAACATACGATTTATGGAGAATCAGAAACATTTATTAGCATATTTATTTGGTTATAAGATCGGAGATTTCCCCCTCTAGAATGACCTGTAATTTCTTGCACACCGGATAGAAAATGCCATTCTTTTCACCTGGGATAGAAAATCTTATCTTACCCTGGTGTTCTGACCCAGGACCGGAAAAAAATCATGAGCTTGTGATGCATTGGTTGTATTGGAGGTCACGTACCTGCGTCGTCAAGTGACATTGGCATTTTTTATGATAACATCATGAAGACGGCAAAAAATGACGTCAGTTTATGCACGCCAGTCGTTCACATAAAAGCCGAAATGCGGTCGTTGAAAGCGGCGCCTTCTTTTAAAATCAAATTGAAACCTCTCAAGTACTAGAATTACCCATCTCAACAAGTTCTGAAGCTAAAACAAAACGTGGTGTGCAAGAAAAAGTATCTATCATGGGTGTGAGGTGTGGATAGAAAAATCTGACACTCGGGATCAATGTTCGGCTTCATGAGGCTTGCCGAGTGATGCCGAACATTGATCCCGAGTGACGGATTTTTCTATCCACACCTCACACCCATGATAGATACATATAATCTATTACCATTCTGCTATAACTGGAGAATTTCCTCCTTCAGAACAGTCCCAAAATCTAGATATGTCTAGATAGATGGGTTAGGTTTGGAAGGAAAACAACTTAGTCTTACAACCAAATAAATACAGTATCTAAGATTCAACCTCAGAAATCACCCTGTTCTTGAGCCTTTGTGAATTTTTAGATTAAAGTGATCTTACTTGAAAATATTTATTTTGACAACTCTTTATGTGCCATTTAAAAAATTTTCCAGCACAGCTTGGTAATATGCATTGTGTTGTTTATCTTTGTTTTATTCATTTGATTTGTTCTGTCTTTTGTTTAATTCTGTTTGTATTATTGTGTGTTTATTGTTAGGTTCATCTTCCCTCTTTTTATCATGAATTGGCTATGAGAAAAGATATAGTATGGCATATCACAAACAGAGAAGATATAGTTCCAGAGCTCTAGATAAGAGGGAGTATTTGATGATAATTAAGGATAATTTTTTTTTATTTCTCATCGAAACCATATGTTGTGACCCCTCATCTGAACCGTCTCGATGAGACGGTTCAGATGAGGGGTCACAAGATATGTTTTTATGCAGAATTAACAGAAATTATCCCTAATTATCACCAAATACTCCCTCTTATCTAGAGCTCTGAGTTCAGCATGTTGATCTGCTGTGTCTGACCAGAATCTTATAAGTTATGTGCAGGTTGAATAGAGTCAGCAGTTTGCACATGCAAAAAGGTCCCTTTCCCCTTGACACAGCTTGTATTACTGTTTTTATGAATGCATATTTCTTCTGTACTTTACTGTTAAATACAGTTGAACCTGTGTTAACTGTCACCTCTGTATAAAGTTCTCATGTCAACAAATGTCAGTTTGATACCCTCCCATAGAATTTCCCGTACAAATTACCAGGGAATAGTTGTCCACTGGGTGCTATACAACCAAAGGTCATACAAACGTTGAAACAACACATCACAAGTAAGATTTTAGAAATTTATTTTCTGGAACATTTCAGTGTATGTTGATGGAATATATAAATATATATTGAATATGGAATTTGCTCACATGCAAAATTGGCACGAAAATATATTAACATCTACATGAAAAAAAGCCCACAAAAAATTTAAAAGAATTAACAACTGTGATGATTTCACCAATGAGATTACATTTACAGTCTGTCTGTTGTCAAAATGGTGAATCCGTATGACAGAAATAATTGAACCTCCAAACAAAGGACACCTGTGAATAATTGCCTGTTTTGTCCTTTCACATGCCTAACCTTTGTTCACAGGCTCACTGTATTATATGTATGTCAAAGACTGACTAATGTAACTAGTTCTTAATCATGCTGGTTATCAGTGTTAAACATAATAATTAGGGTATTTGCAGTTATGTGACTGAAGTGATCCAGGTAATCATAGACCAAACACCCAAGAAGACCATTCTGGTTGTTCAAGGGTATTGGAATGCTAAAGTTGGAAAGGATGCACAGGCAGACTGGGAAATGGTTTGTGGATCCTACTGCAATTCGAGACAAATAGAGGTCTCAGACTTCTAGAGTTTGCAACCTGTAACAGCCTAGTACTGACAAACACCCTTGGCCCTCACTAGCCATCAAGAAGATGGACATGGCACAGTCCAGATGGGAAACACCACAATCAGATTGATTTACATCTTGGTGAGGAAGTGCTTCTGATCAGGAGTCAACATCCATAGGACTAGGAGTTTTCCTGGAGCAGACATAGGAAGTGACCATGACCTGGTGATGATGACCTTCTGAGTTCGTCTGAAGAAGGCTAGAAAGCCAACCCAGCCAAGACTAAAGTTTGATCTTGAGAAGCTAAGTGACCCAGATGTGGCATGCACTTTTCAAGCAACAATAGGTGAGAAATTTGCTACACTCATTGGTCTGAGGGATGATAACATGGACATAGATACCATGATTACCACCTACAATACAGTAGTGACTGAGGCAGCCAGTGAGATACTTGGGAAGGAACATCGCAGGAAAAAGCCCTGGGTCACCAGCGATGTTCTCGACCTCTGTGATGAGAGGAGAAATTTGAAGAAGAAAAGTTATGAAGCAGGAGGAGCAGAAGAATACAGGGAAGCAAACAAGAGGATTCAGAAGGCAGTGAAGAAAGCGAAGGAGGACTGGATAGCTGGTCAGTGCGAGGAGATTGAAACTCGCCTGAACAAAAACAACAGCAAGAAAGCATACCAGCTGGTGAAGGATCTAACTTCAGAGAAACAGGGTAGATCCACAACTATCCAGGACAAGTCTGGGAAATGCCTTACAGAGGAAGGAGAGATTCTCAGCAGATGGACAGAATATTGTTCAGAACTATACAACCATGAGACTTGCGGTGACAATGTGGTTCTGGACTGCAATCAGCCCCCAGAAGAAGATCAACTACTGATCCTTCGTGAGGAAGTCGAGATTGCAGTAGCAGCACTAAAGAAGGGGAAATCTGCCTGAGTTGTTAATATACCAGCAGAACTTGTTCAAGCTGGCGGGGAGACCATGATTGATGTTTTAACAGATATCTGTAACAGGATCTGGAGAACAGGAGAAAGCCTACCACATGGACTCAGTTTGCTGATTATTACACTCCCTAAAAAGGGCAACCTACAGCTCTGCCAGAACTACAGAACCATAAGCCTCATCAGTCATTCAAGCAAAGTCATGCTGAAAGTCATCTTGAACAGGCTTAAACCACAAGCCGGGAAGATAATCGCTGAGGAACAGGCTGGGTTCCGAGCAGGAAGGAGCACCACAGAACAGATCTTAGAATCCTGTGTGAAAAGTATCTCCAACATCAGCATTATCTGTACCATGTCTTCATTGATTTCAAAAAAGCCTTTGAGAGGGTATGGCATGCAGCCTTATGGGCCATGCAGAAGTACAATATCAGTGCAAATCTAGTTAGCACCACTGAGCAGCTATACGACAAGGCTACAAGTGCAGTCCTGATAAATGGCAGTACAGGAGAAGGGTTCAGATCAACAGTTGGAGTAAAACAAGGATGTCTTCTGTCACCCACCCTCTTCAACATTTTTTTCAAACGGATCATGTCTGATGCTCTGGAAGAACATGACGGAAAGGTTAGCATAGGCGGCAGAAACATTACCAATCTGCGGTTTGCTGATGACATAGACGCTCTAGCTGAGGAAGAGCAGGAACTAGAAGCTCTAGTTGAAAGTCTCGACCAAACCTGCACAAGGTATAAGATGGAGATCAGTGCTGAGAAGACCAAACTGATGGCAAACAGCGCAGATGGCATCCAGAGGGAGATCAAGGTAAAAGGAGCTTCAAATACCTTGGAGCAGTTGTCTCAGCTCAAAACAGGAGGTTCTCTCAAGGATTGCACAAGACACTTCAGCTCTTACCAAGCTGAAACCAATTTGGAGAGATAACAACATATCTCTTGGATACAACATATCTCTTGGATCGATGGTGAAACTTATGCGCTCCCTTGTCATTTCCATATTTCCGTATGCCTGTGAATTGTAGACCTTGATAGCAGTGTTAGAGAAAAGAACGCAGGCCTTTGAGATGAGATGCTACCGAAGGTTACTGAACATTTTGTACAAGGACCATATAACCAATGTATGATGAACTCCTGACGCTGGTCAAGAAACGGAAACTAAGGTGGTTTGGCCACATTTCAAGGTCTTCTGGTTTAGCAAAGACGATTCTACAGGGCACAGTGAAAGGAAAAAGAAGAGGTAGACAGATGAAGAGGTGGGAAGACAATATTAAGGAGTGGACAGGGATGGATTTTGCCAGCTCAGCTAGGGCAGCTGAAGACAGGACAAGGTGGAAAGGGATTGTTTCGAAGTCATCTGTGGTGCCCCAACGACCTAGTAAGGTTATGGGATAGAATAGAATAGAATAGACTGAAGTGATTCATTTGGATAAAAAAGAATAAATATTTTTTGTCTTTTTTTTGCAGAGTCCATTGAAATGGAGGATCTTCCTGGTCTCAAGGTCATGGTCAGAGAGTTGGATGATGTCCTGTTCAGAGATGTTGGTAATAGGATTGCAGACTCAGGAAAGTAAGCTGTAACTTTTATTTTCTAGTTCAAGGTTTTAGCAGAGTTGCCTGTGTATTTAATAATAGAGAAATAATTATTAAAAAGGAAAGATCCGATTAATTTTTTAGGTTTTTGCTTATTACACAATTTTACAAAGTTAGCAGTTGAGATGACAGACTATAATGTGTCTCATGCAAGTTTATTGCCTTGAAATTGGGCGCCATTGGCAAATGCAAAATTTACTAGCTGCGAAAATAAACTTGTTTACAATAACTGTAATTCTAGAACTTGAACTCATTGAATTTAATATCAAACAGTTTAGAGACAGATCAGACTGATCCTTGAGCAGTCTGATCTGGATTTGGACTGTTTGCATATACACTTTTGTCCAGATATGATCAATGCAGTATGCTTTGAAAAATTAATGCAAATTAACATATATACATGTACATTTATTTGACAGATGGCCATTAATAATAGACCCAAATGCCCAGGCAGCTACATTCTTGAGGTACAGGGACACCAACTATATTAATACTCTTAGTCCACATCAGATGGAACCAGAGAAAATCAGAATTGCTGTTCTTGGATCAGTCAGGTATTGTAGATTACCCTGTAATGGATTTGTCTCACCTGTGAATAGCAGAAGTGAAACATAGGTATTAATTATCCAGGGTCGGTGCCAGTGGTGTTGGTGGTGTAAACCTTTGTTGAGTTTTCAGGTATGACTCGGAGCAGACAGACAAGACACCACCATCTGCAGAATTTGTGTTCATATAAGCAGTTATATTAGAAATGTAGGATATTGCATTTGTTTACAGTCTTTCTTGACCACATCATGATAATATTGAGCTGCAACACAAAACCAACAAAGTGGCATGTGTGCCCAGCGAAGACTCAGGTCAGCCTGGGCATTCGCCCAGTCTGATCAGAGTCTTTGCTGTGCACTTAAAGGGTAGCTGAGGGTCTAAGCTAGCTCCATGCAGACAGCGAACACTTTGATCAGACTTGGCAGATGCCCAGGCTGATCTGAGTCTTCACTGGGTGCACATGCCACTTTGTTGGTTTTATCATGTTGCAGCTCATATATTGGTCTTAAGGTGAATGGGTTCTACTCTTTCAGGGTCATTTCCATTTTTGTCTCCCTTCTCAACGGGTGGCAACTCTTAAAGGACATAATGTGTTCCATTCCTTTGAGAGTAGACCCTACTTTGGAAGAGCTGCCCAGAGAAGCAAACAGGATGTTACAAAAGTTTTTTCCCTTGTAAAATTGGCAGAAATGGATGGATGGATGACTTGTGATTTTACACCCTTTCCAACAATATTTCAGTCATATCAGGGCAAAGGAAGGGCATTGAGAATGAAAGGCTGTGTGCAAAGGAACCCAATTTACAGTAGGAAAGTTTCTCCGGGGCTGAAGGCCGGGTCTTCTAGATCAGTAGGCTAGCGCTTAAACCACTGAGCTAATGGGGTGCCTGTAAAAATGGCAGAAAAAAAGAGTTGTACCCATACACCTTAATAATCTTATAGTGACTTGCTTTGGTTAAAAAACAAACAAAAACACAAACAAACAAATAACAACAAACAAAAAAAAACACATGGGCCCAGTTGTTCAAAACATCTTAACCCTAACGGGCTCATTAAGAGGTCAACTTGTTCAGTGTTTTACTAATTTATAATCAAATACACTGATATTGTTTGCTGAAAATTTTTTAGAAGCTTTTGCAGTTCAAAAGCTTCTCACATTTTTAAGCAAAAAAATGTTGGCTTACTCGAGATATAAACATTTGAAATTTTAAAGAAACGTTAACTAACAACATCATTAGTCTTGAACATCTGGTCCCTGGTCTCTACAAATATTTTTATATTAAAACAAATGCAATGAAAATCTGTTTCTTTAATAAATATCATGTTTATTTTTAGGTTTGGTAAACCGTGTGTAATAGACATGATGGAGGTTGACATGTGGCATGCTGTTGAAAGAAGGTTTGATGATGTGACAGAAGGTCTTCTTGCCAGCATGATGGATAAATCTATCATGGAGGAAGAAAAGTAAGAAAAATGTAGAGATTACAATTGGCTCTCATTATCTCAAACACTGATATCTCAAAGTACCCTCTTTTGTCAGAGTAAATCTATGAAAAGTGTAGGGACATTGCATATACTGTGATCTCTCAACATCTTAAATTCGATGTTCAACCCAAACTACTGATACTTCAAAGTAAATTTTCTGGTCCCAGAAAATTTACTTTGAGATATCAGTGGTTTGAGATAACAGGAGTTGGAATATAGATAAAAATAGGGGATGAGTCCAAACTAAATATTTTTAATATAATAAGGTACTTTGAGATATCAGTGTTTGAGTTATTGAGAGTTGACTAATGCATCATGTTTCAACTCCTGTTATCTCAAACTGTTGATATCTCAAAGTAAATACTGTGGCTCTTGAACTTTGGGATAAGGAAAATTGACAGTACAGGAAATGAAAGGCAGTACAGGATGAGTGGTGGAAATGTGTCATTTATTATGGTTTATGTTTACACATTGTTTTCCCGCCACTTTATACAAAGCTTCTATGGCTTACTGTTTTCTTCCCTGCACAGCAAAATTCAGGTATACTCTTAAAGGAAAGAATTAGCTCCTCATTTTTTTATGAGTGGTTCATCATTTGAAAGAGTGGCAAAAATGAGTTTGTGGCTATCTGACATTATAAAACATGGCCATAAGCCCAGATGAACCCAGATAGTGTACTGAGTTCAGTATCTGATTGCATTGATTTTACCCCCTACCATGCTGTACAAATTATATCTGACGGTTCTAGCCTTGCCCTATTTATTTAGTTATAAGATGGGTTTTTCCCCCATTCAAAACAGCCCTTGAAATCCAGATCCATCATACAAGATGCATCTTGAATTAATCTCTAAAATCTAGATCCATCTAAGAGGGATCTAGATTTTTGGGACCGTTTGGGAAAATAAAAATTTTGGGATTGTTTTGAAACCTAAAAACAATCTTATAGCTGAATTACACATTCTGATTTACATATTTGAACCATTATACAACAAAACCAGCAAAGTGGAATATGCAGACAGTAAAGACTCAAATCAACCTGAGCATCTGCCCAGTCTGATCTGAGTTTTCGCTATCCACATGGCGGTAGTTTAAAACCTTAGCTACCCTAAGTTCACAGCAAAAACTTAGGTCTGACTTGGTGGATGCCAAGGCTGATCTGGAGCCCCGGTAGCTCAGTGGGTTAAGCGCTGGCTTACTGATCTAGCGGACTGGGTTCGAGCCCCGCTTGAGGCGAGAATCTTTCCTACCGTAAACGGGGTCCCATTGCACACAGCCTTTCATTATCATCATCCCATCGTCCTGATATAGCTGAAATACTGTTGAAAAGGACGTAAAATCGCAAGTCATCCATCCATCCATCCATCTGAGGCTGATCTGAGTCTTTCAGTGGCGCACATGCCACTTTGTTGATTTCGTCATGGCGTGGCTCATTTGTGGTAATTTGGGAAGGAGAATCCCCCTTCTCCCCAATCTCAAAGCTGAATAAATGAGCCGCGACATGAGAAAACCAACAATGTGGTTGTGCGCCCAGTGCAGACTCAGATCAGTCTGGACATCTGCCTAATCTGATCGGAATCTTCGCTAAGCGCTTAAAGCGTAGCTAAGGGTCTATGCTACCTCCATGCAGACAGCGAAGACTCTGATCAGACTGGGCGGATGCCCAGGCTGATCTGAGTTGGCGCTGGGCGCACAACCACATTGTTGGTTTTCTCGTGTCGCGGCTCAAATACTGTCAAATCTAAATTAAAAAGTCTCTGTCTTTATTTCAGATATATCAAGTTGATAAAACCAACAGACCCACCAGACTATCAGAAGAACAAGTTTAATGAATTTAGAACACGCAACTTTAAAGTTTATGTGATAACTAAAAACCCACTGCCTCCAGAACAGCTCATGGAGCTATGTTATCCTATTAGAGTATATGTGCCAACTACGTGATATAATTCACGAATCACATACTATGTTGTGTCAGTATTACTAATGTTAGAGAATAGAAATCAAAATTGTAGGTTTTTGGGATCCAGATCAGATTCTGTGAAATATAATTAGCTTATTCATTTGGTAATAAGATAGAAGTTTACTTTTCCAAAACAATCCCAAAAATCTAGATCTGTCTTGCAAGACAGAATAGGTCTTGCAAGACAGATCTAGATATTTGGCATTGTTTTGGCAGAGAAAAAAGTTTCTGAAAGCCAAATTACTCAACACTGATTTACATACAAGGGTTTTTTTTGGAGAGAGAAAGTCAGGTCTTATAGCCAAAAACTTCAATATATATTCTGGGCCATGCCAAAGTTGCTTTATTTTTTATGCTTAATTAAGGAAGAGGAAGTTCTTTCCATAAAGAGTTGACCCTCATTGAGAAGGGAGGCAAAAATGAAATTAGCTCAATGCAGTAGGTTAATGGTCCAGAGGTCGTGTGTTCAATTATGACCAAGGTTCTGATTTATCTCTAGCATTCTTCATCATCTCACTCATTGCCACCCTGACTGAGTTACAGTTGAACGGGCCGTTAAATCTCAAATCATCCATCTTCGCTGTTTGCATAGACAATAAGACATTTTTGTGTTGCAGCTACTCTATTATAAACAAGTCTCAGCTATTCAGGAGCTGATATGTAAAATTATTTCATGGCCAAAATATATTAACTTTTCAGTATCTGCTCAGAGAGCAGCAAATTCCCCTACCCCCATTGTGGAGGGAGATTAAAAGAAACTGGTATTGTTGCTTCCCCTGAAAGTGTGGCCATACACCTTAAATGCATGTTGTTGATAAAAGACGTTGCAGTTTCAAGATAGAAATGTGATATATCAGAGCATAATAGTTATGAGCTTGTTTCTGTCTTTCTCTGGGGTCACATTTGATAGAAATCCAGTTACCGTTTTTTTGGCAATTTCAGATCAGTAGACACCAGACAAGGTCAGAGCTTGGGCATCTTTAATTTTATTTCACATTCGTGTTACAGTATTATCAATATTTTACCCAATAGTCCATAGTGAATGTAATTTTGTCTTACTACTTCCTTAGCAACTGGTAAATTTCTTTACAATGTCTTGTGACTGTTCCATTAAAAAAATGAGCCGCAACACAAGAAAACCAACAAGGCGGTTTTGCGCCCAGCCCAGACTCAGATCAGCCTGGGCAGCCACCCAGTCTGAATAGACTCTTTGCTAAACACTTAAAGGGTAGCTAAGAGTCAAAGCTACCTCCATGCGGACAGCGAAGACTCTGATCAGACTGGGCAGATGCCCAGGCTGATCAGAGTCTGCGCTGGCCGCACAACCACTGTTGGTTTTGTCATGGTGCGGCTCGTATGTAAGTGGAGTAAATGTGCTGTATAGCTTTTAGAAACAGTAAAGACTTGAAACAGTCTGTGCGGCCATTGAGGTTGATCAGTTTATGCAGTGCTTTATATCCATTTCTTAGGATCCAGAAATTGTTCATGAAAATTGGTAAGACTTGGATTAGCTGCACCAGTTTGCGGACTGACACAAGTCTTCACTGATAGAATGTGGTATAATAAATTTGCTTAATATGTCAATCATTCGTCCATACAGGGATAATTTTGAGATTATTTTCCGTATTTCTCTACAAAAACATACATTGTGACCTCTCATTAGAACCATCTTGCCCAGATGGTTCTAACGAGGGGTCACAAATATGTTATTATTGAGAAATATGAAAAAATATCTTGGAACTATTCTCAAAAACCCATCTTATCTGTAGCTCTGTCAGACAAGACTCATTTTGTATTTGAAGTATTAACATTCTGTGATAGGTAATGTTCTGTTCAAACTGTGATATGTATATCTGTGATAAAGGTTTTGTCTCTCAAATATGTATTCATTAATGCATTTATGTAATAAATAGTAGATATATGAATAAATTCTAATATGATGAAACTTTACAAGAATTGCTTGTTTTCTTTAAATGTGTACCCTTGGCCAGTTTTGATCCATCTTTACAAGCCAAGGGTACTAAGTCCACTTTATTCCTTATGTGTGCAAGCCAAGGATACAAAGTCCACATTGTTCCTTACGTATGTAAGGAACAAAGTGGACTGAGTACCCTTAGCTTGCAAAGATGGTTTTGATCTTACTGCAAACAGTTTATCAAGTTTGAGGTGTATGAGTACACTACCCTGTTTTTCCACGGTTTTTATCAAACAGCTTAAGAAAGATGCAAGACAGGGTCCGATTTCCCATCTGTCCATCATGCCATTGGTCCATCTACATTTGCATTTAAGTCCATTTCTCTCAGTTCAGGATATAAACAAAACTGCTGGCCTGCAAAATGTAGGTATAACTAGGGCAGCTGAAAACAGAACTAGTTTGAAAGGAATTGTAAACAAGAGGGCCATGAGGCCCTGAATCGCTCACCTGAACAATTGGCAAGGTGGCTTTTACTTATCATGTCTGAAATTGTCAAAATATGAGTTTTGGGTCAAAAGTCAAAGAATGACCATGACCACTTGCACTTGTAAATCTTCATGTACTCATTAAGACAACCATATATACCATTTTTAGGCCAAAATCTTCAAAACTTTCCATGAAATCTTATGTTCTAGCATTTTCCCATATTTGACCATGACGCAAAAAAGGTCAAGGTAAACCCAAGGTCACCATTTGAACAGTCTTGGTGGTACTCTAGTACTCCATGCTATTTACCAAGTTTCAAGGCCATAGGTGTATTGGTTCTGGAGAAGAAAAATATTAAAGATTTATACCATAAGTGGTAATGGCGGCCAAGTTGGTCATGTGACCTGGACCGTTTGAACAAATTTTTCATTCAATCAACCCCTGGAGGCTATATATGAAATGTGTTCACAATCGGCCCTTTGGCTTTTGAGGAAATGGTTGAAAATGTCAAAATATGAGCGATCTGGATCAACGGTAAAAAAATGACCTTGACCTCTTGTACTCATAATTCTTCATGAACTCATTAAGACAACTGTATATACCAATTTTTTAGGCCAAAATCTTCAAAACTTTCCATGAAATCTTATGTTCTACCATTTTCCCATATTTGACCTTGCTGTAAAAGGTCAAGGTCAACACAAGGTCATAATTTGAACAATCTTGATAGTACTCAAGTACCCAATGCTACATACAAAGTCTCAAGGCCATCGGTCAATTGGTTCTGGAGAAAAAGATTTATAAAGGTATTTACCATATATGGGCATGGCGGCCATGTTGGTCATGTGTCCAGGAGCGTTAGAAAATTTTTTCATTCCCTCAACCCCTCGAGGCTCTATATGAAATTTGGTTTCAATTGGCCCAGTGGTTTTAGAGCAGATTCTTTGAAATTGTCAAAATTTGAGATTTCTGGGTCAAAGGTCAAAGAATGACCTTGACCTCTTGTACTCACATATCTTCATGTACTCATTAAGATGATTGTATATACCAATTTTTAGGCCAAAATCTTCAAAACTTACCATGAAATCTCATGTGCTAGCATTTTCCGATATTTGACCTTGCCGTAAAAAAGGGCAAGGTCAACCCAGGGTCATAATTTGAACAATCTTGATAGTACTTGAGTACCCAATGCTACATACCGAGTTTCAAGGCCATCGGTCTACTGGTTCTGGAGAAGAAGATTTTTAAAGGTTTTTACCATATATGGGCGTGGTGGCCATGTTGGTCATGTGACCTGGACCGTATGAACAAATTTTCATTCCCTCAACCTCTGGAGGATCTATATGCAATTTAATTACAATTGGCCTAGTTGTTTTTGAGGAGATTGTTTGATATTGTCAAAATATGAGAGTTCTGGGTCAAAGGTCAAAGAATGACCTTGACCTCTTGAACTCATAAATCTTCATGTAGTCATTAAGATGACTGTATGTACCAATTTTTAGGCCAAAATATTCAACAGTTTCCAAGATATCTTATGCTGCAGCATTTTGCCATATAAAAGCATAAGGAAGCAAATTTGACATAACCGTAAAAAAGGTCAAGGTCAACCCAAGGTCATAATTTGAAGACCGTTTGAACAACTTTTCGTTCCTAAGGTCCCAGGAGGCTCTATATGAAATTTGGTTAAAATCGGCCCAGCGGTTTCAGAGGAAAAGTTGTTTGAAAGTGTGGACGGACGACGGACGGACGACGGACAACGGAGCCTTACCATCCTATAAGCTCCCCCGGAGCCGCTGGCTCAGGTGAGCTAAAAAGTCAGCTGTGGTGCACCAATGACCTCCAGAAAATCACTGGACCTTGAAATGTAGGTAAGGTCAATCTTGGTATCACATGGAATCAACATTCCAAGAATGACATCCATCCAAGTAATTGTATTCAAGGTCAGAGGAAGATTACTTGTGAAATGTAGAGTGCTTCAAACTATACATGGGATCAGTCTTCCAGCAGGCACATGACTTCATAATAACGTCATACTTACATCGATGCCATGCAATGACACCACATCGACATCAATATGACATCGTTTCGACATCATGTGTTTGCCGAGAAGTAATGCATTGTACCAACATCAAATGGTCTTCAAGATACGGAGCAAAATCACTTGACAGCAAAACATGTTACACCACCAACCTGCCTATATTATGAGGTCAATCTTAGTGTGACATGAAATTAACATCCCAAGCATGATGTTCATTCCTATAAAAGTCATAACTCAAAATTATGGGACTGCAAAATGCAGATCACGCCATCTAGGCATGAGGTCAATCTTAGTATCACATTAATTAAGACTTGCCATGTATGACATTTATGATCAAATAGTCTTTAGGATACAAAGCAAAAGCACTGAATTGTGAAATGTAGGTCACACTGACCTACATATTTTATGAGGTTATCTTGGTGCCCCATGGAGCGAACAGCCAAAGCATGACATTCAGCCATCTAATCTTAAAGATATATGACAAAAACCATCTATTGCTTCAAAAGATGCCCCACAAACAAGACTGTGACCTTGAAAATTTCAAGGTCACCATAAACTTGACATGTCTTGAACCTGTCAATATTGTCATGCATGTCAAGGTCATCCAAACAGTAAACTCTAGAGATTGTTGTGTGGGTATATTTATGAAAGCTCATTTTTGTGAAAATTTTGCATATATAAGTCCATCTGTGATGTTGAAAATAAGATCAAGGTCACCGAAATTTAATCAGCTTGTAAGCCCGTCCCAATGATATATCTGAGCAAGTTTGGAGAAAATCCACTTACTGGTTCAAAATTTATCCTACATACAAGACTGTGATCTTTGAATGAGGTCAAGGCCACCTTAAAGTTAACCTCTTAAGCTTGTCACAATAATATAATCATGCATGTATGATAATTATCCATCCATTGGTTCAAGAAATGCCTCATTTTCAGGGAAATGTTAAAATTTGTAAGTTAGTTTTTTACTTTAATTATGGGGTTAAGTTCACCAAAGGTCACTATTAACTTAACCTGTCGCAATAATATATTCGTGCATGTCTTATGAATACCAATCCATTGGTTCAAGAAATATCTCATTTTTAGGGAACATTTGCTATTTTTAATAGCAATTCTCTGTAACCATTTCACATTTTACAATGGGGGTTCGGCACGCATAGTCTCAGATTTTCCTCAAACTTTCTCAGTTTGTGTGTTGTCGCCTAAAAACATTTAAATGAAGGTCGATTCGTTCTGTTGTGTGTCCGTTGCCATGGCAACGGCCTCCAAAGATTTTGCCAAAAAAAACAGCCAAAAAATAAGTGAAAATTACCAAATTTTGAACATTTACATATCTTGAAGCACATTACCTTTTGTCTAGAAGTGTTTTGAATGAAAAACTATGGAATAGTACAAGAGTGAAGTGAAAAAAATAAACCAGATCTGTTTGTTCTTTGGTACTGATTTTAGCCCTTGATGTGGGGTGGGGTATCGAGGTATCGAAAACCCCTGTTTTTATAGCTTTTTCAAGTGCGTACTGCCAGTTCGCGCGGTCACTCTGATATACAAATGCATGACAGCATAATAGAAGAAGATCTCTAATATCATGAACTGAAGAAACCTGTTTGGGAAGTTACCTCCTTAGGACCGTAACCATGGAAACGAACAATACACTATCAAAAAATCAAGGAAACACAACAGTGCACAAAATCATCTATTTATTTCCCTAAACAATTGAAAGGCCACATTTATTGCATGTACAAGTGTTGTGAAAATATCAATTTTAATTCAAAATTTATAAACATCAAAAGGGGCAGTACCGGGGTCATCTTAACATTCGTTCTTGGGGCTCCGAAAGGGATTTTTAAGGCTAAATTTCCTTCAAGTAACAAACTTTCTTCATAAAACTGCAAAACAAGGGACTGGTTTCTCTTTAATATGTTGTTAAAACATATTTGTGAAGTAAACAGATATAAACTAGGGCAATGGAATATTTTGGGGTCATTTAGGGGTCCAAAAATAAGGGGTTAAAAATAGAAATCTATGAAAACTCATGAATTTCTTTGCAAAACAAAAAATTTAACAGTGCCTACAATAACAATGGCTTTGAAACTGTAAGTCAAATACTAATTGGTTTAAAATAGGGCAATGGGGTGCTCTGTGACTTTTATTATGTTCCCTTAAGGGGCCATTAAAGGGGTTGAATCAGCAAAATTGCCTCGAAGTTACACACACTATTGGTATAAACCAGTATCCGTTACTTATTTGTGAGTGTAAACATCAGTCTAAATGTAACGCACATAAAATTAGGTGATGGGGATCAATGTAATTGCATTTTTATATGCAGAAGGGCCCATTAAGGGGTCAAAAATCAGAAAATTACACCAAAAAATTAAGTTTCTCAGAAAGCTGCAAACTGTAATACACTGGAACAGAAACTGTTGGTCCAGTGACAACTGATGTAAAGCCATAGCCATGGCTGCCCTGTGGTTCCTTTTTAATGTGAATTTAAGGGGTCACAAAATGGGCAAACTGCAATTATGTACCTCAGGCACAAATTTTTATTGTATACCAATAAAAAGACAACAGCGGATACACCTATATTTTACTGCCCAGTAAAGAGTTACTGCTTCAACACAATACCTTAAATAAGTTTGGAGTTATACTCTAGACAAAAATAGCTTCAGCACGGTGAGCACCTTAGTTGTGGACAAAAATGCCATAACAGGAGGAGATTGCAAACATGTTTATTTTAACTAACTCTGTCGATAATTATATCTGCAACTGCACATTTAAATATCCCTCGACTTTTACCATAACTCTGGCGATAATTATATCTGCAACTGCACATATAACTATACCTCCATTATAGGATGTGGCCAGTCGAATCTGTATATTACTCTGTTGACCGTCAGATTCGACTCTATGTTTCCTTGCAGGAGATATATTGAACATAGGATCTGTACCCAGACTAGATCTATGTGGAAGTGCAAGGTATGGATTCATTCTCTTCAACCTCCTTGAGAACAGCCTTATGGGAATTTGAACAACCAACCCCTATACTGGCTACTTTTGAGAGTTAAACCGAACATAGATCTGCTGACTGTGCCTAAAAACTGGAAAATGGTCACATTATATGTGTTATTCTGTTTGGCCTGAGGGACAAAAGAGCTAAAGGGCCACCCTGTTGGCCAACATTTGTTTGCTGTCCATTGACTAAAACTCTTCTTGAGAAACAACACTTCACCAGTTGCATGTAGAATCATCTCACAAATCTAGTCTATTCCATAACCTTGCTAGGTTGTTGGAGCATCACAGATAATTTAACAACAACCCCTTTTCACCTAGTCCTGTCTCCAGCTGCCCTAGTTGTGCTAGCAAAGTCTATCCCCATCCATTCTTTAATATTATATGCCTGCCTCGTCATCTGCCTGACTCAGGACCAAATCTGGCAGCCTCTGCCCACATGCAAAATATCAGTAAGACTTTGATCCTTGTACCTTAACAAATACAATGCATCATAAGAGGATATGCAAAGACAAGACTTGACCTTGTACAGGATAACTCGCCTGATAGTGACTTGCTTATCACATAAAAAACCCGAAAGACCTTGACTTCAAGGTCAGCCGATGGATAGGCTAGTATTTTGTAAAAACTTAAATCAGTTTCTAATATAAGTGCAAGTATAACAGTAGATGCAGCCAAGCATTATGAAAAGTATGTCATTGGAAACCTTTAACCCAACAACGAATTCTAGGTATGACCTTGACCTCAAGGTCACTGAAACAGGTGGGGTGGTACTCCCATATAAAAGCAACTAAGAAGCAAATTTGACCTCACCGTAAAAACGTCAAGGTCAAACCAATAATTTGAACAATCTAAGTAGTACTTGTATACTTGATTCTACATACCAAGTTTCAAGGCTGTCTGCCTGTTGGTTCTGGAGAAGAAGATTTTTAAAGGTTTCTACCATATATGGGCGTGGCGGCCATGTTGGTCATGTGACCCAGACCGTTTGAACAAATTTTCTTTTCCCCATCCCCTAGAGGCTTTACATGAAATTTGGTTATAATTGGCTTAGTGGCTTTTGAGGAGATGTGTGAAATTGTCAAAATATGAGAGAGCAGGATCAAAGGTCAAAGAATGACCTTGACCTCCTGTACGCACAAATTTTCATGCACTCAATAAGGTGACTGTGTACCAATTTCAGGTCAACATCCTCAAAAGTTTCCAAGAAATTTTATGTTCTAGCATTTTCCCATATAAAAGCTACAGAAAGAAAATTTGACCTTACTGTAACTACGGTCTAGGTTATACGTAGGTCATAATTTGAACAATCTTGGTAGTACTCACGTACCAAATGCTGCATACCAAGTTTCAAGACCATCGGCCTATTGGTTCTGTAGAAGAAGAATTTTAAAGGTTTCTATTATGTATGGGGGTGGCGGCCATGTTGGTCATATGACCAGCACTGTTTGAACAATTTTTTGTTCCCCCACCCTTAGATGCTCTATATGAAATTTGGTTACTATCGGCCTAGCGGTTTCAGAGGAGAAGTCATTTGAAAATATTGACGGATGGATGACTAACGGATGATGAAGCCTTACCATCCTATAAGTTGCCTCGGAGCCGCTGGCTCAGGTGAGCTAAAAACCTAATTACTAGGTCCATGACCTTGACTTCAAGGTCACTGAGTAGGGTGCGGGTGGTACTTTGTAGAACCTTGGACCAATATGTAACTACAGTGCAAGTATAAAAAATCCATCAATGGATTAAAAGACATATAGGTCTTAATAAATCTTTAACCAAAACATCCAATTACGCCGACACGGTCGCTGACACGGATGCCAGGATGACAACAATAGCCCTTCATGAGCCCTTACTTCCACTTTTGATAAAATTATACCCTTTGCATATCTCTGAAGGCAATCTCTTTTTCTGCTTTGAAACTTTAAAACCATTCATATTTCTTCATGAAATTTCAAGTAAAGCATGCATAATCACATATTGAGCAGAGAAAAACAACCATAACCCAAGATCAGGTTTGACAGAGTTATAGTCATTTATTTACTTCTTATAAAGAATTTCATGTCCATCTTACTGCTTTGAAACTGTTGAGGGTTTCTTCATGAATTTACTTAAAATATACAGCATCATCAAACAAATAGCTCTGATCCCATTTTGACTGAATTACAGCCTCTTGTGCATTGCCTTTAGTGATTGTTTTACACTTAAGGTGGTGATTTATGGTAAATGCAAAAATCTAAATACAACCGTTAAAATGTAACATACCTCCCCGAAACTTTGCAAATATTTTCCTTTTGTGGTTCTCTACAGTTTAGAATACAAAAAAGTCATGCTGATGATAAAGGGTCTTTTAGGGCCGGGTAGCGCAATCGGTAGGGCACCTGACTCGTAAGTCAGAGGTCCTGGGTTCGAATCCCGGTCTGGCCACATACTTTCGTTTCTCCTTCCGCTGATTCAAGAAGGGCAGTTGTCAGTTACTGGCGAAAGTATGTGCACTTAGTACTGGTTAACCGCTTAGGAGGTCTAAGCCTGCCCAGGAATAGTGTGGTTAGGTTAACTGACCGTCCCGACATGACCTTAGTTGTTTACCGTGGACGTTAAGCATCAAATCAACCAACCAACCAAAAAAAAAAGGTCTTTTAAGATAAGGGGTAATTTGAAGTGCAAAAATCATTAAAAAAAAATACTATCATTATTGAAAATGCATTTAGGTCTGAAGGTACTTCAATGCATTGACTTCAATGTCAGTTTAATTGTTTGTTCCATCTCTTCCTCAGATTATCAGGTTGAGAAAAAGTGGCTTGTTCTCAAATGTTCAACCATGTTTTAGGTTCATGTATAATTTTAGCATCATAAAGCCAGGCATTTTGGAAGTCAAAATCGTGAACAACAACATGGAAGTTGCTGCTAAGTTTTGCGCAGATCTGTTGAATTTTCAGCATTTTATGTTTTTTTTATTTTGTTTTTTGTATGCACCAAAAATCTGTGATTATCACCATCTTAATTTAATCGACCTACGTAATGAGGATTTGGAGTTATCTGCATGGCAAACCCTTAGCAAAAAGAAATGCATTTAATATCTATTCAGTTTCCATTTCTTTCTAACCATTAATTTTTCATTCATTCATCATTCCATTGCAAGGCTTAGCAATGGAAAGTTTCCATAGAAGGCAATTAGTCTTAATCATTGAACTTCCATTGGATCACCCTTATTGCAGCATTGGACCACCATTGAAAATGGACGAAATATGCAAATTAGGCTGCTATTGAAATGACATCATGGAAATGGTGAAACAATAATTTCCATTTTGCATGGAAACATTGAAATGACATAATAAAAATGGCTAGAACATTAGTTAAAATGGTTTGCTACCATTTAAATGATGCAGTTATAGTGATGAAATAATACTTGTCTCATGGCATGATCATGTGCTATATTCTAATAAAATATATCTTATGTAAGTAACTCAGACAAGCCTGCAAATTCACACAATTTGTAAAGTGTACTTGTTGTGCATTCTGTGTGAAATTAGACTCCAAAAGTCCTTCATAAAAATACTAACAAAGACCCTGAACCCTTGCTAGATGCAGCATAAAGTACATTTTCCAGAAGCACTGACAAAAACCTTAAAATTTGGTAAATATGTAACAGAAGAATTCATCATCTCTTGTCTCTTCATTAAAAAAAAATAGAGAAAATACCATATAGATCTGGAACAGATAGATCAGAAAATAGTGCAGACCCAGATCAGGTTGCTCGTAAATGAACAATCTGATCAGGGTTTACACTGTTTACCATTCCATATTCACCTTCAAATCCAAACTATTCCATATTTAAGACAGCTATGGTAATTATTTTAGGTGTCCGATTTTTATCATTTTTACAGAGTAATAATCATTTATGCGTTACACTTCTTTTAATTAGTGGGCCAAGCAGTATTAAAACAAGGTGCCCTTTAATTTCCAGATCTATACAAAGTATTTGTACAAATGTGTCATGTTTGCTGGGGCAATCTGATCTGGTTTTGCACTGTGCTGGCAGTCTGATCAGATTCTACACTATTTGTTTGGGAACCAGTCTGTTCAGAGTCTATAATGTTTGCTCATGGCAGCCTTAATACTAGTACAATGCATTAAGAATGTCAGATGTAATTTGCAGGGTTACTTGTAATAGATAACAACGCTTGATTTATGTTAGCACTAGCAGACCAAAATTATATCTGTTGCTTTCCATTTGAACAGTCTGAAGGCCCAGATCAGTAGTCTAACCAGCATGTCAAAGTTTTGCTTGGGCAGTCTGATCCAGGTCTGCAGTGGTTTACACTGTTTGCTTGGGGACAGCCTGAGCATGGTTTACAATGTTTGCTTGTGATCGACAATCTGATCAGGGTCTATACTGACAGTCAGATCTGGCCCTACAAAGTTTCTGTTGTCCAGCAGTCAGATCAGAGTTTATACTGTTTGCTGGGACAATTCTACACTATTTGTTCTGGCAGTCTGGTCTGGGTCTGCACATATTGCTCTTTGTTGTCTGGTTGCTATGGCATATCTACCTTAATGATAACCTCTCATTAATTGGGTCACAGCACAAGAAAAGAAACCTGATGTCACATGCAAACAACAGATACTACATATAAGACCATCCTGCACTTATATGCAGATGTGCAGACTGATCAGAGCTACTGCCTTTTGCTATATGTTTTCTTCCAGCACAGTATTTTTTAGATGATAACCATGAATACAAGCTAAAAAAAAAAGAAAAAAAAAGAAAAACAGAGCTTATAGTAACTGGTCCATTTTCACTTTGGGATTTTAGGCTTTTATATTTTATTGGAAGAACCCTATGGTAAGAATTCTAACTATTGGGACAGACAGGGCTGAGCAGAAGGTGCAGGCTCTGATCAGTCTCACCAGGAATTATACTGCTTTCCATTCCATTTGCATCTTCTGAAAACATATCACTGCTTTGTAAGCCCAAAATGTCCCAATTTTAGGACAATTTTGGTAATTATTTTAGGTGTCCGAATTTTTTCATTATGTTTTTAAAAATTAAAATCTAAAACTCTGGCACTCATAAGTTTTCCAATGTCATTACTGTTTTAATTCATTGGTTCAATGAATAAATAAAAGATACATCATTAGACATGGCAACCTGGGTGAATAATTACACATCAGAAATATGTTACAGTGATACAGAGCAGAGGACTGACATTAGCCAAAAAGTAAAGCATGCAAATTTTAACTACAGAAACTTACTTTGCTGAAATCCTGTAATTTTTTGTATTAATTCACTTACTGTGCAAGATCCATTGATTTATTGTCCAGAATATATTCCAATTAAGTCTTAAAACATTAATAAAACTTTATGCAAGAAAGTTTGGTTAAAAACATACAACTGTTTTAAAACTTAGCTAAATAATTGCGCCAAGATTTAAAACTAACTCTGGTGTACTGAGAGGCTGACAGGAAATTACTGATATATAGTTGTTGCTATAGAAACCACATTCTTTCTCTAGCCCCAAACCTTGATAATTACCATTTAAGGCCCATTTCCCTGTCAATCAAATTCAATAGAAAATAAATGGTTCAGATAATATTATTTTGTCATGGTAGACATTTCTGTTTAGAGTTAGAAAATACAAAATTAATGGATAAAAAAATGGCATAGCTGTATAAAATCCCCATTTTCATACTATTTTCTGTGAAAATGGAAATATAATTGCCTATTTGCAATGGTTTTAAGGAACAGGTATGAAATTTAACTTGTTAATAAAGAGTGTAACAATGGAAAATGGTGAAACCATGGTAAACTAATAGCAAATCAATGTAAAAAATCCATTTCATTTTGCTAAGGGAAGTTCTATGGTCTTTATTGTTTCCTTTCCTACTCTAAACCCCAATGGGTGTACATCATCATTGCTCTGTTCAAATGTGCTCTTGTTTTAAATCCTGACTGACCAAATCTGATTGCAGGGTCAAATCTAATGAGGATATTTGGCATTACTCTATAATATAAAATATTATAAATCTGGAGAAGAAGATTTCTTTTAAAGGCTAGTCCGCAATAGGACCTATAGTAACAGCTGAAGGGGTGGCAATGGGGCTTGTTTTAAACAATATTTTATGAGTAAAAGTATGGAATAATCAGGATTTGACTGAAAGCCCAAAGTTATGAGGACTATCTCCTGATAAAAATCAAATACTGCACAAAGGTTGAATGTACACAATAGCATAGACTTCAAATAAACACATCTTCGTCTAAACAGTCTGGCAATGAATGAAAATATTATTTAGACAAAGACTGTTTTATGTTTGCATCAGAAGTAATCCCTTTATAATGAGCTAATAATATTGACAAAAGAAATACAAGACCTGAGAAATAGAGGGAGAGAGAGAAATATGATTTCCTCATCCAGTTAGTCCAAGCTGTATATGCATATAAAATTCCATTCCATAGATCCATTGGATGCACTTTGAAAAGTAAGGAGTCAAATCTTTTGGTGTGTATTATTAAATTTTGAACTCGTGTAAAGATGTTTTTGTTTATCGCCGGTGACACCCCCTCTTTCCCGTACATTTGACCTCTCAGTGTACATTCTTTTGCCGTGTCTGCAATGTGATTCTGTGTTGTAGCAGTCTAATGAGGACTATTCTATTCTATCCCATAACCTTATTAGATCGTTGGGGCACCACAGATGACTTTAAAACAGTCCCTTTCCACCTCTGAGGACAGCTGAATATAAAATGGTTTGTGTTTTCTATCTCGCCATAAAGATCTAATGGACAGCCATTACATTTCTGGCATTAAGGTGCTCATTCAGAGAACTACATTCCAGTCGCAGTCTTGTGTGTTAAATTTGATCTAGATGTGTTCCAGCATTGTAAAACTTTGTTGTGGAGTTAAGTTTGAGTTAAAGTTAAAACAGAGTCACTCTGTCCGATGTGTAATTTTTTCTAATCTCTTATGGTTGCCAGTAGAAAAGAATTAAAACATATTTTATGTTATCGGACTTTTAATGTATTCAGCCTAGTCAAGAGCCAGGTCATCTCAGCATGTAGCCTATTTACAGAATAGCATCATTTTGAAATCAGCTGACCAGGCATACCATTCAACTTTTCCTTTTAAAGCGTTTGCTGGAGTAATGTGATTGGAGTCAGATGTGAAATTTTAACTTATCAAATCTTTACAACTTCTGAAAGTAAAATGATCTATTAACAGCATTTTTTCAAATTCGTGCGGGTGGATTTGATCCAGGAAACTTTCCAAAAGGGTAATATGAACCTTATTGTCATATCTGGAAAACACTCTATGTTAGCTCCTTTCTTAGTCTAAATCTTACTTTCGCAAAAGGAGCCAAACTTGTCTAAATCTTACTTTTGCACAAGGAGCCCTCCTTGTTGTAAAAAAAAAATGCAGAAAGAAGTTTCCTTTTGCACCCTTACACCCCACAGTGAAGCTAAAATTACAGTTGCGGCTATACTTTATTTGATAAGAGTTACAATAGTTGATTGTTGTCATAATAGTATTTATTTCGAATGTTTCTCCGATTCACACGTAAAACAAGGTGCCAAGTGCATTGAAAAGAACAACAGAATGCCATTGGCTGTGCCAAATTACTCAGACTAACTTGTATACCAGTTTGACAACCGTTTTTATTCTTATCTGTCTTTCTTTATATGACTGACAAAGGACCAGAGTCGATAAGAGGGATATTTGGCCTGAACTGTCCAGAAAAATCGCATGTATTTATTTACCGAGTTTTATTCTCACATAATCAAAACGTTACCCCGTGTTTCTAGAAATGACGTCAGAACTTCCGATCGTGCACGTGTCATTGCTGTGATGACGTCACTACGCAAGGTGAAACGCCATTTCCGACGTTTTCTTGCTGTTTTCACATGTTCATGTCAAAAATTAAATGCCGCACCGCCCCTCGACCAATATGAAATTTTGCGTAAATAATAACTATGGTCTGGTCAGCTTATCATCAAAGTTTGGTGTTGGTCGAGGGGTGGTGCGGTTATGAAAATTACAAAACAAACAGTTTTTATGTCAATAGATCGCAACTAGTGTCCTAAGCGACGCAGACGATTTCTAATGTTAAAATTGGCGAAACCTAAACTTATTTTCATGTAATCTACATCAGTTTTTAGTTCTTTCGATTTTTATTTGTTTTTCGTCAGCTGATTTATTTTTTATTAGTATTTGACGAAACAAAATATCAAAATAAGCATAAAAATCGGCTTTCCTCTTTTAGATCTACGTCCCAATCTTCGAATGCAAACCAATTTTTCTATTTCATATTATGTGAGCTAGTGAACTAAAATTATATTTGTTTGATAAAAAATAATCTTATTAAAACAAATGCAACTAGTGTTGAACGACACGAAAATAGAGTACAAGATAGGTAGGGTAAGGTGGGGCAAAACGCCCATGCCTATCTTGTATTCTTAACGGCGAGACACATTTGGGGTCTTCAGACCACATCTCCATAAACGATGCTGCTGACAGGATTATCGGGAGAGAGGGGTGGGGAAGGTGTGTGTGGGGGTTGGGGCTTGGGGGGGGGGGGGGGGGGTGGGGGTGAGAGCATCGGGTTTGAAGGAGCCAGAAGCCATTTCAAAATTACTAGGTCCCTCCCTGATGCCCTCCTGTGCTCCTGTGTCCATGTGTCATGCCTACCATAGCCATTTCTCTAATCTATTGCACCAGGTCAAACCAAACCAAGCCCCACGTAATGCAACACAACTACACAACATCGCAGGCCTACGTCACAGCACACCCTCCGCCACTTCACTACCATCCCTCTATTTTGCTCAACTGCTTCGCTTCTCACTCCCCTTGGTTCATTTCTCCCTCCCCCGTTCTCCATTCTCTCCTCTTTCTCTCTCCCCTCCCTCTCCCTGCAAGTTTCACCTTTCTCAATGCCATTTCTCACCTCTCCCTGCTCATTTCCTTCCTTTCTCCACATCCCCACCCCACCCTCTACATTTCACCACACGTCCAAACTGCCTCCTTATCTGGCACATTCACACTATGTGTTTTGAAAGATTTTGATCTTATGATAAACAAAATAATAATTGAAAAAAAAAAAATGCAAAGCCTTTAGTTCGCAAAGTCTCATCATCTTAAGGCCAATAAATGTGAGTGAGGACACTTTGTTGCACTGCTCTTTCTCATATGTGGAACGAGAAATTCACAAAAAAACGCATATTTTGTTCTGTGGGAAAGTAGCAGAACACAATTTCAGAAACCCTTAGTCCGCAAAGTTTGATTTGTATGACCCATCATCTGGAGGCCCAAAAAATGTGAGTGACGACACTTTGCTGCACTGCGTTATCTCATATTTGGACTGAGGTATTCGCAAAAATCGGCTTTGAAATTGCGTTCTGCTACTTTCTAGCAGAACAAAATATGCGATTTGAGTTTGTGAATTTCTCGGTCCACAGATGAGACAGAGTAGTGCGGTTAACGGGCCCACTGACATTTCGAGGTCATCAGATGATAGAATACTTAGACGGAGAAATCGAGAAATCAGTCTTTTCAAAGTAAGGGTTTCCAAAGTTGCGTTTTGGAATTTTCCAGCAAATGTTTCACCTAAAACCCAAGGTTTTTGTTTCTATTTTAAAGTAGAGTTTTCTATTCACTTTGACTGCAGAATTTTCTGCAGAAATTTCGTGTCGCTAACCTTACCACTTTTTCTGCAGAATTCTGCTGAATTTTCATTTCGCTAACTTTACCACTATTTTTTTTGCAGAAAAGTCTACAGAATCTTCTGCAGAATTTTCGTTCTGCTAACTTTACCGAGCCTCTCAAATTTTTGTCGATAACTTTTTTGTTTACGACAGGCGTAGAAAAAAAGATGCTCTGTCAAGGATTTTAGTCTGAATGCTACGTATATACGGAAAGGAATTTTAAGGTAACCAGGCGCTAAAGCGGGGGTGGTTGGGTGGTGCGATGGTGCTGGGTATAACTTCCAGTGCCTGGGCGTCCTACTGATTTGGATAATAGTAGGACAAGGGCATTCTGTGCTTGCAGCGGGTGAGGGTGGGGGTTGTTTGGACATTTTTCTCTCCTCTATCAGTTCTCTCTTCTTTCTCCCTCTCTTTGGGACACACGGCCCTATATAGACTGAAATATTGTCTCAAAGGGCCGTTAAACCCCAAAACAATCAATCAATCAGGCGCTAAAGCAAATATATAGAGGCTACTGACTGATCGGTTTTTAGATTCCGATATCAGTTCCAAATTCAGTTCTAAATTCATTGGAAAAACGGAAGCAAATTCCGAATTTAGATGTAAAATCATTTCCAAATTCTTCAGGTAAGTACCCAATCTGCTCTGCGTGTTGTTCTAAAGAAATAGTTTCCCAGGCTCTTACGCCTAGCCTCCCAAAGGTAATCGGAAGGCACCAAAGGCCGAGTAATAAAATGCTTTACGGTGGCTTTTGAATCATGTAGCGTATAATTCGCCTCTGAATGGGTCATCACATCTCTGTACATGGTGGCCCCTCCTGGCCTATGGACTAAAACGTTGAATGTATATGTATTAAAGAAATTGCTTGACCAATTTAGATGTGTCGAAAAATGAACCTGACTAACGCCAACATGCAAATAGTAACTTTAAGACGTCATGATACTTCTTTTTTAGTAAACGCTTTTATGGCTAGTGGACTCTCCGGGTATCTACATATTACGCCAATTTGGTTACGTGCCTTCCCTTGTTTCGGCCTGGTCCGCACTTAAATAAATGCTGTTTATGCACAGGCCGCTTCAAATTAAAGTCTCTTCTAAAAATCGACTTTCCATCTAGCACATTAAATTTTGGCCGAGAAATTCTTCGCATCTATTTTTTAATATGTGTCTTGGTTTATTTCTCGTCAAAATCTCCCGTTCAGTAATCGACCAGTTTTTTTTCTTCTCAATATTCATATTCTTTACCATTGCATTTGATCATGTAACCTAAAATAATGAATAAAACATTAGCAAATTATTCTTTAAAATGTGCTTAAATGTGAAGCAATCAACTTACAATAGGCTCGCTGCACCTCGCTCTCTCTCCCCACCCCGGCCCCCATTCCCAGAAAGGTCGGCGGACAATAGCAAGGGGAAGTAAATCTGTCGATATGGCACAGAATTTTGAACACGTTAAAGGTACTAAATATATGAATCTTCCAGCTCATCCCGAAGCTCTGTAGATTCGGTGAATAAAAACGGGTTACTTCTTTGTCATTAAAGCCCGAAAATAAATAAACTGACTAATTCAAGTCAAGGCCGATCAGGAATTTTCAGTACATCATGGTGGGTGACTCTCAGTCTGACTCGTTTTTCAGTCGCCTTTCAGATTTTTATAGATTACGTGAATATCTGCAAACGTAAAACATCTGGAAAAAAAAACACACGAAGAAATGTATATCCTCTAGCCGAAACAACATTCCGTCCCTGTATAAATCTTGAAGAACTCTTTTGATAATCACGGACAGATAACTCCAATGCAAATTGTCAATACTGGACAGTTTTCGTAGACATGCGAGTTTTTTTATCCATCTATGTTTTCTGCAAGTTTGTCGAAGAAATGATCGGTAATGTAAACTATCGATAAGCAGGTTGACATTTTCTCTATTATCATAAGTCCATGGAAAGTTTTGGTTGCCATGGCAACACCAATTTGGAATCAATCTGACCCAAAACCTTATGCTGTTTTTCTCACTACCAATGTCTGCTGCAATTGTTCTATAATTCAGATTGGTTAAACAGGCCTTATGGACACTCTTGAGTGAATCCTTGATCAGTCCACGGACTGGCGACAAAGTCCAGCTCTATTATAGGTCAGCTTGCGAGTCCTTGCCTCTGGTTAGGTACTGCAGCACATGCTTTCTACTTTCAAGCAATAGTTTCTACAATTATCTCGCAAAAAATAAATGTTTTGGGTAAAATTATGAGAAAAAAATATTCATACACTCTTTTCTCGGCCACCGAACAACTTGATTTTTCTTGTTGCTAAGACACAGTCTTCGTTACTATGGCAATAATGATGAAATAGATTGATGGTTAAGTGTCACTTTCGTCATTTAATGCGTATTTTGGTTCATTGGAGTCCTTTATATGATCAACATATGCTAAATACAGTTATCAAATCGGGAGAAGTGGTGTATTGTCGCTTTACAGACGGTATGTATGTTTAAGCGCGTGTTGTCATGGTAACAGGCTCGGAATCAAATAATTCTTTTCATTTTTTGAGACAGGCATGTTCTTTGGATAATGTGGCATGATATGAGTAATTTTGAAACAGAGGCCAAAAATGGCCCTTATCGACCCTAGCCCTTTGGCCATGTTCGACCTCACGAAAATATACAGAACATCTATGTAAGTGGAGCAGAAAAACATGAGAATGCCCTTTTTTTACTGCAAATCTTTCCAACAGCGAGGCGTTTATTGGTGAAAGCGTTTGCCAGTACATATAGCTAAAACTTAATACTCCATTTTGCTACTTTAAATTGTGAAGAAAACCATGCTTTTGTTTGATTTTGCCCCCCCCCCCCCACACACACACACACACACAACCACCACTTTTTGGACACCTTGTAATCTCAGTGCCATATTTGGTATCTGTAAATTTACAATTAATGTTTTTTCTAAACATTTTAAAGAAACACATAATATACTTTTTTGCCGTACGAAGAATATTTGAGATTTGTGGGGTAAATTAGCAGATTTTACCCCCTTTTGGCTCCTTAAGGAGCTATAATACAGGAACAGAGCACCCTATCAACATTTTTTATACCTGTTTACATTTTATTGCCAGTTTCTTAACCATTATATCGGTATGCAGTGCTGTTTTTCGTTATTTTGTGCATCAATTCAGACATTTCGGTCACATTTCCTCCCTTTTAACCCCTTTTTGGGACCCTTAAAAGGCATACACATATTTCTGAGGAGTTCCCCATAACGATATTTTGTATCCCTTAACATTAGGCTTATGTTTTTACGCCCTTGTAAAAAGAAAATAGTCATGAGCTTTCAACTGTGCAAATAAAATTATTCATTTGAGGGCAAATTAGCTTATTAAAACCCCTTTTGGAGCCCCTTTAAAGAATATTAATAGACTCTCAGTTCTGTTCCTTTTGTGGCTGATATTATTTAATGTAAGTCTGATACTTTCATAACAGTTGTACATGTAATTATTGCAGCATGTCATTGTTTGTGGGTAAAATATGTGATTTTCAACGGGGTTTTATTTTCTCATTTTTTTACACAGGATATTGGTTGTTTCCATGGTAACGGCCAGAAGGAGGCAACTTCCCAAACATGTTTCTTCAGTTCATGATAGTTGAGGCTCTTCTCTAATTTTTTGTTGTAGGCTGATATATCAGACTGACCGCGCGAAAGGACATGGAGCGCTTAAAATTGTCTTAAAATTAGGGTTTCGAAAACCTGGATACCCCACCCACCATTACAGCATGTAGTAATACTAAAGAAGTTACAAAACAATTATATTTATTCTTCCTTAAATTCACATTGACCTATATTCCTCCAACCAGTACATGTTTAGATGAAATGTAGTCTCATTTAGCCTATATTAAAGTTCAAAAAGTGCAATTTTTCATTTATTTCTTGGCCATTTTTAAGGCAAAATCTTTGGCGGCCGTTACCATGGCAATGGGCATGTAGCAGAAGGAACTAGGTATCAATTATTTGGTTTTGAGTGACAACAAACAAACTGAGAAAGTTTTATCAAAATCCATGACTATGCGTGCCAAACTTTGGTTGGTGGTTACAGAGAATTGCTATTAAGTTCACTGCGCCCTTTTGATATTGATAATGGGATCAAGCTTACCATAACATAGTAAACTCTAGATATTGTATTGAGGGTGTATCTTTGAAAGTTTGGTGGGAATCAAGCCAAAGACAAGAGAGATATCTCATTTAGTAAGAAAATTCGCATAATTGTGTAAGTCATTCAGTGACCTTGAAAAATAGGCCAAGGTCACCAAAATTTAATCAGCTTTTAAACCAGTCCCAATGATATATGTATGGCAGTTTGGAGAAAATTCATTTGGGTTAAAATATGTCCTACACATACATGACTGAGATCTTTAAAATGAGGTCAAGGTCACCATAAACTTAACATGTTTGAAACCTGTCACATTCACATATTCGTGCATGTCTGATGGTTATCCTTCCATTGGTTCAAGAAACCCTCATTTTTGGTGAAAATTTAGCATTTGTAAGTTGGGTTTTGGCCTGGAGTCAAGTTTACCAAAACATAGTTAACTTTTTGGATAGTCCGCAAAGTGTGTCTTTGCATGTTTGGCGTGGGGGGGGGGGGGGGGGGGGGGGGGGCAACCAAGCCTATGCTTTCCGAGATACCTCTTTTTTATTCAAAATCCTACATGTTTTAAGTCCTCCCGTGACCGTGAAAATGCCGTGAATGAAGGTCACCAAAATTTAATCAGCTCTTAAACCCAATTTCAGTGATACATGTTAATCAACGCACGTTTGGTGAAATTACGTCGATTGTTCAGGAGATATCGTGGATATAAAAAAAAATGTCAAGCCGACGCCGAAAATTTAATAGCCTACGACCTTCCGTGACCTTGAAAATAGGGTTGAAGTCACCAAAACCAAATCAGCCTTTTAGCTTGTCCCAATGATGTATCTATGCTTTGCAAGTTTGGTAAATTTCACCCGCTGATTCAAGAAATGTAGAAAGTACAAACTGTCACGCCGACAGCAAACACCCACGGAACCCGCACTGAAACCAATATGCAACCCCCTCTGCCACCCACCCACTCCCCTTTGATGGCGGGACATAATTTCTTTCCTGTAAAAAAACAGTAGGATCTTCCCAACGTAACAAAGGTTCTTGACCAAGTTGCACCAGAAAAAGTAGGTTTGTAGAGAGTTATGCTATATTCAGAACATCCCTGTTCAAGTTATAAGGCTACTGATCAGTTGAATTTTTGACACTTTGAAGGTAGGGGAGGGAGCGCGTGCTTGTCAGCTTGGTGCCGTGCTTGAATCGAAACACACCCTAAACAGTGTGTGCCCAAATATCAAAACTAATACTTTTTTCACTTTATTCCTATATTCACTATGTTCTCGTAAAAGGTACCATTTTTCATTGTACTCTCTTGGAAAAGTATCCCTTTCCATGTTAGTCCAAGAAAAAGACTTGTTCTGTGAAACAATTAATTGTACTGTTTTCAGTCTTCACCTTAGAAACGCAAGCTTAAAAAAAACAAACTCTAACTGCAGATAAAAATATAAAAAAAAACTTGAAGTTATCATTGAGCAATGAAATCTACCTTCTAACAGTACCCCTAATCCTAGCGGCTCATCGAAATTATAAAAACATACCCTTTTCTTCACTAAAATACCAATTTTCTGACCCAAAATGACGTCAGCGCTGCGTTAGGGCTGAGACGAGTACCCAGGTACCCGAGGTCGGGTCAGGTAACCAATTACCAGGGTACAAGTTTACTACACGTTACTCGAATGCTTATTATGCATATTATGCAGTGTATAAAGATTCATTATAATCGCACAATCTATGTTACATATTTATTTTCACAGTTTATTCCTCACAAAAACTTGAAGTTATCATTGAGCAATGAAATCTACTTTCTAACTACTTTCATTGTAGCATTGAAAGAAAAAAACCTTCTTGATAAAGGCTTTCATTAGCCGAAACGTTGAGTGTCTCGTGAGGAATAAACTGTGAAAATAAATATAAATATTCTATTTGACTAGAATTCCAAGTAAATAGAGCAAAGTTTAGTGTAACAGTCTTGTATAAATTTAAGTCATATACGTAATTCCAAAACATATTTGTATATTCGTTGATATAACACGGAGATTTCTACAGTTTCGTGTACTTCCAAACCTCACAATATCTTATTTACTATATGAGCTAAATGCATATTTACAATGCTCAAAATGCTATGGTAACGGGTACATGAGTATCCGCGGGTAATAGGGACTCGGTACCCAAATGCAAAATTTTTACCCGTCCCGGCCCTACGCTGCGCACTACCCAGCAGGAAAAACATTTGAGCCGCGACACGAGAGAACCAACAATGTGGCATGTGCGCCCAGTGAAGACCCAGATCAGCCTTAGCATCCGCCCAGTCTGATCAGAGTCTTCGCTGTTCGTATGGAGGTAGCTTAGATCGTTAGCTACCCTTTAAGCGCTTAGCGAAGAGTCTGGTCAGACTGGGCGAATGCCCAGGCTGATCTGAGTCTGCGCTTGGCGCACAACCACATTGTTGGTTCTCTCGTGTCGCGGCTCATTTTTGCTCAAGCATCGGAACGGCACCAACGGTTCGCTAGCAAGCACCCCTGTTGAAAGACGTTCATTGAGCGGACATGATTTCCATACTAAGTTCTACAAAGGGGCTTAATGCTCCTGTTCATTGCACATAGTTATTTGTATCAAGTTTCGTAATAATACTTTCAGCCATTGAACCTTACGGAGGTGACATGATTTCTAAACGCTTGTTGTCATGCTTAACATCACATATTTGCTTCTAGGAGATTCTGTGCCAGAGTAAGGGCAGCAAGATGGGTTTCCAATGATTACTCTCCCTACAGCAGCGTGACAGAAATGATGAGTAATCTTGGATGGCGGTCGCTTGAGTGCAGACGTTACGATGCGCGTCTCGCTATGTTTTATAAGGTAGTGTATGGCCTGGTTGCTATTCCCGTTCCGTCATATTTCGAACAGCCCACCAGATATACTCGTCACATGCATCCTCTCTCTTACAGACAGATCCATACATCTGTCTGTTATTATCAGTATTCATTCTTTCCCATGACTATTGTACTATGGAACAGATTACCAGCTGATCTCGTCCAAGTTTCAGATCTTGACTCCTTTAAATTAGGAGTCAGTAAGATCAGTCATACCCTCCCCTAAACATAAATACTGTTTTTATCCTGATTTTAAGCTCTTCTTAACACCAACCCTTTCATCTATATTTCACCTTCTTTTTATCTTTTTATTCTGCACTATCTCACTTTTTACTTCTTTTACTAACACACCATGCGTGGTGAAATCCAAATAATACCCGAAAGGGGGTTGTGGATCATGTCAAGATAGATAGATAGATAGAGTACGAATGTATTTCTGTGCACATATTAAATTAGCTCAACGCCAATAAGCACGTGTATGCTACTAAACCAAACTGTGCATAAGCACTTATTTGCTACTTGAAACCAAACTGCATCAGGACATTATTTGCTTCTGAGTCGATCTTTCTTCAAGAGCAGTTTTTTTCTTTGACTGTGTCAAAGATATTTTCGTGTCAGTCGTTTCTTCAGAGCTTGGGTTTGTTTCTGAAGTACCGTTTGAGCCAGTTTTATCTTCTAAGCACTGTTTTCGTTCGGGCCATTTTGCTAAGGGCAGATAGTAAATTTGTCTCTTGTCCAATCTTTGCTCTAGTGCACAGTATTGCTTCTAAGCTATTTTTGCTCTGTCAGGGACCTTTTTTCTCTGTATTTTTTTCAGAAATTATGTTTATATCCTTCAAAAGATGTGTTCACCATTAGTCCAACCTTTGTTTCATGTCACTTGCTTCTTGGCCAATTTTCGTTTCTGTACCGGGGATTCTATTTCACTACAATTTTCCAAATTAGGGATATTTACATTTCGATTTTGGATATCCAAAAATAATTAGATTTATGGTATCCAATATTCCTCATGGATTTCGTGATGTCATTTATTTGATGTATATAAAAAAATGAATTATTCATAAATAGAATTATGAGTATTCAAAAATCAAACGGAAAAAGTAATTGATATCCACAAATCGAATTATGAATATTAAAAAATCAAATTCAATATATTAGATATTTGAAAATCCAAAACATAATTTAGGCCAAGCAGGCGCGTGAGGTAGAAATGACGTCGGACCGACGTCAATACGCATCATCACGTCGTGTCGACGTCGGTACGACGTCAAAACGACACCATGTACCTGCTAGGGGGCTGGAAATCCATGTTTCGATATCCATATTAAAATCGAATTTAGAATTTCCAGAAGTGAATTCTGGATTTAAAAGTTAACCTGTGTCCTCATATTATTTGCGGTGTTTCGGCGGACTTCAAAATTATCGCAACGGATAATCAAGCAGGCCTATTGAGCCGGAAAAGTAAACAACAAAAAATGTTTGGCAAAAAGAAAGCTCCAGAGGCCCCTCAGCCTCAGAGAAGAAAGGGTGCAGCACTCATGTCACAGGTACAAACGCTGAAAACAATGAATTACCATATTTGTATAAAAAGTTGAAAGTAATCTGATTCATAGCCTCCTGATGAAGTGTCACCAAAGTGGGTGGGGTATCGAAAAATGGAAGAAGAAAATTGATAAAAATGCCTTGATGATGTTTTTATTTCTTTTAATATGAAAATGATCTTTTCATTATATCTTGCAGCTGGGTATGTCTGATATAGAAGCTGATTTATACGGAGATGTGGAAAATGACGAGGATCTTGAAGCAGAGTTACTGGCCTTGGAAGGAAAGAACCCCTCTCCTAAGAGAAAGCCTAGAGGTATCACCTCCTATGCTTCATGTATAATACAATCCAACAGAATACTCTTTTCCAGAAAACATACAAACCAATAATAAACATTTCATAATTAACTGAAAGGCTTCAGATTCATAGAGGGACAGGTTGCAGATCCGTACAGGTTGCAGATTCCTACAGTTGGACTTTTAGGGCTTCTATTGTATGCGTCATGTCAACTAAAAATAAATTGATTAGCTGACTGATCAAACAAACAATCAATTATTTCCAGTAAGTGATTTCAGTTGTTGCAGACAATTTTTTCCAACTGTCTTCTCTGCAACCTCTCCGATACGGTTGTTTGATTTCCTGAATGTGGAGCAGAATTTCCAAGTCCACAGATTGTTTTAATAACAGATGGTGAGAAAATCATTGTTACCCTTACAGATGTCGATAATTCGTAATACCAGCTGTTTTGAAGTGCTTCAAATCTTACTTTCTTACAGATAGACAGCCTTGATGTTTTGCAAGTCGTTATAAAATAGATTGTTTTTGTTCTCGATAATTCGTAATACCAGCTGTTTTGAAGTGCTTCAAATCTTACTTTCTTACAGATAGACAGCCTTGATGTTTTGCAAGTCATTATAAAATAGATTGTTTTTGTTCAGTTGTTATGCAAGTACAGTGGTGTACGAATCTGCGAGCTGTGTCATGAAAAAGTCACCACTTTTCCGACAGCAGACTTATGTCTGCTATTTTCATTTCTTCAATGTGTTCCTTGCCTCCAGAGGATCTTCATTCAGAACTTATTTGAGCCGCGACACGACAAAACCAACAATGTGGTCGTGCGCCCAGCGCAGACTCCGATCAGCCTTGGCATCTGCCCAATTTGATCAGACTCTTCGTTAAGAGCTTAATGGGTAGCTAAAGGTCTAAGTTACCTCTATGCGGACAGCGAAGACTCTGATCAGACTGGGCGGATGCCCAGGCTGATCTGAGTCTGTGCTGGGCGCACAATCACATTGTTGGTTTTGTCGTGTTCAGGCTCATTTTATCTTCACTGCAGCTGTTATTGTGCCCTGTGGTGACCGTAAAAGTCTCCCCATACATCATTACCAGTGACCATAGTGCAGATTATATATTTTTTGGTACTTTGGGATCTTTGGACTCATTATGAGTCAGTTTAAAAAAAGAGCTTCGCTGAAGCCGGTGCTAGGGGGTGTGGGCAGTGTTGCAACATTACATTTCTGCACATGAACAGATTCAGTTTAACTCAATCAGCTATTTTCGTTTCTTTGATGTGTTCATTGCTTCCAAAGGATCTTCTTTCAGAGCTTATTTTATCTTCACTGCAGCTGTTATTGTGCCCTGTGGCAGCCGTAAAGTCTCCCCCTACCTCATCATAGTGCAGATTATAAATTTTCTGGTCCTTTTGAATCTTTGAACTCATTCTAAGTCAGTGTGAAAATAGAGTTCCGCTGAAGCCGGTGCTAGAGGGCGTGGGCAGTGTTGCAACATTACATTACTGCACATGAACAGACTCAATTAAACCGAGTCTGCTTTTTTCGTTTCTTCAATGTGTTCCTTTCTTCCAGAGGGTCTTCATTTAGAACTTATTTTATGAAAGCCCTGGAGCCAAGTACCACAGCAGGATCTAATTTTAGCGTTTCAAGACAAACAAAAAAAGTGTATTAGGTTGACGCTGACATATAAAACGGTAATTCTCATGTATAAGAAAAATACAGTTAAAAGACATGTAAAACTGTACGAATCTGCAACCACTCACTCAAAACATGGATTTGTTTGTGAATATCTTGTTTGTTACAATTAACAGATAAAAGCTCTACTGAGCTCATGTTGTATGTTGTCCGATATGCAGTGTTAAATATAGCTTCTTTATCTTCATCTTTTTGGAGTGTTAAGTTACCTTAGGTATAGTGGTAATATATGTTTGTTGGTAAAATAGCCTAATATAGTGCTGGTGTTAAGTTGTTAATATCTAGAAAACCAAAGTTAAATAAAATCCACAGAAAGCCAGTGTTAAGCAATAAGCAAAGGTGTCAGTGACAGAATATGACTTCTGTTTATCATTTAAAATGTTTGACGTAAAAACCTGCCATAATTTATATCATTACAACAGGGGCTAGTATCGTAGTTTTTTTTTAAAGATACACTATCCTCTATGTATGGGATAGCGTAGCTTTCAAAAACTATGATACTAGCCCCTGTGATCATTGCAGGTCCTGTACATCCGTCAGAGTTTGATAGGATGATTGCGGACAGTATGAAAGACCTGGATGATGAGGAAATATCAGATACAGAAGATCCTGATTTACTGGTAATTCAAACAAAATATTTCTATATACAGTCAACTCTCAATATCTCAAACACTGCTGTCTCAAGTAATATCTTATATCAAAGAATATAGAATGGACAAATAACTTTATAATATATATTTTAGCTCTGTATATCTCAAACTACTGATATTCCAAAGTAAATTTTCTGGGACCTGAAAATTTACTTTGAGATATCAGTAGTTTGGGATGAACTTTGACTTTGAGATATCGAGAGTTGACTGTAACATATTTATTTGGCTATAAAATGGTGTTTTCCCATCTCTGGAATTATCCTAGATATCTAAATCAGTCATATGAGTTTCTGCTGCGAGATTAGTTTCCCTTCTAAAACAGTCCTATAACTCTAGATAAATCTTATGAGACAGAATCTGTCTTATAACCTAAGAAATATGGTTCTTTGCCAAAATTCATACCTAGGACATAACTCCTAAACCATACAGAATTTAGGTATGAATTTACACAGATGGGTTTGGTTAAGCAAGCTTTTATAACTTTTTAGCTCACCAGAGCCGAAGGCTCCGGGGGAGCTTATAGGATAGGCAGTGTCCGTCGTCGTCGTCGTCCGTCGTCGTATGTCCGTCAACACTTTTAAACAACTTCTCCTCTGAAGCCACTGGGCCGATTGGGCCCAAATTTCATCTGTAGCATCCTTGGGCTGGGGGATTGAAAGTTTGTGTTTTTTTTATGAAATTCTGCCCTTTAGTTTGGTTGCTATGGCAACTTAAAGTTCCCATAGACTTATAATGGGGAAAATTGAAAAATGACATTTTCTGCCAGGCCATTGCAGATATGTTGACAAAACTTTTATAGAAATGTTCCTTGAGAAGTCTTCTATCAGCTGTATGTTTTTTGGCCCAGTGCCCCTTTTATTGGTTGCCATGGAAACCAAAATGAAAGAAAAAAATGGAAAAAAATACTTAAAAATTATCTCCTCTGTAACCACGGGGCCAATAAGGCCCAGATTTCATCTGTAGTATCAGTAGGCTGGGGGATTGAAAGTTTGTGTTTTTTATGAAATTCTGCCCTTTAGTTTGGTTGCTGTGGCAACTTAAAGTTCCCATAGACTTATAATGGGGAAAATTGAATAATGGCATTTACTGCCTAGCCATTGCAGATATGTTGACAAAACTTTTATAGAAATGTTCCTTAAGAAGTCTTCTATTAGCTTTATTGTTTTTGGACCCACTGCTCCTTTTACTGGTTGTCATGGAAACCAAAATGCAAAAATAATGGAAAAAAAATACTTACAAAATTATCTCCTCAGAAGCCACTGGGCCAATAAGGCCCAGATTTCATCTGTAGTATCCTTAGGCTGGGGGGACAAAAGTTTGTTTTTTTGACGAAAATTTGCTCTTTCGTTTGGTTGCTATGGCAACTTAGAGTTGCATTGACTTATAATAGGGAAAATTGAAAAATGGCATTTACTGCAATCAAAATATGGAAAATAGTTATATATTTTGTTATCAACTCAACAGACTGTCAGACTGAGACTTTGTAGTTGTATATTTAGTAGTAGCCTGTACAAATGTGACAGTAATTTTGAAAGCAGTTTTGAGCGAGAGATCTGGTGAGCTTTGTGGCCCGTGGGCCTCTTGTTTAAGTTTTTTCACCATTTTCACCATATGAAATTTATTAGATAGGTTTAAGCTTATTGAGACAATGGGAAACGTTAATATTCTGTTAGAATACTCCAGTGCTCAAGATTAGAAGGGGTAACAGGGATACTTTAGGGATACTTTCCCGTATGGCTCCACAAAACATACGTTATGACCCCTCATAAGAACCGTCTCAAGGAGACGGTTCTAATGAAGGATCACAACGTATGTTTTCATTGAAAGATAAGGAAAATTATCTCTGAAGTATCCTCAAAACCCAACCTTATCTGGATCTCTGAATTATTCATATAATTTTAAAGTCATTTGACTTTAAAGGTAGGTTCCTGTACTAGCGATAACAATTATGTCCACAAAATAATTTCGTCTTTTTCTGAGCAGTATTGAATTCTCTTATTTTTCTGAATTTGTTGCTACTGAGAAACTCGTCAGATGTCGAAGAAAATAGTCGTTTTCCCTTTTGGTTTATTTTCTTTCGGTGGAATTCCAAAGGTCAATTTTCCCTTGTCGTGAGCTCTCCTATAGGTCCTGGCATGGTGGATGGGTTAAAACTATCCCAAAATGCAATGCAGCATGACTCAGCTGCTTTATCTATTTTTGGCGTGAACTAAAAATAGCCCTAACTGGTGTGTGAAGCAGAGTTAGGAAATCCCTTGCAAAACAACTTTTCTAATATTTTTTTGATTTACACTTTTTAGTGAAACTTATTCATTCCCTTTTATAAGTGCTTTCCAACAACTTGGATGAAAGATCATCAAAATTATGATGCATTCCAAAGTACAGGAACCTACCTTTAAAATTATGATATGAATATCAGATCTCCAGATAGGGTGGGTTTTTGAGGAGACTTCAGAGATAATTGACTGTCAAGAACTGGAACTGCCTCTGAACTTGTTTTGTTTTATGGTGTCTAGGAAGAACTACAGGAGCTACAGGATGATGATGATGATGGTGGGCCCAGTCCAGGTCAGCCTCCACCCCCTACCTCCTCCCAGGGTGGGGGAAGCTTGGTGAACCTGTTAGAAGATCGGCTAGAAAACTACCAGGCAGCTGCTGCCAGCGCTAAAGCTGCTGGGGATTCTTCAAAACAGAGGAGGCTGGATAGGGGGACTAAGGTATGTAGAAGATAGAATATGTGTGGGTAGTTCATACATGTAGTTTTACAGGGCTTTCAACAGTACTTAAGTTGTTTAGGGCAAATATATGATGATTAGGTTGAAGTGTATTCCTGTGGTCCATAGGGTTGGACAAGGAAGGTGTATTTATTGGTTCATTGATTTAGATGGTTGTTACTATTATACAGAAAGACAGACTTTGAGCTCTAAGACCTAAAATGGACTGAGATTTAATGTGATTTCTTCTGGGATAATAAATGTCTCATTTGAAACAAGTAGAAAGCAAAACATGTTTTTCCAGCATTAGTGGCAAGAAACGGCATTATACAGAATTTTGGTTTTTAATTCTTCATAAAGTCTAATGGTATATTGTGGTTCCTGGATTTGAGCTGCATGCTGGTTGGAGAAGTAGTTTTAATAAAAAACCACAGTGTATGCTTTTAAGGAGATTGAATTGCTTAGTTAATCTTAATTACTTTATCAGACAATACAAGACTTGTTGAAGAAAGCCAGGATGGGTAAGCCTGTAGATGAAGATGATATTCCCCCATATGTTGCCACAACAACCAAGAGACCACAGCCACCTCCACCAACAGGTAACAGTAGAAAATCTAATTGTTAGCTCACCTGAGCCGAAGGCTCAGAGGTGAGCTTATAGGATGGGAGTCGAGCCGTCGTCCGTGCGTGGGTGGGTGGGTGGGTGCGTCAACACTTTCAAACACAAATATCTCAGAGACCAGTGGGCCGATCGCAATCAAATTTTATCTGAAGCATCATTTGGGTGGGGGAAAGGCTGCATTAGGTTTTGGTGCCGATCAGCTCAGAACTCTGGTTTCCATGGCAACAGATAGCCCCCATAGGGTTATAATGGGGAAAACGGCGTCATCACGTTTTCTCAACTGTTTTTGATTAGAACCTTATCATACTTGCAGGTAATGATGACATACACAAGAGCTTGGATGAGTTCGAAATTTGGCCGGATTCGAGCACAGACTACGGAGTTAGCTGCCTTGAGCGTTTGAAAAAAATCCCATAGGGTTATAATGGGGAAAATGGCGTCATCACGTTTTCTCAACTGTTTTGCAGGCGCGAGACATAGGTATTGCTTTTCCGGTGTCGTCGTTGTCGTCGTCGGCGGCGTAAACTTTCATCGGGTTTTTGCGTTTAGGTCAGTTTCTCAGAAACTATAAGGGCTAGAGCCATGAAACTTGATTCATGCATACATCTGGAAGAGTAGATCTCAAAGCCATCATCAATACTGAGTCTTGACCTACATTTTACGGTTGACTGACTTTGCAATTTCTCATCGGGTTTTTGCGTTTAGGTCAGTTTCTCAGATACTATAAGGGCTAGAGCCATGAAACTTGATTCATGCATACATCTGGAAAATTAGATCTCAAAGCCATCATCAATACTGAGTCTTGACCTACATTTTACGGTTGACTGACTTTGCAATTTTTCATCGGGTTTTTGCGTTTAGGTCATTTTCTCAGGAACTATAATGGCTAGAGCCATGAAACTTGGTTCATGCATACATCTGGAAGAGTAGAGCTCAAAGCCATCATCAATACTGAGTCTTGACCTACATTTTACGGTTGACTGACTTTGCAATTTTTCATCAGGTTTTTGCGTTTAGGTCATTTTCTCAGGAACTATAATGGCTAGAGCCATGAAACTTGGTTCATGCATACATCTGGAAGAGTAAATCTCAAAGCCATCATCAATATTGAGTCTTGACCTACATTTTACGGTTGACTGATTTTGCTATTTTTTGTCAAGTTTCCATGTTTAGGTCATTTTCTCAGAATTTATAAGGGCTAGAGCCATGAAACTTGGTTCATGCTTACGTCTGGAAGAGTAAATCTCAAATCCATCATCAATATTGAGTCTTGACCTACATTTTACGGTTGACTGACTTAGCAATTTTTCGTCTAGTTTTCGCATTTAGGTCTGTTTCTCAGAAACTATAAGGGCTAGAACCATGGAACTTGGATCATGCCTTCATCTGGAAGAGAAGAGCTCAAAGTCATCATCAGTATTGAGTCTTTACCAACATTTTACGGTTGACTGAATTTGCAATTTTTTGTCATGTTTTCACGTTTAGGTCTTTCTCAGAAACTAGGGCTAGAGCCAAGAAACTTGGTTCATGCATACATCTTTGCTGATTTAGCTCTGTTTTGTGACAAAGCGCCAGCAGGCGAGACACCGCATTCCGCGGAATTCTTGTGCTTAGATCCTTATCATACTTGCAGGTAATGATGACATACATAAGAGCTTGGATGAGTTCGAAATTTGGCCGGATTCGAGCACAGGCTACGGAGTTAGCTGCCCTTGAGCGTTTGAAAAAAATCCCATGGTGTTGTAATGGAGAAAACAACGTCATCACATATTTTTAGAAAAACTTTGTCATCGCTCTATTGCCTACATTTCTCAATGGATTTTTAAAATAACTTCACACAAATTAGTCTGGATGCCAAATGGAGATTTTGGGTGCAACCCAAAAAAATAGTCCGCTCAAAATGCTTTTGCACAAATGTGTTCACCAACATGTCCGTACACTGAAACTGAATGATGCCACCTTGGCATCATTGGGGAAATTAAAATATTCAAGATGGCGTCCAAGATGGCTGCCAAAGGATAAAATCCTCAGTATCTTCTAAAGTATGTGGGCTAGAAACATACTTTTAGTGAGTACATATAGGTTTTCAAGGTCGAAAAATCGATTAAGAACGTCAAAAATTATTTCAGACAAATCAGTTACAAAATGGCGGACAAGATGGCCGCCAAAGCATAAAAATCTCCATATCTTCTTTAGTATACAGGCTAGAAACATGATTTTGGTGTCTGCATGTAGGTTTTCGGGTTCAAGGAATCCATTAAGCATGTTAGAATTTACTCTAAGGCACTAACTTATACAAAATGGCGGACAAGATGGCAGACAAAGCATCGATTACGGAGCTGAATGTCTTAAGAAATGCACTTTTTGATAGCAGAATTCAGGCTTTAGAAAGTTTTTTAACCCGGAATTTTGAATTTATAACAGCTATGATTTTTTTATGCCCCCAACTTCGGAGAAGTTGAGGGGGCATATTGGTTTGGGCCTGTCCATCCGTCTGTCCGTATGTCCGTCCGTCCGTAACGCTTTATGGCAGATAGGAAACTCAAGAACCGCTTATGCTGGGATCTTGAAATTTCATATGTGGTATGTACATGAAAAATAAGCGGACCCGTATTTTTTATTTTTTCAGCGGGTCCGGTATTTCCAGAGTTATACCCCTTTTTCGACTTAGTCTATGGAAGCTTGTGAACAAAATATCTCAAGAACCCCTGATGCTAGGATCATGATATTTTGCAGGATGACATTGCCCAAGGTGTAGATGACCTGATTAACTTTTGAAAAAAATTTGCCAATTTTTGACCGAGTTATGCCCCTTTTTCGACTTAGTGCATTGTAAGCCTATGGAACCTTCTGAACAAAATATCTCAAGAACCCCTGAAGCTAGGAGCATGATTTTTTGCAGGAAGATACTGCCTGTGGTGTAGATGACCTGATTATTTTTTGAAAAAAATTCATGAATTTTTGATCAAGTTATTCCCCTTTTTCGACTTAGTGCATTGTAAGCCTATGGTACAAAGGTACCCTTACTTATAGTCAAGAACAATAAGAGCTAGGAACTTGAAACTTTATACACATGATCAGTATGGAAAATAAGCAGACCCGTATTTTTTTATTTTTCCGTCGGTCATGTATTTTCAGAGTTATGCCCCCTTTTCGACTTAGCCTGTGGAAACTTGTGAACAAAATATCTCAAGAACCCCTGATGCTAGGATCATGAGGTTTTGCAGGATGAGAATGCCCAAGGTGTAGATGACCTGATTAACTTTTGAAACAAATTCGTGAATTTTTGACCGAGTTATGCCCCTTTTACGACTTAGTGCATTGTAAGCCTATGGAACCTTGTGAACAAAATATCTCAAGAACCCCTGATGTTAGGAGCATGATTTTTTGCAGGAAGATACTGCCTGTGGTGTAGATGACCTGATTAACTTTTGAAAAGAAATCATGAATTTTTGATCGAGTTATGCCCCTTTTTCGACTTAGTGCATTGTAAGCCTATGGAACCTTGTGAACAAAATATCTCAAGAACACCTGATGCTAGGAGCATGATTTTATGCAGGAAGATACTGCCTGTGGTGTAGATGACCTGATTAACTTTTGAAAATAATTTGTAAATCAGGGGCTGACAAATCAAAAAAAATTCCACTTGCCCACAGGACAAGTAAAAACAAAATTCACTTGTCCGGCAAAAAAAATTGCTTGCCCAGATTTTTCACACACACACACACAAAAACAAAAAGTTACCCTTCTGTACCACAGGAGCTTGACGTTGGTTATATTTTTTAAAGGGGTCGCCTCCAGCTTATAGAATATAGTAATAATTATTAATATTATCATCCTAGAAACAAGCCCTTTAAGAAAAAAAATATTCAAGGTCAAGCTCCTGTGTTCTGTACAATCATACATTCCCTAAAATTTGGAAATCTTGTCTGAGCAAAGAGAGATGTTGGCAGATAGTGTAGACCCTGCTCAAATTGCATAGGAGCAGTCTGATCAGTGTCAACTCTGACTGCCAAGTATAATTACACTTTGATCCAAATATGGTAGGCGCAGACTGATCAGGTTCTACTCTTACTGCCAAGCATTACTACACTTTGATCCAAATATGTTAGGAGCAGTCTGATCAGGGACCATTCAGGTTGCCAAGCAATATTACACTTTGATCCAAATAGGTAAGGTAACTGTGGAAGCCTTTCCTTTTATCTTTATACCATACACTGTCCAGGTGTCATTTGGCAGGAAAAAAGCATGCTTTGTACTGGCTGACTCAGGTCGTTTGCACTTTACATCAAAGGATACCGGTCTCCAAATAGATTACCATAAAAGTTCTGAATATTGAGACATATGTCTGAGCAAACAGTTCTCTGATCAGACTGCTCCTGAATATGAGCAGTCTGATCAAAGTCTACACTGTTTTGCCATTCTGCTTTCATCTGTTAGACGCAATAAAAAATGTATTGATTTTTTTAACTGTTCGGTTGTCCCAATTTCTAGAATAAAGATCGCTTTGTAGATCAAACAGTACCGACCAGTCTAGACTCTGTATTTTGACTCAAGCTCATCATGCATCCGAGAAGAAAACTCATTGGTCAACGGTCCACATCTAGTTGTGAAATTTCGCTAATGATTGACAGGTGTCGCAAACACCGTCAGTAACCATTACACTGGATTAACGGATGGGTGACAATAAACAAACTTTCAGTAACTAAAGGTGAGAAAATCATGATAACTATAGCTATAAACAGCAGTGCGGCTGTCTTTTTGAACACGCTTACAGTTATTCTTTCCAAATTTTTATGTGTTGGGGATTTTCTTTTACTTGCCCGGCCGGGCATCGAGCTGGAAATAGCACTTGTCCAGCCAGATTTAGAGCTTGTCCCGGGCGTCCGGGCAATGGATTTGTCAGCCCCTGTGTAAATTTTGGATTGAGTTATGCCACTTTTTCAACTTAGTGCATTATTTGCCTATGGAAGCTTGTGAACAAAATATCTGGAGAACCCCTGATGCTAGGATCATGATTTTTGCAGGTTGATATTGCCCAAGGTGTAGATGACCTGATTAACTTTCGAAAACAATTCGTAAATTTTTGACTGAGTTAAGCCCCTTTTTCGACTTAGTGCATTGTAAGCCTATGGTACAAAGGTACAAGCATTATTGGATGAACCTTCTCTAGAGACAAGCATATGGTTGGGGGCATAGTGTTTCATAAACACATTTTCTAGTTTTCAAAATAAAAACGAAGTCATAAAGACCTCATTTTGCATCTGACAAGTATTACTACCAAGGAGACCATGATGATCCATAAGAGCCTAGTCCAGGTATGGGCAGACAGCCCCGTTTAGAAAATTTCAGTGGCAACAGGAAGACATTGACATCTCGATCATTCAGTATTATTTTAAGAATGTCGTTTTTAATGGCTTTTTAGCTCACCTGAGCCGAAGGCTCACATGTGAGCTTATAGTATAGGCAGGCATCCGCCGTCCGTCGTCCGTCTGTCAATGTTTTCAAACGACATCTCCTCTGAAACTACAAGGCCCATTGTTACCAAATTTCATATACAGCATCTATAGGCAGGGGGAACCAATAATACTGTTTTTTATCCAAATCCCTTTGGAACTTTGGTTGCTATGGCAACGTAAAATTTCCATTGACTTGTATGGGAAAAATTGAAAATTTGCATTTATTGCTATGTCACTGTAGATATTTTGACAAATCTTTTACAGAAATGTTCCTTGAGTAGTCCTCTATCAACCACATGAAATTTCTATAAATTACACAATTTGGCTGGTTGCCATGGCAACCAAATGGTTAAAAAATCTTCTCCTCAGAAACTGTGCATCCAATAAAGCTTAGGCTTCACAGAAAGAATCTTAGTACTAGCCTCTATAAAAATACTGTTTTTCTTGGCAGTTGCTCTAGCAGTTTGGTTGCTATGGCAACTTACAGTTGCCATTGACTTATAATGGCAAAATAGAATATTTGCATTTATTACTATGTCATTGAAGATATTTTGACAAAACTTTTATAGAAATGTTCCTTCAGTAGTCCTCAACCAGTCTTATTAGATTTATGCAAATTGCACAATTTGGCTGGTTGCCATTGCAACCGAATGGTTAAAAATAGAAAAATATTAAAAAATCATCTCCGCAGAAACTGTGTGGCCAATATAGCTCAAACTTTACAGAAAGAATCTCAGTACTAGCCTCTATAGAATTACTGTTTTTCATGGCAACTGCTCCAGCAGTTTGGTTGCTATGGCAACTAAGAGTTTCCATTAACTTATAATGGGGAAAATGGAAAATGGCAATTTTTGCTGTCTAACTGCAGTTATTTAGATTTTTTTTCTACAGAAATGTTTATCGAGTAGTCCTCTACGATTTATATGAATTTTCTCCTAATCGCTGAATTTGATTGGTTGCCATGGTAAAATCTAGGGTAAATTTTCGAAAAAAAAAAAATATCTTCTGCTCAGAAGCCATATGGGGGATGAAGCTGATATTGTGCAGATGTGTTGATGACAGTAGCCTCTACATAAATTTTATTCTTTTTCTTCCAATCCCATAAGAACTTTGGTTGCTATGGCATCTTATAGTTTCCATTGACTTATTATGGGAAAAATGAAGCCATGAGGGGGATGAAGCTGATACTTAGCATACATATTGATAACATTAGCCTCTACCTAAAGTATGTATTATCATTGCCCATGTGAATTCGTTGCTATGGCAACTTAAAGTTTCCATAGACTTATAATGGGGAAAGTGGACATTTGCTATTTATTTCTGTGTTACTGCAGATATTTTGACAAAAGCTTTACAGAAATGTTCCTGGAGTAGTCCTCTACCAGCCATATGAATATTTCCCAAATACCTGAATTTGATTGGTTGCCATTGCAGCCAAAGATCTTCTTCTGAGAAGCCATTACGGGGGGATAAAGCTTTTTTTCATAAATATTTGTGATATTATCCTCCACATAAATGTTTTTTTTTATTGCTGTTGTACATGGTGTTTTGTTGCTGTAACCTCAGTGCTCAGGTGAGCGATATAGGGCCATTGGCCCTCTGGTTTATATTTATAATTCCAGGCATGTACCTTCTGGTAAAGTAAAATGATAGACAGAGATCAAGAACTAATACAATCAGACCCCTACATTCCGCCCTCAAAACCAAAATTCAAAAATGACAAATATTCGCGAAAGACAAGCATGGTAAATGGAATGAACAGCCCTTTCTCAGACATTCAGTTACCCCAATTGAAAACAACAGTAACATTTATTTTACGTATTTTATCAGTGTTTCAAATAGGACAAAACAGAAAGCAAACTGGGCAGCTATAAGGTAACCATATTGCTAGAAGACCACAGACAAGCGGACACAAGAACACGTAACATTGAGGAACCAAAAGGGAAGTTAACTAGGTTTTACTTGGTCCAAACCCATGCCTTCTGCTTCTGCAGTGGTTCAAAACATTTAGTTAGCACTTGGTCTGCGTGAAGGGTACCCAACCCATCAATGAATCATCACAGACAGCAAATCAATCACGGATAAAACCTGTGATGAATCAAATATGAGGACTCGACAGAAACAACGCATTGCGACACCTGGAGATCCATGGGAAACAACACCGATGAAATCCTGGAGCAAAAGAAAAGCACCAGTAGAACCCCAAATGGCCAAGCAGTGGCGCAAAATTTTGATCTTGGCACAAAGTTTTTTTTTACTTTGATTGCTTAGCTGAATTTAAGTTTTGTAAGAAAAATCCTTTTTTTCCCTGACTTTATAGATTTATTTTTTTTCTGTATATTAGCCTTTAAGCAGGGGTAAATAACCCAGAAGGATAAAATTCCAGTCATTACAGAAAAAATATCTTTACTTTGATCTTTTGTCAGGAGCTTAAGAAAAATCATTTTCAGGTATTTGATTTTATGCTGACATTATCTCAGTGTTACGCTTTAGCATATGGTTAGTTAGCGTATGGGCTAGAGGCAGGAATAAACAACTTTTGGCGACACAGTTTTAATCTGCCAGGAAATTGTATTGCAGTTTTGGAAAATCCCTTTAGAGATGGTTTTAACTTTACTTGTGGATCTACCTTTTCTTTTCCAAATGCAAAGTCATTTATTCAGTTTCTATAAAGTACGTGCCCCGAGTTCGGCGGCATACGTGACCCAACATTTACATATTTAAAACTTTTGAGGAATGTGAAATATTACATGAAAATACCAACTTATGTGTACTTCAGTGCTTCAGGAGAAGAGGACCTTTTAGCTGAAACGGTGACATCTTGGGCCGCAAGCATTCATACCAATTTTCGTTCTCTCAAACAAATGGAAGTATAGCTATATATCAAATTATCCCAGTAGCCTTTGCGACGTTGGAGCAATGGGTTGTTAGATTCTCACAGTGTCTCTGGCATAGCGCTATTATGAAAGGTCGGGCTAAATCTATCCTTGTGCCGTCTTTCGACCATCCTTGATTCTAGTCCGGTACGAGTACATATTTTTTGCTGAGTCGACAGATAGCCTATTTCAGTTGTTGTCAGAGATAGGATTCAAACCCCCTGTTTTCTGTACTGAAGCCAACTACTCTAGTAACTCAAAAAGTGATTTTGATCGGCCTAGCAGCTTTGGAGAAGAATCTGTTTGAATGTTATGGTGATCTAAGCTGGCGGGTCTATGAAGCCAGTTTATGCTATTAACTTTCCCATAGCATTACTCGGTCTATGAAGTCAGTTTATGCTATTAACTTTCCCGTAGCATTGCTCGGAAGATTTAGTCAGGTAAGAATACTTGCACAAACTGGCATGACAATTATGCACTTTTGAAGCTAAAACAGTTTAAATATGCATATACAATTTGTAGTCAGCTGTCTATAATCAGGGGTAGTCCTGTCTCCTGTCTCCTTTATACTTGAAAGAACTGGAAAAATAAAAAGAAATAAAAAGCTGTTTACAAAATTTGTTACTGCTTTGAAAAAAGCATGATCTTTCTTTTCTGACTTTTAAATTTTCCATACCTCCCAGATGCTAAATATCTGGCTGTGGCATGGCACGAACCTGCAACACTCACACCACTAGTGCCGACCATGGGCTATTATTTTGAACGACGCAAGCAACCAACAAATATTTTGTAAATTTTCCATACCGCCCATGTGCTAAAAATTTGGCTGTGGCATGGCACGAGCCTCCGACACTCCCACCACTCACTGATTGCCGACCATGAGCTGTAATTTTAAACGACGCAAGCAACCAACAAATATATCAACGTTTCTTAACCTGCATTTTAATTGAAGAATGTGAAATAGATAATAGAATATAACACATTTCTTGTAACCTTTAGATTGTTACTCGTAACAATAGCTATCTGTAATGACTAAAGCTTTGTCAACGGGTTATCTGCCCTTGCCTGCACTAGGTTCTTGTGAACTATCTTGGCCCTCTTGTTAAACACTGTTAGAATGGGACTTTTATAACTTCTTTTTCATATTTGACAATCTTATACATGCAAAATCCGGGTTTCTAATACACAAACAAGCATTCTGCTATCGGAAAGTGTATTTCTCCGACGACTAGTGCCGTAACCGTTGCTTTGTCCGCCATCTTGTCCGCCATTTTGTGTGACCGGTTTGCTTTTAAGTCAATTTTAACATGTTAAACCAATTCCTTGGCCCCAAAAACCCATCTGTAGACACCAAACTTATGGTTCTAGCCTGTATACTAAAGAAGGTATAGAGATTTTTATGCTTTGCCGGCCATCTTGTCCGCCATTTTGTAACTGATTTGTCTGAAATAATTTTTTACATGCTGAATCGATTCCTCGACCTCAAAAACCTATAGGTAGCCACCAAAAGTATGTTTCTAGCCCTTATATTTAAGAAGATATTATGAATATTATCCCTTGGTGGCCATCTTGGACGCCATCTTGAATATTTTAATTTCCCCAAGGATGCCAAGGTGGCATCATTTTGTTTCTGGTTGAAGACATCCTAAATAATAAGAATCTGCATCAAACATTTGTGCGGACTATTTTTTCGGGTTCTCGTCCCGGCACCCAGACTAAATGTAGGGCGTGACAATATCTCGAGCAAGTTCGACTTTCAGGGTGCTGCACCCAAGGTCAAGGTCACTGTGGCTATTTTTAGAAAAACTTTGACAGCGCTCTAGCACCTACATTTCTCAATGGATTTTAAAATAACTTCACACAAATGTAGGGCATGACAATGTCTCGAGCAAGTTCGACTTTCAGGGTGCTGCGCCCAAGGTCAAGGTCACTGTGGCTATTTTTAGAAAATCTTTGTCATCGCTCTAGCATCTACATTTCTCCATGGATTTTAAAATAACTTCACACAAATGTAGGGCATGACAATATCTCGAGCAAGTTTGACTTCCAGGGTGCTGCACCCAAGGTCAAGGTCACTGTGGCTGTTTTAAGAAAAACTTGGTCATCACTCTAGCGCCTACATTTTTCAACCGATTTTAAATCAAATTAATACAAATGTAGGGCATGACAATATCTCCAACAAATTTGACTTTCAGGGTGCTGCGCCCAAGGTCAAGGTCACTGTGGCTATTTTTAGAAAAACTTTGTCATCGCTCTAGCGCCTACATTTCTCTATAGATTTTAAAATAACTTCACACAAATGTAGGGCATGACAATATCTCAAGCAAAGTTCGACTTTCAGGGTGTTGCATCCAAGGTCAAGGTCACTGTGGCTAATTTTAGAAAAACTTTGTCATGGCTCTAGCACCTACATTTCTCCAAGGATTTTAAAATAACTTCACACAAATGTAGGGTATGACAAAATCTCAAGCAAGTTCGACTTTCAGGGTGCTGCGCCCAAGGTCACGGTCACTGTGGCTTTTTTTAGAATAACTTTGTCATCGCTCTAGCACCTACATTTCTCCATGGATTTTGAAATAACTTCACACAAATGTAGGGCATGACAATATCTTGAGCAAGTTTGACTCTCAGGGTGCTGCACCCAAGGTCAAGGTAACTGTGGCTATTTTTAGCTCCATGAGCCGAAGGCTCAGAGATGAGCTTATAGGATGGCAGTCGAGCCGTCGTCCGTGCGTGGGTGGGTGGGTGCTTCAACACTTTCAAACATAAATATCTCAGAGACCAGTGGGCCGATCGCAATCAAATTTTATCTGAAGCATCATTTGGGTGGGGGAAAGGCTGCATCAGGTTTTGGTGCTGATCAGCTCAGAACTCTGGTATCCATGGCAACAGATAGCCCCCATAGGGTTATAATGGGGAAAATGGCGTCATCACGTTTTCTCAATTGTTTTTGATTAGATCCTTATCATACTTGCAGGTAATGATGACATACACAAGAGCTTGGATGAGTTCGAAATTTGGCCGGATTTGAGCAAGGCTACGGAGTTAGCTGCCCTTGAGCATTTCAAAAAAATCCCATAGGGTTATAACGGGGGAAATGGCGTCATCACGTTTTCTCAACTGTTTTTGCTTAGATCCTTATCATACTTGCAGCTAATGATGACATACATAAGAGCTTGGATGAGTTCGAAATTTGGCCGGATTCGAGCACAGACTACGGAGTTTGCTGCCCTTGAGCGTTTGAAAAAAATCCCATAGTGTTATAATGGAGAAAACAACGTCATCACATATTTTTAGAAAAACATTGTCATCGCTCTATTGCCTACATTTCTCAACGGATTTTAAAATAACTTCACACAAATGTAGGGCATGACAATATCTCCAGCAAGTTCGACTTTCAGGATGCTGCGCCCAAGGTCAAGGTCACTGTTGCTATTTTTAGAAAAACTTTGTCAGCGCTCTAGCACCTATATTTCTCAGCAGATTTTAAAATAACTTCACACAAATGTAGGGCTTGACAATATCTTGAGCAAGTTCGACTTTCAGGATGCTGCGCCCAAGGCCAAGGTCACTGTGGCTATTTTTAGAAAAACTTTGTCAGCGCTCTAGCACCTACATTTCTCAGCAGATTTTAAAATAACTTCACACAAATGTAGGGCATGCCAATATCTCGAGCAAGTTTGACTTTCAGGGTGCTGCACCCAAGGTCAAGGTCACTGTGGCTATTTTTAGAAAAACTTGGTTATCGCTCTAGTGCCTACATTTCTTAACGGATTTAAATCAACTTCACACAAATGTAGGGCATGACAATATCCATTGCCCGGACGCCCGGGACAAGCTCCAAATCTGGCTGGACAAGTGCTATTTCCAGCTCGACGCCCGGCCGGGCGAGTAAAAGAAAATCCCCAACACATAAAAATTTGGAAAGAATAACTGTAAGCGTGTTCAAAAAGACAGCCGCACTGCTGTTTATAGCTATAATTATCATGATTTTCTCACCTTTAGTTACTGAAAGTTTGTTTATTGTCACCCATCCGTTAATCCAGTGTAATGGTTACTGACGGTGTTTGCGACACCTGTCAATCATTTAGCAAAATTTCACAACTAGATGTGGACCGTTGACCAATGAGTTTTCTTCTCGGATGCATGATGAGCTTGAGTCATATCAAAAAGGTCGGTACTGTTTGATCTACAAAGCGATCTTTATTCTAGAAATTGTCTAGAAATTGGGACAACCGAACAGTTAAAAAATCAATAATTTTTTTATTGCCTCTAACAGATGAAAGCAGAATGGCAAAACAATGTAGACTTTGATCAGACTGCTCATATTCAGGAGCAGTCTGATCAAAGTCTACACTGTTTGCTCAGACATATGTCTCAATATTCAGAACTTTTATGGTAATCTATTTGGAGACCGGTATCCTTTGATGTAAAGTGCAAACGACCCGAGTCAACCAGTACAAAGCATGCTTTTTTCCTGCCAAATGTCACCTGGACAGTGTATGCTATAAAGATAAAAGGAAAGGCTTCCACAGTTACCGCACAGATTTGGATCAAAGTGTAATATTGCTTGGCAACCAGAGTAGTCCCTGATCAGACTGCTCCTAACTTAGTTGGATCAAAGTGTAGTAATGCTTGGCAGTAAGAGTAGACCCTGATCAGACTGCTCCTACCATATTTGTATCAAAGCGTAATTATACTTGGCAGTCAGAGTTGACACTGATCAGACTGCTCCTATGCAATTTGAGCAGGGTCTACACTATCTGCCAACATCTTTGTCTACTAATAGTCTAAACTCTAAACTCTTTGCTCAGACAAGATTTCCAAATTTTAGGGAATGTATTATTGTACAGAACACAGGAGCTTGACCTTGAATTTCTTTTTTCTTAAAGGGCTTGTCCCTACGATGATAATATTAATAATTATTACTATATTCTATAAGCTGGAGGCGACCCCTTTAAAAATATAACCAACGTCAAGCTCCTGTGGTACAGAAGGGTAACTTTTTGTTTTTGTGTGTGTGTGTGAAAAATCTGGGCAAGCATTTTTTTTGCCGGACAAGTGAATTTTGTTTTTACTTGTCCTGTGGGCAAGTGGAATTTTTTTTTATTTGTCAGCCCCTGCAAACAACTTTGACTTCCAGGGTGCTGCGCCCAAGGTCAAGGTCCTTGTGGCTATTTTTAGAAAAACTTTGTCAGCGCTCTAGCACCTACATTTCTCAATGGATTTTAAAATAAATTCACACAAATATAGGGCATGACAATATCTCGAGCAAGTTCGACTTTCAGGGTGCTGTGCCCAAGGTCAAGGTCACTGTGGCTATTTTTAGAAAAACTTTGTCATCGCCCTAGCACCTTCATTTCTCCATGGATTTTCAAATAACTTGACACAAATGTAGGGTATGACAATATCTCAAGCAAGTTCGACTTTCAGGATGCAGTGCCCAAGGTCAAGGTCACTGTGGCTATTTTTAGAAAAACTTTGTAGTCGCTCTAGCACCTACATTTCTCAACGGATTTTAAAATAAATTCACACAAATGTAGGGCATGACAATATCTCGAGCTGGTTTGACTTTCAGGGTGCTGCAATCAAGGTTTTTGATTAGATCCTTATCATACTTGCAGGTAATGATGACATACATAAGAGCTTGGATGAGTTCGAAATTTGGCCGGATTTGAGCACAGACTACAGAGTTAGTTGCCCTTGAGCGTTTGAAAAAAATCCCATAGTCTTATAATGGAGAAAACAACGTCATCACATTTTCATTTTTCATCAGATCCTCTTCATACTTGCAGGTAATGAGGATATGCATAAAAGCTTGGATTAGTTAGCATTTTGGCTAGATCCCACCACTGACTATGGAGTACCTGCCCTGAGCATCCAAAAATCCAATGTCGCCACTTTTTCTTGGTTTCTACTGATCCGATCCTTTTCAAACTTGCAGGTAACGAGAAAATGCATAATATCTTAAACAAGTTCAAATTTTGGCCAGATCAGGCCAACCACTATGAAGTTAGCAGCCCATGACAGCTCTGTCTATTGTGGTCTTGATCGGATACTTTTTAAACTTGCATATATTAAATGAGGGCATACATAATGTTTTGGATGAGTTTAATTTTCAGCCTGATTGGACCACGGACAGTGGAGTTAGCTGCCCTTGAGCATCTTAAATATCCCTATAGGTTTACAATGTCTCTCAGGTGAGCAATTGTTGCCCTTTGGGCTACTTGTTTGTTAAAGTATCTGGCATATAACATTGATAAGAATAGTCTTTTGGGACTTTGAATACTGTAAAAATTCTAAAGCTTTGAAATAATTACCTTAGTTGTCTTAAAAATGGAATGGTTTGGTTTTACAAAGCAGTGATGCATCCAGAAGATGCAGATGGAATGACAAACACTGTGGACCCTGATCGGACTGTTCCTAAGGAACAGTCTGAACTGAGTTTGTACTGTTTGCTCAGACCTTTTTGTCCCAATTCTTAGATTTGTTATGGTAGTTGTTTTAGATAGAACTGCAGATAAGTGGAGTAATGCTGGAGTAACTTTTTTTTTACAATAAAATATTTTGTAGTGAAATCTCATTAGAACAATATTTTTTGTTGTTAACCTTTGCTCAGGGTATCAAAGTGAGTTTTACTTTTCCAGAGGGTACAAAAACTAGTTGTCCATTTCATCAACAACAGAATATACTACAGGCAAGAACAGAATATATGCTGCCAGAAATGTAGACATAACATATCAGTGAAATGCCTGTTTAATACTTAGTGTTTCCCCCAGACTGCTAAAAGGGGCAGGGTAAGCTGAAAAAGGGGCAGGGTAGCCTGGAAGCAGAGGGGCAATCAAGGCGTGCCCAACTTTGAAATGACATCTGTATTTATCAGATAAACATAAATTTCCACATTGTTACATGTATCATGCAGATTGTTTATTTTTTATTTAGACTGTTAAGTGCTTCTTTCTGCTAATAAAAGAAAGTGCTGCATTAATAAAATATTATTATTATTTTTATTTATGGTCTAGGTCATTACTGCAACTGATTTATGTTTGTATGTTTTTAATCACTGTGTTGTCCATCTCTTGCCTCTCACTACCTTCCATTCACCATCCTGTGGTCACATAATTGCTGTATGGTGACACAGTGTTTTCTACCTTCAGTCTTGCGCTTCCCATACCTTATCCTCATCTGCCACCCAGTTGAGCTGACCAACTGCTAAACTGTTTACAATCTAGAAGTTGTGGGTCTGAGTTCTGCAAGATCTGATAAGAGCCAAGGGATTATTTCAGCTTCATTACTGCATTGGCTCCAAATGTCTGAAATACTGCTAAAAGGGCTGTGAAAGACATTAAATATTCAAACATCATCTTAATTCTTCTGTCAGCCCCAAAAGATGGTGCATACATAATCAAAAATGTCCTGTTTACACCACACATGGTGCTATATGTTTTTTTTTATTGTTTTATTCATTTATTTTATTTCTTCATTATTTTTTCTATTTTGGCACTGTTCTTTTACTTTATGTTTATTTTAGGCACTGTCTTTTATTTCATTTCACCCCCATACAATGCATAATGTACACTTAAATTGAAAACATATCAAAATGAATTTAATAAATAAACAAAGAAGTAATAATTATCTAGTTACCCATAAATTAATTTTTAGATGGCCTCTTATGTTCTAATTTTAGGAGCAGCTGTAGCGTAGTGGATAACACTCCAGACTACCAATCCAGGGGTCGCAAGTTCGATCCCCCGCTTCTCCAGTCTTTCGGATGAGACTTTAAACCGAGGTCCCGTCTCCATATGACCTTGTTGTTGGTGGGACGTTAAACCCGAGTTCACTCACTCACTCACTGTTCTAATTTTAATCCTTTTGCTAGTAAATATGGTAATGCCCATTAAGCAAGTACACAAGCTGTATACTGTGATGACAATTATCAGACAATGACTCTTATAAGCGGGTAAACATTATTACCTGGACAGTCTATTTATAGACCTATACACATCCTGTGTAGTGTCAAAACACCTGTGTGTATATCAGTTAGCCATAGCGCTTATCAGCAGAAAAGGTATCTTTCTCAGGAGGAAAAAGGGGCTTATTTTTCAGGGCAGAGGGAACTTTTTTAAAGGCAAAATGGCGGGAAGGAAGGGCAAGAAGGGCGCGGCGCCCTTCTATACCTCTATAGGGGAAACACTAATACTAGCCATCACTGTTATAGTTTCATATATTTTGCTTACGAAATCATGGTTCTCAAAATCAGAAATAACTGCATGTAACTGCATGAGACTTTCATGTAATTATAACTTACATGATAAATAATATGACTTGACTGATACTTTACAGTTAACTGATTTCTTTATTTCTGTTAATATACATGGTGTAGAATGCAATACTTTGTAACTGTGAGAGTCAAGTTCCCCTTAGGCACACTCTGACAAAGAGATCTTCTATAGTGCAGTTATTCAGTTATAAAATGTGGTGGTGGGGAGATTTCCTTCCAAAATGATGCAAAAATTCTTAATCCATCTTATAAATAAGATGTTGTCTAGGGGCCAACTCAGAAAAGAGCTCTAAAATAGATTCTTTTTCAACCCATCTGGTAGAAAATTTCCAATGGTGTTTTCAAATTGTATAGACATCCCAATGTCGATTTATGGTGGATGCCAGCTCTGAAAGTGGTGCAGATTTTTTTACCTGGACATAAGAAACCCTACTGGTTTTAGGATGGTGGGTCATGGCGATTAAATTCAATTAGTGAAACAAGCTCCAAAATTGGTATGTAGCATCCTTAGGAGATATGTTTAGTACAAACACCTTTGATGACCGAAAACAATGTTTCTTTTTCCTTAAAACTGGCCGAAAAAGCAGAGAAATATACGTGACTATCTTATGCATGTGACGTAACCATAAACTAAAGGACTTTACCACATAAACCTTTAAATGATTAACTTAAAATCGACCAGTTTATTCCTGTAACAACAAAGTTTTCATATACTTTTAAAATAACATTCTCAATGAAACCATTTAGCCCCATAAGATTGAGTAATTTACAATGTAGAAATTGTTTACAATTGTTACCAGAAATCTAATGCGCTACTTTACAGACTTAATAATTTCTTAAAATGGCATTTATAGATGGATATGCAAAGATTGCAAATGCATGAGCAACGAAACATATAAATGGGCAGAGGAATCAACTTATGTAATATACGTTACCAGGATAAAATATTAGCTGCAGACTTTAAAAATGTTCCTAGATTGTGTAAATAGCAAACAAATAGGAGTATGTGATAGCCATTATGCATCTATACATTTGTAAATTAGTTTTGTTTATATTTACAAGTGGGAAAATTCATTTTCAGGCGACACTCTTGTTCATTAAATAGTATATGGTATTCAGAAATAAACTCTCTATAAATCTCTATTGCGATGCAAGTTGAGGATTACGTTTCATGTGTACAGAAATAAATTTATAGATTAAAATATAAATGAAGATACCCTGGAAAGGCAACAGTCTAAATGTAATTAGTCATCTGTGTTAAAGGGCAGTAGTTACTAATAATTCTAAAACAAATCTCTATTTACTCATCAAAAACATGTGTTGAGCAACTGACTAGGATCACTTTGAAGATGCATTTCTGTGGGTGCCCCACCACATATGATTTTACAGAGAAATAAGTGAAAATTGCAATTGTTCTGTCGTTATTAGTGTTTTTAAGGGTGACTGTTTAATGGTGCCAAAGTAAAGCTGTAGTTTTTTTTGCTGCTGTTTTTGTCTTTTCCTTTGGTTGATCTTCAATAGTTGATCTGAAAGCAGAGTGCTTAAAGTGTTCCAGGTCGCTTGAAGGCTGCGGAACAATTCTGCATCTCTCGAACAGATTCAGTCAACCGAGTCTGCTTTTCGCAGCTTAGTATGATCTCTACTCTCAAAGAGTCTTCTGATTTCTCTGATTATTGTAGCTCATTTGAAGTTGATCATTTTTCTCCTCACACTGGATTATCATGCAGTTTAATTAGTATTTAGAATGAATACACATTGGCATCATTAGCCTGTGTTGTTTAAGTTACAGAAATTTTATATTTGGTACCTTAAATGAGATGTAATTTTATGCAGTGTTAATAATGATTTGAAATAGTGTATACGAGATATACATATGCTACATGCAAAGCTTTCCAAGGCATATGCAATATAGAATAAGACTTGGGGCAATGGTAACATCTAATACCTCTATTAATTAACTTGGGAGATTCCTACAAGCTATCTAAGAACCGGTGATGAAAGCTTAATTTCCTAAAGATCTGAGCGTACACGGTCACAGAGCCCATACTGATGCCAAATAAAACTACTACAACACCTCTTTAGAGGTTATGCTATAGAACTAAGAAGAATGTGGTGCCAGTTTAGCCGACTAAAAGGTCGTCTTGTTGGGCACTGTTGTGACAATTTAGGCTAAAAGAACACACCCGTGGAGAATAAACCGTCCTCCAAGGCTACTGCAGGACCACATTAGAGAAAATTAAACAACTTTTGATTATCACAAGACCTCTGACTAGTCTTTGATCCAACAGCAAGGCACCATGGTACTCCAAGGGACACTGCTATTTCCGCAGGTCACCATAAGACTGCAGACAGAATGGGCTACCAAGTCAAGCTAAGAATAGCTCTATTTCTAATATGGTACCGGTTCAGGCTGCTAAAAGACCACTGCAACACCAGCATTCATGCATATTTTATGGCATAAATATCCTTGTTTTAAATTATACAAGTTTACCATTACACATACTCGGTAACGTATGTAACAGCACAGCTGTTGCTTTTACAAGGCTTCTGTAGACATTAGTGCAGCATTTTTCCAGGGAGACCTCTGAGAACCATTTGGTGGCAGCTATGGCTATTAAAAGATATCAATGGCCATTATGTAAGAGTTTAAGCAAGGAAAAGAGCTACTACTACGCCTGCTGTTGCTAAATTAATATATGCAATGCATATGAACAGACTGTTACCTTAAGGCCACTGAGGACACTAGAGTGCTAGCTTTGGCTACTTTTAGAAGGCTCCACAGACATGGATGCCAGCATATTATACTACTAAATATCGTAAGGAACTGTGGTACTATCCCAAGCTACTATGACGGAACGATTTATGTGTATACTTATTAGAAGTTAGGCTGCTGTGAGAACTATAGAGGCACTTTGGTGTCATCTCAAGCTATGCTTTCAATACAAGAACCCTTGAAAGAGTATGATGCTAGCTAAGGTAAGAAGAAAGTCTGGGAGACTGTAATGCTAACTTCTGTAATGCAAGGCTTCTGCTAACCACAGAAAAAAACGTGGTGCAGGATTCGTTATCCACCAGACAACTAAACAGAAATATGTTAAATAAGAAGCTTTTAATCGATATTTTCTCATAGACCACAACAGTAATATTTTCCATTCTCTTCCGTACACTGCAGATACAAGCTTCGTTAACCAATTTGGTCACTTGGCCATCACTGCTGACTTTGCAAAAATTTCTCCTCACCTTTCCCTGTTTTCTGCAACCCTTAGGGAATCTGCAAAATCCAGACCTGTCCGTTGCTTAGTATTCTGTTTTTCCATCTTTACTTCTTTTTGACTGTTTATCTTGTTCATGTACAGCCAAGGCTTTCATAAAACCTCCTCGGGAGACTGTTTACCAGTTCTGGTTTCTACATGACCTCATATCAATATTATGGTGCCAGCTGAGAGTACTGAGTACTGACAGACCACAGTGGAGACTAGTATATAAACTACAAAACCCCGATGACAGAACGTGGTTGCAGCTGAAGCTGCAACTGAATTCCTCTATTTAGAATACAGTACACTCACAGACTGCTAAAACACCTCTGTGACTGCTCATAACATAATTATACTCTGTCCGTATTCTATGCCATACTGTGGTACCACCTACTCAATAACGTACATAACATACATGTAGCAATATTCTCTATATATTGAAACAAGTACTTTACATTTTAATCATATACCATAATTTCAATAGTGTTATTAACTGGTGTAAGAAAACATTCATCTTAAAGTACATGTATGTTGCGCATTGCCGGTATGTTCTATAAAAGACTTGGTAACATAAGCAACACTAATGTTATTGGCCCTATGGAGGATCGATAAGATTACTGCAGAGGATAACAAAACATTTTCTACAATAATAACATTTGTTTCTGTTTCAATGTGGACTTTGATAATAAGATGTAGTTATAAATAACTTTCATTAAAATGGTGCAGTAACGTAGTCAAACTGATGAATGTGTAGCTCGGTCACATACACTAGGTATCTAAATTAATTGTGAAATCACCTGAAATATTAAAAAAACATTCTTTTAACAAGATTTCTACTTCAGATGTACTTTCTGAGCTCAAAAACATGAGTATTATCACATTTCATTGAATGTCAGTGGGTGGGGTAAGGAAAAGTCATCACAAAAAATCTGCACCACTTTTGGTTGCGGCATCCACCCTTATTTTGACTCTTTCTGGTAATACTAAGCCCTGGTACCAACAGAAATTTTCTACCTCATGGGTTGAAAAAGAATTGCCTTTCACGTCATGGGCCCCTAGACAAATGGTCCATTTTTTTTTTTCAGCCAACTATGCTCCAACATTTGAACCAACCATATCTAGTCATGAGCCAGAACCAGTACCAAAGAGGTTAGCTCCAGAGCCAGCCCCTAGGAGAACTGCTCCAGCTCCTCCGCAGCCCCAGCCAGGCCCTTCTACAATGTCAAGTGACACGGCAGTTGCACCTATGTCAGCGGAAGGTATGTACTATATTTATTGGGTTATAAGATGGGGTTCTAAAATTTTCCCTTTTAACTAAATCAGACTAAATCAGTCTTGTAAAATTCTGCAAGAAGATGGGAGCAACTTTCAAAACAATCCCAAATATCTAGACCTGTCTTATAAGACAGATCTAGATTTTGGAAGGTCTTATAAGACATCTAGATTTCTGGAATTGTTTTGATCTAGTTTTTTTGGGATTGTTTTGGAAGATCTTATAAGACAGATCTAGGTTTTTGGGTTTGTTTTGGAAGGTTTTATAAGACAGATCTAGATTTTTTGGGATTCTTTGGAAGGTCTTATAAGGCAGATCTAGATTTTTGGGATTGTTTTTGAAAGTCATATAAGACATCTAGATTTTTGGATTATTTTGGAAGGTCTTATAAGACATATCTAGATTTTTTGGGGTTCTTTTGGAAGGTCTTATAGGACAGATCTAGATTTTTGGGATTGTTTTTGAAAGTCATATAAGACATCTAGATTTTTGGATTGTTTTGGAAGGTCTTATAAGACAGATCTAGATTTTTTGGGATTCTTTTGGAAGGTCTTATAGGACAGATCTAGATTTTTGGGATTGTTTTGGAAGGTCTTATAAGACAGATCTAGATTTTTTGGGATTCTTTTGGAAGGTCTTATAAGACAGATCTAGATTTTTTGGGATTCTTTTGGAAGGTCTTTTAAGACAGATCTAGATTTTTGGGATTGTTTTTGAAAGTCATATAAGACATCTAGATTTTTGGATTGTTTTGGAAGGTCTTACAAGACAGATCTAGATTTTTAGGATTGTCTTGGAAGGGAAAAAACTATCCTTTAATTGAAGAAATACTGTATCATGTGTTCGCGGACTCTAGACAATGTGCAGATTTTAATGATAATTCTGAGATTCTTTTCGGGGTTACCAATATAAACATTCCATATTTCTTCTGATAAATGTTCTTAAAGGTGTTGCATTTCACAAATCCTATAAATGGGATGCCTGTGAGAAAGTTTGGGCAAATGATAACTGATTGTCTAAAACCTGTCTTAGTGGAATTTGGTCACTTTTTCACAGAAAAATGAAGGGACAGTTAGTAGAGAAAGGTGTTTATTTAAAGGCAAAAGATGACCCCTCATTAGAACAGCCTTGCCAAGGATGTTCTTATTAGGGGCCACAACAAATTTTTTTATGAAGAAATTAGAAAACATGCTAAAGTCATAATCAAATAGTCCTTCTTTCCTGCAGCTCAGATCCTGGTTGTTGAAAGCTAACAACATTGAAAGTTAACAAGATGTTAAAATTTCAAATGTATTGTATGCAAAAACACTGCCATTTTTGCCAAGAAAGATGAAGAGCTTTTGCAGTGTAAAAGCTCCTCTAATTATTTCAGCGAAAAATATCAGCAAAGCTGATTTTGTGTGTACTAGAAGACATAACAAGTCCTTTCACTAGTGACTTCATTAAACTAATGATGTTTTAAGAAACGGCCCTGGTAGATGCGTACTGTAAATCATTTAATATTGGGGAGAGATTTATTTTTCTAGTATTTGCTTATCTTCAGGCTTGCCGCTTCAAATGTCTGACGATATTTGCAGAAAAATGACCCAAATGGAAATTGCATATTGAAACTTATCTGATCCTGAATGAGAACTCATCAATAATTCCAGAACTAAAGAAATGGTGATATATAGTAGTCAGATAAACCAGATGTGTGATTATGTTTACATTTGTTCTGCCTTTTCTACAGACAAGCAGAAACATGAAATGCTGTCGGGTCGCCGAAACCAGTACAAGAAAGCAGCTCTGGCTGCCAAAAAGAAAGGGGACATTTCCATGGCAAAAAACTATGCTAAGACAGCAAAACAGTTTGACAGGGTGTTAGAAGCTTTGGTTGAGGGAAATCCTGTTGACTTGTCACAGATGCCTCCACCCCCTCCTGGGTTTGAAGGTTTGTATTTCTTAATTCATGATAAATTTTGAGTGTTTATTTTTAGCTATAGTATACCTCAGGAGAGCTTATCTCATGGAGAGCCCTTGGGCATTCATCTGACCAAGTCAGTTCAACTGTCCAGCCATCTGTCCGTAAAACAATTTTTTTTTTTGCATCTCGAATACAACAGGGCAGAATTTCTCGAAACTGTCATGAGATGTTCCCCTCAAAATTAATTTGTATGTAAAGTGAAATTGGTTTTGTTCTGTTGACCAGTTTGGCTGTCAGCAGCCATGTTTGATTTTACACTGGATCTACTGAAGGAATTTTCTGGAAACTTTGTTCATGCATTTGTCTCATTGGTTGGTTGTATCTCAGTGTCTTGAAAAAAATTGTTAAGAATTTGATAAAAGTTTGCATTAGGCTTATATTACAATCTTTGTTCCTGCTGGGTCAGATATTAGATACTAGTCAGAAGTTTTACAAAGTAACATTTCACACGGAGAGGCATGCAGTTTGTGTGGTTAGAGCATTTGGTTTTGGTATAGTTGATCATGGGTTTGCCACTGGCCTATAATTGAATTTTTTTGTTGTTGTTGACATAGCTGTAAGAAGGTAAAGTTGAGCTGTGCTGTTTTGGCAATGTTATATTATGTTTTTTTTTTAATATAAACTGTACCTGTGATGTGTACAGTGCAGTTCATGCCCATATTTTAGGAATGGCTATGGAGAAATAATGTTTTATTGGCAATTCTGATACTTGAGATGATGTCAGAAGGCTTTACACCCAGAATTTCTTCTGTTTCAACTAAATCATTGATAGCAAAGGTGGAAATGATAAGTCAAACAGGTAAACCTTGAAATATACCAGATGAACACAGCTAACACACCTTGAAATACACCAGATGAATGCAGCTAACACACCTTGAAATACTTCAGATGAACACAGCTAACACACCTTGAAATACTTCAGATGAACACAGCTAACACACCTTGAAATACTTCAGATGAACACAGCTAACACACCTTGAAATACACCAGATGAACACAGCTAACACACCTTGAAATACACCAGATGAACACAGCTAACACACCTTGAAATACACCAGATGAACGCAGCTAACACACCTTGAAATACACCAGATGAACACAGCTAACACACCTTGAAATACATCAGATGAACACAACTACAATTAATCCATCAAATCAAAGCATAAACACACAGCAATACCACTGCCACTAAAGCCCATTCACACTATACCTGCTTCAAATTAGAAAAGTTAGAAAGTGGTTAAAGGACAGGATTGAGTCTTGCTTATCATATGCTGTGTTAAAGGCAGAGTGGTTTTATAACAACCTCCTGCCCTTTTGCCACAAGTCTATGGGACACTTTTCTTTTATGCCATACTCATGGATAACATTCAGTTCTGCTTCACAGACTTAACCTTCACAATTGGAAAAACACCACTTCAGGCAGGCTAGGGTGTCTGATGACAGCCCTTGTCTTTCAACTGCTGGCCAGTTATAATGGGTGTACCAATACCAAAAATATATAGAGAGTAACCTAAAAGTAAAAAGTATGCAAAGACCAGGAACTGAAACAATCAAAATCCAAATCCAGCCCTCAAATCATAGTTGGAAACAACTAAGATTACAAATAATCAAGATACAGAGAACATATGGCCAACCGAGTGAGCAGCTTGTTCTCAAAAGGTGGCCACTCAGCAACCCAAACCGAACCAAAAATAATAAGAACATACATAAGGTAAAACATCACAGAAACTCTGACACCAAAAACAGGCAACAGAGAACCACAACTGAAAAAAAAGATGGGACAGATAGGTCTGTTCAAACCTTGCTTGTCATCTTGTTGGAGCAGGCTGATCGGAGTCTGCATTGTTTGCCAATTGTACACATCCCTTCCTTGGAAAAACTGTTCCAGTTTTAGGATGATTATGGTAAATGTGCTAAGTGCCCCAAAATTTATATTTTTACTTTGAATTTTACAACCCAGCAGTATTAAAATTGTTTATCCTAGGAATGGAAGACCAGGTTCTGAAGGCTGTGATGAACCCTATAGAACCACAGGTGCAGAGGACCAGAAATCAGGGGGCTGGGGAAGAAGAGCCAGCAGCCCCACCAGCTCCTTCAGAAGAAGGTACAATTTTTAAAGATTTGTGATAAAAACAACATTTACTAGAGGATGCAAATTATAAAACCACAAACAATTCACATTCAGCCATCAGAAGACTCCAAGGAACTTATGAGTTCTCAAAGTAGACCATTTATCTTGAAGACTATCACATACAGTCACCTCTTTATAATGGCACTCATTACAACAGCAAAATTCTTCATAATATCATTTTGATATGCATGGAATGGCTTTATTATTCTAATTATGCATTCTGTATAACAACAAATTCAGTTTAGCTACAAACTGTTTGGGAACAAATGCCATCGTTGTCAAGAGGGTCCACTGTAAATTTTATTTGAGTCCAAAAACACATTAGACTTGCTTTGTACAGGTATTTTCAAAGATTTGATTTGTTAATTAGAAATTCCATTTAGCCTACTCTGCCTTTAAATTAGTAGTCAAGATTTTGTTTGAGCAATTAAGCCAATGTTGTTTTTGTTGTTTTTTTTTCAAAAAGGGAGAAAAAGTTGGTGAATGTTGTTTGCCTCCTTGGATGATGAAGGCTTTTTGAAACTGGATCTACCTTTTAAAGAAAGATTTTTTTTTCTTTTCTGAGTCTCTCTCTCTGGGAGATGGCTCAATGTTGATGGAAATACAGTCTCAAGGGTCTGCTAAACCCAAACAAGTAAAAAAACAAGTGAAAAATGAAACTACCTGCATATGGCATTCTTAAATCAGTTACACTTTTCAGAGGAACAGCAGTTATTCAAAGCCCCAGAAGCTCCGAAGACGACAATGGATGCCTTACTACAACGGCTGGAAAAATATAAGAATGCTGAGCAGCAGGCTAAAGAGGCAGGGGAGACCAGCAAGTCAAGGAGAATGGGCAGAATTTCTAAGGTGAGTAAGAGCTACATACTAATCAAAAGCCTTTTCAGTGGGTTTAAGATGAATAGGTATACTTTCAGGGGAAGCAACTTTGCCATTTTCACTGTTGTCTCCCTTCTCCATAGGGATTAACCCTTAAAAGAAAGAATTTGCTCCAAGAGGAGCAAATTCATTCCTTTAAGAGTTAACTCCATTTTCAAACAGCTTCAAAAAAGTTGTTCCCCTTTGAAAAAATAAAGAAAAGCATGTAGGTGTATATATCAGTTTACTTTGAGACAGAAGATCTCAGCATGGTCAGCAAAAACCTTATCCGGTATTCAAGAAATTGTAGTTTTGTATTTTTACCAAATGCAGAGTTTTATATGTCAGTGTTTTGAATTTCTTTTAAGTGTATGTTAATCTCTTGTTTGTCAATATGGGCATGCATTTATGTCTCCCACATCACATTTTGGGATAGGGTAGGTGTGAGGTGATTGATACTCATTGTCATTGAAGGAGTCAGTTAATATACCTTGAAACTGAATATTTGTTTTAGATTTAAATAAGGGGTTTCAGAGTATGAAGTTTGAACATCAGGTGGTGTATTAGGGGAGAGTTGGGTAACTTCGGACAGCGGGTAAATTGGGACCTTGACACTGTTTTCTTTATATATCTGTTGTTTGGAACTATAGCAAAAATAACAGGCCAAACAGTGAAAATCCTGATGAGACGGCTCATTATGAGCCGTCTCATCTGGATTTTCACTGTTTGCAATGGTATGTCCGAATTTACCCTCTTACCGTGGACGTTAAGCATCAAATCAACCAACCAACCAAATCCTGTCTGAAGTTACCCGACTCTACCCTATTTCTAAGGTTCAGTAGATATGTAAACCTGTGATATTTGTGAAGAAAAGAACAACTACTGTGTACGCGGTAATTTTCGCGGGTTCCAATTTTCCCGGTTAAGGGTCGAAAACTTAAACAAAATTTTTTGCGATTTTTAATTTTCGCTGTTAGCAACATGCGCGAAAAGCAAAACTATTTCTTTTTCTGTTGAGTCAGTTGGTTCATTAACCTGCGGCAGGGCCGCCGCAGGTTAATGAAAGAACCGGCTCAAGTGAAAAATACCAGCAACTACCGAAGCAAACAGAAACAAGATATATGAACACTGTGTGTACAGAAGACACTTGTAAGAAACTGGAAATTATTTGCGATTTTGATATTCTGGGTTTCTAAATGACCGTGAAATACCACGAAAAATGGAACACAGCAAAAATTACCTTGTATACAGTATTTGGTTTGCACTATATTTCAGCAATATCAAGATGCCATTAAGTCAGTAAAAGCTGGAAGACCAGTAGACTTTGATGAACTACCAACCCCTCCAGGTTAGTTACAGCATAATAATCCAGAACAAAAATGGAGAAAATATCTGTGAAAACTTGCAAAAATTGTAGCAATGTCTAGTGGTCCCATACATAAATCCTGCCAACCATGCCCCTGGGGTCCAAATTGGCCACACCCCAGGTGTCATAAGCTTTCATAGACTTACAATGTGAAAATTTAAAAAAAATCTTAAAAGATCTTCTTCTCTGAAACTATGAGGCCCAGAGCTTATATATGTAGCATGTGGCAATGTCTAGTGGTCCCCTACATAAATCCTACCAACCATGCCACTGGGGTGCAAATTGGCTTCGCCCCAGGGGTCATAAGCTTTCATAGACTTACAATGTGAAAAATTTAAATAAATTTTCTTCTCTATAACCATGAGGCCCAGAACGTATATATGTAGCAAGTAGCAATGTCCAGTGGTACCCTACATAAATCCTGCCAACCATGCCCCTGGGGTCCAAACTGGCCACGCGCCTGGGGTCATTAGCTCCAATAGACTTACATTTGGAAAATCTAAAAAAAATCTTCTCTGAAACCATGAGGTCCAGAGCTTATATATGTAGCATGTAGCAATGTCTAGTGGTTCCCTACATGAATCCTGCCAACCAAATTAGCCACACCCTTGGGGTTATTAGCTCCCATTGAATGTTGCAACGTTTAGTGGTCTCCAACTTAAATCCTCCCAACCATGCCGCCTGGGGTCCAAGTTGGCCATGCTGCTCCCATAGACTTATAATGGGAAACACTTAAAAATCTTCTTTTCTGAAACCATGAGGCTCAGGCTTACATATTTAGTATGCAGCAATGTCAAGTGATCCCCTGCATAAATTCTGCCAATCAAGCACCTGAGGTCCAAACTGGCCACACCCCAGGGGGTCGTTTGTTTATATAGAGCTATATAGCTAAAGAACCTTCTAAAAATCTTCTTCTATGAAACCATAGGCCAAGAGCTTATGTATTTAGTATGTAGCAATGTATAGCGGTCCTCTACATAAATCCTGCCAATCAAGCCCCTGGGGGACCAAACTTGCCACATACCATGGGGTCATCGAATCCTATAGAATTGCAGCCTGTTTATTAGCTTACCTGAGCTGGAAGCTTACATTTTAGAACTCAGGTGAGCGGTCATTGCCCTTGGGCTACTTGTTTTATGAATTTATAGCTAGTGTATTTATTATGCCCCCAACTTTGAAAAAGTTGGTGGGCATATTGCTTTTGGCTTGTCCGTCCGTCCATCCGTCCGTCCGTCCGTGCGTGCGTCACACTTTTTCATGCTTGCTGTAACTTTGGAACCCTGCTAGCTAGGGTCTTGAAATTTCATATATGGACTCCTCATGGAAAAATAGCTGACACATATTTTTTTTCTTTTCCAAGTTATGCCCCATTTTGGAGTTATGCCCCTTTTAGAAAAATGAGATGATTATCTTGTTAGCAAGATATCTCAAAAAGTATATGAGCTATGGCCTTGATATTTGGTACACTGACTGAGTATGAGGAGTAGATTACCTGATTAACTTTTGGGAGAATTTTGCGAAATTTTGATGGAGTTATGGCCCTTGTTTGAATTTGGCATTTTTCCAACTTTTGAACCGCTTAAGCTAGGAAGCTGATTTTTGGTATAGTAGTAGTTCTTGATGAGTTAAATACTTTAGTACAGGTTAGGTAACTCTGCATCCATCAATAATGGAGTTACTTCCCCTGATGTTGAATACTTATGCAGCTTCTGAGTTCCAGAACCATTGGGCATAGGGTCTAAAAAATTTATATATGGATACCTCATGGAAAAATAGCTGACACATATTTTTTTTTCTTTTCCAAGTAATGCCCCATTTTGGAGTTATGCCCCTTTTAGAAAAATGAGATGACTCTTGTTAGTAAGATATCTCAAAAAGTATATGAGCTATGGCCTTGATATTTGGTACACTGATTGGGTATGAGGAGTAGATTACCTGATTAACTTTTGGGAGAATTTCATAAAAGTTTTGATTGAGTTATAGCCCTTGTTCAAATTTGGCATTTTCCAAACTTTTGAACCATTTAAGCTAGGAAGCTGATTTTTTGGTATAGTAGTAGTCCTTGATGAGTTAAATACTTTAGTACGGGTTAGGTAATGCTGCATTCATCAATAATGGAGTTACTTCCCCTGATGTTCAATACTTATGCAGCTACTGTGTTCCAGAACCATTGGGCATAGGATTTAGAAATTTTATATGGATTCCCCATGGAAAAATAACTGACATTTATTGTCTTTTTTTTTTCCAAGTTATGCCTCATTTTGGAGTTATGCCGCTTCAAAAACATGAGATGGATGTCTTGTTAGCAAGATATCTCAAAAAGTGTTTCAGTTAAGGCCTTGATATTTCGTATACTGATCAGATATGAAGCGTGCATAACCTGATTAACTTTTGGGAGAATTCCGTAAAAATTTTGATGGAGTTACAGCCCTCGTTTGAATTTGGCATTTTTGCAACTTCTGAATTGCTTAATCTAGGAAGCTGATATTTGGTATAATAGTAATTTTTGATGAGTTTAACATTTTAGTAAAGATTAGGTGACTCCTTTTCTGACTTAGACATTCTAAAGTTTGACACCTCTAGTGGCAAGCATATGGTTGGGGGCATAGTGTTTCACAAACACAATTTCTAGTTTGTCTATAAGATGGGGGCATTTTTTATGTCTATCAAAATGACGTCATATATATAACTAAGTCGCATTTATTGTGTTGTTAGATGTTTTTCCCTTCCAAATCAATCCCAAAAATCTAGAGGCATCTTATGAGATGGCGGTAGAGTTTTGAGAAGAAACTCATCTTATTGCCAAATAAATACAGTATATGAGCCGCGACACAACAAAACCAACAAAGTGGCATGTGCACCACGCACAGACTCAGATCAGCCTGGCCATCTGCCCAGTCTGATCATAGTCTACGCTGTGCGCTTATAGGGTAGCTAAGGGTCTAAGCTAGCTCCGTGCGGACAGCGAAGACTCAGATCAGACTGGGCGGATGCCCAGTCTGATCTGAGTCTTTGCTGGGCGCACATCCACTTTGTTGGTTTTGTCGTGTCGTGGTTCATATGTGTTTTATTCTTTTCATGCTGCAACATTCTTGTATTATTGTCAGGTTATGCTCCAATACCAACTGGTCCAACAGCCACAGCTAAACCTGTCCCTTCACCCAGCCCCAGTGCTAGCTCAAGCTCCAGTACCTCATCACTACAACCCCCTGCTGGCAGGGGTCAAGGTCAAAGGACACCATCTCCTCAGGGTCAAAGGGCAGCCCCAGTAGCAGCACCAAGGCAGCCAGAAAAAACACCATCTCCTCAGAAGCATCCACCCAGTACAAGCCAGAGTCAAAAAGGTAGTTTTATTTATATCTTTTAGTCTCATACATTTTGTGACCATACTTTAGGAGATTTTTGTACATTAGGTACTATGATATAACACTGATATGGATGGATGGAGGCTTGTTGATTCTACTTCCTTTTCAACAGTATTTAGTCCTATAATGACACAGAAGGGTGATAATGAAGGACTTTGTTTGAGTCTTGTGACCTTGTGAGCATTAGTCAGGAGCTCTAATCTTTGGGATATGCAGATGGTTCTGATAAGACACTCAGAAACCTTACTGAGTTAGCTCTATTAACCAGATACTAGGGAAATATCTGCATTGCCAAAGGAGTCAGTTGAAGTGCCCTCCTTTGCAAAACTACTACCGTCCTGACCTGCACAAGTAGATGTTTACTTGTTAATATTTGAGTTAAGATGAGTGGATACACTTCATGTTTATCCACAACTTTTGTGACTGCCTGTTTGTTTGATGAAAACCTTACGTTTGTTGAAAAATATGCATGTAACAGTGAAGGCTCAGATCAAACTACTGAAACAGTTGCACAGTGATGGGAATCTGCACTGTCTGCCATTTTTCCTACAGGTTTAGCTCGCATGTATCTAAGTATTGGAAGAGCTACTGCACTCATTACAGGATTAACATCCATGTCAACTTTGGCACTTTGGCAGTTTTGGTTAAAGTTTTTCATGTCATGGGCAAGGTGCTGTCAGGTGAGATCGGCAGATCTTCTTTAAATCATCCCATAGTAGGACAAATGAACTTTTACACCTTTTAGGGCTGGAATAGAACAGAACAGAAATCAGTGCATTACGGGAAATAATTTTACTAAACATAATAAGTGATGGCTTTGTAAGAATAGTTTAAGAGATGGCTTTGTACGAAAGATTTAAGAACTATTGTTGCTTTGTTTAAGCAGCTGGCGCTAGGAAAAAATGTAAGTAAGCAATAATGTAGTGAAGATGGTTTTGTGAGATAACAATTGCTTGTGCAGTGTAGTGAAGTTTGAAGGTTTTGTTTATAAATTGTGTATCAGTTGTACTTATGTAACAAGATACACAGCATGCATATTGTAAAAATATTTCTCAGTAAAGCTCAAGTTAAGATATAGGGTTTTAATATGATGCAGGAGTGATCTTGTTTTAACATCTGTTTATTAATATCAGAAATTAACATTTGAAGTGCCTAGAATGAGAATGCATATAGTTGAATTTCAAACATACTGGTCCCAGATGAGGTGGCAAATAATGCACTGCCTCTTCTGGATCTTCACTCTTTGCCATGTGGTCTTTTAATTTTCAATTGAAATAGATTAATTTGATCTTTTATTTTTTAATTTATCCAGAAGTAAATTTCTGCATTTTTTGCTCTCCAAAGGTTAACACTGACGGGTTAACGTTTGCTGAAGAAACAGCTAACTGAAAAAATGTGTTTATGCTTTATAGTATGTAAAATGATGAGACATTCTTTTGTTTTTCACTCAGTCATTCTTGTATCCTGGCAAACATATTGAGGATACTATTATTGTAGTCTGATCATGATATTTATTGATGGTACACAAACATAGTATTTTGCAGAACACAATTTATATGCTAATGAGATTTTATGTTACATTTATTTGGAATACAGGTAATATATCAAGCATGGCACACTCATTAGAGCATGTTCAATTACATTGTGAAACTCTATTTTTTCATACAAAACAAGATGAAAACCAAATTCTGCAATAAAGTAGGATTTTAAATGAAATTCAAATGTAAGGCAAGAATCTGGGGCCGTATTTATAAAGCGACTTAAGTCGTTGCTATGCTGTTGCTAAGGGGACATTTCTATGAAGGAGATGCCCTACAACTATGAAATTTGCTCTGGAGGAACAGTCTTTTTAGACTGTTCCTCCAGACCAAATTTCATAGTTGTAGGGAATCTCCAACATAGAAATTCACCCTTAGCAACAGCATAGCAACGACTTAAGTTGCTTTATGAATACGGCCCCTGCTTCACTGAGCTCATAGTTGAAATGCCTGGGACTAGCAAAAACAAGACATAGATAGTATTTTGCTGATGTCTGTGGTGTAAATTTATATAATGTTTTCTGGTTTAGCTCTGTTTTGTGATAATGTGTAGGCAAGCAAGACATCACCTTTTGCAGAATTGGTTTTTTGTGCTTCTTTGGGAAAATGATTTTTACTGTGTCAGCTGAATAATAATTGACATCACATCTATTATTACTGTGCGCTGTTTGAGGTGACATAGTGACAGTAAAATTTGAGCCACTTCATCTGACTTCCAACAATGTGGCAATTTTGTCCTGTGATATTCAGATTATCCATCTCATTATTGCAAGATAATCAGAGACCTTACTGTTGCCCTTATGGCTTGGCCATGCCATAGCTGGCTATGTGACTAGCAAAGTAGCAAAGGCTCTGATGTGCAGTCAGAGCCTTTGCTTATCTCCAATGCCACATAGTTGGAAATCACATGATTTGGCTTGGATGTGGCATATATGCAATGTCTTTTGCACTTTGCTGTTTTGCTGGACTCTTCTATGTGACGGAGAATTGAGCAAAAACAGAAATAGCCATGGAAGCAAGAGAAAATGTGTAGTGTTAAAGCAGAAATATAATGAATTTTTTGTTGTTGTAGTGTTGTAACTGGTAATTAGTAATAAATCAGTTGTACAGTATGTTATTCTATCATTTGTGTATCATATACATACATAAATGAATTATCTCAAAAATTAGGGTTTTGAAGGGTGTACATCACACAGATTCTTTGAAATTTAACATTCAACCTGTGCAATGAACACCAACCAAATCCCAAAACTTCAGAAATACTTCATTGATACACGACATACATGTGATCTGTTTTCCACCAGAAATCTAGACATTTCCATTCAATATTGCAGCCATAAGCTAACTTCAGGAAGTTGCTTATCTCCAAGCAGTCTTCAGATTTTATATTTACAGTCACATTGAATACAGTATTTTGAAAATCCTATGTTAGCTTTAAAAAATAACCTTAATTATTGAATACAGGGATGCAATACGTACTTTGCATTGACAACTGCTCAAAGAGTATCCATGGAATTGGCTTTAAACATTTACATGTACATATTGAAGATGTTTTATGTTGTAATATTATTTTGAGACAAAGCTATACATTTTCAACAGCCATTTCATAAGGCTTGCTGTTATTAAATACTTGGATACAATACATGTACATAATTTGTGTACAGTTTAATCTCTGTTGCAAGAGTGATTCAGGTTAAAAACATTTAACTATGGGACCTCAATGAAACTGAGCAGCTACATGTACACAACAAAACCAACAAAGTGGTATGTGTGTCCAGCAAAGACTCATATCAGCCTGGGCATCTGCCCAGTCTGATCAGAGTCTTCCCTGTGGGCATGGCGGTAGCTAAGACCTTTAGCAACCCTTTAAGCACACAGCGAAGACTCTGGTCAGACAGGGCAGTTGCCCCAGCTGATCTGAGTCTTTACTGGGCACACATGGCACTTTGTTGGTTTTGTCTTGTCCCGGCTCAAAAATTTAGGGTAACTACATAAATACCTGTACATGGTAGAAGTGTAATATATACTGAGGACCCTCTTTACTGTGACAGCATTTGGTCTCACACATGTTGGAGTTCTGCTGAATTTGATGATATAAAAAGTACATTATTTGAACAGCCATTCTGTGCATATTAAAATGACGTTTTAAAGAATTTTGCTGTTGTAATTGTTATGGATAAAAATTGATTAGGTGGTGGATTAGTGTGATGATTTACAGGTTAAGAATATGTGGTAGTTAAACAGATCTGTATGTCAAATGAAAATGAGTTTTCTGTGTTGCTGTTTAATGCATTTTGATTTGTTTCTCATGGGAGTATAACAATCTCACCCTTAACGGAAATATATTAACAAAAAAAAAAAGAAAAAAAAATTGTGCAGAAAAAGTCCTTTTACTGCAAAATACAGTCCTTTAACTGCAAAACATAAGTTTTGGTAAAAGAAAAATGTAATTTCCATTTTCAAATTAAATCTTTTTCTTGGGTGGGGGTGTGGGGATAGGGCTCACTTGGGACTGTAAAAACACAAATATTCTATTTTCAGCCTGAGTCTTATATTTCATTCATGGTAATTGTGTTTGATATTGTAGTGTTAAAGAGAAGCCCATCATCTCGAGCAGACCAGCAAGCTCAGTTCCTGAGAGAAAGAATGCAGGAGTATAAACTGGCTGCTTTGCATGCCAAGAAAAATGGTGACTTAGAACTGGCCAAAAAATATATCAGGCTTGCAAAGGTAATGCCCACTTTCTGTAAAGTATTTGCAGGGCCAGTTGATTAATGCTGCCAACTTTAGACCTTAAAGGGCCAAAAATTAAAATTGTTGAATTGGCAAACAGTGTAGATCCAGATGAGGTGGCTCATAATGAGCCACCTCATCTGAATCTACACTGTTTGTATAATGAGCCACCTCATCTGAATCTACACTGTTTGTCCTCTAGTGTTTGAATTCTCAATATGATATTGCTTAGACGTGACATTGTTTGAAATTCTGCAGACGTAAATTTTGTCATCTGCTTTTTGGCGCATTAAGGGTTAAACCATAGGATTGTGGATTAGTCTTGCTGGTGGTGGGATTGTCCCTTAACAGGACTTCATTGCACAGAGCTCTTTGAATCACTTCCCATCATCTTGATATGACTGAAGTACTGTTAAAATAGAAGCAAAACTTTCAAGCCATCCATTCAGCTGAATTTCTAGTATAATTCACTTAATGAACACGAGAATTTTATATATGCTTGTATCTACAAATCTGCCTGTTCAAAGTTCTGTATTTGAATTTGCTATATTTGATAGAATTTCAATAAATACAACTCTGTTACGGGGCGGTAACTGTGATCTTAACTCTTTCAGGGGTTTGAACCAATGATTGACGCATCAGAAAGTGGATTGCCGGTAGATCTGACACAGGTAGGTACAGCATGATTTTTTATTTCTGTTCAAGACCCTCTCACAAAAGTATTAATTTATGCCCTGGTGGCTTTGATTTTTTCTTGCATTCTTTTTGATTTTCAGTGTTTGGTTTGAAACATAGGACCTGCTAAAATGCAAAATATAAGCATTTGGGGTCTCCATTAGATTTTAAAAGAAGCCAACGCCATCAACGACAGATGTACATTATTTTCTGACATAGCATAAACTGATGTCATATTGCTATATTTGTGATGTCATTGTCTGTGCACCCAGCATCTGGACAATGCAGTATGTACGAGGCTTGTTCCGAAACTATTGAGACACTATTCATTTTTCGATATAAAATTAACGCTGTTGGTTCAAAATCGGTACAGTTATAAAATAACTCTTCGCAATTCACAATATCAAGACAATAATATGATAACATAAATACTTAAGTAGAAATACTACTAAATGTTTTAGTAGTCCCTGGTATGCTTACATGGAGCACGCTGTTAAATTGCGGAAGTACGAAAATTTCTTAAAAGACTAAGTGCTAATAAACATAGAAATAGCGGGACAACGTCAACTCAATTTGCGCCATATTGACGTTGCGACTCTGACGTCAGTATGTGAAAGTATGGCAACATTCGCGTGAAAATCAAGCAAGTTACAAGCATTCAGTGGAAAACGGTAAAATTTAAATCGCAGCGTCATTATGAGTTTTGAGATAAAGGCGGAGCAGCGATCATTAATAAAATTTTGTGTTGGGTTGGGAAAGACGCCAGTAGAGACAAAGAAAATGTTAGAAATGACACAGAGCGGTAGTGGTATATCTTGGGCACTTGTTTATCGCTGGCATAGACATTTTACGGATGATCCATCAACTCCATATAGTGCAAAAAATGGTGGTGGAAGACCAAAAAGCATCACGGAATCACTGACGTCAGAAGTGTTCGATGCTTTAAGAGAGGATGTGCGCCTCACTGTTCGGGATATTGATGTGCAATTCGATATTGGGACCGCAACAACTCATAAACTCATGACAGAGAACTTAAACATGAAGCCTATATGTGCACGCTGGGTGCCGAGGCTCCTGACAGAAAACGACCATCAACGGAGAGTCTCAGCATTGCAGGGGTTTCTCAAGAGATGGCGGGCCCGCGGTGACAATTTTCTTGACCGGAATATAACAACGGACGAGACTTGGTAGTATTATTATGACCCGGAGACCAAGCAACAGTCTAGTGTGTGGGCAGTGAAAGGATCCGCTCCTCCAAAGAAAGCGCGCGTCTGCAAGTCCGTTGGGAAGCACGTGTGCATAATGTTTATGGACCGGAAGGGGATTCTGTTGTCGCACTTCGTTCCTCATGGCCAGACTGTCAATTCAGCGTACTACTCGAAGGTTAGTTGTGTTAATATTTAAGTTAACAAATCATATGAAAGCATAAACCAATTAAATCAGCATGTTACCGTTTATATAATGCCGACATTTAAGTGTATACCAGCCGAGTGTTGCCTTATATTTTTCAGGTTATGGTTGGTTGGTTGATTTGATGCCTAACGTCCACGGTAAACAACTAAGGTCATGTCGGGACGGTCAGTTAACCTTACCACACTATTCCTGGGCAGGCTTAGACCTCCTAAGCGGTTAACCAGTACTAAGTGCACATACTTTCGTCAGTAACTGACAACTGCCCTTCTTGAATCAGCGGAAGGAGAAACGAAAGTATGTGGCCAGACCGGGATTTGAACCCAGGACCTCTGACTTACGAGTCAGGTGCCCTACCGATTGCCCTACCCGGCCCGGCTTTTCAGGTTGTTAGGCGGGATCTTATACAGGCGATTCGGAAGAAGCGGCAAGAGCTCTCACAGCAGCTTGAGAATGTTATATTTCATCAGGATAATGCACCAGCGCATACAGCAGCGATGACGCAGTTGGAAATCGGACTACTAAGATTCTACCAGATCACTCATCCGCCTTACAGTCCCGACCTGGCACCCATGGATTTCGCTGTTTTTCCTCATGTCAAGGCTGAGTTGCGGGGTATCAAGTTTAGTGATTTCTGTGAGCTGAAGCACGCCACCTTAAATGCTGTGCGGAGACTAGATGAACAGTGGAGCAAAATCATATTTGATAAGTGGATTCAGAGACATAGGAAGTGTATTGAGTTGGATGGAGTGTACTTTGAGAAAGAGTGATCGCTGTTCTCTGGTTTGACGTCAACTTAAATTTGAAGGACGTCGCGTTATTAGCCCTAGCGTGCTCGGGTACCGGCGAGGTAATGAGTTGCAGACGGAGTTCAAAACCGAACTAGTGGTCCCTGTGCCTTGATATTTGGCATGATGATAAACAATAAGTCCAGGTATTTGGTGATGTAAATTCAAGTTTGTAGCTTTACCTGTTTCCTTGTTATTTCCTTTGTCTCAATAGTTTCCGAACAAGCCTCGTATGTAGCCTCGTATATAAACAATGCATTGGTTTACATGTATTTTTTTCTGTTTTATCACGTTTTAGGACTGGATAAGGGGTGTAACATAAGATTTTCTAGCACAGGTTAAAACCATGGAAAACTTTAAGAGTAGACCCCTTTTTGGAATTTTTTTTGCCCATATGTTTACATATGCCATACAAAACCTGTTCCATTTAAGAATAAGTTCAAGCTAGCTGCCAGTTAAGAAAGTTCTTAGATGTTGGACAATTTATACCCCAGATCAGCGTGGGTATTATGTGCAGTCAGTTCAGAGTGGCCACTGAGTTTAGCTCTGATTCAGCTTGCAAGCTGATCTTTCCCTAAATGGTACAGATGCTTGTCCTTTTGATACCCTAAAAATACTGAAAATTAAGACACAAAAAATTACTGTAATTGTCTTGAAAATGAAGCATATTGGTTTTACAATGCAATAAAACATCCAAAAGATGCAGATTGAAAGGAAAACAGTGAAGGCCTTGATCAGACTGCTTGTTTAGGGGTCTGTACTGTGTGCTGAGACAAATCTGTCCCAATACTTCATTTATGGTAAGGATATAAGAAAGTTCTTTGTTTTGACAGGTGCCACCCTCCCTAGCAACAGAAGACAACAACCCTAGTTTTGTCATAGTGTCAAAGGAAGAATGTGAATTGTCAGGCGACAGAGAGGAAGTGTTTGAGAAATTGCAGAATGATCTTATATCACAAATTAGGGTAAGTTATGGCTGTATGGGCTGTCACTACTCTGATCTGGATGTGTTAGTCTGCTTAATTATCAAGGGTATTCCAGATATGAAAAGGCATTCAAATGTCAGGGAAACAAACTGTCTTGTGCCAGAGTGGGCCAGTGGGGCCCTTGTGAAAGAGTATTCAAAAAAATAAATTTTTAGGCTCTGTCTATAACTACGATTGACCCTGTTTACAATGATGCCATTTTGTTCCCAACAATTTTGATGTTAAACTGAATGTTATAATAAATACATACTTTGAACAGTTTAGCCTTTCTGTGCATGCATATCAAAATGACATTATAAAGAACTTTCCTGTTATAAAGAATGCATTTGTAGAAAGGGTTGACTGTGTATCTTTTTAATGTCTCATTATACCTCAACTTACTTTCTCCTTGATGGGAAAAAAATAAGGTCATATATGAACTGTTGATTATACATGTATTGATGTTCAGTAACAATTTACCAGCAGTTAAAGGTAGCTGTACATAGTAGCCAAGATGAAGCTCTTTGTAAACTCATTAATGTGTAATCATAAGTTTGGGTCAGGCCACAAGAGTAGTAACTGTTGCCCTACTGTTTATTATGAGAAAAAAGAAGGGACAGACCAGCCTGAGCAGGCATGCAGCTTGGTTAGATTTTCTTTAAAGCAGTGGGCAAACTTTCTTGTGGTGAAGCTCATTTAAGGTATATGGGTACACCTGCATGCATTTCAGCTACACGAGAAAAAACTTTTGTGACTTCCTGTTTGCTTTCCTGGACAAGGAAAACCTTCTAAATAGGGGTCTACTGATAAAAAAAAATTTGCTCCTAGAGGAGCAAATTTTTTCATTTGAGAGTTGACTCCCATGGAGAAGGTGAGCAAAAATGAACATGACAAGAGTTGCTTTCCCTGAAAGTATATGTAATCATATTAAACTTGTTTTCTTTCCTTCCAGACATGTCAGACAAACAACTCACATTTTTCAAAACTGGGAGATGTAATTAGCGCTAACAAGTAAGTTTTCTATTGTAACATAGTATCTATCAAAGTTTGAATTTATTTTGCTCCCACTTTAACAAGAAGGTACAAACATATCTGTCAGGCATTCCAGCCTTTTGTCTATTCACTGTTCCAAAAACCATACCTACTTTAAGGTGGTGATTATCACTGATTTGGGGCCAAGTTAAAAATCTGCATAAAATGCTGAAAATACAACAGATCTTCCCAAAACTTAGCAGATGCCTTCTTTATGTTGTTTCTCACAATTCAGAATCCCAAAATGCAGGACATGTTGATGTTAAAAAGGATTTATATAAGAAAAGATCAAAGGGTAATTTTGTGGGAATAAATCTAAAAAATGACCATCATTATTGAAAATGTAACCAGGTCTGACATAAATTAATGTATTATGAAGAGCGTCCTAGCAATTATTTTTTTCCATTTTGTTTGCATGTTATCAGGCTGCGCAGATAAATAAAGATGTGGCATGTGTCCAAATATTTGTCTTAAAATACAAAGTAGAGTCTGTTTTCAAGGTTGAATAGTTTCAATAATACACCTGTCTTGGTCATTGTAATGTAATATTTATACTGTGAGTATGATATAGGTATAACTGACCTACCTGTATTGATAAATGCAACCACTATACATGCACTTATATACAGTCGAACTGTGAACAAAGGCCAGCCATGGGAAAAAACAAAATTGGCCGTTGTTTACAGGTGGTCATTGTTCAAAGTTCAACTATTTCACCATTTTGATTGACTGACAGATAAATGTAAACTCCTTCCGAGATTTTTTTTCGCGCGCTTTTGTTTGCAGGCAAGGGTTAATATTTTCCCGCGTTTTTTGCATGTGCGCGAAATCAATATTCAAAGTGCATATATACCATTAAAATACTCCAGAAAATAAATTTCCGTAATATTAATGTTGCTATAGGTTTAAATTCTGTTATAATTTGTTTTCATAATACACACACATATCGGTAAAAAAGACTTTTGCTTTCACGGTTGACACACACCACCTTTCGGTGATACGTTCGATTGACTGATTAAATCAGTTACAGATGATTAATTATCTATTGACTGAGCATACTGTATAAGATACGATTAGCCGAATAAAACTGACCTTAATTACCTTACAGTAATTAACACTTATAGAATCAAATGCATTATGCGCTATTGAATTGCGTAGAATACACTTTGTTACATAAATTATACTGCACCCGAAAATCAATAACCAGTCTAGTGCTGTAAATAGATTAGGCAATACACAAACACGTGTGTTTGAAAGTGAAACTGTGTTTTGACACAATGAATGGCCGTTATTCGGAGAAATTAGCGCGTCTCGGGATTGATTCGGCTGACCGTTGACCGTAGTTAGCAGTGGACCGCTATTCCCAGGTAATTTAACCAAGAAATTCGACGGGAGGAATCTGAACCGACCGTTGTTTACAGGAGACCGTTATTCGGAGGTGACCGTAAGCACAGGTTCGACTGTACATGGTCAGACATTTGAGAAAAAAGCTACTGTTTTTATCTGGGCTACCTTACAATTTGAGAAAGAGTTGGAACAAATAATTGCTAGGATGCTCTTTTTACTACATCAAAGTATCTTCAGAGCTACGTACATTTTCAACAACGGATTTTATTTTTCAGATTTCTGCGCAGAAAATTACCCTTTGATCTTTTCATATAAAAACACTTTTTTAAACAGCATGTCCCTGTATGTGTGTTCTAAACTGTAAATAACAACAAAAATAAGAAGTCTGCTAACTTTCAGGGAGATAAAATAATATTTTATGGTTTTATTGAGATTTTTGTATTTACCACAACTCACCACCATAAACAGATATGCATCCCTCCATTTACTGTAAGCTAAAATCACAGACTTATTGTGGGACATTGAACATGTTACATTTTGTTTGCGGGACAATGTCTTATGCTAAGTTGTTGCTGCATTGGCCAATTATGTACTATCAGGTGACTTTTGAATGACATTCTGGGTGTGGCTCAGAACTGTCAGTTATCATTTACATCAACCTAGTTCTAAGTAGCAGTAAGGCTTTCAGTTATGAAACTTCACATACCCTGCCTCCCACAGATGGACCCAACTGTAATGTCACCTGTGGTCTAATTATGTGCATTAGCTGTAGAATTATTATACCCCCAGTATACGAAGTATATATTATACCCCCGGTATACAAAGTATATAGGGGGTATATAGTTTTTGGTTTTTCCGTTTATATGTTTGTGTGTGTGTGTGTTTGTTAACATTTCTTTTCTGTCACAGATTTCTCAGGGACCACTACAGCTAGGATTTTGAAATTTGATACAAACGTTGGGTATGACTAGTTGTACTGTGTAAGAGAGAATCAGCCTCCTGCTGCGTATCATTCCCTTTATTTGTCCATTTTTTCTTTCTCTCCAATTAATTTTCTGTCAAAGATATCTCAAAAACTTCTACAGAAAGGATATCTGAAATTTGGTAGAAACGTTGGGTATGACTAGTTGTACCGTGTAAGAGAGAATCAGCCTGATCCAGCTTCTCATTCCCTTTCTTTGTCCAGTTTTTCTTTCTCTCCAATTTCTCTCCAATTAAATTTTTGTCAAAGAATTCTCAGGAACCACTACAGCTAGAATTTTGAAATTTGGTACAAATGTTGAGTATGACTTGTTGTACTGTGTAAAAAAGAATCAGCCTCCTGCTGCTTATCATTCCTTTTATTTGTCCATTTTTTCTTTCTCTCCAATTAATTTTCTGTAAACGATATCTCAAAAACTTCTACAGGAAGGGTATCTGAAATTTGGTAGAAACGTTGGGTATGACTAGTTGTACCCTGTTAGAGAGAATCAGCCTCCTCCAGCTTATCATTCCCTTTGTTTGTCCAGTTTTTCTTTCTCTCCAATTTATCTCCAATTAAATTTTTGTCAAAGATTTCTCAGGAACCACTACAGCTAGAATTTTGAAATTTGGTACAAACGTTAAGTATGACTAGTTGCACAGTGTAAGAGAGAATCTGCCTTCTGCTGCTTATCATTCCCTTTGTTCATTTTTCTTTCTCTCCAATTAAATTTCTGTCAGAGGTTTCTCAGGAATTACTACAGTAAGGGTATTTGAAATTTAGTACAAACCTTGGTAATGACTAGTTGTAGTATGTATGAAAACATCAGCCTCTTCCTGCTTATCATTCTCTTTGTTTGTCCATTTTTTCTGTCTATCCAATAAATAAACCTTTTTTTCTGTCGAAGATTTCTCACGAACCACTACAGCTAGGATTTTGAAATTTTGTACAAATGTTTGGTATAACTAGTTGTATAGTGTAAAAGAACTTCAACGTCCTTCTGCTTATTGTTCCCTTTGTTTGTCCATTTTTTCTTTCTCTCCAATTTTATTTTGTCAAAGACTTCTCAGGAACCACTTTACCTAGGTTTTTATACGCCTGTTTTGAAAAAAACGGACATATTATGTCGTGGCGTTGTCTGTCCGTCCGTCTGTCTGTCCGTCCGTCTCTCCGTCCGTAAACATTCTTGTGCGCGCCATAACTCAGTAATCATTTGGGATATCTTCATGAAATTTGGTAGGCATATCTATTAGGTTGGGGGAACCTGTCGCGTACAAGAATGGTTGCTCCTCCTTCCTTAGTTTCCAAGTTATGCCCCTTTGATTAATTTTTTCCCTGCAAGTCTTGTGCGCGCCATAACTAGATAACCGTTCGGGATATCTTCATGAAACTTCATAGCAATGTGTATGAAGTCCCAACGGTGTGTCGCGTTCAAAAATGGCTGCTCTACCTTCCTTCGTTTTAGAGTTAATCCCTTTCATAATTTTTGTGTATATTTATCTTGTACAATACATTGTCAGGGGAGAATAGTAGAGCAAAAGATGGTACATCTAGTATATTTAGGTTACCTCCCTTGTCCACTTTGACAAGCAACTAATACAACAGTATTTGATGTGTTTTAAATTTTTAAATAATGTTGCAGTCATTATACCCCCGCTTTGAAAAAGTGGGGGTTATACAGGTTCACATCTGTCTGTCCGTCCTTCCGTCTGTCTGTCCGTCTGTCCTTCCGTCCCCTTTTAATCAAATTTTTCATCAAAGATTTCTTCACAACCATACAAGCTAGACTGGTCATATTTGGCATGCAGGTTGATGACCACATGTTGTACTGTGGGATTGAGAACCAGCCTTCTCCTGCTTATTCTTCCCTGTATTTGTCCAATTTTCTTTCTTTCCATACTTTGAATAATGAAATTTTACGTCAAAGATTTCTCTACAACCATGCAAGCTAGAGTAGTCATATTTGGTATGCAGGTTGATGACGACATGTTGTATCATGGGATGGAGAACCAGTCTTCTCCTGCTTATTCTTCCCTGTATTTGTCCAATATTCTTTCTTTCCATACTTTGAATAATGAATTTTTTCGTCAAAGATTTCTCCACAACCTTGCAAGCTAGAGTAGTCATATTTGGTATGCAGGTTAATGATTACTTACTGTATCGTGGGATTGAGAACCAGCGTTCTCCTCTTTTTCTTCCCTGTATTTGTCCGATTTTCTTTCTCTCTCTACTTTGAATGATGTAATTTTTTGTAACAGATTTCACAGCAACCATTCATATTTGGTATACATGGTAACAATGATTTCTGTCTCTCTCTATGCTGTTTGTTACGAAAATAACACCATTTGATTTAAGCAGTTAAGCGGGGGTATAGTCAGATTCGCCAACAGTTCTACTTAATTATAGAGTGGTTGCCTCTCTTTGTCTGCCTGTCTATCCTTTTGTAAACAATTTTGTTCATTCTGTAACTCCTTTAGGACATTGAAACGGGCGTATTATGCGCCGCTTGCGAAGCCCTTGTTGAAATTTGTTACAAATGTTGGGTATGACTAGTTGTATCATATAAGAGACCATCAGCCTCCATCTGCTTATCATTTCTTCTTTTTTTCTTTCTCTCCAATTTAATTTCTGTTGAAGATTTCTCAGGAACCATTACAGCTAGGATTTTGAAATTTGGTGCAAATATTGGGTGTGACTAGTTGTATTGTGTAAGAGTATCAGCCTCCATATATATATATCATTCCCTCTTTCGTTCATTTTTTCTTTCTTTCCAATTTAGTTTTTGTCACAGATGTCTCAGGAATCACTATAGCTAGGATTTTGATATTTAGGCCAAACATTGGGTATGACTAGTTGTATCAAGTAAGAGAGTATCTGAGCCTCCTTCTGCTTATCATTCATTATCATTTGTTTTAAAGTTTTGTATTAAGTGTGGCAGTGTTTCTGTTAGGCGGTGTTATCGGCCGGGGGTATACGTGAGCCCCTGCTCACATGCTCTAGTTATCATTTCTTATTAATAGTAACACTCTCAATCAACAAATCAGGCATATTTGCCCTCCCTGAGATGGACTCTGACGTTACAGCCATTATATGGCCATAATAGTCCACCAGTCTTTTATGTCAAAGCAAAAATTGTGCTCATATATTCTTTAGGTATGTATCGTCCACTTAGCGCAAAAAGTGTGTAAGTGCATTTTTGGCGAAAATAGCTTTTTTGCATAAATGGATGCATTACATCAAGATTCACGTTCCAAAGAAATATTAGAGCTGAATTCATTATAAATTTAGTGATATTTGATCAGTTGCAAAACCTTGTATCTTCACTCCAATATTTTTTAGTGCAAAAACCTTGTAAGTGCACTTACAACATTTTTGCACCAATTCTCCTGGTATTTTATTAGCGTAAAAACCTTGTAAGTGCACTTACAAGGTTTTTGCGCTAACATTCCTGCAGCATTCTGTTAGTGATGTAACAATAATTATCAAATTATCTTCTTTAATAGGTTATTTTGCAGTATTTATGGTTTCTAAAGTATAGAATACAAAGGAATAAACCTGAATATAAGGTTAATTAAGCACAGTTACCCAGTATGTTTTTCAAACGAATTCAGTGCCAAAACCTTTTAAGTGCACTTATTGCACTCAGCTTTTCCCATGCGAAGTCCTATAATATTTATTACATAAGAACACCAAAAATTTTTTGTCTGACTATATAGGCTAGGGCAACCCTACTCATGAAATTAATGAATTATACATAAAGCGTCATGTTAAATAGCATTGTATGTCTTAAAAATTCTGGAAAAATCCCTTGAAGTGTTAAATCTAACATCTTGACATATTATTCTAACCTTCTGATAATTGCCAATGTCAAAACAGAGACTGCTTTTTTCCATACATATTATGGTATTATTTTATTTATGTTTTTTTTTTTTTTTTGTTGTTGTTGTTTTTCTAACAAAAAATATACTAGCCAAATGTTCTAACCGGCCACTTACATTTTATCAATTTTCTTCAGAACCCCAAACAATCTTACAGTTCTATTTACATCCCCAAATAGGCAGATATGTCAGTCAACTCAGCCATCAAAAGGTTTGACAAAATTCTTAACATGACATCCAGGATGTGCTGACGAACAGAAGTATTTTTAAAATTCACAAAATTAAGCATTTCGTTACAATTTGTGAAGAATCACTTTTTGAAATATCCAATTTACGTTAGCAAAACCACTTCATTACTACAGCAAATGACTGAATAAACAGATTTATTCAGAAATGACCACTCTTCCTGCATGACAGTGGCCGCTTTAGGTCAAAATGTTAAAACTTACCCCACCACTCAATGCTAATTCTTGTTAATTTTGAAAATGGGGGTACCCGTATTCATCTGTGACTCCTGGATACAGTGCACTGAATAATGCTTAACGTTTTAGTGGTATGGTTTACCGACATATTCGCCTATCTGTGGCTGTAAACTGAATTGTGAGATTGCAAATAGCACTGAGGAAAACTGATAAAAACTAAGTGGTCGGTTAGAAATTTTGACTAGTATACTTCCAAAGAAAACACAGGCTGCCAAACCTTATTCCCATGTCCAGATATAATGAACAAGAACACCATGGAAGACAATATGACAACTGGCACTCTGTTGTTCTCTGATACTGTTGTCTTCTAATACTGATTGATGAAACAGAGCTAAATACAGGGGGTAGATGCAAATTCCATTCTGTTCAGCAGAGCAAGAAATACAGGTCAAGGTCATGCTGGTGACGCAACGAAGAAGGTCTTTTAGTCTCTGAGAAATGGAGCTAAACATAGTGGGTAGTCATAAACTGCTTGCTGTCAGATGAAATGTGCACTTCTAAGGAATAAAGTTTACTTCAGGTTTTTGCTGCCATTCTGGAAAGTCAATTGCCCAGTGTTCTAATGAGGCTGGATACAGTATCTTAAATGTTCTCTAATTCTCCTGGCCCAGAACAAAATTTCTTTGTAGCTGGGCAAACTTTGTGCTGCTTGTTGTGTTGGGTGTTTATAGCAGTGTTTTGATTCATTTGATTCTGCTACACAACTCAGTAGGGTGGGCTTATGGTGGGCTTAGTATATGGTATGAGCAGTGACTTCCCAGATCAGATTCAAGATGAGGAATTCACACCAGTCACACTGTGTTTAATGCCTATTGCTTAGTTTTAGGTGGTCTTGTTTAATAATGCTAAATTCTTGTATTGTTAGATTATACAACCAAATACAATTTTTGTGTGCATTTCAAATATGCCATGGAAACTTCATGGAAAAGTTTGGTATTCTTGCTATCTGACTATCATTTTCATGAGGAAGGTGTTAGTTCCCAAAGATTTAGCAGCTAAAATGAATGTTCTAATATTAATAGACTAAATTTAAGGAAATAGTTCTAAGGAATTTTGCTCTTATACTCGTTTTAAGGGGAATTATCATTGGGACAAAAAGATTTATTTTATGACATCAGATACATTATTTTTTTTGAAATTCAGGAAAACTAAAATATTAGCGAGTTCCAGCTGAATTGTACTATCTGCAGTAGGTCTGTTATGCTTGGAGAGAAAAGTAACTAGGGCTACTGAGCTGGGTCTGATATTTAGTCCTGGACAGTGCCACTGCTTTATAAAACCAAAATAGCATAAAATCTGGCTGCAAAATTTAACGCTGATGAATGAATAGGTAGGCAGACAGACAGAAAACCTGTATCAATCCAAGCACAGGACTTATTCATTGTCAGAATACAAGTATATGTAATGCAAGTTTCAAAGTAAGTGACCTTGACTTTAGGATAGCAGCAGCATCCAGATGATGTAATACTACTCATTTTAGAAGTAAACCATCAGTCACAATACTGAAAGGAAGGCTTCTTTCAAGGATTTTGGAAAACATATGATAGAGAAAGAATGTGTTGAATATACATGTATTGCGAAACTTTAATGCAAACTGCTGTTGGTCATTGCCCCTATAATTTGTAGCTTAATTATTATAATCATTATTGTTTTTTGTTTTGTTTTGTTTTTCTTAATTTATCAAATTAATTTAGAGGGCTTTAACTGCTCTTGGTTCTAGCCTTGCTTCACTCATATATTTAGAAGACTACAGTCATGCACAACTAACTACAGTCAGTTTTCAGAAGGTCAATAGGTTCCATCTTACCCTTATAAGACTGGCTCAGTAGTTCTGTTCTGTTCTGTTCAATTCTCGTATCGACGTTACCCAAGTGGCTCAACGGTACGTAACCATAGTTGCACACACCTGGCGCCGGGTGTCCGTCCAACAGGCTCAGTAGTTAAGCCGTCATAAAGCCCAACTCAAAAGCAAAACAAGAGATGTGGAAATTTCACAAAAATCAGGTTTTACAACATTTCCATGGTTTGAGCAATTTGATAGTGACCTAACTTCATGTGACAAAATTTCTACATATCATCTGACACACCTACTTTTCCAGGTCTATATTCCTGCCAAATATTATCAAAGTATCTCCAAGTGTAACATGGAATAATAGGGTGCAAACGAAAAGGTACTCAGGAGATAACTGGTAAATTAAGAAATTAAGTTGATATTCTTGCACCCAAGCTGCCTACTAATCCTGAGTCTTTATCCTTAAACCAAGAATTGTCCAAATACATCTCAGAGAGAATTGGGGTTATGGCACCAACAAAAAATGTCAAGGGAGAAAACTGGGAAATGGAGAAAGCAAGAATTGTCGTTTTACAAGCAGCACACCCAATTGTACAGCTCTACATTATTTTATTTCCATATCATTTATGGTACTTGCATTATGAGGTGCACAATACAAGTGATTAGTGGATTGAACTAAACTGAAGACACTGAGTTGTCATTCTTCCATGGGCCACTCTGTTTTCAGATGTCTTATAATCCTAGCAAATGAAAAACATATTTCAGATTAATTCTAAGTTACAGTCCAGACTCAAGGTGCATAAAAATACCAATCAGGGGAGATAACTGGCAAATAAAAAGTGTTAGTATTTGATCTTACATGTAACACTTGGTCTTGACCTATATCCTACAATTCTACCAAGAATGATTAAAATATTTTGAATGGTTACTGACTTACAGGCTAGAAACAAACAAAACATGAAGATCAGGGGAGATAATTGAAAAAATTAAAACAAAGTCAGAGTTGTTGTTCTTGCACACAACACTGTCTTAACCTATAATTCAGCCATGTATCAGCAGTTACTGAGTTGGACCAGAAATGAACAATAAATACAGATCAGGGGAGATAACTAAAAAATGAAATAAGACTTTCCATTCTTGCATGCAGCACTCCATTGTGCTCTGTTATAAGCCTACCAAGTATCATTGAAATATCTCTGACAGTTATAAAGCAACAGACCAAAAATGAGCAAAATATAGCTCAGGAGGGACAGCTGGAAGAAATAAAGACAGTTAGAGTTATTATTTTTCCACCCGACACTCCACATTGACCTGTTTCATGATTCTATCAAGTATTGTTAAAATTTTTAAATAGTTTTAGAGTTAACTCCAGAAATCAAAAGATAATGCCTGCCCTTGACATTGATCATTTAAAGCAGAGGTTTTGGTCGGAAAACCTGATTATAAAAACGTTTCGGTGGAAAAGACATTTTTTTTGTGTTTAAAGATGATTTTTCTTACACTGAAAGTTAAAATAGTAGTAACTTGCTTCAGTTACTGACTTTTTGCACTGAAGTTATTACAAAATGTTCAGTGCAAAATTAGTGTAAGTGCACTTACAAGGTTTTTGCACTGACTTTTAACAAAATAATTCTGTGCAAAATTAGTGTAAGTGCACTTACAAGGTTTTTGCACTTACTTTTTCAGCGCTAAAACCTTGTAACTTTTTGAAAAGCTCTTAAAAGTAACTATTATCCACATTTTGGTTTCAGATAGCTTTCTGTGTGCCTAGAAGGTTTTGAAATAAAGAATTTTAGCTGGTTGTTTAAGGAAATAAATATGTTAAGCCATCATGAATCAGTTTTTTGCCTCTCCTGAAAAGTTGACTTTTCGCAGATACACAGTTTTTGCGCTAAGTGGACGATGTATGAAACAGAGAGTAAAATTATTCAAGAATGAATCACAGGTTTGAGAAAATCACACTTTTCCATCGTAAGAATTTCAGGTAGCATCGCACTTATGATTTAAGAGTGTACAGTGTATGCCATGATCCTCTCAAATTATAAGTGAGATGCTGCCATAGATCCGTTACCAAAGCAACTATGGAATTACCAACTTTGCTTAATACTAGGCAGAATGATGTCTCGATGACATCACTTTGACATCAGTGTGAAACCTTAGTTGCTATGGTAACAGCTTTATGACATCATTGGTATCAGAGCATGGCATACAATGTATGCCATGCTCCCCCAGTTTTTCAATGACATTACTTACTAAAACTCTTAAAACAGAAACTTCGGATATTTAAGCAAATAATTATTCTCAAGTTAGTTAATTCTGTGTTATGAGTCAAATATCATTATCATATGATGTTCCATCTGAGAGTGTAACAAAGCCATGCATTAAAAAGGATAATCAACTAGTGGATTAAATATGCAAATTACATTTTAAGGTTATGGGTTGATGTCCATAAGAAAGGCGCTTTTTCTAATGGTGAAATCGTTATGTTTTAATGCAAACTTTGCTAATAAAATGCAATTTTAGTGTCACATGATAAAAAAGATCTTGCATTCATGCTCCTGTATTATCGAAATTGTTAAACTTGTTGGGGAAAACCGATAAGATGCTCGGCATAGCCTTGCATCTTATCTTTTTTCCCCAACTTGTTTAATAAATTCAATAATACAAGAGCACTCATGTAAGGTCCTCTATATATTTGCCTTACTATTTGCAGAAGCTTGAATACTAAAATTTTCAGATGGAAATGAAATTGCACAGTCACCCGGCATGTATAGCCTTGTCATAACTCCTCTCATAGTTTTCTGTCTTGGTATATTTCAGATTTCAAAAGATGGAAGCAGGTTTACAAAAAGATTTACAAGCTTTAAAGAATGGTTTACGACATAATGATCCTGTACCAAAATTTCATTATGAAAACAAAACTTTTTCATTAGTGCAGTAAGTATAGTTGAGGAAAACTTTTCCAACTATGTTTAAAAGTGTTGTTTCCATATTTCAAAACAGACTGTCCATGCATTAGTACATTTACAACCAAAATCATGTAATCTCATAATATATAGACAGGATCATTAGTTACATATACCTGAATATACTTAAAATTTTAATGAGTTTATGGTGCCAGTACACTAGAGGTATCCTGAATAGTCTGTTTCTATCTCATTATTTAGACTCTACGGTTCCTTAAAATCTGTTTCTTGAAAACTCTAGTTTTGACACTAGTCAAACTGTTTGGATGTGGGAGTTACCACCTGTGTCTGAACCTATAATATCTTCTAAAAGATTGGAAAATTGGAAAAAAATAGAAAAGAAATACATTAACAATTGGTAACAAAGAGAACTTGTCAAATAGGGTGGATAAGTGTAAATATCTCTGTATTAAAGAAACCATTTATTATAAATTTTCAGATGTAACACAGATTTAGGTGATAATGATATTGAATTAAACATGGTCAGAGGGGTCCAGTATAATCCTCCTTCAGGTAGGCTGTTTTCTTTCTTGGTACAGAGCTCTAGACTAATGTAAGATTTGGTGAAGGAAGAATTAGAGATGCACCATGGTCTAGTGGTTAGAGGTGCTCAGCTAGGGTGCAGAAGGTCACTAGTTCACATTTCCAAGGGGCCATCCAGCGACTGAACCACTGTCAACCCATGAGTAAATGGGTACCTTTTTCGAATCAGGAAAGTGTAAAGGCAGTGAAAGGAGAGGGACTGACTCTGTCTTTCATATGCAGTGCCCAAGATATGATGGGCTAGTAACATCCTCTGCCCCTATGGCCACAAGGCTATGGGAAACCTTTACCTTTTTACTGGTAGTTACTGTTACATTGGCAAAAAACATACTGTTATACTCTTCTAAACTGCTTAGATGAGACAGTTCAGATGAGCAGTCAAATCTTGTTTTCAAGGGGAAGGAAGCAAACCTATCATGCTCAGAGCTATGTTGCTATAAATTTTATGATAAGATTGTTGATGAGTAAATATTAAGTGAGTTTTGGAAACCAGTGAAATTACTGGCTATTCACGTCTTTGAAATTGGACTGTTCTATTAGCAGATTGTGAGCTGCAATTGAAAATAAATTTAATGAAAATAACTCTTTTGAGAAAGATGTCTTACTGTATGATAGCATTTTAGTGCATGATAATGACAGTTCAGAAATTTTATGATACAAGTATTGATAATGGCTGATACGATCTGCCATTTTTGTCTTGCCTAGCAGAAGCCAGGTATAGCTATCGTTTTAAGTTTCCAGGTTTTACAGCGTCATCGGCATAAACTTTTGTCAAGTTTTCTGGTTAAGCTCTGTTTTTGTGAGAATGTGCAGTCAGGTGAGACACAGCATTCTCCCACCTTTGCCTATATAAGATAGGCTCTCAGCTCATATAAGAAATTTCTATCTTATACCTGGCAACATCTTTCTTATATTAGCAACCAGACTTTTTCATTTTTTGACTAATATTTTAATTTTAAATGAACAAAATGGACACGCAAGCATGTCAGATGACATTTGATAGCAGATCATGGGTTTGTGACGTCACTCAATTTTAATGACGTCACTAAAACCGGTTAAAAATGTCGCCAGCAAACTTGACGCGTGTGACGTGAGAGGCTAAGTTGCATTTTGTTTTCGCCCTCTGGAAGATAAAATAGTCCACATATCGTGTTTTCCATCTAATTTTGAGGTGCAAACTGTGTTTACACCCATTTTAGGGCCAGATAAACACACTGGGCTGGTCAAAATTTACTTCAGATCATTGGTTAAAACGTTAGAATTTTCCTGTTCTGAAGTCTAATCCGACTTTAGGTTTAAAATCCGCTAACAGTGGGAGAAAAATAATCCATCATGAGCCAGTCCATGTAGGATAGGTAAATCTCACCCTCGGGGTCGGAATTTCAACCAGGGACTCTGCAAGCCTCGTCCCTGGTTGAAATTCCGACCCCTCGGGTGAGATTTCCCTATCCTACATGGACACTCATGATGGATTGTTATATTCTACAGAATTCTTTTTCACAATGCTGTTTTTTTTCATGATCCATGAATTGTTGATGCAAACAGTGAAAGCACTGATCAGACTGCACAAATGTGCAGTCTGATAAGTACCTTCACTGTTTCAACAAGCCTTATTTAATACTTGGCTAATTGCACAGCTCTTAGGGCATGTATGAATCCCTATAATTTATTGCTATAAATTAACTTTTCAGGTTATGCAGAAAAGGACTTAGACACATATATAAAATTTGAATTTCCTTTCCCAACAGTAAGTGGGTTTTTATTTTAATAGTACTGAAAGTTCCAAAAATGAAAATAGCTGAATTTGCAAACATCAGCTTATTAACTAATAGTGGTTGTATAGGTGGGCAATGTATTCAACACTTATTATGAATAAGGTCTATTGCTAGGTATGTATGACTATAACAGAGATTCTATGATAGGCATACAAACATGTACCTGTTTACACACACACATAAAAAAGAATGGCGAGCCCCTATGGTTTATACACATGCAGCATGAATAGTGTTGTCCATGATCAGATAACAGTGTGTAATTTCTTTGGAATTTACAGATATCCCTTGCCTCAATGGGAAGATCATGATCAATTTGGTTTCATGAGAAGGCAGCTCTTGAGCATAGGTTTTAGCTGAACCATGTAGAATTTTTTTCTTATAATTTTTTCCTTGAGTTGCCAATATCAGGGCCCAGTTGTTCAAAATTATTGATATTGTTAGTTAACGAGACAGTACATTTTCACATGTACACAAAAACCCTTTTCATTTTTCATTGAAAAGAAAAATGTGTGAAGCTTTTGCACTGCAAAACTCCTCACAGTTTCCACTGAAAGACACTTGATTTTGTAAATACTAGAAGGTTTAACAAATTCTTGACTCATTACCTGTTTTGTTTAAGGTAACGATGCTTTGAACAACTAGGCCCTTGTTTTGAATGTTTTCTTTTGTAGGAAGACCCACAGGCTGGTCAGTCAGAAACAGTCAAAGGTTCATTTAACCCAGGTAAGATAATGGACATTTTGTTTTCATTATGTTTGCTTGATCCATTACAAAGGAACATTGACATATGACAAGATTTCTCATGATCCATTGTTGATGCAGATATGGAAGACTCTGATCAGACTGCACTGGTATGCAAGACAACTTAAGTCTTTATTGTTTGTTGATACTATAAGGTGTACTAGCCTGTAGCACAGGAAACTGACGCTGTATCAATAAAAAACATTCAAAGACCATAACAACCAATTATTATATATAAGAGAAGGATTTCAAGCCGGGTGTGGGTGGGGAGACGTGTGTTTGTGTTCTTATACTTTTTTATGGCTGATAACGGAAAATCCTTACCAACACTGTACAAGGTCTTCAGAAGAACTCTTATATCTTCGTATTGGTACGGGTGCTTTTTGAGAAAACGCGGTTTGCTGTTTGCACCGAGTCATTTTGCTGCCTTTGTGTCGCTTCCGTGTTTGTTTTGGAGAACCATCGTGTCAACTAGTGCATGACGTAAGCGTTGTCGGAGCAGTTTCGAGTTGCCAACTCGTGTTGCTCGGGTCGAAATTTGACGCATGCATATAAAGGTACTAAAGGTACTCGAGTACACAGGCACTTGACTAAAAATTTGTTAAATTTCTAAATATTGTCAAATGTCAATCTATTTTCTGCCACTTTGTAAAATATGTGCACATGCCTATTGCGGTTACTCGTGCTGTTCAGTCAGTAACTGTAGTTACTCGAGTTACTCGGGTTGACAAACCGAAATTGCTCCAAGTTGGATTTGATGACGTCATATAATGGTTCTCCAAAACAACACCGAAGTGAAATAAACGTCATGGAAAAAGACTTGATACAAGAAACTGGCATGTTTCGAGTGAAAAGAACCGTACCGATACGAGAATTGAAAGTTTTTCTACACGTCGCATGCAAGGTTGGTATCTGTAGCACCACACAAAATGCCTGTGAGCGCACCAGCAGGTCTCCCCAACCACTTTCGGCATTGAATTCCTTCTTCTTCTTTTATATAGTAATGTATATTAAGCCTCAGAAGATTTTGTATTGGTTCCATAGATGCAACGTCAGTGTCCTGTGCATGTAGCATGGTCAAAACAACCAACTTTGCAGCATAGAGTTTCATATTTAATCAGTTTGTAATCATATTATATTATGTTCGGGTCAAAAGCTTGCAGATTTTGTTCATCCTGAGTATACTTAAAGGCATCATCTTCCTTGAAGATGGCAACAAAACATGCCGAAAATTTAAAGTAACCCATTCTTTGGCACAGAATGTGGATAGGGAGTTTAGGCATGCTGCCTGCATAGATTTTGCAGAGTCAGGGTAAAAATATTTAGTACCTGTGGGATAATGTATCATCATTGAATAATTTTGGTAGGGTATTAATAATCTGTGGTTAGAAACCAAGTCCTCCAAGGAGGAAAATTGGAGAAAAAAAGAATGTTTTAATACGTGATATATATAAAGTAACACCTCATGAGAATTGCCTGACTGAGACAGTTCTAATGCGGGTTCACAACATATGTTTTTATGAAGTCTGAACAAAAATTATCTTACAATTGTCTAAAAACCCACCCTTATATGGACCTCTGAGAAAATTAAAAGTTTATTTTTGCTTTTATTCACCAATAGAATATCAAGAAACAGTGAAGTTAACCATGAACAGAAAGTCTCGAGCATTTAGCAGAGTTGTGGAGAGAAAAACTGTAAAATTTGAAGTATATTATAAAAGGTAAGAAATTCTTAATGAGCCACATCATATGATTTCCAACAATGTGGCATTGGTGACAAGCAAAGGCTATGATCAGACTGCACATAAGTGCAGTCTTATCAGTGTCTTTGCTTGTCACATCAGCCATCAATGGAAGTGACCAAAGCCATAGAGCTAGTAATGAGGCCTCTGATTACCCCTATATAAATGAGACAGATGATCTGCACATCACACGACAAAACTGCCACATTGTTGAAAGTCACATGATGTGGCTCATTTCCTTTCATCAGCAATGCAAAAGATGTCTGACTTGCAGCTCTCTTATTTTTTTGTTACAGTCATAATCTAACAAGGTATTGCCATTTAACAATGAATCCAATGTAGAAATGTGATTTTCGTATAACAATGAGCCGTGACACGACAAAACCAACAAAGTGGCCTGTGCAGCTAGCCAAGACTCAGCTCAGCCTTGGCATCTGCCCAGTCTGATCATGAGTCTTTACTATCAGCATGGAGGTAGCTTTGACCCTCAGCTACCCTTTTGGCACATAGCGAAGACTCTGATCAGACTGGGCTGATGCCCAGGCTGATCTGAGTCTTCATGTGGCACACATGCCACTTAGTTTGTCGTGTTGTGGCTCCAATGAACTTCTTTGTTGTATGTTAAGAGGAAATTCAAAAAAGTTATGACAGACATATTTCAGTTTGTGCACCACAATTAAAGTTTGAATATTATATTAAATTGACATTAAATAGATTGGAATTCAAACTGCTGTAGTTATGCCATTTGCCTTTCTCCAGTGTACAAGTTATATGATGATGTCATCTCTTTTGTTTTCAGAGGTTTCTTAAAAAGTGATAAACTATTAGGAACAGTGAATGTGAAGTTAGTGCCATTAGAATCACAGTGTACACAGCATGATAGTTATGATGTAAGTTGTCTTGGAGATTCTTTGGTTTACACAGGCCCTTAATAATAGTTGTTTCCAGCTTATTTGCAGTTTTATGCATGCCTTTAAGGTACTGTAAAACACTTATATTTGGTGGTCACTTTATTTTGGAGATATTGGCGGAAAAGAAGAAAATTGCCAAATTAATATGCCGCCAATATAAACTCATAATACTGAAAGAAGAAAAAATATTATTGAGCATAAAATCCTATTTCCTCTATCATTATCAAAGCTAATACACATCACATATATTACCGCAAAAGAAGATGCTTCGCAAACAACAAGTGGGAGGAAACAGAATAGGAAAATGTTCTCACCATACTAAGTAGTATTTCAATTAGGTTAATTAAATCAGAAGGAATACAAAATCTGTTTACTTTAAACAGTTAACTACCCAAACTGTAACATGACTATAATAATAATTATTATTGTTTTAATCACCCTGGCAATATAGAGCTCAACTAAAGAGCCAAATAGGACGTCAGAAGAAATGTTTTGTTCTTGAGAATCACAAAACCCCCAAAATAAAAATCCGCCAAAAGGTCCATATTTAAAAACCGCCAAATTTTGCTGCCGCCAAATATAAGTGTTTTACAGTAGAGTTGCAGACTAAGAAATGTTTGCATTCCTGACAAGTTCTGCCATTTTAACCAGTGCTGGAAGCTTATATTTTATACCCATATCTGGCTCTAGGACTCGTTAAAAGTCAAAACAAAGATCTTGTGAGAGATCATACAATCTGCTTTATCAAGTGATACTACTTGTACAATGACTTGAAGAAGATGGCAAAATGTTGTCAGTTTACATTATGCCAGACATTATCATAAAGAACTGTATTTCAGTTATTGATAGCATGTATTTTTTTTTTCAAATATAAGCACTGTGATTGCCCTTAAAATGGAACAGTTTGGTTTTACAGTGGAGCAATGCCTCCAAAAGATGCATATACAATGGTAGATGGTGTAGACCCTGGTCAGACTGCTCTGGCTCTGCAATATTTGCTTAGCTCGATCTGTCCTATACTTTGATTTTTTATGATACACAGATTGTAAACGTTTTCTTGTTTAGTTGACAGATGGCCGTAAGTCAGTTGGAGGCAAATTAGAAGTAAAGATCAGAATCAGGGACCCATTTAAGAGTAAACAAGTTGAAGAGGTGAAGCAGAAATGGCTTGTGATAGACCAGTTTATCAAAACCATGGCAACCAGCTCAGTGAAAGTAAGTTACAAGAAATTGAGTGAGTGAGAGTGAACTATGGTTTAACGTTCCACCGACAGTTACAAGAGAAGCAATGTCAGAGATACAAGTAAGGTGAATGGATACACCTTCAGGAACTCTGCCATTTTTATTCTTCTTTTCACAAAAGGGTGAACTCTTAAAGGGAAGAATTTGCTCCTATAGGAACAAATTCTTTCTTTTAAAAGTTGACCCCTTTTGAGGGGGCCTGCTCTTACAGGGAAGGTAATACCAAGCCCTGAAAGTTACTTCCCTTCGAAACAGTGATGGAAAAACAGAAAGATTATCCACTTACCATAAGAACAGTTCAGAGGCAGTATTCTTATTTCTGATTGTAAACTTAAGTTTAAGAAATAAAGCATTCTAAGCAGTACTTTATCAGGGCATTGCAGAGGTGAAAAATCCTTCAAATTTTGAATTGTTCCGCAAAAAACTGCATGCTGCTTTCAGTTAAATGTTTACACAAGAAACTGTCAAATTTTTCACTCCTTGTGCAGCATGAGGCACTCATCATAGTGAGTGAATGAGTTAAGCTTTCTAGCTCTCATCGACTCTGTTTTAGGACTGTTTCATCAAAATCTCTAACAACATTCTGTTCTCAAGGTATGATAAAGAACTTGCATGATAAAGAACTTGCACTAAAATCTATTTCCACTTAATCATCCAAAACATTTGGAATCATCAGACTTCCAGCAGCTTCTTCAGTTGCTGTCTGTACTTTTAAGTTATCATCTAGAACATCACTTTTTGGCTTAAAATAAATTTTGAATGGTTAAATTCTCACCAGCATATGGGTCTTTTAACCAGGGAGAAACAACTTGAATATTTGTCAAGCAACTACAATATTTTCTTCATTTCAGGCAAATGAAACACAGAAAAAGTAAGTACTGATACTTTTAAAATACTTTAAACACAAAAGAGAATCTCACATTCCACAATTTACACTTAGATTTCTGGATGAAGACTATACTGAGGTACAGTCGAACTTCCATGGCTCCAACTCGCCGGGACCACCGAAAAAAGTTTGAACGATCGGTAGTTCGAGCCATTGAAAACCAACTTAATATGATCCAACTTTATGTAACTATGTTTTTCTATCGTAACTACGACAACTTCCTGTATTTTGATCGGTCACCCTTTGAACCTTTGCACTTTCAGGTAGATAAAACAAAACAACACAGAAACATATGTTTATAATTTTATTTACAATATAAAAAGATCAAGATAAGCATGGACATAGCAAACCTGATGACCAATACTTGTAGTCGGTAGGATCTACATTTAGTCCGGTCATTAAATGTGGAAATGTTTTACAAGGAAATAGGTGCGAGCCATCGGTGTTTTTACATAGAAAGTGGTTTCTAGGGACCAAACTTGGAGTTCGAGCGTTCGAGCCATCGTTGTTCGAGCCAAGTGTGGCATGTTTAGTTAAAATGAATAGGGATTTTGCCGGAACTGGAAACTCTGTTCGACCGAAACATGGTTTTTAGCCTTCCGAGTTCGAGCCAGTGAAGTTCGACTGTAGTTGTAAAACAAAAAAGTTCTGTTTTTGTGAAATTCAAGCATTGAGTTAAGTTTGATAATTACTTCTGAAATTTAAATTGCTTCATGGAAGGGCAATAGAGAAATCATGAAACAAATAGCATGATATAATATGATTGGTTTCTAATGAAATATTCATGTAGAAGAATCAGGGGCCGTATTCATAAAGCCACTTAAGTCGTTGCTATGCGGTTGCTAAGGCTAAATATCTATAAAGGAGATTCCCTACAACTATGAAATTTGCTCTGGAGGAACAGTCTTTGTAAGACTGTTCCTCCAGAGCAAATTTCATAGTTGTAGGGAATCTCCTTTAAAGAAATTCAGCCTTAGCAACAGCATAGCAACGACTTAAGTGGCTTTATGAATACGGTCCCTGCTGTATATTATTTTGACAACAAAAATCTTTTTATGCGTTTTTGCCAGGCTGCATAGTGCAGTCAGTAGGGCATCTGACTCAAGAGCCAGGGTTCTGCTGATTCAAGAAGGACAGTTGTCAGTTACTGGGGAAAGTATGTGCACTTAGTGCACTTAGTACTGGTTAACTGCTTAGGAGGTCTAAGTCTGTCCAGGAATAGTGTAGTTAGGTTAACTGACCGTCCCGACATGACCATAGCTGTGTATGGGGTATGTAAAGCAACAAAACAGCATATTGGGTCTTTCAGGCCTGTGTTACCCGTCTAACACTGCAAAATATATGAAATTGACCCTTCAGCCATTAACTATATTCTTGGCAAGTCAACCATTTAGGGAAGTGGTATTTGACAAAATCACAAAGATAATGGTACACAGTGTAGACCCAACCATCACTGTTGAAATGAGTTTTTGATGTGGTGTATAGTTGAGGCAATTGATGTGATGGCTTTTCACATAAATAAATAACTCCATTTTGAATTCAGGATATAGAGATAACACAACAAACATACTGTAAAACTTTTAAGTACAGACAGATCTAAGCAAACAGTGTATACCCAGATCAGTCTGTTCTAAAGGAGCATTCACAAATTCAGTCCTGCTCATATCCCTAGCAATCTGTACATTTCTTGTACTTTGTTATCACTACCAGGTGCTATAGTAAATGTCATGACTGGAATTGAAGAATCTAGGGATATGTGCTGGTCTGAATTATCATGTTTTCTTAAGGAATGAATTTCATTTTTCTGAGGTTTATCGAAGTGTAAACTACATTGGGTCATGTGCAAAGTGAATGAACCCCGAATAAACATCAGAAAAATTAAGTTTATTGCTTATATTTACATCCGTTTCAATCAAATCTTTCGTGAAAAATCTTCTATAAGCGCTAAAATTGAAGCAGTAAAACATGTACACGCAGTTTTTTTCTGCTGCCAGCAGCTGACCTCATGACGTTGCTGACGTCCAATCAGGTTGTAGAGAGCTATTGTTTATTTTGACGTCATTGACGTCGCGTCTCAATGTAATTATTGGAATGTAAACTACATTACGTTCCAATGGTTTACTATAGGGCTTTTCAGTAAATACACCAAGAATGTAAATATTAAAATGTAATGAGTCACTGGTCAGTAAGAGGTTTATAAATGGTCTATAAAGTATATCTTTATAATGTGCTAATACAGTGTGTCTTGCTGCAAGTTGTAACAGAAATCATCACTGCAAATTTAAGGTAAATGGGTACACTGCCATGCTTTTCTGCCATTCTTACCAAGGGGAACAACTTTTGCTTCTTCCTGTTTGCTTCCCTGGAGGACAAAGCCCTTCCAAAAGGGGGTCTACTCATGAAGGAAAGAATTTGCTCCTACAGGAGCAAATTCTTTCCTTTAAGAGTTGACCCCTATTGATAAGGGAGGCAAAAATAAAAATAGCAGAGTTGCCTCCCCTGCAAGTGTACCTATTTACCTTACTGAATTTGTATTTTCTGTGTTTTCGCAGGACACAGAAGTCTTCGATGTGTGTGATGACGTGATAGATTTCTGCTGCAAACTGGTTCAAGACACACCTGAAATTAAGATGCTTGATGAAAACAATTTTTGCTCAGCAGATTGGCATATTACTCTAAATATTGGGACTTTTAACCTTTTGCAGTAATTACCCTAAAAATTGAACAGGTTAAATATGTCAGATATGACTTTGCTGGCAGGATAGAAATATGTGTTGTGCAGATGGTGATCAGGCTGTTTTTAAAGAAGCAGTATGATATGGCTCAACAACATTTCATTGAACAGTCTGCCCCAGTATATATTCTTTCCTTGAAAGTTGACCCCATTTTGGAAGGGCTGCCTTACCCATGGAAGCAGATAAAAGTAAAAAAAATTGTTTCCTTTGTGGTGGTGTACCCATACATGTGTTCCCCCATTTTTACCAAAGGGAACAACTTTTATGACTTCTTTGAATGATAAAGACGTTCCAAACTGGCATCTACTGTTTAAGGAAAGAATTTTCTCTTGGAGGAGAAAATTCACTCCTTTAAGGATTTATTCTAAAATTTCAGTTGAGAAGGGAGGCAAAAATGAAAATGGCAGAGTTGCTTTCCCATACAGTTGTAATACCTGTTGCAATTGCTTCTATTGATACAGCATTTGTTATAAAAAATTAAGGCATCTCATCAATTCTTGCCGTGTGCCTTAGATGTTGGACAAAGGCATTTATCCTGTTTGAGAATGTTTATAAAAAGTGTGGGCAAACAGTACAGAACCAGATCAGACTGCTGCAAAGACAAGCCACCACCTTCAATACTTCTGGCCTATGGCCATTCTTTTGTTGTCACTGTTAATGGCTTTGTTGTGATTTAAGCTGTCTGTGATAAAAGTGTTTTTTAATGTATTTAGTAAATACTGTCGTTTTTGTCTGTTCTGGATTTAGCAGAAAGTGATACATATTAGCCATTTTGTCTGAATACATTCAGCCGGGCCTGGTTTAGATTTTATTTTTTACTCCTGGATCTAGCAGAAAGTGATACATATTAGCCATTTTGTCTGAATACATTCAGCTGGGCCTGGTTTAGATTTTTAGCTCACCTGTCAAGGTGAGCTTATAGTATAGCCATGGTCCGTCGTCCGTCGTCGGCGTCGTCGTCGTCCACACTTTTAAACACCAATATCTCCAACACCAGCTGGCCAATCTGGATCAAATTTTATGTGTAGCATTGTTGGGGTGGGGGATTGACTGCATAAGGTTTAAGGGCATATTGGATTGGAACTCTGGTTGCCATGGCAACATATAGCTCCCATAGACTTATAATGGGAAAAACTTCAAAAATCTTCTTCTCAGAAACCATGAGGCCCAGAGCTTACATATTTAGTATGTACCAATGTCTAGTGGTCCCCTACATAAATCCTGCCAACCATGCCCCTGGGGCCCAAATTGGCCACGCCCCGGGGGTCATTAGCTCCCATAGACTTACAATGGGAAAATCTTAAAAAAATCTTCTTCTCTGAAACCATGAGGCCCAGAGCTTACATATTTAGTATGTACTAATGTCTAGTGGTCCCCTACATAAATCCTACCAACCATGTCCCTGGGGCCCAAATTGGCCACGCCCCGGGGGTCATTAGCTCCCATAGACTTACAATGGGAAAATCTTAAAAAATCTTCTTCTCTGAAACCATGAGGCCCAGAGCTTACATATTCAGTGTGTACCAATGTCTAGTGGTCCCCTACATAAATCCTGCCAACCATGCCCCTGGGGCCCAAATTGGCCACGCCCCGGGGGTCAATAGCTCCCATAGACTTACAATGGGAAAATCTTAAAAAATCTTCTTGCCTGAAACCATGAGGTCCAGAGCTAACACATTGAGTATGTACCAATGTCTAGTGGTTCCCTACATTAATCCTGCCAACCATGCCCCTGGGGCCCAAATTGGCCACGCCCGGGGGTCATTAGCTCCCATAGACTTACAATGGGAAAACCTTAAAAAATCTTCTTCTCTAAAACCATGAGGCCCATAGATTATATATATAGCATGTATCAATGTCTAGTGATCCCCTACTAAAATCCTGCCTACCATGCCCCTGGGGCTCAAATTGGCCACACCCCAGGGGGGCATTTGTTTATACACTATATAACTCAGGGCTCGGGAAAACCGGATTTTTTCGGTCCCAGACCGGGAAACAGCCCAAAGCCCCAAAAAATCGGTCCCATATTGGCCCAATACTTAGGATATTTTCTTTGATTCCGTCAGATATTTATTTGTCGCGGATGTTTCGGCTATTTTCGTCGATGTTTACGGCACTGCATTAAAAGTTAATTGGGTTGTTTACTATCAATTTAATCAACAACGTGTCAAAAGTTATCACAGATAATCACAGAGCTCTCCGATTGTCTTGCCAAGGTGTGAACATGTTTTTAGAAGACTTCGATAATTAGCGCATGTCACGTGTCACCAATCTCAGGCACAATACACAGGCCTACGCTCGGGGAAACAAGGCTGTGTAAAGTAGTCAGTGATTACTTCCAAAGAAAGCATTATAAAAGACGTTTACATGCGAAAAAAACAACAACAACAAAGCTTAAACCTGATTTGATTATCTGTAGGCTTGTTATTGTTTTTAGGCGACGTCAGTACTCGCGCAAATAAGTATTTTTTTATTCGTCCGAAGGTACCTTTTTGAAAGAAAAAACATATTTCACGGGCAAGGGAATTAACTCGAATGAAAACTCGAATAAAAATATTGTTTACCAGCTCAATAGTTTTTGACCCATACGAACCGGCGGCAAGACGAATCATACGGTTCCGGCATGGCTACTTTCGCTTTCTTTTTCTGTATTTTAAAGCACATGTTTCACAATAAGTTAGATTGCTACTTCAGCGCTGATTTTCTTTGTGTCAGGTAAGCAGCAAACATGTCTATCTAGGGCTAAACAAGCGCTACGAACATGTAAACATGGGTTTTTTCATTAGTGGGTGGGGGTATTCAGCGAAGATCGTTGCACCCGCATAGTGAAGTTAGGTGATGACGTCATCGGCCGGACCGATTCAATTTTCAATATTTCCCGAGCCCTGATATAACTATATAGCTTAAGAACCTTCATAAAATCTTCTTCTCTGGAACAGTGAGGCCCAGAGCTTATATGTATGGTATGTAGCAATGTTTAGTGGTCCCCTACATAAATCCTCCCAACCAAGCCTCTGGGGTCCAAACTGGCCACTCCCCACGGGGTCATAAGGTCCCATAGACTTATAATGGGAAAAGCTTAAAAAAATCTTCTCTGAAACCATGAGGCCCAGAGCTTATATATATGGTGTGTAGCAATGTCTAGTGGTTCCCTACATGAATTCTGCCAACTATGCCCCTGGGGCCCAAATTCGCCACGCCCAAGGGGGCCATTAGCTCCCATAGACTTACAAAGAGAAAATCTTAAAAAAATCTTCTTCTCTGAAACCATGAGGCCCAGAGCTTTTATATATAGCATGAAGCAATGTCTAGTGGTCCCCTACATAAATCCTGCCAACCATTCCCCTGGGGTCCAAATTGGCCACGCCCCGAGAGTCATAAGCTCCCATAGACTTACAATGAGAAAATCTTGAAAAATCTTCTTCTTTGAAACCATGAGGCCCAGAGCATATATATGTAGCATGTAGCAATGTCTAGTGGTCCCCTACATAAATCCTGCCAACCATGACCCTGCGGTGCAAATTGGCGACGCCCAGGGGGTCATAAGCTCCCATAGACTTACAATGGGAAAATTTTAAAAAATCTTCTTCTCTGTAACCATGAGGCCAAGAGTGTAAATATGTAGCAAGTAGCAATGTCTAGTGGTCCCCTACATAAATCCTGCCAACCATGCCCCTGGGGTCCAAACTGGCCACGCCCGGGGGTCATCAGTTCCCATAGACTAACAATGGGAAAGAAAAAATCTTCTTCTCTTAAACCATGTGGCCCAGAGCTAACTTCTTTAGTACATATGTAGCAATGTTAAGTGGTCTCCAACTTAAATCCTGCCAACCATGCCCCCTGGGGTCCAAATTGGCCATGCTGCTCCCATAGACTTATAATTGGAAAGACTTCAAAAATCTTTTTCTCTGAAACCATAAAGCCCAAAGCTTACATATTTAGTATGCAGCAATGTCTAGTGATCTCCTGCATAAATTCAGCCAATCAAGCACCTGAGGTCAAAACTGGCCACACTCTAGGGGCTTGTTTGTTTATATAGAGCTATATAGCTAAAGAACCTTCAAAAAACTTCTTCTATGAAACCATAAGGCCAAGAGCTTATGTATTTAGTATGTTGCAGTGTATAGTGGTCCTCTACATAAATCCTGCCAATCAAAACCCTGGGGTCCAAACTTGCCACACCCCATGGGGTCTTCGAATCCAAGAGAATTGCAGCCGGTTTATTAGCTTACCTGAGCTGGAAGCTTACATTTTATAACTCAGGTGAGCGGTCGTTGCCCTTGGGCTACTTGAATTTTTTACTCCTGGATCTAGCAGAAAGTGATACATATTAGCCATTTTGTCTGAATACATTCAGCCAGACCTGGTTTAGATTTTAGTTTTTACTCCTGGATCTAGCAGAAAGTGATACATATTAGCCATTTTGTCTGAATACATTCAGCCAGACCTGGTTTAGATTTTATGTTTTACTCCTGAATCTAGCAGAAAGTGATACATTGTGCCATTTTGTCTGAATTCATTCAGCTGGGCCTGGTTTAGATTTTATGTTTTACCCCTGGATCTAGCAGAAAGTGGTACATTGTAGCCATTTTGTCTGAATTCATTCAGCTGGGACCTGGTTGTAGCCATTTTATGTATTAGGCCTGGATCTAGCAGAAAATGATACATTGTAGCCATTTTGTCTGATTACATTCAGCCAGACCTAACAACTGGTAATCATTTATCAGAGGTGAGGCCTGGCTGAATGTAATCAGACAAAGTGGCAACAATGTATCATTTTCTGCTAGATCCCGGCCTTAAACCTACACCAGGCCTGGCAATGCCATTTCCACTTGGAAATTAAACATTAAAGTGTCTGCAGAGGGCTTGCCAAAATGTAACAGTGCTGTTCCACTTGTCATACATGCATAAAGCATATGAGCTGCAACACGAGAAAACCAACAAAGTGGCATGTGCGTCCATCTCAGACTCAGATCAGCCTGGGCATCTGCCCAGTCTGACCAGAGTCTCCACTTTGTGCTTAAAGGGTAGCTAAAAGTCTAAGCTAGCCTCATGCGGACAGGGAAGATTCTGATCAGCCTGGACATACGCCCAGGCTGATCTGAGTCTGCCCTGGGCGCACATGCCACTTTGTTGGTTTTCTCGTGTTGCTGCTCTTATTTGTACAAATTTTTAGTTTGTAAAAGAGAAGCTGGCTAACATACTTACGAGCCTTGTAATGGCACATTGTACTTGAAAATGTACAAAATGGGCATTGATATACAGAGAAGCTTTATTACAAAGTCTGTCTCAGTGTGGCTCATAATTATGTGGTTTTACAATACTTTTTTTTATCCTTTTATATAATATACACCAATGTGTTTGAAACTGAAATCACTGTGTTCAGTAAAACAAATTATTGTTGCACTCAGTTTAAATTAGTTTTTAATAATAATAGAATTATTTGTATTTTGCTAGATATCTTAGTTTTATGACAGTTTATTTACAATCTTCATTCATGTTGACACATCAAGTGGTGGTGCTCAACTTGGTACACTATTTCACATTTTAAATGATCCGTCCAGTTTGTGTTTATAGATATTTCCTATAGGCTATAGATACATTTGAGATCTTCATATATTGATATGTAGACAATCATTGCCATATTTATTTTGTAAACAGTAGTTGTGATTATTACTGCTTTTCGTAGATATCACTAGGGCAATACAGTACCTTGGCTAGTGCATTGGCAGTTTCTTTCTGTATTGGGCAGCTGCCAATGAGTGGGATGCCAAAAGTAAAATTTTGACTATTAAACATGTTTGTACTTTCTTTAATAGCATGTTTGAGCAAAAATACACGAGAAACTAGTGCATTAATCCTGTTGCCCCAGTTTATCTTGCTTACCTGGACAGCTTGCCCACCAGGCATTGATAATAGCACTGGCATCAAAGTCAACAAACATTAGAAGATTTAAGTACATATTTTAATTTGTGATGGCAAAGCATGAGTTCAGGTGGGCTGTCCTATATGGCATTGAGTATTGATTTAATGATTTATAACTCATTCTTAGAAATTGCAAAAACTCTTCAAAGATATGTTATAGGATTTCATCAAGAAATGAAGGTTGAGAAAGATACTTCTTTAAAAAAGATTTAAAATATTTTATTTATAAACAGAATTTTTTATTTATTGGCATGGTTATAGAAAAGCTAAAAAGATATCTTTTCTCCTTGTGATTGTGTCTTAGAAGTGTTGCTGTCAGCTGACACTTAAAGGAAAATAATTATACCCCCGGTATACAAAGTATATAGGGGGTATATAGTTTTTGGTCTTTCCGTTAATATGTTTGTGTGTGTGTGTGTATGTTAACATTTTTTCTGTCACAGATTTCTCAGGAACCACTAAAGCTAGGACTTTGAAATTTGGTACAAACGTTGGGTAGGACTAGTTGTACCGTGTAAGAGAGAATAAGCCTTCTGCTGCTTATCAGTCCCTTTGTTTATCCATTTTTTCTTTCTCTCCAATTAATTTTTTGTCACAGATTTCTCACGAACCGCTATAGCTAGGACTTTGAAATTTGGTACAAACATTGGGTATGACTAGTTGTACCATGTAAGAGAGAATCAGCCTTCTCCTGCTTATCAGTCCCTTTGTTTGTCCATTTTTTCTTTCTCTCCAATTAAATTTCTGTCACAGATTTCTCAGGAACCACTAAAGCTAGGACTTTGAAATTTGATACAAACGTTGGGTATGACTAGTTGTACCGTGTAAGAGAGAATCAGCTTTCTCCTGCTTTTTATTCCCTTTGTTTATCCATTTTTTCTTTCTCTCCAATTAATTTTTTGTCCCAGATTTCTCAGGAACCGCTACATCTAGGACTTTGAAATGTGGTATAAACGTTGGGTATTACTAGTTGTACTGTGTAAGAGGGAATCAGCCTTCTCCTGCTTACCAGTCCCTCTGTTTGTCCATTTTTTCTTTCTCTCCAATTAAATTTTTGTCACAGATTTCTCAGGAACCTCTACAGCCAGGACTTTCAAATTTGGTATAAACTTTGGGTATGACTAGTTGTACTGTGTAAGCGAGAATCAGCCTTCTCCTGCTTACCTGTCCCTTTGTTTGTCCATTTTTTCTTTCTCTCCAATTAATTTTTGTCACAGACTTCTCAGGAACCACTAAAGCTAGGACTTTGAAATTTGGTACAAATGTTGGGTATGACTAGTTGTACCATGTAAGAGAGAATCAGCCTCTTTCTGCATATCAGTCCATTTGTTTGTCCATTTTTTCTTTCTCTCCAATTAAATTTTTGTCACAGATTTCTCAGGAACTACTACAGCTAGAACTTTGAAATTCGGTACAAATGTTGGGTGTGACTAGTTGTACTGTGTAAGAGAGAATCAGCCTCTTCCTCTTATCATTACCTTTGTTTGTCCATTTTTTCTTTCTCTTCAATTAAATTATTGTCACAGATTTCTCAGGAACTGCTTCAGCTAGGATTTTGATATTTTGTACAAACATTGGGTATGACTAGTTGTATCATGTAAGAGAGAATCAGCCTTTTCCTGCTTATCATTCTCTTTGTTTGTCCACTTTTTCTTTCTCTCCAATAAAATTTCTGTCAAAGATTTCTTAGGAACCACTTTAGCTAGGATTTTGAAATTTGGTTCAAACGTTGTGTATGACAAGTTGTACTGTGTAAGAGAGAATCGGCCTCCTCCTGCTTTTCATTCCCTTTGTTTGTCCATTTTTTCTTTCTCTCCAATTAACTTTTTGTCACAGATTTCTCTGTTCTCATGAGAGCCACAGTCTTCAAATTTTGTATACATCATGAGAATGGCCATATATATTGCTGGGAAGAAAATCAAGATGCTAAGATTTCTTTTGGCCTTCTTTTTCTTTTTTCTTTTTCCCATCTCTCACTCCAATGCAATAAATGGGAAAATTTATGTCAAAAATTTATGGAAAAAAATTCTCTGATTGCTATGTTATCAGGTTTACATCTAGCTTTAAACTGATTAGTTGACATCATTGGGATGCTGCTGCTGACTTTAGGTCAAGGTCGCAGACATAGAACTTTATATAAACTTACGTTGAAATTTTGTGTTAAATTTGTATATTTTTTTGATAACATAATTTGCATTTATTTTAATGGAACCTTTTGGTGTTTGTTTATCGGCCTTTCACTGGATTTGTAATAGATTGTCCATCTGTCTGTCAGTTAGTTAACATTTGCTTGTATTAAATGTGTTTTTATTTTGCGGTGGTGCTGGCCGGGGGTATACGTGAGCCCCTGCTCACATGCTCTAGTTGCTATAGTGTATTGTGTTTATTTATATTTTGTTATTTTCTAGTCTTTTGACAATAGGTTAATTATACTGAAAAATGATTTATTGATTTTGTATATGTATGTGCACTGTTTTAATAGAAATAAAATAAATGAAATATATGCTGTATTTGATGAAAAGAATAATATCTGTTTCCTGACATACTAGTTTGCTGTATGAATTGATAGAACAAATATGGACTGATTGTTTAACCCTTTAAACATCAGAAATGAAAATAGTTGAATTTGCAAACAATGTGGATCCAGACAAGGCGGCTCATAATGAGCCGCCTAATCAAGATCTACACTGTTTGTCCTCTTGTTTTAAAATTCGCAAAAAGATATAGCTTGGACAAATATTTTTTCAAATTTTGCTGACGTAAACTGTGTTGTCCACTTTTTGGCACCATAAGGATTATGCTGAAGTTGTGATTACCATTATAATTTAAAGTGCAGTAGTGAAATGCACCCTTTTATAATTCATCTGTATGAAGACATTGGAAGAGCATTTGTTCCCAGCACAGCATGTGCATCACTGTCTGCATTTGATGTTTTGAAGTTTATAAAAGTGTTATTTATAGTGATTGATAAGGAACCAGTAGACAAGCTATGCTGTCCTGCTGTCCTGTCAGAGCTCATATTGAAACTGTTGCAGTTGTTTGAACAGTTTTGGGTTGCCTGCAACTAGCAACAAATAGGTATTATTCTTTGATGTCAGTGGTGGCCTTAACTTGGCATCAAGTTTTTTTGTTTAGTGACAATATGTAGACAGATGAGACACAGCCTTTTGCAGAATTCTTATTTACCTTTTACTGGGAATGTGGGGGTATGAAGCTGCAGCAGAGGTACCAGCTGACCTGAAAGATCTTTATTGTTTCCTAGGTTTTAGCTTCCAAATGGCACAGAATCATAATCCATTGTTATGTATCTCACTCTCAGAGGTGGAGGTAATCTATTTGTCACAAAATTCAGAAAACAAGTCCATCAAAGTAACCTGCAAATTGGTCCTATAAAAAGTAGTCACCTCCGACTATTTTACAGTTTCCCTGAGCCACATAAATATGATGTGTAAGGAAAATGGTTATAATGTGATGTCTAGGAAGAAGACTTTCTACATAGGACCCTTTATAGAACCACCTTGCAATAACCCTGTGGATTCAGACTATTGAATTCTGCAGTATAGACTGCACAACTGATATGTTAGAGACGGTGTAATGCTTGACCCTTTCAGCCATGAAATTTAGAAATTTAGCAATTTAGAAACAGTTGCAAACAGAGCAGATCTAGATGAGAAGGCTCATTATAAAAAGAATTACACTGATCACCATTACGTTTGTTATTTCTATACAGCCAGCTGTCGATATTTCGAAGTCGAACTTCAGCCCAAACTACCGATATCTTAAAGTAAATTTTCTGATACCAGAAAATTTACTTTGAGATATCAGTAGTTTGAGATAACAGGAGTTGAAATGTAAATAAAAATAGGAAAAACATTCTTTGATATAAGAAGATACTTTGAGATATCAGTGTTTGAGATATCTGGAGTTGACTGTATTTGTCAAATACAAAACAACAAAATCAACAAAACGCAATGAGAATACCCTTCTCCAAGTAGTGGACTTTTCAAAATTCAAAGATGAAATAGTCAGTTTATGATATGTAGGGGTGTCTTTCACTATATATATATATATTTAAGAATTCTTTGCAGTGCTAGTGGAACAACATGTGTTGAAGTGTTAAAGTTTGAGAAGCAACAACTGGATAAACAGGTATGTCTAACCAGCAATTAATTTAGTAACAGTCAAATAGGAATACTGTAAAATTGATGAAACAGGTAGGTCTGAGCAAACAGTGCTGATCCTGATCAGACTGAACAACCAGATTATGTATTTGCAGCCATAATCCTGGTGGTACAAGGGACCTGGTATAATAAGGCCCTTGTTTAGCCGCAGAAAATTAATTTTGAAAAAAGTTCTATTCTATTCTATTCCATAACCATACTAGGTCGTTGGGGCACCACAAATGACTTCAAAACAATCCCTTTCCACCTTATCCTGTCTTCAGCTGCCCTAGTTGAGCTGGCAAAATCCATTCCTGTCCACTCCTTGATATTGTCTTCCCACCTCTTCTTCTGTCTACCTTTTCTTCTTTTTCCTTTCACTGTGCCCTGAAGAATTGTCTTTGCTAAACCAGAAGACCTTGAGACGTGGCCAACCACCTTAGCTTCCGTTTCTTGACCAGCGTAAGGAGTTCATCATATTCTCCAATGGCTGCTTGGATCTTCCTGCAAACCTCCTCATTGGTTATATGGTCCTTGTACGAAATGTTCAGTAACCTTCGGTAGCATCTCATCTCAAAGGCCTGCGTTCTTTTCTCTAACTCTGCTGTCAAGGTCCATGATTCACAGGCATACAGAAATATGGAAATGACAAGGGAGCACATTAGTTTCACCTTTGATCCAAGAGATATATTGTTATCTCTCCAAATTGGTTTCAGCTTAGTAAGAGCTGAAGTGGCTTGTGCAATCCTTGAGAGAACCTCCTGTTTTGAACCATCATCTGAGACAACTGCTCCAAGGTATTTGAAGCTGCTTACGGTACCCAGCTTCTGCCCTTTTACCTTGATCTCCCTCTGGATGCTGTCTGCGCTGTTTGTCATCAGTTTGGTCTTCTCAGCACTGATCTCCATCTTATACCTTGTGCAGGTTTGGTCGAGACTTTCAACTAGAGCTTCCAGTTCCTGCTCTTCCTCAGCTAGAGCATCTATGTCATCGGCAAACCGCAGATTGGTAATGTTTCTGCCTCCTATGCTAACCTTTCCTTCATGTTCTTCCAGAGCATCAGACATGATTCGTTCGAGAAAAATGTTGAAGAGGGTGGGTGACAGAAAACATCCTTGTCTTACTCCAACTGTTGTTCTGAACCATTCTCCTGTGCTGCCATTTATCAGGACGGCACTTGTAGCCTTGTCGTATAGCTGCTCAATGGTGCGAACTAGACTTGCACTGATATTGTACTTCCGCATGGTGGCCCATAAGGCTGCATGCCATACCCTGTCAGAGGCTTTTTTGAAATCAATGAAGACATGGTACAGATTATGCTGATGTTGGAGATACTTTTCACACAGGATTCTAAGGTTGAATATTTGTTCTGTGGTGCTCCTTCCTGCTCGGAACCCAGCCTGTTCCTCAGCGATTATCTCCTCGGCTTGTGGTTTAAGCCTGTTCAAGATGACTTTCAGCATGACTTCGCTTGAATGACTGATGAGGCTGATGGTTCTGTAGTTCTGGCAGAGCTGTAGGTTGCCTTTTTTAGGAAGCGTAATAATCAGCGACTGAGTCCATGGGGGTAGGCCATTCTCCTGTTCTCCAGATCCGAAAAAAGTTCTATTTTGATAATAAAAGAAAAATAAATATGTTATTCTTTTAGTTTCCTTTAAATAACAGAAATAACAGAGGCAGATCAGAAATGATGTTATTCTGAGAATTCACAAAGAAACATATGTTTTATGTTTGCTCCCATTTATCCAGATGATAAACAGCCAAAACCATGCAATAAGTAGGTTTGTATGAGGGCACAAACTGACAAGATTTTTAAAATATTTTGGTGACATGATGTAAATGTTTGGTTTGGTTACTATTTTTGATATGTTTTTCAGATCGACAGTTTGAGAGAGAGTTTGAGTGCAACCCAGTTGTCTGCCTTGAGCAACAAGAGCAAACAGATTCAGGACAAAATGGACCAACAGATGGCAGCACTGAGGTCAGGGGGCATCCAGGCAATTAAAGGTATAGTTGAGCCGCGACACGAGAAAACCAACAATGTGGTTGTGCACCCAGCGCAGACTCAGATCAGCCTGGGCATCCGCCCAGTCTGATCAGAGTCTTTGCTGTCCCCATGATGGTAGTTTGGATCCTTAGCTACCCTTTCAGTGCATAGCGAAGAGTCTGATCAGCCTTGGCGGATGCCCAGGCTGATCTTAGTCTGCGCTGGGTGCACAACCACATTGTTGGTTTTGTCTTGTCGTGGCTCAGTTGATTTGTTCAGATAATGAGTTTTTGTCTTGCCTGTGACTGGCAGAAGTTTGGCATAGGTTTAACTTATGCCGGCAGTGGCATTGAGTTTTCCGGTTGAGCTCTGTTTATGACAATGTGCAGATGGGGAGACACCACATTAGGCAGAATTCTTATAATGATGTTTTTAGTGTTATTTCATTGAATGCATTATATGCCAGGTTTATCCTTAGCAGGCGACAGCCTAGAGCTTTCAGACAGGGAGAAGTTTTGCGACATTTTCAGAACTTTAGGGAGGAGTTTTGACAGAAATTTTGAATTTTCCTATAAGTTCTATACATTTTCACTTCTCCCTCAGCTCAACATAGGGAGAAGTCAGCCAGCTTAGGGAGACTATTTCTCTCAAATCACTCTATAGGCGGAGCCCTGCTTAGAAAACCTTTATTAAGATGAATGGGTACACACTATTTTTTTCACCGTTTTTGTCTCGCCTGCGCAGAAGCGAGACATAGGTATTGCTTTTCCGGTGTCGTCGGCGGCGTAAACTTTCATCGGGTTTTTGCGTTTAGGTCAGTTTCACAAAGTGCTGACAGGCGAGACACCGCATTCCGCGGAATTCTTGTTTAAAAGGGAGACAGCTTTTGTGACTTCATTTATACCTCTCTGGATGACAAAGTCCTTAAAACAAAGTCTTCTGCTATAAATATCTTACTGTTAATGGCATATGGGAACTCCACTTAGAGGGTCCCACTCACCTTATGTCAAAGACAAAGGTCAGCATCATGTAGAAGTGGACCTTACAGGATGTGCAACATTGAATACTTAGATCAGGCTGCACATATTTGCAGTCTAACCAGACCCTTCCTTCTTTGAATGTATGATCTATGAAGCCTGGGAAATTTGAAAAAGTGACAGGTTAACCTAAAACCAGTGTGATTTGTATGTGCTGCTGATTAAAGTATTTACAGTGTGCACATGGCTGAAGGTCTTTTTGCCAATCAACATCAGGAGAGTTTTTGGCTGGAAAAGTTCAGTACTATATGTAGTCATATTAATGATGTGAAAGATGTAGTTATAAGTGCATTCCTTTGCTTGTCCATGCAATCATCTATGGAGACTCTCATCCATATTTTTATCCCCCGACCGAAAGGTTCGGGGGATATAGCGATGAGCCTGGCGTCCGTCCGTCCGTCCGTCTGTCCGTCCGTCTGTCCGTCCGTAAACATTTTCTTGTCCGCTCCATATCTTGAATACGGTTTGGAATAATTTCATGATACTTCACAGTTATGTAGAACAGGTCATGGCGATGTGTCGCGTGCAAGAATGGTAACTCTTGCTTTTGTAATTTTTGAGTTATCTCCCCTTTGGTGAATTTTTGGCAGTTTCATGTCCGCTCTGTAACTTGAATACCCTTCGGAATATTTTCATGATACTTCACAGATACGTAGAGCAGGTCATGACGATGTGTCGCGAACAAGAATGACAACTCTTGCTTTCTTACATTTTGAGTTATTTCCCCTTGATGGTTTTAGTTGTGATTTCGTGTCCGCTCCATAACTTGAATACCCTTTGAAATATTTTCATGAAACTTCACAGATATGTAGAACAGGTCATGGCGATGTGTCGCGAACAAGAATGACAACTCTTGCTTTCTTACTTTTTGAGTTATTTCCCCTTGATAGTTTTACGTGTGATTTCGTGTCCGCTCCATAACTTGAATACCTTTTGTAATATTTTCTCGATACCTCATTGTTATGTAGAACAGGTCATGGCGATGTGTCGCGAACAAGAATGACAACTCTTGCATTCTAACTTTTTTAGTTATTTCCCCTTGATGGTTTTAGGTGTGATTTAGTGTTCACTCCATAACTTGAATACCCTTTGAAATATTTTTATGATACTTCACAGATACGGAGATTAGATCATGACAGTTGGTCTCATACAAGAATGATAACTCTTACTTTCATACTTTTCTGTGCAGCCCCCCCCCCCCCCCCACCAACCAAAAAAAAAAAAAAAAAATTTTTTTTTTACAGATTTGGATTCTTTGTCCAAATTCACTTACTAGAGAGCACAAAATTAGATTTGTAGGGCTTGTACTTTAGAAGTTATTCACACATTTTGAAATGTTGAATGTATAATATGCAATGCATTGTCTACATGATTGCTATTTGAGATTTTACCTCTTTTTAGCAATTTTGGCATACTGTTTTGGTCTCAGTGTTATATAATCATGCATCTGTTAAGCAGATAATGTCAATAAGGAGCATAAAAGAATGACAGTATACTATTTATATGGGTTTTGAAGTGCACCCTGTTTACCAAGGCGCAGGGGGCCTTCGGTCGGGGGATTTGCCATCTCCTCTGATGGCTATTTTTTCTCAGCTTTCCTAGGCCTCAGCGGTCTCAGTTCATTAGTGCATTCTTCATACCACTGCAGTTAAAGTCTCCATAGTCCTACCAGTGGTAAAAATCGACGAAGCACAAATCATTATAAAACTTGCACAGCCGTCAGAAATGATGATGATATGTCGATTGATGTGCTTATTTGTGTCATATAATTGGCAAAAAAGGAGAAAGAACGGTTTTTGAAAAAATGACAAGGCTCACCATAAAAAGACACTTTTCGTTTCTGGTTCCCCGTTAAGCAATGAAATTTGCAACAGCGAGACAATAAATGGGATTTTTGACTTACATTGTACATGTATTTATACCATCTATTAAAACACAGGTACCTTGTATTTTTACCTCTTGTACCTTGTATTTTTATCACGTTATGAAATTTGTGAAGTCGAAAATAGGTCATATTAGTTGCCAACTAAAATGACCTAGATATTTTTTCAAATCTATTTTTTGAGAAACTCAAATTTTCAATTTTTTAAAGCCGGCCAATCAGGATCATATACAATGACGAAACTGTAGGGAGAAGCTTGCAGCGATATCTCATCTTGAAATTTTTGATGCTCATAGAGCAATGGGGCCTTTAAACAGCTGTAAAACTAGGGTCCTGTGACCTTCTTTCACAAAAGTCAGCATAATATAAATTTAACAGGGCTGTTGAAAATCACAAAAAATCTGTGTATGGTTACCATAACCAACTAATGTGGAAAATATCACCATGTTACAAAAATATCACCATCTTACAAAGTGTGTCATGAAGATATATGAGTACTCTGGATTTTTTTTGCCATTTTGAGAAAGGGGAGCAACTTTTGTGACTTTCTGCTTGCTTCCCAGGAGGACAAAATCCTTCCAAAAGGGGTTCAGATCTAAAGGAAAGAATTTGCTCCTTTGGGAGCTAATTTTTTCATTTAAGAGTTGATCATTTTGGAGAAGGGAAGCAAAAATATAAATAGTAGAGTTGCTTCCCCTGAAAGTATTCCCAGTCATCTGAAATTTCAGAATACCTGAATGTGATAGAGAATGACATAGTGATGTACAGTGAGGAGGGGAAAAACTACGCTCAGCATGGAGACATGCAGAAGGCTCAGTTGATGTTGACCAAGAAGAAACTCGCTGAAAAAGAGGTATTTTTATGCTCCCCGAAGGGTGAGCATATAGTTGCTGCTTTGTCCGTCTGTCTGTCTGTCATTCCGTCTGTCACACTTTTGTGTGGAGCATATCTCTGAAAGTGTATGGGGGAACTAAATGAAACTTCACACATTGATAGAGGACAATAAGGGGAAGTGCACAAGAACAGTAACCCTGTCACAAGTATTTATGAAGTTAGCTCCCTTTCTAGTTTTTTCAACATTTTGCTTGTCCGGAGCATATCTCTGAAAGTATAAGGAGGAACTAAATGAAACTTCACACATTGATAAAGGAAAATTAGAGGAAGTGCAGTGCACAAGAACTGTAACCCTGTCACAAGTAGTTATGAAGTTAGCTCCCTTTCCAGTTTTTTCAATATTTTGCTTGTCCGGAGCATATCTCTGAAAGTAAAAGGAGGAACTAAATGAAACTTCACACATTGATAGAGTACATTGAGAGGAAGTGCAGTGCACAAGAACCGTAACCCTGTCACAAGTATTTATGAAGTTAGCCCCCTTCCTATTTTTTTAAAAATATTTTGCTTGTCCAGAGCATATCTCTGAAAGTATAAGGGGGAACTAAATGAAATTTCACACATTGATACTCTTAGGACAATGAGAGGAAGTGCAGTGCACAAGAACCATAACCCTGTCACAAGTATATATGAAGTTAGCTCCCTTTCCAGTTTTTTCAATATTTTGCTTGTCCGGAGCAAATCTCTGAAAGTATAAGGAGGAACTAAATGAAACTTCACACATTGACATTGAGAGGAAGTGCAGTGCACAAGAACCGTAACCCTGTCACAAGTATGAAGTTAGCTCCCTTCCCATTTTTATGCCCCCGCCATTTAAAATGGGGGGGCATATAGTATCACCCCTGTCCGTACGTACGTACGTACATACGTAGGGTACGTAGCGTACGTACGAAATAACGGTTTCCGTTCAATATCTTTTAAAAGCATTGGTGTATTGAACGTACGTACGTACGTAGCGTACGTAGCGTACGTACGAAATAATGGTTTCCGTTCAATATCTTTTGAAAGCATTGGTGTATTGAATTCATATTTCATACACAGCTATATAATCATAAATTACAGGTCAAGTTCGATGTTGGGTAAAATCCGGCTGTTATTGTGGGAGTTATGGCCCTTTTTCGACTTCTGTTTCTATGAAAAAATGGTTTCCGTTCAATATCTTTTGAAAGCATTGGTGTATTGAATTCATACTTTATACACAGCTATATAATCATAAAATACAGGTCAAGTTCGATGTTGGGTAAAATCCGTCAATCATTGTTGGAGTTATGGCCTTTTTTCAACTCATGTTTCTATGAAGAAATGGTTTCCGTTCAATATCTTTTGAAAGCATTGGTATATTGAATTCATATTTTATACACAGGTATATAATCATAAAATACAGGTCAAGTTTGATGTTGGGCAAAATCCGTCGATTATTGTGGGAGTTATGGCCCTTTTTCGACTTTATTTTGTATTAAAAAATGGTTTCCGTTCGATATCTTTTGAAAGCATTGGTGTATTGAATTCATATTTTATACACAGCTTTATAATCATAAAATACAGGTCAAGTTCGATGTTGGGCAAAATCGGTTGATTATATTGGGAGTTATGGCCCTTTTTCAATTTTATTTTTTATGAAGAAATGGTTTCCGTTCGATATCTTTTAAAAGCATTGGTATATTGAATTCATATTTTATACATAGGTATATAATCATAAAATACAGGTCAAGTTTGATTTTGGGCAAAATCGTCTATTATTGTGGGAGTTATGGCCCTTTTTCGACTTTATTTTGTATGAAAAACTGGTTTCCATTCATTATCTTTTGAAAGCATTGGTATATTGAATTCAAATTTTATACACAGGTATATAATCATAAAATACAGGTCAAGTTTAATGTTTAGTAAAATCCGTCAATTATTGTGGGAGTTATGGCCCTTTTTCGACTTAATTTCATACAATAATGGTGTCTGTTTGTTAGTTTTAGAAAAGTTACTTGTTTCAGGGCTTTTTCTTTTGGAAAGTTGCATGGCATCCATTTCTGCGATAAGATAAGAATATCATCACATATCAGTCATGACACCCCCACATCCAAACAAGTGCCTTTACCTTAAACAAGGCGCCATCTTACTTAGGGCACTAGGCGGGGGCATCCGTGTCGTATGGACACATTTCTAGTTTAAAAATATTTTGCTTGTCCGGAGCATATCTCTGAAAGTATAAGGGGGAACTAAATGAAACTTCACACATTGATAGAGAACAATTAGAGGAAGTGCAGTGCACATGAACCATAACTCTATCACAAGTATTTAGGAAGTTAGCTCCCTTTCAGTTTTTTTCAACATTAAGCTTGTCTGGTGCATATCTCCAAAAGTAGTAAAGGGAACTTAAGGAATCTTCACACATTGAAAGAGGGCAAGAAGAGAAAGTGCAGAGCACAAGAACCATAACCCTGTCTTAAGTATTTACAAAGTTACCTCCCTTCCTATTTTTTCAGCATTTTGCATGTCCAGAGCATGCAATAAAGTATAAAAGGGAACTTAATGAAACTTCAAGCACTAATAGAGGGCAATGAATGAAAGTGCAGAACACAAGAACCATAACCCTGTCATAAGTAATTACAGAGTTAGCTCCCATCTTAATTTTTGCTTTATTTTGCTTGTATGGAGCATATCTTAGGAAGTATTGAAGGAAACTCAATGAAATATCACACATTGATAGAGGGTAATGAAAGGACGTGCAGAGCTTAAGAGCTATAACCCTACCTTTAATAATTACAGAGTTAGCATCCTTTCTAATCTTTACAGGCATTTAGCTTGATCCAGAGTATATCTATGTACATATTTAAGAGAACATGAATGAAACTTCACATAATGACAATAGAGGGCAATGACAAGAAGTGCATAGCAGAAGAACCATAACTGTATCCCAAGTTATTTTGGAGTTACTTCCCTTCTTATTTTATCTCAGTTGTATGCCTGCCCAGAGCTTGCTCAAAAATTATTGAAAATAATTATTTTTTTTAAGCCCCCGCCATTAAAAATGGGGGGCATATAGTATCACTGCTGTCCGTAGGTACGTAGCATACATACATACATACGTACGAAATGGTTTCTGTTCAATATCTTTTGAAAGCATTGATGTATTGAATTCATATTTCATACACAGCTATATAATCATAAAATACAGGTCAAGTTCGATGCTGGGTAAAATCTGTCCATTATTGTAGGAGTTATGGCCCTTTTTGGTCTTCATTTTGTATGAAAAAATTGGTTTCCGTTCAATATCTTTTGTAAGCTTTGGTGTATTGAATTCATATTTTATACACAGGTATATAATCATAAAACACAGGTCAAGTTTGATGTGGGGCAGAATCCGTCGATTATTGTGGGAGTTATGGCCCTTTTTCGACTTCATTTTGTATGAAAAACTGGTTTCCGTTCGATATCTTTTGAAAGTATTGGTGTATTGAATTCATATTTTATACACATGTATATAATCATAAAATACAGGTCAAGTTCGATGTTGGGCAAAATCTGTCGATTATTGTGGGAGTTATGGCCCTTTTTCGACTTCATTTTGTATGAAAAACTGGTTTCCGTTCGATATCTTTTGAAAACATTGGTGTATTGAATTCATATTTTATACACAGGTATATACTCATAAAATACAGGTCAAGTTGATTGTTGGGCAAAATCCGTCGATTATAGTGGTGGCCCTTTTTTCGACTTCATTTTGTATGAAGAAATGGTTTCCGTTCGATATCTTTTGAAAGCATTGATGTATTGAATTCATATTTTATACACAGGTATATAATCATAAAATACAGGTCAAGTTCGATGTTGGGCAAAATCCGTTGATTATTGTGTGAGTTATGGCCCTTTTTCGACTTCATTTTGTATGAAGAAATGGTTTCCGTTCAATATCTTTTGAAAGCATTGGTGTATTGAATTCATATTTTATACACAGGTATATAATCATAAAATACAGGTCAAGTTCAATGTTGGGCAAAATCTGTCGAATATTGTGTGAATTATGGCCCTTTTTCGACTTCATTTCATACAATAATGGTTTCCTTTTGTTAGTTTTTGAAAAGTTACTTGTTTCTGGGCTATTTCTTTTGGAAAGTTGCTTGGCATCCATTTCTGCGATAAGATACAGAATGTTATCTCATATCAGTCATGACAACTTTCCCCCTTCAAGTCCCCCCCCCCCCTCACACACACACACACACACTTCTCTTGATCCAAGAAGCACAATACATCTCCCCAAGGAAAACAATAAAACATGTACCACAGAAGTCTGCCTTTGTGAACCTAGTTATGCTACAAGTGCCAGTACCTTAAAGAAGGCGCCATCTTACTTAGGGCACTAGGCGGGGGCATCCATGTCGTATGGACACATTTCTGGTTCCATTTTAAATTGCATTTAATTTACACAGAAAATCACCCCTTCACCAGGATACCCATTTTCCTTTTCCAAGCTTTCAGGGAGCGTCGGTTCCACCGATTTTCTTGTATTTCAATTGTGCCAAAAAGAGGTATTTATTCCAGTTGTGCTGAAAAAGAGTTATTTATTTCAGTTGGGCCACCAGTATGCAAACAAAAAAATACTCAAATCAGCATTTGCATATATGTGAACCCTGGACAATGCTTAACCATTCAGTTTAAGGTTGATAGATACACCATGATATTTCCATTTCTACAAAGGGGAACAACTTCTGTTCCTGTTTGTTTCCCTGGACAACAAAACTCTTCAGATTCTTAATCTTCTTTTATTCAAGAGAACTGCTTAAATTCAGCATTATCTGCCAGTTAGGGCTTGGATGTGAGTAACATAGAGGATCTTACATGAGTGCTCATGTATTATTGAATTAATTAAACGAGTTGGGGAAAAAAGGTAAAATGCGAGGCTTGCCGAGCATCTTATCGGTTTTCCCCAACGAGTTTAATAAATTCAATAATACAGGATCACGAATGCAAGATTCTGTTTATCATATGACACTAAAATCGCATTTTATAAGCAAATTTTGCACTAAAACGTCACGATTTAACCATTAGAAAAGGCGACGTTTTATGGACGTCAACTCATAATGCTACGACGTAATTTGCACATTTAATCCACTAGTGGATTATCGTTTTTAATTCATGGCTTTATTTCACTCTCAGATGCGACATCATATGATAAAGTAAATTATATCAATGATTTTTTCTTCAATATTTTTTCGTGTCAGTTAGTGTATATAAATAAGTCAGCTGTATTATGATGTGGTCTTTTAAAAAGTGCAAAAAGCAGATGAGAAAATTTACATCAGCAAATTAAAAAAAAGTTGAATGTTTTATTTAAGCTGGCTATATCATATTGAGAATTCAAGAGCAATAGGGAATACAGGAAGAGGCTCATCTGGATTTGCACTGTTTGTTAATTCAGCTGTTTTCATTTTTGGCACTGTTGAGTTAAAGAGATTCTTTTCACCTGTCTTTTTAGGTTGCAGCATTTAAGAAGAAATTTGCAGGAGTATGATAGTCTATTGTTCAAACAGCCTGGAGATGGAACAGCTTATTTTACATTATGCTATGTCAGCTACAGTAGGTGGACAGAAGTATTCGTCACAAAGTGACGTTGCCGTTTAAATCAATGTATTTACACAAATTTTGTAAAAATTATTATCGCAAAACTATAACAGCAATCACCACACTCTTTACACCATGTATATGAAAAATGATTTACGCAATAAACAAGCATAACAAGAAATTTGATTCATTTGCTATTTTCTTGTACCAACAGTTTTAATTGAAGGGAAAACAAAAACTTCCAATTTTCGATGACGTTAACATTAACGTCAATGGGGATCAAGATTTTAAAACTTTTTCATTCATTTCAATCCCGTGAAACTCCTACACCAAACACAGAATAATCTTAATATTTCATTTTATATTGCTGTTTTCAATTTGCTTTTTATCCCTGCAAGTTTCATTACATTATCTTTAAAATCTTTGCGACAGTATTCTTTTTAAAAATTATGGAAATGCATTGATTTAAACGGCGACGTCAAGTTGTGACGAATACTTTTGTCCACCTACTGTACCTGGCATTGGGTTGAATTGTGTGGAAATATACCATTTTCCTTGGTCTATAAGATGGGGTCTTTACCACCTCCAAAATTACCTCAGGGCACGGTTGTTCAAAGCAGCGTTAGCCTAACGAGCTTGTTAAGAGGTCAACTTGTTAAGTGTTCAATGACTTTATAACCAAATATACTGATATTTTTGTTGAAAAAATGTGAGAAAAAAAAGCTTCTCACATTTTTTCAACAAAAAAAATTAGCATATTTGAGATATTAATGTCTGACATTTTAACGAAATGTTAACCAACGATGTTGGAGTTTTGAACAACCGGGCCCTGGATTTAGATGTCTAAATTAATCTTGTGTAGTTCTGCTGTAAGAGCCGGGCCTGGTAGCGCAATCTGTAGGGCACCTGACTCGTAAGTCAGAGGTCCTGGGTTCGAATTCCGGTCTGGCCACATACTTTCGTTTCTCCTTCCGCTGATTCAAGAAGGGCAGTTGTCAGTTACTGGCGAAAGTATGTGCACTTAGTACTGGTTAACCGCTTAGGAGGTCTAAGCCTGCCCAGGAATAGTGTGGTTAGGTTAACTGACCGTCCCGACATGACCTTAGTTGTTTACCGTGGATGTTAAGCATCAAATCAACCAACCAGCCAAATCTGCTGTAAGATGAGATTTCTTTTCCTAAACAACCTCAAAAATCTAGATCCATCTTTAAGATGGATCTAGTTTTTGGGATTGTTTTGGAAGGGAAAAACTTCTGTCGTATAACCAGATAAATATGGTATTTCATTCTATTGTAACAATTTGCCATTGGTAATATTCTTTCAAGCCAGTATGCGTTGGGAGTCATTTATTTGTTACTTGATTGCAAGGGATTGAATAATAGCCAGATTGACAGGCTGAATGTTTTAGGACTAATAGCGGCTGTATTATTAACCCTATTGCACACAGAACAGCCAAAACTCCATAGAGTTTTGGCCATTCTTAGTGCAATAGGGTTAAACTGTGCTTAGTCTCTATCACTAGTGACTGGTGATTGAACAAAAAGAAAATAATCAGTTTGGACCATCTGCAGTAATTGTTGACGTAAGACAAAGAAAAAACAGGATTTATTTTTCTGTGTTTGGTTCCCTTGTCATTTAATTATTAAACAAAAAGCAGGTTATGGGTTAAATTATTATATGACATTATTCTGATGGTTTAGAATTAATAACTTATCTGCTTTCTTAAAGGTGTATAGATACACAACCATGTTATTCAAAATTTTTACAAAGGGAAACAACTTTAGTGACTTCCTGTTTGCATCACTGGATTCATTCTAAAATTCTATCTTTTGCCTCAATTTAATGATTTACATATTTTGTTACAAAGTGCTAGCATAATTTATGTTGTCTGTTGATGTTAATGGCATTGTTTGTAAAGTTTTTACCATCGTCCCACTCGCAAGTTAATAGTTAGTGACTATTGTTGTTTATTTTATTTGTAAAATAGATCCTCTTTATTACATATATTTTGTAAATACCAGCTTGTACATGTTGTCGTTGTATCATAGATAAAACTCCAGTTTGACAATATTTCTGGGATATTGTTGCTTTTTCTCTATAAAACATATGTTGTAACCCCTCATTAGGCTAGAACTGCCATGCCCTTTCAGTTTAAAGAAGAGTCCACTAATAAGAAGATGCATCAGATTATATGTACATGTATTATGCATTTAAATTTTTAAAAATCTGATCTATGACATGAAAAGAGTGGAGTTAAACATAGAGTGCGGGGATGCTGCCATACACCATAACCCATGCATGTTGGAATAACCATAAAAGAGGCATTGGCAAACAGTGTAGAACCAGATCAGATGCCACAAATGTGGCATCAGATCAGGGTCTACACTGTTTGCCTGAAATATTGGATTTTTGTCGCACCTGCTTTAGCAAGGTGCGATATAGGAGTTCACTTTTCCGTCCGTCCGTACGTCAGTCATTCCGTCCGTCCGTCCGTCCGTCCGTCTGTACGTCCGTCCGTCAACAATTACGTCAACCCTAGGCTCTCTAGCATTTAAGTCCATTTCTCACAAAGTATTATACCTACAATCATCAAACCTGGCATAAAGCTTCTTCTTAGGATGTTCTTGAGGGCTGTTGCTCTTATTTTTACCCTTACCCTGTATTTTATGCTCTGCTGACTTTGTAAAACAGGCCACCAACAATTACGTCAACCCTTGCGTCGACCCTAGCATTTAAGTCCATTTCTCGCAAACTATGATACCTACAATCATCAAACCTGGCATAAAGCTTCTTCTTAGAGTGTTCTTGAGTGCTGTTGCTCTTATTTATACCTTCAACTTTATTTTATGCTCTGCTGACTTTGTAAAACCGTCCCTCAACAGTTACGTCAACCCTAGCGTTCAAGTAGATATCTCGCAAATTATGATACTTACAATCATCAAACCTGGCATAAAGCTTCTTCTAAGAATGTTTTCGAGGGCTATCGCTCTTATTTATACCTTGACCTATATTTCATGCTCTACGGACTTAGTGAAATTTTATATTCAAAATTATGTCCACCCTAGTGTTTAAGTCCATTTCTCACGATATATGATACCTAGAATCATCAAACCTGGCATCCAGTTTCTTCTTAAAATGTTCTTGAGGGCTGATGCAATTAATTTACCCTTTACATATATTTCATGCTCTGCCGACTTCGCAAAATTTAAATCCCAAAATATATATCGGCCCTGGCGCTTAAGTCCTTTCGTCTGAAAGTATGATACCTGCAGTCATGACACCTGGCATAAAGTTTCTTCTTAGAATGTTCAGGAGGGATGTTGCAGTTATTCCTACCCTTTGCCTATATTTCATGCTCTTCTGACTAAGTAAAATTTTACATCCAAAATTGTGTTGACCCTAGCATTTTTGTCCATTTTTCATAAAGTTCTTTTAACTATATAGTCTTTACTACTGTGGAAACGCAATGCAGGTCCGACATAGCATTCCGCGGAATTCTTGTTTTAAAAGAAAAATCAGTAAAAGTAAAGCAAACCTGACAGCCCTTTAATTAGGACTGGATCTGTACAAAAGCGAGTTGGAAGAGTCCACTCCTCATCAAGGGTTGATACACATGATGTGACTTAATCAGAACTGCCTTTACTTAAGTGGTTTGAAGGAGGGTCCACATCATATGCTTTTATAGAGAACTAACAAGAAATATCTTGGAATTGTCAGCACAATCCAAGTCTTAATGGAGCTTTCAGGTTTTGTAAACACTATTTGAGCTGCGACACGAGAAAACCAACAAAGTGGCATGTGCACCACATAAAGACTCAGATCAGCATGAGACTCAGATCAGCATGGGCAACCCCCCAGTCTGATCCAAGTCTTTGCTGTCAGCATGGAGGCAGCTTGGACACTTAGCTACCCTTTAAAGGGACAGCAAAGACTCAGAGCAGACTGGGGGATCCCCCCAGTCTGATCAGAGTATTTGCTGTCAGCATGGAGGCAGCTTGGACCCTTAGCTACCCTTTAAGGGACAGTGAAGACTCTGATCAGACTGTTGGGGATGGCCAGGTTGATCAGTCTTAGTTGGGTACACATGCCACTTTGTTGGTTTTGTCATATCACAGCTGATTTCTTTTAAGTTGTGTCTGTGAAATATTGAACAAATGAAAACCACAACCAGCAAGATGTAATTAATTATTATTTATTCATAAACAATACAAATAAAAATGATGAGATACTGTCATGTTTTGATGTTAATGATTTGATTCTTTCTGGCTCCTTCACACTAGCATACTCCCCTGAAAACAGAAATAATGAGAATGTTTGGTTCACTGTGATAACTTTGAGAAGAAAATTAGTCTTAGAGTAGGATGGAATGATGGCTGATTGCAATATTATGTCCTTTTTGAACAGTATTTCAATCATATCAGGTTGCTAGGAGGGTGTTTATAAGAGGCTTGGTGCAATGAGGTCCTGTTTAGGTTTGGACAGAATCTAGCCTCTAGCTGGACTCAATCCCATCCTGCAGCAGCAAATTCTTTCCTTTGAGATTTGACCATCATTGAGATGGGAGACAAAAGAGGAAATTGGAGAGTTGCTTTCCCCAAAAGTGTACCCAGTCCTTGGATCCAGTCACCTTAAATAACAATAATCATACATCCTAAATGACAATAATTATACATCCTTTAACATACAAATTTTCTAAGATTTTATACACCTAAAACATACAGTTTTAGCAGTATGTAATAGAAGCAACCATTTCTTACCTTGACATTGTTTCAGAAGAGATTGTTTTAAGGAAAATATCTTATAAGGCCTTTAAGGGGAATTCACATCTGATCAGACTTTCAGTACATCTGGTAGACTGTATATTTTATATGTTTTGATGATGTATGAAAAGGCAAACAGTTTGACTTACCCAAGCGCTATCAGATTTGAATAGTTGTTATTTCCTAGGCAAGTAAATTTAGCAAGACACTTCGGAATGACGATTTCTTCATTTGGTGCATATACTTTGCCATCAAAGAGACAGCCAGCTGAAAGTACAAGAAAATGTGTTACCATAAAAATTCTGAATATTATATTGGGACAGGTTGGTCTGAGCAAATAGTGCAGATCCAGATCAGACTGTCTGATCAGGGTCTACACTGTTTGCCATTCCATGTGCATCTTTTAGATGCATTACTGCATTGAAAAACCAAACTGTTCACTCTTTTCTTTGACAATTATGATTAAATATTTCAGGCGTCCCAATTATAAAATTTTTATGATATTTAAAGTTTTGATTTGGTAAAATACATAAAAATATATATCAGTACTACAGAGCCTCATTAAAACACTACTGATTATGACACTATTTTGGATATAATGCTATCACCTCATGGCTCCTATTAAGACTAGGCAAAGAATTTATTGAGGCAAATGAGCAATAAAGACCAAAAACTAAGGAATGTAAGGCAAATGAGCATTCCATCTCTGAATTGTGATAATGGTATGGTTAGTAAACTCCTAGGAGAGATACTGAAATCAGACTTACTCTGGCCATCAACACTTGCTCTCTTGTTTTGACAGTTACCACTGAAATAGAACATTATTTAGGTTATACAACAGATTTGAAAATTGAATAAAGGATCATGGACAAGCCTGAAGAATTTTTAAGAAACAGTATAAGCTAAAGCGTATAAACTCCATTATGTGCCTGTCATGAAGCTGCATGGGTGTATTGTTATGATCGCCCCATAGTATTTTAAGAAGCTGTATATTAGCTTAAGTTTATAAACCCCATTACGCAACCTATTTTATTGGTATGCTCTGCTTTAAACAACCAATGGGCAAGTTTATAAGAAACTTGGTGAAAATATCATTGACCAGCCTTGAAATCCAAATTTGATGGCAGTATGATTGTATATGTAATTCAGATGAACTAAAGCACAGCACATGACTGTAAGTTTGATCTAAATGTAAAGTTTCTTACTAGAGAGGTTTAATTGGAGAATAATTGTTATTTCCAAGACATCTCATCTCTCCCAGACATTTTGGAATAGTGATCATCTCATTGGGAGCATACACACGGCCATCGAAAAGACATCCACCTGAATATGTAGAAATTTGCAGAACTCTATATTGGAAGACTGGGATTATGATGATCATTCTGACACAGTTTCCATTCAGACTGTATGAGATATGTTTGGCCCCTCATTATAACTGCCTCATTGAGGCAGTTTTGAAAGGGGCCAAAAGTATTTATGAAGCAGTCTAATATAAATAAATGTTGTGGTCCCTCATTTGAACTGCCTCACTGAGGCACTTCTAATAAAGCCACAACATATCAGTGAGGCAGCTCTAAAGAGGAGGAGCCCCTGTAGCTCAGTAGGTTAAGGGCTGGCCTGCTGATCTAGCAGTCCCAGGTTCGAGCCCAATGTAGGTGTGGATCTTTTCTGTCGTAATCCATTGCATACTGCCTTTCATTATCACCCAACCATTGTCCTGATATGACTGAAATACTATTAAAAAGGAAGTAAAAATGCAAGTCATCCCTCCATTTAAAGAGGACCAAAACACATTTTAGGTAAGGTAATTCTGCCATTTTCATTTTTGCTGTCCTTGTTCTTAAAAGAAAAAAAAATATTACTCCTCACGGAACAAATTCTTTCCCTTTAGGAGTAGAGCATTTAGAGGGCTGTTGTGTATGGAAGCAAACAGAAGTCACAAAAATTGTTTCTCTTTTTGAAAAAATAAAAAATCACCTTAACATCTTATGTGGACCAGTCCTAACCAGTGACCTATATATGATTTATAGGTCACTGTCCTAACTGAAAAGTGTAACAGTGCACTGCAGAAGCAATATGAGCAGCGACACAAGAAAACCAACAATGTGGCCGTGCGCCCAGCGCAGACTCAGATCAGCCTGGGCATTCACCCAGTCTGATCAGACTCTTTGCTAAGCGCTTAAAGGGTAGCTGAGGGACTAAGCTACCTTCATGCGGAAAGTGAAGACTCTGATCAGACTGGGCGGATGCCCAGGCTGATCTGAGTCAGCGCTGGACACAAAACCACATTGTTGGTTTTGTCACGTCGAGGCTCATATGGGTGTCTCAAATACACATGTATGTGCAATTCTTATTGTACAGGCACTTTAAAAACCCATGTCTATTAAATGATTGGTTACTGAAAATAGACTTACTCTGGCCATCAACTTTGTCTCTCTTGTTTTGACAGTTACCACTGAAATAACAGAAACAATCAAGGACATTCTTATTCATGAGAGAGAGGACTGTGAACAAAGTTTGAGAAATTTTAGAACAACCCCTTGAGCCATGATAACTGCCCTAGCTGAGATCATAGCTTTAAGATATCTTTAGTTAGAACTTTAATATTAAAACAGTATTTACTGCAAATAGATATCAAGAAATTGTCTGAAAAATATGGAGAACTTGGTGTAAATGTATAAGATAATGTCGATTTTTATATTGAAAGCCCCATGTACTAGTATTAAAAGTTCCACATATTTTAAAATCCTAACTATTGGGACAGCCAGGTCAAACAGTGCAGACTCAGATCAGATTGCTAAGAGCAGTTTGGTCCGGGTCTATACTGTTTGCCGTTGATTCAGTCTGCATTTTGGGGAGCATTATTGCATTGAAAAGCCACAATGCTCCATTTAAGGACTGTTACAGTAATTATTTGAGGTGTTCCAATGTTTCCAGCAGGCACATGACGTCACACTGACGTCGATGCGACGTAATGACGTCGCATCGACGTCAGTGTGACGTCATTTCGGTGTAATATGCCCTTGGTAAAAACTTATATAATAATTAACTATTTCTTACTAGAGAGGCGTAATGGGTGAATAATTATTATTTCCTAGACATCTCATCTCTCCCAGACATTTTGGAATAGTGATCATCTCATTGGGAGCATACACACGGCCATCGAAAAGACATCCACCTGAATATGTAGAAATTTGCAGAACTCTATATTGGAAGACTGGGATTATGATGATCATTCTGACACAGTTTCCATTCAGACTGTATGAGATATGTTTGGCCCCTCATTATAACTGCCTCATTGAGGCAGTTTTGAAAGGGGCCAAAAGTATTTATGAAGCAGTCTAATATAAATAAATGTTGTGGTCCCTCATTTGAACTGCCTCACTGAGGCACTTCTAATAAAGCCACAACATATCAGTGAGGCAGCTCTAAAGAGGAGGAGCCCCTGTAGCTCAGTAGGTTAAGGGCTGGCCTGCTGATCTAGCAGTCCCAGGTTCGAGCCCAATGTAGGTGTGGATCTTTTCTGTCGTAATCCATTGCATACTGCCTTTCATTATCACCCAACCATTGTCCTGATATGACTGAAATACTATTAAAAAGGAAGTAAAAATGCAAGTCATCCCTCCATTTAAAGAGGACCAAAACACATTTTAGGTAAGGTAATTCTGCCATTTTCATTTTTGCTGTCCTTGTTCTTAAAAGAAAAAAAAATATTACTCCTCACGGAACAAATTCTTTCCCTTTAGGAGTAGAGCATTTAGAGGGCTGTTGTGTATGGAAGCAAACAGAAGTCACAAAAATTGTTTCTCTTTTTGAAAAAATAAAAAATCACCTTAACATCTTATGTGGACCAGTCCTAACCAGTGACCTATATATGATTTATAGGTCACTGTCCTAACTGAAAAGTGTAACAGTGCACTGCAGAAGCAATATGAGCAGCGACACAAGAAAACCAACAATGTGGCCGTGCGCCCAGCGCAGACTCAGATCAGCCTGGGCATTCACCCAGTCTGATCAGACTCTTTGCTAAGCGCTTAAAGGGTAGCTGAGGGACTAAGCTACCTTCATGCGGAAAGTGAAGACTCTGATCAGACTGGGCGGATGCCCAGGCTGATCTGAGTCAGCGCTGGACACAAAACCACATAGTTGGTTTTGTCACGTCGAGGCTCATATGGGTGTCTCAAATACACATGTATGTGCAATTCTTATTGTACAGGCACTTTAAAAACCCATGTCTATTAAATGATTGGTTACTGAAAATAGACTTACTCTGGCCATCAACTTTGTCTCTCTTGTTTTGACAGTTACCACTGAAATAACAGAAACAATCAAGGACATTCTTATTCATGAGAGAGAGGACTGTGAACAAAGTTTGAGAAATTTTAGAACAACCCCTTGAGCCATGATAACTGCCCTAGCTGAGATCATAGCTTTAAGATATCTTTAGTTAGAACTTTAATATTAAAACAGTATTTACTGCAAATAGATATCAAGAAATTGTCTGAAAAATATGGAGAACTTGGTGTAAATGTATAAGATAATGTCGATTTTTATATTGAAAGCCCCATGTACTAGTATTAAAAGTTCCACATATTTTAAAATCCTAACTATTGGGACAGCCAGGTCAAACAGTGCAGACTCAGATCAGATTGCTAAGAGCAGTTTGGTCAGGGTCTATACTGTTTGCCGTTGATTCAGTCTGCATTTTGGGGAGCATTATTGCATTGAAAAGCCACAATGCTCCATTTAAGGACTGTTACAGTAATTATTTGAGGTGTTCCAATGTTTCCAGCAGGTACATGACGTCACACTGACGTCGATGCGACGTAATGACGTCGCATCGACGTCAGTGTGACGTCATTTCGGTGTAATATGCCCTTGGTAAAAACTTATATAATAATTAACTATTTCTTACTAGAGAGGCGTAATGGGTGAATAATTATTATTTCCTAGACATCTCATCTCTCCCAGACATTTTGGAATAGTGATCATCTCATTGGGAGCATACACACGGCCATCGAAAAGACATCCACCTGAATATGTAGAAATTTGCAGAACTCTATATTGGAAGACTGGGATTATGATGATCATTCTGACACAGTTTCCATTCAGACTGTATGAGATATGTTTGGCCCCTCATTATAACTGCCTCATTGAGGCAGTTTTGAAAGGGGCCAAAAGTATTTATGAAGCAGTCTAATATAAATAAATGTTGTGGTCCCTCATTTGAACTGCCTCACTGAGGCACTTCTAATAAAGCCACAACATATCAGTGAGGCAGCTCTAAAGAGGAGGAGCCCCTGTAGCTCAGTAGGTTAAGGGCTGGCCTGCTGATCTAGCAGTCCCAGGTTCGAGCCCAATGTAGGTGTGGATCTTTTCTGTCGTAATCCATTGCATACTGCCTTTCATTATCACCCAACCATTGTCCTGATATGACTGAAATACTATTAAAAAGGAAGTAAAAATGCAAGTCATCCCTCCATTTAAAGAGGACCAAAACACATTTTAGGTAAGGTAATTCTGCCATTTTCATTTTTGCTGTCCTTGTTCTTAAAAGAAAAAAAAATATTACTCCTCACGGAACAAATTCTTTCCCTTTAGGAGTAGAGCATTTAGAGGGCTGTTGTGTATGGAAGCAAACAGAAGTCACAAAAATTGTTTCTCTTTTTGAAAAAATAAAAAATCACCTTAACATCTTATGTGGACCAGTCCTAACCAGTGACCTATATATGATTTATAGGTCACTGTCCTAACTGAAAAGTGTAACAGTGCACTGCAGAAGCAATATGAGCAGCGACACAAGAAAACCAACAATGTGGCCGTGCGCCCAGCGCAGACTCAGATCAGCCTGGGCATTCACCCAGTCTGATCAGACTCTTTGCTAAGCGCTTAAAGGGTAGCTGAGGGACTAAGCTACCTTCATGCGGAAAGTGAAGACTCTGATCAGACTGGGCGGATGCCCAGGCTGATCTGAGTCAGCGCTGGACACAAAACCACATTGTTGGTTTTGTCACGTCGAGGCTCATATGGGTGTCTCAAATACACATGTATGTGCAATTCTTATTGTACAGGCACTTTAAAAACCCATGTCTATTAAATGATTGGTTACTGAAAATAGACTTACTCTGGCCATCAACTTTGTCTCTCTTGTTTTGACAGTTACCACTGAAATGACAGAAACAATCAAGGACATTCTTATCCATGAGAGAGAGGAATGTCAACAAAGTTTGAGAAATTTTAGAACAACCCCTTGAGCCATGATAACTGCCCTAGCTGAGATCATAGCTTTAAGATATCTTTAGTTAGAACTTTAGTATTAAAAAAGTATTTACTGCAAATAGATATCAAGGAAATGTCTGAAAAATATGGAGAACTTGGGGTAAATGTATAAGATAATGTCGGTTTTTATATTGAAAGCCCTATGTACTAGTATTAAAAGTTCCACATTTTTTAAAATCCTTAATATTAGGACAGCCAAGTCAAACAGTGCAGACTCAGATCAGATTGCTAAGAGCAGTTTGATCAGGGTCTATACTGTTTGCCATTGATGGGGAGCATTATTGCATTGAAAGCCACAATGCTCCATTTTAGGACCATTGCTGTAATTATTTGAAGTGTTCCAATGTTTCCAGCAGGCACATGACTATGAAATGACGTTGTACTAACGTCGATGCGACGTCATTACGTCGCATCGACATCAGTATGACGTCATTTCGACTCATGTGCCTGCTGGGTTAAAACTTGTACAGTAATTGACTATTTCTTACTAGAGAGGTGTAATTGGAGAATAATTATTATTTCCTAGACATCTCATCTCTCCCAGACATTTTGGAATAGTGATCATCTCATTGGGAGCATACACACGGCCATCGAAAAGACATCCACCTGTTTATGTACAGAAAAGCTATAGATTAGCCCAATTAACAATATGAATGGCAGCCACGTGCATTTGACAACCAACAAGAGGTTTAGTTCATGGAGTACGCAGCCGCGGATGAACACTCTTGTGGAAACTGTATTCATGTGGAGGCGTCAACAAAATTCATGCTTCTGAAATTCGGAGGTGTAGATCTTGGAGGTCAGCCATATTTTTGGTTAAAATCAACTGGGCAGTGATGTTGTTGGATCACGAACCGCGGCCGTTATGTGCTTTCTCGGGACCGCAAACATCGTTCCGAGCCCTTAACGTATGCTTTGTGGTATTCTTAAAAGCTTCGGCCAGTCGAAATTTCAAAAACAAACGTTGTGAAATCAGCAAAACAAGATAGACACGAGTCATTGTGACTTAAGTGGATTCCCTTTTCTGCTTCACGAAACGTCTCTTTCAAGGGTCAGTGCCATCGGCCCAGTGGTAAATGAGAATGTTCGAATGCATATGACGACGATGCAAAAGGACAATCGAGAGTCTCCTCAGCTATCTGCTCATGGCATGGCTGGATTTGGATTTTGATTGTTTCAGTTCCTGGTCTTTGCATACTTTTTACTTTCAGAGAGTATGTGTGAAGGTTTTATTTTATGCCACTTGTGTCACGTGAGTATGAGCTATCATTACTTACTTTGTCCGTCAACATCGCGTGTTTGATGCCCTGAAATGAATTTTAAACGTTATAACTGAATTTGATAAAGAAGAAGAAAAGGAAGGAGAAGAAGGAGCAGGAAGAAGAAGAAGAAATGTCCCAGACGATAGCTTTTACAATTACCAGTCAGGTTCTACGCACATATATGTTGGCACACTCGGACCAGACGTAATTTTCAAACTGATGTGGATCTAGCATGCACGCTTGATGTGTTTCAGTCACTCAGCACATTTGCATCTTCATATTCCCATTTACTGGCTTCACACGAGCATTTACAATAGATGTATATCACCAAGATAACTCGCAATACGGTACCAAAAGGCGTTTTTTAGCACGGCCAACAGCAAATTAAATTCCTAGCAGATGCATAGGAATGCTAGCGACAATTCATGGAATGCACTGATCTTGCTTTATACCCCCTGTTTTGGAACTCTGTAGTTATTTCGGATATAATATTATTTCATACTGTTGTGCCTTTTAAACTTAGTAACTGGGATCTGCAAATACGCGGGATGCGCGTTGAAATTTGACAAAATTTGATACACACTTGCATATTTGTGTTAAGGCAGCTATGCTTCTGATTGATGATTCCTTTAGACGCAAGGAACGCACCACCAGATTGTTTCATTGAGTTTGTTCATGAGTAAACTACTGCACATGCATTGTGGCACCGGTTTGAACAGAGAACTGGTGGGTGGGCTCGATTATCGCGGTGGAACGGGTAACATAATCGGTTGCCTCGCAAAGCATACCCGCATTATCAGTAGTTTGGTTTACTGTTCAGATATGCTGTACACACTGTCAAAGGACATAGAAACCGTGAAGCCCGTGAATTCTTTTACAGAGCAGTCTTCCTCTGGCAATTTTTTACGCATCACCTGGGCCCAGGTTCACAATCATTCCTTAAACTTAAGGAGGTCCTTAAAGTTAAGGTCTAAAATTCCATGTGTAAATTAAAGCTTACAAAAACTTAATACATTTGATTGTTCTTTTGTATAACATTTCTATGACAATTGTCAACAGGATCACGCAAAAGCTGCGATTTTCAATATGATTTTTATATGGATTTTCTGACGGCGAAATTTTCCATCTTAACTTTAAGGTAGTCCTTAACTTTAAGAATGATTGTGAACCTGGGCCCAGGTAGTGATGTCCACTTGTTATCAAGGTATATGTAGGTACACATCTATGTTTTTTCACCATTTTTACATTGGGAAACAACTTTTGTGACATTGTTTGTTTCCCTAGACGAGGTACACTGTAAAAAAATAATAATCCGTAGATTTTACTGTAGAATAACTGGCAACCAGCTGCCAGTCAATTTTCTGTTATTTTCACGGGCGCCCGTAAAATTTGCAGGAATCATCAAGCAGAGTATGACAGAATAGGGGTTGTTTTGGTTAGATAGCCTTTCAACACTTTAAAGATATTTTCGAGTGCGGCCATTTCACGTAACACTATCATATCGTGATTTCCAACAATGTCTTACAGGCGAACGTCCGCAAAAACAACGGGAAATGGACTGGCAGCTGGTTGCCAGTTATTCTACCGTAAAATCTACGGATTTTTTTTTTCACAGAGTATAGGTTTTCCAGTAAAGATGAAAATCCGGCATTATACTCACCTAAAGCCGCAGCATCAACTGCAAGAAAAGTCGCGAAGACAATCACACAGTAAAATAGCATAATTATTTTTGTTTTTCGAAAGGATCCTTCTCTTCGAAATGGCCTCACATCAATTCTGCTTTATATAGCCGTCTTATCATAAAGTCAAATAAAGCATGGCGTTCAACGTGAGATAGAATATAGTGACGTAACTGTTCTATAGGAGAGGTCAGCTCGAAGAGAATTGCACTGCCAACTGCTATCAAGGCTGTATTGGCATGAGCTGGCCACAGAATGTTGTCCTACAACAGGCCGGAAATGGCTCACTAAGAATGTGCAAAGAAGAAGAACCGTATGATTGCATGTTCGATGAGCCTAATACGGAAAAACAAATTTTGAAAGTTTCGGTTTCCAGTCTTCTATCATTTTAAAGTATTTGATAAGAATTGAATAAAAGCACCGCAGGCACTGCATGATACCCCGCCACTGTTGGGCACCGTAACTTATTTTTTGAGATATATAATAGCTAATTAGCCACAGAACTGGGATAGACAGAGATATGTCCTTACTGTAAATAGATATAAATATAAACCACTCAACAATGTGGGGCATTCTGACCAGCGTAGATTTAGATCAGGCTGTAAAGCATTTCCTCCGTTTCTTATTCTATGGTATTAATCATATCTGTGAAGTTTCATTCAGATATTCCATTTAGTATAGGAGCTACAGGTAAAAAAAACATTTTTTTCAGATCTATCAAGGACGAAAAACTCACAAACTGGAAAGGTAAGAGTGACGGTCCTTAGTCACAATATAAAACCTTTGATGTGATACATATCTACGAAGTTTCATCCAGATATTCCATGCAGTAAAGAAACTACAGGTAAAAAATCATTCTTCAGATCAATCAAGGGCAGATAACTAACGAACTGGAAATGTCAGAGTGACGGTTCATGGTCACAAGTAGTAACCTTTCATGTGAAACATATCTCTCAAGTTTCATTCAGATATTCCATATGGTAAAGGAACTACAGGTAAAAACATTTTTTGATATCAATCAAGGGCAAATAGCTCACGAATTGGAAAGGCAAGAGTGACGGTCCTTTCGTCACAATATATAACCTTTGATGTGAAGCATATCTGGGAAGTTTCATTCAGATATTGCATATAGTAAAGGAACAATTGGTAAAACATTTTTCAGTTCAGTCAACGGGGGATAACTCACGAACTGGAATGGTCAGAGTGACGATTTTTAGTGACAATATGTAATCTTTGATGTGAAACATATCTGTGAAGTTTCATTCAGATATTCCATATAGTATAGGAACTACAGGTCAAAACATCTTTCAGACCTATCAAGCGCGGATAACTCATGAGCTGGAAAAGTAAGAGTGACAGTCCTCAGTCACAATATGTAACCTTTGATGTTAAACATATCTGTGAAGTTTCATTCAGATATCATAAACAGTAAAGGATTAACAGGCCAGAATCCATTTTTCAAATACGAACAAGGGCAGTAACTCTGTTAAAAATGGACAGATTTTGCCCATTAGGAATCCCGTACTTCTCATCCTTGATAACAATATGTATGCAAAATTTGAAAAAAATATCCATGAATAAATACTCAAGTTATCGAAATGGTGAGCAAAGACGAACGGACGGACGGACACCGGAAGGTATAACATAATACTCCGTCACTCACACTTAAGTGTGGCGGTGTATAAAAGCCTGAAAAGTTGAATGAAACATCTGAGTGGGTTTGGGAGATATGGCTGTTTAAATTTCGACAATTCCAAATATGGTCATTTGTGAGAAAAGACTCAATATTTTTATAAACAAATTCAAAATTGTAAATAGAACATATAGTCATATAGATAAACTATGAAAGTATAAATCTGCCAAATATCAAAGCATCTGGATGAAAAATAATAATGTTATGCATTATTTAATATGGTTACCAAGTAGGATAAAGTATGAGAAAATTGCTCATTGTACCCACCTATAGGACTTTCTTAGCATTTTGTTATATGTTTTATATATTTTCAAGTGGCTATAACTCCAGAACTATTCAAGATATCTGGTTCAAATGTTCAGCATTTCGTAGTTACACAATGACCACAAAATGTGTGAAATTTCAAAGTGCTAGGTATACAGGTTGTAAAGTCCGCATTTTCCGGATAAGCACTATTTCCAAGTATTTTTTTTTTCTGTCGTGAATTTTGTTCCCTCAATAACTTTGCAACGACTGAAGATAATTTCATGAAACTATAAATCTTCACCAGACAATCTTCAGACAATGTGCAGAGAAAAAGATACGTAATTCTATTTTCATTCTGACGGAATTTTGCCGGTGTAAATATAAATCACTATCTGGCGACGCACAGAAAACAAGACTCCGTTTTCATTTTTTGATTGAAATTAGGGAATCAAAGTCCTTTTTTATGATAATTGTAGAAATGGTGTCCGCCAAATAGCTTCTAACAGTTGAAGTAGTTTTACACGAAACCTAGTACACATATAAAGAAGCATCATCAGACAATATGCAAGAGGCAGGAACCATGACTCCATTTTCATTTTTGATGGAATTATGCCTTTAATTTTTAGTATATTCGTGTCCACTCAATAACTTTAAATTGGTTAAAGAAATCTTCACGAACTTTGGTAAAGCCCCATTCTCACTGTTCCGGTTTGGCATCCCCGGTAAGTCCCGGTTAGTGATCCGGAGCAAACCCTGTCGAAACTGGAGAACAACCTTGGCGGCACCTTGAACATCCTGGTTGACCCGGGATGAACCCAGTTGATCCGGCTAACAGCCCCGGTTGTTTTAAAATGTTTAGTACAACCGGGAGTCACCGGAAAAATATAAAGAACCGGCTTAGTCCTGGGATTTTCGGGACAGGTCTGGGTCTCTACCCTCCCTCTACCGTGATGAACCGTGGCATTCCGGTGTGATGTTGAACCCCGGCTTTGGGCCGGTAGAGCTCAAGTGAAGGACGGTATAGCCCCGTTTTGTACTGGCGGAGGCAGGGGTTGGAACGATATGAGCCGGTTTATCAGCCGCTTAAACCCCGTTTGAACCCGGAAAATGGCGGTATACCTACGGTTAGGGCCGGTAGATCCCCGTTTAAAGGGACTGATCCGGTTTAACACGGGTCGTGCGGGATGATTCCGGATCAACCACGGTTAAATACGGCGAAGCTGCGGTGACATAGGTTGTAATGTCCCGGTATGTAACAAATTCTAGACTGGAGATACACCGTGGGAACGTCGGTAATGTGAGAATGCAATTTATTATTTTTTTAAAAAAAGGACCCGGATCATCACGGTATACCGGCTTGTCTTCACCGGGCGATAGCAGGACCAGAACCGTGACAGTGAGAATGGGGCTTAAAGATTTAAAGCAGAGAACAAAATAGATAACTGTATGCCAATTAATTGTGTAGTCGTGTGTCCTAAAGGAAGTGTATTTTTACTATACTTAAAGATCGGGAATCGAAACTGTTATGGTAATGCAACATTCGGGTATCCAAAACTGATCTTAAGGTGAATGGTTACACTTTAATGCTTTTCAGTCTTTTTGATACAAAGGGGAATAACATTTGTGACTTCAGGCATTCTTCCCTGGAGAAAGAAACCTTCCAAAATGGGGTCTACTTTTAAAGGAAAGAATTTGCTCCTGCTCCTATTGCTCCTACAGGAGCAAATTCTTTTCTTTAAAAGTTGACTCCAATTGAGAGGGAGGCAAACATAAATATATCAGCCTTGCCTCCCCTGACAATTTTACCCACTAAACAGATTTGGTCTGCCAACTATCTTACTTTTGCTAAAACTGTTCGAAACTCAGTGACACCTTCAACAAATTCATTGTTAAGACAAGACGCCTTTGAAAAAAATCGCCAACATAATAGCAATCAGAGACAGGCTGATTCTGTCACTGGAACTGCGCTGTGGGTGACCTTTGTTAGAGAGAGAGAGGTAAAATATCCTTGCTTCCATGGGATCTTCCTTCAGAACTTTGTCTTCACTGTAGGTGGTGTTCAGTGCTGTGTGGCGGCCTTGAAAATATCTAATCAGTGTGCAGGTTAAACATTATCTTGTCCTTTGGGATCATTGGACTCGTTCCGCTTCAGTTTGAAACTAGAGCTTCGCTGAAGCCCATGCAAGGGAGCGTAGGCAGTGTTGCAACATTACATTACTGCACATAGACTGGCAAATTCGGCCGAGTGTGCTATGTGCATTTCTCTGATGCATTCTTTGCCTTTTGGAGGCTAATGAGAGACGACACTAGAAACCGGTATCCAATGGTATTAGCGGCATTTTGAAACAGCCAAAATTCTGACGAGACTCCTCACTGCAAGCATCTACAAACAGTAGACCCTTAAGAACCTATAGTACAAGTTGTAAAGTGTGTAGAAACCCAAAGGCTTCCTGGGGAGGTACTCGCTGCAGGTCGCTTACATGTATGCTGAAATACACATTTCCCATACTGATTAAAACTTGAATGCTTTAGATAAATACTAATTTAATATTTATTTAATACAACAACATATATAGCAAAAAAACAAAACAAAAAAAACAAGAGATTAATGCTCAATATAAAGAGTCTGTTGAAAGATCCACGTCAACTCTCGCGAGATTCGTCGTCAGAATCGCCCTTGCTACCGGAAGCTAACCGCTTTTCTCTCTCTGATTCTTCCACACTGAAAATAAATCCAGCAAATTGCAAATGAGTTTTTGATAAACGCTTGAAAATTAAAGCGCCAAAAGAGGAAATAATTGAATTTGCAAACAAGGTAAGTCCAGATGAGGTGGCTCCTAATGAGCCACCTCATCTGGATCTATACTATTTGCCGTCTATTCTTTAAATTCTCAACACGATATAGTTTGGACGAAACCTTTTTGTGTGTGAAATTCTGCAGGCTTTTTGTCGATTTAATGCTAAGGTCAGAGTAAAACGACAGTAATCAAGGTTGTAGGACGTTCGTAAGTTGCCTTAATGGAGCATCTGCGGTCCTTGCAGCTGAGGCGGAAAAGGATTGTCTGTCTAATTATTTATTCTTATCTAGTCTATCTTTCTCTTTTTTTTCTTTCTCTGGTTGACGGCTGGATATACTGATATACATGTAGACTGGAATTCTGTTTCAAAGATTGAATTAAACACTGATATGAATCAAAGAACTTAACATGAAAACACTAGCTTTTTTCGAAGAAAAACAATAGAAAAAATATATCTATTCCATTTTTGAAAAAGAATGTCATGCTCTGATTCTAGTACTTTCTCATTTCCAAATGCATGTTACAGTGCCATTGTATTTAAAGATCACACGCCATTTCATCAGCGAGATAAACAGACATGAGTATCTGTGGAAAATTGCTGATGCCTTATCAGTGGAAAATTAAAGTACATGGAGAAGCAGCCATTCGATTTTTGCATCCTCTTTCAATGGGGATTAACTCTTAAAGGCAAGAATTTGCCCCGTCCAAAGCAAACTCTTTCCTTTAGTAGTAGACCTCTTTTTGACCTCTTTTTGAAGGGCTGCTTCGTCTAGGAAAGCAAGCGGGAAATCACAATAGAGCCGCGACACGAGAAAACCAACAAAATGGTTGTGCGCCAAGCACAGACACAGATCAGCCTGGGCATCCGCCCAGTCTGAACAGACCTTTTGCTAGGCGCTAAAAGGGTAGCTAAGGGTCTAAGCTACTTCCATGCGGACAGCGAAGACTCTGGTCAGACTGGACGGATGCCCAGGCTGACCTGAGTCTGCGCTGGTAGCACAACCACTTTGTTGGTTTTCTTGTGTCGCGGCTCAATTACAGTTTTGTAAAATCGGCGGACATGGAGGCACAACCATATACATGAACTTAACAAGTTCTATTAAAATTGCCGCTGAGCCCAATTATTTTAAAAGGACCATTCCGGGGCAGTTGTATTTGTGTATAAATATGAGCATTTTATTAGTCCTGTTTACAGTCTTAAATTTTGAGCGGGAATAATATTTTATTCATTCATACAGACCATTCTGTTGTGGTTTTGGACTACTTGCTGGAGCTCGATGAATCAATTTACAGAACTGAATGACTGATACTCTGATAGCTTTGAAGGGCTATAAGGAACTAAAATACACAAGGTTTAAATTATTGATTGTTTCAATGTCCTTTCATTTTATTTTTGGATTTTGAATTACATGTAATTCGTTTTGTTCATGTAACAAAATTGTTGATGGATGCCCCAGGCATACTCTAAGGGAGAGCGTATCTGCCAATTTAATTTTTGCCTTCCTTTTTGATAGGGGTCAATTCCTAAAGGAAACAGGAAGTCACAATAATTGTTTGTTTTGTAAAAAATGCAGAAAAAACATGTTGCCACTTTAACAGTTTCTGCTGTGTTTAGGCAAGTTTTGTTAAAGAAATCGCCATTATGAGAATGGCATACAAACAATGGACATAAAACACACAGAGAAGGACAACGCAGGGTGACGTGCCATGACAAAGGGATGCAAAATCGTTACCAAAATGATGGGGACAACAAATAAGATCTGTAAAGCTAGATCCTTCGGAAGCACATGCACTCCTCAAAAAAGGCGGAATAAGATTTACGTAGAAGACAGGGCGAAAGAACGTTAAATTGACATTTAAGTGTTAAGGTACTTTTCAGATGTATTTGTTATTAGTGACACACTGGAAATGAGGTATATCAACGCCATTAGTTTTCAAGTTGGAGATACTGTCAGAGTAATTCTTATTAAAGACGAGGTAGGTGATGTCATAGTAGATGTCACTGACGTCACCTGATATGCATTCGATCGCATGACTTCAATGTCAAAACACAAGGTGAAAGGATGGAAAATTAAAGTACGATTCTGTAACGGTCGGTCCTGGAAAAAAAGGTTTACAAAATTATTGTGCAGGGTATTATTAAAGTCAAAATCGGAGGGTTTAACATTATTAGTCTGTTGTTCAAACTTCGTTAGACATCAGTCGGGGATTTTGAAATCGAGTACCTCTCATTAACGGACGAGCCAACTGATGCATTATCTGGCGTAACAGACAGTGCCCTTGATACCAATGACGCCATTGAAGTCCGTCCTGACTGCTTGAGTACAGATGAACCAAATGAGCGGAGTCTGTTTCTGACAGCAAATTTTCTTGAAAATTCGCCATAAATTGCTGTCCCGGAATGTTCATCCTCTTCACATCTTTTGTTTAGTTGGAAATAATATACATTGTTATATTTCTTTACGCTTAGGTAATTGTTAGTTGCACCAGTAGAGTAGTGCAACTAACTAAAGGAGGCGTATATGAATGGAAACAGTGAAATAAAAACAGAGACGAGCTGATTGGGAAAGAAAAAACATTATAAAACCTGATCAGGTTGCATTTCAGAAGAAGTCCGATCTGGGTATACGGAAGCAAACGGACTATAAAGATGTTAATTAGGAGCAGGGGCTGTCTCCTCTAGGTTGACGCTATTATTGTAAATGCATTCTTGTATATTTCTGTTTGCCTTCGCGAGATAAAATGTCTTAACTTACTATACTGAAAAAGAATGAGTTTTCTTTACCAGAGAACTTTGTTATATCCTAGGCAGTTGCAGAATTGGAAACTCGACTCTTATAGATTACCAAAAGTATAATGACCGTAAGTTTCTACACTGTTGAATCTTTTCAGGATATTTGAAATTTTATTGTGAAAAAAGAATCTAATTCTACAAGGTAACGTTCATGTTAAACAAAAATATCCAATTAAATTAATAAAACCAGACCTCGTCGTCTCGGCGAGAATTTTTCCAGAATTATCTTGGAGACCCCACACTACCTGGCGCTCTGATTACAGAAGAAAAATTCTATTCAGGTTAGATGTGACTTACATTTCTAGAAATTTGACACACTCGTCATGCCCGTATATTTCTGCAAGCCGTCTAGGTGTGTCTCCATAATTATCTTTCTTAGTCACAAAGATACTTGCATTATGTAAAGCCCTTAGCACCGTAAGTCTACCCGCCTCTGCCGCAAAATGAGCCGGCGTCCAACCCGTATCAGTAACAGCTGTGCCTTGTGCTCCATGGTCAAGAAGCAATCGTATGCATTCGACGTAGCCTGCAAGTTTTGAAGGAAAAAATGTAAAATAAACTTAAGTTTCTTAATACGATATGGGGACCATCAAACGGTTGGAATTTATATTTCTGTAAATAATGATTAAGCCACGACACCAGAAAACCAACAAAGTGGTTGTGCACCAAGCGCAGACTCAGATCAGCCTGGGCATCCGCCAAGTCCAATCACACTCTTCGCAAAGGGCTTAAAATGTAGCTAAGGGTCTAAGCTACATCCATGAGGGCAGCGAAGACTCTGATCCGACTGGGCGGATGCCCAGGCTGATCTGAGTCTGCGCTGGGCGCAAAACCACATTGTTGATTTTCTCGTGTCGCGGCTCATATGTTAACATAGTGATTCGTACTTGGCAAACAACGCAGCAACGACATATATTAATGCTGTTTCAGCTTCGTGTGCTCTTTTGGTTGCTGTCATTAAGATTTTGATTACGCACAAAAATCATACCAGTTCCAGTAGAAAGGTAACCGAGATTTTCTTAAAGAGTTAAAAGGATGTCATGCAAATCAAATGACAAAAATGCGCCGTTTTTCTTGTTTTTATTTGTGAAAGAAAGTAAGGAACTGTTTTGGGTATGCAAATAATAGGCTCTTGCGCGTATGCGCAATCTATTAAATGCAAGCGCAGTTCACATTCTGTATTCCAGGTAAAAGGCGCATAGTCTCCAAAGGGAAGACATAAATATCTTCAGCCGTTTCACCGACAGTTTTAAAAGGTAAAATATTCGAGTTTCACATGTGCGACCAACGGGGACTCGGATCAACTGCGCATCCATCCATGTCTTACCAGAGTCCTTTCGTTGCATGTTCGCATCAACAATTTGTGGGTGCTGAGAACTCTATCTGAGAACTCTGTGTACTGAAAACAAAAGATTCTGATCCGACAAGCTCCGAATCTTAGCATGCCTACATGGCGTAAGACACGTTTCTAGTAGGCAGGCTATGAGGGAAACAACGTAACGTTGTACCGACGTTAATGCAAGACGCTACATCGACCTCGATGAGATGCTTTTTTTTAATTTGAGTGCCTACTGGGTGATTTCTTGCTCAAAGAAGCAAACTACGATAGAGAGCTGATCATGCGCTGAGAAGACAAACCTTTAGCACATGCCCAATGTAGAGCGGTCCTATTATTCCATTCTTCGTCTTTGAGGTTGACGTCAAATTTGCCACTTTTCAGATATTCCTCGAGGGAGTCATAGTCCCCTGACGCTGCCGCTTCATGGATTTCCAGCCCAGCAGCCATTTTGTTACATCATTTCCTGTCACATGTTAAATACTGGTTCCTCTCCTGGCAGAAAGAAACAGCCCACCAGGCACATGACGTCGTAATGACGTCGTATTGACGTCGATGCGACGTGGTGACGTCGCATCGACGTCAATACGACGTCATTTCGACGTTATGTGCCTGCTGGGAGAGGCCGGAAAATTCGGATATGAACAAATCTGAGCAATGCTAGTCATGATTTGATTTAAGCCAGTCCGTTTTAGAGCAATCTTCTATACACTCCATGCCAGGCTGAATATTGGACTGGCATGGAGCGTGTAGAAGATCGTTTTGAAAGCAGACTATCATTACTCGTTCCAAAACGGGTATTGACTGGATTATTATAGGAGAGAGGCGCCGTGGTCGAATGGTTAGGGCGACTCGGTTATAATGCAGAAGGTCGCGGGTTCGAATCCCGGCTTAGGCTAACTGTAGACTGGAAAACTCTCTCTGTTGACCTAGAAGTAAATGAGTACTTTCTTCGAACCAGGAAAAGATAAGACAGCCAAAGGAGAGGGATGGGCCCCGTCTTTCGTGTGCATGCTGTGCCCAAGATACAGTGGGCCTCAGATTTGGGAATCGACAGAATTTGTAGTCGATTATCTGTCATGTCCGTATATAAACGATCGACTATGACAGTGGGCCTCAGATTTGGGAATCGACAAAAAAATTGTAGTCGATTATCTGTCATGTCCGTATATAAACGATCGATTATCGACTATAGTCGATCATCGGCACAACACACCTCTGATTCCTACGGCCATTAGGCTATGGGAAACCTTTAGCTTTTTGTTTGAGACGATATTGAGAATTTTCATAATTTTCATTTCGTCCTCTCAACAGAAAAATACCACACTGATATATCGCCTGATCTGTATCTATACGGTTTGTAATTCTGTTGTGATTTTTGCGCTGAATTTGGACTTGCCCAAATTGATCTATAGGGTACTTCACCATATTTTTCGTCTTTTTTTTTTCAAAGGGAGAAAACGTTTGTCTCTGGGCGGCAAAAAAAAAAAAAAAAAAACTCGAAACTCCAAAAAGGGGTCTACTATTAAAGGGAAAAAAATGCTCCAAAAGGAGACAATTTTATCCTTTAAGAGTTGACTCTCTTTAAGAGTTGATTCTCCATCTAAAATGAAGGGTTGGTCGGTTTGGGCAATGGTGCTGGGTATCTGTCAGTGCCGGGTGTCCTACTAATTTGGATAATATACTGAAAGGATTTAAAAACTTCCACCCTATATTTTTGAATATCTAAAAAATAAATGCAGCTACGTCAACCAAAATTTCACAAGATGTATATTCTTTTATACCTGATTATGTAAGTATCACGAATTTGAAATTGTTCAACCGAATCGGCCAGGAATAAGCACAATTTTATGAGTTAATTACGGCAATTTACAATCTCACACGACGTGCACGGTTTACAGGAAGCTCTAAGACCACCAGAATAGCAGCTAACCGCAACTAAAAACCAAAGGCCATGACGTTAACGTATGTCGACGCCGTCTCCGTAATAGGTTTTGCGCGACAGCATCGGCTGCAATCATAATTGCAAACTAACGTGGATGACGTAACAATATAGACAGTAAGAAACGTCTAAAAGAATATCGCATAAGATAAAAACGTCATCTCTTTATGCATTTCAGAGATGTAACACTATTTTACTGACGTCATTTAAGTACATGATTTAAATACAATGCATCTTTAAATTTGATGAGTTTCAAGCATTTTGTCATAAAATGTAAACGCTGTCACTCCTGAAAGGATCATCAGCAAACAATTAAAAAGTGGAAGTTTTAAATCCTTTCAGTATAGTAGGACAAGGGCCTTCTGTGCTTGCAGTAGGTGCGGGTAGAGGTTGTTTGGACATTTTTTCTCTCAGCTATCATTTCTTTTTCCCTATCTCTGGGAGACGGCCCGGTGTAGTTGGTTGTTTTGGGTTTAATGGCCCTTTGAGACAGTATTTCAGTCTATATCGGGCCGTTCCCCCAAAGAGAGGGAGAAAGAAGAATGATAGATGAGAGAAAAATGTCCAAACAACCCCACCCGCACCTACTGCAAGCACAGACGGCCCTTGCCCTATTATAATCCAAATCAATAATACTGTCTCAAAGGGCCGTTAAACCCCAATCAACCAACCAACTCACTGAGAATGGAGGAAAATGTAAAAAAGAGGGGTTGCTTTTCCTGAAAATATACGCAGTCACATTTAAAAAAGGCCAGAATAGTATGTCTGAGATGAATTGAAATAGCAAGCCCCTAATATGATCAATGGAAATGCTGATTTGGAATCATGCACTTTTCTGCCAAAATGATTATGATGATCCTATATAAGACCTATTGAGCATAACCTATTAACTGTAATAAATGCTGTAAAGAATCAGTGAAAAAATATTATAGTATTCTTACAAAGCAAAAAATATTGTAGACAGTCCTCTATGCGAATGTGGAGCTGTCGAAGATAATAAACATTTTTTTCTGGACTGCCACCGATATAGGTACCTGCGAGCTGAACTTATCAACACTATCTCATTGATTTGTCCCCCAACACTAAATATCCTTCTTCATGGTAGTTCCGAATTAACAGACTCTGATAATAAGAAAATATTCTTAGCGGTGCATGACTTCATAATTAAATCTAAAAGATTTTGAGTTGAATATCTAAAACATCACTTCTGATATTTTGAATATGATTTAGTTAAAAGACCCGCCCGAGGTTAATGTAAGCAACAGTGACCATGACTCATCTACATATTTAAATAGGGCAACTTGAATACTTAAATACTTAAATACCCATTTATTTGAATACTTAAAACTCCTTAGTCCGTACATAACCAACGAGATATACTGAACTCCATTCCCCGTGGAGCTCTATTTGGACTCATTGTAAAACACTGGTATCATTCTTTCTTTCTTTCTTTTTCATCTATTATAGCAAAAACCAAAATGTGTGTATCCACATGCGGGAGCATCAATACACTTTGTGGTGCCCCCGCTTGTGGGTATGCACACATAAACATAGATACCGAGACAATATATATGTTACAATAGACAAGTAGATTCAGTCGACAAACACGATAGATAGTATATATTCTGTGTTATTGTATAATTGAGGGATACAGATTCAAATAAGTCTCTTGACTTCCTTCTGGATCCCTTTTGTATAATATATGTATTTATTTCATAATGTCCATTGAATGTGTGTTTGTTATACGAAAGAAATAAAGTTTAAACCAAAACAAAATTGTAGAAAAGAAAGAAAATGTAACAAACCTTTCTTCAAACTTTCTAACTGTATCAACCAAACATGCTTTTAAAACTATATACAATATTAATAGCCCGTGTAAACACAGCGGGTTTCAGTCGATACAGGATTTAGAAACTTGTTCGAACAAGTGTCCCATTTGAGATAAAGAGTCATAAACTAAATACCAATACAGCCTAACAGTGTTAACTGGTCGATAACTATTGATTTGCAACAGGTAGTAGTAACCCAATAACTTGTACAGTAATCAGTGCGTAGTCGATGCGTATCTCTGCGTACGTATGTGCGTCGTGAGAAGAGAAAATGTGTCTGGTGACATGTTGCGAACAGTGAAGACCCAGATCAGCTTGCGCGTTTCCTTGTTTGCAACAACAATCAGTGGATGGATGAATGGATAGATGGATGACTTGCGATTTTACGTCATTTTCAACAGGCCGGCGGATGATAGAACGGTCATAATGAAAGTCTGTGTGCAATGAACTCCTGTTTTCCGCTGAGAAGATTTTCAATTCCAGCGTGAAGTTAACCCAGGACCGCTAGCTCAGCAGGCCAGCGCTCAGCCAACTGAGTTACTGGGGTTTCTGTGATTCATAGATAATATATGTGAAAAAAGGAAGACTCTAATCAGACTTCGCGGATGCGTAGGTTGATCTTAGTGTTTCCTGTTCGCATCCCAGCCAACCAACCAATCAACCTTCGAATTGTAGCGGTGTGTTTATTACAGTTTCATACGGGCCATATTTTCGTTCGCAAACTTTTGGCTCCATGCGTCCTTAAATTCGAATTGTAGCAGTGTGTTTCTCGCATTTTGTGTATATAAGGACTCAGTATAGCGGCGCCATTTTCTCGTTCATAGACTTTTGAGTCCATGCGCCTGATAATGGCCTTTTTTATGTATATATAGAGGATCTTACATTAGTGCTCGTGTACTACTGAATTTATTAAACGAGTTGGGGAAAAAGATAAGATGCGAGGCTATGCCGAGCATCTTATCGGTTTTCCCCAACGAGTTTAATAAATTCAATAATACACGAGCACGAATGCAAGATTCTATTTATCATATGACAATAACTTGCATTTTATTAGCAAATTTTGCACTAAAACGTCACGATTTCCCTAATAGAAAACGCGACATTTTTATGGACGTCAACGAATAACGTTACGACGTAATTTGCACATGTTTATCGTTTTTAATGCATGGCTTTATCACACTGCCAAATGCGATGTCATATGATAATTGTAATTGCAGCATTTGTAGTTTTGATTTGCAAATATTGCTTTGGCCGTTGTTTATTTCTCAACTATACACTTTTTTTCGGATGTATTTGCATCAGTAAAATGATCTTAGGCAGGAAAATCTGTCGAAGTTCTTTAAATCTTACATTAAATCATATAATATTTCAAAGCTTCTGTATCTTATGATCAGATGTTGCATGTATATACCTGATTTTGTTAGCACAACTGAATCAAGTTGCCTTATCCGACGGGTAATTCAGAGAAATCAAGCTTAACATTGTTTCATATAACTTATTTTCGATAAATTATCACATACAAATATGCAGAACAACGAAATTGGTTGGGAATCACTGCAAAATAGACGACAAGATCATAAACTTATTTTATTTTATAAAATGATGCATAATCTTACACCTTTATACCTATCATCTCTAGTCCCACAACCAGTCAGTGCTCTATCTCGATATAATTTGCGTAATTCTAATGACCTCCAAACTATTGCTGCCAGAACAAACCAGTACTACTACTCATTTCTGCCTTCATCTATCAGAGCCTGGAATAGTTTACCTGATGAGGCAAAACAAACCGACTCTGTAAATTCATTTAAATATTTTCTTAAGAAAGATAAAAGAACAGTCCCTAAACACTATTATTCTGGAACCCGGAAAGCTCAAATCTTACATACGCGGCTTAGGACCAATTGTAGCTCACTTAATCTAGATCTGTTTCTTAAAAATATTTCTGATTCGCCTCTTTGCAGTTGTGGTAGTATTGAAAACAGTCAGCACTTCTTTTTCCACTGTAGGCATTACCAAACACAACGAAACGAACTTTTGAATGCGATTACGGAATACCAAACTCCTTCTCTAAATCTTTTGTTGTATGGTGACATGTCCTTAACTCTAGAAACAAATATAAGTATTTTCACTCATGTACAGAAGTTTATTCTCGAAACACGCCGGTTTTATTAGTATGAAGAACGTTATCAATTTGCGACGATTTCATTCCATATCATTAACAATAGGTTAAAAGTCCGAGCCCCCTCTCTAAAGCCCAAATTCCATCTTGACTGTTTGAGATTATTTTTTCTCTTTCCTTCTTTTTTATATTATTTCCTATCTGTATGTATAAGGTGACCTATCGTTGGATCGATATTGAATCGGCGTTGATTCAACGTAACGACGTTGAATCGACGTTGATTCAATGTTGATCGAACGCTGTGCGCCTGCTGGATATATTTATTCAATTGCCTTTGCTGTTCTGCTGTTTTTGTAATGTTTTCTTTAAAGTCCGCCAACAATGATACAAATTGTATATATATATTTAGGATAAGAACTCGATAAGCTTTAGCTTCCGTTCTGATCCTTTAAATGTTCTCATGTTATGTAAATACATGTGGTATTGTGATGTTATGAAATAAAATAGGGTTAAACTAAATATGCAGAATAAATAATCAGGATTTGGTCGGAAACTGTGAGCTTGTAAAGACCATCTCCCTAAAAGAATCAGTTACTAAGTTGCTGTTGATATGAATGCAAGATTATTGTGTAACAAATAAGAACAGCCCACATCTACAACAAAACTACAATTACAGGAAATAACAAACGGTTATGCTTGTGTCTCTGAATAACTAGATAGAGTTGCCGAAGTCGGCGTGGGTTCGATTTCCAAGCATCGGTATCGTATGATCCAGATATTCCATGTATACACCGATTGTGTCAGCACATCTTAATCGAGTAGCCCGATCAGACGGGTCAATCAGAGAAATCATTAAGGAGCGTAGTAGTGCGAATGGTTAAGCTGGTATCTCTGAATGGCTAGGCGGAGTTGTGGAAGTCGGCGTGGGTTTGAATCCTGGGCGCCCAGTGGGTACTTCTTTATTTTTCAACTACAGAGTTTTTTTTCGGATGCACTTGCATCAGTTAAATGATCCTGAGTCGGAACATCTGTTGAAATTTGTTAAATCTTACATTTAATCATATAATATTTCCAAGCTTCGGTATACCTTTTTGTGTTAGCACAACTTAATCGAGTAGCCATATCCAACGGGAAATTCACTAAAATCAAAAGCTTATTGTTGTTTCAGCCGGGAAACTTCTTTTTTTGGAGCGTAGTGGCGCAAATGATTAAGCTGGTGTCTCTGAATGGCTAGGCATAGGCGGAGTTGCATGCCGGCGTGGGTTTGAATCCCGGACGCCCATTAGGTTCTTCTTCATTTCTCAACTACAGTGTATTTTTGGATGTACTTGAAAATAGGTAAAAGTTTTTCGTATAAATTGCTTAGTCTGTTGTAACCCTTTTGTTGGTCTAAATTATTTAGTTAGCTGCGTTGCCACCTATTTGGGAAAGAGCTGCTGACTCGGCTTATCACTTGTAATTCATTGTTTGTTGGGATGTCTTTGTCAATCTTTCCCTTTGATGTTGGGGATAGGGTTTGGGATCTGATTCAGTCAGTTCCTGAAGTGTAGTTACTCTTTAAATTTGCATCAGTTATTTAATAAATGATCCTGGGTCAGAAAATCTGTTGAAGTTTGTTAAATCTAACATTTAAGCATATAAAATTTCCAAGCATCGGTTTCGTATGATTGTATATGTCTGAATGTGTTGGCACAACTTTATCGAGTAGCCCGATCCGACAGGTCATTCAGAGAAATCAAGATTAACATTGTTTCTCTAGGAGAGTAGTGACCAGTGCGAATGGTTATGCTGGTATCTCTGCATGGCTAGGCGGGGTTGTGGATGTCGGGTGTGTTCGAATCCTTGGCGCCCAGTGGGTATGTCTTTATTTCTCATCGGATGCACTTGCGTCCGTAAAATGATCCTGGGCCGGAATATGTGTTGAAGTTGTTAAATCTTACATTTAATCATACTTTATATATTTCCAAGCGTCCGTAGCGGCTCAGATGACAGTTATGCGAGAAAAATAGTGCAAGTCCATCTGATTCTACACTGTTCGCACATGCCGTAGGTCACCATTTTCTCGTACCGCGAGTTATATAATGCGCAATTTAAAATGCATTCATCTCGTTTGACACTGTTTTAGTTAATAGAGGGCAAACATATTGACATTCAGGGCAGTAACAAATCTGTCATCTTTCATTCATAAATTGTAACAGATTGGCATCAATGATGCATCGCAATGTAGATATCGCGGTTGCAGTAAAAATCAAAATTAGAGTGGCCTTGGTGCTTGAAATGTAATATTGTACGTAATCATAAGATGCATTATATTTACTTTTTATTCAAAACATGGGAAACTTTTTTATTCTTATGATGGAATACAAAGATGACCTTTGACAGGTTTGCATACGTTACACGTGGTACTTGTCCTACCCAACGTCATAAAGCTACATGCATTTACGATATGTTCCTTTACAGTTCAGTCAATTATGTTGGCATCAAAAGAAAAAAACACACATCACAACAGTGTGATACTGGTTCCTTGTTTGACGAGGTTGTTGTGAAGATGAAATGTTGTGGATGAATAGCGTTGCTTGTGGCATTCAGACAAGAAGCCGTGCACCACAACAAGATTTTCTTTAAAAATGGCTTGTGGCTAATGGTGGTGCATGCCTTGCAGTAAGGGATGACCTTGAGTGATATGAGCAATAGCTGAACCAATTCTGAGACAACTTCATTCTAAAAAATAAATAAATAAAAATATAATGAATTAAACATGGCGTTTGCGGAAAACTTTATTAAATTCATTTACAGTTGTTAAATCGCAAGAAAAGCATAAAGTTACAATAAAAACAAGTGAAGCGAATAATGGATAAAATATGATATAGCAAAAATCGTATCTAACCATGGTAAAGAAGGAAGAAAAATTTATAACACTTTACCGTAATGTTCTTGACACTTGAAACACCAGGTTGCAAACAGCGTAGATCCAGATTAGGCGTCTCATGTCATGTTGAGCCGCCTCATCTTGATATACACTGCTTTGCTCTCTAGTCTTTTAATTTGTATAATCATAGAGCTTTAACGAACAATCTTTAAAATTTTGCAGACGTACATTTTGTCTTCTGCTTTTTGGCGCGTTACGAGTTAAATTGTTCATGGGACGGAGATATCACAACGAAGTGTCGCAGTAAGATCAGGGAATGCACAGTTTGATATTCTGCCAATATTCTATCGTTTTCATAGCAAAGTTCAAAATTAATCAAAATTTTAGCGTAAGTACGGTAAACGGCAAGGTGCTCCTTGTTTACAACACTTACGGTATAAACACGATTTGTTCCGGAACAGCAATCAGGTTAATGCGTTGTCTCATCTGCTTCGTATGCAATTTTCGAGAATTTTTCTAAGGAACAGGGGTTCACAAAAAGCTGCCAATGTGCCAGCTCAAGGACTCAGAATGTGTGTTTAGGAACCCATATAAATCTTTTTGCTGTTAAAGACTGTTGTTTACAATTTACAAAAAAGGCTGCATATATATAAAAAGTGTTTGAGTTAATCATGATTACTGTTTTTCTTGGATTTGTTCGCTTCTGATGCAAAGTTACAAAACAGGCAAGATGGATGAGAACGAGGAGAACTATTTACAGGTGCGGAAGAATATTTCAGAGGAAGCTTCTTGGAAACAGATGCAAAAGACAACGTTTATCCGCTGGGCCAATGAGCGACTCAGACATACTGGTGAACAAATTGTGAATTTAGAGCGAGATTTGTCAGACGGCATGCTGTTGACCACCTTACTGGAAGTATTGTCGAAGAAAGAACTTGGCACCAAGGAAATGCTGCGACATAAGAAACTCGACATTGTAACAAAGGCGCTGAAATTCTTAGAACAAAATGAGAAAATTAAACTTGTAAGCATTGGTAAGTATATTCTGATTGTAAAGCGGTTTAAAGCACTTTTTATTTCGGGCTATTTTGAGTCTCTCAAAAAGTCTGTGACATGTAAACAGACGGGATGATGGGTCTACATTTGACTGAGTATTTAATTTCTGAAAGTAGGTCATCGTGACCTGTTAGAAATAATTTCAAAGTGTGTCATCCGTAGCGATTAGAATTTTACACAGAGGAAATTCTGGTGGCTCTAGATTATGTAGAAATAAAATTTTAAGAAATCTTGAAAACTGCAAACTGCATTGAGTTTTAGGAAAGGGGGCATTATGAGTCATGCGATGCAATCTTGATTGATCAGGGCCCAGTTGTTCAAAACATCGTTCGCTTGACGAAGTCGTAAATCGAATATTGGTTAAGTCTTACTGTACTCTCAAAATCAATTGCGGTATTATTTTTGCTGAAAAATTGTGAGGAGCTTTTGGAATGCAAAAGTTTTTTGCTTTTTTTCGCAAAACATGGCAGATTTTTTTTGGTACAATATGCTTGAAAATTTTTATTGCGTCGTTAAAGGCCCCATTGCTCTATCAGCATGAAATATTTCACCGTGAAGTATCGCTACAAGCTTCTCGCTACCGTTTCTTCATTGTATATGATCGTAATTGGCCGGCTTTGAAAAATTAAAACGTCATTGAGTTTCTCATAAAAAAGATTTGAAAAAAATATCTAGGTCATTTTAGTTGGCAACTTAAATGACCTACTTTCGATTTCACGAGTTTCATTACATGGTAAAAATGCAAGGTACAAGAGGTAACAATACAAGTTACAGGAGGTAATAATACAATGTACAGTCGTTTAATAGTTGATAAAAATACGATGTAAAGCAAGAATCCCATTTCTTGTCTCGCTGTTGTGTGAGTTAATTACCCACCGGGGAACCAGACAGGAAAACCGTATGTTTACGGAGAGACTTGTTATGTTTTTAAAAAGACCTTATTCTTGCTTTTTTGCCAATTATATGCCACAAAAGCCACAACAACCGACATATTATCATCAATTCTGAAGGCTGTACCAATTATATAAGGATTTTTGATTCGACGAGTTTTACCACTGATAGGACTATGGGGACTTTAACTAACGACGTTGTTAGTTTTGAAAAGCTGCGCACAGATGAACGCACTGACAAACTCTGTGGCTTTAGAACATCATACAATCCAAAATATCTTGAAAATTGCAAGTTGTATTGCATTTCTAAAGTGTAAACCATCGTGATCTTTGGTAACTTAGTTTTATGGTAAATTTTCTACAACGATCAGATGTATGCATTGACGAAATTTGGTGGCTATATAAGACTCATAGAAGCCCTTATATGTTGAATTCTGTAGGTTCTATCGAATTAAAAAAAGGAGATCACAGTAATCTCAGTGACCTATTTTCATGTAAGATGATCTCAAGTGATAAGATGCTGACTCTGAAAGTCGGTAGTTATAGAGCCAACAGATGTCAGGACATCAGATTTCAATAAAAATGAAGTTGGAAACACAGTGTAGGTTACTGCGAACTAATTCCGCTATTATTTATTTCCTGTTTGAAAATCTGAGTCCAAACAATACACTATACAAGAAAAGTAAAAAGTATGCAAAGACCAGGAACTGAAACAATCAAAATCCAAATCCAGCCCTCAAACCATGGTTGGAAACAACTAAGATTACAAATAATCAAGATACGGAGAACATATGGCCAACCGAGTGAGCAGGTTGTTCCCAAAAGGTGGCCACTCAGCAACCCAATCCGAACCAAAATAATAAGAACATACATAAGGTAAAACATCACAGAAACTCTGACACCAAAAACAGGCAACAGAGAACCACAACAGAACTACCGCCTTGGAACGGTCAGTAATGAATTACTGGGGGGGGGGGGGGGGGGGGGGGAGGGGGGGGGCTTAAATCGATTTTACAGGCCCAACCTCACCCTAAGTTTCTGAAGTGGTACAAAACATTTAGTTGGTTGTTCGGTTCGCATGATAACCTTCTAACTCGTCAATGAATCATCACGGTAAACACATAAATCAAATTTCGACACCATGAAGAAGCAAAGACGAGGACTCAACAGATACAACGGGCCGTCTGACAGGTGGAGATCCCTGGCCTGCCAAACAACCCCACTGGAAATCTGAAGCAAAAGAAGGTCGCCAGTTGAGCCCCGGTGGACCAAGCAACAGACAAAAAGGCTCCGGTCCCAACCAACAAAATATATAGCTTTAGGTCGGGGCCATCATAGAGTCTGACGCCCGATCCCCCGGTGTGCAATTAAAGAGTGCAGCAAAGTTATCAACCGTGATTGGGTTAATCACTAAGTATGCAGACTGTCGCATAACATTTAAATTATAGCCAATACGTTTGTGACGTATTATTATTTTTCGGAATGGATCAGAAAATTCAGTCCTACCCTTAATCTTTTTGAATTTGTATACTAAGTCACCATAAAATTCTGGTTCCGATAGGCCTTGGTGTAAAACAAATTTTAATCCGACATCAAATTTTGAAACCAATTCATGGTGTCTGCGATAGAATTTAGAAAAAGCCTTTCTAAGCTTATGATACCGATAGCCCTGTTGAAGAAGTTTAGCAGTTAAACATTTATTACGAGCATTAAAGTCATCTACATGACTACACACTCTAGCAAATCTTATAAGTTGAGAAATATACACTCCATAAGAGGGACGACGTGGAACGTCACCACCCAAAAATGGAAAATTAACTATATCAAAGTCAAAGTCATCACGTTTATCATAAATTTTAGAAGATACGAAACCGTTAGAAATAGATAGATGTAAATCCAAAAAGGGGGCCTCGGTATCTGAGGTATTAGCTTTATTCAATTTAAGTTCAGGTGGGTAAATTTGGTTGACCATGCTTTCAAAATAAGGATTATCAATATTCAGAAGATCGTCTAAATATCTAGAGGTTGAGTTAAATGCCTCAATGATATCAGCTTGATTATCAACAGAAAGAGAAGTCATGAAATCTCTTTCATAACAAAATAAAAACAAATCGGCCACAAGAGGAGCACAATTTGTACCCATCGGAATACCAATAATTTGTCTGTATAACTTATTACCAAATCTGATGTAAATATTATCTAAGAGATATGATAAGGCGTCACATACATTCTGACATGACCAACGTTCATATCCTCTATATATTTTCCGGTTAGAAGTGAAAACCGCTTTCTTATCGCTTTCTTTCTTAACGAGCCAGCGTACGTAGGAGATGAGTTTCTGTTATTGGTAGAATGTAGTCTTGTATGGTTTATTGTATGTATACAGTTATCGGGATAAGGATGACTTTGATCTTCGTCCTGTTCAACAGTATTTTTGTCATATCATGACTATGGGAGGCTGATAATGAAAGGCTATATGCAGTGGAAAAGTAAATAGAAAAATTTTCAGGGACTGACACAATTCAATCCCAGTTCCAACCCCAAACACCATATGGGAAAGGGACAACACAAAGTCACCACCAAAGACAACACTAGCGGCAGCCATATGAACAGCCATTTCCCGTGTAGGTGGTCAATGGGCTAGCCTAGCATCACAAACAATATACCAATAACAGACATAGCAACTAACAACATAAAACAACCAAGAAGAACCAAAACAGAACCACCGCCATGGGATGGCCAGTAATGAAATACTGGGGGGCTAACCGGTTTATGGTCGACCAACCCTCACCCTTTGTTCTGCCTTGGTCCATCAGATAATTAGTCGTTCAGATAATTAGTCGTTCAACCCAACAAAAACAACCATCGCCCACACATCAGTCTTACAAACAGCACCAACCCTGACAGTAAGAACAAATTATATGTAAAACTTTAAACATCTATTTTTACCTATTTTCAAGTTTTTAATCTCAGGATTAGCCTTTAACCATATATCAAAACAGTCAAAGCGACAAACAACACATGAAACAACTAAGAACCAAAATAGAATTTCCGCTTTGGGACGGCCAGCAATGAAATTACTGGGTGGAGTGAGGGGGGGGGGGGCTTAACCGGTTTGCGGTTAAGCCCTTGGTCCTGTTTTGGTTCATCAGACTCATAGTTGTTGGGTTTGAGTGGAAGATTCGGTTTGCGTGGAAGATTTTTCGTGGAACGCCGTTTACTTTTGAAAAGAATTCCGTCTCCAGCCGGATTCGTTTAACGCAGCTCACAAGTGAGTATATAGACAATATCTGAGAGTACTTCAGAATAATTTATACATCAAACATTTTTATCAGAAAGTTTTTCAGAGCGTCTGGTGACTTTAAGCTTCAAAATTGTAGTTGTTATGAAAATAAAGGAATTTCGTGATGAAAATATAGGAAAGTATGGAAATCATTATTTGTAAAAACGAACAAAATAAGATAAATTCGCCTCCTATACCACTCACCATCTCTCTCGTTTATTTTAAACGCAAACAAAAATGAAAACAATAATGAACATTAACAATTATATTTAAGTCTAACATGGATTGTCTTTCTCATTTCTTGTAAAATGAATATTGTTTATTGACTTTTTTGTCAGTCATCCTATATTTCAAGTTTGATTAGCACAATAAGCACTACCGATCCCCCTGAAAAGAAAAAAGAGGATCAGTAAAATTGAGAATAATGAAAACAAAAAATCCTGTACTTGCAAACTTCAACAAAATAAGTTGTCCATAATTATATACATCAAAATCTCTATCAAACAGTTAGGACTCTATCAACATTCCACCAAAGCTTTGGAGTTTTGTAATTTAGTGCTTTTAAAGAATCTTCTGTTACTTATTTTGTGCCATATTCAGTGATACATACACAATAGGGCTCAGAGAAAAACTTGCACTCCTCTTGGAAAGTGTTATACAATTAGTTGCACATGAATACATACATCAATATCCTTATCAAAGACTACCAACATTCCTCAAAGCTAAGAAGTTTTGTAACAAGGTGTCTTTAAAGAATGTTCTGTCATTGTAAGAATCAATACTTTTGGTGTCCTATTCAACTATACAGGCTCTGCTCTCTTAGAAATGGATGACTCTTCGTCATGTTTCCTATTTGCCGAGGAAGCAGATTCCACAATCTTTGTCTGAAAAGCTGACATTTCATTGAAGGATTTATCACTAGAAATATAATTTGGAGAACCTTTAACCTTTGGAGAACCTGACTTATCACTGGCTGCAGACTTGGGTTTTGACTTTTCAGGAAGAGAAGATTTAGCCTTCGAGGAATCTGATTTAGCCTTCGAGGAATCTGAGTGGCTACTGACACTATATTTATGCTTGTGGGAAGTTGACTTATCAACCGAAGCTGAACTACAAGTATTTGTTTTCAAAGACTTATCACTGACTCTCTTTGCTGATGATCTGGAATGGGCAGTTTCAGGTTTCTTCCCTTAAGACCCTAGCAGTGTTTTTTCTGTGTTTTTTTTTATTGCTGTTCAACATCTCTTCGACTTTCACGGATTTTGTCCAATTTCTTTTGTCAAGGCTTTTTTGTCTTCCTGTATCTGTTGCAATTATTATTTAAACAACACTTGCTCTCTTCATATCTCCAGCTTCAACAGCTTTCATTAGCTTTCTGCTTCCATCTTTGAGGAGTTACAATAATAGCGTTAGACTGAGTTTCCATTTCTTTCTAAAACAGGTTTTTCTCTTTCTCTAATACTGAAGTGGTCTTGCATTTTTCTTCCAATTTTAATTCTTCTAATCTTTTATTGTCAAGTCTTTATTTTTTTATCATCCACTCTTTTTCTGTCTCTTCCTTTTCTTTCTGTGCTTGCAAGTGTTATGAGCCTTTTTGGCAGATATAAGACTTTCTCTATTCAGTAGTATCACCTAAGGTCTGTTTTCTACTAGTTCACTGAATTTCACCGTATCCTTTACAGTTAATGGCATTCACTGTTCTCTCACCAATGTCAGTTCTGTCCATGTTCAGTGACAACACTTGTGCTTACAAACTTCTCTCTGTATCTGCATAATTCCCATCTCATGTCAGACAGATGAATGCAGCTTGCTTTGGAATATTTACCTGAAAATATTTATGTTCATTGCTTAATATAGGAAATATAGGAATGCATGTATTGTGTAAATATAGGATAATTTTCTGAAATATAGGAAAATATAATAAAATCTCTGAAATATAGGAAAATGCAGGAAAATATAGAAAACTTGATACCCTTTTGTGCATAACTGATTTTGACTACTGTTTCTAATAAAATAGCAGCATTCCAAACCATATAAACTTACCCATAATAATAATGCTAAATATAAGAATGATAGAAACATTAAAATGTAAATAAAATGTGAATGCAAATAATGCTTAGAATAGAGAAAAAATGCTTTTTATTTATTTATTATTTCATTTCTTTCATTATACGAAGAAAATGGTGCTTTATGTTGTTTAAGATCACGCGCAATAAGTGTTTTCTTATGATGAGGTAAATGTTTATATATAAGCAGATGGTAAGAACGTTTGTATGTATACAATTGAAATGATCTAACATTGTAATATCACTTTACTCTCAAGGTCTGTAAGCTAATAAAGCGCATCTATTATGCTTTAAAATATTGTCATAAAATTTACATACAAATGGTGACAGATAGATAGAAGAGAAACGTGACACTCAAAGGTGATATTCAGTGTGACATAAATGTAGTGATCCAATGAAAAAAAATCAGTTACGTGAGAATCTGCAGCCTTCAATTACCGTATATATCGCTATTTATGCGGATGTGAAATTTCTGTGTTTTTCACCTTCAAAAGTATACGAAAATATTCTGCAGTTTTAATATCTGCAGATTTCAAATCCGGTACTATATAAATAAATGGGGAAAAAGTAAAGCCCAGTCAGTGAGCTTAGCTTCATACGATCAGATAAATACCAGTATTTACTCTGAATAAAAAATATGAAATGGTATCATTTTCGGAAAGCATATTGCAAGAGTCACAGTTTTGCTAGTTAGCGAGTACCAGTATTTGCGTCCGTAGCCATTGTAATAATTGAACAGTCACGAGCTTTTTCCGTATCAGTATGACATTTGACGTTTTCAACGAATGACTAGTTTGTTGAACAGCTGTTTATTAAATAACTTAATCATTTACGCTTTTCGTGTTAATGGATGAAATAACGAAGATTTACTTGCAAACTGATAGATCTAGTCAGTTCGAGTATTCTGCGATTTAAATTTCTGTGCAATGTATAAAACCGCAGAATTGCGCAAAAATTAACACCGGCTGAAAGGTCCAGATTTACAGTATTATATATGAGAGAATGCCTTATGGCATACGCACGTGACTAAGCAGTCTGGTCAGGGCATGTGCACTTCGCACAGTTAATAATTCGCACATGACTTCACTAGACAGCTTTAGGCAGGTCTGAGCATGCGCACTTCGCATATGTGCAATACAATAACCCAGCAGGCACATGTCGTCGTAATGACGTCACACATCAATGCGACGCCGTCAATATGACGCTATTTCAACGTCATATGCCTGGTGGGAAGTTTTCTCATTACACAGCCAGTATTTTTTTCTTTTTATAATCAGACTTGAAGTTGTAGCATCTAAAAGCAAATGACATTAAAGTTAGAAATATAACACGTTTTAACCGATTTTATCTTAAACATTTTTTTTAAATTGCTGTATGCTTAATTAATTGCTATAAATCATGCGATGAAGTATCTCGTCTTATGTTGTTACCTTTAATAGCACCCATCGGCAGGTACGACAAGGTTAATCTGATCAATCATCATACCTCCTCCGAAATGCATAATAAATAATGAGCAGCGGAAATAAACATTAACTCTGAATTTTTCTTCCAGCCGAATATTCTCTTCACTATGTACGACAGTCATGGTATGGAATACTGTTTAAATGCCATAACACTTCAGATCACCACCTGCAAACAAATATTCATGTTTATTGGGTGTCATAATCCTGTTATGCAACAGTCCAGTGACACTCCTATTTCATCAATGACATAACAAGGTCATACAACCAATAAAGACTATATAGTAGAGAATATTTGTCTTTAAAGCTTCTAAATGCAGACAACAAAATTTAAGTTTGCAAAATTTTCAGAAATGTTTCTTCAAAATTATTTCATGACTAGAAAGCAAACATTGAAGATTCAGATGAGGCGGCTCATAATGAGCCGCCTCATCTGGATCTACGCTGTTAACGAATTCAGCTAGTTTCTTTTTTGCGCTCTAAATGTCAACCACAAATCACAATTTGTGAATTTTGACTATTTTCGCATTTCGCCAGATGAAACATTTTAATTACAGTAGGCCTAGGTAGATTTCCTAGCTTCTCACACTGGCTAGCAACCATCATGCAATCGCCGCTCAGTAAGGTGCAATCTGAATCTACATTGTAAAGGGCCGTATACACTATCATTTTTTCTTGTACAAGTTTATTGTACAAGAAAAACTGACCAAGAAAAAGTGACAATGATGAGGTGTATACACGTAGCAAGAATTTTACTCTGCTGTCAAACATTTTGCGGGAAATTACACAATAGTAGCAATGGAGACAGAGGAAGATTATGTTGCATTTGTTTTGTGCATTTTATGCATTGTGATTTTGCGAAAGAGATTAAGCACCAGATACAGACGTGTGGTCGTGAGATTGGTTACTGCGGAGACAGCAGCATAGTGCTTATCATACACTTCTACATGAGCTTGACCGTGAAGATCCTGGTGAATATGCAAACTATTTGCGTATAAACAAAGAAACCTCTTGCAGCAATATTTCCCTGCCAAATATTGGCCATGTGCTTTTGTTTACAATGCTGATGCTACAAATTCTCTTGCTTTTGATTGGCTATTTGATGGCAAGTTTGATAAGTTATCATTGAAAATAGGATGAGTTTCTATTCATCAGTTTTTCTTGTACAATAAAAAAACTGATCATTTTCTGCTGTATACACCATCAAATTAAATGACAGTTTTTCTTGTACAATAAACTTGTACAAGAAAAAATGATGGTGTATACGGCCCTTAACAGTAGAAATAGCGCGAAAATCCTTACATATCTTTCCCCAGCCAGCTGCCTAAAAGATATATTGCTCACTCACTGGACAAGAATATCCTGTCTGAGATTTTTCTATCTCGGTTTGCTATCTCAGCCTAGGCTCAGAAGAACGTTCCAAAATTTTTGTCATTTGCTATATATTACAACCCAGTTTAATAATACTTAAATTCAACAAATTCACTTGCTGATACATATATTTAATGCAAGCAAAATGAAACTGACAGCCAGTGACGTGCACGAAGTTTCACTGTAGATTTCTTATTAGCTATCAGTCATGAAAAACACATTTCATGTTTCGAGGGTCATCCAAGAAGCCTTACACACGCCATCTTAACTTTAGTTTAAGCGGAGCTAGAATAATCACATTGCACCTTAAGCAGACGATACATTATATACACATGTGCTAAACATCCCTTTCTTTGAAATCGGAGAAATTTGAGCGATACCGGCGGCAAAATCGTACAAACACGACGTCTTTTACAAGCCGTAAGGTCAAGAAAATTCTTACATATCGGTATATAATTGTTATAACGTATATCAACTTCACTAATATTTTTTCCCGTCTCCAAAGGAAATTCGAATACGTGCCAGCGTTTTAGTCTAAGGTACGGGGCCATATTTATAAAACAACTTAAGTGGTTGCTATGCTGTTGCTAAGGCTGAATTTCTATGAAGGAGAGTCCCTACAACTATGAAATTTGCTCTGGAGGAACAGTCTGAAAAAGACTGTTCCTCCAGAGTAAATTTCATAATTATAGGGAATCTCCTTCATAGAAATTTAGCCTTAGCAACGACCTAGCAACGACTTAAGTCGTTTTATAAATACGGCTCCGGAACTTTAAATGGAACATCAGAAGCCACCGCCGCAACTCTAATGTTATCATTATTCCGTTGCCGAACAATGGGATTTACAAGCGTATAAAGTTCTTAAAAATAATTGACAAGCGAAAAGCCAATCCCCGGAGATGGCCGCGACATCAGCTCAAGTAATGTAAACGAAACCCAAGACCAATATAGACCAATAGAAAGCCGGCAAACAATGCTAATAAGGGTAAACCACAATTAAAGCACCGCCCTAGAGCAGCCATAAGTAAGAAACAAAAATGTGGTTGGGGGAGAGGACAGTGGGAAGCGGGGCTGAAGGGCCTGATAGCCTGTCCAGTGACCTCAGTGAAGCTGCGCCAAATTAATCTAGAACTTGTGGCCAGATTAATCTAACAAAACAAATAACAATAGCTTGTTGTATCCTTTCAGACAGTACTGCTATTGTCGATGGCCAGACCAAACTTATCTTAGGGTTGCTATGGAAACTCATAACTCACTATTCCATTTGCCTGCCCAACAACGAAGATGAAGACTCGGTACCAGGTGATTTTAACGTCAGAGCTTGGCTGCTACACTGGATGAATGAAACAGTTGTAAAGCTGCCGATCAAGAATTTTAGATCAGACTGGAAAGATGGTAAAGCTATTGGTGCTCTTGTTGACGCTGTGGCTCCAGGTAATCTTTCTTAACGCATTTATGCCTGATGGACTCTTCTGTCCTTCTAAATTGGATGAGTCCATTCGTCAATTTGGGGGACTCTGGTTTAGCTTATTTTCATGATTTTCATTTTTTTATTTAAGAAGATGTACCATTTGTATTTTGCAAATAGTATTTTGCGGCGTCTGAACTGGGTTTGAACTGTTTTACGCGATACTTGGCATAAATGGGTTGAATATGCATAGATACTTCACAGAGGGAGATAACTCTGGTGTAGAGTTCTTATTTCATTTAGAATGCTTTTTCCAAGAACATATCTCTGTGCCTTTTTATTAAGTTTGCAAAACATTTTCCTAAAAGGTTCTATGGTATACTCTTATAGAAATTATACATAGTGGAGCAAATTCTTTCAAGAATTTATCCCCGTTGAGAGGGGAGGCAAAATCAAACTGACGGAGTTGCTGCCCTTTGCAGAGCATCTATTTAACTTAAATGTCATTTGATTTGGAAATATGTACTCTCTGACAGAGACGAACTTTTAAATTTTGATGTAACCCCATTTCCACACATATCGAGAAGGTGGACACAATAGACAAACACTTAAAGATCAGAGTGAGTGGTGATCTTAAATGTGTGTCCATTTTCACCTTTCTATTCATGTAATAAGCGGTAAAAAAGTAAAGGTTTCCGATAGCCTAATAGCCATAGAGGCAGTGGGGGTTAGAGGCCCACTGTGTCTTGGGCACAGCATATGAAAGGCGGAGCGCATCCCTCTCCTTTCGCTGCTTTATCCTTCCCTGATTCGAGGCAGGTATCTATTTACTGCTGGATTGACAGACTTTTCGGTCGTCGGATGGCGAAACCTGGGCGCGATCTCACGACCTTCTGGAGACTTTCTGCACCACAACCTTTCGGCCACGGCGCCTCTCATGTAATACACGTTGTTTATTTAAAGCATTTCGCAGGCGTTGGTCTTAATTTAGTTTCAATATTTTCTTAAAGTCAAGCTGAAATACAGGCATATGTAAACTATTTTCTTTTTTTGTTCTGTTTATAGGGTTGTGTCCAGAATGGGAAGATTGGGACCCAAAGGAATCTGAACAAAATATTCGTTTTGCCATGGAAACTGCACAAGAATGGCTTGATGTTCCACAGGTACTAACAGTTTTATTTTTTAAGTCTTAAAATATAATTCATCACTAAAACAGTTCGATCACAGTTTCTAAAATGTAACGCGAACACAAGAAGAATAAGAAGAAGGTAAAACAAGCAAATTTGGTGAATTTATATCCCCCGCCGAATGGCCCTGATTTATTTATGGTTTATTCTAAGTTACATAAAATTTAGTTCACTGGTTACTTAGTTACAGCTGAACTTGTGGATTGTAAATAAAATCAAGGGCAATAACTCTGGGATAAGTGAGGCATAAGCTGAAGCTGTTCTTAAACACTTGTCTCAGCATCACTGCACTATGATGATTTATTTTTAATTCAGTTTTAAGAAATTTTGTTCACCGATACCTCAGTTATGGCTAATTTGTGGATTTTAAATCAATTCAAGGGCATTAAATCATGCACTACTGGAGCGATTATGACAAAACTTGATGTGCTCTGCTGTGTCATGACAATACATAAATATTAAAGTTTCATAAGCTTCCATTAATTGATTACTTAGTTATGACTCAATTTGTTGATTTTAAACCAATTCAAGGGCAATAACTCATTGTTTACTGATGCAATTTCGACAAAGCATAAGATGCACCAATGTGATATAGTGATACATATTTAGTGTAAGTTTCATAGAATTCTATTCATTGATTACTTAGCTATGGCTGAATTTGTCAACCTTAAATTGATTCAAGGGCAATAACTCATGCACTACTGATGCCCCTCTGACGAAACTTTATGTGCATAGCCACGTTATGATGATACATATTGAGTTTAAGTTTCATGAAGTTTTGATAACTGGTTACTTAGTTATGACTTATTTTATTAATTTTAAGTCCAGTAAAGAGCAATAACTCATGCACTACTAAAGCCTGTCTGACCTTCACATGCATCAGCGCCTTTTAGTGATACATATTCAACTTAAGTTTCATGAAGTTTTGATTATTGGTTACTTAGTTATGACTTATTTTATTAATTTTAAGTCCATTAAAGGGCAATAACTCATGCACTTCTAAAGCCAGTCTGACGAAACTTCACGTGCATCAGCGCCTTATAGTGATATATATATATTTTAAGTATCATGAAATTCCATATAGTGGTTACTTAGTTATGGCTCCGGACGGACGGACGGAATGACGGACGGATGGAAGGACGGACGGACAGACAGACAGACAGACAGACAGACGGACGGACATGGAGAAAACTATATCCCTCCGCCTTCGGCGGGGGATAAAAAAGAAGTAAGATCCGTGCATCGCATTCTGATGATTAGCATAGTGTTTCTAAAAGAAATGCAATTGGTCTAAACTGGCATTGCTTTATGAAACAGTTCTTTCAAGGCAAAGGCAAATTGATTCAATCAGTTTAAGATATCCCTTTCTTCCATCGGATACTAGTGTCTAATATTTTTTTTTCTATCTCAGGCTGCTATCTCTGGCTTAGACTGTGAAAGCGAAATCTCATTCTATCAATCATTGCTCAGTACAGCTTAGTCATGTTCAACATTTTAAAGCTCCAACAAATCCAGTTGCTGTCTGTCATGTAAAGTGCATAAAGAATATAAAGCTGTCAACCTGTGCTGTTCACGGTATATCTTGTAGATATCTGATAAACCTTCAGTCATGTAAAATGCATGCACAAGGCAAAAAAAAAAAAAAAAAAAATAATAATAATAAAAAAAAAAAAAAAAAAAAAATAACGTTACATCAACATTCAAATTTAATTTAGTTTTTCCAGAAACACTTCATTCGAATTTCAATATCTAAATACTAAATCTAGTTACTAGAGTAAAATATAACGTTGAAATATATACTTTACTTAACTTTGATTCTTTGCTTTCGTGTTGTGGAGAATTGTAAGCGTAAATGTTTCTAACGCCCCTTTTAGTTCAGTATATTATTATTCAATAGAAAAGGTGAGAAAAATAAACTATGATGGCGTTCATACCTCGACAAGGAAATCTAAGGCTCATTTCAAAATTATTTAAGCCTCATGCTCGGCAGTCCTCGTATAAGACTATTACTCTGAAAATAAGTAGCCTGAGATTTCTTTGTCTTGGCCCCAAACCCCTCATAGATTCTATCATTCAACAACAGAAAGAGCGCTTGCAAGACAAGGCCAAAACTTCAACACACACCCCACTCCGTGTGACATGAAAAGTAGAGTACAAAACTGAACTGCAAATAAACAGCAGTCATAGAAAGCATTAAAATATTAGAAATATTATGGCTCGGGATAAATCGTTACTTTCGTTGACGAATATGTTAAACACGGATATCATGGCTACTATTTTAAATGACCACTGTATTTCATCTTCAAGCTAATTACCCCAGAAGATATGATAAGCTCCGACTTGGACGAACTTTCGATGATTACATACCTATCTCAGTTTCCTCAAGCTAAATTGAAGCTCGGGGCTCCTCGAAGAGCGAGGGTTAAAGCATACGGACCAGGGTTGGAATACAGGGGGGAATTTCGTTGATGAGACGGCTACATTTACTGTGGAGACGTTCAGTAGTGGAACTCTAGATATTCTTGTAATGAATCCAGAAAAAAAGATGATAGAAGTACGTATCAAAGAACTTTTATCTATCATGCATATGCTGCAAAATTCACCTGATAATAGGGATATGATAACATGATGTGATATCATGTTACTTGAGAACTGCGCTTGCGCGAATGTTATCAGGCGATACCTACATATGCGATCTCTGAAAACGGTTGGCTACGTACTGGCGTTGGCCGTGATAACAACGTTCGATTTGTTAAATTACGACACCGACTTACGTCATAACGCATTCGCGACGTCAACAATTCAAACAAAACTGCGTTTACTTTTCTTTTGTTTGACGCTATTTACACCTGAAAACATTCTAATGATGCATGATAAATAGAAAACCATGAAAGTGTCTTTTCACATTAGGTTTGTCAGGCTCGACCAGAAACACAACGGACTGGCTCGGCAAGCCTCGCCATTCCTATGCTGTTTATAGTCTCGCCTGATAAACTTGATATCAGAAGACACTAACATGGTATTCTCTATATCTTATTAGTGAAGCTACTTGTGATCTTTCTTCTTTCTAAATGGGGGTCATTTCTTGAGAGAGACGACATGCTCCGTAGGAAACAAATCTTTCCCATAAAGAACTAAATGAGTTTTGGCAAAGTTTACTTAGAATAATCCTTGAATCAAGAGCTTTCAAATTCATATAGAGGGACCATGCGTTTGGTTACGAAATAAGAAACACGAAACTGACATGCTGTATAGATTTATGGAAAACTGGTCACAAATTCTGTGTATGTAGGTAATGTAAACTTTCAGAAACTTCTTTTCATAAATGTTCAGGTGAGTGTCTTTTGTTTCATTTTGCGATTCTCATGTTGAAGTGTATGCATAATACTCATATTTTGAAGGTTTAAAGTATCCTTAGTCCTATCAGTGGTAAAAGCGTCTAAATTCAAATCATTGTAAAAGGTGCTTCAACCTTCGCGTTTGGTAATAAACTGTGGGCTGACGTGCATATATTGAGTCATATAACTGGCAAAGAAAACTAGGTTTTGAAAAATAACAATTCACTCCACAAAATACAGTTTCCTGGTCTGGTTTCCCGTCTAGCAATGCTATATAAACATAGGCGGGTTAATGACTGAGGTTCCACACCTGTACATTGTATTTATACCATTTTATTCAACTAATTGTAATCGAAAGTAGGTCATTTTAGTTGCCAACCAAAATGACCCAAATAAGTGTTCAACATCGTTTACGTGAAACTCAAGGATGTTTTATTTGTTCAAAGCTGGCTAATCACGGTCATTCACAATGACGAAACTATAGTGAGAAGCTTGCAGTGATACCTCATGATAAAACTTTTCATGCTGATAGAGCAATGGGGCCTTTAACACGAAATGTGAACCCATATTACACTCATGTATATGCCTCAATGACTGGTACGATCGTTCAGGATTTCTTTACAAAGTTGTAACTGTGCTAAAACTCTGCTAAAATTCTTTAATTTGATATTTTCTTAAACACATTTTCGGCCAGTTGCAACTTTTTCTGCTTCTCGAATGAGAGTTTGGACAGGAATGCAGTAATAGTTTTTTTTAAATACGTTTGGCTCACAACTGGACCAATGTATGATTTAAGATGTTTGCCGTAGCCACTCGGATACTGGACTGTGATGACCAAGATCGGTTGATCTGAGACACTAATATAAAAAATAATTAATTATTTCCCAGGTTTTAGCTCAAATTATTTCTCGTTCAAATTATATCCAAGATAGACCTTCCCTCGAAAACAGCACTTGAGTTATACACTATATGTTTGTAATTTTATGTTGATAAATGGTATGGTTACAATACTTGGATTTGAAAAAAACCCTGTTGATTGTCTTCTTTGTATAGTTATGACATGTGATTTTGTAATGTGTGTAGTTTTACATATATTACTTTCAGCGTTCATCTGTATTTCGCAAAGACGGGAAGCAAACATATACTTGTAACTACGTACCACAGATAGCTGGAGAATTCCGGGTACTGTATATACGTACATCTATTTATATTTGTAAGTGTGGAAACGTATGTCTTCTGCTTTGCGCCCCCCCCCCCCCTCCCGACTTTTCATTCTCTTCTCCTCCAATATTACTCTTTAGTATTACGGGTTTTTATGCTTTTCTGTGACCCGATTTTAATTTTCACAGGTATTAACCAAAACAGTCGGGCGAAGCTGTCATTAATTCCTCTGCTGACCTGGTGCAAACTGTCCTCACTGCCTTATTACATTATCATTATTTTGTTCGATGTAATTGCCGATTTGGAAGCAAATGTCGACTCTTTTTCTTGTAATTAGACCAGAAACTTTATTTTCAGCAATAACACCGAAATGAAAGCAATACACAGGACTGTGTTCAAACGGTCCATAAAGCTGATGAGACTGAAATACCAGTATACTGAAATAACTCATTAAGGGCCTTTTAAATACCATGAAAATTGATGAATTATTATCACTAATATGGTTGTTTAAATAAAGTTATAATTCCTTCCAATATTTTTGTCTTCTACAGGTCACTGTGAAATTCAACGACCAAGAAATACTAAAGTCACCTTTCTCAGTTATGGTTAAAAGAGGCACTGACAAAGGTATCGTCATAAAGGTTTTAAAGGTTTTAGAGTTGTACAATATACGCAGTAATTATCTCGGGTTAAAATTTTCCCGGTTAAGGGGCTAAAACATCAACATTAATTTTCGCGATTTTTAATTTGGCGGTGAGCAACATGTGCAAAATGCAAAACTGCTTCCTTTTCATTTGAGCTAGTTCTTTCATTAACCCGCGGCCGCAAGTTAATGAAAGAACTGGCAAAAATGAAAAGTACCAGACTTTACCGAAGCAAACAGAAACAAAATATGTGGACGCTGTGTCTACCGATGACACTTTGTGAGAAAGAGGAAATTATTTCGCGATTTTAATACTCGCGGTTTCTAAGTGACCGCGAAATACCGCTAAAAATGGAACACCGCGAAAATTATTACGTTTACGGTATTGCAAATGAGTCGATCAGTTTAAGGTGTATGTGTTCGCTTAAATGCTTACCCGCTATTTTTACCAAGGGAGATAACATTTGTGACTTCCTGTGTGATTCCTCCGACAAGATAGCATTTCCAGAATGCTGGGTGCATATACCACTTAGTTGGTTTTGACATGTCGCGGCTCAGTTATACAGTCAACGTATTGAAGTTCTCTGATACCATGAATTGCACTGGATATTAATTTCTGAATATCTTTTATTAAGCTTATTATTGTTTGTTTTCATTTTTATTTTGTTTGGTGGATGAAGAGAAACTACTAAAGCAAGAGCTGGAAGAGACTGAAAGTGAGTATTCATATACTACAAACATGAAATAATCCCAGCCTTAAGACTTAGAAACTTTCAGTGGGTGGGGGATCCTACTTATATGGATTATAGTTGGGCAAGGGCCTACTGTACTTGCAGTAGGTGAGGAAGTGTTTTGACATTTTCTCTCCCATATCATATCTCTCTACTTTCTCCCTTTCTCTGGGAGACGGCTGTAATACTGTCTCAAAGAACCGTTAAATCAAAAACACCAAACCAACTTAAGGCTTACATACTTCCATTGCATTTCCAAAAACGTTTTTCATTGATTTTAAGAAGGCATTCCTTAAGGTGAACTCAGCTGCAAGCTCATAATCATTTGTTCGTTCCAGGATTTGCTAATAATCGACAAACCATTATTATCTTGTCTGTGCAAAGATCTATCTACCTTTAGTATCCATGTCCGCGTTGACGTCTCAAGGTTTGCATTTCTATTTTAATTTCTATAAGTGATGTGTTACTGCGAGCTAGGTGAGCTATCGTGCACACAAAGGTGTCTTCTCTATCAGTGAAAGTGAATTCTCAGGGACGTCTGTAGAATAGGTTATAATGCAGAGAACGCCTAATCCATCAGAAAAAATATGATAAAAGAGGTGCTTTTTACAGATATGTTTACATCAAAATAGCTGGTGAACTAACAAAGTGTGTAGACAAAGATCAGACTGCTCCACGAGCTGTGTGATCTTGGTCTACACTTTATGTTTAGACATTCTTGAGTTCGAACTTTTAGAACTTTTAAGGTGGTGATTTATGGTAAATGTAAAAATCTGCATAAAACCATAAAAAAGTAACGTATCTCCCTGAAAGTTAGCAGACTTCTTATTTTTGTGGTTCTTTACAGTTTACAATACAAAATAGACGTACATGCTGCTTAAAAAAGTGTTTTTATAAGGAAAGATCAAAGGGTAATTTTCTGCGAATAAATCTGAAAAAATAATATCGTTATTGAAAATTTACGTAGTGCTGAAGGTGCATTATTGCATAATGAAGAGCGTCCTAGCAATTATTTATTCCAACTCTTTCTCAAATTGTAATGTAGACCAGATGAAAACAGTAGCTTTTTCTCAAATGTTCAACCATGTACAAAGTAAATGTACACTGGACGCATTTATTAAATATAGGGTAGGCAAGCATACCTATGTTAACACCTACAATATAAATAATACATTACTGACATGATCAGTGGTGTGTAGACGAAATTGTTCAACCTTGTTAAAATAGTATCACCTGTCTCACCTGTGTGTTTTGACAGAAAAATTTGGACACAGACTGCATCTTTTTTCATCTGCTCAGCCTGATAATGTGTGAAAGAGTTTGAAAAAATAATTGCTAGGACGCTCTCCATTATGCAACAAGATACTCTAAGCACTAAGTATATTTTCGATAATGATATTACTTTTTCAGATTTATTCGCAGAAAATTACCCTTTGATCTTCTCTTATAAAAACACTTTTAAACATTAACAAATGCTGCATTTTGGGATTCTAAATTATGAGAAACAACATAAAGAAGGCATCTGCTAAGTTTTGGAAAGATCAGTGTTATTTTAAGTATTTTATGCAGATTTTTGTCTTTGTCCCAAATCAGTGATTATCACCACCTTAATGTTGCATTGAACTGGCTGTACTTTTGTAATCTTGGACTCACTGACTATTTTGTTCAACAGATAAATTGCTTCGAGAACGAAAATTATCTCAACAGCATGAGGAGACAGTAGAGAGCTTAAAGGAACATCTGATAGAATTGCAAGATGCGAATACATCCTTAAGTGAGCAGCTGCGTGAAGAAAAAGAAAATCTTGAACGGTATGAAGATCAGAACAGATCTCTGATGGACCAGTCATTTGAACTAAAGGATAGGTCAGAAGAGTATGAAATGGAGAATAAATCGTTAAAGAACAAACTAGCTGAATCTGAACAAAAACTGAATCAGTATATGGAAGAAATGGGGTTTCTGAAGAGTGAGTTAGCAGAAGAACAAGACAGAAAACAACAGCATGAAAGAGAAATTCATGCTTTGAAAGAAGAATTATGTGCCATCATACAAACGTCTACAGATTATGAGACAGAATCAAAACTATTGCAGAATCAGATATTCCACTACCAAGAACAATCTAAAAGGCACGAAAAGGAAATACTAAATCTAAAAGATAAACTATTAGGAGTTCAAGATGAATCAGACAAGTATTTTATGGAAATAGCAGCTCTTAAGGAACAACTATTTGAAGCAAATGAGCTGTTAACAGATACTAAGAATGTAAGTAAATCTCAGAAGGAACAACTACTTAAACAAGAAGCAAGCGTAGTGCAAATGAAAGCCGAAAATTTATCTTTGATGGACCAGTTGCAGGACTTGCAAGAAAAATCAAAACAGAATGAAACTCAAATAATTTCTTTGAAAGAGAATTTGCTAGAAGAACATAAAACATCGGAACAATATAAGAACCATATCAATGAACTAAAAACTAAAGTCTCTGTAGGTGAAGAAACCTCAAAGAAATTTGAACAGCAAACTCATTCTTTGCAAGATGAATTATTTAAGCAAAAAGCAAGAGCAGAAACATATGCAGGTGAAATCGAGTGTCAAAAAGACCAAATTAATGAAACATTTGTAAAACTGAAACAAAGTGAGGAGGAGGTTCAGTTCCTAAACAGTCAGCTGCTCGAAGATCGACAAAAATCAAATAAATTTGAAGAAGAAATAAAAATATTTGAGAAGCAATTATTGAAAGAACAAGAACAATTAAAACAGCAGGAGGAAAGCGCATTGTCTCTTATGCAACAGTCAGTTTTAGAACAACAGATGGCACAGCAATATGAGACTGAAAACAAACTTCTTAAGGAGAAATGTTTTGCTCATCAAGAGAGGTTAAACCAATATGAAAAGACAATGGCATGTCTTCAGGACGAGGTGTATGTTGAAAGACAAAAGGCAATCACAAATATACAACAAATCGAAGCTCTGAATGATCAGTTACTTTCACAGCGATCAAGAGCAAACGAAGATGATCATAAAATCAAACATTTAATGCAGGAGGTCTTGAACGAAAAAGAAAGATCAAACCTGCATGAACAGGAAATAGAGAGCTCAAGTGCACATACACTTTATTTAAAGGAGCAGTCAGAAATGTTTGAAAAAGAAATTAAAAGGTTAAAAGACCAATCCATTAAAGAACAACAGAGGTCAGATCAATACAAACTGGAGATAATTGATCTGAAGAAACAAATGCTTGTAGAACAGTTGTCAAAACAGTCACAGTGTCGGTCTGAAGAGCAAGAAAGTCTCGCTAAGCATGGAAAAGGAATTTCAGTTTTGAATGGTAAGTCGTAGTAAGTAAAATCTCTTACAGTAATTTTGCTGACTTTTATTTGTATTCAGAGGCTAAGCCAACTTAGTTCATTGCTTTCAGTTATAACGTCTTCGCGAAATTTTTTTCCCCGAAATAGGTGTATGAAGACAACTAACAGAGACATCAGTACAAAGAATACCCACCCAAAACACATAAAGAAGAATAAATTGTTGTTGTTTCCATTCTTATAACGATGTTATGAGAATGGGAACATTAACAACTTATTCTTCTGAGCCTCTGCCTACAAATGAGAAGAATTAGTGAGAAACACTAACGACTAAATGCAACGGCAGCACGATTTCGGAATCCGACACAATCAGTCAAAGAGAAGCTACAACAGAAGAACTGCCTTGGAACGGTCAGTTGTTAACTGCATGGGTTTAAATTAATTTTATGCACGTAACCTCATACTAAGTTCTAATGCTGATCCAAAATATTTCTCATAAAAGAACAATAAAGTTTTCAATCAAATCAACAATAAAAAAAAATATATTATATGATTGGTAAATGAAACTAAGTTTTTAAAAAGCTACAGCGAAAACTACACTGCTGAAAATATTTAAAGAAACACTGCGAATAGCTTCAATCAGTCTCTGTATAAAACAAATTATTCATCAACAAAGCTAATAAACTGATTAGGTGTCTTATTCGAAGACATTGATGCGTGACTTTAATTAAGTTTTGACGATGAAGACCTTGGTATGGAGACGTATCGAAATTATGACAGTGCTCCTAGGAATATTTTCAGCAGTGTATATAAGGTATATAAGATAGGTAAGACTGTATGGTCCATGATGCCTTTGAATAAAGTCATTGTATCATTTCCTTTAGATGTATCTTAATTTGATTTCTCTTTTTACCAGGTAGTATAGATATGCCTGATGCGGTATTCCCAAAGCTGAAGGCAACGCTTTTAAGTCCAGTGCTGAAAGAAAAGCTTTTCTCTCGAGAAGGTAACATGAAAATACTAGCAGTTACACGAGAATAGGCCCCTGCGGCATGTGTAATTAAAAACAATATAAGACCTTCACTGCACCATGAGCCTGATGAATGTCACATACGATTTCGCGATATCCCCAATCTATACCAAATTATGAGTATAATCAGTATGTGAAAATCAATTAAATCCTTATCATTGCCTTTTCATCTTCTATACATAAATGATTGATTTTGTCAGCATGACAAGAGTTTTCACTTCTTACGAGGGGCGTTCATTTAATATTGTCATTGGGGTTCTACAGGGTGCGTTATTAATTCCATTCACATTTCCTTTACTTAAACCCTTCGAAGTATTCTCCCTGGACGGAAACACACTTTTCAAGTCTCGAAATCCATTCTGTAAAGGCAGAGAAGTAGACCTTTTTAGGTATACCCTGAAGACACTGGTAAATTGCACTACCAAGTGCACTTCGGGATTCATAACGACGATCAGAAAAGGGTTTCTTTGGTAAAGGAAACAGGAAAAAGTCGCAGGGACTAACGTCTGGCGAATAAGGAAGATGAGAGAGCTGAACTACCTATTTCAAGAAGTCTTAGACAAGAACACACTTGTGAGCAGGTGCGTTGTCATGGATAAGACACAGACCTCTTAAACCGGTTGCAGGTCTACGTTTTTCATAGTGTGCCTTTACTTTTGACAACACACCATTCTTATAAAATTTGCCTGTGATTGTCTTTCAATTTGGTACGGGAATTTGAACAATGGGCCCATCGCAATTGAAAAATACCGCATACAAAACTTGCCGCGCTTTTAATTCTTTTGGCAATGAATAACAGCTTTACTTGGCTGGCGGGGACGGGGCTCATCTTTCAGGTCAGTTTTACCACCTTTTTTTTTTTATGCCACCTGAAAACTGACCTTTTAGAGACAACAGATGTCCCATGTATCTGACACAGGTCACTATATATCTGTGAAACGGAAACATTCAGACCAACGCCACCTTTAATGTAGGCCCTAATTTCAAAGCTTGTTTTGTTTTTCATTTTGCAAACAGTAAGGGTTGAGTGTATATGACAGAACCAGCTTGAACTTTCAATAACGAATGGATTTGACCGAAATTTCATCCTATTATAGAACATTACTCCCCCGTGAAACCACCGCAGTTTCCACGTGCTCCTTACAGCCGCGCGGTATGGTTGTCCATTAGTGACACAATTAAATGAACGCCACTCGTAATTGCTGATGCAAACTGAAAAGATGCTGATCAAACTGCATATTCAAAGAGCATTCCATGATATAGAAAATTCTTATGCCATGGCTATTTTATTATTTCAGACTGAATGTCATTCGTAGTTTAAGTGACTGGTTAACGAAACAACCTTAAGGATTACACAGCGTTCTTGCCTGTTATGATAATTCTTATATATTATTTCTTGGTACGGGTTTAACGGCCCCTCTCAAAACATATTACTTACGTCCAGCCCATTGTCAAACAAAGGTGGGTGAGAACGGGAGGTCCCGAGGAAAACCCAAGGACCTTCCATCAGTAGTACTTGGCTTTCTCACGAGCACTTGTCCAGGCTTTGACTCCCAGCGTTGAGAGATCTAATGTTTTAAAGTCAGCGCCCTTAACCAAAGGCCACGGAGGCCCGTTTATATCTTAATATATTGAATTTGTATTATATGTCATGCTAAATGTTTTTAAAAGACAGTTTGCAAGCTGATCGGCCATGTCAGCATGGCTATTGTCTTTGTATATTTGACGGTAGCTGAGTACCAGCCTCTGCTTCTCAGATGGTCCTTTTTTTAGGATGGCAGGTTACAATAGCATTTAATGTAAGAATGTATCATGCAGTTTCTATACATATATTGACATTTTTATTTATTTAATGAATATATGCATACGAGGTTTTATTCACAGATTTTAAAACTTTTGCTGTGCTTATTTTCAGGGAAGGAACTTGTTGGAGACATAGCACTGGGTTCATTATCTGCTTCTATGGCGTATTTTACTGTCTTAGAACCTGGAAATCTCTCATTGTGTCTGGGTAAGTGATAAAAATATTGTATTAACAAGGTAGAGATAAGTGATATGTTATCTCATGTTTCGTTGATGAAAATAAGCAGAATTACTAATATAATTACATTGTTATCCCAAGTTAAATTTCACTATTTCTCTGTAAACAGCCGTGGGCAGAAAAGTGTTTGTTAAAATTTAATCAGGTCTTCGAAACTTTAATCTTCGTTTCGTTTTTCCTGTTTTACAACGCAGGCTATAATTATATCCAATGAAAGCAAGGAACGCCTAAAAATGAAAATATCAAACTCTATTTGTGTTAGTTTTATCCTGTTTATTGACTGCAAACGTCTCCTTTAATTCTTTCCTTTGCTCATCATTCAAAATAGGTATATTTGACCAAAGCCACAAACGAAAGGACACGCGGTATACATTTCGATGAAACAGATGTACAATGTACCATTCTCGAAAGTGGTTTGTCGAGTAGTGATTGAACTATATCTTTATTTGCAGTGACAGGTGCGCTGATATCTGCTACAGGCTACAGATTTGCCGTCAGGAGGAAAATGGTCCCTGCTGGATTTATTGGAACCTTGGGGTATTCTACGACCTTGTTGCTCTAGTAGCATGTAAACTTTTCATAATATATACATTCTAAACTTTAAGAACCAAGTACCTACGGTTACAGATGTAATGTCCTACTTCGCTACTTCGGTCTTCTAAGTGTCCATTAATATGCATTAAAGCACCCAAATCAATTTCGTTCACTTGTCGTAATGCAGTACCTTACATGCCCACTGCTCTCCCAGCTGTGTAAAATAATATATTTTACTTTGTGATTTCACTGTAAACGCTTCACAACGGTTTTGTCCCTGCAAAGTATTTTGACTGGTTAGCTTTAAACGATTTAAAAATCATCGAGTTTCTCGTGAAAAGTGTCGTAGTATTATCATTTTATTTTAGTAAGTAACAAAACGACCTACCTCCGATACGCATAAACTTTAAGAACAAGAGCTCCGCAAGCGGGGCAATATACGCCCGTTACTGATTGTTTGCACCGTTTCAACCTTGTCTACATTGCTATTAAGTTTATCAAGACATTCCAAACATTAGGGTTCTCAAAAGAAAACCTTAAAGAGTAATCAAAGGGATGTAACTAAAAAACGAAAATAAGGAAGGGGAAGCAATTATTTTTAATTAGACATACTGTCTCAACCTATTACACATTGCTATAAAGTTTCGTCAAGATATTCCATACGGTTACCTAGTAATAATATGTTCTTTAAAAGGGTTATCCTTTGGAAGCAAGGATCACACCAAAGAACTGAAAACTGTCGAGTGTACAAGTTGCCCAAGAATAGTCATAGAAATTAATCAAACGGATGTTACTCCATAAAGAAGGAAGGGGGAGCAATAATTCTTATATAAGACACACAGCCTCAACCTTATACACTTTGCTATAAAATTCAGTCAAAATATTCTGTATGGTTGCCTACTTACAGCTTGCACAAGAATAGCCTTAGAAAATATTCAAAGAAGGTTACTCCAAAAATAAGGAAGGGGAGGCAATCGTTCTTATATGTGGCATATCGTGTCAACCTAATATACATTAATATTAAGTTTCATCACAATAGTCCATGGGTTAGTTAGATATGAGGTGTACAAATATAGTCTAACAAAATAAACAAAGGGGGGGGGGTACCTCAAAGATCAAGTAAAGGGGAGTAACCATTCTTGTATGGGACACCTTGTCTTAACATCATATACAGTGTTATAAAGTTTCATCATGATATTCCAAAGAGTAACCAAGTTATGGAATGCTAAAGAATAGTCTAACAAAATAATAAAGGGAGGTAACTCAAAACTAAGTAAAGGGGAGTAACCATTCTTGTATGAGACACGTTGACTTAGCCTCATATACATTGTTATAAAGTTGCATCATGATATTCCTAAGAGTAACCAAGTTATGGAATGCTAAAGAATTGCCATACAAACTGCCGTAGACGAGAGTTTTCAAAGGGCTGTAGCTCCGCTAAAAATCATTGGAGCAAAATTTCTATATAATATGCGCTACTCCACATCGTAGTCTTACTATTTAAAAAGTTTCAACTTAATTGGATGAAAACTGTAGGAGGAGTTATCCGGAAACGAACACCCCAAAAATTCTAAGTAAAGGGCTGTAACTCCGCTAAAACTTATCGGAGCGTAACCTCGAAACGATATACGCTGGTCCACCTCATAGTCTTACTATATACCAAGTTTCAGCTCGATCGAATTTAAACTGTAGGAGGAGTCATCCGGAAACGAAAACTTTACGCCGGCCGGACGGACTGACGGACGCCAGCGCCATAATAATATACGTCCCGTTTTTCAAACGGGCGTATAAATATAGATCAGCTTTGGTAGTGAATGTAATGAGTAATAATTCACTTATCAATTGTAAAGTAGGTTATATTACGAGCGCAGAGCGCGAGTTATATGACTACTTACAAATAAACTATAAACTGTGAATTATTACTCAACAATTAATCGAGCTGAACTATTTCTATCTTAACACTCAAAATTCCTGAAAAATTATCCTTTTTCTTTCAAATTTTCCAACCTTTTCGTCTGCACGCGCAACATTATCCCGCCAGTATTCTTTACTGTAACACAGATTATTCTACGGGTGTCTGACGATTTGATTGTGAAAAAGACGTCGTATACACCGTCTACAATAACGTTAAGGAACGTCATCGAAACATCACAAAATCGTCATTGATTTCCTGTGACTTCAGATTTTTGACTCACCCGTGCCGAAACAGTGAACTCTTAATGAATAAAACGAGAAGATTTTGCATTGCTTCTATAGCACACCATACAACCGGCTGAAATGAAGATAGATGTTTACAGAGAAAGCTGATGCACTAAACTGAAAGTAGGTTTTGGGCAGGTGAGATAAAGTTGCTGGTAAAAATAAACGATAATATCCTAGAAGAGTTCAGCCTCCTATGGAAGTTGCTCAGTGTCTGTAGATTTTACAATATAAGTCTGGGTGGATTTCTTACAAAGAAATGGCTATGGCAGATCTTGAATGGGCAAAATTTTTAGAAACTAACATAAAGTCTGCATTTCGGCTCCAAGTAAACGAATCTGAGATAGTGCCGATCTGTTTACATGCGTGCAATAAAATTTTGATTAGTTACCATTATTACTGCCAATTTTTGATGCACAATTTGGTTTATAACGAAAATACACGCTTTCAAAGAGAGTGGGTAGCGACAAAATGGTTGCCTTTGTCAACAGATACAATTTTAGGATGGCAGATCGGTTTGTATGGAAAAAAGGCTCTTTACAAAACTCATTTCATTTAGAATTGACGCTAAAACACAATCAGTATTCTAACTAAATTGTAAAACTGTTAGCATCTGTTTGTTTATGAAACTATACAAAACTTAGTACGTTTCTTAACTAAGATTCGACACTACAGGACTGTTGCTTGTATGGATAAATGACTTATAATTTACGTCCTTTTTCAACTGTATTTCAGTCATATTGGGACGATGGGAGGGTGACAATGGAAGGCTGTGTGCAATGGAACCCCGTTTACGGTAGGAAAGATTCTCGCCTTAATTGAGGCTCGAACCTGGGTCCGCTAGACCATTAAGCCAGCGCTTAACCCACTGAGCTACCGGGGCTCCTCTGTTGCTTGTAATAGCACTTTATTATAATTTCTTTCCCAATGGTATATGATTTCTCTTTTATTTTCAGTGCCTGTCTTTTGTTCAGCTATACTTACAACACGTGCCGATATTTGTCTCCATTCAAGTGTCTTTTTGTGTGTCCGTTGTTACTTCAGGATAACTCAGACCTCCAGTCGTACATTTTCGGCCTCTGAAATGAAATCCCATGGACCAACTTCAAACAGCATCAAAGTAGCGCAGTGAAAAGTATTTCACGCCAACAATGTTACTTTTACCATTTTTCTTGAATCTAGCACTGACAGTGTCAACAGACATAATGCCTAACCTATTTATTTGCATGAAAACTGAATTAGAGCCGCGACACGAGAAAACTAACAACGTGGTTGTGCGTCCAGCAAAAAAAACCAAAACAACAACACAATATGGTTGTGCGCTCAAACTCTTTGTTAAGTGCTCAAATGGTAGCTAAGGGTCTAAGCTACCTTCATGCGGACAGCGATGGCTCTGATCAGACTGGGCAGATGCCCAGGCTGATCTGAGTCTGCGCTGGGCGAACAACCACATTGTTGGTTTTGTCGTGTTGCGGCTCAATTATTCATTCAACCCATACCTATTTTTATGACACCGCTTTTCATACTTCACCATACTGATATGTTGTTTAGTTAATACAATAAAATCGTATTGATATATTTTGCGAGTTAATCGAAGAACCCTTGCCATACAGTTTGAAAGATTTTAAAGAAAAATCAAATTCTTGTTTGTAACACTTATACATTAAGTTAGACCAATTTTAGAAATGTAGATTTAACAGTAAGTGTTACTGAAATACCTATATATGAAATTCAACCATTTTTGACCAGTGAATTATTCTATCTTCAAGGATAGGCCCAATTCCAATTTCAATTTTCAAAAAAATAAATAAATAAATAAATAAATAAAATAATAAATGAATAAATAAATAAATAAAAACAAGTTCAATATTTAAGGCAAATAGTATAATCTGTGATCAAACGCCGTTTGTCAATATGAAAGTCTCTTTGTATGCACTCTAGAACTGATGAAAAATTGATCGAAAGAAATATTATGGAAGTTTGATGTAATACAAGTAGTCAGAGTCAACCTATACAGCACCTTTGCCCGCAAACTGACATTTCAAACTTACCGTGCATTTTATCCGAATGTTGAGTAGGAAAGGAGATGAATGTGATGTAAGCAAATCGATGTTATCATTTGGGGTCACTCAGCACGACTTTAGTTGCAGCGTCAATTAAAATTGTTTCCTTGTTTTTCTCTGTAGGTTATATATCATTTGCTTCCTTCGGCGGTACAAGACCAGTTCATTTAAACTTTGAATGTACATTTTGGCGCTTTGAAAGTACATTTTGGCGGCATCACGTGAAAAAGCACATCAGAACACGCGAAAACATTCGTGCAATCTAACCCGGGTCTTCTATGTTGGCATGAGCAATTTATGAATATTTTGGAATCTGTATGCCGGAAAGAAAAAAATCTGCGCGAACATCCATGCTTCCAGCAGGGACATGACGTCGTACTGACGTCGAGCTGGGCAGATTTATATTTTTGCTGAACGCATATGAATTAATGTCCCTCACATGAGATGCCTCTCCCAATCGGCACATGACCTCGTGCTGACGTCGAACTGATGACGTGACGTTGTATTTCGACGTCATGTGCCTCCTGGGCTGATTTTTTAATCAACTGGGGCCGTATTCATGAAACGACTTAAGTGGTTGCTATGCTGTTGCTAAGGCTAAATTTTTTTGAAGGAGATTCCCTACAACTATGAAATTTGCTCTAGAGGAACAGTCTTACAAAGACTGTTCTTCCAGACCAAATTTCATATTTGTAGGGAATCTCCTTTATAAATATTAAGCCTTAGCAACCGCATAGCAACAACTTAAGTCGTTTCATGAATACGGCCCCAGAACCCACATGATTTAAGGTCTCTTTCACGAGACGTCTCTCAATTATGTATGAATGAACTAGCAATCTACATCCATGTCAATTATTATATAACTCTTAGACTAATAAGGAAACTGGAGTGCTGTCATAAAATTTTCGTACTCTCTGAGAGCGGAAATTTCTCATTAAAATCTTAATAGATCTTAAAAAGATACAGCTGTCAAGCTTCGTGCTCTAGATTACAATATATTCGAGAGTATTGGGGACAAGAACCGAACCTGAAACAATCTGAGCAAAAAGTTCAAGGCAGTTATAGAATTCAGCATGGATTTTAATGTAGCAGTTTTGTTAATTTGGATTTACTATTGTCTTTTATTCCAAGATGTTTATTCGAGTCGTAGAAATCCTTTCGGTAAGAATCAAATTATTCTGTATTTCAAAAAATAGATAAAATATTTAAAAAGTTAAAATTAGTTTAACCAATTACATTGAAGCAGATAGCTACCTGGTCACGGTTGTTGTAAAGTCACGGTGTCGTTAGTTAATGAAACATTATATTGTCAAATGCAATGTACGCAAACGCGCTTCAAGCTTTTGGTGAAAAAAATGTTAAGAGCTTTCACTGCAAAAGCTCATATGTTTCCACCAAAATCTGTTAGCACACTTAATTTTATATTTGCTATAGAAGACTGAACGAATACTTGACTATAAATTTCAGAAACTGGCCCCTGATCATTTGAAACAATATACAATATGGTTGACAGCGAAGACGCACGCTGCTCAAAGATTTTCCTGTTTAGATTCTGAGGGACTTAAATAGCAAAAGTAAAAGTCTTGCTAATATGCAGATAGAGCTGTGTCCTGGCTGTTGGCGACATGCCATAATGCAGACTTTGTGAAAGGGAACTTAACATGTGATTAATTTAAGCTTGTTTAGAATGTCCAAGTAACCTATGTAGTTATAGGAGTAACTCATGTAATCAATTATCCAGAGAAGCTCGTCTCATCCCTCTATCTATACGACGTAGGAGTTTCTTTTTTATTTGAATCTTTCTACTCTGCTTAGGAAGGCGCCCTGGTCGAGTGGTTGAGCGACTCAGTTATGGTGCAGGTGATGGTTGAATCCGGGGTTCGGTCAACAGGCGATTGGAAACCTCTCTCTGCCCTCTCAGTATTATATGGGTACCTTTTTCCAATCAGGGAAGGGTAAGGCAGTGGAAAGAAAGGGATGGGCTCCGCATTTTATAGGCTGCGCCCAAGATATAGTGGGCGCTAACCTCTACTGCCGCTACGACTACTAGACTATGGCAAACCTTAACATTTTTTAGCTCGCCTGAACGAAAGTTCAGGAAGAGCTATTGTTGTCACCACGGCGTCGGCGTCCGTGTCCGCGTCCGCGTCAGCGTCCGCGTCCGCGTCCGCGTCAGCGTCCGCGTCCGCGTCCGCGTCAGCGTCCGCGTCAGCGTCGGCGTCCGGATTGGATGTTTTGGTTAAAGTTTTTTAAACACCTATATCTCCCTAACCCATGGATGGATTCTTTTGATACTTGCATTGTAGTTAGATATTGGTCCAAAGTTTAACATGGTACCACCCCCACCCCACTCCTTGACCTTGGTGTCAAGGTCATGGACTTAGAAAATTGGGAGTTTTTTGGGACTGGATGTTTTGGTTAAAGTTTTCTAAAGCCCAGTATCTCCTTAACCCATGGATGGATTCCTTTGATACTTGCACTGTAGTTAGATATTGGTCCGAAGTTTTCCAAGGTACTACCCCCACCCCCCTCAGTGACCTTGATGTCAAGGTCATGGACTTAGAAAATTGACTTTTTATTGATTGGATGTTTTGGTTAAAGTTTTTTAATGACACATATCTCCTGAACCCATAGATGAATTCTTTTTATATTTGCACTGTAGTTAGATATTAGTTCAAAGTTTTACAGAGTACTACCCCAGCCCTGCTTGGTGACCTTGATGTCAAGGTCAGGGACTTAGGAAATTTGGTCTTTATTAAAGTTTTCTAATTGCGTACTGATTCATAATGCTTGGCAGAGATTTAGTTTATACTTGAACTGATATTAGACACTCTTTTGAGTTTTTACAAAACACTATATACTTACCCGACTGGATGACCTTGATGTCAAGGTCATGGACTTTGAGTTTTGTCTTAAAGATTTTGATTAGTTTTATATTAATGAAGACATAATTTCACAGTGCCACAATGGACTCAGTTGATACTAATACTTGGACTGATGTTAGATAACGGTTAAAGGCTTTGATACATCCTAGCCCTGCCCTCCTCCCCCCTACCCCTTAGTTCTTTGACCTCAAGCTGATGGACTTTGAAATTTCATGTGGATTTTTTTTTTTATTTTAAGACATTTCTGAGATAGCTTTTGTTTATAAATGTGTGGTCATTATGGACATGCTTGCCTGAAGTTTTATACATAGCAGTCCACACCACCATAGCGACTGTGTGATGGGCAAGCACCTATTCAGGCGAGCTATGCTGTCAGGCGACAGCTCTTGTTTACCCTTTACCTAGTCTTGATGGTTTCATTTCTCCAAAATTTTGATGAAACTACACAGTATAACTGATCAAAGAAAGCATTGTGAAGCGCAAGTAAGTGCACAATTTGAGAGGAAGCATTGTAACTCATCACTGAGACACCGGTCCGATACATAGTAAAATTAAAAAAAAGAAAGAAACAGAACTAAGAAATAAAGTTGAACAGTAATTGTAGTTTAAAAGCAGAGCAGGTTTGATCTTTCAGTAGGCAGGTCCAAGCTCACTGTCACTTCTCATACCTGGTGACTCGTGATGTTTTGGAGAGCTAGTTGCTGACCTTGCTATGCAAACAACTATTTGACCTGATACAATTATTGAAATAGATTTATGCATTTATGTTCATTTTTAAAGGATTAGGATTTTCTCTGCTTTTCACTTTTTGAACTGGATGTAACAACCGCGTCACTCTATGAGAAAAACTTGCTTTTCAACGACGATTCAGATCAGCCTGAGCACCCTGAATTTTCCTGCTCGTGTCAAGTATTTGAATAATATTTCTGGACAATTAAATTCGAAGGCTGGGCTGTAAATGATATGCATTAGCATTTACTGGCAAGTCGGCGGTTTTTATTTATACTAGAAGTATGATTCACATTTACACATACCGTTCTTCCATGGCACCAGTCATAGTGCCCTAGCTAATTTGGTTATAACAAGCTTCCTTTCATAGAGACTTAGGCTATTAGAAGGTTTGGCTTAATTATACTGCTTGGCAGCCTTATAAATCTCTACTACTAGTGGCAGTTCTTAACATTTTGGGTTATACAGAAACTGTCACCTTAGTTAGAAACGTTGCCTTTAAGCTACTTTGTCTTGGTCATTTGTATTAAGAGCTAAAATATTAATTAATGCTTAAGAAGAATTGTATAAGCTGAGGAAGTGCGTATCGTAAATGAGGTGATGAAAAAGTAGCTTATTTTTATTAGTCTGAGCATTCTATAGAAATGTTTGCTATAAGTTTGAGTTCAAGATGGCTCCAATACTGTACGAACAGTCAGAGGTACCAGTAAGTTCTGGGATATAAAACTTCCGATTCAAAATTTCTAAATGATAACTGTTTCATCAAGGGCCGTCGTCACCAATACAAAAGTGGTCCGGCCATTTTGGAAAAGAGTGTCAAAGGCACGAGAAGGGGAAGAGTACGAGTGTGGGGTTGTCCCTTCTGGTAAGGAGTGGGGTGGGGGTTCGGGGGATTCCCCCGAGAAAGTTGTAGGATTTAGAATGGCTGTAGTTGCATTCTGATTGCATTCTGAATATGCTTTTCTGTTAAAAAATTAGTCATTTTCTCAAGAAGAAGCGTATAGTTGCTCAATTTTAGATATCTGTTTAGTCATTTTGTTTTTCAACATAAATTCATGATAGTTTCATTAGCTATTAGACGACCAAAATAGGATTACGAAACAATTTTACGACTCCCCTGCGAGTCTCATTAGGCGGTGTCTTGTAGTGCTGTTTGCAGTAAATGTGTGTGTGCATTTCATTTCTCGTAACGATGCCTCTCTGTCTCTCCCTCACCCCCCCGCCCGCAAAACTCAGCAGAACGTATCCATGACCGTAGTAAGGGGCACCGTTCATCCGTTTTATTTTGCTGTTAAAAGCGCATAAGACCATGTTCTTTACAGCAATTGGATTAAAAGCAATTGACGGAAGAGTTTTTCACGGATCTTCTCATCAAGCTAATTCTTTAATGAATTAATTCGATCAAACAAGTATCTGTTTTACGACCACAACGTTTGTACAAAAGGTGTGACCGATACTTCGCTTCACACCCTTAGACTGGCCCATTAATGACAGTGTCGCATTATCCACGTGTCAGCATCGATAATTATGATAACGCTTTGGCGCTTCAGATTAACCCCGAATGCTCTTAGAAGGCGAACTATTAGACAGACGGAAGGAAAATGAGAAAAAAGTAAGATCCATATCATGTTTGTCGAAAAACAGTGGTCCGGCCATGGCCGGACCGGCTGTACCGCCCGCGACGTCCTTGTATCACGTGATAGATAACCTCCCCTAACAAATTTGGAACAACCAGTATGTGATATAAAAATCTTAAATCTGATTACGAAACGTCTTAATTATTGCTTTATCATATCTTACAAGTAAAAATTATATATGTCTTAAATTCAGGGTTGAGATTACAACCAAAACCTAAATATATCTTCAATTCGGGATGGGGTTGGGGGGGGGGGGTGCTGAGTTCATTATCTATTTGCCACACCATTGAATTTTAATGGTTTATTGCAGTAGTAGCTGAATTGGATCCATGAAATGGTTGTTAAAAATCTGTCAAGCCCATATATGTCAAAATTATACAATGGTTGTCCGCCTGCACGAGGAGATGATATACAAGCTTTAGAAAATCTCCCCTACAGGCGTACTAACCATGGTATACCAATTTCAGTCCACCCACAAAGTAAAGCCCTTACGCATATTAAAGACTTTGTGCTGAAATTTGCATTATATAAGAGCAATCTATTGAATTCGCAATGAAAATGGTAGCAAAGCAATAACTGTTTTTGCAATGCTTTAAGGCGGTAAAGGTCAAGCATGACATTTTTGTGCAGAAGACAAGCTTTTACGGTGATTACAATGACATATACCGTTTAAATATGTATCTAAAGGTTATCCGTCTGAACTTGTAATCTCGGAAGCTAGTTGCAGCATCATCAGGAGAGACTAACTCCACTTAACAAACAAGAGGTAATAAAGCTCGTACTTGGCCTTTATACAATAGCAACAGAATGTGCTGTTATGACAGGAAATATAGTTCGCAATCAGACAACAGACCAGTCTAAATATCAGTTAGTTCAGTTAAAGATTCAAGGTAAACGGCAGATAACTCGTTAGAAAAATTTGCTAGTAACAGAAATGCACTACAACGTTGAGTCACGTTAAAAAATGAATAAGCACCTTTTTTGTTACAGTGCTTACTGGTTACTACATTGCGTCTTATACACGGTAATTCCGTTTCATCTACTGTATGACATTTTGATTTAAGTGTAAAATTAGACCTTTTTTCCTGTTGCCTACACTGCTTCATTTCAAGTATCTGAGAATTAACAGTTGTTTTTTCAGCGTTCCTCGTGTGATGAAGCTAGTGGGCGGAGCTAAAATTCCATGGCATTTTAGCGACGACCACTGCCTTTGAAATGATTAGTTTTTGGTGATCTTAATCCCCTTGTCAAAGTCAAAATCGGATTTTACCATTAAATATTATATTCCTTAATAGGTAAAAAGAAAGGCAATGATCAGCAATTAATACAATCGAATCACACATCCCACAATCAAAACCAAAAGGAAAAGAAGCATACACCCAACACATGACAAAAGTTCAGGAAAGACACGCACGGTAACCGAATGAGCAGTATTTTCCCAAACAGATGGTCATTCAGCTAACCTCATTAAAACACCTGCAACATCTATTTTACCTATTTTCTATTTTGAATTACAAGACAAAACAAAACAGAAAGCAGAATGGGCAGCTATTCAGGTATTCAGGTGACCACGCTGCTAGAGACCATAGACAAGCGGACATAACAGCATGCACCATTGAGGCACCACCGCCTTGGAACGGTCAGTAAAATATTACTGGGAGGCGGGGGAGGCGGGAGCGGAGGGTGCTGAAACTAGTTTTACTTGAGCCAAACCCTCGCCCTCTGGTTCTGCAGTGGTAAACGTACTGAAAGATCCTGACCAAACTAGACAAATTATGCGATTGGGAAGAGTTAGATGATTTCACTGTCAGTATGCCAACGTCCCAAGTTTATAGGAAAATGACACCACGTGGAATGAACTGTCTTTTTCCCATCCATAAGCACTTGTGTAGACTCTAATGTTTGTGCATGGCAGGTGCGACATAGCGTTCCGAGGAATTCTTCTCTCCGTTCTATCACATCTGGCTTTTAAATTAAGGGACCTCAGTGATAATAACTAGCTAGTCAGGCTCATAACATAAAGCCGATTATGCTGTTTATATACATGCACAGTCAGCTTTCGATACCTCAGTCGAAGTTCCTCCCGATCTACTGATATCTCAAAGTAAATTTTTTGGTATCAGTATGACCGGAAATTATTGAGAATTGCATTTTTCACAGTCTGTTAATCCTGGTAGTTTCAGTAAATCACTTGCATGGTAGAATATTAAGAAAGGAATGTGATAAATAATTTCTAGCTATAATATTTTGTTTAACTACTATTTTCAGTAGTTTATGGCAATTTATTGGACCAAGGGGTATAAATTCGCAACATAAGATGGATTTTCGATAGCTTTTCAGAAGTATTAGTCTTATACTAAACGACACTGCTTCATGCTAACACATTCTGATTTGTGTTAAATATTATTAAACATTATCATGTTTATATTTGTTGTTATGTGTTATAAAATAATTAATCTTGATGTAGATAACTAAGTTTTTTGAGCAACGGAAATTTGGGTTTGGCACAATAACAGTAAAATCTCATAAATTTTGGGGTCTGCAATATTCAAGACATAGTGAAACGTATATTCGAAAAGGGTGATCTTATTTTCTGGTACATGTATCATAATACGTATAAATTATTAGTGGCTGCAACTGTGTAGTTATGTTTGTCTGTCATTATTACTTTTCATTCGGTGACGACATCAAGTAGCCCATCCTACTGAACACATACCAATTTTCTTAGAATTTGATGAAACTTTGAAAACATAGCTGTTGTTCAGATCCAAATAGTTTCTTATAAAATGCAGGTGGTATCATAAATAGTAATTAATTGTACAGCAGTGTTGTTCCTGTATCTGAAAAGGCAATTTGAAAGATACTGCCTGTCTTTAGCATTATTTGGTTTAAATTTTATTTCAAATTTCATCTTATTTTGCGATTTTCCAAAAAGTTTGCACTTGGTTAATTAAAGGGGAGATAATCCCCATCATACAGATGACTGACAAATATCAAGACTGTCACATTGTAGTGCAGTGATGAATATACCAACACCATATCAATTTTAAATGAAGCTAGAAAGATAATGGCTGAAAATAGGAAAAAATTCTCAATAATTTCCGGTCATACTATAACAGTAGTTTGAGATAACATTGGTTGAAATATGTGTCAAAACTATATCTTTCATATAAGAGGGTACTTTGAGATATGTGTTAACGAGAGTCAATTGTTTATATCTTCATCACTTCCAGGGTAACAGCTTAAAGAACTCTTTATTGTAGGACCTTTGAAGTTTATTAGTTTATTAGAGTCTCATCCTGGTGTACATCATCACATACATATATACATATAACAAAAAATAAAAATACACCAAGCCATTCAATACAGAATTATAAGAGACTATCACAGCAGTACATTGTGTACTTATTTACAAGCATCATCATTATAAAATTAATATTGAAACCATTACTGAAAGATATATACATTCTATCACTTGCTCAACTCAGCAGGGAAGCAATTGGACCGAAGTAATTTGTGGTACACCACCACACACACACAAGGAACCAGAAGACCGATCCTGTGAGCCATCACGTACTGACTCATCAAGGAACTGGTATCGTATAAGCCTCCCAATTGAAGGGACACATTTCTTGTTTTATTGATAGCGGAAAAGTTCTCTGTCATGGAATGTACCTCGGCTTTTACACGTTGCAGCGTTATAAGAACATAAACAATTAGAATATAATGGGTCAGACACATATATTTAGTGAGAAAAAAGATGGGACGTTAAAGCAAATTGTAGCAAATGATATAGACGTTTTGCACGTCTCATCACCATTTCACATCATTTGTGAGATATGTAGTATTGTTCATTAAGCATCTACGACACACTTGTCTGATATGCAAGCTCAGATCGTCGAAATATTACAGTATTACATGTACTTGGTAAGGTCATTTTGGACGAAATATTTACCATGAATTATGCAAAGCTGATACGTAAACTTTGAGAACTGATACATAGAGAATCTTACACGAATGGTAATTTCATATGAAATTAATGAAACGAGACTTCGGCGAGTTTCATGGATTTCATATAAAATGACCATGAATTTGGGATTCTGTTTATCGTATGGCCCTTTAAAATAGGATTTTATAGCCTTCGAAATGTGTAGTGTTTAAACAGGAAACGTATCGCTGACACGGTCGTTGCCAGCGACGTTACATGTACGTGCCTAAACGTTATTACACTTGAAGTCGTAGGATTTTTATGACATGACGCTGTCCACTAAATAACAGCGACGCCATATAATTAAATCTTCTATTATATGACGTCACTGTTATTCAGTGGATAACGTCGTGTCACAAAAAGTGTATGACCACACGTGAAATAACACTTTGGCGCGTACATGTAACGTAATTGACAACGAAGGTGTCAACGATGCCTTTTCTTATTGAAATAATGTTCGTTTTGAAAGCGATGAAATTCCATTTTTTAAGGGTCGTATAATAAACAGAATCTAACACTCGTGGTCATTTCATAAGAAATTCATGAAACGCGCCAAAGGCTCGTTTCATAAATTTCATATGAAATGACCACTCGTGTAAGATCCTCTATTTTCCCGAAGTAAGCTCAAAACCTATCAAACTGTACAAGAAGGAGATGCAAACAAAGACCAAGGCTTTTCTGATATTTAGTTTATTCATACAAGTACAAGCATTCTATTTCGTCAACGAATCACCAAAAAATGAGAACTCAATAGAAACACTGACAGTGGAACTCTGAAGGAAGGGGTCGGAATGGAAGGGGATCTAATTAAGCAATAACAAATGCAGCAATTCGCCATTTTTTGCGAAACCTGAATTGTATATAATTATGTATTTGGGCGTGCTTGTGTGCGCGTATGTAAGTGGCGCACGCAGTTACATTCATTGATAAAACGATCACTTTTTTATTTTTAGTGGGCGCATGCAGATGTGACAATCTCTTAAACAGCGAATTCCATTAACAATTAAGCTGCTCCACTGGAAAAGGTGTATATAGCATGCAGTCAAGACTCAAATCAGCATGCGCATCCCCGCTGTAAGAAAAGAGAAATCGTTCTCATTATAAAGATTCCTGAGGATTGAAAAAATTATTTTGCGAACAGAGGCGAATGATATCAGCCTGCGAAGCGCAGGCTGATTTCGTTCGTCCCTGTCCGCACAGGCTGGAAGGTCCTTTGAATATTCTAATCAAACAGGTCAATGGAACCAATACAGGATAAAGGAAGTCGCCGCTTTGGTGCGGTCCTAAGTGTTTGTAAGTGGTCAGACGTGTCAAAACGTATCGAAGCACTGAAGACAAAAGTGCAACAATTTCCGTGTAAGCTGAGAGAGATTCTGCTTACACAGTAGAAGAAAGGACTTTTAATAAAGAAATATATGTAATTACTTTGAGTTGTTTTCGATAAGATTGTATAATATGTTATACCGCCCTTACCAGATGTTAATCTTGCAAAAAAAAAAAAAAAAAACGGAAAAGAAAGAGTCAGCTCATACAAATCATAATGCAAAATAATACTAACGTCACACGGTTGTATCTGAGTGAGATGGTGGTAAAACCAAACCAAAAACAAAATAAGACAACAGAAAAAAAATCATCGGAAAGAAAGGAAGCATGCTAAGGAAAACAATCCTGCTTACTACTCAGAGTTGGCTAATATGAAGCAGCATAGTGCACTCAAATTAGTACCCAGCTAGGGCAAGTAAATTGTAACATCACCTTCGTCCCAACGTGGCCCTATGGCAGTTTTGACAACAGTTCATGATATTATATTTTCATGTACAAACGGCATAACCTTCTTTTGGTAAATATTTTCATATTATCCTTGTGAAACATTCGGCTATGATGAAAGTAAATATAAAGGTGGCTCTAAACCTTTTTTTCTAAGTATTTTCGCGCGTCGGAAGAATATTAGGGCCACCTAAGATATCCGTCATATCTGATAATTCAACATGGTTTGAAAAAAACAACAACAGAATAACAATAAATAAATACGTAAATAAAAACCGGACCCAGCCGTCCCATCCTCCTTTGGCGGACAAGTTTTCTTGAAATCACACGGCTTGAGCAATCTTGGTATAGGTCAACCGAGTTACATTTCTGCCAATGTATTAAGAAAATGAGAAAACGCTGTCATTGAAGTTTTTATCACAGAGGAAAGGAAAACTAGAGCAGAAGAAGTTTGTATATTTTCAAACCGATCAGTGGAACACCGTTAAAAGTTGTGCTGGCAACGTTTCAAATCGTCGGTGAAAATGTAACATGCAAATGACAAAATTTCTGTCTTTCATCGACAGAAATGAAACACAAATATTGTGATTTATTCAGAAAACAAACCGAGAAGCCAAATACAGATTACTTGAAAACAGTACCAATTTGACCGATATGGTGCACGTGGAAAAAAGCGAAATCGACATGCTCGTATAGAGCACGTATGCGTGCCTTTCACTCAATATTTTACACTGTCACAGCATGGCAGTGCGGAGGCTAAAACTAGCTTGATCGTGAATCTCAGAAAGTAAAATACATTTCTTTTATAAGACCGCTGCTGGAATATGCCGACACTGTGTGAAATTAATCACACATAGATAAGACAGATCCATATTCACAGTATCCGAACGCACTGTATCATCTCTTCCAGTTTTCATAGCGTCGAATCGAGAGTACAAACATTCGCTTATAACCAGTAGTCGGCAATCATTATGTTTTGAGATTTTATCCGGAATCACTGCGTCATTTATAGTCATTCAGCTTCGATAATGTAAAGAGATAAGTTTAATATAATTTTTACTTTATTGCCCTGCACACTGTCGTGTATCGGTGGATAGTAATGAGTACAGTATTCAAATCGCCCTAGGCATGATTCTAAAACCATTTTGAGCCTTTTCTCACATGTTTTATAAAAATCTTTAAAATAAACGGAAGGCGTTATCAATCTACAGTTTGTTAGTTTTGATAGTAGGACGATAGCTAGGTTTTGCACGACACAAATTCAGTTAAATCAGCTGTTCGGAATAAAATTTCTGTGACGGCCATGAGGTTTTCATTGTACAGGGTAATAAAGTAAAAGACCGAAGAGCAAATTATATAAAACTTTCCTCTTTACATTTTCGAAGCTGAATAACTATAAATGACACAGCAGATTCCGGATAAAATCTCAAAACATAATGATTTCCGACTACTGGTTATAAGCGAATTTTGTACTCTCGATTCAACGCTATGCAAACAGGAAGAGATGGTACAGTGCGTTCGGATACTATGACATTGGTGTATTGCTTGACTGTAATCTTAAACAAAATAATCGGTAAGAAGAGGCTGGTTCATTATTGAAAATGAAAATACTGTTAAGGTGGAAGGGTACACTTTCAGAGGAATTCTCTATGACGTCACTTAGGCATCAATATGAACACTTAATCGCTATGGTAACAAATCTGTGGGCCCCGGTAGCTCAGTAGGTTAAGCACTGGCCTGCTTGTCTAACGGTCCTGTGTTCAGACCCGCTGGGAGCGGAAGTCTTCCCAGCCGTAAACGGAGTTTCATTGCCCATAGCCTTTCATTATCACCCTTCCAACGTCCTCATATGACAGAAAAACTGTTAAAAGGGACGTAAAAAACAATCATCCATCAACAGATCTATGGCGTCTTTGGTTCCGAAACGTGGCAAACAATATATGCCCTGCTTCGCCAATTTTTCAATGGCATCACAAACTGAAATTCTTTCAACAGAAACTTCAGATTATCCCAAGCAAATGATTATTCGTAAGTCATTTATTTCCAAGTGAAAAGTTGTTCCTCGTGTACTTTAAATGCACAAACTCATTCAAGTGTTGAATATTTACGCTAAATACTAAAGTAGGGCCTGTCCTAATGTGCTTAAATATTGGAACATCTTAATGCCATTAATCTATGGAAAATAATGGGTTTAGGTGTCCCAATACTTAACTACTTTAGAATATACAGTGTTGTATATCATTACATGTAGATTCGTAAAAACATGGCATTGACCTGGTCTAAGAAGTTCAAGAAATTAGTACTCATATTTCCTGCTTCTTGTTTACTTCTTGATTTTGCCATATATGCATAAAAGTACATTTAGAAGTTGTAAAATACTCTAGAAAACAAAACTGCAAAGCTTCTCTGACGTCAAGAGCCCAAATCCTTCCTAACATAGACTGTTTTTTTTAAATCAGCTCGCACCGTGAATAAACGTGGCTTAAGGCAAAACTGAGCCGCGACACGACGAAACCAACAAAGTGAGCATCATCCTGATCAGAGTCTTCGCTGTGCGCTTAAAGGGCCTAAGCGATCATCATACCAATCACACAGGGCGGATCCCCAGGCAGATCCGAGTCTTCACTGGGTGAACATGCCATTTAGTTGGTTTTGTTGTGTCGCGGCTCAATTATAGCTAAATGCACATATACCGACTGCGCTTGTTCAAAATTTCTGTGCCTATGCGCAGTATGGTTAGTGTCATGTATAATTCGTACAGCCAGTATTTGTACTTTATTTGGACTTCTAAAATAAACCTAGCCATGTTACGGCCAGGCTGCACTTTTTCGGCAAGGTAGGTCTGCACATAGATGAAAGACATGATCTTCGTCAGTTTTGGTGCTGTTTGTCACTGGCTTTGGATATTGACATAAAAGATTCTGTTGTTATGTACGTTACGGTTATTTATGAAGATTTCATAAGAATTTACTTTCGTCCACTTTTAAAATAATTACGTCTGAGCCGTATTTTGAACCACGATATTTGAATTTTGTGTCTTGAGCGTTAACTTCTTGCCAAGGGTGACCTTGTATTCTGCGAGATGTCAGTCCAAATTAAAAATTGTTTTGCTCTATTTTATTAATTGATTGGTCTATTTTGAATACAATTAAGAAACTACAGTACTGGAATCGTTAGACTTTATAAGGAGCATCTTTTTCCTGATGAAATGAATGCTATACTCTTATATCTCAATCAATCTTTATCTGCACCGACAGGTTTCTTTCGAAACCCTACCATATAACGTACTATATCCTATAACTTTGCTAGGTAGTTAGGCCACAACGATAATTGTCAAAGTACCTAAAACATAAATTCAAACTCGTAAATCATATGACCATTGACAATGCCAAAATATTTTAGATACACAGACATGAACCCCGAAACAGAGATGTGATCTGCTGCTCGCCGGTAGTAAGCATCACCTGCCTGTTAAAGTATACCCGCCATACTATGTGTTCGTGGAATAAGTCCGCGAAATTGAAAGTCCGGCTACCGAAGGCCTTATACTATGCTTGGTTAGAAACAGCCACATTCTAGGGACCAACGAGGTCATGGTGTCTCCCATAAACATTTTAAGTGATGGCATAAACTTCTGCGATAACCCTATGACAGCAAGCTTCTCTCTATCAACAAAAATCTTGATATTTGAAACAGACTCCAGCATAGCGGACTAACTGAGACACATAAACTCCGTATGCAGGTGCCGAATGAATATTGCTTCTCAAAAATGGAAAGTTAACTATGGGAAAATTCAATTTGTCCTTCTTGTCATAATGCCTTGTTACAAGCTTTCCTTTGTCAGTGTAGAGAAAACAGTCTCAGTATGAGGCTGTTGAACTGGACTCTTTAGGTATTCTTAATTTCAAATTCACGTGAACAGATAAAATTTCATAAGTTCATAAACTCCGAACTTTTTCAGTTTTGTAGAGACAGAAGATAATCTATGTATCTGTAGGTGCAGCTGAATTTCTTTACAAGGCGTTTTTAACCCGCTTTTAACCGCCCTTGTATGAACTCCGCTGCTTACCCGTACAGAAATAAGTCGTCAAGTGAGTGTGCGCAGGTTGTGCTCAATGGAATGCCAACTGTCTGTTGATGAAACTATCTGCTAAACCTCAACTTCAGAATATTTTGCATGAACATCAGAGTGGCCCTTTACTAAGTATGTTTCCAGCCCCAGAATTACATTGGTTCCTTAAAGCTAAGGTCACATTGATATTAAGGTCGGAAACTTCAAGGTTGTATTTTATAATTGTATACTATTAGAGTTCTTTCGAATAAGACACAGCTGTATAAGTAGCTGTATCGGGACGCATCGGAGAGGGAGAAATCATTAAAACCATTTAGAAACACATCTATATAATACCGTCAAATGTTAGCTTGCAGAAGATAGAATAATTTGTTTTACATACGATTATGGCTTTTAGTTTTTGTTAAAGAGTTCTGGTGTATGTCTGCCCAGTACTTCATTGTCCTCAGCCGCATAATAATTTGGTGATTTTGAAAATAGTGCTATCCGTCCGTCTTTCCGTTCGACTGTCATACTTTCGTTCCCATACTCTTTGAAGTGATTGTAATAAGCCCAAATTTGGCGAACAATGCTATCCTCCCTTGTCAACAATAATATCCTCCCTTGTTCTCAGTTATATTGAAAAGCTTTAACAGACAATGTCCTAATGTTTAGTTTAGTATTTCGTCAGCTGGTTGGTTGCTTTTGGATGTAAAGGGCCTTTGAGGTAGTATTTCAGTCTATAACGAGTTGCCTGCTAGAGATAGGGGACAGGACAGACGAGAGAAAAAACAGCCAAAACAGTCCTTACCCGCACCTATTGCAAGCACGGTAGACCTTGCCCCGCTTTAAGCCAGTTTTTTTACCGTTTGGAGTTTTGAAAGTCTCCATAGTCCTATAAGTGGTAAAAAGGTCTGAACTCAAATAATTGTAAAATGCGGTTCAACTTTCGCGTTTGATAATAAAATGTGGGCTGATGTGCATATATTGAGTCATATAACTGGCAAAAAGGAGAGAAAGTTTTTAAAAAATAACAATTCGCTTCACAAAATACAATTTCCTGGTCTGGTTTTCTGTCTATCAATTCTATATGAACATAGGCGGGATAGTGATTAGGGCTCCGCGCCTGTACATCGTATTTTTACCATTTTATTCAACATATTGAAATCGAAAGTAGGACATTAAAATGACCCAAATAGGTCAAACCCTATCTATGTGAAACTCAGGGACGTTTTATTTGTTTGAGGCTGGCTTATCATGGTTATTTACAATGACGGAACTATACTGAGAAGCTTGCAGCGGTACAGTGGACTCGACAGTATCGGATCATCGACAGAAAGAAAAAAAGCAATGACTATTGGGTAACTCTCAGTGCATGGGCGTACTACTTATTTGGATAGCCCTACTGTGCTTGCAGTAGCTGCGGGTCGGGGTTGTTTGACTATTTTGTTCTCTCGTCTATCTCTATTTTCTATCGTCCTCTCTGTGGGAGAAGAAGGCTCGACATAGTCTGAAATAATGTCTCAAAGAGCCAATAAACCCAAACCAAACCAACCAACCTGATTCCCCTTCGACAGATGCAAAAGCGGCGGGTCCCATGCCTGTATATTGTATTTTTATCATTTAAATCGGGCTCATTATATCGAAAGTAAGACCAAAATCAATTTTCAAATCCGTTCTATGTGGAACTCAAGCTTGTTTTATTTGTTTAAAGTTGGCAGTGAGAACCTTACAGCGATACCTCATGATAAAATATTTCATGAATGTTTACCATGATACAGCAATGGGGCCTTGAAGCTTTAAAAGTTTCATGGTGTAGTTTAAACAAGAATAACAGTGCCTTGCTTACATGTATCAGTTTTAGAACAGCATGACATGCAAAATAGGGTACTAGAGCCCATATGTAAAACAAGAGTTCCGCGAAACACTATGTCGCACCTGCTTTGCACCTTTACATTAAAAACTCAATTAAAGTATCATTATGTCGCACATGCAAATTTGGTCAAAATCCCTTCAGTAGTTTATGAGATAGCTTAACAGTTTTTTTTCCGCTATTTTCAGTAGCGGTGGATGGCGGCTGTTTTGGACGGTCAATTTGAAACATCTTGAAGTAGCTTCATGCAAGGACCATTCTGGAACAAATTTGATGCAATTTCATTCAGGGGTTCTAGAAAAAATGTCATTTTCATGTTTTTCTATTATTAATAACGGTGGCTGGCGGCCATCTTAGATAATTTCCAATCACTTAATTTGAAAGAACTTCATTAAAGGACAATTCTGACCAAATCTGACCAAAATCCGTTCATGTTTACTTGAGATATTGGAAGTTTAGCAAAATAAGGCTTGTAAACAGAAAGTAGGTCACTGTGACCTAATTCCGCTACATTTTTTTTTATTATTTTAAAGATTTACTCCCTTGATAATAATTATAGCAAAAAAATATTTGATGGAATGTTTCAGGCAATACCTCCGACATGGTCTAACTATACATTTGAAATAGAGCTTAGATAATAATATATAATAATAAGTGACTTTAAACAAAAAATAAGATAATTATGAAAATTTTCGCGGACCGCAATCGAAATCGCATTATTGGACAAAAATAATTTATTCATACGCCACAATCATATGCACAAATAAGAAAAATACCTGTACAAGATCACATGACACACGTGGTCAAAATCGATACTCTTACAGGCCGTGGGGAAGTAGGTTATTTGCATTTTAATTTGAAGATTATTTTTCATTCCACATTTGTCGAAAAAAACATGCATTTTCCCAAAGCACGGTACGGTTAATTATGAGACTTACATATTGTTTAACGAAATTTTGTTAAAATATTAAATTTAAATGAGCCGCGACACGAAAAAACCAACAATGTGGTTGTGCGCCCAGCGCAGACTCAAGGTCAGCCTGGGCATCCGCACAGTCTGATCAGAGTCTTCGCTGTCCGCATGCAGGTAGCTTAGACCCTTAGCTACCTTCAAAGCGCTTAGCAAAGAATATGAACGGACTGGGCGGATGCCCAGACTGATCTGAGTCTGCGCTGGTCGCACAATCACATTGTTGATTTTCTCGTGTCGCGGCTCTTTTGATTCTGAAAACATGAAATAAACGAAGGAAACAATCTTAAATAAAAGCAAGGCCGAACTGATGCTGCATGCAAAGTTTCAGCCAAATATACCAAGTGGTTCTTGATAAAAAGGAGGTTTTATTGTTTTGCTATTTTTAGTAAAAACAGCCATCTTGGAAACTGGATAAAGCTGACTTTTACCGTCTTGAAGCTCTGCAGTCTGGTCATGCAGCATGTGAACTTTGAGCAAAATGGATTCATTGGTTTTGGAGAAAATGTCATTTGTATTGACTTTTAAAAGCTAGGGCCGACGTAAATGTGAACGGACGGACGAACGGTCGGACGGACGGAAAACCGGACGCCTATATCGCACATTGCTAAAGCAGGTGCGACAATTATCCCCGTGACCTCTCACCCACCTAAAATAGCCACCTATCACCCCCATGGCCACGGGTCATTCCCCAAAAATACCAAAAAAGGTATTTTGTTCAAGCTACTTCTTGTAAGAGCACACCATGAACATTGTTACTTCCCTTGAATAAATATAATATGTAAGTGTTGTAATGAATAAAGAAATGCATCGTTTCATTTGCTTATTCTTCCTGTTAGCTGAAATCATCAAAAATATATATATTGTAAAACATACATGTATGAGGTATTGTAAGAAAATGATTTGTAATCGGGAGGTTTTTAAAATAGTTTCTCTTTATCAATTTATTTCATATGCAAACTCAGTTAGTCAACTGTCTATGAAATTGATTTATTATTGGAACGGAAACTCAGAAAATCAGCGCGACTTGCACTTTGCTGAGATCCTCCATTTTTGCAGCCCCACAGGAAGCACTGGAAGCTTGAACGTCTTGCAGTGGCACTATGGAGTAAGTCCGTGCGACCGTGGAGACGGAAAACACCAGAACCTAATGTAATGTAATGTAATTGAGAACAAACGTAACGTCGATATGAGAATTGAAATATACTCCTCGCCAAAAGTTTAGCATATTTCAGAGCTATGGTACCTTTGTTACAAATTCTGCAGAAAATTAGCAAACTATAAAACAGCAATATAATTTATGGATTTGGAAAGGTAGAATACTAAAGAATAAGCCTCATGACAATTTTGTCCAAAATTATCAGATAAAAGAATTTTTGCGGGTTGATATTTTTGTGTAAAATAATAATTTTTTATCTTTTATTTTCTGCATATAAAATGTCGTACCAGGAACAAAATGTCGCAAGTCAGAAAGGATACCACGGAACAAGTTAGTTACACATAAAATTTGAAGTGCCAGTATCAAAGACCGACAGTTTTCAGTAGGACAAAAATGATAAGAATTCATAGGAAAAACGCTTTATTCATGATTAAGAATACAAGTATTGACAAGAGTTTCTTTTATGTCTGATTAAGAAATGACTGAGACACAATCAATGTAGCAAGTTACGTTTTAACATGTCGTCTACAAACTATGGTAATTTGGTGTGTGAAAAAATAATGCTGATGATGTTTTGGACACACTTTAAAAAAGTGTCAAAAATTGTACTTTAATTACGGTGGTCTTAACTTTTGTCGCTGTGTATCCAAACAGCTGCAGATTTTCAAAAATCAAGTGTGTTGTTGTTTTTATTGTACATAACTGTTTCGGATAGGATCCATAACCACACATTTTTTACTTATAAGAAGTCGCCTTTATCAGTTATTTCTGCTACTAACTTCACAAATTATTATGCTAAACTTTTGGCGAGGAGTATATGATGATGATTGAGAACAAACAAACAAAAGAAACAACAGTCTAGCAGCTTGGTTACAGTATTGCAACAACAACAATTCTCCTCTTCGAATTGGAATGGGGACAGACAGACTCGGTGCCAGGAGTGTGCACTTATGGATTTGTTCCGCTGAGCCTCCTGGGGAACATTTGTATGAGACTTCTACAAAAAATAAGCGGAATTTAGAAGTTACAGCAAAACGGAATAAATTCCCAAAGAATAAATCAACCAACGGCTGAGACGTTAGAAGAATCCCTTTGCAACGATACAAGTGGGCTCGAGTACCAACGGATCCACTAGCGCATCGACGACCCAAGTGTAGCTATGACGTAATAGGAATCGTTACACAACCAGCGGCTGATTATCCATCCTCGGGATGGCTACCCAAGGTCGGATGGGGAAGAAATTTAGAGGCCGCGGACCACCATGCTCAGTTACACGTCAACCATCAGTACCCCCTGGGAACCTTGGCAGATGGACTGTCGGCATGGGGGGGGGGGGGGGGGGGTTGCTGAGGCACCTGTGTCTTTGAAGAGGACCGCCGAAACTTCGTCATTAGCAGTCCACCAAACCAACTCGCAGACAGATAGTAGAAAGGAGGCAGGTCCTTTGCCTTTGACTCCTGGCCCTTTTCAGGGCCTTCCAGCCGAGCACTGTTGCCTGGGACATTGTGCAATAGTTGGAATTGACTTAAACTATAGAAGACCATTGGCAGTTCACTTTATGCCGTTATTCTAACTTACAACATCTTACTTAACTCACATCTTTCGTCCGGGCTTGAAGATTGGCCTAGAATTCAGGTCAGTTCTTCATCCTGATAGCCACCTGTGAGTTAAACAACTAATCTGGATTGTCCTGGGTAGCCCCCATATGCCTCTGGTGCCCAGCTACCTTAAAAATCCTCGAATGGAAATTGAATTTGAGACAACTGATAGATCCCTTTCCGATACGTCCCGATACGTCCAGATACGGCTACGTTTACCTATACGTTTTATCCGAAAGAACTCTATAAATAATTATGAAATTTAAAGCTTTTTAACCATTTTAGGATGTGCTCATCGATTAAATGCATAGGTATTTCGAAAAATATTTCTTTAATGCTAGTTTTCTTGACACTCAACTTACTTCCCTTAAAATAAGGCGACCTTAACTATTAGGAATGATTGTAGTCCTGGTTGAGTACTTAATCAAACCCGCAATCGGTCTTTGCATGTCTTTTACATGTTATATGGATCTTTATTTACTTTAGGGTTCCAACACAGCTTCGGAGGATCAAGATATACTTCATCTTTCATCAGTTTTGGCTTTTAAGTCTTAAGGTGGTGATAATCACTGATTTGGGACAAAGACAAAAATCTGCATAAAATACTCAGAATAACACTGATCTTTCCAAAACTTAGCAGATGCCTTGTTTATATGGTTTCTCATAAATTTGAATCCCAAAATGCAGCATTTGTTAATGTTAAAACGTGTTTTTATAAGAGAAGATCAAAGGGTAATTTTCTGCGAATAAATCTGAAAAAATAATATCATTATTGAAAATATACTTAGTGCTTAGAGTACCTTGTTGCATAATGGAGAGCGTCCTAGCAATTATTTTTTTCAAACTCTTTCACACATTATCAGGCTGAGCAGATGAAAAAAAGATGCAGTCTGTGTCCAAATTTTTTGTGTGAAAACACACAGGTGAGACAGGTTAGACTATTTTAACAAGGTTGAACAATTTCATCTACACACCACTGATCATGTCAGTAGTGTATTATTTATATTGTAGGTGTTAACATAGGTATGTTTGCCTACCCTATATTTAATAAATGCGTCCAGTGTACATTTACTTTGTACATGGTTGAACATTTGAGAAAAAGGTACCGTTTTCATCTGGTCTACATTACAATTTGAGAAAGAGTTGGAATAAATAATTGCTAGGACGCTCTTCATTATGCAATAATGCACCTTTAGCACTACGTAAATTTTAGATAACGATATTATTTTTTCAGATTTATTCGCAGAAAATTACCCTTTGATCTTTCCTTATAAAAACACTTTTTTAAGCAGCATGTACGTCTATTTTGTATCCTAAACTGTAAAGAACAACAAAAATAAGAAGTCTGCTAACTTTCAGTGAGATATGTTACTTTTTTATGTTTTTATGCAGATTTTACATTTACCATAAATCACCACCTTAATGCCATCTTTTCTTTTCAGAAAACTGTCCCATTGGTCTGTATGGCGAAGTGTGTAATCTGTCATGTAATCCTCACTGCGCAACCGGATGTCACATGATCACAGGAATATGCAATGGCCCATGTTATCCTGGCTGGATGGGACCTATATGTGACCAAAGTAAGAAACGTGTGTTTTAGACTTTTACCTGAAAAAACAACAAAAAAAACTCAAACCTCTGACCAAACAAGTGTTTTGAGTACTTGTTGTGCAATTTTACACCTCAATTTTATTGTATTTTGACGCAGCTCAGCTCACCCATGACGCGAAACGACCAGAACAAATGTTTAAATTGTCGCATAATTAATGCTTTGGAATACATTCAAAATATATATAGAGATGAAAAAGCATTCAACTGAAGAGAATCAGCATATGTGTTTTGTCTTTAGAGTGAGATAAAATTTTGTCTCTGTCACCAGTTTCACTACTGAGTAGGTCACTTGTGAAAGTATTGCTTTTGGTGTTCATTCGAGTAACTTAAAGTGTTTAAATCAATTGCTCTCTTTTTCTACAGATTGTCCAGATTACCAGTACGGCGTAAACTGTCAGTTGACATGTGGCCATTGCGAGAATGATGAAATATGTGACCCGGTGACCGGAGCTTGTGCCAATGGTTGTGTGCCCGGATTTACTGGAATTGACTGTAGCCGAGGTAGTCTACGCCTATACAAAATAATGTTTGTTTGAAAGAGTTGTCCTATACAAATTTAAAGAGTAACTACACTTCAGGAACTGACTGAATCAGATCCCAAACCCCATCCCCAACATCAAAGGGAAAGATTGACAAAGATATCCCAACAAACAATAAATTACAAGTGATAAGCCGAGTCAGCAGCTCTTTCTCAAATAGGTGGCAACTCAGCTATCTTTACTGAACTAAATAATTATACCGAATTTAAATGTAGCAGTCAGTTAAGATGGCTGGCTTTAAAACATTCATATATTGTATTTGTTTTTCCGTCAGCTATACAAATGACGGGAAATGAAACCCATAGGTACAATTTCTTTCCTTTTACAGTTGTCCGTAAGTGAGAAAGGAGGTGAAAATGAAAATGACATTGTTGCTTTTCCTGGTGGTATTCCGTTCATATCAAAGTCCTAAAGCGCTGCTAGTAGAAAATAAGTGAGAACTAAATCCCATGTATTAAATCCCATGTATTGTCTTTTCCAAGTAAGACTTTACAATTTAGGTGGTTGCTTAACTGTGTCAACCATTTAATCCTACATGTAATTGAAAGAATCCTAAAGCACCTGGATAGTGAATAAATTGATTTTATTTACTAACTTAAAGGTGCTTCCATGGATGTCCTCAGAACTCCATTCAGGCAACTGCAAACGGCCCACGCCAACATGTGTAGTGTGGTTAGACATTGACATGATCAAGTAATTGTCTGAGCAAACTGCGCATGTTCTGCCTTGACTTGATCCGAGCAAAGCAGTTTTAATGAATATGCATACTGTGCATGCTCAGACCAAAATATGCATACTGTGCATGCTCAGACCAAGTCTGAGCATGCACAGTATACATGTTCATTAAAATAGCTCTTTTACTAATTATGCAGCGCATTTTGTTCATTTTTACAGCATGCGATCCGTATACTTTCGGAAAGGGCTGCAAAGAGCATTGTTATAACTGCAGACATAATAAGCCGTGTAACGTGGTGACTGGAGCGTGCATAAATGAATGTGATCCTGGATGGGTCGGCGAGAAATGTGACATCGGTAAGTCGTTGTATATGGATAATTACTTGAATTTTACCAACTTTGCAATTTTGCAATATTATTTACTATATGTGTAGATGAATAAAATGTCCATCATATATGTTCAGATGCAGTTTTGTGAGTAAGATCCATATTTTCAATATGCTTAAGATTGATCCTTACTTCAAGTCCGCCAACTATGAAAACAGCTTACTTGTAAGGTTGATACGCGTTGCCGTATGTTGTCCTCACGTGTAAGTTCTGGTCTAGTTGGTTAATTGGTGAAGTTTTCAGCCAATCGACAATGCGTTGAAATTGGGTACATTGGCAGGTGATCAGTCGATGTAATGTTTGGCTGAAGACGAAAATAGAAAAGAAATACGAGTTGATCATATATCTATTGGATTGTTTTTTGCAGCATTGAAAATACCTCATTTTGACGCATGGATAAAACATTGCATTAGTAGGCGGATGGATGGTATATATACTGGACAAAAAAAGTTAGGGATCAAACATTTGACTGAAGCTTGAATCATGAAAAATAAATTATCCAAAAATAATTTTCTTCTATTCAATACACTTGTTAAAGCGGCACAGGACTGCATGATAAATATTGGAATCGGGTCACGTGACACGCCAGTAGAAACGAATAAACAGATATACCCCTAAAATTGAATTGAAAATTTGCATCAGCACAGCATGGGTCCATAATTCTTTGCTTTATCCATGCAAAATCATTTCCAGAACCATCGATATCTCTGGGGGTCTGAATAACTACATGACAGCTACTCGGTATGCTTTTAGTAAAGCACTAGAGGCTCATTTTGGGACTCGTTTGCCATTTTTCATGAAACGCCCAAATTAGCTCTCCGGGAGTTTACTTAAGCATCTGGTGATTAGAACTTCTGTCAGGCATGCTCAATCGGATTTAAAACTTGCGATAAACTAGACTTGTCCTTACGGACTATTGTCTCTGTCCTATGCTACTGGTTCATCACATTAACACTGTGAGAATGAGCATTTTTTGCCCATTAGAATGATTTGATCGGCCATTTTAAGCGAAAACGGGTAGAAACAGACTTTACACAGGTAATTTGCGCGGTTGCATGCTGGTAATGAGGCCAGATTTTATGCTATTCCATAGAAATGCGAGGCGACGGTGGGCAACAGGTGACGCAAATAGGCAGCTGGGTCACTGGACCCATGTTCTTTTCACAGATGAGTCCAGATTCTGCGTAGATATTCACAACGATAGGAGGAGGGTAGGATGCCTGCCAGGCTCCCATTATGTCGACTATTAAATTAAATGAGGAATATGACATGTCTCGAGAAGGGTGGGTGATGGTATGGGTCGGCATCTGGATTGGCAGTTGCGTGGACTTGCGCATGCCAGAAACAGGCGCTCGGATTGATGTTCGACTTAGAAATGGCATGTCTTATCCAATTACGAGCACGTTAGCTGAAGATTTTGGCGATGGGAGCACCGAATCACAGGGCAAATGTGGTGGATCAGTACTTGTGACAAACACAATCGTCGTCACTGACATGTCAATTCGAACACAAGTCTTAAATCCGATTGAATATGCTTTTGACATGTTACACCGCAAATTGTAATCTCCAGTTATTTCCTGAAACTCATGGAGAGCTCATTCGGGCCTTTAGTAAAACATGGCAAAAAAGTCCCTAAATGGGCCTCTGGGTATTAACCAGAAACATACCGAGTAGCTATCTTGCAGTTTCTCAGGCACTCAGAGGTCACACTGGGAACTGAAAAAGATATTGCATGGATAGAGCAGAAAAATAATGGACATTTAGTTTTATGGTAATGCCCGTTTTCACTTTGATTTTAGGGGTATGCCTGTTTAGTTATTTCTGCTGGTGTGTGACGTGATCAGATTCCAATATGAGCCATGAAGTCTTATGCAGCCATGATGATAGATGTATTCAACCGATAAAAATGATTTTCGGAAAATTAATTTTTTCGATATAAAAATTTCAGTCAAATGTTTGATCCTTAACTTTTTTTGTCCAGTATATAAATTAATATACATATTGCATCAACTCAAATGCTCATGAATTGTTTAAACTCTGGTTTCTATTTGCAGTATGTCCAAACAACACGTATGGCATAGATTGTACAGGCACCTGTGGCCACTGTGCTGGAAACCAGACATGCGATCACGTGACAGGTTTATGTGAAGATGGCTGCAAAGACGGCTGGATTGAAGAAAAATGCGATCAACGTGAGTTTATGTATTTTCTATAATAAACTCGTGAAACGGTAATTCAGCAATCGACATGAGATTGTAAATCTATGTGTGTTACAGTTTTATTTTCACTATTTGTCAGAGCGCAAAGTTTTGCACAAGAATATAACCATCATAGAACGTTCCTGACTTTTTCTGTCGTGAAGTCAAGTCTTCATGAATATTTCCAAACACGACCGTATCACTTGTTTGTAATAATTTGCATTCACAGAAATTACAGGTTCCAGTGATACAGAGAAAACAGTGTCGTTATCCATGTATGTATTTGTGAATAATAGGCAACGTGACCTATATGTAGCGCATTTTGCTTTTTTGATCTTTCATCATACCCCTAACACTCTAAACTAATAGCAACTGTTATTTACATAAAAACAATGTTATTGTATGTTTGACATTTTATGTCCGATGGAATTTCTTGTCTTTTAGCTTGCCCAAATGGGCATTACGGCTCAGGATGTAAATACCTGTGTGGTCATTGTAAATCTGGTGCTTGTGACCAGAGTACAGGGAAGTGTCTTGAGGGATGCTCTAAAGGCTGGAAAGGGCCAACATGTCATAAAGGTACGTAACACAAGATTGTTTAAAGGTAATGCACTATTTTCGTGTATACCCGACCTTTAAGAAAACTGCAATAGAACAATAACATAGATGTTTAGTAATGTTCAGCTCAGTTAGGATACTGTACTGCTAAAATTTATGAGCAATTTTTTTCTAGAAATACTCAAAAGGGAGCTAATCGAAGATAAAGCGAAAATGTAGATAAAACTACCACTGAAGCAAGCGTAAACTATATCTGCAATGACTTATCTTTGTTGTGCATAAAATTGTTACGCAGTCTAATAAGACGAATATATATAACTTATTATGAAGACTTAAGCCGCTTATAATTACATGCTCTGACTGTTGATATACACGCTTCCATGATATTAATTTATACATTAAATATAACAGCCTGCGAACCTGGGGAATACGGCGAAGACTGTCAAGAAATATGCGGACACTGCTCAAAGAATGCTTGCGACCGTGCCACTGGTATCTGTTTGGAGGGATGCGAGTCAGGATGGCAGGGTTTGCAGTGTGTAACACGTAAGTTGTCTTCTTCTCGCACTTCTATATCAGAACTCTACGGCAGCACCTTGTATGTGTACATGTTTTGGTACAGATGTTCCATGATGAGATGTTTATAAATAAATAAACTTTATACAGAGTTTGACACAAACACAGAGAGAGAGAGAGAGAGAGAGAGAGAGAGAGAGAGAGAGAGAGAGAGAGAGAGAAAAATAATGTAACTTCAGCGAATTCAAATAATAAAGAGGATTATACTACCACGCCAGCCTTCAAGTAAGTAGGCTAAAAACTTCAAATCAAACTGGGGCCGTATTTATAAAACGACTTAAGTGGTTGCTATGGTGTTGCTAAGGCTAATTTTCTATGAAGGAGATTCCCTACAACCATGAAATTTGCTCTGGAGGAACAGTCTAAAAAGACTGTTCCTCCAGAGCAAATTTCATAGTTGTAGGGAATCTCCTCCTTAGAAATTCGGCCTTAGCAACACCATAGCAACCACTGAAGTCGTTTTATAAATACGGTCCCTGATGTCTGCATACGAGACAATGACAATATTTACAGTCTATATAGCTAGAATCCTCATTAACATCTAGGCTTTAACAGCTGTTGATTGTTGCAAGCCGATTTATGTGCGTTTTAAGGAAAAAGAAACGAAACAACCTTTAAAAACTGTTTGCAGATAAATATTTTTCCAAGGTCATATCGACAAGGGTCTCACTGAAGCATAAGTGAGCAACTTATTGCTTAATGTTTTACCAAGGAAAAGAAATCATTACTAGTATCATGTAGAATTGCCTTCATTTTCGGAAAACTAAATGGAATTTTTCTAAGGTTGCAGAAATATTGTTTGTAAAATGTCAAAGATCCAATGTTAAACGTATACTTACACTGATTGCAGCAATGCACTTTCAGAAAATAAACGAATGGCTGCAAGGAAGCTGAACGACAATTTCTCAGCCAATACAGTCGTTTGTAAATTATTTAGATTTCTTGTGTTAAAAACACATTGTTGGCAATTCTCTATTTAGTTTCCTTTGCGTTTCAGCGTGCAGTTCAGGGAAATTCGGACCAGGTTGTACCATGGTTTGTGGTCATTGTCGGCCTGGTTTCCAGTGTAACAGCTCTACTGGTGAATGCCCGAGTGGTTGCATGGAAGGCTGGCAGGGTTCCAGCTGTCAGTTCCGTGATGCAGACAGTAAGTGTACCACTTACTAAATCATATAAAACAAGTAGCCGAATTTCATCCAGCGGGATTTAGATGACCAAAGCTTTTGTCGCCTTAAATTTTGTCCATGGATTCACATTTACAAGCCTCGTGAATTGCAACGCCCCCAGGGTGTTTATTAAAAGTAGTACGGGATTTGTGTTTGGGTGTTCGTTTAAAAAACAGAATCGTAAGCAGCAACCATCAATAAGGGACTTGCTTTTGAGGTTCTTCCTTTTGTCTTTGCACAGTTTCAAAAACCTCGGAATCGAGATAGTCAGGTTCTCGACATATCCTATTATTATTAATTTTGATATATCCATAGATACAATAATTATTTGCAGGTCTTTCACCGTTTCATGACCAGTCTGAGATTCAGCCGAAGAAAAAGCCAAACTTAGTATCATTGCTGACAGTAGTAGTGGTTGTGTTGTTCTTGGCCTTATCGTCCACAGTTGTATATTTTGTGTTCATCAGACCCAGACAGACAGTTCTGGCCAGCAGGTTGCTCAGACTTGCATCGGTAAGAACTCTGTTATCGTTGTCATGAGAAAACTCACCGGATAGGGGAGAGTCGTGTAACTTCGGACAGCGGGTAAATTCGGACAGGGACATTGTTTCCTTTATATGTCAGTTGTTTGGAACTAAAACGAAAATAACTGGCCAAACAGTAAAAATCCTGATGAGACGGCTCATTATGAGCCGTCTCAACTGGATTTTCACTGTTTGCAATGGTATGTCCGAATTTACCCCAATGTCCGAAGTTACCCGACTCTCCCCTACGCCTAAGCAAAGAAATTGTCGTGACATGGGCTGTATAATGATGTATGTTCAGTAACGACCCTGAAGATGTAATGGATAAATTAATCGAGCTCTATCGTTCTGAAAAGCGAATTTAACCTTAAATGAAACATAAAGTTAACTAAAACTTTTAGAGTTAAAATATGTTACAATAAGAAAATATGCTTATTCTCCAAGAATTTATCTGTTTTTTCTTTCTTTTCTCTTTTCTGGTGGCAACAGAGAGTTGCATAATTGAGGCTATAAAGGTCTTATTTCTCATTAAATATTCAAAATGATGGCTTCCATGCTTACAGTAATTTCCAATAACTCTCTTGTTTCTTGATAAAAATTGACAAAATTTGCACCAATTACTCGGTTTGTGCAGACCTTGAACAGCAGTCATACTGTTAATATCTTGAAAGTGTTTCCTTTTGATTGAACGTCATCTCGAAGATTCAGCTATCCGTTACTGTTTTTGAGTGTTCAATAATTCATTGTTTTCAGGAAAGAGATGACCATTACACAGAGGCTCACATATACGAGCAGGTACAGACAGGCCCCTGGGAAATCAACAAATCTAACCTTATTATAACTACTGAAAAACTGGGTCATGGCCAGTTCGGCCAGGTACGGAAGGGCTACATAAAGAATGTCAGAAGTCATAATGTTCCTGTGGCGCTTAAGACTTTAAAAGGTAAATATAATTTTAAACTTAGTTATTTCTGTTTCGTTTAGACAATATTGTCATAATGGAAATAAGTAAACTGAAAAGAAAAGAAAGCATACACGTACAATTCATAAAATAATGGTAAACTATTTCTCTTGTACATTTATCCCTTTTTCTGTCTTTTATAGTCCTTGTACATTCATCTCTTTTTCTATCTTTTTATATTCTTAGACGTTTTTTTTTTTTTTTTTTTTTTTTTTTTTTCAAATCAGTAAATATCATCAATATAGTAAATATTATAAAGAAAATTGTGTCAATTTTTTGAATATACAACTAGACGACAATTGTATACAAAATCGAAATGACCTATATTTGGTTTTATTTTTGTAAACTTTGGGATACTCTCATTTGTTTATTTTTCAGTGAGTGCATCAGAAAAGGATAAAACAGACTTCATGAATGAACTACAGATACTGAAGAAAGTTGGTCATCATCCGAATGTTGTTTGCCTTGTTGGATCTTGTCATATATCAGGTAGAATGGTTTATTTACCGTATTTCTTCGGTTACAGTATACATTTTTAGCTCACCTGAGCCAGCGGCTCCGGGGGAGCTTATAGGATGGTACTGCTCCGGCGTCCGTCGTCGTCCGTTAACAATTTCAAACGACTTTTCCTTTGAAACTACTGGGCCGATTGTAACCAAATTTCATGTAGAGCCTCTAGGGCCGGGGAAACGTAAAGTTGTTCAAACGGTCATGGTCACATGACCGACATGGCCGCCACGCCCATATATGGTAAAAACCTTTAAAGATCTTCTTCTCCAGAACCAATTGGCGGATGGCCTTGAAATGTGGTATGTAGCATCGGGTACGTACGTACTACCAAGATTGTTCGAATTATAACCTTGAGTTAACCTTGACTTTTTTAACGGCACGGTCAAATTTGCTTTATGTAGCTTTTATATGGGAAAATGCTAGAACATAAGATTTCTTGGAAACTGTTGAAGATTTTGACCTGAAAAATGGATTATACAGTCATCTTAATGAGTACATAAATATTTGTGCATACAAGAGGTCAAGGTCATTCTTTAGGGCCCCGCCAGACGAAGTCTGCGGAGGCCCTATAGTAATCACCTTGTCCGTCCGTCTGTCCGTCCGTCCGTCCGTCATCATTTTGTGTCCGCTCAATAACTCTAAAACCATTTGAGATATTTTCATGAGACTTGACACAAATGTAAAGCATCATCAGACAATGTGCAGAGAACAAGAACCATAACTCTGCCTACAATTTTTACTGAATTATGCCCCTTTGAAATTTTGAGTACAGAAATCGTGTCCGCTCCATAACTCTGAAATCATTAAAGATATTTTCACTAGACTTGGTACAAATGTAAAGCATTATCAGACAATGTGCAGAGAACAAGAACCATAACTCTGCCTACAATTTGTACTGAATTATACCCCTTTGAAATTTTGAGTACAGAAATCGTGTCCGCTCCATAACTCTGAAACCATTAAAGATATTTTCTCGAGACTTGGTACAAATGTAAAGCATCATCAGACAATGGGCAAAGAACAAGAACCATAACTCTGCCTACAATTTTTACTGAATTACGCCCCTTTGAAATTTTGAGTCCAGAAATCGTGTCTGCATTTTAACTCTGAAACCTTTAAAGATATTTTCACGAGACTTGGTATAAATGTAAAGCAGCATCAGTCAATATGCAGAGAACAAGAACCATAAGTCTGCCTTCACTATTTACTGAATTATGCCCCTTTGTAATTTTGAGTACAGAAATCGTGTCCGATCCATAACTCTGAAACCAGAGATATTTTCACAAGACTTGGTGCAAATGTAAAGCATAATCAGTCAATATGCAGATAACAAGAACCGTAACTCTGCCTACACTATTTACTGAATTATGCCCCTTTGTAATTTTGAGTACAGAAATCGTGTGCGGTTCATAACTCTGAAACCGTTAGAGATGTTTTGACGAGACTTGGTACAAATGTAAAGCATCATCAGGTAATGAGCAGAGAACAAGAATCCTAACTCTGTCTACATTTTTTACTGAATTATGCCCCTTTGTAATTTTGAATATAGAAATCAGGTCCGCTCTATAGCTTTAAAACCACCAATGATATTTTCATAAAACTTGTACATAATATAAAGTATCATCAGACAATGTGCAGAGAATAAGAACTGTAACTCCATCTACATTTTTTACAGAATTTTTACCGTTGCTAGTTTACAGTCTAGAAAACGTGTTTGCTCTCTAACTTTAAAACTGTTTAAGATATTTTCACAAAACTTGGTACAAATATAAACATCATCAGACAATGTGCAGAGAAAAAGAACCATAACAACACCTTTACTTTGTTATTTTTGGTATGGAAATCTTGTCTGCTGTATAACTTTAATGCCTTTGAAGATATTTTTATAAAACTTGGTACAAATATAAAGCATCATTAGATGATCTGAAGGTGTGCAGAATGGTAACCTCAGTTTCCTGCCTCACAGAGTTGTTGCCCATGCTTTAATCAATCATAATTGTGTATTTTGCCCATATCTTTATGACACTGCCAGAGGCTTAATTTCAAACAACATATTTAATATGAAGGAACAACATGATAATAGAAGGCTGGTATTGTTATTTCTAGTCGGGCACATACGACTGAAATGTCATCAATAGTTTCAAAAAGGCGGGGCCCTTTTAGTTACCATGTTTCTAGTTGACTTTTGACCCTGGTCTCTCATATTTTGACAACTTCCCACATCTCCTCAAAAGATACTTGGCCAATTGTAACCAAATTTCATGTAGAGGCTTTAGGGGGCGGGGAAACGAAAATGTGTTCAAACGGTCCTGGCGACATGACCAACATGGCCGCCACGCCCATATATTGTAAAAACCTTTAAATTTTTTTGTTTTCCAAAACCAATACGCCGATGGCCTTGAAACTTGGTATGTAGCATTGGGTACGCAAGTACTACCAAGATTATTCAAATTATTACCTTGGGTTGACCTTGACTTTTTTTACGGCAATGTCAAATTTGCTTTCTGTAGCTCTCATATGGGAAAATGCTAGAACATAAGGTTTCTTGGAAACTGTTGAAGATTTTGACCTGAAAATTGGTATTTACAGTTATCTTAATGAGTACATAAAAACTAATTTGTACCAGAAGTCAAGGTCATTCTTTGACCCTGGTTTCTATTGTGACAGTTTCCCACATTTCCTGAAAAGCCACTGGGCCAATTGTAACCAAATTTCATATAGAGCCTCTAGGGGCTGTAGGAATTAAAATTTGTTCAAACAGTCTGGGTCACATGACCAACACGGCCACCATGTCCATATATTGCAAAACCCTTTACAAATCTTCTTCTCAAGAACCAAATGATCGATGGCCTTGAAACTTGATATGTAACATCAGGTACTCGAACACTATCAAGATTGTTCGAATGATGGCCTTGGGCTGACCTTTTTAGCTCACCTGAGCCGAAGGCTCAGAGGTGAGCTTATAGGATGGGAGTCGAGCCGTCGTCCGTCCGTCCGTGGGTGCGTGGGTGCGTCAACACTTTCAAACATAAATATCTCAGAGACCAGTGGGCCGATCGCAATCAAATTTTATCTGAAGCATCATTTGGGTGGGGGAAAGGTTGCATTAGGTTTTGGTGCCGATCAGCTCAGAACTCTGGTTTCCATGGCAACAGATAGCCCCCATAGGGTTATAATGGGGAAAACGGCGTCATCACGGTTTCTCGACTGTTTTTTATTAGATCCTTATCATACTTGCAGGTAATGATGACATACACAAGAGCTTGGATGAGTTCGAAATTTGGCCGGATTCGAGCACAGACTATGGAGTTAGCTGCCCTTGAGCGTTTGAAAAAAATCCCATAGGGTTATAATGGGGAAAATGGCGTCATCACGTTTTCTCAACTGTTTTTGCTTAGATCCTTATCATACTTGCAGGTAATGATGACATACATAAGAGCTTGGATGAGTTCGAAATTTGGCCGGATTCGAGCACAGACTACTGAGTTAGCTGCCCTTGAGCATTTGAAAAAAATCCCATAGTGTTATAATGGAGAAAACAACGTCATCACATATTTTTAGAAAAACTTTGTCATCGCTCTATTGCCTACATTTCTCTACGGATTTTAAAATAACTTCACACAAATGTAGGGCATGACAATATCTCGTGCAAGTTCGACTTTCAGGATGCTGCGCCCAAGGTCAAGGTCACTGTGGCTATTTTTAGAAAAACTTTGTCAGCGCTCTAGCACCTACATTTCTCAATGGATTTTAAAATAACTTTAAAAAATGTAGGGCATGACAATATCTCGAGCAAGTTTGACTTTCAGGGTGCTGCGCCCAAGGTCAAGTTCACTGTGGCTATTTTTAGAAAATCTTTTTCATCGCTCTAGCACCTACATTTCTCCATGGATTTTAAAATAAATTCACACAAATGTAGGGCATGACAATATCTCGAGCAAGTTTGACTTTCAGGGAGCTGCACCCAAGGTCAAGGTCACTGTGGCTATTTTTAGTAAAACTTTGTCATCACTCTAGCGCCTACATTTCTCAACCGATTTTAAATCTAATTCACACAAATGTAGGGCATGACAATATCTCGAAAAAGTTTGACTTTCAGGGTGCTGCGCCCAAGGTCAAGGTCACTGTGGCTATTTTTAGAAAAACTTTGTCAGCGCTCTAGCACCTACATTTCTCAGCAGATTTTAAAATAACTTCACACAAATGTAGGGCATGACAATATCTCGAGCAACTTTGACATTCAGGATGCTGCGCCCAAGGTCAAGGTCACTGTGGCTATTTTTAGAAAAACTTTGTCAGCGCTCTAGCACCTACATTTCTCAGCAGATTTTAAAATAACTTCACACAAATGTAGGGCATGACAATATCTCGAGCAATTTCGACTTTCAGGATGCTGCGCCCAAGGTCAAGGTCACTGTGGTTATTTTTAGAAAAACTTTGTCAGCGCTCTAGCACCTACATTTCTCAGCAGATTTTAAAATAACTTCACGCAAATGTAGGGCATGACAATATCTTGAGCAAGTTTGACTTTCAGGGTGCTGCACCCAAGGTCAAGGTCACTGTGGCTATTTTTAGAAAAACTTGGTCATCGCTCTAGCGCCTACATTTCTCAACGGATTTTAAATCAACTTCACACAAATGTAGGGCATGACAATATCTCAAACAAGTTTGACTTCTAGGGTGCTGGGCCCAAGGTCAAGGTCACTGTGGCTATTTTTAGAAAAACTTTGTCAGCACTCTAGTACCTACATTTCTCAATGGATTTTAAAATAAATTCATAAAAATGTAGGGCATGACAATATCTCCAGCAAGTTCGACTTTCATGGTGCTGTGCCCAAGGTCAAGGTCACTGTGGCTATTTTTAGAAAAACTTTATCATCGCCCTAGCACCTTCATTTCTCCATGGATTTTGAAATAACTTGACACAAATGTAGGGTATGACAATATCTCAAGCAAGTTCGACTTTCAGGATGCTGTGCCCAAGGTCAAGGTCACTGTGGCTGTTTTTAGAAAAACTTTGTCATCGCTCTAGCACCTACATTTCTTAACTGATTTTAAAATAAATTCACACAAGTGTAGGGCATGTCAATATCTCGAGCAAGTTTGACTTTCAGGGTGCTGCAATCAAGGTTTTTGATTAGATCCTTATCATACTTGCAGGTAATGATGACATACATAAGAGCTTGGATGAGTTCGAAATTTGGCCGGATTTGAGCACAGACTACGGAGTTAGCTGCCCTTGAGCATTTGAAAAAAATCCCATAGTCTTATAATGGAGAAAACAACGTCATCACATTTTCATTTTTCATTGGATCCTCTTCATACTTGCAGGTAATGAGGATATGCATAAAAGCTTGGATTAGTTAGCATTTCGGCTAGATCCCACCACTGACTATGGTGTACCTGCCCTGAGCGTCCAAAAAAATCAATGTCGCCACTTTTTCTTGGTTTCTACTGATCCGATCCTTTTCAAACTTGCAGGCAATGAGGAAATGCATAATATCTTAAACAAGTTCAAATTTTGGCCAGATCAGGCCAACCACTACGAAGTTAGCTGCCCTTGACAGCTCTGTCTATTGTGCTCTTGATCGGATACTTTTTAAACTTGCATATATTAAATGAGGGCATACATAATGTTTTGGATGAGTTTAATTTTCAGCCTGATTGGACCACTGACTGTGGAGTTAGCTGCCCTTAAGCATCTTAAATATCCCTATAGGTTTACAGTGTCTCGCAGGTGAGCAATTGTTGCCCTTTGGGCTACTTGTTTAAGGCAAGGTTAGGTATGGGAAAATGCTAGAACATAAGAATATATGGCAAGTTTAGAAGATTTTGACCTTTCAATTGGTATATACAGTCATCTTAGTAAATGGAAGATTTGCGGGTACAGGAGGTCAATGTCATTCTTTGACCTGTGACCTTTGTCTCTCTATTTTGACAATTTAAGACATCTCCTCAAAAGCCACTGGGCTAATTGGAACCAAATTTCATACACAGCCTCCAGGATCTGAGGGAATGAAAATTTATTCAAGCGGTCTAGGTCACATGACCTACATGGTCACCATACTCAGGTGAGCGATTCAGGGCCTCATGGCCGTCTTGTTTTCCCTTCCAAAACAGTTCCAAAATTTAGATACCTCATATAAGACGAATCTAGATTTACGGGATTGTTTTTGAGGTGGGGTGGGGGGGGGGGACACACCTTAGAGCAGAAATTCATAAGGTAGAATTAGATATTACGGGTCGATTTAGAAATTGAAAACCCAGTTTTATAGCCGAATGAATACGGTTGTCGTATGTTGCAGGATTCATTCATTTTGACCATCTTTAAAATGAATTCATTTTCGGATACTAGCGTCTAACAGCAAAAATGGCTGCTAGTTTGAAGAATACAAACGCACAGATATTTTATTGCGTATTAAAACGAACTTAAATAATTATCTAGTATTCGGAAGCGTAGTACAGCATTAAAGGCTGCCCATTTGTCTGTTTTCTCTGAAAAAAATATGTGAGAGTTCTAAATGTAGTAATACACACAGGAAAATCAGTATTTTATTAAAAGAACCTTAGCAAACACAACTTTTTTCGATTTATAGCTAGAAAAGTTCCCGATTAGTTTTATAATGCACATCCAGAAAACACATCTCTTTGGCAGTTATTTTCACCGTCATCTGAGAAATTATTCACATAATACATAAAAAACCTTACCGTTCAAAACTTTAATGATTTTCAAATTATATTTAAGATAAGATTTCAGAAAAAAAATCATGTATCGCGTCTGGTTAACAGACAGACCATCATGTAACGCATCTGATTAACAGACAGACAACACCATTTTAGTAGAAGTGCACTTTCATTAAAGTTTTGATAATTATTTTCTTTTCCTAAGTTTAACAGAACAACCTCTTGATTTTAAACTTTTCAGGCATTTTATATGTTGCCATGGAGTTTTGTACCCAAGGGGATTTAAGAACATACCTTAGAAGAAGTCGAAAAAAGAACCAGAAAGTGTACACTAATGTTTTAAGTTTTGCTCCTATGCCCCGGGCTGTGCAGCTCAAGTTTGCCCTGGACGTGGCTTCCGGGATGGCACATCTCGCAGAGAGACAGGTTAGTATATTATATGTGTTCTACATATACATTACGCTAGTGTTTAGACGGTGAATAGTCCGATAAATCTAAGTAGAGTTGGGGTCATACATGTACTGTTGCCTTGATCGCAATTTCGTAAAAAAAACAAAAAAAAAAACAACAACTGTATAACAGGTATCGGCATATCTGTTTAAGATCAAAGTATTCTTATTTAGCATGGTCGGTCTTGATGTATCATGGGATTGAAATACGATCTTGTTGTTAAGCATAAACGGTCTTGTTGTATCTCGGGACTTTAAAACGAAGTTTTTGTGAAGTCTTCCCTGTTCTCATTTTTATCTTTTTGTTTTTCCGTGATGAAAGTTCCGAAACCGTTTCACAGACATTTGTCTGTGTAGAATGTTGATATTTTGCAATAAATATAAAATATGGCTCTGAGAACCAGAATTCTTCAGCTTTGTCATTGTATTATCTAATCAATAACTTAAATCTCCATCTCGATGCTTTGAAAATTTATTTGTATCGGAACAGATTTCACAGCCACTTTTCAAGATATATAGCCTTTCTGTTTATATTTGGTATACATGTTGACCATGACTTGTCATACTGTAAAAGTGAAAAACCAGACCTTTCCATATTTTTTATGCTTGTTTGTCCATATTTCAGAAAGGAGATTTAATATAACAAATTTCTATACAGTTCCTAATGTTTGGTATGTAAGACAAAAAGGACCAGTTCTTTCCTGCGCATTCTTACCTGTATTTGTTCAATTGTAGTTTTCTCCATGTAACAGAATGTCAACTCTTCAAATTTAAATATTCATATTTGTTATACACGTTGACAATGACATATTATATTTTTTTTTCTGGACAATCGCTCCTGTTTTTTGTTTCCTTCTCACCATGCTTTCGAATAATCCGGCAGAAAGTTCCTCGACCTACTACAGTATATTTAACGTCCTTGATTTCTATATGTCTAATGTATAATTCTTCAACTTTTCTATTTTTTTTTTCATTTATTTTGTTTACACAAACATCACCAAAAAATGCAACTATAGCGACCTTGCATATCTCTTGGAGGGTATTTGTTTTCAAGCCCGAAGCCATAAATTTTAACGCCTTCCTCTTGGTCATGGACTGGTTACTCGTGAAGAAGGTTAATTTTGCTTTGAATATTCATAATAAGACATTGTTAAAGATTGAAGATGTCTGCATAACGCGCTAAAATCCTTGTTATTTAGCCTTTGTCAGACCGGGTTGCCAACAACATCTGAAAAATGCTAGGAATCTGTATAAATTTCACCGACATGTACATTAAGCTGATTGCCTTTTAGCACCTAACTGGTCATTCGTTGTAGATAATACACCGAGACTTAGCTGCCAGAAATGTCTTACTGGACGACAATATGGTAGCCAAAGTTGCTGATTTTGGGCTGTCCAAAAATGATGAGACATACGTAAAAACATCACATGTGAGTACAATTAGATTTTTTTTTCAAATTTGTCTACAAAATAAATTCAAAATAACAGAAGTAGAAATTCAAAATAATAATCTGTATCTGTCATCCATCCTCCTTCACCTTGGATATATTCCTGCAAAAGAAGAAGAAACAAATACATGAAAGCAACATGATACTAAGAAAACCCCCAGCTGGCCCACGATGTCGAAATGACGTCGTACTGACGTCGACGCGACGTCATCACGTCGCGTCGACGTCAGTACGACGTTATTTCGACGTCATGTGCCTGCTGGGAAGGAACGGATCGAGTATACTGTATGTCTACCACATTGAGTACAGTTAGATGAGTACAATTATTAGATGATATGTTTTCCAAGTATATCATTTGTTTATAAAGTTCAACAGACGTTTTTTTTATTATAAAAGATGTCGCAAAGGAGACGAGAAACACATTAGCAGAGTTTCTGAAAAATATAATTTATAATAAGGTGTTACTAGAATGTTTCTGTGTTTCACTATAAATCTATAAAGGATGAGGTGACGTTTAAAGCCAAATTAAAAGTGAAAAGCTGATAAACAAATTTTACTTTAATGCAAAAAGGTGGCAATACATCTATATATTTGATATCCAGATTCTAGTGCTTTGCAAGCAAGTTCGAATTGCAAGTTCGAATTTGATAATATATGCATTTTTTCTGAATTTAACTGCAGAGAATCACAAGGCGAAGGCATAATGCAAACACAATAATCAAGGCAAGTCTGCGAAATTATAGATAGAGATAACTTTGCACAATGTGATCAGGACCATTGCTACTGGTGAAAACCAAGGACCTGGAAGAGCAAAGCAGACACTAAATTGAACGCTTTAGCTTAACACATTTTGACCAGTGGACTTGCCCGTCCTCATCATTTGAATGAATCCGTTTCTAGTTTTAAGAGTTTCTGATGAATGTTTTCACTGTTATTGTATATTTCATAAAAAGTCCTGTAAGCAAATAGTGTTGACCCTGATCAGACTCCACGTTCTGCGGCGTCTTTTGCATATGTCCCCAAACGGGTTTCCCGCCCAGAAAGGGTTAATTGCATTTATGGGCAGATGGGTTTGAGAGTGGGGGTAAGCTTTCTTTTTGCTGTGGTGCCTCAAATAGGTGAAATTTTTAGCCATGTAATGTTTGTCATGACCTAAACGTTCAACGATAGCCGAAGAAATATTCTAATTATTCTCTGTTTGTTCCAGACAAGAGTTCCCGTACGGTGGCTGGCTCTAGAATCCCTCTTCAATAACCAATATTCTACTCAAAGTGACGTGTAAGTTGTGTGCTAGTTTAGGTTCAGATTTCTAGTCTTACAAGTGCGAGGACTTTGTTATCTGCTTTAGGGCATACAGAATTTTTTCTGTATGCCCCAAAGCAAATATTTAAGCAGAGATCAGAAACGGACAAAATAGTTTTAGCACGTCCTGTCCCAAACATTAACTATAAAAGGAAACAAAATAGATGAGCCGCGACATGACAAAACCAAAAAAGTGCATGTGCGCCGAGCAAAGACTCAGATCAGCCAGGGCATCCGCCCGCCCAGTCTGATCAGTGTCTTTGCTCCGCTTTTAAAGGGTAGCTAAGGGCCTAAGCTACCCTCAGGCGGACAGCGAGGACTCAGATCAGACTGTGCGGATACCCAGGCTGATCTGAGTCCTCGCAAGGCGCACATGCCACTTTGTTGGTTTTGTCGTGTCGGGACTCAAATAAGCATGGTTAACGAAGCAAACAAGACAAGCGAAAAGGCAAGAGTGGTCGGGAGGCTATTCTGGATAGTGTAGAAAAATTAAGATTACTAGAAGGCTGACACTGACAACACTAGTAAGAAACCATTCTAGATGTTCAGTTTTGGAACGAGCAGTAACAAAATAAATGAGACAAAACGATACGACAAAACCAACAAAGTGGCATGTGCCGGTCCGCCCAGTCTGATCACAGTCTTCGCTGTACTTTTGAATGGTAGCAGGATCAAAGCTAGCTCCATGCGGACAGCAAAGACTCTGATCATCTGGACGTATGCCCAGGCTGATCTGAGTCTTCGCTGGGCGCACATGTAACTTAGTTGGTTTTGTCGTGTCGCGGCTCATTAATGTCTTTAAGTACTCGGCGGGAGGACGGGGAGGGGTAAGCTTAAACCGGTTTAATACACGTGTAGCGCTTGTCCTAGATTATGTTGTGGTTCATTAACACAAATCAGTTATTCGGTCCGTATGAAGGCCTTCTTACCCATTTATATATAGGAGCCGCGACGCGAGAAAACCAACAATGTGGTTGTGCGCCCAGCACAGACTCAGATCAGCCTGGGCATCAGCCCAGTCTGATCAGAGTCTTCGCTGTCCGCATGGCGGTAGCTTAGACCCTTAGCTACCCTTTAAGCACTTAACGAAGGGTCTGATCACACTGGGCGGATGCCCAGGCTGATTTGAGTCTGCGCAGGGCGCACAACCACATTGTTGGTTTTGACGTGTCGCGGCTCATAGTATACCAAGCCAGACAGAGTAAGCTGTTTTCAGACGAAATGATAGATCGGGTTTGATGTTACTAATGTTAACTTTATGAATGATCATAATACCAGTAATTTACAGATCCTTTGGTCTAAGTAGCACTTCAAAAAAGTTCATACTGTTAGAAAAAGTGGGATATGACCGTTAGTGTCTCTAGGCAAGAAACTGTATCATCTTAAGACCTCGAAATAGCTGAGTTGCCAGAAATTAGATTTGCAAAAATTAGTAATTTTCATATTCTCCTTTCAGTTTTGTCGTTCAAGACATTACATTCTGCTGCTTTTACTCTTGACTAAAAAAGGGACTTCTGAAATGCTATAAATTCTATGGAAAGTGTGTTGCTTCCTCTTTCCCAGTTTTCTTTCAGGGCGGCTGTAGAAAGGGTTAGCAGAAAAACAACAACAAAAAACATCAGTTTAAAATCATATAGAAAATGAAAAAAAACAACAAAAAAAACATCAGTTAAAAATCATACAAATTTAAAAACTGAACAAATAAATCAATGCGCAAAATATTATTTGACACAAATTCTAGACTGCTTTAATAACCTCACTTTGTTCATTTTAGGTGGTCATTTGGTATCTTATTATGGGAAATCTGTACATTTGGCGGGACACCATACCATGGCATGGACACACAACAGTTCTGCAACCTCCTCAAACAGGGCTATAGACTTAGACGACCAAGGCATTGTGAGCCACTTCTGTAAGTAGCAGGTCAAAGACACATTTTTCAACCAATATGAAAAGGGTGGTCCCTCATTTTCACCTTCAATAAACATACGTTTTCCCGTTTTCTTATCTTAGTGATTATGAGAGTTACTATAGCATCTACTGGTACATGTAGGAAAGGAGAGGGTGTCTTTAGAAACCTTGCTGATGCCTTGTCTGAAATCTCAATGTTTATATCAACGGTCATTTGGGTTTTATGAAATAAAAAATGTATCTATAAGCTCAGTTTTCAAATACAAATATATAGTGGAAACGTTTAGACTCCTTCGAACTTTTAAACGTGTTTCAATGATATATGGACGATGTGGATTTCGCCCACCTTTTCGATATAAGTAAAATATTCTTGAAAGGGCCGTTATGAAATACAACCCAAAGCTCTATTATTTTCACTATTTTCGGTTTACAGGTAATTTAATTGACACTAGCGACATGTATCATGAGACTGCATAGCAATGAAGTGCTTGCCCGTACCTGGTTGATAAATACGGTGGACTTTGCCGTTTCAAATTAATCTGGACTCATAGCACCATCCGATTTATATACATGTATACACTTTTTTCAGATATGCAATGATGTTACAATGCTGGCAAGAGTCTACCGAGGCGAGGCCTGATTTCTATGATCTCCAGTCAAGGTTACAAAGAATGTTGGATGATACCCAGGTAAGGACCACAGAAAAATTAGGTCAGAGTCAAACAAACTAGTCTCTTGATTATGTACGATCAGACAGTATCCACATCCGGCTATTCACACAATTGGCATAACTCCTATTCTATGAAGAGTCTTTATCTCAAGCAGTGGGCTTATGGTAATTGGGTAGACTTCTAGGGAAAGTAACTCTTCCATTTTCATTTTTGCCTCCCTTGCGGACGGAGATCAACTCTGAAAGGAAAGAATTTGCTGCTGTAGGAGCAAATTCTTACCTTTTAGAGTGATCCCCTTTTGGAAGGGTTTTGTGGTCCAGGGAAGTTAACAGGCAGTCACAAAAATCTTTCCTTGTGTAAATTTGGCCCCTCTTTGCAAAATCTTTACTTCTTTCCCTTGTTTGAGATATTCCATCAATATCTCCCAAAAATACTCCCATTGAACTGTTCCTTGGTACGGATTGATCTTCTTCATAATTGAATATCCTTACTACAGCATACATATTTTTACACTTTCAGTGGCAGCAATTCCGCCATTTTCTTTCTTGCCTCTCTTCTCAATCGGTGTCAACTCTGAAAAGAAAATTTGCTCCAAAAATTGGGCGCATTTCAATTTTGGCGTTTGTGATATACAATGGCTCAAATTCGATCTAAACTTGTAACAATTTTTCTTAAAGTGTATACACATCATAAATTCTATACCGCCGGTCACCACTATTGGGTTCTATTTCTTCGATCCAAGGGCCCAATAAGATCTGTTCCTGGTTGAACTCGGTTCAGTGAAGAACAGTAATTTCTCCCTTTTACCTGTCTGACCGAAAAATTATCAGATTGGGGAGAATACTTTTACGTAATGGCCGGTGTGCACACTTTGCAAGTCGCATATGTTTACTTTATAATGAGTTTCAAAGTATGAGTTTCAAAACACACTTTTTAACAAGGGTCCAGCACCAACGTAACGGGCCTAAGGTCATGTGGGCATTGTGCACTCAGGCCCTGTTTTACAGAAATAAGGTTTGGTAGTTCAAACTATTGATTCCCTTGGGTCCGAAGTTCATGCACGCGAACAGAAATGGTGCTAAATTTTCTGTGCCAATCTTCTGACCCCTTGGTGATGGCTAAACGTCCTAAGGTAATTCATGTGGTCCCGGCTAACTTCTGTATACAAAAGGAACTCTGGGAAGCCTCTCAAGGGAAAGAAACAGTCTAGACCAAGAGATAGCTAAAAGCTGCCATTACGTTCAGGTGTTAAATATAATATGTTGTGATAAAAAGAAATCACACTTCCTTTATGTTTTTGTCACTCCTTGGTGGCCGGATTTACAGTAATTAGTTTGTTCATTTAACCAAGTTTTAGAGAGAAAAAGCAAGACAGGTTGTCACCTCTTTTGCCCTATAATACTTTTCCTACAGAGGCTCATGTACTTTTCCCGCTCCTTATAATATGATTATGTAAAATAGCATCCAGGGCCCAGCTGTCCAAAACTAACATTTTTGTTAGGTAACGAGACTTTGAATTTTCAAACGTATTTTACGCATATATACACTGCCACTTTATATTTTTTGCCGAAAAAAAAATTCAGGAGCTTTTGCAGTGCAAAAGTTTTTATTGAAGACTATTATTTCAGTTTTGAATGTCATTAAAATTGGCGGGGCATGAGCATGGCATACACTGTATGTCATACAATGTATGCCATGCTCCGATACCGATGACATCATAGATATGTTGCCATATTTTTGTCAAAGTGACGTCATCGAGACGTCATTCTGCTAAGGTACTATGCACAATAGTTGGTTATTCCATAGCTGCTATGGTAACAGATCTAAGGCGTCATTGGTATCGGAGCATGGCAAACAGTGCATCCCATGTTGACCTGGAATTATAAATGAGATTCCGCCTGAAATTCATAAAATGGAAAAGTGTGATTTTATCAAACCCATAATTAATTTCAAATAATCTAATACTCTGTTTTACATGACGACAAGGCCCTCAGTGATAAGAGACTCAAAGCGGTTTGTGACTGACGTAGTCAAATAAAACCAGAGTAACGACTGATTGACTATGAACTATTTACTTTATTTTGCCTCTGAGTATATTTTATTGCATTCTAAGCAATCCATCTGACCACTTCGAGACTGATAAGTTTGAACGTGAAACGTTAATCCGATGTCAAACAAAGGTTAACAAACTTTTCACATGATCTTTTAATGTTTTCAGATCTACATCAACATTGACGAAGAGATGCAGTACTCTGTGATAGACAGTGAAAGATGATCATAGCTATACTGGTCCAAGATAGTGAACCGGGACAATAATATATTGATATATACTACTCTTCTTTTCCTCAGTAGGGACAGTCACTGTAGGGTTGTTTTAAAACCCAAGTCTGTTTATATGTATTTATGCTTGATAACGGAACTGGCCTTAATATGTATATGTGTTCGATAACGGAACTGACTGTTATGTATATGTGTTTGATAACGGAACTGACTACATATGCTTAGGAAAGCTGTTAAGTTGTCTGAAATCGATAACGGTTATAGTTTTTGTTACTTATTTTTATGACTGCGCTTTAACATCTTTTCCGATCATGGTATTTTAGTCATATCATGACTATGGAAGGGTATCATGAAAGGCTCAGTGCAATGAAGCACCGTTTAGGTTTGATCAGATTCCGGCGGGACTCAAGCCCCTGGCCCCGTGATCTAAGGCAGTCGGCCATGCGCCCGTTTCTATATGGTTCCTGTATGACGTAACTCATTTAAATTAATGGGTACACTTTCAGTGGAAGCAACAACATGTAAAATGCCACATTCATTTTGCCCTCATCCTCAATGAGGGTCAACTCTTAAAGAAAAGAATTTGCTCTCCTTATAGCAAATTCTTTCCTTTAGGAGCAGACCTTCGTTTTTAAATAAATTTCGTCGTCCAGGGAAGCAGTGCAATACAACGGGAAAAAAAGATGATTTTGAAATATTCATTGACCTCTGCTATCATTGGCTAAATTTTGTCATAGGTTTTATTTAATTGAAATCTTTGAAATGTGGAACGAAAGTAAAATTATACTCGGCTGCGCCGAGAAAAAAACAACTTAACAATAAAGGCAGGTACCGATATGACGTATATATATATAGTATTAGTGATTCCTTAAAAGTGTGTGGCCCCGTTACTGCGGCTATGGATTCGTTCCGCTGAGGTGCGGGGGTAACGTCGATATGAGAATTGAAATATGATGATGATGTTAAAAGTGTGTGCCATAGAGGTATTGTTTGGCCGCTATGTTGTTACATATATTAAGCTAAAATCTAATAAATTTAAATTTATGACAAACCATATTATGGAAAGTATAAAATACGTGATCTCACGACATGAATGCATATGTACTTTTACTTTACAGACTTCCTTCTCAGATCTTCATCTTTTTTGTCAGTAACTTATTGGGGCTGAATTGTTTGTACTTTTATATAATCCTTTAAAAGTATTGGCAGCTCATATTGTGAAAAACGATAAGAAAAGAAACAGAAAAGGAAAAAGAAAAAAGAAAAAATCTTAATAAATTTTCTTGACGTTAAGGGATTTACCAAAGCTGACCAAAAAGCGCTAAAAGTGACAGTATAATAAATTTGAGCCGCGACACGAGAAAACAAGAAAATGTGATTGTGCGACAAGCGCAGACTCAGATCAGCCTGGGCATCCGCCCAGTCTGATCAGAATCTTTGCTGTACGAATGGAGGTAGCTTAGACCCTTAGCTACCCTTTAAGCGCTGAGCAAAGAGTCTGATCAGACTGGGCGGCTGCCTAGGCTGATTTGAGTCTGCGCTGGGCGCACAACCACTTTGTTAGTTTTCTCGTGTCGCGGCTCAATCAGCGTAAATCTAGATGAGGTGGTTCATGATAAAACGTAGCGTCACATCATAAAATTGATACCTATCACCATCCTTGAATCTGGATTTTCATTTAAGAAATAGATCAGTTTTAGCAGTGAACTGTATAGAGTAAGTCAGTTGTAAAGTAGGTCATTTGAGGTCAGTTGTAAAGTAGATCATACCATGAGCGCGGAACGCTAGCGGTTATATCTACTTACAACTAACCGACAATGAATTATGGAACGCCTTTACTGCCTCCATGTGTCTATTTTAGTGTTATCGAGTCAGCCCATCATTATATCCTGGTCAGATATTATTATGTTGGGTGCACATGGTATTATGATATCCGCAGATACCAATATATCATGCGCATACAACTGTATGTTGTGTTCACATGTCATTATGTTGTTAACACATGTATTTTTATTGTGTCGGTTCATCATTATATCCTGGCCATACGTCATTATGTTGGGTGCAGTTGTCATTATGTTATGTACACGCACCATTGTATTATGGTATTATGCCTTTATGTCGGGTACACACGTCATTGTGTTGTATACAAATGTCTTTTCATTGTGTCGGTTCATCATTATATCCTGGCTATATGTCATTATGTTGGGTGCAATTGTTATTAAGTTATGTACACACACCATTGTATTATGCTCGTATGTCTTGATGTTGGGTACAGATGTCATTGTGTTGTCTACAAATTTCTTTTCATTGTGTGGGGTCGTCAATATATCCTGGTCATACGTCCTTATGTTGGGTGCAGTTGTTATTATGTTATGTACACACACCATTGTATTATGGTCTTACGCCTTTACCTTGTGTTCAAATGTCATTTTGTTGTGTACAAATGTCTATTCATTGTGTCGGTTCGTCATTACATCCTAGCCATACGTCATTTTGGTGAGTGCTATTGACATTAGGTTATGTCCACACACCATTATATTATGGTCTTATGTCTTTATGTTGTGTTCACATGTCATAATGTTGTATGCAAATGTTTTTTCATTGTGTCGCTTCGTCATTTTATTATTGCCATGCGCTTTTATGTTGGTTGCAATTGTTTTTTATACATGTATTACACACACACCATTATGTGGGCGCATATATAACTATGACCTTGTAGACATACCATTATAATTTATATGTCAGCTGCTTTTATGTCCCCAATTTTGAAGAAGTTGAACAGGGCTATGTCTGTTCGTTCATTCGTCTGTTTGCCCCTTGTTTGAATTTTGCACTTAGCCAACTTCTGATCCGCTGGACCTAGAAAGCAGATTTTTTGTGGTCCATGATGTGCTAAACATTTTATAAGGTCACATAACTCTGAATTCAATAGTTACAGAATTATAGCCTCTTTTAGTCAATAATTTTGCGGTTACTGGGCTCAAGAACCACTGGAAGTAGGGTTTTGAAATTGCATATATAGAATAGATAATTATTCTCCAACGAACTTGTACTTTCAGAGATTTTTTGTCAAAAATTAAAAAGAAATCTTGTTTCCACAATATCTCAAGAAGTGTATGAGCTAGGGTGATGATATTTAGTACACAGGTAGGATGTAAAACGTTCCAGAATTAATAAACTTTTAAATACTATCCCAAAATAAATAAGTCAGGGTCCTTGTTTGAATTTTGCATTCTTCCAACTTCTGATTCACTTAACAGTTAGCTCCTCTTTGTCGAAAATAAATCGAAATCTTACCATGATCTCTCAACAACTGTATGAGCTGGGTGATGATATTTTGAATACAGTTTTGGGAGTTGAGATGTCCAAGGATTGATTAACTTTTGGGCATATTCCATTAAAAATTGTCTGTTATGCCCCTTGTTTGTGTTTGGCATTTTCCAACTTCTCAGGAAGCTGATTTTCAATATAATAATATTTTATATGTCGCTGGCCGGGTTTGAACCCTCACGGATGCGGCGACAGCGCCTAGCACTGCAATGTGCGTCAGCTTTAACCATTACGCTACCGAGACGTCGGATGCGGCGACAGCGCCTAGGACTGCAATGTGCGTCAGCTTTAACCATTACGCTACCGAGACGTCTCGGTAGCGTAATGGTTAAAGCTGACGCACATTGCAGTGCTAGGCGCTGTCGCCGCATCCGTGAGGGTTCAAACCCGGCCAGCGACATATAAAATATTTACAACGAATTATGTCTCCATTGTGGTTGAAAAGACAAGTGTCGCCTCCATTGATGAGAGAAATATCATAATTCGGTAGAAAAACAGAAGTTAAATATAATAATAGTCATGGATGTGTAAAAATATTGGAAAAGGTGAGGCAATTCTGAATTCATTTATTTTTCTCTTTTATCAATTTTAGGCAGCTACTGGGAACGATTCCATGGCTGCACTTCTTAGTTGTTTTTGTTCGGATTCTAAGGTAGCTAGGCATTATAAAGCACACCATGGTGGCTACACTGGATTACTTTTACAGGTCAATAATGTTTTCTAAACAATATCAGAAATATATAGGCATATTGTCCGTGGCGAACACAAAAATTATGTCATAAACTTCGGATTCTTTCCTAACCCCACGAGTCTATATACCAGAAGCAATACCTTTTGCCCATAAACGTGAGAAGTGAAATCAACTTTTTTTTTGCATTGGAAGCAACATCCCCACCCCCTCCTCCGTCCCAAACACACCACATATACACCCTGGCACAATACCTTCAGAAATTCCGGAGAAAACAGTATTACTTTTAGGTCTTATTTGACTAAAGGAATTAAAAATTGACACTATTTTCAGACTGAGCGCGTCCCAATGACTTAGCGGATATATCATGCTACAACCTGTGCATTTGTATATCAGCAGAACCACTCCATTAAGGCAATTCTAATGAGTCGTCAAAGAAACTACTGAATTAATGATAGTTTTCATTACCATTTCGATAAAACCCTGATATATTCGAGCACAATTCAAATCCGACTCTTGCGGGTGGTTGTGGTCGGACTATGGTGCTGGCCCTGCTGAGTAGCTCTCAGTGCCGTGGCGTCCTATGCAGTACGACAAGGGCCAACTGTGCAGGTGTGGGTCTGGACTGTCTGGATATTTTTTCTCTCCCTTTCCTATCTCTCTCTTTCTGGGACACAGCTCGATATATACTGAAATACTGTCTCAAAGAGCCGTTAAACCCAAAACAACCAAGTCAAATCCGACTCAGATTTCAGCTGCGGCCCTCATTTTGGCTTCTTTCGAAAATAAGCTACCATGTTTAAGCACTCTAACTGTCCGGTGTTACCTGTCAAAATCGATCGAATTAAAAGTCCGCCTAGGATACAACGACGAAGTGGCAGAATATAATGTCGTTTAGAGGCGATAGACATATCGAACTGTAAAATATAGACAATGAATAGCGCGAAAGAGAATAGTTATAATAGCATATAATAGAATCTGAATGCTCACAGAATGAAAATGAATTTGTACCCCATAAAATAGACTTTGCATTCGACAAAAATACGTTTGCTCTTGATATAATGGTATGTTCGCGTAACATCATATGATGTGCATCCAATAATGATGAAATCACATAATACAATGGCGTTTGTCTGCGATATAATGGTATGTAATTACAACAATATATCTTATGCATCAATTATAATGTAGAAATCATAGAATACGGTGATTTTGTCCATGATATAATGATATATATACAAAACATAGTATGTTCCCCAAACATTATGGTGAAATTACAGGATACAAGGATGTTTGTCCATGGCATAATGGAAGGTTTACGTAATATACCTTCATCTTCACCAAGTATGATTATGAAATCACAGGATACAATGATGTCTGACCATTACATAATGGTTTGTATACGTATCATAATATCTTGTGCACCCGACATCATGGTGAAGTCACAGGATACAACGATGTTTGCCCAGGATATAACGGTACGTATACATTACATAATATCAACTGGGTCCAACATAATGATGAAAGCTCAGAGCAGAATGAAGTGTTCACACAATAGTACTAAAGCAGACACAAGGAGGCAGTAAAGGCGTTCCATAATGAATTATTTCTCAACAATTTAATGCTAAAGCTAAACTTTTTCGATTCTGACACTCAGAATACATGTAGCTGAAAAACTTTTCATTCCAATTCTCCTAACCTTCCTGCCAGCGCATCCATGATCCCGCCAATATTCTAAGAGTTTAGGATCCCTTTCAGAAGGGCTACATACCGAAAGAAGACAAACAGGTCACAAAAGTTGTGCTTTTTTGCAAAAATGGAGGATTGTATGTTTCAACTTTGTATTTTAATCTGACACATGAAAATCTTTAATAGTTATGTTAATATATATGCCTTAGTGCTTAAGAACCTTGCTGATGCTGGTCGTCAGCTTGCTTGTTATTACATGTAGACAAAACTGAATATTCAAACATGAAAATATACTATATATGAATACAGTTGACTTCTGTGTTTGTCATTGCAACCCATATACATGTATGAGTATCAACAATTTGAGCCGCAACACGAGAAAAACAACAAAGTGGCATGTGCGCCAGTCTGTTCAGAGTCTTTGCTTAAGCACTCAAAAGGTAGCTAAGGGTATAAGCTACCTGCATGCGGACAGCGAAGACTCTGATCAGACTGGGCGGATGCCCAGGCTGATCTGAGTCTGCGCTGGACGCACAACCAATTTGTTGGTTTTCTCAGTGTCGCGGCTCAATTATTATCCCCCGACCGAAAGGTACGGGGGATATAGCGATGAGCCTGGCGTCCGTCCGTCCGTCCGTCTGTCCGTCCGTCCGTCCGTCCGTAAACACTTTCTTGTCCGCTCTATATCTTGAATACCCTTTTGAATATTTTCATGATACTTCACAGTTATGTAGAACAGGTCATGACGATGTGTCGCGTACAAGAATGGTAACTCTTGCTACTGTACTTTTTGAATTATCTCCCCTTTGGTGATTTTTCAGCAGATTCGTGTCCGCTCTGTAACTTAAATACCCTTTGGAATATTTTCATGATACTTCACAGAAATGTAGAACAGGTCATGACGATGTGTCGCGAACAAGAATGACAACTCTTGCTTTCTTACTTTTTGAGTTATTTCCCCTTGATAGTTTTAGGTGTGATTTTTCGGCAGATTCGTGTCCGCTCTATAACTAGAATACCCTTTGGAATATTCTCATGATACTTCACAGATATGTAGAACAGGTCATGACGTTTTGTCGCGAACAAGAATGACAACTCTTGCTTTCTTACTTTTTGAGTTATTTCCCCTTGATCATCTTAGGTATGATTTCGTGTCCGCTCTATGACTTGAATACCTTTTGGAATATTTTCATGATACTTCACAGATATGTAGAACAGGTCATGACGATGTGTCGCAAACAAGAATGACAACTCCTGCTTTCTTATTTTTTGAGTTATTTCCCCTTGATGGTTTTAGGTCTGATTTTGTGTCCGGTCTATAACTTGAATACCTTTAGGAATATTTTCATGATACTTCACAGATATGTAGAACATGTCATGATGATGTGTCGCGAATAAGAATGACAACTCTTGCTTTCTTACTTTTGGAGTTATTTCCCTTTGATGATTTTAGGTGTCCGCTCCATAGCTTGAATACCTTTTGAAATATTTTCATGATGCTTCACAGATATGCAGAACAGGTCATGACAATTTGTCTCATACATGAATGATAACTCTTGCTTTTAGACTCAGTGAATTATTTCCCTTTGGTAGTTTGAGCTGCTGTTTGAGTCTCTGCTCCATAACTGTATAACCCTGGCCAGCTCCAGAATTTGAATAACCGTGTACCTTTTAGAATATTGATGATCATGCTGTGATATCTTATCAGTGTTCCTAACTCTCTCTTACCCCTCCACATTCCCGTGAACCCTCCCGCACCCCCCCCCCCCCCCCACAAAAAAAAAAAATTTTTTTTTCCAGATTTGGATTCTTTGTCCAAATTCACTTACTAGAGAGCTCAAAATTAGATTTGTAGGGCTTGTACTTTAGAAGTTATTCACACATTTTGAAAGTTGAATGTATCGTATGCTATACATTTGTGTATATGGTGGCTGTTTGAGATATTACCTCTTTTTAGCAGTCAAGCATACTGTTTTAGTTTGAGTGTTAGATAATCATGCATCTGTTAACAGTTAATGTCAATCAGAAGCATAAAAGAACGACAATATATTACTAATATGTGTTTTAAGTGCACCCTTTTCACCAAGACCCATGGGGGTCTTCGGTCGGGGGATTTGCCATCTCCTCTGATGGCTATTTTTATTTAAGAAATAGATCAGCTCTAGCAGTGAATTGTTGAGTAATAATTCACTGTTTGGAAGTCAGTTGTAAAGCAGATCATATCACGAGCGCGGAGCGCGAGTGATATATCTACTTACAACTGACCGACAAACAGTGAATTATTACTCAACAATTCAATGCCAGAGCTGAACTATTTCGATTCTAACACTCAAAAACGCTGAAAAAGTATTTCTTGCCTTCAAATTCTCCCAACCTTCCTGCCAGCGCGTTCATGCTCCCGCCAATATTCTTAACTGTATCTAAGATAAATGTACGCTTTTATGGCGATTTTAGAAAGAGAAAGAGACGCTACACCGTCTAACGTCTCAAAACGTCACAAAATTACGTCAGTACTGCCAGTGACGTCAGCAATTAGACTCACGCGCTCCGCAACAGTGAATTGTTGCAGAATAAAACACGGAAGTTTTCCATTGCTTCTATAGGCGCACTGTGTTAGAATTGTTCTTTTGGTGTGTTTGTTAGAACTCAGCAGTGAGTATTGTCAGCATATAGCGTTAAAATTCTAATTGTCTTAAATTGGAATCTGGGTTTTCTATGTAGTACTGCATCCAAAACCTGCAGATTGAGTGTCAACAAGTGCAGTCCAGGTCAGACTGCTCTTTTAGGATCTTTTTCAGCACTGTTTGCCCAACCTATTCATCATAAGATACTAAGATCTTTTTGTAATATAACGTGTACATACACTTAATTTGATTGCCAATGCAGTACGCATTTGTCCTCTTGTTTCTTTATATGTTGATGGATGAAAGGATGGCTGGATTACTTGCTTGTCCTTTTTAACAGTATTTTAGTCATAGCAGGACAATGGAAGGGTGATAATGAAAGGCTGTGTCCAACGGAACCTCATTTACGGTATGAAAGATTCCCGCCTCTAGCGGGGTTCGTACCCAGGACCGCTAGATCAGTAGGCCAGCACTTAACATACTGAGCTACCGGAGCTGCTCCTCTCTTCGTTATGCTTCTTGCTCCCAAAGGCTTCAATTTTCAGAATTTATTCACCATTTCGATAACGAGTACAAGTAAGATGTCGTTAAAACAGCATCATGATGCAAGGTATATAAGTAGCCTTGAGAAGGTGTAAGCTTTGCACTTCGTAAGCTTCGTAAGGTTACACCTTACACACTGTCAAAAATCCGTAGATTTTGCGGTAGAATAACTGACAACCAGCGGCCAGTCCATTTCCCGTTACTTTGACGGGCCTTTGCCTGTAAGAAATTTTCGGAAATCACGATCACGATATGGTAGTGTTATGCTAACTGGCCGCCCTGGAAAATAACTTTATAGTGTTGAAGGGCTATATGACTAATACATCACCTTCTTTAAACTATCCTACTGTGCGTGATGGTTCCTGCAATTTTACGGACGCCCGTAAAAATAAAAAAATAACGGGAAAAGGACTGGCAGCTGGTTTCAAGTTTTCTACCGTGAAATCTACTGAAATGTTTTACAGTGCACAACCTTGCTATGTTTATTCTTGCCGCCCTTTCAGTGGGGTCAACCCTTAAAGGAACGAATTAGCTCTTCTAAGAGCTGTTTCCTCTACTGAAGAGTAGACCCCTTTGTGGACAGACAACTTCATCCAGGGAAGCAAACAGGAAGTAATGAAATCAGTCTCCCTTTGAAAAGCTGGCAGAAAAACGTGGAAGTGTACCCATCACCTTAAAAGCAATTCTTTCCACTTTTCTGCATTTTCCCCTGAACATGATACTTATTCATACACACTAGGGTCGAGTGATGTAGCTTCGGGCGGCGAGTAAATTCGGACATACCATTGCAAGCAGTGAAAATCTAGATGAGACGGCTCATGATGAGCCGTCTCATCAGGATTTTTACTGTTTGCCCAGTTAATTTTGTTTTAATTCCATACAACTGACATATTAAGGAGATAATGTCACTGTCCGAATTTACCTGCTGTCCAAATTTACCAGACTTGACCCTAAGGCTCTGAAATTTTTCCGTAAAAAATTGCAGACTCAGATGTCCAGTTTTGTTGCTTTATTCCTACCGGTCAAGCGTGAACTCTCTTGCGATATTTCAAACAGACTTTATATAGAGTATGACAGAAAAAAAGTCGGTTTATCTCATAAAAGCGCGCATAAATTGCGGCCCTTGGTCGATGTAAGCAACCTCCGTGTCGGTTGTTAACATCAACGGCGGGCAGCAATAGAGGCTCAACAGTTCAGATCCGTGGTTGAGTCTAACATCAATACGACGTTCATTGACTATTAATTTGTGTTCGCCGCCTGTGATTAGCGACCCATACTTAATTTTTAAGACAATGGCGTAGCTGGTCATATGCAAATACGCATGTGCGTATTGTAATTTTGTCGAACTGAAAAATTTGAAAAGCCCTTGCATATTTGCTGCAATTTTATTAACTGGACAAGATTTCAATAACAGCTACCAAAAGATATGGAAATCTGAAATATTTTTAGGGCGTAACCAGTTTGATTTCCCTTCATATCATGCAATTACCCGTATCTACGCTCCTTAAAGAATATTTCTTTTAAAAGTACATATAATATCTCTAATGTTATTATTGTTTTCAACGGAATTATTAAGCTGTTGTGCTAATTGTTTACCTTTCTAAGAATTTCCTTATCAGTCAAGATATATTTTGAGCGGTGTCCTGAGGAAAAAACTGTCTTCGGGTATTAGCCTAATGCGCATGCGCTTCTCGGATTGTGCGAATCCGTATTTGGGGTAAAACATGCAAAGTTTGCTAATACAATATTTGGACTTTGTAGATTTTAAAAATCGAACCGCGAATGCCCAAACCAGCAGTCTGGTCTAGGCATAGTCGGTTCGCATAGGTTGTCACTTAAGGGACCGCTCGTTTTATAACTCCTAATCCGTACGCCGTTTTTATGGACTATTTCGCTATACGTCATGCCTTTCTGCACTTTAATGCCAAATCATGGGCTCGGTTCTGTTCCAGATCTAATAAAGTGTGCAAAACTAGCTGATTTAATTATCGGTGACTTTTATGAACCAATAAACTCTCTGAACAAATCTCTTGTAATCCTGTTTTTAAGACATAGTGGGCTTACAAAATAACAGAATACGAGCAACAGAATTTGCACTATTGTCGTTCCAACAGGGATGTTACAATTAAATGAGCCGAGACACGACAAAACCAACAATGTGGTTGTGCGCCCACCGCAGACTCAGATCAGCCTGGGCATCCGCCCAGTCTGATGAGAGTCTTCGCTGTCCGCATGGAGGTAGCTTAGACCCTAAGCTACCATTTGAGCACTTAACGAAGAGTCTTGTCAAACTTAGCGGATGTCCAGGCCGATCTGAGTCTGCGCTGGGCGCACAACCACATTGTTGGTTTTCTCGCGTCGCGGCTTAAATGTTTGCACGTCTTAACCGCTGGGAATATGCCTGTGAATTGTCTATAACATTTTTCTAAATAACACAATTGCCACGTGATCCTAGGCTATGCTACGCCAAAAATGGTAGCAACGCATTTTCGAATTTTGGAGTGAAATTATATTTATTTTCATTTTCCCTGACTTTTCCCTGACCTTTCAAGTCCTTTCCAAAATTTCCTGCCGGGCCGGGTAGCGCAATCGGTAGGGCACCTGACTCGTAAGTCAGAGGTCCTGGGTTCGAATCCCGGTCTGGCCACATACTTTCGTTTCTCCTTCCGTTGATTCAAGAAGGGCAGTTGTCAGTTACTGGCGAAAGTACATGTATGTGCACTTAGTACTGGTTAACCGCTTAGGAGGTCTAAGCCTGCCCAGGAATAGTGTGGTTAGGTTAACTGGCCGTCCCGACATGACCTTAGTTGTTTATCGTGGACGTTAAGCATCAAATCAACCAACCAACCAACCAACCAAAATTTCCTAATCAACCACAAAATTCCCTGACTTTTCCCAGACATGGAAAAAAAACATTTTTCAGATGTTTTTTTCCTGACCATGGAAACCCTGTTTATTGTGTTTTTGAAATTGTCTAGTGAATGTGATTTCGCGCCTAGCAAGTGCGCACCAGTAATATTTTCCTATCTGAAAATTAAAAAAAACATCAAGCTCCTGGGAATAGTTAGCCAAACATTCTTAGTGACAATCGACTCATATGATTATGTGTAAAGTTATTGGTACAAAATTTCAGCCTTTGTAGAAGGTAAACTAGTGTTCTTACAAAGCTCCCCCCCCCCACCTCCCCCACTGAAAGTTACCAAACGGTTTGGCCACTTTCAGGATTTTTTTGATAACTCCACCAGCTCTTTTACTTGGTTTAGACAGTATTTTTATTCATGTTAACAACATACACATGAGCCGCAACACGTGAAAAGCAACAAAGTGGCTGTGCGCCTAGCGCAAACTCAGATCAGCCTGGGCATTCGCCCAGTGTGATCAGGGTCTTCGCTGTCCGCATGGAGGTAGCTGAGACCCTTAGCTACCCTTTAAGCACTTATCGAAGAGTCTGATCAGACAGGGCGGATGCCCAGACTGATCTGAGTCTGCGCTAGGCGCACAACCACTTTGTTGGTTTTCTCGTGTCGCGGCTCACAAATCATTTCAACGTAGGATCTTATGGTAAGCGCAATGCTTGCATAATAGTCATCTCCTAGCTCCTTCACTTCAAACTTGACCAAATATTGTCTACAATAATTATGCGATTAACCCTTTTCAGACCGGACCCGTGTTGGGGACATATACAAACAGTACAGACCCAGTTCAGACGCCGCAAAACGCGGCGTCTGATCAGGGTCTTCACTGTATGCAAAATACAATTTAACCGAAATTATCACCTTTAAGCAAAATACAATAAAACTGAAATTATCACCTATATGCAAAATACAATAGAACTGAAATTATCAACCAGAAACCCCTCACATTAGAAATGGACTCATCCAAATGATAAGAATGGACAAGTTCACTCGTCAAAAAGGGTCAATATGTATAAATCGAAAAGCAGTGTTATATTTTGGCTAGCTATTTGCAGAAGCAGGATTATTTACCCTAATGTGCACGTATTAGGACACCTAAAACAAGAGCTGTCGCCTGACAGCATAGCTCGCCTGAATTGGTGCTCGCCCATCACACAGCCGCTCTAGGTTGAGTTGATGCTTAACGTCCACGGTAAACAGCTATGGCCACGTCGGGACGGCCAGTTAACCTAACCACACTATTCCTGGGCAGGCTTAGACCCCCAAAGCGGTTAACCAGTACTAAGCGCACATACTTTCGCCAGTAACTGACAACTGCCCTTCTTGAATCAGCGGAAGGAGAAAGGAAAGTATGTGGCTAGACCAGGTATCGAACCCAGGACCTCTGACTTATGAGTCAGGTGCCCTACCGATTGCGCTGCAGAAGCATGATTATTTGTTTTCAGATAGGAAAGAAATTGTGCATTTGAAAGGGCGTGGTCTCCGCTGGATTTGTTACTCGACTGCTTTCAGTGGCTACCGTAACACACCTAATATATACAGTATCAAAATTTCGCGGCTTAATGATACTGACATATTGGCGCAGATTAATTTTGGCGTTCATGATATACAGTCAACTCTCGATATCTCGAAGTCAAGCTTCAGCCCAAACTACCGATATCTCAAAGTAAATTTTCTGGTACCAGAAAATTTACTTTCAGATGTCGGTAGTTTGAGATAACAGGAGTTGAAATGTAAATAAAATAGGAAATGCATTCTCTGATATGACAAGACACTTTGAGACATCAGTGTTCGAGATATCGGGAGTTGACTTACCATAGCTCCAGATATTGAAGAAAATTTGATGTAAATCTGCATTAGTTTTTCTAACTTTTCTGTTAAACTATACATTCCGGTATCTGTTAGAAATCGCCTCAATTGAGGCGATTCTAATGGAGTGCCACAATGTTTAGTTTCATGGAACGCTATAGAAAATATCTCAAATGCTCATCTTTTATCTGGACCTCTGATATGTGTGCATATGCAAATGTATTAAAAACAAATATTAGCGGACTTATATTTTAGCACTCTTTGTCTTAACCTTCAATATCGCCAAAATTCAGAAACCGCTAAATATAAGTGTTTGACAGTATATTTTAGGCCACATAAATAACAGGTATGGTTTATAAAACTGGCTTGCACTTTGTATGAATAAATTGCCTGAAAACGTAAAATTACTATCCTTCATTTATTATTTCAAAAGAATAACATGAACATCTGGAACAATGAACATGACAAAAATCTGAAACAAGACAATTTAAAATGTATAATTTTAAATACACTGAACCCAGAAACACGCCCTGATAGAACGTAAGCATCGCATTTCTCGGGACAGTCGGAAATGCTTCTTGTGTATTAAAACTACTAGAGCAGCGACACGACAAAACCAACAAAAGTGCCATGCGCGCCAGGCGAAGACTCATATCAGCCTGGGCATCTACCCAGTCTGATCAGAGTCTTCTTTGTTGGCATGGAGGTAGCTTAGAGCCTTAGCTACACTTTAAGCGTCAGCAAAGACTCTGATTAGACTGGGTTGGATGCCCAGGCTTATCTGAGTCTTGGCCGGGCGCACATGCAAGTTTGTTGGTTTTGTCCATTCGTGGCTCATTTTTTTTATCATTATTTTTTATGGTCTCTTGCCCAATCCACTACGGCTGTTAAACAGAAAAAATGGTTGGGAACATCGGTTAACTTGATTCCTCTAGCCCATATTCCAGAGAAAATCAGTGTGCCTATAGCCTAAATTTGCCAAGGGACAAGCTAGATTGTGTTTCCGCATGAGCCCGTTAACCTACCAAGTGATATCGAAGGGCCTAGTTGATGAAATATTTTGCCCAAGTCTTGATGGTTTGCGAAAAAGGCCCAGAAAACTTCCAATAAAATCTAATTTAAAAGGAGCAGTTGAGTACAGCTAGAGTCTGGTGAACGTTTTGTAATGTAGTACACATTTGCTTGGTCATTTGAGTCTATACATGTGGTTTGAAAATGTAGAACATTTCTATGGCACTGTGTTTTTTCTGATGGTATGCGCCATTTTGGTATTGAATGTGCAGTAGTATTGATTGGTAGATTGATTTGTTGCTTTACGTCCACGGTAAACAACTATGGTCATGTCGGGACGGTCAGGTAACATAACCACACTATTCCTGGGCAGGCTTAGACCTCCTAAGCGGTTAACCAGTACTAAGTGCACATACTTTAGCCAGTAACAGTAGTACAGTGTATAATGAGTTAAACATCATAAAGTAAAGAACATAATGAACTAGAATAACAACAGCTCAAGGTAAACTAGTGGCTGTAGGACCAGTGGTGATCAGCATATTAACCCTTAATGCGCTAAAAAGCAGACGACAAAATTTACGTCTGCAGAATCTCAAAACAATGTTTGTCCAAGCTATATCATATTGAGATTTCAAGGACTACAGGACAAACAGTGTAGATCCAGATGAGGTGGCTCATTATGAGCCACCTCATCTGGATCTACACTATTTGCCAATTGAACAATTTCAATTTTTGGCGCTTAAAGGGTTTAATTCGGAGTCCATCCTTCATGTTTAGCTGCCTTTAACCTTCCCAGATTTGAAAAAAAATACGTACCCGTTGCTGTCTGGCCCTAAGAAACCTAAGATCTTCTGCGCCATAGCCGAACAATCTACTACTCGAACACGCGAATGTTACATGTATTTATTACATTCCTAACGAAGAAATAAAAGGATTTCTTGTCAATACAAATATGATATTCACCAGTTCTCTACGACGAGTTATTTCCTCTAGGGAAATAAATCCCTGTAGATTGATTGCCTTCCCGATAACAATCGGGGATAGGTTATTAATGTACGACCGGGTACCGGCTTTTAGAATACTTTCCTAAGCCCGTTCTTTCCACTGCAGTTGTAGGTATAAAACACCGCTGGAGTTTCCTTTAATGATCTTGAGAAAATCAACAGACGCTAAACAAACCTACAACAAACTTTGATGTGTATTTATGGCGTGTGGACATGAAGGATTTTACGAAAATGCCATTTTATGTGGTAATGCATTGTCTTTTACGATAAACGCTCCGCAATGTGCAATATGAAACGTATCATTCGGCTCATAACAGACTTTCATTGAGCGAGCCTTGGACCGTCGGGACCTGTAGCCGTACAGACGATGATTGTAAAGGCATGCTGCAGGTTCCATTGGTCAGTAAATTATTCTTATTATAACAAACATTGGCTCGTTCAAAAACCAAAAATGGCGGTCAAAGCAATTCAGCAGTCATGTATCTTTCCGCGCTATTGTGTACAGGCTCTCGGAAGGACACTTGAAAACATAAATACAGATGCAAATATTCTTTAAATCCAAGGCATATGAATGTAATATACAGTTTATTGAATCGGACCATTTAAGATATGAGATTTATAAACCTCGGGAGGTTTGAAGATCCGATAAAGAAATTCGGACTCGTTTCTTTATCGGATCTTCAAACCTCCCTCGGTTTATAAATCCCATATCTTAAGGGACGAGTCATTTATTATCAGGTGGGGGGTCGGGTACATTTTCATTGGAGTCCCCAAAATTTTTCCGACCCCCCCAGTCTCACCAGAATTTTTTTTCCGACCCCCCCCCAGATAGTTGACAAAAAAGTTTATGACCCCCCCCCCCCCCCCCCCCCCCCCACCATCCCAACACCCCAGCCACCCTTCACCCACATACTGTATTACCTATTTTTTAAGTCAGACTGACCTTAATCCAACCTGTATGAAACACAAAGAACATTTTCTTACTTTGATAGGTTGCTAAATCATGCAGGTTAATGGTCTTTAAATTTTGTCAGCATATTTTGATATTTTGCACTTTTCTTCCTTCATATGGCCATGCAGAAATCTGTTTTTGAATGTTCAATAAAACTGTTAATAATAGTTATGAAGGGGGGTCTGGGGCGCAGCCCCCAGAAGCCACAATAGCTTTGCTCATGACAAGGCAACTGGAGAGCTGATATCACAAATGCATGCATTAAATTTAATCCAGAACAAAAATCATCTGCCCGACATGATTTTATAGACAATTGCATACTGTCTTACTAGCAAATTTATGAAAAATATCTTTTTTGGATATGAAGTGCCAAAGTTTTGTCTGTCATTTCTATAAATGTCTCTAAGCTTGAGTTTACAAGAATATAAGTAATGGCGGGTCTGGGGGGCTTTGCCCCCCAGAAGCTGAGAGATTTTTTTAAAAAAAGAAGACTAATGGAAGAATTCTGACCCCCCAATATGCCGAATAAAATATATGACCCCCCCTGCTCCATGGCTTTTTTATTTCCGACCCCCCCCCCCCAGTACATCACAAAAAAAAATTCCGACCCCCCCTAAATGTACCCCCCCCCCCCCACCTGGCAATAAATGACTCGTCCCTAAATGGGATGATTAATAAACTCTATTTAATACCGGTAATGATATGTACATGTATCACAGTATTAATAAGTGTATGGAATGTTATAATTGATCAAAATATTATAGTACAGTCTAGCTTATAACCGCTGTTATGACTCTTTTTCTTCTTTCTTTTTGTAAGCTTTACTGTAGAAATTGCTGAACAGCAGAACTAGAGACACGGCGTATAATGCTACAGCGTAATTAAACCCCTGGGGGAAGTCACAGCTGCTGAACATGTTGACTGTCGTATGAATAATCACACCCAGAAACTGCGCCTGAAAAATAGAAAATACATGAGCTGCGTCACGAGAAAACCAACAAAGTGGTTTTGCGCCCAGCGCAAGCTCAGATCAGCCTAGGTATCCGCCCAGTTTGACCAGACTCTTTATTAAGTGCTGAAAGGGTAGCTAAGAGTCTAGGCTACCTCCATGCGGACAGCGAAGACTCTGATCAGACTGGGCGGACGCCCAGGCTGGTATGAGTCTGCGCTGGGCGCACAACCACTTTGTTGGTTTTCTCGTGTCGCGGCTTAAATATTATATCGCAGAAGTCAGGTGAACCTATTTCCCTCAATATTTTGACAGACTGGGACAGATTCCATTATCCCAGAAGCAGGAATTATATTTCAGACCTGGAATTATATAAAATGTTATCTCGTCAATTTTGTTTTTATTTTAACGACTTTGAGTGAAGTCAGGAGCTGTATAAGCTTGAAGGCCCGTAAAAACAACCGATGTTAAATTTATCTGTTGCCTTATCATTTTGGTAAAAGCGACGACCTTTACAAATAGATTTTGCTTTTGTATAGGTTGTTTGGAGAAATACTAAAAACATAAAGATTTTCACTCAAAAAAAGGTTTTTCATAAGTTTAAGAAAAACAACAACAACAAAAACAACCTTATCCTGACGAGGTCTTACCAGCTGTAGCTTGGTGACATATTTCTTCCACCATAGATGCTTTTGAACGGACGGGCCAAGAGCAGATAACCCGTAGTAACTGTACATGATGATGTGTACAAAAGTATTGAACACACCCATGAAGAAGGCTAAAAAAATATAATTTATATATGTGAAAGAAAGTCATTCATTTCTTTGCAATATATATTTCTATCATATGACGTCGCATCTGAGAGTGTAATAAAGCCATGCATTAACAAGAGCTGTCGCCTGACAGCATAGCTCGCCTGAATAGGTGTTTGCCCATCACACAGTCGCTATGGTGGTGTGGACTGCTATGTATAAAACTTCAGGCAAGCATGTCCATAATGACAACACATTTATAAACAAAAGCTATCTCAGAAATGTCTTAAAATAAAAAAAAAATCCACATGAAATTTCAAAGTCCATGAGCTTGAGGTCAAAGAACTAAGGGGTAGGGGGGAGGAGGGCAGGGCTAGGATGTATCAAAGCCTTTAACCGTTATCTAACATCAGTCCAAGTATAAGTATCAACTGAGTCCATTGTGGCACTGTGAAATTATGTCTTCATTAATATAAAACTAATCAAAATCTTTAAGACAAAACTCAAAGTCCATGACCTTGACATCAAGTTCATCCAGTCGGGTAAGTATATAGTGTTTTGTAAAAACTCAAAAAAGTGACTAACATCAGTTCAAGTGTAAACTAAATCTCTGCCAAGCATTATGAATCAGTACGCAATTAGAAAACTTTAATAAAGACCAAATTTCCTAAGTCCCTGACCTTGACATCAAGGTCACCGAGCAGGGCTGGGGTAGTACTCTGTAAAACTTTGGACTAATATCTAACTACAGTGCAAATATAAAAAGAATTCATCTATGGGTTCAGGAGATATGTGTCATTAAAAAACTTTAACCAAAACATCCAATTAATAAAAAGACAATTTTCTAAGTCCATGACCTTGACATCAAGGTCACTGAGGGGGGTGGGGGTGGTACCTTGGAAAACTTCGGACCAATATCTAACTACAGTGCAAGTATCAAAGGAATCCATCCATGGGTTAAGGAAATACTGGGCTTTAGAAAACTTTAACCAAAACATCCAGTACAAAAAACTCCCAATTTTCTAAGTCCATGACCTTGACATCAAGGTCAAGGAATGGGGTGGGGGTGGTACCATGTTAAACTTTGGACCAATATCTAACTACAGTGCAAGTATCAAAAGAATCCATTCATGGGTTAGGGAGATATAGGTCTTTAAAAAACTTTAACCAAAACATCCAATCCGGACGCCGACGCTGACGCGGACGCGGACGCGGACGCCGTGGTGACAACAATAGCTCTTCCTGAACTTTCGTTCAGGCGAGCTAAAAACGATAATCCACTTGTGGATTAAATATGCAAATTACGTCGTAATGGTATGCGTTGACGTCCATAATGTCGCGTTTTCTAATGGCGAAATCGTGACGTTTAGTGCAACATTTGCTAATAAAATGCGATTTTAGTGTCATATGATAAATAGAATCTTGCATTCGTGCTCCTGTAATATTGAATTTATTAAACTCGTTGGCGAAAATGATAAGATGCTCGGCATAGCCTCGCATCTTATCTTTTTCCCCAACTCGTTTAATAAATTCAATAATACAGGAGCACTCATGTAAGATCCTTTATAACTACAACATGATAAAGTAACAGGCTCGAGATAAATGTATACACCTGAATTTTTCCTCGCCATTTTTACACAAGGCAACTATTTTTATGACTTCCGGTTCATTTGCTTAACAATTTCTAAAGCTGTATGAAATGGGGTTACTCTTAGGGGGAACAAATTGCTGTATGAGGTAGCTTTTTCTATGAAAGAAGCTTCCAATGAAATTGAAGGCAATTCGTTCTATGAAAGAAATACCATAGCTCTCTGGTGTCCATTAAAAATTCAAAATGGAAATCATGGAGACAGCCATTTCAGAAGTTCTGTTTCACGTGACAAATATTCCAAACTTGAATAAGCACATGTTACTTTTACTGACTTCTTTTGGCTCAGATCTTTCTCTATGAAGTAAAAAAGTAGCTTTATGCAATTCTTTCGCCTTAATTATGTTTAAAACTGAATTTATTAAGGACCTTATTTCACTGTCAGGTTATGAGGTCATTACTTGTAAGCAGGTTTGGTAATTCCCAGCGCAACAGTTTAAAATTTAAAAACTTTCATTTTTCTGATGTCCACTTTAATCATATTTTATTGCCTTTGAAACAAGCAATGGGGTTGGGCTACAAGTTCTCACAACATTAGTTACAGCCCTTCCCCTACAACATATTTACAATACGTTAACATGGCAACTATACAGAAAGAGAATAACTAAATATATGGATGAAGAACAAACATGTAAATATAATTAAACATACGCATCATACATATGCCAACACATGCATATCTATAGGTACATGCACATGCATGCACATACGTGCACATATGAAATGCATAGGCATTTAAATATATCAAGATATAAAATGATATAAAGGTGATAAAGTAAATAAATAGTATAACTAAGTGAAAACGAGAAAAAAATGAAGAGAAAACAAAGAGTGATTGTCGATGCCGCTCGAAGAGGGATCCCAGGAACGCGCGAACAGAGCGCTCCCAATCTAGCAAATGCATCAGCGCAGACCGATCAGATTCTTTACTTTTCCAAACATCCGCGGAATGTATTAATAGGAAACAATCTGATCAGTCAGCGCAGATGCAAATGCTGATCCAGCTCTCTCCGCCCCGCAGTACATAAGACCCCGCTCCAGGCTGCACTGCTCTTGAAATTCCCCTGTGCTGAACTGCCTGTGCTCTAGAAGGCCGACGGAAGAGTAGGTATATAGTAAGGGCAGCACCTGATGTCCAGTTTTTATGAGCTTTTCGTCAAACTTCATGTTCATTAAAATCTTCAGTTTTAGCCCTATTTAAGTTAAGTGAGTTTTTCCTCTTATACAGGAAAAAAAAACTGAAATCGCGAAAAGCGTAAATGATTTTTAGACTAACCGCCGCTAGGGCATCTATTCCGTTTATCAATATGAAGCGGCCCAAATGACCCGCCTCATCTAGATCTACAATGTTTGCCCACTATTATATGAACTTTTCAATATGATATAGCTTTGACGAAACATTTTAACAAATTTTGCAGTTGTTAATTTTGCCGTCTGCGTTTTGACGCTTTTTAACTGACAAAAACACTTACCCTGTCCACCGGCCACATATTTTACCCCCAGCCACCAGTTAATCAACATAGAACTGTGATGATATGCATGAAGGAATGAGATATTATTCTTTCGTAAAATTAGAAATATCTGAAAAGACATAGACAATATTACTCGCTCTAAGCATTCAATTGTAAACTATATGTATTCTCATGCAACTTTTGCGAATTTCTCCAGCAGGCACACAACGTTTCAAACAACACTGAACCAGCGTTGAGTCGACGTAATAACATTTCAAATCAATATAGGGATCAAACATGGGTTTTCATGCATTAACGTTTGCCAGGTCCCGAGGGAGATGTTGGAAACCGAGGCCAAAGGCCGAGGTTTTCAACATCTCCCGAGGGACCTGGCAAATGTTAATGCATTGGAAACAAATGTTTGATCGCTGTTATTGCATAAATTCAACGAATTGTTCGTTAAAATTTGAGAAAATACTTGGCACTATATTTTGTCACCGTTTGACAGCCAGCGCGCTGGTTCATCTTTTTACTAATATTCGTCTTCCAGACCCGAGAGCATTCAGCTATTCAAAATGGCTGCCATCATCCTATTCAACCTCAATATTGCGGAAAATTGTCCAAGAGGGTCGTTGTAGTTTATTCAAAATAGATTCCATTCATATAGGCCTACAATCCTGCAGTTCTTGATTGCTGAAACTTGAGATGCATGTTTTCTTTAACACTTATTTACTCTCCATTTGGCATCGTAAGAATGTAAACAACATCGCTTTGACTTGATGACGTCAGATTACAAAGGCATGATGACGTCATATAGGCATACATAGGTAGTGCACCACCAATTTTTGTAATTCGACCGAAACGGGAGAGACAAAGTTGCATGGCGGATTTTTTTAGTGGCCCCGCAGTGACGGCACATTTTGTCATCGTACATCAACAACGCGTGAAAACCCTAGTTGAAACACGGCTTTTCGCTGGTTGATGCACGGCTGTTTATACCTTTTGGCATTGCTTTTATGCAATAACACTGATTCAATTTTGTGTCAGAACTGTGAGCCCAGTGGGTCAGTAATTGAGACTTAATGAATCGACTTCTGACTACTGCTGCTCAGCATAGTTTACAATGATTTTGGTGCTTAACGACAAGGCACAAGACGCATGTTCGAGATTTGATTGTTGCAGCCATTCCGGAGGGTCGCTTCATCTCATAAAATGTACATTACAAATGCCAAAAATAGTGCTAGAGTGTTGTAAAACTGACCTTAATCATTTCATTTTCATAAAAAATGCTACCAAAATATAGATCTACAAGTCGATGAAAAAGCTGACAAATTGGCAATGGTTTCGAGTACCCTACCCAGCTAAAAAAACTGATTTTGAAGTGGTTTTCCAAAATTATCTAATTTTGAAGTGCTTTACTTTTCTTATACCTTTCATATATAGATTTCTATTCAAAACACCCTTTTTTAGTTCATTTGGCTAAAAATGCACCCGAAAATAAATACATGTAACGCCAACGACTGTACACTTTCCGAATGGCATTTAATATTGTAAAAGATTTTATTTCGAGATAGAGTTAAGGGCCCCATTGCTCTAGCAGCGTGAAAATTTTTGCCATGAAGTATCGCTGCAAGCTTCTCAGTATAGCGTCGTCAGTGTAAATGACCGTGATTAGGCAGCTTTAAACGAATGAAAAATCCTTGAGTTTCACATAAAAAGGGCTTGAAAACGCATTTGGGTCATTTTAGTTGGCAACTAAAATGACCTACTTTCGATTTCAATAAGTTGAATAAAACGGTAAAATTACAATGTACAGGCGTGGAGTCCCAATCACTATCCCGCCTAAATTTATATAGCATTGCTATACAGGAAACCAGAACAGAAAATTATAATTTGTGGAGCGATTTGTTATTTTTCAAAAACTTGTTTTCTCTACATTTTGCCAGTTATATGACTCATTATATGCACATCAACCCACATTTTATTGCCAAACGTGAAGGCTGAACGGCCTTTTACAATTATTTGAGTTTAGATGTTTTTACCACTGATAGGGCTCTGGAGACCTCAAATGCATTTAAAAATAAACCTACCGTGTCGACTAGTTCGATAATTTTGGAAAAGAAATACCACCAGCAGACATTAGCCATCTGGAAATATAAAATGAGATAAGTTAACAATTTTAAAATAATGACGATTTTATGGAGCTGGATCGCAAGAAATGGAGGAATAACACAACAGTACTGGCAGCCAGACAAAGTCTCGCGCTTAAATTCACTTTAACATAACATACTCGAATACAACCATGCAAAGCCGGTGTTTGTTTTGTGGAATATGTTTGAAACTGCATCCCACGGCTATTCCAATAAACGCTGTGGGAGAGCCTATAAGAACTCAGTGCATGCAAAGTAACCTTGGAAAAAAGTGTGAAAGATTTTTTTGTGGGGTATGCTTGAAACTGCCTTCGCACGGCTATTCCAATAAAGTCACACAACATGCTTTGGGAGACAAAACAGTTGTACTGTACTTCGAAAACTAAAATTCTCGACCCATAACTTTGGTTTCATCTTTAAAGCAGTGATCAGACTCACAAAATAGTCCGAATCAGCATGAACCATTGTCATTTCTTTCAGAAACGGATAATGCAAATGTTACTTCAGATATAATTTACAAACCATGTCACAAACATGAACAGCACCATGAAAACAATTGTTATTTACACTCAGCTACCCGTACCAACGGCGACTTGGTTAAGCTTCGCAGAGTATAAAAAAGTAAACAGTGAAAAAAAAAAGCACGAACATGAATAGTATCAAGGAAATAGATGTTATATAAAATGAGATACTCATATCAACGGTGTCTCGGTTCGATTGTAGAGCGTATTAATGTAAATGTGAAAAAAATCCGATCAGTCTGCGACGATACTTCGCAACTCAAATCTGGCAATAGTCTGAATGTCTCATAATATAGCTCAAATCATAAATAGGCATATGCCTGAAGATTTATTTACTGCAAAGTATTTATAACCGAGATATTGTTGAATGAAAACTATTGTTAAATGAAAACGCCTTGCTCAAAAAGTTGCTGCACGTTATTGGTTGGTTGGTTGATTTGATGCTTAACGTCCACGGTAAACAACTAAGGTCATGTCGGGACGGTCAGTTAACCTAACCATACTTTTCCTGGGCAGGCTTAGACCTCCTAAGCGGTTAACCAGTACTAAGTGCACATACTTTCGCCAATAACTGACAACTGCCCTTCTTGAATCAGCGGAAGGAGAAACGAAAGTATGTGGCCAGACCGGGATTCGAACCCAGGACCTCTGACTTACGAGTCAGGTGCCCTACCGATTGCGCTTCCCGGCCCGCTGCACGTTATTGATACTGTACATTTATTTGGGATCATTCGAGGCTCTTAAGGTGGTGATAATCACTGATTTGGGACAAAGACAAAAAACTGCATAAAATACTCAAAATAACACTGATCTTTCCAAAACTTAGCAGATGCCTTCTTTATGTTGTTTCTCATAATTTAAAATCCCAAAATGCAGCATTTGTTAATGTTAAAAAGTGTTTTTATAAGAGAAGATCAAAGGGTAATTTTCTGCGAATAAATCTGAAAAAATAATATCATTATGAAAATATACTTAGTGCTTTGAGTACCTTGTTGCATAATGGAGAGCGTCCTAGCAATTAATTTTTCAAACTCTTTCACACATTATCAGGCTGAGCAGATGAAAAAAGATGCAGTCTTTGTCCAAATTTTTTTGTCAAAACACACAGGTGAGACAGGTGATACTATTTTAACAAGGTTGAACAATTTCATCTACACACCACTGATCATGTCAGTAATGTATTATTTATATTGTAGGTGTTAACATAGGTATGCTTGCCTATCCTTTATTTAATAAATGCGTCCAGTGTACATTTACTTTGTACATGGTTGAACAGTTGAGAAAAAGCTACCGTTTTCATGTGGTCTACATTACAATTTGAGAAAGAGTTGGAATAAATAATTGCTAGGACGCTCTTCATTATGCAATAATGCACCTTCAGCACTACGTAAATTTTCAATAACGATATTATTTTTTCAGATTTATTCGCAGAAAATTCCCTTTGATCTTTATAAAAACACTTTTTTTAACAAGCATGTACGTCTATTTTGTATTCTAAACTGTAAAGAACAACGAAAATAAGAAGTCTGCTAACTTTCAGGGAGATGCGTTACTTTTTATGGTTTTATGAAGATTTTTACATTTACCATAAATCACCACCTTAAGTTACACAGTAAAATATGCTGTCACCCTGGGCACGTGATTTCTGTGTTCCAGAAATCACGTGTCCAGAGAGACAGCATATATAACTGTGTCATTTACAGTCCCCTGCTGTCAAAGCTGCAAAATAACGTCAGAAGTCATATGAATTTTCGACGTCAAACTAACTAACGTCTTATTACATTTGTGTGTTTTCGCGCTGTCACTTACCCTGAGAGCTAATGGATTTGTGGAATAATCAACTGGTTGACATATTAAACTATAACCTGCTAGGGCGGCTGACATCACAAACTGAAAAGAAAACAAAATGTTTTCACTAGGACTAAATAACAAATTTTTTAAGACAAATCTTTGATTTGTATTGCAAAGACTCGCTGAATTTATAGGGTATTGCTGACTGTTAAAGGCAAACTTACTGAGTGAATGTATAGGACAAAATTGCTAATTTTGTGCAAATCGTCGATTCCTGTAGGATAGAATTAAGCAAAGTCAATCTATGCTGGAAGTTTTCGTTTTATCACTGTCGCCGGTGTTTGGGTAACAAAACCCATAATAGAATGCACATTTAGCAGCCAAAAATATTAAGTTAGACACTGTTTGAAATCCTTTGAAAGTATATTCTTTCAGGAAACGGATATCTGGGTTCGAGGCTATAAAACTTGAGAATAAACTCACTCAAAATAAAGCACACTGATAGGCTGCTTCCGAGCATGTGCTCGGAAGCAGCCAATCAGTGTGATTTATTTTTAGTTTGAGAATGTACTCAAATTTTATAACCTCTGGGCCAGCTCTTACAGTTTAAATCATATTTTACAGTTATTATTTTTGGAAGACAATTGGACTCGACTGTGAAATTTACAGATTACAGTTTAGTCTTAAAAATAAAAATACATCATGACTTAATCGGAAACTACAGTGTTGTTTTTTTTGTCTGACAGCGACTGCTTCTTTGTTTTTTTTTTTTTTTTCTTTTTGTATTTTTATACAAATACTCCGTGTGTGCTATTCAGGTGCAAATTTTAAACTTTATGGACTGAAATATGTCTGAAATTCATTATTTTTTTACACTAAACGCTTACTTTAACATCGACAGATATGACTAAACGAAACGTGCCGTTTTTGAATAACAACAGTGGATTTTTTTGGACATATACCGCTGCATACAAAATCGTCGGTGTGAACCATCAAACCGCACATTCTAAAGCAAACTGCCAGATTCCTTATAAAAATCAACTGATATGAAAACAATGCGGGAATTTGTCTACAGTTAGTGATGACTCTATCGTTGATTTCCGTTCATTGTTGATTTCCATTCATAGTCTGGGCTAACGAAAAGAGCCTGTTGAGTTCTTGAACACATAACTCTACAGAGAGAGTGTGTCGAAAGACAGCTTGAAAATAACCAAAACGGGACAAAATATATAATATGCAAACAGGAATAAAAATCTTGACATGCAGATGTGAATTTACAGGTAGGCGAAAAAAGGAACTTTTGCTTACATGTACCAAAAGGTTCCAAGTTAGTTCCACTTTTGTTTAATCCGTTCATCTGGGCCCAGTCGTCCAAAGCATTGTTAGTCTAACGAGCTCGTTAAGAGGTCAACTCGTTAAGTGTTTTGTGACTTTATAGCCAAATACACTACTATTTTTTGTTGAAAATATGTGAGAAGCATTTGCATTGCAAAAGCTTCTCATATTTTTACAACAAAAATATTGGCATAAAAATTTTGCTGAAAATATACGGAAAAGCTTTCGCATTGCTAAAGCTTCTCACATTTTTACAACAAAAATATTGGCATATTAAAATTTTGTGATATTAACGTTTGAAATTTTAACGTCACGTTAATTAACTAACGACGTCGTTAGTTTTGAACAACTGGGCCCAGAGATATAAACATAAACATACAGGGGTTAAAATATTTTACAGCTTACCTCGTAACACATATATGCTGATAGGACTACAAGGCCCATATTATAAACTACAAGTATCTTGGATATATCTATAGGTTTCTGAGACTCCATGAGTTTTGGCCCTTGTCGGACAGTTACAATATACAGAAAAAAGATGGTCAATATTGGTCCCGGCGTAGCCATTAGAGGCCAGTCTTGAACACGAGGATCTGAAAAATAATAGATAAATATGGAAAGCCATGGCTGTCTTAAGGTCAGCATCTGCAAGTTTGTAGATGCACCGGGTAGAATATTTGATCGAATTCATAATTTACATGATCAGATTAATAAATCATTAGGTGGGGGAGTCATAATATATGGTGCAGACAACAAACTGCTGTATGCATTGGTTATAATATTTGGTCGGAAAAGCATATCATTCAATCAGTTGCATACAGCAATTGGTGTTGGTGTCATAGTACTGGACGCAGGAGACATATTATTGTGTGTGCAAGTTACAGTATTTGGTTAAAATAGCAAAGTATTTGGTTCATTCACCATACCACTGTGTGCAATGAATATAACATTTGGTCGGCAGAGCATATTAAATCAGTTGCATACAGCAATTGGTGTTAATGGCATAAGACTTGACGCATGATACAAATTATTATGTGTACAAGTTATAGTATTTGATTCATTCGCCATACCACTCTGTGTACTGAATATAATATTTGGTCGGCATAGCATACTATTCAATAAGGTGCATACGGCAACTGATCTTGGTGCCATAATACTGGACGCAGGAGACAAGTTATTGTATGTACAAGTTATAGTATTTGGTTTAAACAACAAAGTATTTGATTCATTCGCCATATCATACAGTCAACTGCATACATCTATTGGTGTTTGTGTCATGATACTACCCGCAACAGACAATCTACTTTGTGGTATAATCATAATATTTGATTTAAATACCATATTATTTGATTCGTTTGTCATATCACTGAATGTACTGACAAAAATATACAAGTAGAAGAGCGGTTTATTTGGTGTTCAAGATTTATCACTGTATGTGGTCACCATATTATTCAATCTTTCAGTGTAGATCTAATGGTCTCTAATAGTCAACCGTAATGTCATAATATATGATCGATTCGTCATATTGGCAAAAACCATAATGGAACTAAAAGCCGGGAACAATTTAAAGCCGGTCCCGCAATCCGGTATCTCTATTTTAGGGCTTTTCAGATCCATTTTAGTACTATTCTGGAGCCACTCAGATTATGTAGAGGCAACACGAGTCATGAATCAATGGTAAACTTAGTCTTACCTACGGAAAACCCGTGAGTTGGTCAACTCGGCATTCAAAGGGGGTGGGTGGGTGGGGGGGGGGGGGGGGGATGTAGAACAGATATCAAAGGAAAACAATTAAACATAGAGTCCACAGGATGATGTGTCTCGTCCGTCAACTCGTTCTAGGGTAGGGTCGGGTAGGGTAGGGTAGGGCTAGGTAGGCTAGCGTAGGGGTAGGGATAAGGTAGAGTAGGGTAGGGTAGGGTCAGGTCGTTTCGTGCCGATTTCAGGGATGTGTCGTTTCGGCCCAATAAGGGCGGAGGGGGGATTTCGTTTAGGCTTAATCTAAAATGTGGATCGCTTCGGCCCGATTTTTGGGGTGAATCATATCGGCCGAATATTCTGAACGACAGGTATTCAAAGGAAAAAACGGATATCAAAGGAAAACAATTAAACTAAGAGTCCACAGGATAGTATGTCTCGCCTGTAAACATGTTCTAGGGTAGGGTAGGGTAAGTTTGGGTTGGGTAGGTCGGACCGTGTAGGGTAGGGTAAGGTGGGGTAGGGTAGGGTAGGGTAGGACCCTATTTCAATACAAAATGGCAGGGTAGACACAGAGTAGGGCAGGGCAGGGTAGGTTGGAAGACACAGGGTAGGAAAGGGCATGTTAGTACGTAAGGGTAGGTAGACACAGGGTAGGGTAGGGCAGTGTGGTGTAGGTACTGGGAGGTAGACTCAGGGTAGGGTATGCAGAGTAGGGTAGGTAGGTAGACATAGAATTACGTAAGGCAATTTAGGTAGGTAGACACCGAGAAGGGTAGGAAATGTTAGACACAGGGTGGGATTGCAGGGCAAGGGCAGTCCACAGGATATGTCTCCCCTGTCACCACGTTCTAGGGGAGGGTAGGGTAGGGTAGGGTAGGGTAGGGTAGGGGTAGGGTAGGGTACGGTACGGTACGGTAGGGTAGGGTACGGTATGGTAGGGTGTAGCGTATAGGGGGTAGGGTAGGGTAGATATAACGCGATTTGTACTTACCTAAATTCTCTTACGCTACCCCTTGTGTACCTGCCTACCCTACTCTACCCTACCCTACCCTACCCTACCAGTACCTACCACATCCGGCCCTACCCTACTCCGTGTCTACCAACCCTAACATGCCCTATCCTACCCTGTGTCTTCCAACCTACCCTACCCTACCCTGTGTCTACCTTGCCATTTTGTATTTTAATTGGGTCCTACCCTACCCTACCCTACCAAACCATACCATACCATACCATACCCTAGCCTACCCAACCCTGCCCTACCCTACCCTACCCCTACCCTACTCTACCCTTGAGCGTGTTGACAGGCGAGACACTTTATCCTGTGGACTCTAAGTTTAATTGTTTTCCTTTGATATCTGTTTTTTTTTTTGTTTTTTTTTTGTTTTGTTTTTTTCATTTGAATGCCGAGTTGTCCAAAATATGCCGTCGTTAGCAAAGATTTTTTTTATCAGATATTGTTTATACAAGTCTTCGTATTTATAACACAGAAAGTCTGGGAAAAGTTGTTTTTAATAATCCTACAGCTCCGATAAAAATTTCCGGTGATGCGTTTTGAGCACGGGTGCGGGTGCGGGTGGTGGGTTTCATACCCGATCACGGAAATCGCCGATTCATGGTACCGGACATCGCCGAATGTCGCTGCTGCTGCTATGACATTTGCACATATTATTATGGCTCTCGCACAGAATATGTTGAACTGATCCAATACTGCAAGATATTCAAAAAATATTATAATGAACCCAAATGATGATGCAGCGAAGCAAATAAATGTTATGAAATTTGCAATCACTACTTTACAGTTACCATCCAGTAATATGTACTGCTGAACCTGGTATCTAGTAAATGCATCCCGTGTTCTATCTATTTCATGCATTGGTATATTTGGAGCACCAAGTAAAGTACCTGTTCCTGACTTTGTTTCATCAAGGCGCAGAATAATGTAGGTTGCATGCACTACAGATATATAGAATGGACACACACATCTGTCAGCTTCAGCCAATATCATAATGCCAGCATTCATTGTCTTGCTGAATTGGTACAGTAAGATCCTTAGGGAGCCAAACATTCTAGCCTCCACTGTAAATATTCTCTCAGCTGACCAGTTATTATGGTAACAACACCCACTTTCTTGTAAATTACATCTAATATTATAGCAATTGTCATCATAATATGCCAGTCACATTCATTATTATGACATCAGCATCCAGTGACATAGAAAGCTAATGTGATATAATGCTATCCCGAACCAAGTATTATGACACCAGCATCCTATGTCCTATAACGTCAATATATTAAAATGTTTTACCGGCCAAATATTATGACGCCTGCACAAAGTATTATGACACCAGAATCCGTCGTCTTGTAAAGTGGGTCTAATGAAATGTTGTTCACGTCAAATATTATTGTTATTGCAGCCAGCAATTTGGAATTATGCACCTTAAGACAGCTGTAGCTTTCCATAGTTATACATGTACATGTATTACGTCAAAAGAATAACGTAACATTCAGTAATCTCTTAAGTGGATCCTCTGTGCTCCACCTTACATGTATAAAGTTATGCTTTTATTTTTTATCAATATTGCATACACGTATATGCTAAGGAAACTATCTAAGGACAGTTAACCCATTGCATTCTGGGTATTTTTTGTCGTCTGCTGAAATTGTCGTCTGCATCAAAAATCAAGAAGATTTTGACAATATAGATCTAACCAACTGTTGTAGAAATGAGGTCTAGGTAGTAAACAGTTTGGATCTCAGATCAGGCCCCACGTTTGTGGGGCCTGATCTGGATCCAAACCGTTTGCCCAGATACTCCTAAAGGGGTATTCTGAATAGAATGGGTTAAGGTGCATGGGAAGACCTATTTTTTTTCGACCATTTTTGCAAAGAGAGACAACTTATGTGTTTTTCTTTTTGGATGGCGTAGCTCTTCCAAAATGGCGGCTACTCTTAAAGAAAAGAATTTGCTCCCTTAGCAATATGAAAAGCTAGAATTTGCTCCAATGGAGCAAATTCTTTTCTTAAAGAGTTGACCCGATTGAGGAGAGGGGCAAAATAAAAATGGAAGAGTAACTCCCCATTAATGTCTACATATTTACCATGACCTACAACCTGATTTCACAAAATCATTAGTCTATCTCTGAACTTCATGAATAGTTTTACTATTCTTTGGGCCAAACCCCATAAATGGGAGTACCATTGCACCCCTATGTATAGTTGTTTTGCTGATATATTTTGATAGGCACAATCCTATACATGTTCGAAACATAATTTGTTCATGTAAATCCATTCATTAAAGAAAGACTTCTTTAAAGTTTTAAAAAACTTTTAAGAACGACACCGTGCTTGTCCTAGCGGACAGTCGGGTAACTTCGGACAGCGGGTAAATTCGGGCAATGACATTTTTTCCTTTATATATCAGTTGTCTGGAACTAAAACAAAACAATAACTGGCCAAACAGTGAAAATCCTGATGAGGCAGCTCATTATGAGCCGTCTCATCTGGATTTTCATTGTTTGCAATGGTATATCCGAATTTACCCGCCTGTCCGAAGTTACCCGACTCTCCCCTAAATGAAAGCGTTGGAATTTTATTGCAGAACCAGGAAAGCTTTCTCTTATCACTGCAAAGTCAAAATGGAATGTCCTGCATGCAATTGCAAAGCCCTTCTCAGAACAGAGTTTCTGTATGAAAGACCAAATTTTTGCTCAGTTCATCTGTTTTGTCTGGTAAATTGTCAGAAATAATTACCGTGACGCCTGACCAAGGTATATACGATCTGAACATGCTGAAGCACAAGCAGATTTAACAGAAAGAGTAACTAGATCCATTCAAACAGTATGACTTACCGCCCTTTGACAGCATCCAGTCATAGAAATCAGACGCAAACTTTGGTAAATATTGGACAACCATCTTGAAGACTCACAGCCTACAGCAAATAAAGCAAATCATTAACAACAGTAACAGAGCTCTAGATAAGAGGGAGTATTTGGTGATAATTAGGGATAATTTTTGATAATCCTGCATAAAAACCTATGTTGTGACCCCTCATCTGAACCGTCTCGACGAGACGGTTCAGATGAGGGGTCACAACATATGGTTTCAATGAGAAATAAAGAAAATTATCCATCAATTATCATCAAATACCCCTCTTATCTAGAGCTCTGCAGTAACCAACAACACTACCCCAACAGCTCTAAGTACTTAGTTCGATTTCTACGACCATGAGAAGCCCCGGTAGCTCAGTGGGTTAAGCGCAGGCCATCTGATCTAGCGGTCGCGGGTTTGAGCCCCGCCGGAGGCGGAGTTCTTTCCATAGTAAACGGGGTTCCATTGCACACAGCCTTTCATCATTACCCGCCCATCGTCCTGATATGACTGAAATATTGTTGAATAGGACGTAAAATCGCAAGCCGTCCATCGTTCCATCTACGACCATGATTATTACTACTGCTACTTATGCTGCTATACTACGCACTGTACCAATGCGACTGTTACAACAACAACCAGCACTACTACTACCAGCACCACTACAACTACTAAGATAGATTAGAACACAAAATAGTAGAAGAAGGATGTGTCTGAGACAAAACAGAAGCAGAAGTCGAAGAACAAGAAACACAAGCAGAAGAAGCAGAAAAAGTCATGAAACAAGGACAGATATTTTCAGAGTGAAATCGCATGCCATAAAACAAGGTCATCACAGACCTTGAAAAACTTCTGTTCGCAGGTTTCAACATACTGGTTTCTACACGTCCTTTGGTCACAGGAACGTACATGTATACGTTCACGCATCTGATCTATAAAGATCAGCTTCACTAAACCAAGTTTCATTGATTGAATCAAACTCTTCATAATGGTTTTGATGACAAACGATTTACCTCAATAAACTTTCTGGACACCTGGGATGTGTGTTTTAACTGACATGAATTTTATTTGCATTACGTTCCAATTTTCTGAGACAAAGTCTCATAGATCATTTGACAGTAACCTACTTTCTAATGTGCATACCCAAAGCGTCACTTTGTGCATGGTGAACGTTTCATTACCATTTGAATCTCATTAAAAAATGAAATTAGTTTTGGCTTGAAATCAAGTAAAGTAAGAGGTGCTGTTTTACAATTCCCTGTTTTGTGATATCGCTGATTGAAATAAGTGATATCACAAATCGAATAAATGATATCACTAAATATGTGCGATTTATTGATATCACAAACTCAAATAAGTGATATCAGAAAAAGTAATATCACAAAATCGTCTTCGTGATATCATTAAATCACAGCTATTAGTGATATCACTAAATCAGATCAGTGATACACTAAATTGAATAAGTGATATCATAAAATCATATCCACTTTTTGATAGCACAAAATCTATTTAGAGATATCACAATACAGACATTGTGATATCACAAATTTCAATTTGTGATATCACTAATTCATTCCTATTTAGTGATTTAACAAAGCAGATTTAGTGATATCACATAATAATAATGGATATTTAAAAAATATGAGATATGACATATTCGAAAGAGTGATATCACAAAATCGATATAGTGATAACACAAAGTCGATTTTGTGCTATCACTAAAAGGGAATATATAGTAAAACAGCACCTCATGGTAAATTGCAAAGGACCTCTGACAGTTTCAAAGCAAATTTGCCTATTTTTCGACAAATTACATTCCATGGGAAGCCAATGTTGATGATTTTGCATTAACACGCAGACTTATGCATTATAAAGAAGTTTTCATATTGATTTTGAAAAAAATACCATGCCTGCAGACTAACTCTAAAGAGGGGTAAGTGGAATTTTCGGTCAACCAAATTACATCAAATTTTCGACTTTATTTACTGAAAATCATTTTGTTAAACATGCTTAAAATAAAGTTAACACTGCAACTGCATATAGCATGCAATTATATGTAAATTAAAAGCATGCTTGATTTTTAGATGCAAAGGGTCTAATTACCCCACCCACTTTCAAGATTTTCAGCTGTAGACTATCATCCCCCCAACCCCGTACCTCAGCTTGCCACTCACATATAATGTGTATATTGACAGAACACACATACATGTAAAGTGGCTAGCTGAGGCACGGGGCGGGGGTGGGGGGGGGGGAGAGAGAGGAAGTATCTTTATAAAACTTTTCCTATTTTCCGTACGTCTAATTTTAAAAACATGCTTTTTGCACCAAAAATCTCAGTCTATGTGTTCAATAACCGAAAAATTGTTTTTGTGCCAATTAAAGGGAGTTCCGAGGAATACGTTTCAGTGAAAATTTTGAAGTTTACCAAAAGTTCATTTTGACCACTTTTAGGCAAAGGACCTCTGACAGTATCAATGCATATTTGCCTATTTTTCGACAAATTATTGCATCCTCCTCAGGCTGCAAAAGTTGAAATATTTGGCATTTATATGTAGACTTGTGTACTATAAAGACGTTTTAACAGTAATTTTGAAAAATGATCATGCCTCAAGACTAACTTAAACCCATTTTATCAAGAGGGGTACGTGAAATTTTCAATCTCTGAAAATAAGTTCATTTTTTAGTTTTTCTAATATATCGAAATTTTAATTGACAACTATGCTCAAATTGACGCTGATACTACTGCTGCTGATGTTATGCAATATTTTTTCAATAATAAAAACTTTAGCCTATTTTTAGATATAAAGGGTGTAAGTACCCCACCCACTTTTTCAGTTTTTTAGCTGTAGACTATCTCTCCACAGCCCCGTGCCTCAGCAAGCCACTCACATATAATGCGTATTATGATAGTACACACATACATGCAAAGTGGCTAGCTGAGGCACGGGGGGGGGAGGGGGGGGGGGAGGAAAGCATCTTTAAAGAACTTTTCCCTTTTTCCATCACATTTAATTATAAAAAAAATTGGCTTTTTTCACCAAAATTCGACGTCTATGTGCTAAAAAATTAGACTTTAAATTCGTAGCCAGTTAGGGGAAGCTGAGAGCAACAAATTTCGAGAGAAATTCTTGGGTATATCAAAAAATTTATTTTGACTGATTTTATAGGCAAAGTAACATTACAACCGTCAGAGGTCCTTTGCATTACAACTATCAGAGGTCCTTTTATCAGTGTGTCACAGTATTTTATTGACAATACTATGTCATACCATATCAGGCCATACTGACATTGACCACTTCGTTTCGGAAGTGTGTATGAACACTCTAATCTACTAATCCGGACAAAAATTTCGATAAGAGTTAGGACACCCATGTTTCAGATTGTTGACCCTAAAACTGTCACCCTCTGCACCAATCTAATACGACTGATACCAACTGAGCCGCGATGCGAGAAAACCAACAAAGTGGTTGTGCGCCCAGCGCAGACTCAGATTAGCTTGGGTATCCGCCCAGTCTGATCAGAGTCAACGCTGTCCGCATTGAGGTAGCTTAGACCCTTAACTACCCTTTAAGTGCCTAGCGAAGAGTCTGATCAAACTTGCCGGATGCCCAGGCTGATCTGAGTCTGCGCTGGGCGCACAACCAGTTTGTTGGATTTCTCGCGTCGCGGCTCAATTATGTTACGATTTTCGGAAAAAACTTTACATGCTGCGCCCCTACCCTGGCATACTTACGGTACTGATACATGTAAAACATCCTCATACATGTACATGTATAGGGGAGAGTCGGGTAACTTCGGACAGGCGGGTAAATTCGGACATACCATTGCAAACAGTGAAAATCCAGAAGAGCCGGCTCATCAGGATTTTCACTGTTTGGCCAGTTACTGTTTTGTTTTAGTTCCAGACAACTGACAGATGAGGGAAAAAAGGTCACTGTCCGAATTTACCCGCTGTCCGAAGTTACCCGACTCTCCCCTACGGAGGTAATGAAACGACTGGTGGCTGCTGATGGTGCGCTCAAACTCAGTTCGCTATTAGGAAGCCATTGATGATTGAGCGTTTAAAAGACTGTTTCGAAAACGAACTGGCATAGCACGCAAAATGACTATGCTTCGCTGCCCTGAACGTGTTTAGACCGGTTGTAAAATCGAACCACGATGTTTATCAGGTTCCTTTCTTTTCTCTCTCTCTCCCTCCACCCCCCCTCCCCCACCACAAACAAAAAATATATTTTACTTTGAAATTGAATTATTAACAGATAAATACCACCACCAACCTTAAAATACATGTAACGGTAAATAATATCCGAATTACTACTATTATACTATAATACAGCTACGGTCAACAGTGTATTGACATAACAAGTACAGTCATATACGGGGTTATGTATGAATGGACACTCATGTATATAGTCCCTATCCAATAAAATTTTAATCTTGACCACTTCGTATGAAAACCTGTGAGACGGCTACAGGTATTTGGGTACACCTACCACCTTCATGTATTTCGCCAACTTTACAAAGGGAGATCACTTTTGTGACTTCGTGTTTGCTTTCCTGGACGAAGAAGGATCTACCCGTAACGGAAAGGACTTGCTCCTGGAGGACCAATTCTTCTTGGAGGAGCAAATTCTTTTCTTTAGGAGAAGAAACGAAAATTATAGAGTTGCTTTCAGCGCGAGTGTATCCTTTTATCTTAAGTAGCTACGCACGTCTAAACCAGCTTGAACAGTCTATTCAAGGTGTCCCCCTTTAAAACTTTTTGGAACCCTTAGATTTTATATCGTTACATGTAAAGGTATCCTACGGTATGTGCGAACAGAGAAATTCAGAGCAGTATTCACATCTGAGCAGTCTGATTGGAGGCTTCCATTTTCGCTTATAAAATCTATGAATATTGTCGTAGGCGTACATGACTGAGCCGCGACACGAGAAAACCAACAATGTGTTGGTGCGCCCAGCGCAGACTCAGATCAGCCTGGGCATCCGCCCAGTCTGATCAGAGTCTTCGCTGTCCGCATGAAGGTAGCTCAGACACTTAGCTACCCTTTAAGCGTACTGCGAAGAATCTCATCTGAATGGGTGGATGCCCAGGCTGATCTGAGTCTGCACTGGGCGCACAACCACATTGTTTGTTTTCTCGTGTCGCGGCTCATGTATCCAAAATGGAATTGTTAAAACTCTAATCAGTTTTGCCTCCCCCACCCACCCCCGCCCATCGGGACACGCGAAACAGATGGGCTTCCCTGTGCCTCTGTGGCAGAGTTACTAGCAACTGTAGCAGGACCTAAGTGTCATTTATCTCAGGTCGAATGAAAGTCCTACAAATTCGTAGGCAACGTCTCGACATGACTGAAAAATGTTTACTGCGACGTAAACAACAACTCACTCGTTGATCAGTTTTGCAAAAGTGCGGGCTGATAAAAGTATTTGTTCTGAGCACATGGTTTAGGCCAAGCATAAAATATTTTGTTTGCAGTTGTCGACCAAGGATAATTTCCTGGGGTAGGTTCGTCGGCTTTCTTTTTCTTGTTTTCTTTTTTTATGCCTGCCAAACGTAAAAGCAGCCCAAATACTACGTAACATTAAAATATTATGTTAATTACCCATATTACATACGAAGATAACAGTATCCTACAGGACGAACAAACCTAATTTACCCACAAATGGAGTACCCATGATGCGCTAGTGGAAAGGCAACCCGTGTAAACCCAGATCAGACTGCTCTCCAGGAGCCGTCTGATCTGGGTCTGCAGTGTTTGCTAAGGACTGTTTGTCTTACTATTTCCGTTGATCACAGAAAATTTCCCAATTTCAAAAAAAAAAAAAAAAAAAAAAAAAGGTATGCTGCCCCAAACGGCCAAAAAGAAATTTGGGTAGGTAGGCAATTGCAAACAAACAAAATTTTATTTTTGGCCTAATTTATTGAACAAATATTGAAAAAATGCCCTCGCCATACTTAGAACGCGCACAATTTGGGCGGGGTATTAACAGTTGTAGTGTGGTACGTTTCTGAGACACGCTAATCTTTCGGAACAACACCAGGCCCAGAGGTTATAAAACTTGAGTACATTCTCAAACTCAAAATAAAGCACACTGATTGGCTGCTTCCGAGCACATGCTCGGAAGCAGCCAGTCAGTGTGCTTTATTTTGAGTTTGAGATTATTCTCAAGTTTTATAACCTCGAACCCAGGTTGTCTGTTATACAAACTTACATGACTTACGGCACACTGAGGCAGTGGTTCCAGGTCAAAGATGGTACTGTGGACAATAAACCTAACGACCATGCAAAATAAACAAAAATAAAAAAAAAAATTCTGCTTTATCTGAATTGCCTCTCCTACGAGTCAGTGTGAACTTTGAGGTGTCGGTGTCTGGGAAGTGTATCCCTGGGTGTCTACGATTTTCCAGCTGTCGTTTCTATTCGTATAACCATCTATTACAAATGTTAGTGTGCTGTGCTCCTAGCTGTCTTTTTTTTTTATTTGGCCATTATGGAGAAATTGCCTCTTTTAATCTTTGTCATATTTACATCCACAAGTGATTTTTTTTCTTCACAAATTCGCTCCTTTGCATCCAAAGACCCACTAGGCCTGAACTCTTTGCCCCCAAGCTAAAGGCTGCGCATCCCTTCATGGACTCGTTGATTAATGTAAAAAATATGCGTCCCAAATCTTTCACTGTCAGAGAAGTCAATATGTAAACAAAAACACAGGTACTGAGTTTACATACCCAGTGATTTGTTTACAAATTTACTTCAACAAGTCAACAAGCCCCAGGAAGCACAAGGCCAGAAATCTTAGCATACCAATCTCAGAGGTTTCTGCAATCCTTCTTAGACGTGCTGATAAAACAAACAAAAAAAAAATGTGCAGCCAAATTCATTCAGCCAGATTAAACAAAGATATCAATGGACTAGCTGTTACAGGCGATTTTTTCTTCAAATCTGACTCCGTGCGTCCGGTGGATGCACATCTTTCAAAATGTTGAATCCTGAGCAAATTATATGCATCAAAGATGCAGGATGCAGAGGTTAAATAAATCACTGCTGATCCACTTTGAATTATTTCAATTTTGGTTACTGCATTTATGGTAAACAATGTAGATCATGATCAGACTGCTCAGAGCAGTCTAATCTGGGTCTGCAGTGTTTCCAAATGTATTGCAGGCCCTCACGATTAATTAATGCTTTATGAAACTAGACAATCTACCTACCTTATTCACCTGAAAAGTCTGAGTAGTATTTCTAAGGATGGTCTAAAACTTGAACCAAGCTATGAAAAAAAAACAAAAGAGAAGAATTTACAATCCGTTTGAAAAAAGTATGTTTGATTATTTCAGAAGCTATAGGCCTACGTTTCTTTTTTTTCTTTCTCAGGGCTTTATCCAGGTATTTTTGGAATTTGGCACTTTTCTTAAGAATTGAAAAATGGTCATTAGGGAATGAAAATTGCATGTGTATGTTTCAAAATTTGGAAATTCTGCATGATTTTAAAATAATTCTGTTTGGGGATGGGGCCCATATTCTGCCCCTATGACAGGTAGAAATTCCCGTTTCTACGTTACGTACTCTCGAGGATAATGAGCAGGTGTACGATGTACACTCCAGTTTTGCAGGATGAACCCCCTTCTAGCCATGTAGGGGAATGTCTCTCCCTGCACAGGGGACTTCTAGCTAACGTCCCGATCCGAGGGATGGCAAACTTTTAAAATGTCATCCCTGCAAATGACAGTTAATGAAGGGTGTTCTGACACCGATATTCTAACACCGCTACCCGGGTTTGAACTCGGGAGCTTGTTTAAGCATTAGAGGCAATTGTGCTTACCATTTAACCATCAAAGCTGCAAGTTTACCAATTAGCCAATGAGTGCTATGTGTATTTACTCAATCGGAACACCGTTCGGCCAATTCCGTGAATCACGGAATTGGCCGAGCGGTGTTCCGATTGTGTATTTACTGTTGCACCGATTACGTCAGTCATCCAAAGTCACATGCACGTGGTCACATGTAGGCCTACTTGTATCCTGATACAAAATGACGTCTTTGTTACTAGAAGCAAATGCTCTAGATCTATTAGCTGTTGTATATATAGATTTAAAGATATGAGCCAACTTATCCTTACAACGACCAAATCATTCATTTTTTGACGTTGTCCTTAATTAGGACTTTGGCTTAACTTGTCGCATAAGACCACCGGTAAATGGTAAGTCGAGTATCCCATATGTCCATTTAGATCTAGCAGGATCCAGTAAAATATTCTCTAAATCTAGATCTACCTCAATACAAGGAATCCTTTCCAAGTGAGCTTGTAACCCTGTTTCTATTTTAATACGTCACTTCTATGTCATAATTTCAGGTGAATAGTATTTTATACGCTCTGCAAATTAGTCCGGCTCCAGAATTGCTTGCGTGGGGTCTTTCTGATATCATCAACAGAGACATGAGAAAAAAAATCAAATGATTTAGATCTAATATGAAATTTATGTGTTGCCTTTATACAAACACTATCTCAACATTTGTTAATGCTGGTAGGCCTACGTTGTCCAGCTCTTCTTATTTATTTCTAGCTTTCATAACAATTAACTACCGGCGTGATATTAGGGGAAGCCAGTACAGTCACCCCTCTTTACAACGACACTCATTACAACAGCAAAATTCTTTACAACGTCATTTTGATGGCTAAATTGTTCTAAATATGCATTCTTTACAACAGCAAATTCAGTTTAACATCAAAATTTTTAGGAACAAATGCCGTCGTTGTAAAGAGGGTCCACTGTATATATCTATTGCGAGGGGGGCGAGGGGTGCAAGAGCCTATTCTGTGATTTGTGACTGGGCTAATTATCACGCAGTACAATCTTTAAGCCCAAAGCGTAAAGGTGAGGTAGAAGTACGGCCGTTTTTTCGCCGGAGATTCCCAAATGGCATCAGAAAATCACATAAAAATATACGTTCGCATTAATTGTTTTAGATTAAACTAAGTGCAGTCTTTACTACATATAGAATAGACAAGAATTTATTAATCATTATGGTAATCTCTTGTCTCGTGCAAACGGTGAGTCTGTTACAAGTTAGTAAATGTCACAAGTCTCGTGTGAACGACTGACACCAGTACCGTTATTTTCGATTAAAAAGTTTGAAAAGCTGGACGTTGTCTAACAGCAAGGTAAGTTTTGCTTAGTTTGGATATTTTCTAGATATGTATAGTGGAAATTCCCCCAAAACAGTAAAATGCCCCAGAAAGAATAAAAGGCAAACATTGCTAGGGCATATCTTGGACGGTGAGGCTATAGCTAGGCCAACATTTACGGCGTTGAAATTCGTGTCACCGGTTAAAGTGTTGTGACTAGAGATAATAGCATTTTATATGAAAATTAAGACATGCCATGGTCAAATAATAAAGTGAAAACACATGTTCACGTCATGACCAGATATACTGCCACGGTTCAAAGAATGCATAAGACCAGGTCTGTTTAAGCTTTACCTAGTGGCAAACTGACCACAGAAAGCTTCTCATGTTACTCATCTTAAAATGTAACAAAATTGAAGTAATGTTCACACGTGTAAAACAACATATGACCGGCGACACGAAAAAAACAACAAAGTATGCGCCCAGCGCAGACTCAGATAAACATGGGCATTCACTCAGTCTGATCAGTCTTCGCTGTCCGCACGGAGGTAGCTCAGACCCTTAACTGCCCTTAAAGCGCACTGCCAAGACTCTCATCAGACTGGGCAGATGCCCAGGCTGATCTGAGTCTGTGCTATGTGCACAACCACTTTTTTGGTTTTCTCGTGTTGCCGGTGACATTCTCTTACAATTGTCACTGGATTCTAAACTTCAACACATAATTGATCCGAAATGATGTTTTATTTAGAATCAGCTCATTTTCGAATTTATTTTTATATTTATTTAAGGGTGGTTAATGGTCTTGATGCTTGTATAAGCAAATACCCGAAGCCATGCATTATTAACATATGGATTTTGGGTTTTTAGACATACAGGATGGACAACGTATGTCATCATCACGTGCTTATAACGAAAACTGTCGTGTGTTTAAAAAGAAAATTATTTTTGACCCAATTCATCTGGAATCAGAATAAATATATATCTCAGGTCTTATGAAGCCGATCTCAATGTCGTATAAAGGGTTAGCCCGTGCTAATGGCGTTTGTCTGAGGTAATTTGTTTATTACCAGGACACTTTCCAAAACTGATCTCATTATCAGTCCTTCGAAGTGTCAAATTTCGGAGCTTTATTTCATAAAATGACGGCATTTGGTATAGACAAAATACATTGGGCGGGGTAACTGCGTTTTATAACATAAAAATCGGCCTTTTAAGGCCTTAGATATAGCTCAATTGAATAAGGCACGAGGTGATTTTCCTCCAAACATGCGATAATAACCATTATCAGCGCATGATAGTGAAGAACGTTGTCCAGCTTCAACATAGATATTAGGAGAGCTCGACTCAATAAAATATTTCAGAAATAGATCAGCCCTAGCAGTTACTGTTAAGTAATAAGTCACAGCTTGAGGGTAGTTGTAAAGTAGGTAATATCACGAGCGCAGAGCGCTAGTGGTATATCTACTTACAACTTACCTACAAACTGTGATTTATTACTCAGCATTTTAGTGCTAGAGCTAAACTATTTGGAATCTTACATAAGACAGGCTGAAAAACATTCTATTCCTTTAAATTTAACTTTTCGGTCATCGCGTTCATGATTCTGTCAATATTCTTAACTGTTTCTCAGATACTTTACGATTTTATGGCGATTTTAGGAAACTAAAGAGACGTTACACCGTCTATCGCCTAGGAGTTTTCACAAAAATGTCATAAACATCTTCGGTATTAGCCAGTGAAGTCACCAAGTAGGCTCTCTCGCTCAGAAATAGTTAATACAAGGATCGAAGCCTTCCTTGGCTTCCGAACTCTATAGGCGCACTTTGTTGTGATATTAGTTGAAATAACAATCAAGCCGCGACGGATAAGAACTCGATAAGCTTTAGCTTCCGTTCTGATCCTTTAAATGTTCTCATGTTATGTAAATACATGTGGTATTGTGATGTTATGAAATAAAATATGTTTAAACTAAGCCGCGACGCGAGAAAACCAACAATGTGGCTGTGCGTCCAGCGAAGACTCAGATCAGCCTGGGCATCCGCCCAGTCTGATCAGAGTCTTCTGTCCGCATGGAGGTAGCTTTGACCCTTAGCTACTCTTTAAGCCCTTAGCAAAGAGTCTGATCAGACGAACCCAATGCGGATCAAACCGATGTATCTTTCAAAAGTACAGTGTGAAATACTAACGATGATAAGCACTCCAATTTCGGACAGATCGAATAATTCAACTTAAGTTTTCCACACTGTCAGTAGTCTGTATTTAAAGTTTCCACATTTGTTGATTTTAGGCTCTATTTTTTATTTCATTTTAATTAATTTTCCCTTTTTTTTTTTTTTTTTTTTTTTTTGGGGGGGGGGGGGGGAGGGGGGCTGGGGGAGAGGAGGGGGATAATATGGAATAATCTCTTAAAAGGGGCGTTTCGACATTATGTGATTTTGGTCAATTTTTAGCAAATGTGGAAGTGTCTATCTATAGGGACATTTCTACATTGATGTATTTGGTCAATTAGTGGCAAAATGTAGAAACTTCTCTACAAAGGGGCATTCCACATCTGTTTATTTCTGTGATTCTTTTCCAAAACTGGAAATATCAATACCATGAGGATGGATGGATAGATGGCTTGCGATTTTTACGTCCTTTTCAACAGTATTTCAGTCATATCAGGACGATGAGACTGTGATAATGAATGGCTGTGTGGAACCCCGTTTACGGTAGGAAAGACTCTCGCCTAAAGCGGGATTCTAACCCGGTCCGCTGTCTATGTATTAATCATCGTTTGTATTCTAAGCTACCCAACTTGCAGTGTGAAATACTAAGATTGATAGATACTCCAATGTGCACCAAATTGAAGTAGGTATCGTTGTTAGTATTCCACATTACTGGTAGGACAGTGTGAAATATTAACAATAATAGGAATACCAAATTGGGCCAAATAGGTTTATTTATCATCGTCATTATTCCACACTGTCCTACTGACAGTGTGGACTACTGACGGCGATAGGTACTTCAGTTTTGATCAGTCCGATGTTTTTTTTTATCAAAGTTAGTATTCAACACTGTCAAAAGGTCACTGTGGAAAACCAACGATCATAGGTACTCAAATCATGGCCAGATCGGAGTTTTATTTATCACCAGTAGAACAGTGAGTAATACTTACGGTGGAAGGTACTCGAATAATTGCCAAAGCATCGACCACTAATGGCATCTCTAGCTAACGATGTTTTGAACAACTAGGACTAGAATGTCTGCTGACATCTGAGACATTCTAAGCAACCTCCGCGTTAACCATGCCGTACACCATTCATCACCGCCCATAAAATCGCTTATACCAAAAAAAAAATGACGGCACTGTATTTTATAATGTCAATTCATGTTCGTTTACTGTGTATTGCACAAAACTGATGATGGATTAAGAATGTAGAGCACAGAGAATACAGAAAATTGGAATTCGTCATATCTTGACGTCACTTGACAGGACAGGCGACAACCACGGCTTCGACTCAAATTTTTCGACAGTTTACACAATAAAACTGTGGGATCTTATACTCTCTCATCGACTTCATTGACAAGTCACATCAATTATCTTTAGACTGCACACACTGACATGCAATGTTTCTCCTTGGAAGTGTGTAAAATATAAGTTTTACCTTGCAGCTAAATCAATCCTCGATTTGTTTACATAAATTTTGTAGCCTCACTTACCCGGAAGTTCGCCTAATTCTTTCAACGCCCGTAAATATTGGGCTTAAAGATTGTACTGCGTGATTATAGAGTCTGCAAAAAACTTATACTATTAACTTTGATAGAGTAGGCACTTGATAAATGCTACATTGCTATTTTTACAGAACATAAATCAAACCTAATCCCCGTGGGGAGGAGCCCCGGTAGCTCAGTGGGTTAAGCGCTGGCTTACTGATCTAGCGGTTGCAGGTTCGAGCCCAAGGACGTAAAATCGCAAGTCATCCATCCATCCATCCCCGTGGGGAGGAACTGTTTTCGTAGGCCTAAGATTATTAACAGCATTGTTTCTGTGCAAATCACGCTTCAGCACTAAAAGGTTAGTTGACTTTTCTCTGATTTCTGTTGTTTGTGGTAGTACAGTTGCAGTTTGTAATATATTTATGTGAATAAATTATTGCTTTAACGAAAAATCGCATTTGGTCGTTTCACTGGCATTGACAGAAGCTGGAAAAGGGCAGAAACAATGTTTTTTTAAATTTGAGCCGCGACACGACAAAACTAACAAAGTGGCATGTACGCCACGCAAAGACCACAGATCTGCCTAGGCTTCCGCCCAGCTTGATCAGAGTCTTCGCTGTGTGCTTGAAGAATGGCTTAGGATCAAAGCCACCTCCATGCCGACAGCAAAGACTCTGATCAGACTGTGGGGGGGGGGGGGGGGGGGTGCCCAGGCTGATCTGAGTCTTCGCTGGGCGCACATGCTAATTTGTTGTTTTTGTCGTGTCGCCGCTCATTTCCATTATGTCCTAAGACACTGATGTCAACAGCTGGTGGCTGTTAACTCATTATTACTAATTTTTGGTCAGTGGACTTGGTCATCCTTATTATTTAGATGAGTCCATATCTTGTTTTAAGGGTTTCTGGCCAATGTTATCACGTTCGCTGTATTTTGAATAGAAATTCCTGTAAATAAACAGTATGGATCCTGACCAGACTCAGGAGCCAGAAGTCTCGGATCCGATACCAAGTCCGGCCACATACTTTCGTTTCTCTTTCCGCTATTTCAAGAAGGGCAGTTGCCAGTAACTGGCAAAAGTAGGTGCACTTACATGTAGTACTAGTTAACCGCTAATGAGGTCTAAGCCCACCCAGGAATAGTGTGGTTAGGTTAACTGACCGTCCCGAAATGACCATAGCTGTTTACCGTAGACGTAAAGCAACAAAACAACAACAACAACAACAACAACAACAACCTGATCAGACGCCGCCATATGCGGCGTCTGAACTGGGTCAGCATTGTTTGCATATGTCACATAAACGGGTTTCCAGTCGAGAAAGCGTTAAATGTGACTCCCAGTTTGATTTCGTCGATGACGTTACCCTTACAAAAAAGGGTCTTCTATTGGACAGGAAGGAGCAAATACTTCCTCTTAGGAGGAGAGCCCTATCTAGAAAGTAAGCAAAAACAAGAAAAATCTTTAAAAAGGATAATCGTCGCAGATTAAATTTAAGACTTTAGTGTGTTTTGTAATTTGTCTCTAGTTGAAGAGTTGACAATAACTGTCTTGAATATAACTCACGTGAGCTATGTCGGTAGGCACCCGCAACCGTAATATTGACACTGGGTAGCGACAATGACCTATCTCAAAATTGGGCTGTCCAACTTGGAATTAAAAAATGGACTGCGGTCAATTTTGAAATTGACCTGATTTCAAAATAGTTACCAATATGGTGCACTGTTTATTTGAGGATTTTCGAGTTGCCAACTCGGGTCGAACTTTGGCGCATGCGTACAAAGGTACTCGAGTACTGCAGTTGCGAACACTTCGAGTAAAGAACAAAATGGCGACGACCATTGATTTTTTTACCTTTAAGTTCAAAGTCCTATTTTCACAATTTTCTTTTAAAACTCAGGTGGCTTATATTTACAAGTGTCACGACTCACAAGAATTTCTAAATTGTAATGCAAAATTACTATTCTGAAGTCGTTACTGACCCCCTGTAAATCCTGCTGAATATGGCAAAAACACAAGCAAGATGATCATAATCATCATGGGGAACATTCTTATCCCATTCTCTATATTAAACAGAAAAACGTAAAAAGGTCAAATTATTGGGGTGTCATTGTGAAGTAAAAACAAAATAAAGTTGCGTCTTTTACAGCGGAAGTTCACTTTCCGCCATCTTTAATCTAGGCTACCCGCGGTTAGGTGGGGGTTACGGTAGTCGAGTAAACGCGACATTTGCGCATGCGTATTGCGGTTACTCGTGCTGTTCAGTCAGAAACTCTAGTTACTCGAGTTACTCGAGTTGACAAACCGAAACTGCTCATATGTGTATTAAACCGAAAGTAGAAATCAAAAGTACATCTACGTCGAAAAAAAGAAAGTTTTGAATTCTGCGTCTGTTTTCTATTGTAAAATTACCAACAAGAGAAACATTTTGAATTAATATATAACAGAGTGCTAGTATTCACAGTGCATGCGACGTGAAAAAAACGAAGATTAAATATTCCTTGACCTTTGATATTATTGGCCGAATTTTGACATCCGTGTTATTTGACCAATGAAATCTTGTGAAATGTGGAACAATATCGAAACTATACGCGTCTGCGATGCGAATAAAAATGCTAGGTTGTTCCAAATGAAAATGTATTAATCACCTAAACTGTAGAACAGCCACTCCGTTGATGTCACAAACTTAATATGGTTTGGTTACTCAGTATTTGCGGGTAGAGTAATTGTGCGAAGACAGACATGAATGTAGAAACAGACACGTGTTCGGCTTCTCTCGTCCGGGTCTCTCGTTCAAGCACCAAAGGGGAAGGTCAAAACACTTGCTGAAGGTAGGTGCTTGCTTAATACAGGTCGATTTACACGGAACATGCTATTATCAGATATGAAATTTTGGCCTTTTATGACAAGTTTTTGCTTAACAGAGGTGGACTTAGTGCGAGGGCTAGTCGACCACAAACCGGCTAAGCGCTCCAGTACATGTAATTTCATTACTGGACGTCCCAAAGCGGCAGTTCTGTTTTGATTCTACATGGTTGTTTTATGTGTTGTTAGTTGCTCTGTATGTTACTGATATAGTGTTTGTGATGTTCAGGCTAGCCCGTTGACCACCTACATGGGAAATGACTGTTAACATGGCTGCCGCTGATGTTGTCGTTGGTGGTGGCTAATTTTGTGTTGTCTCTTTCCCACATGGTGTCTTGGGGTTAGATCTTGGATTGAATTGTGTCAGTTCCTGAGAATTTTTCTCCTTACTTTTTCAGACAAGTTTGACTTTAGTCTTTTTGAAAATGCGCTGGACTCCTCAAGGAAAGAACTTACTCATCAAGAAGCAATTTAATTATTTTCCCTCAAGGGGATAGCCCAATTGAAAGGGGTAGGCCTAGTAGGCTAGGAGAAGAAGTTGGGGTGTGGAGACTGGAGAAATGTAAATGGCAGTCTTGCTATCTTTGAAAAGGTACGACCAATCAACTTTCAAAGCGTGTTGCTGTATACACAGATGTATCGGACTAGACAGTGCAAATGAGCTGCAATGTCTCCAACATTCAAATACTGGTCTGCGCCTTTGCTGCTCGCACACATACTAAGGTACATGAGTACACCGCCATGTTTCATAGCCATTTCTACAAGAAAAGGCAATTTTTGTGACTTCCGGTTAGCTTTTTTGGGCGTTAAAACCCTTTCATACTATAGGCTCCTAGGCGAGCATTTTTTTCCTTTGAGAGTTGACCTCATTGAAAAGGAAGGGAAAATTAATATGGCAGAGTTGCTTTCCCTGAAAGTGTAATTATTTACCTTAAATATCTGGCCCATCTATCATAGCGTGGGTTGGAACAGCTGTGGGAGGAGCAAGTATTATTTCAAACACGTGCTTTACCATATCTGTTACGATGTAAAACAATCCGTTGAAATGTAACTGACATTTCCAAGCATCCAATATCCAACTACAGAAACGATGTCAAGTTTTGTTATATCATTGTCACAAGCCACGATCTGCTTTAAAAATCGTAACGTAAAAAAGGAAAACAACAACAAGAAACCAAAAAAAAAAAAAAAAAAAAAAAAAAAAGTTCATGTATTACAAAAAATGTACATGCAAATGTTACATAAAACATAAGTCGAGCCAGAATTAGATAGAATCTGATTGGTCCAATGTTTCGTTGTAAGCTTCATTACAGCATGCGGAAATAAGAGCACAGACCTTTTCCGAGCAAGGTTCGCCTTTGGAAAATGAATTGATTGAATACTATACTACACAAAACAAAACAACAACGACCAAAAAAAAACTTTAGAGTTTTTATTTCATAATTCCAGCCAACTTAGCAAATATTTAATGAAAATGTAGATTATGGATAATCTTCCCCGATTTTTATGTCCAACCACCAGAGGTGAGGGGGGTATAGTGGTTCCAATGTGATGCGTCGGCGTCAGGCGTCGGCGTGACAGTTTGTTTTTTGTATATTTTCTCCAACCAGTAGGTGGAATTTTTACCAAAATCGCGTGGATACATCATTGGGACAAGCGAGTGAGCTGATTAAATTTTGGTGAGTTTGACCCAATTTTCAAGGTCACAGGAGGGCTTAGACTGTTAAATTTCATGCGTCGGCGTCGACGTGACAATTTCTTGTACCCACGATATCTCTTGAACCAATTAGTGGAATTTTACCAAACTGTCATTGATATATCATTAAGCCAAGTTTAAGGCATGATTAGATTTCGGTGACCTTGACCTCATTTTCAAGGTCACTGGATGACTTAGATGATATTTGTTTGGACCCATATCTCCTGAACCAATAGATGGAATATAACCAAACTTGCATGGATACATTATTGAAACATGTTTAGAGCTGATTAGATTTTGGTGACCTTGACCTTATTTTTAAGGCCACTGGAGGACTTGGATTATAATTTCTTATACCTACAGTATCTCCTGAACCAATGGATGGAATTTAACTTAACTTGCATGGATACATTATTGATTCATGTTAAAGAGCTGGTGAGATTTCGGTGACCCTGACCATATTGTCGAGGTCACTGGGGAACTTAGATGATAATTTCTTGTATCCATGATAGCTCCTAAATCTATGGATGGAATGTGACCAAACTTGCTTGAATACATTATTTATACATGTTTAAGAGCTGATTAGATTATGGCGACCTTGACCTTATTTTCAAGGTCACTGGAGGACTTGGATGATAATTTCTTGTACCAATAATATCTCCTGAACCAATGAATGGAATTTAATCAAACTTGCACTAATACATCATTGGGACATGTTAAAGAGCTGTTTAGAGTTTGATGACCTTGACCTAATTTTCAAGGTCACTGGAGAGCTTAGCTGACAATTTCTTTTACCCATGATATCTACTGAACCAATGGATGGAATGTAACCAAACTTGCATGGATATATTATTGAGACAAGTTTAAGAGGTGATTAGATTTTGGTGACCTCATTTACAAGGTCATTGGAGGACTTAGATGATAATTTCTTGTACCCACAATATCTCATTAGCAAATAGATGGAATTTCACCAAACTTGCATGGATACATCTGGAACTAGCTTAAGAGCTGATCAGATGTTGGTGACCTTGACCTTATTTTCAAGGTCACAGGAGGACTTAGATTATATGAAAATTTCACTAAAATTGATATATCGCATTAGCCTTTGGCTTGATTTCCACTTTACTTTCATAGATATACATTTGGGACAATCTCAAGAACTTACTATGTTTTATGACCTTGACCCCTTTTCCAAGGTCAAAAGCTATCTTACAAATGCTTATTTTTTTTATCTTAAAAATGAGTTATATCATGAACCAATTGACGGATATTCTTCAGACTTGCATGAATATATTGTTGTGACAGATTTAAGACAAGTTAGTAGTTAGTGACCTTGACCATTTTTTCAAGAACACAGTCTTCATGTAGGATCTCTGTAGAACCAAAGGATTAAGTTTCTCCAAACTTGCATAGATATTTTATTTGTACATGCTTTTTATTCATTAGAGGGGATGGGAAATGGGCTGGTGGGGGGATATCAGTTTTTCTCTGAAAAACATTTCTCGTTGAGATTTGACGTAAGAAAAGAATAAATCTCGGTTCAACTGGCTGACCCACCTTCGTGTCATCCCAATTTCTAGTCCCCTTCAGCGCTCCCGGACATCCCCTCAATACTTTACTATCAACAGCTTGAGGAGATAAGCAGGCGACAGTTTGTTGACATTTTAGCAAATTTTAAGTTATTTGAATTCAGAAATTGTTTGGTTTTGAGCATAAAAACAGAAAATTGTCCTCAATATTGCTTTATCTAAAGATTTTTGAATTTTGCATGACTGTAACGTTAGAAAATGATTACTTGATTACTGTTTTTCCAAATTAATATGTTTTTATGTTTGACCATTTCCCGACTACGGTAAGGTAAAAAAACATTGAATCTGTTGCATGACTGTAACATTAGAAAATGATTACTTGATTACTGTTTTTCCAAATTAATATATTTTTATGTTTGACCATTTCCCGACTACGGAAAGGTAAAAAATAATGACTCTAAGTTTTTAGTTTTGTTTAGTTTTTAAATTCCTTGTGTGTATTTGACAAGAGTTAGCTTATCATAGCGTTCACTAGTTTAAGTATTATTTTCACGCGCCATTGTCACAGCTGTAGGCCCTCGTCACACCGTCTGCGATCTTCTGCCCTACATCGCAATTAACCCTTAATGCGCCAAAAAGCAGACGACAAAATTTACGTCTGCAGAATTTCAAAAAAATGTTCCGTCCAAGTAATGCCATATTGAGAATTCCAACACTAGACGGCAAGCAGGGTAGATTCAGATGAGGTGGCTCATTATGAGCCATCTCATCTTGATCTACACTGTTTACCACTTCAACAATTTTAATTTTTGGCGCTTAAAGGATTCATACGACAATCACCAGACCTGGCGGTTCAATAAGGGTTACCAACTGTTGCAAATCGTTAGCTGTTTATTTAAATCGTAAAATGTTAGCTTTAGAGGGGGCGTCTAATCATTTAAATAGCTTAATAATTCTATTTTCCAACAAAAAAGGCGCATAAATAACACCCTTGTTTATCTGCCATTTTTATTAAGGGAAACAATTTTTGTGACTTTCTGTTTGCTTCTCTGGCCGATGAAACAGGTCAACTCTCGAAGGAAACAATTTGATTGTCTAAGAGGAGCAAATTATTTTCCTCTAGAGTTGTACTCTATTGAAAAGTGAGACAAAACTGAAAATAACAGAGTTACTTCCCCTGAAAGTGTACACATGCAGCCTTAGTCTGGAAAAGTCATTGTATTATATCGAAAAACTGCTAACGAACTACCAACTAATTGTGTGCACCGCAGCGGAGGGTGAGGGTGAAGGTTTGGGCCCAGTAAAACCGGTTTGAACCCCCCCCCCCCCCCCCCCCCCCCAGTAGTTATTACTGACCGTCCCAAGGCGGTACTTTTGTTGCGGTTGCATTTGTTTTATGTTCGGTGCTGTTTAATTTATTGTGTTCTCAGTTTAATCCTTCTATCATACAAATAGAAAATAGGTAAAAATGTTTTTCATATAATTTGCTTAGTCCGTTGTAACCCGTCTGTTGGTCTAAATTATTTAGTTCAATAAAAATAGCTGAGTTGCCATCTATTTGGGAAAGAGCTGCTGACTCGGCTTATCACTTGTAATTTATTGTTTGTTGGGGTGTCTTTGTCGGTCTTTCCCTTTGGTGTTGGGGATAGGGTTTGGGATCTGATTCAGTCAGTTCCTGAAGTGTAGTTACTCTTTAAATTCAATCTTTGAGAGTGCTAAAACTTCAACGGGATTTTTGCAGCATTAAAAAGAAGTGATGCTTTAAATACGTTGTTATATCATTTATCAACCGCGACACCAGAAAACCAACAAAGTGACATGTACCTCCAGCACAGACTCACATCAGCCTCGACATCTGCCAGTCTGATCAGAGTCTTTCCTGACTACATGGAGCTAGCTTAGACCCTTAGCTGCCCTTTAAACGCAAAGCAAAGACTCTGATCGGGCTGGGCGGATGCCCGGGCTGATCTGAGTCTGCGCTGGGCGCACGTGCCACTGTGTTTTTTTTCTCGTGTCGCGGCTCATTTCTTGTTGTCTGGTATCCAAGACTTCGAGTGAAATCTGAAAAGAATCAGGAATCATGACCTATGAAAGATCTTATTATAAAACTCCTGTTCTACTGCAGAGTAATTGCTGCAATAATTATGGTATTATTCAATTTTATCAAAAAAAAAAAGAGAATAAATGAATAAAATAATGAATAATAATAATGATAAATGAATAAATAAATAAATTGAAATTAAGCATCGGTAAAATATATCTCGCGTACCCTGGTAGGCGTTATTGTCTAATCGAAATCTTGGCTAAACACCTATCAGCCAAAAGACAAACTTTTTATGTGATTTGTTGTACTTTGGGAAAAAAGTGTTTTGCTAAGAGCTTTTCTGTTACACTTTGGGTTAATAATACTTTCAATAATATCACAAAGTAGTAGAAAGCTAGTACTTTAGTTTTGTCTGAACTTATTCTATAAATAGATACTGGACAGACAGGCTTTGACGGGACTTCCAGAAAAGGCATAATCGTAAAATTCTTAAAATTGGGACGCCTAAATTAAATACTGTCTTAAACATTGAACAGTTTGTGATTTTAGTGCGGTAATGTGTCAGACAGATGCAGACGGATTTGCGAAACCGTGCGTAACCCAGATCAGACATCAGGAACAGTCTGATCTGAGTCTGCCCTGTTTGCTCTGCTCAGGGTTTTGTGTCTGAACATTTAAAGTTTTTACGGTAATTAACCGACGGTATGCTAAATGTTAGAGAAACTCGATTAATTATTTATAAGGGGAGAAGGGGATACAGAGGGTGGATGGGTGGCGGGGTATCGTGTGGGGGGGGGGGGGGGGGATAAACATACTGCAGAGCTGATCAGACTGCTGCAGGGTAGCAAGCTGATCTGGGTCTACACCTCTTGCTCAGTAGTTCTGAACAGTTTACAGGGATCCAGATAAGGTTGGGTTTTGAAGGATAAATCTAGAAAAAACAAACTATGTTGTGACTTTAATTAGAACCGTCTCGAGGAGACGGTCTAACGAGGGTCACACCATATGATTTTATGCATAAATATGGAAAATTGTCCCTGAGTTATTGCTTTAGTCTTATCTGGAGCGCTGTCCATTATTTATTGTGAGACGTCTTGTTTGAATTCTCAAAGTAAACAATACGTCACCAAGAGCAAATTCTGGAAATACCTTGAACCCCCAAAATACTGGGACAAATCTTTCCTTAGCAACGAAAAACAAAACACCGACGAGACTGCTCTGATCAGAGTCTGCAATGTTTGCCAGTTCACAAGTAACTTCTTGTCGGATAATAAGCTGCAATTGTTAATGCATTTTAGGCAGAGGCTTATAACTACTCACCTCTGATTTTAGGATAATTGCGGTATTTAATTACTACTGTGTCCCAATATTTCTGTCAATTTGTACGGTAAGCTTTTGCGAGGCGAAGCCTAAAAATTAAACTTTAAACTTTTATTTATTTGAATATTTCTCACAATATACACATACATTTCATGCACATAAACTATTCATCCAAAGGGATTCATAAGAAATCCAGCGGGCACACGTTGAACGTCGAATCGACATTGAATCAAAATTGATTCAACGTCAAAGTTGACTCAGTGCTGATCGAGCATTGTCTGCCTAACGGGAAGACATAATGCCTTCTATAAATCTGTCTCCCAAACACAGAGCAGTGCAATGATATAGTAACATACACGCCCCTGAAGAGTTAAGCAGAATTTCTAAGGTGTATCAGAGCTCTAGATACTACAAATCAAGTATCTACTGCAACCAACGTCCTTCTAAAGGCGATGAAAATTTGTTACTGTCAACTGTCAGATCAAATATTCCGCTGAAAAACTGATTTCTTTTGATTGAATTATAACTGTATTAGAACCGCTCAGTTAAACTCGCGGTAACTAGATTTGTGACGTCAGAGTCACGCTGTACTCTGTAAACCTCGCGCTAACAAAGTGACCGCCGCGGAAGTCGTTAATAATGTAGCTGACAGGTACCGTTAACAATAAATTTTGTGACTAGGATCAACTGAGCCGACGTCTATGAAGAAATGACTTTGAGCGACTGTCTTTTTATTATTTTGAGATAACGGAACGTTTCTGAACCTGTTCCAACAACGACAAGTTGCAGTTGTAAGAGGGGTATTCGATGATAATTGAAGGATAATTTTTTTTATTTCTCATACAAACCATATTTTGTGACTCCTCATCTGAACCGTCTCGACGAGACGGTTCAGATGAGGGGTCACAACATATGTTTTTATGCAGAAATAAAAATTATCCCTAATTATCACCAAATACTCCCTCTTAACTACAGCTCTGGGTGTATGCATGAGTACTCTTAACCCCTCTGCCCCTATGGCCGATAGATTATGGGAAACCTTTACATTTTTTTTTTAACTTTTGTGACTTCCTGTTTGCTCTCTGGAACGGCAAAGCACTTCTAAAATGAGACCAGCCTTTAAGAGGAAAGAAATTGTACCTCTAATTCATTTCTGTAAGAGTTGACCCAAATGAGTCAAGGGAGGAAAATGAATACGACAGAGTTGCTACCCCTGAAAACGTACCCATTCACCTTAAATTCCTCATCTTTCCATGCGTTTTTTAAACCAGGATTCTGTGTCAGGTATACCTTGCACGGTTCTGCAAAGAGACTAGTTAAACTTTGGAAACTTTAGTGATTTTGAGTAAAATTTTGTGGCAGAAAATACTAAAAGAAACTCCTAACCGGCCACATGTTAATACGATTTATCCTTTCTTGTGGCTCTGAACAGCACACACTTTGGCATGAAGTTTGTTCCAATATCTGAAATGCAAAAACAAACAAACAAAAGATATATTATCGCCACTAACGTCAAACCATCACGTTTACGGCGTCATGGAAATAAGGAGTGTTTGTTTCACACACAAAGAAAACCATTATGATATTTTGAGAAAAGGCTGTGTTTTCGATCAACAATCTGTTTACATTAAAACTGAAACATGTTACTTTTTCCAGTTTTACCAAATAAATACTATGAGGTCATCAGTGATATTTTTTTGCAGAGGTCTTAGGATATTGTTTATTTGCATGGTATAAACCATTATATAGATCGCTTTTAGATCAAAAGGAAAGCAATTGCAATTATATTGAATAGATGCCCTCTTCAAAGTGCTATACAGGAAGAAATGAACAACAATTCATGTCGCTTACAGGTACGTTTAACTGCCAATTAGACAGATAATAATATGGAATTGACGCGTGGCATTTTATGGCATAATCGTTATATATTTGCTTAAAGGCTGGTTTCTGCTATTTTACCTGTGTAAAAGATAGACGGAAGACTCGCGGTCTAGTCAGAAAGTGGTCATATTAATGGAATAGCGCTTAGTCAACTAAGATACTGGATACGGGAGCCCGCACTTGTGTGAAAGAGTCTGACATACATGACCATTGTCAAATTTCGGCCTTTTTTTGGCTAATACAGGATGGAATCAACTCTTTCCAGAGTTTTGAGCAGTTGATTTGAAAGTTTGTACACATGCTGCACACATATGTCGAGGTACCTTTTGAAAAGTAAAATATTAGTTTGACAAAATTACGGCCTTTTGAAACTTAGAAATTTGTAGGTTTTGGCTAATACTGGATGACAAGTATATATATTCAACTCCAAAAATGTAAGCGATCAATGTGAAACTTTATACAGATGTTATAGATATACTGTTACTGTGCGTGTGCTTTTTGAAAAGAAAAATGTTATTTTTGACTGCCTTCTCGAACTTAGAAATATTTCTGATTAGTGTGATTTGAGATGTCAAGTTTGTGTAATCAATTTCTTCCACGGTTTTAAGGAATCGATTTGAAACTTTGTACAGATGTAAGAGACATATGAACCAGAGGCTCATACATTCTATTCTGTCAGAATAATAATTACAAAAAAAAAAAAAAAATGACCATATCAATATCAAATAAATAAATGCAAACATATATTTGTTAACCGCACTATTCTCAGTTTATCCTGATTCTCACTTTGCGCAGAGACAATCCCGGAATTGTTTTGCGCAAGGTACATGTACATGTAAGAATTCCCACTTTGCGCAGGACAATTCCGGAATGGTACCAATTTCTACTTTACGCAGAACAATAATACTCTTAACATGTGCATCTACAATGGGAAGACTAACCATTTGTTATCCAAATAGCTTTTTCGTTGACTGGGTTAGACAAATGATACGAGATGGAGAATAGTGTTTGTCAACAGCAGTATGCAAGGCTTTAACCGACATGTATTCGCGTTGTATTTTTGTTTCATGCAAGTATCCAGAAAGTAAAACTCGATGAACTTCAAGTTGAAAATATTTCATCAATGCATGTCGCAGGGTTTGTCATTGTTTGTGTGCTTTTTTTAAAAAAATATATATAAAAATTAATTAATAAAACCGTCTAGTGCATTGTAGTTTATTTATATCTTGTTCATGATTGTTTCGTGACAACAAGATGAAACAATAAAAATCTTAAATACATTTGGTAAACTTAGGATTATACATCCGAGTCAGTTTAACATAGAAAACATTGATGTATCCAACGACATAAATTTGCTACCTCCACCACCCCACCCCTTCCCCGACTGCTGCTCTATTTACTAGAATTACAACGTTACAGCAACTGTTTAACGTCATGAAAATGACTAACATGGATTTTTTTGTCGCTGGACACAGTGATATGATATCTAAAATTGCCGAAGCCGACATGGTTGTAAGGATACTATTATAGTTCTGAAACTTTTGATACAGGGTGTCATTGGCTATATCTGCAAATATACTGAAAATCAAAAGAAACGCATACAATGTATACGCTCAATTTACTTGAAGATATAGGTATATGCTCTTATTTAGACATTTTAAATTACTTTGTATATGATATTCCGACAGAATGAGCACATTAACGCATCAATGTTCCATAAACTTTAGAGACAAGAACGCTTGCTTTTGTGATGGGGTTAAACTTAAAGTCACCATACTGTCAGAAGCTAAATTTTTAATGCCGTAAAATGCTCAGCCAATTATTTTCTCCAGACATAATGTCCGCAGCAAGGTTAAGAAACAGCGAAAAAATCAAAGCAATCGAGCTCTGCGTTTTAGAGAAACAATCAGGTGAAAGTTGGCAGTAGAAACAGTAACACTGGCTTACCATTGGATCTCCCATAGACCTTTTAACACCCTGTATTTCTTGAAAAGAACAGAAACCATTCACACGAAGAGATTAAATGAATTAACAAGAGTAAAATAAGAAACTTTTCGTAGCTCTGCACAACTTTTGATGTTATTGGACTTCCCAATTTGCTATTTGCTTAATTGCAAGGGAGATAATTTGACAAGCCTTCAACTTCACACTGCTGTCATGTTCCTAAGAATGATACCATGGTATTAAAACGGACGTTTTTTTCATCACCACACATTGGAGTCGCGTTTTAGAAACAATTTGTAATACTGCCAAAGGAAAGACAACTCTTACAACAACGTTGAATGTTTCACGATAAATTGAGATAACTCTTTAATCAACGTTTATTTTGGCGAGAAGCTAAGTTTATGGTGTTGGCAGACGTCAGTAGAATATTCTGCTATATATGATTTAAAACCATAAATTAGCTGACAGAAGAAAACTGAACCTAAACTTGTAGGCGTTTCTTTTGACGTTCAGTATATTTGTAGATGTAAAACAAATGCTTCGCTCTGTCACATCGTAAATGCTTTGGAGTGTTGGCAGAGCTACTTGACCTCTTTCAGGATGTCGGCCGGTAGCGATAAAAGCAATAATTAATTAGTAATAAAAAGTTGCAAAGACTCTATCATTACATTTAATTTACCTGGACACACAGCCATAATGTCATATCAACGTCGATTTGACGTCACAACGTCGCATCGATGTTGATATGCCGTCATCTGGATGATGTGTTTTTGATAATCAAGTCACACAGACAGACGCATGGAATTGCATTCGTGGCCAGTATCAACAGTTGTACCATGGCCTACATTTTTTTCTTTGATCTTTGGTCTGAAATATCTGAATTAACGTTAAACACCAGCGTCTTATCAAGAAGGCGGAGCTTCACATTCCCGTACAGTTACACTGAGATAGTTCAAAAGCGTGCTCTTACTGCCGTGCCCTAACTGGACTGTGCAGTGTATTTATACATCCCACAGTTCATAGAGAGTGCATTCCCTACAAAAGAGGCTGACAAATTTGAGTCATTTTCCAGACACCTGTTGTAGCCTTGCTATTTTAGTTGGGCTAACAGTATAAGTTGGTGCTTCTACAATGCCCAAAATGAATTATAAAATCATGAAAAACAATAAAATATATGATCATAAATTATGTAAAGAATTAAAGTTTAGATTTATTTTCTATTTCTTAGAATTCATCATTTGAAATAAATTTGAAACAGAGTGGACCAATATCAATGTCACATTTGGAATTCAAATTTCCCTGTGTTTCTAGCAAGGCAATTATTTATCAGCTATGTTAAAAAGTGAATTGCAGAATAAACATAAATATGTCATTTTTGATCATGGGAACTAATTCAAACAGTCTCTTGTGAAGTGATGCAATTCCTGATACTAACAGGCACTGAAGTATGTAAAGGAAACTCTGGTATCTGACTGAACCATGATACAAAACTTTTAAAAAAATGACTGCACTCGTAATTGATAAATGTACTCCGCCCCCCACCCCCTCAAAGGTTATATCAGTATATTACTTGTACAGTGAACTCTCTAAATATTACTTAAGAAGTGTTTCACTGGAATATTGAAAGGTTTTGCAGTGCTGATACCATTAAGAAAATCTTCGCAATGATAGTGATGCTATTTCTTCTCTTATACCTACAACTACTGCTGCTGCTGCTAGTACTCCTAATGATGATATACATATGAACTTTACTAATGATGGGTTTACTTTTTTCCTGGTTTGCATATTTATGAATTTATGTTCAGACTAAATACTGATTTCCAAGAAGCACGATCTATATTTCATGAATGCGTAACCTGTTTAGAATTTCACTATCAGCAAAAGTATCAGTGGAGGCTGAAAACCTTCATCAAGTTTTATTTATGACCCCATTTATAACATTTTGATATCATCTTCGCCTCCTACTTTCCTAATTACTGTCCTAAAACTGTGTCTGAGCCGATGGCTAACAAATGATAATAACGTTAGCATACAATATAACGGGACAGATGTTACTGCCCGGAAGGCACACAACGACTCAACATTGAATCAACATTGATTCAACATCGTGACGTTAACCGTAATATTGATTCAACGTTGTGTGCCCAGTGGGTGAGCAAACTGGACCGATTCAGATAGGTACTTGCCTGACTTTTTTTTTAGGCTAGGAAATTTGTGAATTCACATTTTGGTTTTGAAAGTATTGCAAATTCTGGATAAAAGAAGTTACTTCTCACCAGTTTTTAAAAAAAAAAAAAAAAAACGAGGCCAGTTTATAGTTTATAGTCTGTTTCTCCTTGTTTATAACCTAAAACATCAGACAAAATTCGAACAAATTCGTGACTAAAGAAATAACGAACAAATATTATTGCTGAAGATACACAATTTATAATTAGCTTATATACATGAACATTTAAATTTCGTTATTTGTTCGTTCTTAGATATATAGATCTTACACTCGTGGTCATTTCATATGGAATTTATGAAACGGCCCTTCGGCGAATTTCATTAATTTCATATGAAATAACCACGAGTGTAAGACTCTGCTTATCATATGACCCTTTAAGACAGGATTTTAGTGCCTTCAAACTGAACATTATTTCAATAAGAAAACACTTTGTTGACATGGACGTTGACAACGGCGTTACGTGTACGCGCCAAACTGTTATTACATGTTTGAAAGTAATAAAGATGCCAAGTTTACTGCAAGTACCACTTTAGAGGAAACATTTATAAGCTTAGTGACAAGTGATGATATACGCATTGTTAAAGCTGTAGCCACGTTAATACAAGATTGTCAAATTACATAGGCTAGTATTGTTAACTTTACCAAGTCTTTGAACTCCAAGCCATTTATCTGTCATTTTGTTCTTAAATGATAAGCAATTGATCAGTGTGTGAATGTATGTACGTGTATGTATCTATGTGTGTGAATGCGTTTATTATTACCATTGTATGTTTGATTCACATGTAATTTGCCTTTAACCCATGTGATGGGTATAACTGTGCAATAAATAAATTCTTCTTCTCTTTCTTCTGTGTGGTCACATAATTTTTATGACACGACGTTATCCATAGAATAATAGCGACGTCATATGATAAAACAAATTAGACCTACGAGTGTTTAGACAGAAAGAAGTTTGAACAATGAGTGGATGGATCGGGTTTAAGGTTCCACCAACACATATGCCATATGGAGACAGGAACATCGGTTTAAAGTCTCATCCAAAAGACTGGAGAAGCAGGGAATCAAACCTACGGTCCCTGGATTGGTAGTTTAGTTCTTAAACCACTATGCTATCGCTGCTCACAATCGGAACAATACTGCTAGAAACTAAAGAAAATATGTAAATTCAAATAAATGGACCAGGTATGATTTTAAGAGTAAATACATGATGATTTTTTTAGAAGAAAAACAACAACAACAACAACAAACAATCAGAATGACTTATTTTGCTAGAAAAAAGTTGTGTTTGTGTTCTGATACAGTCCACGACTTTTATCATCGGCGCTGTCTATGTGGAAACATTCTCAGTTTTAGTAATGACGACCAAAGAGTATATCAATTCCCACAACTGTATTACGGCCTCAAAGAAGTCATGTAAACGAAACATTGCCGACGACTCTACAGATCTACAAGTAATACTTGCAGCTAATTCTTTTTCACATTTTGTGAAAAGCTTCGCTTTCAAAGACAGCAACTCTGCTATCTTCATTTGAACTCATTTCTAAAATAAGAAGGGGGGAGGGGTGTTCTACTCTTAAAAGAAAAATGCGTCCCTGAAGGAAAATATATTTTCTTTAAAGTCTCCATCGTCCTATTAGTGGTAAAAATCACCAAAGCACAAATCATGATAAAACAACCTTCCGAATTGATGATGAAATGTCGGTTGATGTGCGTTTGCGTGTCATATAACTGGCAAAAGGGAGAAACAGAGGTTTTTGAAAAAATTACAAGTCTCTCCATCAAAATATGGTCTTTTATTCCTGGTTCCCCGTGCAGCCATGAAATTACGCAACGGCGAGGCAATGAATGGAATGTATTTAAAACATCTATTATATATCTGTACCTTGTATTTTTATCTTCTGTACCTTGTATTTTTATCATGTAAATGAAGATTTTGAAACCGAAAGTAATGACCTAGATATTCTTTAAATCATTTTTATGAGAATCCCAAGGATGTTTAAATATTTTAAAGACGTCCAATCACGATCATATACAGTGACGAAACTGTAGTGAGAAGCATGCAGCGATATATTTCCTGCTGATAGAGCAATGGGGCCTTTAAAGTTGTGTCCCGAGTAGAAGGTCTACATCGTCCAGGAAAGCGACAGGGGTCACAAAACTTGTTTCCTTTTTGTGAAATTTGAGGAATACATCAATCTATACCCATACAGATCAATGAATAAATGCAAAAAGTAAAACAATTAAAAGAATCCTTGGTGGGGCTCTTTCGAGACCTTAGGGACCGACCATTTGATATTCTGGGGGGGGGGGGGGGGGGCCTGGTATTCTTGATGGAGACACAACATTTTATTTCACTGGCCTCTGGAAACAATTTCTTTTTTTTTTCACCTGGTGGAAGCTAATTTATTTTTTTTACAAACTAACTCAAACAGGTTATTTTTTTATTTTATTTTATAGCTGAACTATCAGATCCTTGTTCACTTGATCTTAATATCCTTTTATTTTACCCACATCAGTATTTTTACACCTTTTTTTCTCACAAAAAGAACATGGTGCTGTCTTTGACCAGGCAAAGGGCATGGCTTAGCTTGCTTTTGCAAACCAGTGCCTGGAGCATGTACTCTTTTCATCTAAGGTACAGATACAAACATCCCTGTATGAGTTTGGCAAAAAATTAGGCCTTAAATTAGGGATATTTTGGCCAAAATTCAGGGCTATTTTGGCAAAGTTTTAGGGCTAACATTAGGAATTTAAGTTTTTTTTCTATCCCAATATATGCCAAAACATGCTTTATTCGTCCTTTAGAAAGTTTGATAAATACTTACCGATAGAGTCACAATAAAATGGCTGAAAGTTATGTGCTAAGAAGTTAACAAAGGGGGGTCTGGGGGGCATTGCCCCCCCCCCCCCAGAAGCTAAAGCAATTTCCCAATTTCAATGGCAATTTTAAGACTGGAAACAAGAGAAAAACTAGGAATGATGGTAAAAATAAGGGTTTTTATATTGGGACTTTTGCCTTTTAGAGTGTTTATTTTTGCCATAATGGTTTTGTCTCCCCATAAGCTAGTGACTCTTTTGCAATTCAGTTTTAGTGGAAACATTTACTTAGTAATGTGGCAGATCAATGATACATGTATGTGAAGTTGTATAGGATTTTTTTGTAAATGTATGCACATGCGGTCCTGCTGGTGTAAACCAATTGTAGGTAATATTAAGATATAACGATAAATATGGGGGTCTGGGGGCGCAGCCCCCAGAAGCCAGAGAGATTATAAAAACTCAATTCCAGTGGAATTATCTGCAGACTATATTTTTTTTTTTTTGGAATTTTGGGTGGAGACAGGTTATTTTTTTCTCTTACTTTTGAAGCCAGATTATTTTTTTTTAACCCCCTTATGAGCCAGATTATTTTTTTCTTGCATATCCAAAGACAGGGAATTTTTTTGATAAATATACCAGGCCCCCCCCCCCCCCCCCCCCCCCACCCAGAATATCAAATGGTCGGTCCCTTATTAGACTGATTCTCGTGTATTACCGGCGTAGCAGAAATAAAGACTAGTCCTGTTAAAAGCTTGGCTATTATATACTGTTATTTGACAGCATATCATTCAAACTGTCATACTTAAGAGAAAATCATGCCAATTGGGCATAAATTTTGATGTCAAACTTTCTTTTCTGCAGACTTAGGAAGAAGAGTTATATTCAAGTATTATGCTTTGTGAATGAAGAAGTTGAATAAAACTGATTGATGGGACGGTGAAGTTGTTTTGGTGGCTTAATGAGAAAGTCTGCCTTATAATGCTCAAGAAAATACACATAATCATGCCAGCATGTATGCATGCAGAAGCTGGTCAGCGCATCTACATTTTGTTAGTTAATTCTTATCATTGATTATTGTCATGCTGAACTGTTGATCTGACAGCACGTAAGCATGATAACGTCTGAACATGCGCAATTCCCATTATGTTCGAGGAGGTGGTGGTCGGGCGATCCTGCTGGTTATAACTTCTAGTGCCATGGCGTCCTACTTATTTGGATAAAAGTAGGGCAAGAGGCCTATTGCAGTAGGTGCGGGTGGAGGTTGTAAGGATATTTTTTTCTCGTCCATCATTTCTTTTATCTTTCTCCCCCCTCTCTGGGAGACGGCCCGATAGAGACTGAAATACTATCTCAAAGGGCCGTTAAACTAAAAAATAAGCAACCAACCAATCATTATGTTCGAAACATTATTTTCTTTTCTTTTTTTCTTATTTGTTTATATAATTTTTTTTTGACATGTTTTTTTTTCTTTCTGCGCAGCAGTTGTTTTAGTGTGAACTGTGAATAAAGTAATGAAATGTCCCATTTATTTCATGCGGCCGATTCAGATTCATACAACACCATTCAGCATTTGAAAAAATGTCAGCTCGCGGGCATTGAATGCCCTAATCAGGCAGCATTTACATGTCAATGTAGAGGATAAAACATACACAAGTGTACGTAACCCAGTGGGCACATAACGTTGAATTAACATTGAATCAACGTTGATTCAACGTCATGACGTTGAATCAACGTTGATTCAACGTTGATTCAATGTTGTGTGCCTGCTGGGAAGTACCTGGTGCGACCGATTTCATTGGAAAATTTGGATATCATCAGCCTTCAATTAAATTCCATCAACTGTTTATATCCCATCTGTGAAGTGAAGATGATAAGAAAATAAATAACCCGCGACACGAAAGATGCTACCTTATAGCAAAGACAAACAGTGAGAACTCAGATCACCCGGGGGATCCGCGCAGCTGGATTGTAGTATTCAAGTTTGTCATACAAATTTATTTCTCAGGGTTCTTAGTATGCTGATGCACTGATGCAAACAGTGACGCCTCTGACCAGACTGCGCGGATGCGCAGGCCAATCTGAGTATTGACTGTTCGGGCTAGCAAAGAAGCCACTTTGTAGTAGCACGGCTCATAAAAACCCACTTTTGAAGATATGAGTTAACCGTAACTGTCAGGAATGGGCCAACTAGATACTTGTTTATGCCTCTGTAAAAGTGTAGTTAATATGATGGAACGAAATCAAGAATGACAGTCTATTGATTTAAAACAATAAATAAAACAAGTTTTCGCCTAAATTTTCATCTCAGATTGATTTGGATATGAATGGAGTAGACTTGAAAGTTTTGAAGTTTAAAATAACTGGATGAAATAATGTTTTGATGTCTAGAGTGTAAAATCATAAAGGATGTGTTATATACTGGACGAAATAAAGTTTAATTTAGTTCAGGATAATTGAGAATTTATGGCCTGCATTATACCTTATTTGTGCTTCTTGGAAAGACGGTATGCTCTCGTGGAAAGAAAATGTATAAATCCACTGGACTGCAAATATTCAAATTATTAAATGCACATCGCAACACCTAATTTGTCTGCATTTTGCTATCTGTATATTTATCATTTTTAAGGAAATTTTTACTGACAAAAAAAAACCAACAACAATTGTCAAAAGGCTTAAGCACTGATCTGATCCTCGTTTTGGGTCAACGCTGATTGCAAAAACAGTGTTTGTTGCTTTAAGAAATCCATCCAGCTGTGATCTGAATTCTTAAGAAGCAGAAAGTGCCAAAAGGGCTTACGTTCAAGGACATTTTTCAAGAGTTATATAAGGAAATAAAGACAAATGACGTTTTGCATTCAATGGCATAGGCGAACATTTTTTAAAATACCTGGGCCTATGCAGTGAAGAACTTCGGCTACACTTCGACGTAAACAGACTACTTTAATAATTCTAATGGGAAATAGCGAATACGCTGCCAGCTGCGCAAGCTGGTCTGGGCATCCGCTGTTCGCCTACGCCATTTTTGCAATTTTCCATGCAAATCCTAATATACTCGGATGCTCAGCAGGTCTTCCGTTCTGGTCCGCTCTCGACCTTTTGTGTTTGAGCCAGTAAATACGACCCAATAATAGATCCCAATAATTACAGCTTCTGCGAGATTAGAAATCGTTTTAATTTAGCCCTTTGTTTGTCACTAAATGGGACATTTGTGGAAATGACAACAACAAGCTGACCAATGGATACTGGGTAAGATATACATTTCTAATTCGCTCTTAAACTTACAATATACTATCAAAATTTTGGCTGGGGACTTTTAAGATTGTTATTTTTTTTCCAATTGGAAATAAAATCTTAAGTCTCAACGTTAACATTTATTTATTTTCTATTTTTTATTTCATTTATAAAAGTAGGCCTATAACTTGCAGTATGCCCGGAGAAATTAAACAATATAATAAAAGCGACCGAAGCGCACATTATGCTGTATAATTTCTTCAGCATGTAAAGTAAGATTTAAAAGAAAATCTATTTTGTCTACATAAGATGCCAAAAGTAACTTCCTGTTTGTTGCATCGTTTAGGCTGGATTTTCACCTTTGCTCCAGAATATTCTGGAACTAAATGCAGAATAGAAATGTTAGTATTTCTTTTTATGTTCTTAAATATTTGACAGACACCTGATTGGACTGGCTGAAAAAGCAGGTTGGAATATAAAGTTCGGATGTTTAACACATTTTTACACAACTTCTGGTAGTATATGATTTTATTTACTCAGACATCAGGTTTCGTGCATTAATTAATTGTATGTTAAATGATTTTTGAAATATGTCCTTATGTTAGCTTCATTTTTCCATAGTTCTTCTATTCAAATTCTACGCCTGGATACCAATGTAATGGGTATCCGAGTAATAATTGTTTTATGGAATTTCACATACTGTCTGCAATTAACGGAGTTTTCATTTTTACCATAATTTCAAAATTAAATCTATTGGCCAGTTTTTGCTTTTTTAGTGGAATGGGGGCTATTGGTATTTTGCAGAACGGAACGGACGGATCCGCTACTAGCCTCCTCCTCCATGGTACCCACTCACCATCCTCGTTTCTCAAACTAATGATTATTGAATATTATAAAATTGGTTGCTAAATTTGCATGTTAATTTACAAAATAAAGCGCAATGATAACCTCCCTTGTCAATCTTATAAATTAACGATGCGTTTTGTTCCGTAAAAAGTCTATGTTCCGTTCCGTTCCGCAAAATACCAATAGCCTGGAATGGGTGCATTTTCAGGGATAGCGATTGTGCAATTTTCATTTTGGCATCCCGTCCAAAACGGAGGAAACTCTTAAATTGAAATAATTTGCTTCGATAGAGCCAATTTTTTTTCAAGAATGAACCGTTTGGAATTAATGTTTTCTGGTCCAAAAAAGCAAACAGCAAGTCACAAAAGTGGTAGGTCGATAGGAGAATTGAAATACTACTACTACATGTACTACAAAAGTGGTAGAAATCATGTACTAAACCTTAAACTTCACCAGGCTCTGAGACAAACGTGATAGGATGATACTTCTATGACTTGTAATTTGTTCACAATGCATGCAACCTAAAAGTTATACGTAAAAAATAATAGTAATATGTTTTTGTTCAATTTTGAAGCAGTCGTTTAGTGCCTAACCCATAAATACCATGAATGAAAATAACGACCGTATTGCCGCGTTTTGCCAACATTCTTAAGTAGAACATAAACAGAAAGGAAATCCGTTGATAATTTTGCTAACTGTTTTACATCACTGTGTTGGTGCGTATTTGATAGGCATGAGGTGAAAATTAAAGGAAAAAGTTCACATAAAAGTACATCTCCAACACTTTAAAGAAAGCATTTGTCTTAATGAGTTTATATAACAAATACATCGTTTGAAAAGGGGAGCATGAAAATTTTTACGTGACTTCTATTATACAGAAGGTTACTTCTTCCAGCATATGATATAAAAGTATTGCGTTGATTCTGAAACCATTATCATACAAATATACAGTTTAAAATATGAGCCGCGACACGACAAAACCAACAATGTGGTTGTGCGCCCAGTGCTGACTTAGATCAGCCTGGGCATCCGCCCAGTCTGATCAGAGTCTTCGCTGTCCGCATGAAGGTAGCTTAGACCCTTAGCTACCCTTTGAGCACTTAACGAAGAGTCTGATCAAACAGGGCGGCTGCCCAGGCTGATTTGAATCTTCACTGGGCGCACAACCACATTGTTGGTTTTGTCGTGTCGCGGCTCATATAATGTAAAACATTTGATTGATCTTTTGGTAATGTGTTCCAAAAGCTCTTCAGGTGGACTTAAAGACAAGGATAGCCCTCTTCTATTAAGAAGTGTTTTCCAAATTCAGCGTGCCAGTTTGAACAAAATTTCATATGGTACTTCAAGGGGCTATGAGAACCAAAGTTTGTCCAAACGTTTGAAATAAACAGTGTGGCAGCTAAGATAAATAGATCAGTTTGATAGTCAAAAAAAACAAGACTTGTCATAGTGACATGAATCTTAGAGGAGTTTGTTATACTTTCCTTTACCTCGAGGTATGCTAAAATAACACCCATTATGGTTTCGACAAGAGAGAGAGAGAGAGAGAGAGAGAGAGAGAGTTAACTAGAATGTGTCCATACGGCACGGACGCCCCCGCCTAGTGCACTGAGTAAGATGGGCCTTGTTTAAGGTACTGACACTTGTAGGATAACTAGGTTTAGAAAGGCAGACTTGTGTGGTACATGTTTTATTGTTTTCCTTTGGCAGATGTATTGTGCTTCTCGGATCAAGAGAAGTGTGTGTGTTGTTGTTTGGGTGGGGTGGGGGGAGGGCGTCATTTGACTGTGACATGTGATAACATTCTGTATCTTATCACAAAAATGGATGCCATGCAACTTTCCAAAAGAAATAGCTCTGAAACAAGTACCTTTTCGAAAACTAACAAACGGAAACCATTCTGTATGAAATGAAGTTGAAAAAGGGCCATAACTCCAAAAGTAATTGGCGGATTTTACCCTAATTTAAACCTGACCTGTATTTTATAATTATATATCTGTGTATAAAATATGAATCCAACACATTAATCTTTTCAAAAGATAATAAACGGAAAACATTTTTTGTACAAAATGAAGTCGAAAAAGGGCCATAACTCCCATAATAATTGACGGAATTAACCCTAAATCGAACTTGACCTGTATTTTATTATTATACACCTGTGTATAACATAGGAATCCAAAACACTAATCTTTTCAAAAGATAATGAATGGAAACCAGTTTTTCATACCAAATGAAGTCGAAAAAGGGCCATAACTCACATAATAATAGACGGGTTTTACCCAACATCAAGCTTGGCCTGTATTATATGATTATTTACCTGTGCATAAAATATGAATTCAATACACCAATGTTTTTAAAAGATATCGAACGGAAACAAGTTTTTCATAAAAAATGAAGTTGAAAAAGGGCCATAACTCCCACAACAATAGACGGATTTTACCCAACATCAAACTTGACTTGTATATTATGATTATATACCTGTGTATAAAATATGATTTCAATACACCAATGTTTTCAAAATATTTCGAACGGAAACCATTTTTTCATACAAAATGAAATCGAAAAAGGGCCAGAACTCCAACAATAATAGACGGGTTATACCCAACATTTATGATTATTTAACCTGTGTATAAAATATGAATTCAATGCACCATTGTTTTCAGAAGATATCGAACGGAAATCATTTTCGTACGTACGTACATACCTACAGGACAGGACAGGACAGGACAGGAGATACGTACGGACAGCTGTGAAACTATATGCCCCCTCCCCCCCCCCCATTTTTTAAAGGCGGGGCATAAAAACATTCCGATTATAGAAAATTGCCATCGCACACTAAATCCTGGAACTGTTGGAATTTTTCAACCCTAGTGTCCGTTCATCCGAATGAAACTAAAGGTATTATGTAAGTACTAGGACCTGTCTCCAGGCGCAAATCTCTTCTCAAGGCAGCCGGTTGTAGTAGATATCTTGGGGCATTGTTTCTCCTGGCACGGCCCAATTCGATATGTCTGCCGAAGCTAGCCATACAAAAAATTGCTCATCTTCATTAATCTCGTCGTAATGAAAATATATCTCTCTAACAGAGTGGAATCGGATGGGAAGAGAATGCATAGTTTCACTTTGCTAGAGGCGGAATTTGTCTGGAGTAAAGGTGAACTTAAATGTATCATGCTGTTGTCAAATTGCACATGACACGTCTGTGCTTCAGGTATGGCATGCCGTGGGTCACGTTTAAAACGATGCGCTTCCCTCACGTGTACACTTAGATCTACTTGTCCTCTTGAAATGAGGACAGTGTTTGAGAAGCATCGTTACTTCACATGCTTTTTTTCTACTTTCCCAAAATTTAATCAAAACTTGATTACTACGCAGTGTACCGTTTCATCCCTCGGTGACATTAATCTTCGCTCTGAGAATCAGCGCAATGATCCCAACTATGCGGACAGAATGATCCAACTATGCGCACAGATATTTCATCGCATACAGTCTATAACCAGATCAGACTGCTCCTTTTGGAGCAGTCTGATCAAGGTTAAGACTGTTTGCAGTTCCACCACAGCATCTGGCGCATCTGTTAGCTGAGAAACATCACTTATTCAAAAGTTAGGGCACTTAAGGTAATTGGTGAAGTGTCCAATTCTTAGAGTCTTACTGGAGCAATCATGATTGTCATGGTTTGTTATGATTATGTTTCTGAAAATCTTCTAGGAAGAGAGAGCTTGGTATGATTTCAAACAGATCAATATCAGTAGATGTTTGTCTTAGATTAACAGATTAATTTCATCTCTGATGGGGTTGGGGCCAAGAGACGCAAATCACAGGCAAACAAACAGCTAAATGTAGTTCCGAATAAAAACTTTGCAAATGTTGCCGTCGTAAAAAGCTTGCATTCCTTCAAATGAATGTTTCTCACTTAAATATTTTCTGGGAACGTTTTTTCTCTGCCCAGTCTGTTATTGCAAAGTCAGTTTCTTTTTAGTTTTATTCGTATATCAGCAGCAACATAAGAAAAGATGCTATGCTGGATGGCTAAAATGACTTATGTCACATTTATTTAAGCTATATCGAGATAATGGTAGAATAGAGCCCCGTTTTAGATTTTGCGGCTGTGACTGCGCAATCTGGTTACAGTATACTCTGTTCACATGGCCTGGGATTCTTCCCGAGACAGATGTTAAGAAATATGAAAACTGGTCTTGTTTTCTTTATGGATTTAAGGCTGATGTCAGTCTGGGCTGGTCACACATATAGTACTGTAAGCCACCCTTTTCTTGCCTTGTATATATTGTTGGACACAGTCTGTATGAATTCCTAATATTTTACATCGAAGAAAGATGAAATCTTAACATCACTACATTAATATAATGTAATTACGCTTGTCCAAATAGCAAGGATTCAAAATGGTGAAAACGCAATTAATTGAAATTTACAAATTTAAGTCCAACCAGTTGTGAGCAAATGATATTACCATTGCTCACAACTGGTTGTAATTGCACATTTGAGCCGCGACTTGACAAAACCAACAAATTAGCATGTGCACCTAGCGAAGACTCTTTGATGTCGTTATTGAGGTAGCTTAGGACCTAAGCGAAGATTCTACCTCCATGCCGACAGCGAAAAGTCTGATCAGTCTTGGCAGATTTCCAGGCTATCTGAAGTTGTACTAGGCGCACATAGCACTTTCTTCGGTTTGTCATGTCGCGGATAATTTCAATTCATTACAAGAAAAAAAATCTTAGGTCATTGAATCCCTTACTGGCAGCGATGCAAAACATACAGTAGTATCCTGTCGTAGTAACGCAATGCAAAATATAGAGATTTTAATGTATTCACGGGGACCAAACTCATTCTGGTAGCATTAATGCAACAACTCATAGGCTTTCAAACTCAGAAGAATACATTCTGAAAATACCATCGAAGCAAAGATAATACGAAAGAAACTCGGCTAAATTCAGTCTTTTCGTGTGCAATAATATAATGTTGCAACACCGCCCAAATCTGCTTCATGTAGCATCCGCAACGGCTTCAGCGATCTGTATTTACTGAATTTATTCAAACCTTAACTGAACTCTATTCATAAGCTCAGTGGGATGAGCGCTGGTCTGCTAAGCTAGGATCCGGGTTCTATTCCAAATGCAGGCGGGAACCTTTTCAACTCTAACAGGATTACATTGCGCACAGCCTACCATTACCCTCCCGCCACCTTTATATGACTGTTAAAAAAGACGTAAAAACACGTCATCCATCAGTACATCCATCCATCCATTCATCCATGACTTTGATTTCTTATGATATGGCATTCAAAATGTTCGCGGCGAACGTCATGGCAGATCGTGTTTAATCTTTGCTATTAATTAATGCATGAGACCTCCTCAGTTAAGCCGGCAATTTGTGGACAACAGTGACTGTAGCACATGTATATTGCGCATAAATTCGGAAACGTTCCAGAATACTTTGCACTTCTTTGCAGCTGGTGTTGTGCCGTGTGGTGACTGTAAAATCTCTCCCCGAACATCATCATTATGCATATTATATTTCTTGGTCCTTTTGGATCAATGAGTACAGTTAGAGTGATTTGGAAAATAGAGTTCTGCTAAAGCCGGTGCTACGTGTACGAGGCGTGGCCGATATAGCACATTTCATTACTGGTCTTAAACACACTCATTTAAACCGAGTCTCCTATTTTCGTTTCTTTAGTGTATTTCTGCTTCTAAAGGATCTAGCTGTTCAGAACTTAATTATATAACATATGCTTCACATCCTTGCTTAAAGCAGTTTTAAATAGTATCTAAGCTTTAACGAGTATTTTTAAAACTATACCCTAATACTTGAAACGAATTTGTTATTTGAAAAAAAGTCGTCACATATGATTTCTTTGACGTGAGAGCACTTCATATTATCTTACATTTGTCTCTGTTGGCTTTTTACAATATTAGATACTGCATTTGCTTCTTTTTTTTAAGAGAAGATATCTGTAAAACGTCACTGAATCAAATGACATCAGTCTTTATCATAACATCCTGACGTAATATACGCGTGACATACATCTGTCATAGATCATGTTAAAAGTGCTAGTCCATGCAACTAAAGCACTTACAGTTTTAACTAGTCCGTACGCTTGGAGTAAACATTTGTGTAGATACTTTGTAACTGTATCATCAAATAAAACTGACCGAGTTTTGGCTTTTCTCTGACATGAATTTTATTGTTCTGTGAATTGTGTTTGATGGCTTTAAAAATGAGTACAACCCCTGACGTGAGCGGGTCCATATTATGACGATGTAATATCCACCATACAGTGGTAGAAGTTTTTACATGGATAGGAAGACTTTCTCTAATCTTACACGAACAATATAGCGTAGTTAGGGACATATTTTTTTTTCATCGCAATCGTGGTACATGAGGTTTGTTCATAACAGTCATCGTTAAATTTAAAAGCTGTTCTTGTTATAAAATACCGACGTCGGAGGAGTACCAATGTCTTCGATTTCTCTGTTCTGTCTTTAATTCAAGCTGCTTTGGTCGCGCGGTACCAGCAGCTCGCATACATTGATGTATCTAATGTGGTGCGCTGTCCTTGTGGTTTGTACATGTATGTTTAATTTCTTTAGATACTTCGAATTAGGCTACTGCAAGCACAGTAGGCCCTTACCCTACTTTTATCCAGATAAGTAGAGCGCCCTGGCACTGGAAGTTATAATCAGCACCATACCCCACTTCAAAGTGGGAGAATACATTGAAAGGTTTCCGGTGATTGAAGAAAAGGACTGTTGAAAGAAAGAAAAAAAATAATAGAAAACTGCTATGCTTAATATGTGCTGTATCGTCACATTTTGTCGCGTCTCTTTTGAGATAGATCGTAGAGCAGAAACGTTCCTCTGTCTAATAAGTCAACGAAGCAAATTTGAAATTTAGAGCATATCTTTGGAATGATTGGCAGATCCGCTAAATGGCCGCAATCAGCAGTTCCTAAAGTATATTTATAGAACACTCAGTATTGATAAACGCATGTTTGTACGTTTCTGCACTTAATTCAGTCTAGTGCGCCATATCTATATTTCAATCCGTGTTTAATAGGCTTCCTATTAGACTTTGTATGGTTTTAGGCTCCTTACAAATATAAATTTTGCTTCAACTAGACCTAAGGCATGCTGAGGCCAACTACTGAACTTACTTACTAAAATTTTTCATTTGAGCACACTTGTATACTAAACAAGGAGCCAAGGAATCAGCATGGTGTCAAAATTGAATTGAAATTAGGACGGGAGATTGGGCGAGCGTTGGAGCTCCATAACAATCAACCGGTAAACACTTACCCCTAACCCAGCAATAATGTATAAGTGACCGTTTCAATGTGGAGTTTTCATTGTGAGCTATCGTAGTTATTGTCAGTTATGCCCGCTTATCCGTATCCTTCGAAAATTGGTTTATTTTGTTTATTTGTTCTATTTCATTTTTTTAAAAGTAGGTAAAGTGTGTCTTATATACATGTATCTATGTTTAGTTGAGGCTAGCTTTATAACCAGCTGCCTGGGAAAAGAGCTGTTCATCTTGCTATCTGCTCGTTTTGTCTTACTACTTGTATTATTACTTTATGTTTTAATTTCCCGTTTCGTGTCATGGGTGGGATATGGAGATTGATTGTTTTAGTCCTGAACAATTGTTCCTTGATACTACTTAAGACTTTGATTGTAGAAATTTACCAAACTACTTCTTGAGACATGTCGAAATTGATTGCCCATGAAAGGTGAACAATTTTTAGAATTGCTGTCACACTTACAACCAACTAACCAAGGAATTGGCTACCAATAACCTCCGATGACGAAAGCCCTTCGTGTACCCATGCCACCATCGATAGCCAAATTCTTGATTCATATACTATGACGGTCGCGCAAAATTAACAAGCCATTGACTTTTTTATTGGGAGGACCGATTTGCAAATATATTGGTGATTAAATTCTAAAACATGCATCATCAAGTGCTTCTGTATCAATTTTCTTTTCATTCAACTGTTTAAAAACACGGAATTAAATGACATGAGAATAGTTATTTGGTTGAGAAAATCTGAAATTTTCTTTTGAAAAAAATAATTCAGTTTGTAATATAATTGAAAACGTGGCGGAGCATGACATACAATGTAAACGGTATGCCATGCTTCGATACCTATGATGTCATAAATATGTTGCCATAGCAACTAAGAGTTTTTATTGATGTCAGTGACGTCATCGAGACGTCATTCTGCCAAGGAGCTAAGCCTATTAGTTCGTAATTCCATAATTGCTGAGGTAACAGATCGATAGCGCCATCTCACTTATAATTCGAGTGGAGCATGGCATACAGTGCATGTCATGCTCCCCTCGAGCTATGAGTGAGATCTACCTGAAATTCATACAATGGAAAAGTGTGATTTTCTCAAACTTATAATTTACTCTCAATTAATTTAATTCTCTGTTTAAAGTGTTTAGGTACACTTCAGTGCTTTTCTGCCTATTTTTCCAAAGAGAATCATTTTTTCTGACGTCCTTTTCGCTTCCCTGAAGGGCGAACTCCTTTGTGAAAGGGGTATTCTCTTAAAGGAAACATATGATCCTAGAATATCAAATTTTTTCCGGGAGACAAAAATTAAAAATGGCTGAGAAGTTTCCCCTGGAGTTGGACCAATCGACTTTAAAGTTTCAGACATTCGCCATCTAGAGCTTTTGAATCAATTTTATCTTCATTCAACAATTTATAAAAGATTACTAGCACATCGACCTCTGAAAAGAACTGGTTATAAACAAAACATGGTAGGCGTGATTTCATTTCTAAGTGAAATGTCTTTTAGGTAGTGCAGTGCAATTTATGACTTATTTATATTTTTCAGTTCCGTAAATCTAAACGCAAATCTTGAAATTGGCTTAAATTGACATTGAAAAATGATTGTGTTCCTTGATGAATAATTAGGGTCTGTTATTTGCATTATCGACACTATTTAGTTACAGAATTCAGTCATATAGAAGTCATGCAATATTTCATAAGTTCCGTAGATATACCGATTAAAGAAAGTTAAGTCACCGTAGCCATTGTGCTATTGGGCGTAAGACACATTGCACGTTAAATTATTCTGCTAATGTTAAAAATTCATCAAAAATATAGTCTAATACTTTCATGCCTGAAGACCTGTAAACGGAAATTGGCAAACAGTGTAGACCCTATTAGACGCCACAAATGTGGCTTCTGATAGGGTCTACACTATTAGCTTTAACTATTGGAATAGTGTTTTTTTAAAAAAAAAGAAAAAAAAAAGATAAATCAGTAAAAATAAAATGAACTTGACATCCCTTGGATTGGAAATGGACGTATCTAAAGACCTAGGCAGAATAAATTGGTTAAGGTACATTCGAAGGATCAAAATCTCGGAAAGAATCAGAAATGAGCAACACATTAAAGAAAACGGGGCAGCATAAGTGCTATAACAGAAACACTGAGTCTATCAAAGAACGGTTTCTGAACGGATGGTAGAAAGAGTTTTTCTGCCATTTGAATTTCTTTTGTGGTTGCCTTTCTTTCAAGCCGTCTTTTTAGATTATATAAAGCAAATTATCATGACCGGGAAATGAAGAGCAATTTTTAGAATCATATTATGCTTCTGTTACTTTAATAAGGCGATGGGGAGGAAGCCAGAAGATTCAGAAATAAGATTGAACTCTTCAATAGTAGTACAAGCTATTTTTCATACCGTCACAGGCCATCCTGTATATGCAAATGCATTCTCGTCGCTTTAAGGCTCCTGTAGATTGATCATGGTCTATTATTTTGTATGGACAAGAGGTCGCGGGGCATCCTACCGATTTGGGTAATAGTAGGGCAAGAGCCTGCTCTGCTTGCAGTACGCGTGGGCCGGGCTTGTTTAGATGTTTTTTTTTCTCTCGCCTATCTTATCTATTTTCTTTCTCCCTCTCTCTTGGAGATGACCCGATAAAGAAATAAACACTGTCTCAAAGAGTCGTTAAACCCCAAACCAGCCAGCCAGCCAACCAACGGATTGGTTTTAAGTTTTAGTGTGGCGGCCGTAAAACGTTTACCAGTACATAATCATAGTGCAGATGATATTTTCTGTCCTTTGGGATCATCGAGTTCAGTTAGAGTCATTTTGAAAATTGAGTTCTGCTTAGGCAAGTGCTAGGGGTGTGGTCGGTGTTGAACATTTCATTATTACTCTTGAACAGACTCAAGTAAACCGAGTCTTCTATTCTTATTTCTTTACTGTGTCCCTTGCTTAAAAAAGGATCTAACTATTTCAAACTTGTTGGCATTGGAAATGGACATCTAAAGAGCTAGGCAGATCAATACACTTGTCATAACTGGGTAAAGGTAAATTTGAAAGCCCAGAGACTCCGAAAACACACACACAAACATGAGGCCCATGAGGCCCTGAATGGCTCACCTGACCAATTGGCAAAGTGGCTTTTTCTTATGTCTGAAATTCTTCACAGTCTTGGTAGTACTCTAGTACTCCATGCTACTTACATGTACCAAGTTTCAAGGTCACAGGTATATTGCCTCTGGAGAAGAAAAATATTAAAAGTTTATATCATAAATGGGTATGGCAGCCATATTGGTCATGTCACCTGGACCATTTGAACAAGTTTTTGGTCAATCAACCCCTGAAGGCTCTATATGAAATTTGGTTACAATTAGCCCAGTGGCTTTTGAGGAGACTGTTCAATATTGTCAAAATGAGAAAGTTCTGGGTTAAAAGTCAAAGAATGACCTTGACCTATTGTACTCATAAATCTCCATGTACTCATTAAGATGACTATGTATACCAATTTTTAGGCCTAAATCTTCAAAACTTCCCATGAAATCTTATATTCTCGCATTTTCTCATATTTGACCTTGCCGTTAAACGGTCCAGGTCATTCCCATGTCATCATTTTGAATAATCTCTATAGTGCTGAAGTACCCAATGCTACAAACAAAGTTTCAAGGCCATCGGTCAAGTGGTTCTGGAAAAGATTTTTAAAGGTTTCTACCATATATGGGCGTGGCAGCCATGCTGGTCATGTGACCTTGACCGTTAGAAAAAGTTTTCATTTCCTCAACCCCTGAAGGCTCTATATGAAATTTGGTTTTAATTGGCCCAGTGGTTTTTGAGCTGATTGTTTGAAATTGTCAAAATATAAGAGTTCTGGGTCAAAGGTCAAAGAATGACCTTGACCGCTTGTACTCACAGATCTTCATGTACTCATTCAGGTGACCAATTTTAGGCCAAAATCTTCAAAACGTCCTATGTCATATGTTCTAGCATTTTCCCATATTTGACCTTGCTGTAAAAAGGTCAAGGTCAACCCAAGGTCATAATTTGGACAATCTTGATAGTACTTGAGTACCCAATGCTACATACAAAGTTTCAAGGCCATCGGTCAATTGGTTCTGGAGAAGACTTTTAAAGGTTTTTACCATATATGGGCGTTGCAGCCATGTTGGTCATGTGACCTGAACGATATAAATAAATTTTCGGTTCCTCAACTCCTGAAGGCTCTACATGAAATTTGGTTTCAATTGGCCCAGTAGCTCTTGAGGAAATTGTTTGAAACTGTCAAAATATGAGGGTTCTGGGTCAAAGGTCAAAGAATGACCTTGACCTCTTGTACTTATAAATCGTCATGTACTTATTTAAATGACTGTAGATACCAATTTTTAGGCCAAAATCTTCAATACTTTCCAAGATATCTGACGTTCTAGCAAGTTTCCATATAAAAGCACAAGGAAGCAAATTTGACCTTACCGTTTAAAAAGGTCAAGGTCAACCCAAGGTCATAATTTGAACAATCTTGGTAGTACTTACGTACCCTAAGCTACCAGCCAAGTTATAAGGCCATCGGCTTATTGGTTCTGGAGAATATTTTTTTCGGTTTTTACCATATATGGGCTTTGCGGTCATGTTGGTCTTGTGACCAGGACCGTTTGAACAATATTTCGTGTCTAAGACCCCAGGAGGCTACATATGAACGGCCCTGCGTTTACAGAGGAGAAGTCGTTTGAAATTGTTGACGGACGGACGGACGACGGACGATGGAGCCTTACCATCCTATAAGCTCCCCTGGAGCCGCTGGCTCAGGTGAGCTAAAAACCAACAAAATACGGAGCAGCATATCTGCTATAGCAGAAACACAGAGTCTGCCATTCCCATTTCTTTTGTGTGCACCTTTCTTTCAAAGAATCCGTCTTTTAAGATTATATGAGCATCGACACGAGAAAACCAACAAAATGGCATCCGCCCAATCTCATCAGACTCTTTGCTAAGTATTTAAAGGGTACCTAAGGGTCTAACCTACCTCCACGCGGACAGCAAAGACTCTGATCAGACTGGGCGGATGCCCAGGCTGACCTGAATCTGTGCTGGGCGCACAACCACTTTGTTGGTTTTCTTGTGTCGCGGCTCATATAAATTATCATGACCGGAAAATGAAGAGCAGTTTCTAGAATCAGATTATGGTTCTGTCAGTTTACAAAGGCGATGGAGATGAAGCCAGAATATTCAGAAATACGATTAAACTCTTCGACAGTAGTACAAGCTATTTTTCATACTGCCATAGGCACCACTCTATCATCCAGTATGGAAATGCATTTAAGACGCTTTCATGATCATTGTGGCCTGCTGCTTTAATACTGAACTTTGTATGGAACGGAGGTCACGAAGATCGCACAAAAATTTGTTCATTTTTTATCATTTAATCATACATTGCTACAAAGGTACAAAGGCTCAAATGGTGTCACGAATATGTCATGATTGAATCTACGTCTTCAGGGCTTGTTTGCAAAGATGTTCCTTAACCAGGCTTAGCAAAACATTTTCACCCTTTAAAGTTGCAAGGTCTGCAAATCTGACCCCCTTCAATCCATTAAAATAACGTCACATTCTACCAAGAACATAAATTTCAGCGTGCCAGCCAACTCCTAGTAACTATTTTTCGCGAGCATGTATTAAAAATGATGTTCAAACATTGTTTATTTGTAAAAGAATTTCAAAAAGCTATAACTTGTAATTAGCAAAGTATTCCTATTTTGAACCCCTAACTTTGCTTGAAAGGATTTCAACTGAGTGTTCTGGTTCTAAAAATGGATACTGAGATGAGTAGCACCACCCAAACAGGCTAAAACAAGGGTCACAAAGGATTTAATGTGCATAACAGGACTTATCAGAAAAGGTTATAACCACTGCAGGGACTTACTGTCTGGAAGCCAATAAATATAAAATCTGGAAAAAAATGCTCCTAAATGGGCAATTTCTGCCAATATTGATTTGTTTTCTATTTTTATTCGATGAAAGCATGCTCAAATACTGTTTTCCTCAAAAAATGGTTCAGGGGCAAAAATACATTAAACTTGCAGAACTTGCATCTTTAACGTGAACCATTGCATGTAACTGTAGGCCAAAGTCTCAAAATACACCAATTTTCGGTCAGAGTCTATTATCTTGCGTGATCTTTAGACTTCAAAATATAATCTCGAGGAAACCAGATATCTTGTTGCCACTAGAAGATCTGTTGATGCCTGTAAATATTTTGAGGTCTTATTATAAAAATAAAATAACAAAATATGCATGTTCTTCCAGTGTTAAATAGATACATCTTTTAATGCTCTTCTTTCCTCATATCGCGGCTCAAAAACAGTAATTGGTAGAATTTTCTAGGCAGTATTATTACAAGGTGGTTGTCTTCTATTTCCAGATTACTAATGTTTGCGGTGTTAGTGAGGTTGTTTTCTGTTGGTGATGCGGTTCTTCTGGAGCCCTGTAGGTCGGAACCATGTTCAGCGACACGTAAGTGATATTTTTATTTAAGAAATAAATGCCATTTTTGGATGCTCATGGAAATGGCAACTTCCGAAAAATGGAATTTATCTTTTATATTCATACTATGTTTCACGTCAATTTTGTTACTTATTGTAAAGTTTTGACTAATTAGACGCCAAGGAAAGGACGAAGAATGGTTATTTACCGACGTGCTTGGTTATGACGTTCAGCAATGAAATAACGTATATCGAACATTACGTCGGCCAATCCACTATTTGAATTATCCGTGACGAGTGTTGTTCATGGATGTAGATGTATGAACATCGTCAGCCCAAATTGTCTCCATTCCAGCTTAGTTAACCTAGCAAAGGTGCAATGTTATAGCACCATGTTTTCCTCCAATTCTATAGAAAGAAATGACTTTTGCGGCTCCTTGTTTACTCCCTACTCAACTATTGGAGGAAATAATTTGCTTCTTTGAGAGTTGATCCCCACTGAGGAAGGAGCTAAAAGAAATCAATAGAGTTGCTTCCCCTGAAGGCGTACCCATACGACTTAGAACAATGTGAAAGTTACTATGTGGTGTAACTCGAAAAAACTGACTTTGACCATGTAAGAAGCCTAACAAGTCTGTTCACATATCACATACAAAATCTTGTCAGGATTGGAACAGTTTTTTTTCTTTTTGTGTGAATGGATACATGTTTAGGATTTAGGGATGGGTGTGTGTATGTGTGTGGTGTGTGTTTGCGTGTGTGTGTGTGGGGGGATTCAACTCTGCCATCATTTTCCATTTTCCTTTTGCCTCCTTTTTAATGGGGTCAACTTTTGAAGACAGGGCCTCTGCCGGGGCGGGAGCGGGGGGGGGGGGGGGGATGGTTCCCAGCCCGGGTACATGTAAAGGGTTGAAAATTTATTCAACCGATCACTGGGCCAGAATAACCAATTATATCATTGGTTGACTGGAGGTGTTGACACTGTGAGACCAAGAGACAGAATGACACTGTGCAACTAAATAATCTTTGTTTAGTAGCACCCCTGTCTTTAAAGGTAACGGTATGTTCCCATAGAAGCAAATTGAATTCTTTCGTTTAAGGGTAGACCCTATTTCTGAAGGGCTTCATCACTCAGGGAAGTGAACGAAGTAAATGGCAGAAGAACATGGTGGTGTACTTATGCATCTTAAGCTGTACAAGGTTAAATGATTGTGTAAGCAATGTCTGCATGTTCTAACTAGAATCTGCATGTATAGTTTTGTAGGTAAGTAAACAAGGAGCCGCAAACGTCCAAAATTCATCGAAAGCACCTCACGTATTCATAAGCTCTGCATAGTTTCAAAAATACGAACGGTTTGCCGACAAATCTGCTAAAGTGTACATGGCCGAAACTGTTGCACCTGGCCAACTCCGGATCGAATGTTTGAAGAAATCAGACACAAATCACTCAGCATCGAAGCATAAATGGTAAAACAAATAATTTCGCCACCGATTTTATTTTTTTTATTCAGCGGAGACATTTATTTGCAAGCAAAGAAATAACAAAATTCTATCCCGGTATGGGCGCCGCCATATAATTTTTGCGCGCGAATGAGCCGTTAACCGGTGTTACAATAACGTTTATCCGGAGTTTATACCGTATAACAGGTGTTTAGATTGAACTAGGTGAGGTCTATTACTGTCTTTGACTGGTTCCTCTGACCGTAACTATCCTGGTCTTTGAAGAAATAGAAATGGCGATGCTGCAAAAAACAAAACAAAACAACAACAACAAAAAAACAACATGAATATATATACCCGTACAACTTAAGACACACAGGCCAGCAAGCTTATAAAGCTTATGTATGTCGGATCTTTTGAAGCTGAGTTGATAATTGGAGAAAATGCTACACGACCAAACCAACAAAAGGGCTTGTGCGCCAAACGAAGACTCAGACCAGCCTTTGCATCTACATGTTCTGACCAGAGTCTTCGCTGTCGTCATGATGGTAGCTTAGACTATTAGCTACCCTTGAGGTCGGGCGATGGTGCCTGGTAACTTTCAGTACCGAGGCGTCCTACGTATTTGGATAATAGTGGCCTTCTGTGCTTGCAAAAGCTGCGGAGAGGTGTTTGGATTTTTTTTTATCACCTTTCATTTCTTTTCTGTCTCCCTTTCTCTGGAAAACGGCTCGATACGGACTGTAATACTGTCTCAAAGAGCCGTTCAACCCTTAAAAACCAACAAACCAACCTTGAAGCACACAGCGAAGACTCTGATCAGATTAAGCGGTTGCCTGGACTGATCTGAGTCTTTGCTAGTTGGGCGCACAAGCGGCGCGGCTTTGTTTTTTCTGTCGTGTTGCGGCTCAGTTATTATTTGTCGTAGCCATATCAGAGCATGGATGACCTGCATCCGGGTTTTTATTGTATGGGGGATAATAAACACAATCTACCATTTGTGAAAAGAAACAGTTTTAAAATGACGTTTTATGAATATAAACTTTATTTTGGCTTCGTTTCTTTTTAATTTAATCTCCGTTATTTGCGGATAGACGTGTTTTATTCAATAATAACGAATGACGAAAAGTGTATTTGCAAATTTCATGACCCGTTTGAGCAGCCGTAGATCAGGCGCACTCGAGTTTTCCAATCGTGTTTTTAAAGGTCTAGTATGAAAGCCATAACCGCACCGCGCTTCCGATCTGCCGCGCCAGAAATCAGTTTTCTTTCATCAACAACTGATGTATTTCTAACTAAAATTACAAGGAAACAAACAGTGCTTCCACTAGTGGAAGTCTGGGAGTCAGAGCCTCCCAAGAATTGGTCTGTGACTTCCAAACTGAATGCCAGGAAGTCAGTGACTTCCAATTTTTATCATAACCTACCATTTATAAAGTGAATATTGACTTAAATAATGAGTTAAATTTGTTGTAATAATGGTATTTCACCCATTAATGAAGGAGAAAGCAATATAAATATGGACATTCTGGAAGAAACCAAGTCTATCCTTCAGCATGACTTCCAAATGACAAACTTTGGAAGTCATATGACTTCCTGATTTTGATGGTTAGTGCTAGCACTGAACAAAATACAATGAGAACAAAAAACTACTTTTCGAAGCTGAACAAAAAATCAGACATACCCCATATCTTTTTGAATTTGTATACTAAGTCACCATAAAATTCTGGTTCCGATAGGCCTTCATGTGAAAGTGATTTTAACCTGACATTGAGTTTTGAAACCAATTCATTGCATCGGCGATACGATTTTCTAGATAAGGATTTTTTTTCGATGCAGGCTTATCTTGATACTCATTCGCTCAATTGCACACACGCTCACTCACTCACAAACTCACGAATTCACTCCCTTAGGAATTGGGCCAAACGAAGTCAAGGAAAATCATGAAAATATGAGGCAGAAAAAGCTAAGAAATAGACTTTTAATAAGTGTTCCCCCGGTTACATCTAGCTCCTGGTGAGGTATCGGTATTTTTGCAGTTCAGTCATGCCATTAAATCGTACTGGTGGCAAATTAACTAGGATATCGAAGTTGTATGAAAATGAATCAGGAAAACATCAGTTTTGGCCATGGTGCCGCATGGTTATATATCTATGCGCCAGTCATTTGTATCCACAACCCCCACCTACAGAAATGGAAGTTTTACATTTCAGAGACCTGTGATGATTAGCTGATGGTAACAATATTGCTCTTATTTCGACCCTATACTACAGAAAATCTCACAGGGTAAAGGACCCCAATCTTAAAACTCCGGCACTATGGAGACAATTAAAATATAATTGCCCTGCACCTTGGTCCGGTTATCCCAGCGCCATTGTATTATTGCAGGCCCGGAACGTCCCGTTACCATAGTCTAGCTGCAGTTGCAGTTATCCGTTGAGGGATTATTGGGTTGCCCTTTATATTAATTCATGTTTTGTCCACCATTTTGAAGGACTTCTTATTAAATCAACAACCCAATAAACTCTATTCGTTTATTGTGTTTCCGTTCATTCCTGGCGCAGCCCATCTTCGTAGGTTGGGGCGAGGATGCAAATGACAGCAGGCCGAATTGACCCGGACGAGTTGAATAGAGGCCGAGTTAAACCAGGAGCCGCGAAGACCCCAGGCTTACAGAAAGCAGGCCGAGTTGACCCGCTTCTGCCATGACATACTATCGCCAGACTATAGTTGTAATCGAACTCGACCAAGGCTACATTTACTTTACACAAGTTTAGCTTTTGAAAAAGCTTGAGAGGTTATCCCTTAGCAAATGAATCTATAGGATGCAAGTGGTAAAGCAGAAAAATGGCAGCAATACAAGTTAATTTTATTGTATTCTTGGATTTGTTGAAAGTGTAGGTAAGTGGCGAGTTTGACAGCTTTTTCTTTTTGTCTAGTGATTGCTTGTAACAGGTGAGCTTCAGTGTTATTAACTTTTGTTAGCTGACCTGTATTGTTAAGTAATGGCTCTTCGTAAGTGGACTGTACTCTCTGGTAAGTGCTTGTATTAGGTGAGATTCTTGTGTTAGGCGAGATGAAGTCTTCAGGATAAGTTTTACAGCTCATGTCTTAGCAATGTTGTAAGGGACCCTGCAGCTGGGTGTGCCAAACTATGGGAGCAAGTACCGGTAAATAGTGGAACCTGCATTTAGCGTTAATCAAGTAGAACTTGCTATTGATCTGCACTGTAAAGTGCTAACTGAACTTTCAGGTAACTGTTTGTATAAGATGACATAAAGGGTTTTAAGATATAAGCTATAAAGATCATGCATTAGCGATGCTGGCGAGAACCCTGTTGTAAGGTGTACCAAATGTAGAAGTACCGGGAGATAGTGGAACCTGTAGGAAACGGCGAAAGCAAAGCAAAAGGAAACGGCGTACAATCGAGTACGAATTCCTATCTCAATATGGTTATCCCCCGAGGGGATAACCAAAAAGGATTGATAATACCCAGGAAGCGGTGGATCTGTCCTGACATGACTAAAAAGTTGTTGTTTAAAACGAATTTCATCTTCGACAATTATCTTTTTTAAAGATGTTTCTTGTCATCTCTCAAAATGAATAATTCTACAGCATGATATTAATTCAACATTAATCCACAGACATACATAGCACCATTGTTTAAAGCAGTTATTAATTAGTGTCTGCTAACATGAATGCAAGACGAATATGTAGTTTAGGTTGGCCTCATTGTATAGTTCACTTTTGACAGAGAGAGAGAGACAGAGAGAGTATCAGTTTAAATTGAAATCTTGATATCAGGGCTGTTAATAATATAACAGACAATGGAAGCTACATTTTCCGCTCAACGAGAAAAAAGCGTCTGACAGTAGTAGCGATTAATTAAGACTCGGGTATGTCTGAGTATCCGTGGGGTTTGAGCAGAAGTGTTTACTACGGAAGCCGATAGGGGACATTTCACTTGACGGACTTAGACGTTTTCCCACACTTGGAGGACAATGGAAGCTTAGGCGTTATATCACGCTTAGATGATATTTGAGACTTAAACATTTTAGAATACTTGGAAAAAGGTGGACTGGCGGGAAATCAAACGTGCGACATGAAGGTGACTGATGGAAGTCTCAGAGGCGTGAATGTTGCTTTCTTTCTTTCTTTCTTTCTTTCTTTCTTTATTAATCAATTAATTTTAAAATTAATTAATAACGCATTTTACTACGCTTAAAAGATTTTGTGCACTTAAAAAGTTTGCATCACTTAGAAGATTTTTCAAACTTAAGCATTATATAACGCTTAGAAGATTTCGTACACTTAGATATTTTACTACATTTAGACAATTTTGTAGACTTAAAAATTCTACTTGAATTTTTTGTACACGTAGACATTTTACTACACTTAGAAGACCCTGAAAAGGACCTGGTATGATAAGGCCCATATTTGGCCCCCAGAAAACTCATTTTTCAAAAGTCTTATTTCCATAATAAAAATGTATTCATAGGAAAGTTCAAACCTTGAATGTCACAGCAAACACAAAATTAACCAGTTCTTGCACAAAATATTTGTGATATTGTACTGAACATACCCATACCCCCAGCGGATTCTGATGAAAATGACGAATTTGGTAGCCTTTGTGGCTTTCAAAATATATGAGCCCGGCCTCCAGCACATTTAATATTTTGTACACAGATAAAATTTTAATATATTTACATGTCATGAAAATATTAAATGTGCTGGAGACCGGGCTCAATGTTTATTTTTATTTTTTTCTTACCAAACTGGCAGCGATTGGAACATTTTCCCAGCGTTCTCAACACAAAAACGCCAATATCTCCGCTCATAGACAAAATAAACATATGTTGTGGGTATTCATTTTCTTAGTTAGAACACAAGGAATAATCTGGTATACATTTCATTTTGCTCTGTTGGAAAATTTTTAGGTAAGCGTCCCTGGACTTGCAAACTTGAGTGGGTGGGGTACCTGGAGAGGCCTTGCGCAGTGCACAGGTAATTAGCAGTGCAATCTTACATATAAGCATTCCATCAAAAGCCTGTTGTTAAGAGCTTTCAAAAGTTATTGTAAATGACTTATTTCTTTAAAGGAATATGTATTAAACTCAAATTTTCTCGCAATTTTTCTTCATTTTATTGAAACAACGTAGGCATGTCAGAAATCATGTTATTCTGAGAATTAACAAACACGAAACATATTATTTCTGCTTGTTCCCATACGCACAAATATTAAGCAATAGAAACCTTGCATTTCTAAGAGAATTTGAATGGGGGCCAAAAACGGCCCTTATCATACCAGGTCCTTTACGAAGATTTTGTAACAAAAACATTTTACTGCACTTGGAATATTTTGTAGACTTAGACACTTCACTTAAATAAAATGTACACTACGCATTTTATTACAGAAGATTTTGTAGACTTTATCGTTTAAGTGTAGTAAGTGTTGTAAATGTTTAACTCTACCAAAATTTCTAAGTATAGTAAGATATCTATTGTGCAAACGATCATGCTGGTCTTGAGCATGGATAAATCTACCCCCCCCCCCCTTCCTAAAAAGGGAATAGGGTTGGGTAGCCCGCTCGCAGCGATGTTAATACAATTTTTTTATAGTCTCAAAAATTCATGATATATAAATAAATTGATATATTTCAAAATAGTTTATAGGGTTTCATCCACGTGCTCACGGTGCCTGATAATTTTGAACCAAACTCTAGATTAGTATTATATATTTCAAATGTGAGTCACGGAAATTATGCTGTGCCCATCGTATACTTGTATCTATGTAACCACTGTCGACGCATACATCTGTCTATGTGCATCTGGTCTTATTTCTTTATATCAAGGTGCAGTTTAAGACAAATAATCACCAAGACGCCTTTCAGTATGCATTATTGTACTTTCAGACCTAACTGCATTTTCAATAACGGTGGTTGTTTTATAGCTTTATCGCGTAAGAAATTCCTTTGATCATTTCTTATATAAACCCTTTTTAACATCAACAAGTCCTGCATTTTTGGATTCTAAATTTTGAGGAACATTCTAACACAGTGCGCTTATAGAAGCAATGGAAAGTTGCCGTGTTTTATTCTGCAACAATTCACTGTTTCGGAGCGCGTGAGTCTAATTGCTGACGTCACTGCGATTACTGACGTAATTTTGTGACGGTTAGAGACGTTAGACGGTGCAACGTCTCTTTTTCATTCTAAAATCTCCATAGATATGTACATTTACCTTTGATACAGTTAACAATATTGGCGGGAGCATGAACGCGCCGGCAGAGAGGTTGGGAGACTTTGAACGAAAAGAATACTTGTTTCAGCGTTTTCAAGTGTTAGAATCGAAATAGTTCAGCTCTGGCATTGAATTGTTGAGTAATAATTCACTGTTTGTCGGTCAGTTGTTAGTAAATATATCACTCGCGCTCCGCGCTGGTGATATGATCTACTTTACAACTGACCTCAAACAGTGAATTATTACTCAACAATCAGATCAACAAAGATCAGCTATAACAGTGAATTGTTGAGTAATAATTCACTGTTTGTCGGTCAGTTGTTAGTAAATATATCACTCGCGCTCCGCGCTGGTGATATGATCTACTTTACAACTGACCTCAAACAGTGAATTATTACTCAACAATTCACTGTTATAGCTGATCTATTTCTTAAATATAAAGAAGGTATCTGCTACGTTTTGGGAAGACCTGTGGTAGTTTCAGCATTTTCTGCCGACTTTTGTCTCCGCCCCAAATCAGTGCTTATCACCACTTGAACCAGTAACTCAACCGACGAAGATAGTTTTAAGATGAAACACGCGAGCTACACAGGTTTTTTTCCGTTTCTGTAAATAAACGAATTAAATAGATAATAATTAGATAATTAGTTATCAATTAATCAGTTGTTTATTTTTTAACATTTCCTAGAATGCTATGTGTGCTTCTTCATTTTACAGATAATGCTATTTCGGTTTTGCAAAACAAAGCTGTGTCTCAAACTAGGAAATGCTAATGGTGTTCAACTAAAACTTTACCGCGCCAATTTAAGTGAGTTAAGGTTGAGGAATTATTTCCGATTTACCATAAAAAATTGCCACGTTAGATGATGATAATTGATTTGTAAAGTCTTAAAACGGCTTCTTCTCCGAAATTTTGTTTTAATTGGCGCATGCTTTAGATTGTCTCACATTAAACTGAATTGAAGTTTCAGGTTGATGAAATCAGAGTAAAGATCTGGAATATTTTTGTCTGGTGGAAATTAATGCTTAAAGACCTCGACATATTTAAAGAACATATAAAAAGTATCAATTCATGAAACTAAAGGTTACACAGTGCCCCGTTCTAAATTGATAATGGAAAGCTTGTTACTAGGCTTTATGACAAGAAGCTGTTTCAATTTTCCTCTAAGTTAACTTTCTTTTTTGAGTAGACATATTCCTTCGCACCTGCATACAAGTCTAATTTTGATATTTGGCCATACTGGAGCTGTTTCAACTGTCAAGACTTTGTTAATAGAAGGAAGCTTCTCACCAGCAGATTGTTATTGCGGGGTTATCGAAGAGCAAAGGTTTAAGTTTAACGGGAGACACCGTGACCTCGTTCATCCTAATATGTAAAATTTTTCAAAGTCTGCATTTGTAATGGCGTTTTTTTATACTATTTTTCTAAACACAACTACCTTGATTAGTTTAACAGAGAGTCTTCTCACAAAGACAGGGCAATGGTATGGAGCTGGCTGCTTAGCAATGTGAAGCACTTCCGTTCTACAGTTTTCTCAAAGTGGTCTATTTTCGAAGCCTGCTCCTGCAAAACTCAATTATGTCGAAGTTTATTTTTGACACATTATACATGGCGATGCAATATCTGTACTATTTTACCATAGGGAAAGTTATTTCCATTAAAGGTTTTTCCTGCTGTTTTACCCTTTTTCGCAATATATACAAGGATTAGAATCTGGCTAAGTGTTAGCTTGTTTTGTTGTAAACTTGCGGAGTTTAAATAAACCTTATTGTAGCTTTGGCCGCTTTTACTTGTTTCATGTTATCCTATCGTAGTTTTATCTTGTTCTATCCTGTCCTTTTCTGTTTCCATTCTGTCTGTCCCGTTGTACCTGTACCGCCACGGCCCCATCCTGTCCCGGCTATCCGACCACGCCACGTCCCATCTCATTTCACTCATCCCGCAGTTCTGAACATTGGCAGATTTTACGTAAATGTATAATTGAAGCACCCTATGGCAGCAGTACGCCTGCACTCGTGTGCATTTAGTGCAAACAAATAGTTTCATTGAGCTAATTGTTCAAGTTTTGATGATTTTTATACTGATTCTGTCTTTGATATTCGCCTTAACCAGTTTTACATCACCATAATGTTTCCCGTTGACATTGGGAAACTCTAGTAATACTAATTATTTAAGAATAAACCAGAAACGTTCTGTACTTTTAGCAAGAATTAGCTATGAGGCAGAATGCGTTCAAGGACTCCTCAAATCTGGAAAGAATAAATTTTGCTCAGGTGTTTTGTTCACATCCAAATACATAATTAGAGCTCATTCTTTAAACAATGCTTAATTTTCAGAATAGTTAAACAACTTTGTCAGACTAGAACATTCCTGTAGTCGAAAATATGCTGTTATTTTTTCTCACTTCTCCTTTCGGGGTCTTGTGTGGTTGTGCTGTACATGTATATTTGTGACCCTTTTTCCCTATCCCAGTGAAATTTATTTATCATGCATCTGCTGCAAATTCCACTATGATAACAAAATTTGATATCATGTCACTATAGAACTGCGCTTGCACGAATGTTTTCAGGCGATGCCTTCAGAAGCGATCTCAGAAGACGATTGGGTACATACTGACGTTGGTAGTGATTACACTGTCCGATTGGTTAAATGACGTCACCGATAAACGTCATAATGCATTCGCGACGTCAGCAAGTTCGGACCACACCGCGTTTGTTTTTCATTTGTATGATGTTATTGGCGCTTCAAAAGCTGCTATTGGTGCATGATAAATAGAAAACCATGCCAGTGTCTTTTGATATCAAGTTTATCAGGCTCGACCAGAAACACGTCGGACTGGCTCGGCAAGCCTCGCCATTCCTACGCTGTTTCTGGTCTCACCTGATAAACTTGATATCAAAAGACACTAACATGGTATTCTCGATATGCCACGTGACTTATGTGGTACATGTATTTACTGTCAAAACTAGATTAAAGAAGCTGAGACAAAGGTATTCCCCAGTTTAGTGCCACCGCCTAATGGATGGACGAAATAACGGACAGACGGACGATTAAGGTTTATATACACACCTCAGCATATTTCATATGCCGGGGAAGTAAACTGTAATCAGAGATGGCATAATAATAAATACGTTTAAACATGAAGAAATAGTGCTTAGTGTTTCCCGTTAACAGTAGTAATTGTAACAGTTACAAGTACATCTGAAGCGAGTAAAAACGCAGCTTTCTGGTTTTGGACCACGAAGGGATTTATGCCAGTGGCGCTTCTCTATCAAGGGAATCAGAGTGTTTGGCACACTAGTGTTTTACATCAATATTTGCGGGACAGTGACAACGGTTCAAGAATGAGGATTGCTGTTGCATATAAAAGGCTGTAACTCCGACTTTTACTGAGACAAAAGCAAAATTGACGTTTTATTCATGTTTTTTTGTTTAACATTTATGCGGACCTGTTTGGGCAGAATTTCTCGATGCCATTTATATTGGTCCAAGGTCTCTGCACACATGTCATCATCTAAAAACGTGCCAGGAATACCTCCCGCGTAAATACCTATGCAAGATTGTACCTTTGAACCGGAAGTGCTTGTAAAGAGTGCGCTTTTTGGGGGTAAAGTCGGACAGAAATGTGAAGCATTTGGCAAGATTTCTTATGCCTATTTAGATAGTGGGCATTTTTTTGATCTAAGGTGAAGTGTTACATTCTCAAAATGTGCGAAAATTTTACAAAATATGAATTTATGCTAAAATCATTAAAACTACACACACATATGCAATTTTAGTTTTTAGGTTTGTTTTTCAATATGAGGCATCACACTGAAGATGGTTTCTCTAAAATGAAACGGAATATTAATTTCATGATTGCCTAAAATTGAAATTTGTTGATTTTAACATTTTTCTCATTTTTTTCTTATATAACGGGACCTAAGCTAAAGTGTCGCAAAAATTTCGCTGGACAAAAGGCAAATTGCATTCAATATATTGCAGTATTGTTGCGTTACTTTTAATCTGGATACATGACAAGTCGACTATTGCGTATTTAATGGCTCAAGTATATATCAAATAGATACCTACTAGATTTTCTGCCTTTCTGCAAAACTGGAGAATTGCAAACTCAATTTGGTGTAAAACAATGCATGCAAGCAGAGTGAAAAAAGACATACCTCGAGAAAGGCCTTGTCCTGAAACAATAAAATACGACTGAATAAAGATGTACATTAAAAATTCTAATTTTTTGGACGGATAGGCCTGAGCAAACAGTGTAGACCCATATCAGACTACTCCAAAAGGAGCAGTCTTATCAGGGTTTACACTGTTTTTTATTCAATCTGAATTGTCTGTGCACATACTTGGATTGTAAAACCAAACTGTGGTAATTAGTTAGGGTGTTCCAACTTTAGAATATTTACAATCAATGCACTTCGTATGATTATAGAAGCCAGACAATAACTGGCTATTGTAGATTTCAAAATATACTGAAAGGATTTAAAAACTCCTTTAATTAATTTTGAATATCTCGAAAACAAATGCGGCTACGTCCTCCGAAATTTTACAACATATTTATTCTTTAATACCTGATTATGTCCATATCTCGAATTTGAAATCGTTCGACCGAATCGATAAGGAATAAGCACGTGCTCCCCGTGTTCTTAGTGCAGTTTATATACAGAAGGATAATTTCATGTATACAGTTTTCTGAAGACATATTGCTCTCACAATATCAAATTGAATTTTAAAAGTTTGAACTCGCTCTGTGGCTTCATTTTACCTACCGCACCTAAATATCGATAACAGGTGCAGAGTTTTGGGCCAGCTAAATTATGAAATTTCAAAGCCTGACGTCGCGCGATAATTTTATGCGTAAATTACGGCAACTTGCAATCTCAGATGACGTGCACGGTTTACAGGAAGCTCAAAAGACGGTCAGAAAAGCAGCTTCCCGAAATTAACAACCAGAGGTCATGACGTTAACTTACGTCGACGCCGTCCCCGTAGTAGGTTTTGCGTGACAGCATCAACTGCAATGATAATTGCAAATGAACGTGAATGACGTGACAATATTAACACAGTATTAAATCATCTAAAAGAGTGTTACATAAGCTATTGGCGTCTTTGTCTTATGCGTTTCAAAGACGTAACATGCTTTTTCTGACGTCATTTAAGTAGAGGATGCGAATAAACTGCGTAATCTTTAAATTTGAGAAGTTCCGAGCATTTTGTCGTAAAATATTTAACACTCACAAGTGAAAGAATCAACAGCCAGCCATAAAAAGTGGAAGTTTTTAAATCCTTTCAGTATAATAATACGAAATTTCCTTTTTGAAATTTACAAGGTCCAAGGGAATTTCATATTTCTACAACACTGGGTAGCGCACACGCACGTTTCGACATGCGCGGTCTACATGGCTTTCTCATTAGGCAGCTTATCCGAGGAGCATGGAATTTTATACAACTGTAATAATGTTTTAGAAGAAGATGCTGTCAGAGATAATATGCTAGGAATATTTCCAGTAAGTGAATTATATTTTATAGACTTTAAATGTCACACTATGCCTACAAAACATTCAAATGCGATTTCAGAATAGCAAGTATATGATTTTTACTACTAGAATACACTCGGTTTTACCGTATCATGGTAACGCCCAGAAACAGGAAGAAGACATTTATGGCACTGTATCAATGTATAAAAACGACATCCAGGGAAAGGCTAACCTCATATCTCGCGTTCTACATGTAACTGCACGAGTCACAACAGTGTTTCACAACAAATGCTGATGTAAGGATATGGAATTTTCAGAGTAATGATAATACATGTATATATAAAGCATAATCTTTGTAATATGCTAAATTGTTTTTCACTTCAATGGCATAATTTTTGGAAGATATAATGCCAAAACCTAACTATATATGTGCATTTTATGCACAGAAGATTGTATATTATCGGCTTTACATTGATCCGTCCACCAGTTTAGAAGCATTTTGAAATACTTTCAGGCTTAATACATGTATGTCGTTGAGTTGCACGTCCAGGCTTTAAGTTTATTTGTACACTAAAAGGCAAACATATAAGTACTCCTATATCCAGCTTTCTTACCAATGCCATGTACATGTAACTTGTATACAGCTTAAAACCTGGGAAAGAATCACAAAGAATCCATTTATCTCGCAGGTTTAGTTGAACATTCAGTTATGAATTATAATAATTTTCTTTCTTTCGAAAAATCTTTAGGTCTCACAGGTTCAGTTTAACCTTCCGTACTTCCGTTACAAACTGTAATCATTTTCCCTTTCTTTCTTTCTTTCTTTCTTCCTTTCTTAAACTTGCATAAAAAGACCATTTTCCCGGCAGAACAGAACCGTCTAGTTCTACGAACGACTTACCTTCGGTTTTTGATGTCTTTCTTGTTTTGAGTGGATTCACCATAAGGGTTTTCAGATTTCTACAACCGAACATAGCAATTTGAGCCTAGTTGTTCAAAGCATCGTTAGCTCAACGAATTCGTTAGTCCACGATTCTTTAGATTTTCTAGCACAAATAAAATAAAATGTGCATAATTGTTTGCAATAAAAAATCCATTTTTTGCGTATGTATGTAAACATGAACATCTAGTAAAGATGTTGTAATTTTTTGAAAAAAAAAAAAAAAAAAAAAAAAAAACAGAGATGAAAGTATAAAAAAGCGCCCAGTTGAAAAATATACCTATATATAGAGCAGGTGATAGTTGACAAGTAGAATGTATTTTGAAAGATAGAAGGACTTTGTTTACCTTTTTTGTAGTAGTCAACATCGAGTTCTGATGACAAATATTTTTTTGTTTGATTAGGTCATCAAAAACCGAAATAATAATGTCATTTATTTCTTTCTCTGCACTCGTCAATGTCAAACGCTTCTTACTAATTATTAAACAAAATTCCGGAAGAAAATACACCCTAAATGAGCAGTAGATACATATCTGGCTTGTTATTAGAAAGTCTAGGTTGCGTATCTAAGTAGCGTGATGATTATTTGCTATTCAGACACAAATTGTATAAAAAATTTGCAATCTTCATCTGCAAAATGGATGCCTAATTTGCCCCGACTATTCCTATCTGTCATGCACAAGAGACCTTGTTTGCGTGTCTCGACTCAGATAAAACAGAGTGAGGAACAACAGCACCTAATAATGCGGACGCATGGACCAGATTACACTTATCCGTTGGTTATGAAGTTTTGCTTTTACATAATTATTAAAGATATTTTATGTACGTCGCAGCTTGTTTTTGTCCGACATTGAACGGACAAAGACTGTAATGATACAAATGTCTTTTCTTTGACAACTATTGAGCATCTTCATCTTCACTTATCTGCTATTTAAAACAAGCATTAGTTCCCATGTGCTGAAAAATACGTTTAATATAGTACTAGAGATTACACTATGAGCACACAATTTCAAGCAATTTAAAACAGTTCACAATCATGTTAACACCGCGGGGAGTAATCGAAAGTTTTATAGACACACACCACATGGCTGCATATTGAAATCAAATATATCATGCAATCATACACCTACAGCAGAATTAGGAAACAATATCTGTTGTTTCAGACGTAGCTGCGCTTCAATATTTCTTTTGAAAAAATATCTGATAATATTACCTACAAGCTTATCTTTCAGAATCCATGGTAAAGTTAATATTTGTACTTAAAAAGAGAGAAAATGCAGTTATCTTTAGCCGGGGCAAAACACCGCAAGCTTCAATTCCATGTTTTAGGGACTGATGTTGGTTTCGGCCAGAAGGATGATGTTACATGTAATGGCCGACTGAAAGCTGAAGTATAATAAAGTCGCACTACAAAACTATAAATAACTAGAAAATGTGTTTATGAAACACTATGCCCCCAACCATATGCTTGTCTCTAGAGAAGGTTCATCCAATAATGCTTGTACCTTTGTACCATAGGCTTACAATGCACTAAGTCGAAAAAGGGGCTTAACTCAGTCAAAAATTTACGAATTGTTTTTGAAAGTTAATCAGGTCATCTACACCTTGTGCAATATCAACCTGCAAAAGTCATGATCCTAGCATCAGGGGTTCTCCAGATATTTTGTTCACAAGCTTCCATAGGCAAATAATGCACTAAGTTGAAAAACGGGCATAACTCAATCCAAAGTTTACAAATTATTTTCAAAAGTTAATCAGGTCATCTACACCACAGGCAGTATCTTCCTGCATAAAATCATGCTCCTAGCATCAGGTGTTCTTGAGATATTTTGTTCACAAGGTTCCATAGGCTTACAATGAACTAAGTCGAAAAAGGGGCATAACTCAATCAAAAATTCATGATTTCTTTTCAAAAGTTAATCAGGTCATCTACACCACAGGCAGTATCTTCCTGCAAATAATCATGCTCCTAACATCAGGGGTTCTTGAGATATTTTGTTCACAAGGTTCCATAGGCTTACAATGCACTAAGTCGAAAAAGGGGCATAACTTTGTCAAAAATTCAAGAATTTGTTTCAAAAGTTAATCAGGTCATCTACACCTTGGGCATTCTCATCCTGCAAAACCTCATGATCCTAGCATCAGGGGTTCTTGAGATATTTTGTTCACAAGTTTCCACAGGCTAAGTCGAAAAAGGGGCATAACTCTGGAAATACATTGCCAGCGGAAAAATAAAACAAGAGGGCCATGATGGCCCTGGATCGCTCACCTGAGTATCCTGTGAACTTAACCTCAGAGACATCCATATGACCGACAGACAGAGTTTCACAAAGATTAAATGGAAAATGAACCCTTTATTGTGTACCTAAGGTTTTTATATATTTAACCAAATGACCTAGATTTTGACCCCACATGACCCAGTTTCAAACCTGGTCTAGATTTCTTGGATATGAACATTCTGACAAAGTTATCAAAACTGTGCCCTCTAGAGTGTACACACTGTTTTTCTAAGGTTTAACCTAGTGATCTACTTTTTGACCCAACATGACCAAGTTGCACCCTTGGTCCAGATTTGTTGGAAACAAACATTCTGACAAAGTCTCATGAAGATTAGAACAAAACTGCGTCTGCTACAGCGTTCACACTGTTTTTCTAAGAACTGACCTAGTGACCTAGTTTTGACCTGACAAGGCCCAGTTTCAAATCTGGTATAGATGTCATGAAAATAAACATTCTGACAATGTTTCACGTAGATTGGATCATAACTGTGCCCTCTAGAGTGTACACAAGGTTTTTCTAAGATTTGACCTAGTGACCTAGTTTTTGACCCCACATGACCCAGTTTTAAAGGTGGTCTAGATTTCATTTAGATAAACATTCTGACAAAGTTTCATGAAGATTGGATTATAACTGTGCCCTCTAGAGTGTGCACAAGGTTTTTCTAAGATTTGACCCAGTGACCTAGTTTTTGACCCCACATGACCCAGTTTCAAAGATGGTCTAGATTTCATTTAGATAAACATTCTGACAAAGCTTCATGATGATTGGATCATAACTGTGCCCTCTGTGTTGTTCTAAGATTTACTTCTATTTTTAGCTCTGGCGGCCATTTTGTTCAGCGGAGTGGAACCGTTTTAGCAATTTTTGTTCAGAGTCATGAGAAAAACATTCCTGTGGAATTTTTTTGAAATCGAGCCAATGGGTTCAGAGACGATGATGTTTAAAGCTTTTTTCTATTTTTAGCTCTGGTGGCCATATTGTTCAGCGGAGCAGAACCGTTTGAGCAATTTTGGTAGAGGGTCTCCTAAGGAACATTTCTGTGAAATTATTTGAAAATCGGCTCTGCAGTTTTGGAGGAGAAGTCGTTTCAAGGTTTTTCTATTTTTAGCTCTGGCGGCCATATTGTTCAGCGGAGCAGAACCGTTTGAGCAATTTTGGTAGAGGGTCTCCTAAGGAACATTTCTGTGAAATTATTTCAAAATCGGCCCAGCAGTTTTGGAGGAGAAGTCGTTTAAAGGTTTTTCTATTTTTAGCTCTGGCGGCCAGGCCATATTGTTCAGCAGAGCGGAACCATTTGAGCAATTTTGGTAGAGAGTCCCCCAAGGAACATTTCTGTGAAATTATTTCAAAATCCGTCCAGCAGTTTTGGAGAAGAAGTCGTTTAAAGCAAAAGTTGACGCCGGACAACGGACGACGGACAAAGACCGATCACAATACCTCACCTTGAGCACTTCGTGCTCAGGTGAGCTAAAAAAATACGGGTCTGCTTATTTTCCATACTGATCATGTGTATAAAGTTTCAAGTTCCTAGCTCTTATTGTTCTTGACTATATGTAAGGGTACCTTTGTACCATAGGCCTCAATGCACTAAGTCCAAAAAGGGGAATAACTCGATCAAAAATTCACGATTTTTTTTCAAAAGTTAATCAGGTCATCTACATCGCAGGCAGTATCTTCCTGCAAATAATCATGCTCCTAGCTTCAGGGGTTCTTGAGATATTTTGTTCACAAGGTTCCATCGGCTTACGATGCACTAAGTCGAAAAAGGGGCATAACTCGGTCAAAAATTCACGAATTTGTTTCAAAAGTTAATCAGGTCATCTACACCTTGGGCATTCTCATCTTGCAAAGCCTCATGATCCTAGCATCAGGGGTTCTTGAGATATTTTGTTCACAAGGCTCGACAGGCTAAGTCGAAAAAGGGGCATAACTCTGGAAATACATTGCCGGCAGAAAAATAAAAAAATACGGGTCTGCTTATTTTCCATACTGATCATGTGTATAAAGTTTCAAGTTCTTAGCTCTTATTGTTCTTGACTATATGTAAGGGTACCTTTGTACGATAGGCCTCAATGCACTAAGTCAAAAAAGGGGAATAACTCGATCAAAAATTCACGAATTTTTTTCAAAAGTTAATCAGGTCATCTACACCATAGGCAGTATCTTCCTGCAAAAAATCATGCGCCTAGCTTCAGGGGTTCTTGAGATATTTTGTTCACAAGGTTCCATAGGCTTACAATGCACTAAGTCGAAAAAGGGGCATAACTCGGTCAAAAATTCAAGAATTTGTTTCAAAAGTTAATCAGGTCATCTACACCTTGGGCATTCTCATCTTGCAAAGCCTCATGATCCTAGCATCAGGGGTTCTTGAGATATTTTGTTCACAAGGCTCCACAGGCTAAGTCGAAAAAGGGGCATTACTCTGGAAATACATTGCCGGCGGAAAAATAAAAAAATACGGGTCTGCTTATTTTCCATACTGATCATGTGTATAAAGTTTCAAGTTCCTAGCTCTTATTGTTCTTGACAATATGTAAGGGTACCTTTGTACCATAGGCCTCAATGCACTAAGTCGAAAAAGGGGAATAACTCGATCAAAAATTCACGAATTTTTTTCAAAAGTTAATCAGGTCATCTACACCACAGGCAGTATCTTCCTGCAAATAATCATGCTCCTAGCTTCAGGGGTTCTTGAGATATTTTGTTCACAAGGTTCCATAGGCTTACAATGCACTAAGTCGAAAAAGGGGCATAACTCGGTCAAAAATTCACGAATTTGTTTCAAAAGTTAATCAGGTCATCTACACCTTGGGCATTCTCATCTTGCAAAACCTCATGATCCTAGCATCAGGGGTTCTTGAGATATTTTGTTCACAAGGTTCCACAGGCTAAGTCGAAAAAGGGGCATAACTCTGGAAATACATTGCCGGCGGAAAAATAAAAAAATACGGGTCTGCTTATTTTCCATACTGATCATGTGTATAAAGTTTTCAAGTTACTAGCTCTTATTGTTCTTGACTATATGTAAGGGTACCTTTGTACCATAGGCCTCAATGCACTAAGTCGAAAAAGGGGAATAACTCGATCAAAAATTCACGATTTTTTTTTCAAAAGTTAATCAGGTCATCTACACCACAGGCATTATCTTCCTGCAAAAAAATCATGCTCCTAGCTTCAGGGGTTCTTGAGATATTTTGTTCACAAGGTTCCATAGGCTTACAATGCACTAAGTCGAAAAAGGGGCATAACTCGGTCAAAAATTCACGAATTTGTTTCAAAAGTTAATCAGGTCATCTACACCTTGGGCATTCTCATCCTGCAAAACCTCATGATCCTAGCATCAGGGGTTCTTGAGATATTTAGTTCACAACGTTCCGCAGGCTAAGTCGAAAAAGGGGCATAACTCTTGAAATATGTGACCCGCGGAAAAAAGAAAAAAACACGTGTTCGCTTATTTTTCATACTGATCATGTGTATAAAGTTTCAAGCTCCTAGCTCTTACGGTTCTTGATATGACAGACGGACAGACAGACAGACGGACAGACGGACAGACGGACAGGCCCAAACCAATATGCCCCCACAATTTCTCCGAAATTGGGGGCATAAAAATGTTCATTCCACTTATAGAGACTTGTTACAACAACGACAGGCATGGCGTAATTGATAAGGATTACGTGCATTTCATCATTTGTGAATAGAAAAGTTTCTACTTTGCCCGAGTCAGATCTTGTTGTTTTCTTTTTTTTAATTATGTCTCCCCCCTTCAGGGTCGGGAGACATATTGTTTTTCCCCGGGCGTCTGTCCGTCCGTCTGTCTGTCCGTCTGTCCGTCTGTCTGTCTGTCCGTCTGTCTGTCACAAATCGTGTCCGTTCTATAACTTGAAAACCGCTCAAGCTATATTCGCGAAACTTCATATAAATATCAATCTACATGAGACGACGTGCAGAGTGCAAGAATGGTAACTCTGGCATTTATACTTTTTGAGTTATTTCCCTTGGAACTTAGTCCATCACAACATTGTGTTTCAATCGTGTCCGTTCTATAACTTGAAAACCACTCAAGCTATATTCGCGAAACTTCATATAAATATCAATCAACATGAGACGACGTGCAGAGTGCAAGAATGGTAACTCTGGCATTTATACTTTTTGAGTTATTTCCCTTGGAACTTAGTCCATCACAAAATTGTGATTCAATCGTGTCCGTTCTATAACTTGAAAACCGCTCAAGCTATATTCGCGAAACTTCATATAAATATCAATCAACATGAGACGACGTGCAGAGTGCAAGAATGGTAACTCGGGTATTTATACTTTTTGAGTTATTTCCCTTTGAACTTAGTCCATCACAAAATTGTGTTTCAATTGTGTCCGCTCTGTAACTTGAAAACTGCTCAAGCTTTATTCACGAAACTTCATACAAATATCAATCAACATGAGGCAATGTGCAGAGTGCACAAATGGTAACTCTGACATTTATACTTTTTGAGTTATTTCCCTTGGAACTTTGTCCATCACAAAATTGCGTCTCAGTCGAGTCCGTCTATAACTTTAAAACCATTCCAGCTATATTCATGAAAGTTCATACAAATATCAGTCAACATCAGACGACGTGCAGAATGCACTCTGGCGTTTATACTTTTTGAGTTATTTCCCTTGGAACTTTGTCCATCACAAAATTGCGTCTCAGTCGAGTCCGTCTATAACTTTAAAACCATTCCAGCTATATTCATGAAAGTTCATACAAATATCAATCAACATCAGACGACGTGCAGAATGCAATAACCATGAATTTAGCATTTATACTATTTGAGTTATTTCCCTTAGAACTTTGTCAGTCACAAAATCGTGTCTCAGTTGTGTCTGCTCTATAACTTGAAAACCATTCAAGCTATATTCAAGAAACTTCATACAAATATCAATCAACATTAGAAGAATTGCATAGTGCAAGAACCATAACTCTTGCATTTATACTTCTTGAGTTATTTCCCTTGGACCTTTGTCAGTCACAAACTCGTGTCTCAATCGCTTTATTACTTGAAAACCGGACAAGATATATTCACGCAACTTCATACAAATGTCAGTCAACACTTGACAACCTGCAGAGCACAGCATTTATACTATTCGAGTTATTTCCCTTGAAACTTTGTCATTCACAAAATCGTGTCTCAATCGTCTAAGCTCTATAACTTGAAAACCGTTTAAGCTATATTCATGAAACTTCATACAAATATCAGTCAACATATAAATAGACGACGTGCAGAGCACTGTAACTCTTGCATTTATATTTTTTGACAAAAACTAAATATGAATATCAGTCAACATTACATGACATGCAGAGCATAACAACTATAACTCTTGCATTTATACTTTTTCCTATTATGAATCCCTGCTTCAGGGTAGGGAAACATATTGTTTTTCCCTTGGCGTCTTAATGACTGATCCTTTTGACATCAAAAAGGGGGGAGACATCTGTTTTTTGTAGGAAAACAATTCTAGTTGTAGCATTGATTTTCACCAGAAAAAAATTGAAGTCATAAACCTGATGTCATAATCTTGAAATTGCAGTTCAATTGACTACAAACAAGCGCAAGTTTGTACCGATTAAAATAATATAATTTGGAGAGGGAAACTGTTGTAATGCTATCACTATGATAAACTGGCAAATGCAGTTCTTTATAGATTTTTTAATTCAACGACAAATTGTACATATAGCAGTTCCAACTTTGAATTAAAGACATGTTTTTTTCCTCCTGAAAAGATTGTGTTTTTGATTTCGCAGGGTAGTTAAAAGGAGATTGTTCACTCTCATTTTGAGCTATTACTAAAAAGGGAGGCAAAACAAATACGTTTAATTTGAAGAGTTGCTTCACGTGAAAGTGTGTCTTTTCACCTAAACTTGTATGTTACAAAATGAAAAAAAGCATTTCTGAGGATGGGTGAGGTCTGGCTTTACGCTTGTTACGCACTCACTCAGCTTCACATAGTCCCCACCACGTAGACATCTGCACTTTTCTGACGACACAGCATCACTTTAACTGTTATTGTGCAGTCTTTTCCAATTACTATTATAGTGGTATATTGAAGTAGGCGTGTAGATGTCTTTGTATTGTGAGAGCTATTCTCCATAGATGATTTTAGTAACCGTTCATCATGCCTTCTGGTGACATGTTCAGCCAAGTTTAGCAGCGTCAGATTCAGAAGAATACATCCCTGCGATCTCCTGAACTTTGTATCGAACATTTGAAAGTGGATGGACCATTGGGCATGACGTATGTATGCTGACCTATGCATCTTAAATGATGGACAGTCTTGCATGCATCTAAAAAGATGGGCGGTTTCATAGCCTGGCAGATTCTGGCCTCGAGTCGAGCCCGATTCCACTTCGGCCCCAAACATTTTCGAATTACCTGCTAATATGGAAATTATACATTTTATATATGCATTAACGTTTGCCGGGCAGGAGGAAATTGTTTGGACATAAAGTGCAGAGTGTTTAGACTCCTTCCGAGGGACCCGGCAAATGTTTATGCAATGAAACGCTATCCTGGCTTTCATAGTATGATTCCACTGTAAAACTCATCGAAAATGGCTTAGAAAATCAGGAAAATTGTCGTTCAGAGTGCCTTGTGCATTTTAAAGTCACAATTAGGGACCGGAACACAAATAAGTAAGCCTTAATCCATGTTTGGACGGCACAGGAATTTCAAGATTATAACATAATGAACCGTGACACGAGAAAACCAACAAAGTGGAATGTCGCCATGCGGAGACTCATTTCAGTCTGGACGGCCTTAGCATCCACCCAGTCTAATCAGTCATCACTGTGTGCTCAAAGAATAGCTTAGGGCCTACGTTACCTCCATGCGGACAGCGAAGACTTGATCAGACTGGGTGGCTGCTCATGCTGACCTGAGTCTTCGAATAGTGCACATGCTACTATGTTGATTTTGTTGTGTTGCAGTTCAAAATTACATGGCGTCAAACAGCAACGCGCATAAGTGCCTGATTGGCCTTCGCTATCCTTCCATTAACTACATCGTCTAGGCACAATTCTCAAACAAAGAACAGAGTTGTCATATTTTGTTTTTGTTCTCTGTGTGTGTGTGTGGGGGGGGGGGGGGGGAGGCGGGAGGGGCGAGGGCGGTGGGTGAGTTCTTGCTTTCAAATAATCCACGTCTTTCAGTATTTATATGTGCATTTCAAACAGCCTTTTCATTTTCAGCAGGGCATACGTTCTTCTAATATTACTTCTTTTAAATGATCGAATTTGAACAGAGTACACTGTAATTAAATATATATTTCTTTGCTCTGCGATTTATCGTAGAACGTCTAAAATTGCACCTGCAATAGATAGTAGATCAGGACGTGCAATGATGTAAATCATTCCGTACCACAATTCACAGACGCAGCACATGCCCTAAAAATGCAGTGATTATTTTGGTGTTAAAAGTCTGCTTCAATATGCCGTTAGGTTTCATTCGTAAATGAGTTCTTTCGGATATGACGCAGCCGTATAAGTAGCTGTATCCAGACGCATCGGGACGTATCGAAGAGGGAGAAATCATTTTCCCAAAGTTGAAACACAGCTATATAATACCATCAAATGTTAGTTTGCAGATGATAAAAGTATTTGTTTTACATATGATTATAAAGTTTAAATTTTGTTTAAGAGTTTTGGTGTATATCTGTCCAATCTTCATTGTCCTCAGCCGCTGAATAATTTGGTGATTTTGGAAATGGAACATGTCCGTGCGTCTTTCAGTTCGATGTCCATACTTTTGAAGTTATAGTAATAAGCCCAACTTTGGGAACAATGATATCCTCCCTTGTCAACAATAATATCCTCCCTTGTACTCAGTTTTATTGAAGAGACAATGTCCTTATTTTGTCGGCTGGTTGGTTGTTTTGGGATTTAAAGCGCCTTTGAGGTAGCACTTCAGTCTATAGGTGTCAGTGGAGGTGTCAGTGGGGGTAGGGGTGTAGGACTGGGGCGGGAGGGATAAAAGTCAACGTTAGAAATAAATATAAGGAAATATAATATTACTTAATTTAAGATATACTTGATATGTGACTCTGCAGCTCAGTTGGTTAAACGCTGGGCTAATAATTCAGCGGACCGAGCTCGAATTCCGTAGAAAGCAAAAATATTTTTTTTTCTTCCTAAAATAATACAAACTTACGTTCTTACCCTTTTGAAATACGAAAGTAAATATATATAACTGAAATTCTGTTGAAAGGGTTGTAAAACCATAATTGATCTAACCATTTGCCAAATGATATTCTGTCAATGTCACGGAACAGAAGTATTTTGTATGGAAGCACTTTAGGCCATACAAAGGTATACGGAAAGAAGCAATACATATCGAGCCTTGACCTAATTTTCACGGTTAATTGAAAATAGAAAAAAATTCTGTTGACTTTACTCAAGTTAATAAGTAACCGCGAGGGCTAGAGTCTTCAAACTTGCTCCATATATACGCCTTGGAAAGATAATCTGAAAGCAGCGGTTCACAAAGAGCCTTGGGCTAAATTTCACGCTTGACTGAAGAGAAAAAAATATTTTTCTGTTGCGTTTAGCTTACATTCAAAGTAATGCAAGGGCTAGAGTCTTCAAACTTGCCCCATAGATAAGTCTCGGAAAGGCCCACGGAAACGTCTTGACCCAAATTTTACGTCTTGAGAAGATCTACGGAAAGCAGCGATGCATATCGAGCCTTGAGCTAAATTTCACGGTGGACTCAACAAAGAAAAATATTCAAGTGTTGCTTTAGCACATCTTCTAACGACCCGCAAGGGCTATATATTTCAAACGTATTCCATATATACGTCTTGGGTAGATCGACGGAAAGCAGCGATGCATAAAAGTGCCTTTGGCTAATTGTTACGGTTGATTGAACATAGAAAACATTTTCACCTGTTGCGTTCAGGATACTTTCGAAGTAACCACAAGGGCTAGAGTCTCCAAACTTGCTTTATTTGCATCCTGGGTTGATATACGAAAAGCAGCGATGCATATCGGACTTTGTCCTAAATTCTACGGTTGAGTGAACATAGAAAAAATCACCTGTTGCGCCTAGCTTAGTTAATAAGTAACCACAAGGGCTAGAGTCTTCAAACTTGCTCCATAGATACGTCTTGGGAAGGTCTACAGAAAGCAGTGATGCACATCAGGGCTTTGGGTCAATTTTACGGCTGATTGAACGGAGAAAAATTTTCACCAGTTGCGTTTAGGTTAGTTTTCAGGTAACCGCAAGGGCTAGAGTCTTCAAACTTGCTCCATAGATACGTCTTGGCATGCAGAGGAGGGGGGGCAGGGTCTTCGGAAAGCAGAGAGCATATAAGGCCTTGGGCTAAATCTTACGGTTGGTTGAACACGGAAAAAATACTCAGCTAATGCGTTTTTTTTACATTCTAAGTAACCGCAAGGGCTTGAGTCTTCAAACTTGATCCATATATACGTCTTGGCAAGATCTACGGAAAGCAATGATGCATATCGGACCCTGGCCTAATTTTTTACGGTTGATTGACAATAGAAAAATATCAGATGTGGCGTTAAGCTTACTTTCTAAGTAATCGCAAGGGCTAGTGTATTCAAACTTGCTCCATATATACGTCTTGGAAAGACCTTTTGCTATTGACTGTCATTTGGAAAATTAAAAAATCGGCGATAACCGCCTCAGCAGCTGTGGCTTTACAACCCTTTCAACAGAATTTCAGTCATATGTAGGCCCTATTATTTTCATATTAAGGAAGGGCAAGAACGGAAGTCTGTTTGGAATACTTTACTTTTAGGGTGTTCAGACGCCGTGAGATACCATTTTTCAAGTTGTTTCGTTTGAGTATCTCAGGCAGAGAAGTAATCAAGTTTATTTAATATTCTATATGTCATCAAATAAAGAATAAATCAATCAACATTCGCACTGGAGTTGAAGACTCACCGATTTCGAAATTCGTATGGCACTCGTGTTTCCATACAACACATACATACTGCTGTTGCGTGACAGTCGTGTGGCGTTGTCCACTGTGGTTTTACAACCATGTCAACAGAATTTCAGTCATATTTCAAAAGGGTAAGAACGGAAGGCTGTGTTATTTTAAGATTAAAAAAAAAGTTTCTCCTTTTGTGGAATTTGAACTCGGTCTGCCGGTTTGGCAGTCAAGCGTTTACTGTGCCACAGAGACTTACAGCAAGATAAAGTGAATATATATTTATATATACATATATAAACATCCTTTTATTTACTTCTGACATTGGCTCCCCTCCCCCCAGTCCTACACCCCTACCGCCACTGACACCTATAGACTGAAATACTACCTCAAAGGCGCTTTAAACCCCAAAACATCCAACCAGCCGACAAAATAAGGACACTGCCTGTTCAATGAAACTGAGGACAAGGGAGGATATTATTGTTGACAAGAGAGGATATCATTGTTCGCAAATTCGGGTTTAGTACAATAACATCAAAGAGTATGGAAACGAAAGTGTGACAGTCGAACGGAAAGACGCAAGGACATGTACTTTTTCCAAAATCACCCAATTATTCAGCGGCTGAGGACAATGAAGTATTGGACAGACGTACACCAAAATCCTTATACATAAAAGCATCATAAACGACTGCGTAATACCCCGCCACTGCAAACCGATACCCCTTCTTTTATCTTTTATACATTTTTTTATCTGGACATGAAGCTTATATTACCTAGACAATATGTTGCAAATTTCAGAAAAATCCTGTTCATCTTTGATTCTATACAGAATTTTTTTCTGAATTTTGTACATGTATATAGCTCTGGGGCAGGGGCAGGTAACCTATGTGGACTTAATACTACTTGTAACAGAAAGCTTATGTTTTTAAATCCTTTCTATGAAATTTCATCAAGGTATACCAAAAATCTGATTTTATATAGATTTTTTTGCATGATTTCATACATGTATACAGCTTGTGTCAGGGGCAGATAACCACTGGGCTCTGGGGCAGGGGCAGGTAACCTTTGTGGACTTAATACTACTTGTAACAGAAAGCTTATGTTATTTTTTAAAAAAAATCCTTTCTATGACATTTCATCAAGGTATACCAAAATCTGATTTTATATAGATTTTCTTTGCATGATTTCATACATGTATACAGCTTGTGTCAGGGGCAGATAACCACTGGGGGACAAAATTTTGATCAAGACATAAAGCTTATAATAATATGATAATTTGTTACAAGTTTCAGAAAAATCCCTTTCAACTCTAATTGTATACATTTTTTTCATTATTTCATACATGTATATAGCCCCAGGACAGGGGCAGATAACCCAGGCAGACAAATTCTGCTTGTAACAGAAAGCATATGTTACTTCGATCATTTCTGTGCAATTTCATCAAGATATACCAACGTGTAAAGGAACTACAGACCAAAAACTATTTTTAAGACCATGCCAAGGGCAATTACTCCATCAGAAGACATCGAAATTTGCCCATTAACAATCTCATCCGAGATCTTCCCAAGACCAATGCACATGCCAAGTCTGAAGAAAACCCGTTAATAAATACACAAGTTATCGACCGGAAACGAAGTGCTCACGGACGGGATGGACGGACGGACGTACGACGGACGGACGGACGGACACACGGACAGCCAGCAGGAAAATATAATACCCCGCCACTAACGTGTGGCGGGGTATAAAAAACTAAAACCATAATCATATGTAAAACAAACGCTTCTATCATCTGCAAACTAACATTTGATGGTATTATACAGATGTGTTTAAAAATCGCAATAATGATTTCTTCCTCTCCGATACGTCCCGATGCGTCTCGATACAGCTACTCATACGGCTGCGTCTTATCCGAAAGAACTCTTATAGTAGCATTGTCAGAAACCTTGTCCTAAGGAAGATCCTAAGGCGTATGTAAAATGCATATGCTTTGCTGATGATTGCACATACCCGTGTGCAAATATGCACATGTTGGTCAAGCCTTGACCAACATGTGCATATTTGCACACTGGTATGCGCGGACCTCAGCAAATATATTTTCAAACTGCACAATTTGTGATCAGACTGCTCATGTACGCAGGACAGATATTTGAATAGATGCACATTCAGAGAAAACAAATCCAGTATTTTCTGTTTGTCTCCTTAAATCGGAGCCAACCCTTGAAGGAAAGAATTGATTCCCAAGAAGCAAATCCTGTTCCGTTAAGAGTAGCTTTCCATTTTGGAAGAGTTTAATACTTCATGGGAGCCAACAGAAAGACACAAACTTTGTAAATTCTTAAAATTTGCCTCTTATATTACATGTATTTAGACATTGAAGGGAAAAAACGTCAAATGCAATGTAAACTACGTTTTTTGGGTTAGTCAACTTATCCTTGACAATGTCAATTACTTTGAAACAGGGATTTATGCACAAGCAGACAAAACACAACATTATTTAGGGCGAATACTAACATGTGTGTAACAATGCGTATCTTCTATTATAACGTAAATATGTAAATTTGGGTAGTGTAATTGACGTTGACGTCATTCGTTAACGCCCCAAAGTACAGAGAGCTAACAGGTGTCATTTTGTTTCTCATATAATTTAGTTTCAGAAAATTATAGGGTACAAAACTCCCCCTGGGAGGGGAGGGGGTCTATGGTCAGCTCAATGTCTGTTCTTTTTTGTACACGTACGTGTGTAGTAAGAATAAATTCTAAGACTATACAACAGACACTAATGAATTATCAAGAAAAGCTATTTTTGCAAACAGATACTACTGATATGATCCATCTTCTCATCGGTAACAATCTTAGTTATTCTCCGATGTTTTGGATATAGTGTGATTGCAATCATACCAACTTTTAAAATCGAAATGCAACTTCGCCTGTAGTACGTCTGTACTTAAAATTTAAGTGCAAACAGAGAGTAACTGTTTCCCCACCCTAGCTGCGCTGGTTTGGACAAGTGTTTTATACTATCGTAAAGAGAGTTCGGACAACAACAACAAATTGTCAAGTGCTTTATTCTCAGAGAAACACTCTGTTATGTCCAGACCGGTAAAGGCATGTGAAACTCTCAGATACATATAAGGTAAGTAAAATGTCCATTTCCGAAGACTGGTCAGAACATGTGTACGTCACACATTCCTCAGGAAGCAACTTATATGGAAATTGAACCAGAAAAGCTGAGTCAGTGCTTTTGAAATTAGTTGTACGTACATGCAGCTGAATTTACTATTTCAACACAATAAATACCAGACGTTTTTCGATGACATGACGTTTATTTTGTAACAAATGAAACAAGACAGTTCATTTGCAAAAGAATATAGCCGCGACACGACAAAACCAACAAATCAACCTCAGCACCCGTCCAGTCTGATCAGTCTTGGCTGTATGCACGGAGCTAGCGTAGACCCTTACCTACCCTTTCAGCGCAAGACGGAGTCTCTCATAAGGCTGGGCGAATGCACAGGCTGATCAGAGACTTTGCTTGGCGTACATGCTACTGCTGAGTCTTCGCTGGGGGCTTATGTCACTTTGTTGGTTTTGTCATGTCGCGGCTCAATTAGTGTTCACATTTATGTCTTGATGTGAAACAGGTAGAGCAAATGCGTCTGCCGTTATCAGCTGGGTCATTTAAAATTATTACCCAACCTACTAATATAGGAAGTTATTAAGTGTTTTTTGACTGTCTGTTGTGTTTTTCGCGTGATGATGAGATATTTTCTGCAAGCGGAAATTTTTGACTGGTCATTATTTTTGACTATCGCCCGCTCACGCGCTCCTGTCAAACTATGTACATATAAACAACGCCGACCTCAAATCCTTGATAAGAAAGTACTGGTCCTCTAAATTTTACACCGCTTGCTCACTTTTTTCATTAACTGTTGTTTTTTTTTGTTTTGTCTTTTCAATTTTTGCGAATATTCATACAAATGCTTTTTTAATATTAATTTTTTTGAAACATGCAAATGCTCCTTTTTAATTGGTTAGGTAATAAAACAATTGTGACATCACTTTGGACAAAAACCAACCTATCGCGCCTCGGTGCTGTGGTGGATCTAAGGCACGATCCTCTCGGCCTACGGCCTCGAGGCGATAGCTTTGAATGTCGCTCAAGATGGTATGTAATAGTTGTATACTAACAATGCCCGTAAAGAATGTGAAGTAACATATCTGAAGACAATAATGCGAAAAAAAAAACAACAACAAAAAACTTATTACATATACAAAATACACATGCCCTGACCATGCTTAATATAGTGCCAAGCCTGGTCTCGCGATTTTCTTTGTACTGAAGTTTTCTTCAGATGCTACTATGTTCTGTTACATGTAGATACAATGTAAAAGCATGGCATATTATGACTTGTAAATTTGGAAAGACGGGAGCGCAAGTCAGCTCCGAGATAATGCGTTTAGCAAAATATCTTCAGAAATGTTTTATAGACTTTAAAAGTCAAATGATACGTTCAAAACAATAAAATGCAATCTAAGAATAGTAAATACACAAATTTGTGTTGATTTTTTTTTGCTATGCATTTTGCCACGCATTGATCATTATTGCGAAAGTAAAGACTACAGAACATTTCACATCATGTTCATGCATCTCTTGCAGAAATAAATCAAATTTAGTTACAAGAACGATCTAGGTTTCATTTTTATGAAAAACATTACATGCAACTTTTATGACCTGCAAGTGTACCATTTTCATGTTTGCCGCCCTTCTAAATGGAGGTCGACTTTTAACGGAAAGGTTTTATTCACGGGGGAATTTGCTCCAGGAAGAAGTCACAGAGGGTTTCCGCTTTGGAAAATTGTTTATAAACATGCCTGCTTACACACTGAGCTTACGATTTGTCTACCGTGAGAAAGGATTCAGACGCCAGGGTGGACAATTATTTCTGCCTGCCCAACCTGACAAAGATTTCCCTCGTAGAATGAGATTTCTCTCTCTTTGAACTTTGTCTAAACACCTGAAAAACATATTATAAACAACTCAAGTTTGGTGCATCAAACTTGTCAGTTTCAGTACCGAGACCACCATTCAATTTTACGTAAAAATACATTGATTGTCTGAAGAGGCTTATTTCTGTGCCTCAAGCTTTTCAAAAGCATGCAGAGTTCGCGAATGCCATGACATTCATTGCCAATGACTTTAGCTTGTGTCAATAGTTTAAAAGCTCTTTAGGAAACATGATCTCGTTGATCCCTATAATGGGGCCGTTTCTGAACTTATTTCCGACGTGATGGCCTCAGTCGAAGCATAGTAATGCTTCAAATACAAGTACGGGACTTCCATTTTCACTGACTTATTCCATAGATACATTGATATGGCGGATGTATTATAGTAGGCAGGCGATGCTTACTTCTCGCGAACACCTGATCACACCTCTATTTTGGGGTCCATGTCTGTGTATTTAAAATAACTCGGAATTGTCACTGTATATCAGACTTATGAGTTCGGACTTATGATTTGGGTATTTTGACCACTTTAATTTTTTAAAATTTGTTCGTTAGTCATGTTTCAGACTTGAATAAGTATGACAAAGTACGTGTAATTGCTTTGAATATTTCGGTTACGTTTAATACAATTCTTCAAAAGTCACCTAAGGGGAACATAAAAAATTGTCTGTTCAAAGCATGTTGGCCTTTATTAACACAGATTTATTTGCGCTGTTCTTTAGTTTAAGGGATTTCAAATAGGCGGTTGCCATAGACGGTGAAGAACAAAATTAGATGACACCTCTGGCAAAAGCTAATTTTCTATTGTAATGACCGCCAGCCTACATTTCTTATGGTCAAAATCTTGCCTCTAGCACTTAAAGCACTACGAACGAAAATAGGTGATTTTGGCAAACAACCTAGATCTAAATGAGGCTTATCATGAGCTGCCTCATCTGGATTTTCATTGTTTGCCCTCTAGTCTTTGAGATCTCAATATTTACTCGGTCGAAACATTTTTTTAAATGTTACAGATTCAGAAGTAAATTTTGTCGTCTGCTTTATGGCACTGAAAGGGTTGATTAAATCACGGAATGACGTAATAATTGTCCAGTTCTTCATCTCTCACAGCTGCCCTAGGCAAAACAAAAACATAATTATTGGAAGATAGACTGTTAAACGCAAATAGCCAAAGATCTATCTCCTAAATAAGACGTGGCACTAATAAAGTGTCAGTTGCGCGAATGTGAAATCGAAACAACTTTTCACAGCTCGAATGTCAGCATGTGCCATGTTGCACAGTGTATGAAGTACAATAATAGTTGAATATGAATAAGGCTATGGGCAGTAAATATGCATATACTTGAATATTTGCTGTTCGGTATTGCGAAAAGGATCATTTTATGCATATCGAGATGCTCAAATAGAGACATCACAGACAAAATTAGTGTCATCAGAAACAGAGCCTGCGGCAGTGCAAAAATGTTAAAAAATGAACTACATCATAATCAAATTGTTTCTAGAGCATTTGCAAATCGCTAAGATTCAAACCATTACGTGCATTTTTTCAGTCTATCTAGAGGCTAAAGTGTCCCCGTAAGATCAATGCATTGTATAATAAAAATGGCTCTGATCGATCATCGCGGATTCGAAAGCTTGTTTCAGGGATTGCCGTTTACATATTCGAAAAGGAACCGCTATATCGAATAGGTACATCTGATATTTTCAGCCATTTTAAACGAGGCTGAACAATTTTCCATTTTGTATGTTCGCTTTGTTTGTATTTCAATAAACTTATTAAAAAGATGTCTAGATACATTTTCAGGGGGAACAACCTAGGCTAGCTGTTTCATTTTTCCGTTTCATTTCAATATGGGTCACGTTTTGGAAGAAAACATTTACTCCTTTTGGAGCAAATTCTGTTCTTGAAAAGTAGATGATGATGATGTTTTCGTATTTAACGACGCGTCAACCCACTTGGTCATTTGCGTCTAGAAGGTTATGATTGACTTTTTGAAAAGTAGAACCCATTTTGGAAGGGATACTTGGGCCTCGGAATGTAAACAGGAAATCACAATTAGTTTCTGTTGGAAAAATGGCGAAAAGTATGGTTCTCTAACTAGAAATCAGATCATATTAACTGCGGTTTAAGTCATAGTCGGTCCACTTATGACTTTTATTTCACTTTATAGGCAATCAGTTTATTCTTCAATATTTATGTAATCGGATCGCTTCCCTATAACCTATCAGCTGATATTTGTAATATACTTAAGGATAAACGTTCTGCTTGGATGTTAAACTAACATTCGTGCGGAACTTTCGTCCTTTAGTATAGGTTTTGCATTGTTGAATGCAGCAGCTGCAATAGACAGCTTAGAAAGGTAAAGATTATTGAAGAATAAACAATTGCAGGTAATTTTAACCAGTTTTAATAAGTGATTTATCCACGCGGAGAGCAATCAACAATATTGCAGAGATTTCTACCAAATGGCTGCGTACTAAGCTCAGAGATATAATCATGTTATTTGGCGCTGCCGCTCGCAAATTCGCCGAGCGGCAGAACTTTGATCCATTGCAATCGATAACTACTACAACCTTTGAGATAGTCATGAAACTTCGCAGATATATTCAGCTACAGTTCATAACGTGGCATATGCAAGAAAGATAACTCTTGCATGGCTGATTCATGGATTATGTCTCCTGCGTTAACTTTAGCGTCCGGGCTGTAAGTCCTTTACCTGGGCCTGTTGGTAAACGTTAAAACCCCCCTCAAATCCCGCCTCAAATATATGTTTTTCGATGTCGCGTTTATTAATAAAGAGTATAGCATTCGTATAAATTATCTGCCCGGTGCAGATTATGGGAGACTTTGAATATGTTCCCCTGCATGTGATCAGTAGACTTCCGCAATTTCATGATATGCAAAAATTAAAAAAAAAAAAAAAAAAAAAACAAAAAAAAAAAAACAAAAAAAAAAAAAAAAAACTGGTAGCTATTGCTAATTTGTAGTCAATCTGTCAAGCATTTGCTTGGAACACTTACATTCATTAAAACTCCTGCCGTCCTTGTTCCTTGATCACAGGTATGCTGCAAATGTCACGTATATGCGGGCCTACATGTATGACTGAAGGGTTATGACATTAGTATATTGACCTTACACATAGTGACCTGTGGAAATCATTGCCTTGCACTGCAAGTCCTTGAATGCTTATGCATTCTGTAACAGCATGATACCGTATTTATTCGGTAACAAGACGGGAGTTAACCCTTCAAAATTACTGCAAATATGTAATTCAGTTTGGTTTACACGTATTTCAGCAAATTGGTTTTCTCTACAATCATGGAAGAGAAAATAACCCTACATCTTATAAACGAGGAAGCACGGTACAGGTGATTTCTATTTGTCAACATGCTCATTATTGTCTTAATACATCCTTATTCCAATTAAAGATTTACAACTTTGAAAATACAGAGCCTGGCTGATAGAAAATTAGTCTTTCAGCGGATGCGAAGTGCTCATGCTCAGCGCAACCATCGAACATGTGCATTTTATGATGAAATTTGTGGTACTGCCAAAAAATAAATATTCATATCGCTGATCTGAAAAAAGAAATTGGACATTTCTCTCAGTTCTGCTGATGCATGTATGCTTGCATGAGCATGCATTAAATGCACATACTTAAAGACATGTTGTTTGGCGACGAGGCTAGAATAGCAGCCATAAAGTTTATTTTGATTCCTGTTTTCATCCTGTCTTCAGAGGTATGTATAAGCGATCACTATTGATCGTTGTAGGCTTTTGATTTAGTTTGTTTTCTGCATAAGGATCAAACCCGTTGCTTATTGGTGGTGTCTAATGTGTACTAGTAGCATGTGAGTCGTAAATGAAAATAATTTCCGTGGGCACGAAATACATTTATAATAGCCGACGCGGAAGCGATCTAGGACATAGCAAATTTATTGTAAAAGTTGGGATCCTATTTTAGCCCCCACCCTCTTTTCAATGAGGCCGACTCTCAAAGAAACAAAACTGTTTTTTTCTGTAAAGGTAGATCCCTTACAACAATGATTTTCTCTGCCTAGAGAAGCAAACAGGAAGCCCAAAAAATTTGTTTTCTTGGAAAAATGACGCAAAATTGGTGGTGTACTCGTTTACCTTAAGTAACGTAATTACATTTATCATATGACGTCGCATCCGAGAGTGTAATAAAGCCATGCATTAAAATCGATAATCCACTAGTGGATTAAATATGCAAATTACGTTGTAGCGTTATGCGTTGACGTCTATAAAAACGTCGCCTTTTCTAATCGGGAAATCATGACGTTTCAGTGCAAAATTTGCTAATAAAATGCGATTTTAGTGTCATATGATAAATAGAATCTTGCATTCATGCTCCTGTATTATTGAATTTATTAAACTCGTTGGGGAAAACGATAAGATGCTCGGCATAGCCCCGCATCTTATCTTTTTCCCCAACTCGTTTAATAAATTCAATAATACATGAGCATTCATGTAAGATCCTCTATGTATCTAGTTACAGTGGCCACGTTCGGCATACTTACATGAGAAAACTGGAGCAATAACCAGGGGGCGTATTCATAAAACGACTTAAGTGGTTGCTATGCTGTTGCTAAGGCTAAATTTCTTAGAAGGAGATTCCCTACAACTATGAAATAAATTTACTCTGGAGTAACAGTCTTACAAAGACTGTTCCTCCAGACCAAATTTCATAGTTGTAGGGAATCTACTTTTAAAGTATTTAGCCTTAGCAACCGCATAGTAACGACTTAAGTGGCTTTATGAATACGGCCCCAGAAATTCCTCGTCCTATTCGGAGATATGTATGAGAACATGTCTTCGGGTAGCCCGATATACTCTTGTTTATTGCTCGGGTATACCCAAGTAATTAAGACCAACATACCCAGTATGAGAGTGAGTTTGAAAAAATGGGTTTAATTTGATAATCTTCATTACTAACCTTCGCATGGCGGTTTCTCTGTTTTAGTTCAGTTTAGTTAAGCGTTATTGGTCAAATGCCGAATCGTTTTGTTGTTTGCCGTCCAGAATTTCTAGCTTTGTTAAGTGACATGTAATCTGTATCTACGATATTTGGACGTATAAACATTGCATTTAGATGAATGGGTTCAATTTTGAAGGAAGCAACCCTGTTTCTTTTATTTTCTGCTACCTTCTCAGTCTTGATTACCTCCTTAAGCAAAGAATGTGCCTCTCTAGGGCCCAAGGTTATAAAAGTTTTCATATTTATTAGCAAAGAAAATTTCATGCTCAGCTGATTTGAGCACGGAAATGTATTTATAACCTCGGGACCAGGGTAGTCTTCCTTTATGAAAAGACCCATATGGGAAGGGCTTAGTCCACCGGGAAATATAAACAGTAAGTCACAAAACCTGTTTTTCTTTTTGAAACAGGAGTACATCTCTTTCAAATGAAACACTAGATAGACGGCATATTACACCAGTAAGATATAAAATGGTTTTAATTTCATCAACATTGCTTAGAGGCTATTTGCTGAACAGCTGACGTAAAAAAATGGTTTAGTATTCCTTAATCTCCATGAAATTTCTGAAAAGGACCTGGTATGATAAGGGCAATTTTTGGCCCCCATTCAAATTTTCTTAAAATTGAATGGTTTCTATTGCTTATCATTTGTGCGTATGGGAACAAACAAAAACGATATGTTTCACTTTTGTTAAATTCTTAGAATGACATGATTTCTGACATGCCTGTGTTGGTTCAATAATATGAAGGAAAATTGCAAGAAAAACTGGGTTTAGTAATTTTTCCTTTAAAGAAAGGAGTCATTTATAATAGCTTTTGAAAGCTGTTGATAAAAGGCTTTTGGTGAAATGCTTATACGTTGGATACCAAGACTAATTACCTATGCACTGCACAACCCCTGTCAAGGTACCCCACCCACTCAAGTTTGCAAGGCCAGAGACGCTAACCAAAAAATTCCAACAGAATACATAGAATTATAGCCACAAATGATTTTCTTTTTAAGCTAAATATAAAACAGAATGATCTTTGTAGTTTTTGTGGTTTACTTCCTGAAAAAAACAGAACATTTATTCTGGCACTGCCATGTAGTTATGGAATTTTGGGAATCGATAGAGCGGTGGATTTTAGAAAATATTCAGTTTTTACTTAACATAAACAAGCAAACTGCTATATTTGGAATTACAGCCAATCCAGCTTTAAATAAACCTATAAATTACATTCTTATAGTAACACGTTATTACATTTATAAATGTAGAATAAGTAATAAAGACTTGAATATTCTCACGTGGCGAAGGGAGGTTAAGCAATTTCTGACAATAGAAAAAATGATTGCCATTAAAAATAACAACATTGAAAAGTTTTATAGAAACTGGAATAAATGGATGTTATTGTTTGAAGCATAGCCCCTTATTTATTTGTGCCTTGCTGTTCATTTTATAATCGAAATGAAATAGCTTAACCAGTTAGTGTAAATTTAATCGACTTTATATATTGCCAGTCAGTCAGTTTCAGAGAGTTATATTCGCGCAATCTTATAGGCGTCTCCTCTTTCCAATTTACCAGAAGGGAAAGTGAAAAGAGGGGACGCTGAATAGCGACTGATTTGGGTTTGTCTCATAGTTACTTGACTGAAGGTTTTCGTTTATATAGCAGTGTCTGACCTGATGTTCTGATATCTGAGCCCTTTTATTTTTATATATTTTCACGTATAGGTTTGTCGTTAACCAGTACAGACCCAGACCAGACTGATTCTGAGAAACAGTCTCATCTTAGACTGTACTGTTGGCTAAAGCAACTCTGTTCGAATGTCTGGGTTAGACACGGCATCTTCGTGTTAGAGACGCGCATTCATGTGACGTGGCAATATACAAAAATCAATATCAAATTTAAGTAACTGTATATGAGAAATACCTTTGGCAGCTATATATTGTCTAAACGAGCTTGTTCCAGCAACAGAATGATTTATTATATTCCAGATATATCGAAGATGTACACTACACAAAGCTGCTTAACTGATCATGTATTATAAACATGACCTCTGTATGCACGGGCTATTGCGTCGACAATAACTGATAAAGCGTATCGCCAATAGGTATATGTGAAATATTTACTGTCCTAAATGATATGACGGAAGAGTTATGTTCAATGAACTGTACAATGGTTTTTCTTTATCTTTGAAACGTGTATCATCATATAGCAAAGCTTTATTAATCCTTCCATATATCGCTTTGTTTATTAAAACTGTTACTTCAGACTGATTTGGGTTGTATATATATATGTGTGTGTGTGATGTTATTCCTACCCATCAGGCGCACAACACTGAACCAACGTTGACTGAACGCGGTAACGTTGAATCGACGTGTTGATTCAGTGTTGATTCAGCTTGATTGCTTCTTGGGTAGTAATAAACTCAGTACAATAGTAGATACAGACAACAAGATGATCCATATAGCAACACACCGTAAGGATATTAAAAATACGTTATGCCTATGTGGTTTTCAATTTGCTATAACATTGGGATTTGATCAGATGGACATATTACCATAGATATATATTACTGTTAGGAAACATGACATGTTACCTAGATATGTTTAGTCTATATATGTGTTAATGATTTAGACATTTTACCTATATTGTGTAAATATTGGAGATGTGAAAAATACAATAAATTACAAAAAAAAAAAAAAAAAAAAAATCCAACAGATCCAAATGAAATGTGTACTAAATTTTTCCTTGTGTTCTAACTTAGAAAATGAATACCCACAACATATGTTTATTTTGTCTATTAGCGGATATATGGGCGTTTCTGTGTCGAGAAAACAGGGAAAATGTTCCAAACGCTGCCAGTTTGGTAACTAAAAAGTTGAAAATAAACATAGAGCCCGGTCTCCAGCACATTTAATATTTTCATGGCATGTAAATATATTAAATCATGTCTGCGTATCAAATATAAACTGTGCTGGAGGCCGGGCTCATATATTTTGAAAGCCGCAAAGGCTACCAAATTCGTCATTTTCATCAAATTTGCTGGGGGTATGGGCATGTTCAAGATTAATAACACAAATATTTTATGCAAAAACTGGGAAATTTTGTGCTTGATGTTACATTTTAGGTTAGAACTTTCCTATGAATACATTTTAGATATCAAAATAAAACTTTTGAAAATGAGTTTTCTGGGGGCCAAATATGGGCCTTATCATACCAGGTCCTTTGCGTGCCTCATTATTTCACCAATACAAACTCTCGCAAGAAAATATGAAATTTTCTTACCTTTAAGTATAAATTTATCAGAATAAACTATATGTTGAAAATTGCTTCTAGCATTTGAAGTTTTATGCTCTGTTGGTGCATATTTTGGAACAGCCTGTACCGTATTAGCTATTAATAGACATCTTTTACATGGTTGTAATCATAATCTAAGAATGCCATTTTCAGTGATTGGCCCATTATTCGCCTAGTCTATGTCTTTCCAAGAAGGAGTGAACATACTAGTAATAATGTATCAAGTAAATTTTTATTTAGAAAGCTAAAAATTAATACAGTATTTTACTTTTTATAAAAGTTATAACGTACTGATATTCCTTGCATGAGTTTGTATGAGACATAGATAAACGTATGCAAAGTTTCATAAAAATTTGTTCAGAATTACAGAAATTAAATCAGTTTTTGTTTGCTCTCCAATTTTCAGCAAACGTCCTTAACCTATGTTTTTTCTTTACTATTAGACATGGAAGAACAAACTCAGCATTAAAATGTAAGTAGATACATGAAATTAAGTACATGAATTAAGGTACATGTACTAAAATACGCCTATTTCTTTCATATGATTTTCCACTCAACTCGGTAAATGCCTTCACAGATATCAAAGTTTTGCCTTCATGCCGTTTTGCCGTTTTGTCCGTACATTTTGCAAACCGACAGGATAGTTTCTTTCTTACCTATTAGCCTATTTAATAGCCTTTTCTGTTTTGATTAAAGACAAACCGCCTGTAGACAGCTTATAATATATGATGTTATTAAAATAAATAAATGATTGCAAGCGATTCAAAATAGTTCATGATGATGATAATCATGTAAACATTGCAAGAGAAAGTAGAAAAAAGATGAACGGTACCATATGGCTGCATATTGCGCTAAGATATATAGTAAATATGTCTGTGCAACAGCCGTTTCAGTATAACGCAGCTGTTTTACACCTTTTATGAATGGCTATCTTTTAAAGTTAAACGTCTCCCCGTACACTATCCATAGTGAAGATAATACTATATTTTTGTCCTTTGAGATCAGAGGATCTATTTTGAAAAATCTGAATATTTTGTTGTAGACTCTTATTCTAGATTATCGCTTCGAAATCATTTTGACCCTTTTGACACTGATCGGTCTTTGAGTCGACTGCCTTATTGGAGTTGGAAGAATACAGTATGCTCCTCTCTGGCTTACGTCACCAGATATTGTCAGGGTCACTAGTAAGGTTTGAGTAGCCAATGTTTTATTCATAAGAAGAATAGACTGTAACCTAAACTTAAAGGTAGGTTCCTGTACTTTGGAATGCATCATAATTTTGATGAACTTTCATCCATAAAAGGGAATAAATAAGCTTCACTAAAAAGTGTAAATCGAAAAAATATTAGAAAAGTTGTTTTGCAAGGGATTTCCTAACTCTGCTTCGCACACCAGTTAGCGCTATTTTTAGTTCGCGCCAAAAATAGATAACGCAGCTGATGTTATGCTGCATTGCATTTTGGGATAGTTTTAACCCATCCGCCATGCCAGGACCTCTAGGAGAGCTCACGCCAAGAGAAAATTGACCTTTGGAGAATGGCATTAGAAATTGCGCACTTATAGACATAATAAACATAGTTATTTTTAGAAATGGAATTCCAACAAAAGAAAATAAACCTAAAGGGAAAACGACTATTTTCTTCAACATCTGACGAGTTTTTCAGTAGCAACAAATTCAGAAAAATAAGAGAATTCAACACTGCTCAGAAAAAGACGAAATTATTTTGTGGACATAACTGACATCGCTAGCCCAGGAACCTACCTTTAAGTAATGGTAATGAGCAACTAAAACGCACAAATACTGAATATGAGTATTTAAAATGTGTTACACATCTAAATGTAGGTTTTCTTGTAAGCTGACCTTCCAAACATCTGATCATCTCCCAAAGTTTTGAAGTATTTCTAGAAGTTTACCTTCGGTATTGAAGATTGTTGAATTGTAGGCTCTAAGGATAGCTTGCACTGATTATAGCATTACTTCCAGTTTGATGTCTAGTCGTCAAGAATATATTATACGCGGCGACATGCATCGCTGCATGAGGTTGTGCAATACCTGTTACGCATTGCGGACACGGGATTATGACAGTATTTTGACCTAACGTATTTTGTTTGTGAAAATTAATGCTTTGCAAATGCAAGGCCTTGACTTGTGGGGTTGAGGAACTAATCTACTCTTAATAGCAAGATACAGGTTACCGTATAGCTGTCTTCATGCTTATTATTGTCTTAACACATCTTAATTCTGATTTGCATTGAGGTTAAACCTGTCTGTGAGCGAATACTGCCATGTTCGTTCAAGCCTTTTCACATGCACAGTTTCACAAAACGTGTATTGTTCTAGTTCAATATCTTGACATTGGTTTAGAGTCTGTTGTTGTTGTTGTTGTTCAATACTTCGTGTTTGCAAGGGGTTAGCTAAACATACAAAGCTTCCACCTAATCTGATACAGGTTTTCTACGTCTGTTAAAAACATGTCCGTTGTTTTAATTCCCGGTTCCATTCAGTCTCCAGAGTAATGCAACAGTGATCCTTTTAAAATTTAAAATTATTGACAATTTTGCAATGCCATTTGATTTATCATGTACACCACAGACTTTCTGAACACGTTTCTAAGTGGATTTTGTCAACATTTAACGGCCGTTAGGTAATATTGAGCTACGTTTCAGCGATGAATAACGACATTCATTGCATCAAGCGCATTATTTATGAATTTGTTACTTCAGACTGAACTTGTGTTCCAAAGGTAAGACAATAGGCTAGTAATCCAGGAACTGCGATTACTGCCCCATACGAAGCGATGGTGATTTGAGCCGCGACACGAGAAAACCAACAATGTGGTTGTGCGCCCAGCGCAGACTCAGATCAGCCTGGGCGTTCGCCCAGTCTGATCAGAGTCTTCGCTGTTCGCATGGAGGTAGCTTAGAACCTTAGCTACCCTTTGAGCACTTAACGAAGAGTCTGGTCAATCTGAACGAATGCCCAGGCTGATCTGAGTCTGCGCTGGGCGCACGACCACATTGTTGGTTTTCTCGTGTCGCGGCTCATTTATCTATGTTATTGTTGGTTGTGTCTGTCTTTGCAAACTCTGTTTTATTTTTCTGTCTGGTCTTTTTATGATTCAGAGTATCTTTAACGTTATATATGAAAATTAGAATCTAGGTCACGGTAAAATATTTGAATTAAGATTATGTTCTTGGTCTGGTTAGCTTTCTCACACCTTCCTGGGAAAAGACAATCGTATTGATCTGTTTTGATTTTTTATGCCCCGCCATGAAATGGTGGAAGGGCATATGGTGTTTACCCTGTTCGTGTGTGCGTGTGCGTGTTTGTTCAGTTGTGTGTTCCAGAATCGTGTCCGATGCATAACTTTGTCCCTCATAGTTAATTATTTGGCATAAATAATCATCACGACAAGCAATGTATCGCTTGCAAACATTACATCGCTAGCTTGGCGGTCAATGTCACACTGTGCACGTACACTTTGTGCATAGGCTACAGTGGAACCATGTTTGTGTCCAGCCCATAACTCTGTGCTGCATGGAGGGATTTTAAACTTATTTGGCACAATTGATCTCCATGACAAAGCAATGTGTCATGTGCAAGAATTACGTTGCCAATTTGAAGGTCAAGGTGACACTATGCAAGTGAATTTTGTGCATAGACTTTCGTGAAAACATATTTGTTTACGGCCCACAACGTTGTGCTGCATGGAGGGATTTCAAAATACGTTTGCATAAATAATTAAATGACAAGACGATGTGTCTCCCTCTCACACGTCAATGTCGCACTGTGCACGGTACTTTTGCGCATAGGCTACAGTGGAACCAGTTCATGTCCGGCTCATAACTTTGTTCCTCATTGTGGGATCTCAGAATTATTAGGAAAAATGATCAGCATGACAAGAAAATGTGTCCCATGCAAGTCACTAGTCTAAAGGCCAAGGTCACGCTACGCAAGTAAATTTTGTTCATATGCTACAATGAAAGCATGTTCGTGTTCAGGTTAAAACTTTGACATGCATGGTGCATTTCAAAATTATATTGCATACATAGTTGTCAAGACAATTTGTCTCATGCAAGAACCATGTCGCCAGCTAAAGGACCAAGGTCACAGTTTGCACATAAACTTTGAGCAAAGGCTTCACTGAAAAGATGTTAGTATGCGACCCATAACTTTGACATGCATGATGGGATTTCAAAATTATCTGGCAAGACGAACCGTTGCACACAAGGACCATATCAGTAGCTTAAAGTTTAAGGTCAAAGCGCGCATATAAACTATGTGAATAGGCCACAGTGAAAACATGTTAAAGCCGTGGAATGTTTTTTTTCCATGGACCCGCCTCCGGGTCATACAGGACAATTAAGATAGTCATTGTCTGCCATAAACCAATTTGCAAGTTCCAGACGAAGCAGATATTATATAAAAAGGGTGTTTATTTTTGTACACTAAATGTCTGCTTCAAGATTTCAAGGTTTTCGTTCAGACATCGTGGCCCAATAAACTGATAATTATAGCTACTGTATGATATATGTATCTACGATTCTATCATAGATTACATATTCCACGATTAAACTATGATGTTTCGTTTCACATTTTGACAGAACATTGGTCAGATGAATAGCAGGAAAAAACAGAGGCTGACCGTATCTTACCCAGCAGACACATCACGTCGAAATGACGTTGACTGACGTCGATGCGACGTAATCACGTCGCATCGACGTCAGCACGACGTCATTTTGACGTTATGTGCCTGCTGGGTAGAAACAGCATATGAAAGACGGAGCCTATCTTCTCCGATTGCTACATTTCTCTTTTTCAAAACAAGGTACTGATTATTTGCTGGGTTGACCAAAATATTTTTTTAATCGCTGGCTGTCTCAAAGTGGGTTCGAACCGGCGACCTCTGCAACACAGCGGGGAGCCTTTAACTTCTCGACCGTATGAACGATTTTCAAAGGGTAAAGGACATAAATATACATGTATATGCTTGCCGATAGTACCTGGAGCGGTGACACCTCTATCCTGTTGAAGTTAACTTCAACAATGTCGATGTCTGCACTAAATGTTTCTGGAGAAGCATTTAAATTGCAACAACTATTTTTGTATCGCCGAGCAAAGCGTGTGAGCAGAGACCTCCATTCAGCAAATATGTAAACCTGTCTTGTGTAATTTAACCATAAAATGTTATTTAGACTTTCATGAACCAAACGCTTATAAAATATTACAGATTCAATGCAAGAACTTTATGAGAATTTAAAGCAAAGGCGAGGAGTTTGTGTCAGCTGCTATAGATATATAATTAGCGTCGCAAACCATATTTATTCGATTATAAGACGGAATTTCGTCCTTCCAAAACTATGGCAAATACGGTCTCAAATAGGGCTTTCTCTCTCAAAAAATCCAAAAAATTTAGATCCGTCTTACAAGACGCATCCAGAACTTTGAAATTGTTTTTTTTCCGGTAACATCCCGTTGTATAACCAGAAATACGGTATGACGGGACTTTAAGATACGTGCGTATAGTAAACACTCAGATCAGCTGGGGTAGGAATCCGGGCGAGATAACAAAAATTGGGGTAAATAAAGCGAAACCTCGGATGTTAGACTGGGGTACCTAAATATTCAATTATGAATAAAAGTTACTTACCAATAAATAAAATTTAAGGGCTTAATTAACTGATAAATAAATGTCTGGTTCATCAGTTTATGCATGTTCTCGATAATACATAAAATTATCACGAAACACATGATGGGAAAAAGACATACATGTATGAGCCGCGACACGAGAAAACCAACAAAGTGAATGTGCCTGGACATCCGCCTAGTCCGATCAGAGCATTAACTAAGCGCTTAAAGGGTAGTTGAGGGTCTAAGCTACATCCATGCGGACAGCGAAGACTCTGATCAGACTGGGCGGATGCCCAGGCTGATCTGAGTCTGCGCTGGGCGCTCAACCACATTGTTGTTTTTGTCGTGTCGCGGCTCATATGCAGGATAAATAGACAAATAAACCAGCCTTACAGCGTAAATAATTCAGAGTGGTTGGAAAGAATACTACCTAGGGCCAAAATCATTTCTTACACATACTGTTCCTGACATTGATCGGATATTATCTGCATTGACATTAAATCCGTTTTTCGGATAAGGTTCTGCCGAACTCAAATTACAAAGGACAGCACCTGTCACACTAAAGCAATGGAGAAGAGATTTTGAGAATGTCTGTAAGGTGTGTGCTGTATTCCCAAAGAACTTTCATAAATGAGAGAAAAGTTTACGCCAAAATATGAAAAAAAGTTGGAACAGCTATTCAACTGGTGCGATTGTCCTTAAAGCTGCTGAAATGAATTCTACTACACTACTGAGATTGATTGATTGATTTTTTGCTTAACGTCCACGGTAAACAACTATGGTCATGTCGGGACGGTCAGTTAACCGAACCACACAATTCCTGGACAGGCTTAGACCTCCTAAGCGGTTAACCAGTACTAAGTGAACATACTTTTGCCAGTAACTGACAACTGCCCTTTTTGAATCAGCGGAAGGAGAAACGAAAGTATGTGGCCAGACCGGGTATCGAACCCAGAACATTTGACTTATGAGTCAGGTGCCCTACCGATTGCGCAACGCGGCCCGGCCACTACACTACGGAGTCCACAAGGTTTACGGTAAGGAAAAAAGCGATTGTACTGCTTTGTAAATGTTGCCACAAAATGTCAGCGTCGCATTCTGTACATGTAGCGGTTTGTGCAGCGCTATCTTACGCTACAACACTACTGAAAGACCCGCGACACGACAAAACCAAGAAAGTGGCATGTGCGCCCAGACTGATCGGAGTTTTCGCTGAGCGCTTAAAGTGTAGCTAAGGGACTAAGCTACCTTCATGCCGACAGCGAAGACTCTGATCAGACTGGGCGGATGCCCAGGCTGATCTGAGTCCTTGCTGGGCGCACATGCTGGGCGCACATGCCACTTTGTTGGATTTTGTCGTGTCGCGGCTCAAAATAAGTGGGACATTACACGTTTGTATCAAAATGCGATGGACATCAACACACTGAAACGGTTGCCATAAGAAAAACAGAATTATTTAATGAAAACTATGGTCTAAGGCGTCAGATATACGTTTGATACTCGGTATTAAAATTTGAGCAAAAGTCTCAGCGATCGTTCCAAACTTGAGGTTTTCAGAAGAATTGCGAATGATACTACAACTTTATTACAGCTGAAAAGAACCGCGGTCAAAGTAGCGAATTCATATGTCTGAACACATAATCCACTGAAACCGATTTGGAGAGATAACAATCGAGATGTGACACAACAAAACCAACAAAGTGACATGTTCGCCCAGCGAAGACTCAGATCAGCCCGGACATCCATCCAGTCTGAGCAGGCACCTCGCTGTGCGCCTAAAGGGTAGCACATGGTCTAAGCTAGCTCCATGCGGACAGCGACGACTCTGATCAGAATGGGCAAATGCCCAGGCTGATATGGGTTTTCGCTGGGCGCACATGCCATTTTGTTGGCTTTCGTGTCGCGGCTCACATATCTTTTGACTCAAAGGTAAAGACGTTGAATTTTCTTGTCATGTCCATCTTTCTGCATGTCTATGAAACGTATATCTTGACAGAAAAATTACCAAAAAGAACACAGGTCTTTGAGATGAGCTGCTTCCATAGGTTACAGAACAATTTGATCAACAAACATGTAACTTATGAGGATGTTCGCAGTATGATCGAAATAACCATAGGAATACATGACGAACTCATAGCTATATGTTTAGTCAAGAAATGACACATGTGGTTTCGGCGTTTATTTTTTCACAAGCCTGGTTTTAATTTTAAGCCATTACAAACTTGAAGCGTTTTAAACAGTGTTTTGTTACACTGTTGGTTATTTGAATCATTATTATTTGGAGAATGTCTTGGATCTAAAAATTTATTGCCGGTTTAAGTATTTTTCACCAAGTTTATACCGGATAAAAATAAGCATCTAAATTGAAAATTAATATAACTCAAATACGAGGGATATTTAAAATACGAGAACTTTTGCGTGGTAGGACAACAATTGCATCTGCAGTAAAATAAAAGATTTTTCTTATGTTAATGTATTGCTCAGTCTTTAGGCACAGTAACCTTGTGATCGTACTGTGGAGTATGGAAACATTTGGGGAGTTATTTAGAATTAGTAGTTTCGTCGTCAATTCTGTCAAATACTTGAAGAGCTCCGGTGATCAGTTGATTAAGCGCTGGTACATGTATGTTGATCTAGCGGTTCCAGTTTCGAGACCTGATAGAGGCGGAAATCTTTCCAACCGTAAACGGAATTTTATTGCACACAGCCTTTCATTATCACCTTCCTATCGTCCTGATTTGACTGACATACCATTAAAAGGACGTGAAATCTCAAGTCATCCATCCAACTATACGGCCAATACTTGTAGCAGAGTTTACTCTGGAAATTTTGGTACGCTATTTTGTGATGTTTTTTGGCCTTTTCCTGTCAAGAAATAATTGCAGTCAATATTTTTATTTATGCACATGCAGCTAAAAGTAAGGGATATTGGTTGCACATTGTAAACAAATCACAAGTTGAATAAAAGTAGACTGAACAGACAAAACAAACCAAATATTCGAAGACCACAAATAAACGAAACACAACAAAACAAACATAATCATTTACAAACCACAATTGAAGCAACGCCTTGAAACTGTCAGTTATGTCTACAAAATCTATTACGGACCTTTCGAAAATTGAAAAAAAAAAAAGCAAAAAAAAAAAAAAAAAAAAAGAAAACACGACAATAACAGATTCAGTTTTACGGAGTCTTTTCTCGAGCAGCAATGAAGTTTGACGGAGTCTTTTCTCGAGCAGCAATGTAGTTTTACGGAGTCTTTTCTCGAGCAGCAATGAAGTTTTACGGAGTCTTTTCTCGAGCAGCAATGTAGTTGTACGGTGTCTTTTCTCGAGCAGCAATGTAGTTTTACGGAGTCTTTTCTCGAGCAGCAATGTAGTTGTACGGTGTCTTTTCTCGAGCAGCAATATAGTTTTACGGAGTCTTTTCTCGAGCAGCAATGTAGTTTTACGGAGTCTTTTCTCGAGCAGCAATAAAGTTTTACGGAGTCTTTTCTTGAGCAGCAATAATGTTTTTTTCGGAGTCTTTTCTCGAGCAGCAATGTAGTTTTACGGAGTCTTTTCTCGAGCAGCAATGTAGTTTTACGGAGTCTTTTCTCGGGCAGCAATAAAGTTTTACGGAGTCTTTTCTCGAGCAGCAATAATGTTTTACGGAGTTTTTTCTCGAGCAGCAATGTAGTTTTACGGTGTCTTTTCTCGAACAATTATGTTACAGGCCCACAGCCGACATTACCTAGCAACAGCTACGGTTGAATGACTCAGAATTTTAAACATTGTGCTCGAAGGTTCGGGGAAATACATGTACGAACTGACCCTAACTGAAGTGCGGTAAATCTGTTTTATGTTTACCACACATAATTTGTGGAATTGCGATGCTTCCATTTAAAAGCAAGCGGCACGCCAGAGAAACAAACAACCAAACCAAAAGCGTGAAAGAGACTCGATTTTTATTAAAGCTCTGTTAGCAAGCCTTGCGGCATCAGGAGAACGTGAGGTCATATTATCTTCATCACCTTTTACCAGCGTTGACGCATTTAACCATTTTTTTCTTTCACAGAGGCTCCAGTATTATGTTGCCCCAAGAAAAGTCTAAACAACGAATTTTCCGTATTCCAAGAAATATGTCACTGCAAAATCTAGACCTTGACAAGGAAACAAACAGATAGATGATCCTTTAATGTTGAGGATGCACGAAATGCCATAGATTACGCTATGCCTACATAGCCTAATCATTCGGACATGTTAAACTTTAGCTCGTAGCTGTCATATTTTCTTTAATTAACTTTTTCATTTTTGTATTTGAATGTATTCACGTGTTTTCTTGACGGCTGTTCTATAAATTACAAACTGTCCACAGTATTTGCTCTAGATTTTACTTAAAATATTTTGTATGCACTCTAATCTGTTAATTTTCAAGTCAGATCGGATTTAGCTTTTCTCTTACTTTTTCTTGCTTCATCCTTGACCTAGCGCCATGCTTAGACACTTATACGAGGGATGATCAAAAAGTTCCCGGAAAAGTGCTGGTGTTTCTTTACTATTTTTCTTTCTTCAATGAAATTTCACACTATCCGACTTTAATGTATTTGTGATTCATTTCATTCAAAAACAATCGACTTACGTCTAAAAAGTTTCAAGCACGCGCCACCGACGTAACGACCGGTAACGTGACCCGGCCCAGCTAACGTCACGTTGCATTTTTATCGTTTCTAATAGTAATTTCTGATCGTTCTTGAGCTATGAATAGTGTATAGAAACGCTAATTGATTCACTGTACTTAAAAATATATATCTTACCTTGATTCTCATTACAAATTTTGTAAGCTGTTTTGACCTTTTCTACGAAATGATGTCTAAGTCCAACTCGTGCCCGTTAATAGTTATATGTGTGGAGGTTGGGTAATTTAAGGGCAGATAATTTGCTTTTTGTTATAAAATGGAAATGTTGTGATCAAGTTTCATACAGTTTCATAGATAATGGCGATTCGTTAGATATTTGATTTACGCTTTCAATCGAACTATTCCAGTAATACGACAATACATCCTTATACCTGCAGCAGCATTAGCTGTCTATCAAAAGTCTCAAGTCAACAAGCAGCAAGGCCATATCGGCAAGCTTTGTCAAAATTCAGCCATAGTGTTTTGATAAGTTCTTTTATAAGCAGTTTCATGTACCACACTCTTCTAAATGCTACACATAGTAATAAATTAATATGATCTTAATTATGACAAAGATGGCCGATACATCATTGCTGCTGGGAGATTTGGACATTTGCTAGGAAGCTTATCATGCTGCCGATTTCAGGTTGTGTTGTCGCATTGCTGGAATGGTTGGACTGAAAGGCATAAATCATATATCTAACGAATTGCCATTATCTCTAGTTTATGAAACATTACCAGAACACTTCCATTTGATAAGGTAAAGCAACTTATCTGTCCTTGAATTACCCCACCCCCACATTTTTACTGATTGAACGGCACGTTAGACTTAGCCATCATTTCGTAGGAAGGATTAAAAACATCTTACAAATTTTGTAATGAACATCAGGATAAGATACATATACTTAAGTTTATATAAAGTTATTTATCTTTATGCAAGTAATTTATGACTAAGCAACGCCCAAATTTTGCTATTAGAAACGGTAAAAATGCAACGTAACGTTAGCTGGGCCGGGTCACGTTACCGGTCGTTATGTTGGTACCGCGTGCAAGAAAATGGATAGACATAAGTTAATAATTCTGTATGATATGAATCACAATTACATTAAGGTTGTCTAGGATGAAATTTCATTGAAGAAAGTAAAATAGTGAAGAGAATACAACACTTTTCCGGGAACTTTTTGATCACCCCTCGTATTACTTTTTTTTTCATTTGGTTTCGCTTCCTTTTTATTACCTCACCTGAGCCAGAGGCTCCGGGGGAGCTTATAGGATGGTAAGGCTCCGGCGTCCGTCGTCTGTCGTCCGTCGTCCGTCCGTCGTCCGTCCGTCGTCCGTCCACAATTTCAAACGACTTCTCCTCTGAAACCGCTGGGCCGATTGTAACCAAATTTCATATAGAGCCTCCTGGGACCTTAGGAACGAAAAGTTGTTCTAACGGTCCTGGTCACATGACCAACATGGCCGCCATGCCCATATATGGTAAAAACCTGAAAAAATCTTCTTCTCCAGAACCAATAGGTCGATGGTCTTGAAACTTGGTATGTAGCATCGGGTACACGAGTACTACCAAGATTGTTCAAATTATGACCTTGGGTTGACCTTGACCTTTTTTACGGTAAGGTCAAATTTGCTTACTCATGCTTTTATATGGCAAAATGCTGCAACATAAGATATCTTGGAAACTGTTGAAGATTTTGGTCTAAAAATTGGTACATACAGTCATCTTAATGACTACATGAAGATTTATGAGTACAAGAGGTCAAGGTCATTCTTTGACCTTTGACCCAGAACTCTCATATTTTGACAATATCAAACAATCTCCTCAAAAACCACTAGGCCAATTGTAACCAAATTACATATAGATTGTCCAGGGGTTGAGGGAAGAAAATTTGTGCATACGGTCGAGGTCACATGACCAACATGGCCACCACGCCCATATATGGTAAAAACCTTTAAAAATCTTCTTCTCCAGAACCAGTAGACCGATGGCCTTGAAACTCGGTATTTAGCATTGGGTACTCAAGTACTATCAAGATGTTCAAATTATGACCCTGGGTTGACCTTGACCTTTTTTACGGCAAGGTCAAATATGGGAAAATGCTAGAACATGAGATTTCATGGTAAGTTTTGAAGATTTTGGCCTAAAAATTGGTACATAGAATCATCTTAATGAGTACATGAAGGTTTTTGAGCACAAGAGGTCAAGGTCATTCTTTGACCTTTGACCCAGAACTCTCAAATTTTGACAATTTCAAACAATCTGCTCTAAAACCACTGGGCCAATTGAAACCAAATTTAATATAGAGCCTCGAGGGGTTGATGGAATGAAAATATTATCTAATGGTCCTGGACACATGACCAACATGGCCGCCACGCCCATATATGGTAAAAACCTTTAAAAATCTTCTTCTCCAGAACCAATTGACCGATGGCCTTGAGACTATGTAAGTAGCATTGGGTACTTGAGTACTATCAAGATTGTTCAGATTATGACCTTGTGTTGACCTTGACCTTTTGCAGCAAGGTCAAATGTGGGAAAATGGTAGAACATAAGATTTCATGGAAAGTTATGAAGATTTTGACCTAAAAATTGGTATATACAGTTGTCTTAATGAGTTCATGAAGAACTATGAGTACAAGAGGTCAAGGTCATTTTTTTACCTTTGATCCAGATTGCTCATATTTTGACATTTTCAACCATTTCCTCAAAAGCCAAAGGGCCAATTGTGAACACATTTCATATAGAGCCTCCAGGGGTTGATTGAATGAAAATTTGTTCAAACGGTCCAGGTCACATGACCAACTTGGCCGCCATTACCACTTACGGGATAAACCTTTAATATTTTTCTTCCCCAGAACCAATACACCTATGGCCCTGAAACTTGGTAAATAGCATGGAGTACTAGAGTACCACCAAGACTGTTCAAATGGTGACCTTGGGTTTACCTTGACCTTTTTTGCGGCATGGTCAAATATGGGAAAATGCTAGACCATAAGAAATTATGGAAAGTTTTGGAGATTTTGGCCTAAAAATGGTATATATGGTTGTCTAATGAGTACATGAAGGTTTATGAGTACAAGTGGTCATGGTCATTCTTTGACTTTTGACCCAAAACTCACATTTTGACAATTTCGGACATGATAAGTATAAGCCACCTTGCCAATTGTTCAGGTGAGCGATTCAGGGCCTCATGGCCCTCTTGTTTATCATCATTCCGTATTTTTTAAAACAAGTGACAATTGTAATATTGCGTTTATAGTTTACGAAGCATGCAACGATTTGGCTCTTTTAACTTGATTTGTCATAAGTTTGAGTAAAGCCATATTTCTGGAAGAAAATTGCTGATCATTCAACCCGCAATATTTCATTACTAGGATACATAACTATTATATACGGAAGCCGATAGGGGACATTTCACATGACGGATTTAGACGTTATTTACACTTGACAGACACGGGACACTTCGGCGATATATTACACTTGGATGATATGTGAGACTTAAATATTTCTACAAAATATTCCAAGTGTAGCAAAAGGGCTAAGTCTACAAAATTTTCTAAGTTTATTAAAATGTCTAAGTCTACAAAATCTTCTAAGCCTAATAAAATGCTTAAGTTTAAAGAATCCGATAGAGGACAGTTCACATGACGGACTTAGACGGTTTTTTTTTACACTTGGCAGACACTGGGTACTTAGGTGTTAAATAACACTTAGATGATATTTTAGACTTAGACATTTCAACAAAATATTCCAAGAGTAGCAAAATGTTTAAGTCTACAAAATTTTCTCTAAGTTTATTTAAATGTCTAAGTCTAAATGTTTGTTATAAAACGTTAAAGAAAATTGCGTACACTTAGACATTTTACTACACTTAAAAAAGTTTGTAGACTTAAACATTTGCTACACTTGAAGTCTTTTGTAGACTTGGACATCTTTCTACACTTAGAAGATTTTGTACACTTGGACATTTTAGTACACTTAGAAGATTTTGTAGACTTAGACATTTTACTACGCTTAGAAGATGTTTGAGGCTTACAAACTTTGCTACACTTAAAAGATTTTTTTTAAACTTAAGTATTTTATTACGCTTTTAAGATTTTATAGACTTAGACAATTAATTAAAGTTAGAAAATTTTGTAGACTTAAACATTTTGCTACACTTGGAATATTTTGTAGAAATGTCTAAGTCTCAATATCACCTAAGTGTAATATAACGCCTAAGTGCCCAGTGTCTGCCAAGTGTAAAAAAAAAAAAAGTCTAAGTCCGTCAAGTGAAATGTCCCATATCGAGTACTTAAGCATTTTATTACGCTTAGAAGATTTTGTAGACTTAGACATTTTAATAAACTTAGAAAATTTTGTAGACTTAAACAATTCGGTACACTTGGGAGTATTTTGTAGAAATGTCTAAGTCTCTAGCATCATCTACGTGTAATATAACGCCGAAGTGTCCCGTGTCTGTCAAGTGTAAAAACGTTTAAGTCTGTCAAGTGAAATGTCCCCTATCGGCTTCCGTAATTATAAGAGAAAGAAATGAATCCTAATAATTGCAGATTTAGTACAATAAGAACAAAATTGTATCTTTCAGGCGTTTCGTATTAATACAATTAACACTCTGCAAAATTTAAAGAAAAAATGTTTGATCGACATTGAAATGCTCAAGGTAAAATAGTGTAATGTCATGAATGAAATTTATTTATTGCTTAAATTTCTTGTTCTATAAATGGAATAGTATGCCATTGCGTAACTTTTCTAGTTTTGACTAAACTTCGACAAAAGCACTTGCCTACTATTTACTTCAATTTCGTTTTTACTTTCTTGCTCCCGAATGATCTGGATTTTCAGAATTAATCTAACTTTACTGCTGCTGGTGCCAAGTGCAGTAGGGCGGTCGTAAAAGTTCTTCCTAAACTTCATCACAGTGCAGCTTATAAATGAGCCGTGGCACGACAAAACCAACAAAGTGGCATGTGCACCCAGCGAAGACTCAGATCAGCCTGGGCAGCCGCCCAGTCTAATCGGAGTCTTTGCTGTGTGCTTTACATATAGCTAAGGATAAAAGCTATCTCTATGCGGGCAGCGAAGACTATGATCAGACTGGGCGGATGCCCAGACTGATCTGAGTCTTTGCTGGACACACATGCCATTTGATGGTTTTGTCGTGTCGTGGCTCGAATGTTTGGTTCCTTGGGATCAATAAATCCATTTGAAGTCATTTTAATATTTAGCGTTGCTTAAGCCGGTGCTAGGGGGCATGGCCGGTGTTATACATTTCAATACTGGTTTTGAACACGAGTCCACTGATGGGTCTGACGTCCTTCACACGGAACGTATAAATTGTATGCTAAGGAACCGTAACAGAATACAGGGCGAGGGCTATGCGCATGTTAAACTGTTTGGTTTAATTCCCGCCCACAGTATTTACTGCTGACCACTCCAAGTCAGTGCTTCCATTGAGGTTTACTATTATTGTCATTGTCAGTTGGCTTTCTTTTAGCCTGTTGATATGTTGTACATTATTTAGTATGCCTTTGCTTGGAAAGAGTCGACCTCTTAGCTTTTCGCTTGTCTTGGTTTGTTTAAGGACCGTCTTTACTTTTTGCATTTGCCCTTTAGGTGTTTCAGGCAGGATGTGAGTTTTTATATGTTTTTGCAGCCCTTTCCAAAACTTTTTTCTTATATCAAAGCAATCAAGCAGAGGTTGGCGAAAACCGGAGCTCCAGGGGTACCACCTGGCGTTCAGAAAGAAGAATATGGGTTTCTCACTTGCAAGCAGAGCGAGGCTTTCGTCCACCGCGGCGAGAAACCTTATGTTTAAGAGTCAGCGCTCTAATTCAGTGAGCCACGGAGGCCCGTCTCAGGATGTGGAATTCGATTGTGTCAGTTCTTGATCATTGACTTTACATGAACCCAGATAGTTTCGCTTCTTTGGCGTACTTCTTTCTTCCCAATGGTCTTACTTTTCAAACTTATAAGCCATTCACCAATCGAAATTCGTCGCCTTGCAATGAAACATAACCAATACCTATAAAGTGCACCACATACAATGCTAGGGCTTCTCTCCTTTTCTTGCAGTTTTATAACCCTATACAGCTAACTGAATTCAGACAGCCTCTTCCTCTGCGATAAAAAATACAATGTCAACAATATATTTTGTGGGTATCCAAAGACCCTTTTATTGCGAGTCTAATAGTATGTTTCTGTTTGCTGTAGCAATACATTCTAGTAAAAAGCTTTTCCGTAGCTCCGTAGCCACAAGGTTGAGGAGGCAACTCGGTTGATAGAGGAAAGAGATCAGGAATTGATGCAATCATATCCCACCCTCAAACACCAAAAGGGATGGAAGTATATACATGCGCCGTGCGTCTCTTTTATGAACGTTTGTCAATGTATGTGAGCCGCGACACGAAAAAACTAACAATGTGGTTGTGCGCCCAGCGCAGGCTCAGATCAGCCTGGGCATCCGCCCAGTCTAATCAGAGTCTTCGCAGTCCGCATGGAGGTAGCTTAGATTCTTAGCTACCCTTTAAGCGCTTAGCAAAGAGTCTAACCAGACTGGGCGGATGCCAAGGCTAGTCAGAGTCTGCGCTGGGCGCACAACCACATTGTTGGTTTTGTCGCGTCGCGGCTCACATACATTGACAAACGTTCATAATAGAGACGCACGGTAATCCGAATGAACAGCTCTTTCTCAAACAGGTGGTCATTACCCCAATTAAAAACACCAGTATCATTTACCAATGTTCTACAGCTTAACATTTCATGTACAAAACAAATCAGAAAGCAAAGTGAGCTGCTATACAGGTGACTATGCTGCTCGAATTCTGGACCCAAACCCTCGTTCTCTGCTTCTGCAGTGGTTTGAAACATTTTGCTGGTTATTTGGTCAGCATAAAATTTCCCTAACTCATAAATGAATAATCACAGGAACTATAAAATCACGGATAAAACCTATGATGAATCAATGATAAGAACTCGACAAAAACAACAACAAAACAACATGTTGCGGCATCGTGTGTCAAACAACATCACTGAACTACTGCAGCAAAACAACATCGCCCACTAGAGCCCAGTATTTATCGGCATAGTATGTAAAAAGCGGTGTCTGTTAGTTTCCCTTCGATGTCTTTTACAGCTTGTTGAAAATTATGTTATCTATTTACTTGCATTGATAGATAAATTTTCTTCTTCAACCGAGGCACATGCTCTAAACGCTTTGTCTAGAATCTGATACGTATAAGATAAATGCAAGAAAAAAAAGAGAGAACTATTTATGTTTCAGATGAGTTATGTATCTTTCTTAAATAAAAAACAAATGCAAATTCAACTGCTTTTCATGCATTTCAAGATAAGTGAAAAACATTATGCCAGCATGGAAATTATTGTTATTTTAGCCTCAAATTTGAAACGATCAAAAACAGCATGAAACATGAATAATATAATAATTTCAAAGACTTTCTCTAAAGAGTTAATGTCAAGTGTGCAAAAATAGAGAAGAAATAGAGAAGATGAATAAAGAAGAAGAAGAAGAAGACAAACCCTATATTTTGCAGAATAAGTCTTGATCTCCCCGGAAGAGCAGTTTAACGCCCGATTATTTAAGGTTTAATGTCCGGTCGGGTTATGGATTTTGCATCTGCTTTTTAACCATTGCCGACAATTTCCATGGCTTTCTATCATAATAGGAAATCAGTCAAAGATAATATTTGTGTTCATACATGATTAATAATTACGTTAAACTTTATGTGAGAACTCTCCGTTTTGTTTGATATGAACTTCTCGCTCTCACTTATTATTGTAAAGAAACTCAGTAAATCAACCATCAGTATTGACTGGTTAGGAAACAATCATACGGACCAACTAGCAAACTTAATGTTTCGATCCAATGTAGAAACAGAGGGCGAGGGATTGGAACGAGTAAAACTAGTTAAAGCCCCTCCCCTCCCCCAGAGTAATCTACTGACCCTTCCAAGACGGTTCTTCTGTTGTTGTTCCTCAATGTTTCATGTTCCCATTATCGCTTTTCTGTGGTCAGTTAGCAATATGGTCACATGTGTAGCTGCCCACTTTGCTTTCTGTTTTGTTTGTTATTTATAATTATAGAAAATGGATAAAAAATGGTGTTACTGCTGTTTTCAATAAGGGTTGCAGAATGACCGCCTGTTTCGGGAAGAGCTGTCCATTCCGTGTACCGCGCGTGTCTTTCGTGAACTATTATCACTTGTATACTTCTTTTGGTTTTGAATGTGGGATAAGCAATCTGATTATATCAATTCCTGAATATTGCCTATTTTCTATTTCATATGTAATGAAATTAGTAGGATCAACGAATTTGCGAAAAGGTAACTCTGTTGTAGATCCCTAAAACCGCGGAATCCAGGAGAGCTTATGGGGAAAGGCTCCTTTGTCGTCATCAACACTTTCGAACATGAACACTTTTGAGGCCTCTTGTCAAATCTCAATCACACGTATTTCATTTTTCCTCTGCAGCATCCCCAAGGTAGTGGTTTAACCGATTCACTTTTGGGTCAAACAGGTTTGGAACTTTGTTTGCTATAGAATTAAAATCTAAAAAAGTTCCTTCAAGAGCAGAGAATACATACAGAAGTAGGAACATGGGCCAGACTTCGTAGTTTCGGCTAATAAAGCCTCGTCAGTGACCCTGACAATATCTGGTGATAAAACCAGAAAAAAAGCCTACTGTAATTTCTTAATTTTAATTGGACAGTCGATTCAAAGACTGATTTGTTTCAAAAGGATCCAAATAATATAAAAGACGATGATCTAGAATAATAGTCTTCATCGATCTCAAATTTTAGATTTCTCAGAACCTATCCTCTGATCTCAAAGGATGTAAATAAAATATAATCTGCACTATGGATGATGTACGGGGAGACTTTTTACGGCCTCCACACGGCACAACACCAGCTGCAGTGAGGTAAAATTAAAATCTAAAAAAGTTCCTTCAAGAGCAGAGAATACATACGAAAGTAGGAACATGGGCCAGACTACGTAGTTTCGGCTAATAAAGCCTCGTCAGTGACCCTGACAATATCTGGTGACAAAACCAGAAAAAAAGCATACTGTAATTTCTTAATTTTAATTGGACAGTCGATTCAAAGACTGATTTGTTTCAAAAGGATCCAAATAATATAAAAGACGATGATCTAGAATAATAGTCTTCATCGATCTCAAATTTTAGATTTCTCAGAATCTATCCTCTGATCTCAAAGGATGTAAATAAAATATAATCTGCATTATGGATGATGTACGGGGAGACTTTTTACGGCCTCCACATAACTTAAAATCTTTCAGAGAACCTTAAAAGACTCCATAAGCTCGAAGTGAGTAGAATTGAATTACAGCGCATGTCAACAATGACTGATACGACACTTCTTAATGGATCACATCATTTCGTATTGATGTGGACAAGATCTCGAAATAGTTTTAAGTTGAAATTTGAGAAATATCTGGTATTTCACCACAAGTTAATGGACCCGAAAATTTTCCATAAATAACCTGTATGGTAAATACTTGTATCGTAGTAACAAGCTACATTTTCCTGGGCTTCATGTCGAAACTTCAAAATATTAATACTAATGCAACCTCAGATAAGTACTAATTTTACCCAGTTGGACAGTATAATACAGCATTTACCCCTCGTGAATACGCGATAAAAGCTATGTTTCTTCAAAGTTTCTTAATAGTGAGTGTTGATATGCATGGGGCCTCGCAAAAATTTGAATTTGGGAAAGATAAAAAAAAAAAAAAAAAAAAAAAAAACTTTACAGTTGTGACCCTTAAATTTTCCATTGATAGTTACTGGGAAACCCATGTCCAGGCGCTGTTTCTCAAGGTGTCTTATAGAAACTGTATTATATAAAACAATAATTGCCAGATGACAATGGTGCTTGCCTAATGGTAGCTTGAATTTCCCAAAGGCACATCAAATATGGGCAATACTGGCCAACTAAAATGAGATCATTTGCACTGTCCGATTCTTTTTTTTGATAGGCAAGATATGTTCCTGCGTATTTTTAAACTGATATGCATGCGACCCCAAACAAACTGAAGCTGGGCAAGATAGGGCCATTTACTGCAAATTTATTGCCCCTTGATTTTTCCATTGACTTCAAATGTTGAAAAGCTTGTGCATGGGCATAAAGTAACGCTTTGCAAGGCGTCTTGTCAAACTTTAATTTTATCAATATTAATTTCAGCAGATCATACAATTTAAAACAAAATTAAAGCTGTTTAATTATAGTGTAAAAAAGAAGAAAACCTTTATTATCAGATCGCATGTGGTGTGGGCGACACACTTTAATTTTTTTACGACAGATTGTTTTTCATTTTTTTAGTGACTGGCAAGGCGCTGTCAGGCGAGCTATCCTGTACGCCGAAAGATCTTGGTTTGACAGATTTTTTTTCCCTAAACTTATGGAAAATATTGACTTGCATCACTTTCACTATTGTTAATGACCACATTAAGAAACGCTGTTTGTTCTACAAATAATTTTTTAGCTTAACTTTCCTTTTTCAGGGTTCCCGTAGCGTATATTGGACTCCATTGTCTTTTGGGATAGTGTTATGAAATTGTAGCAATACTCAACTCGCTCGGTCGGGGGCTTGAGGGCATAAGTATCTCAATACATTTGGCTAGCTTGTATTGAGATGCTAATGTTTCTCAGGAACTAGCAGTTTGCACGATATGCGTATGTCGGTTTTCTTGCTTCCAGATACCCAGTTGTTTTCAAAATCTCTACGCTCATTGCAGAGAAATGCTTGAAACAAACATATGAGCCGCGACACGACAAAACCAACAATGTGGTTGTGCGCCCAGCGCAGACTCAGATCAGCCTGGGCATCCGCCCAGTCTGATCAGAGTCTTCGCTGTCCGCATGGAGGTAGCTTAGATCCATAGCTACCCTTTGAGCTCTTAACGAAGAGTCCGATCAAACTGAGGAGATGCCCAGGCTGATCTGAGTCTGCCCATTGCGCACAACCACATTGTTGGTTTTGTCATGTCGCGGCTCATATTCGGTTGCAGCTTTGTTTTACATTATCCAAGCTTTGTTAAATATCCAAGCACATTCGATTTACAAATATACGCTTTATCTAGAAATACACATTACTAATATCTGCAACAGTAGTTAGCATGCCTGAGTAAAATGAAAACAAAAGTTAGAGACGTTACTAATGCACGATACATAAATCATCATTAACTGAATGTTCCTGTCTGTAAGCCAACGATTGACGCCGGCAACGTTCTTTAAATGTAAAAAATGTAAACTACAAAGCCTAAAAGTACTTGAAACACACTACTGTGCTTGAAAGGGTGAGAGAAATACAGGGACAGTTGAAAGAAAAAAAAGAAAAAATATGGGCGGGGGGGGGGGGGGGGGGGGCTCGTTTCCTAGTCAACTTTGGCCTGAAGCCGGATACATTTAACCAGTAATATTACCATCTTATGATTGTAGCGTGTCATTTATTTGGTTTCCTGGCATTGCTGATACATATGTATCTAAATTGCACATAAGGTGTTGTCCAAACTGCAGACTGTGTCTTGTATTAAGTATTCCTTCAAGTTCATACTCTTAAGCTGTTTCCTTATTTTACCGGACCCCCGGTACATGTAGTTCAGTGGGTTAAGCGCTGGCCAACTGAACTAGCGGACCGGGTTAGAGCCCCGCTTGAGGCGAGAATCTTTCGTACCGTAAACGCGGTTCCATTGCACACAACCTTTCATTATCACCGTCCCATCCTCCTGATATAACTGAAATACATATACTATTGAAAAGGACGTATAGTCGCAAGTCACCCATCCACCTTTATTTTACATTATGGATTTGCGGATATATGGTAAACTGCTTCCTGCAAAATGAGAAGAATATTGCCTGTCAATGCGTCTAAATCTTAATTCATACAAAAGTCCCTCATGGTTTGGAAGATAACTCTCTACTTCTGTTACAAGAATTTTATGCCACCAACTCAAACCTACAGGCAACTTAGATTCGACAGTGAGCTCTAATAAACAATGAGATTTCTCCCACCAAAATGACGTCAAATATCTACATCAGTTCTGGAGTTCTGGTGATATAGTTTATGAATTCGGATTGATGTTATTTTACTGCTCTATTTCTGTGTGGTTCCGCTGCAAAATTGTGTTTTTCTTAGAAAATAGCCCCGAAAATTAATACCCGCCATATAAGACGGATCTTATGTCTTAGGGGATTGTTTTGAAGGCAAACCCCCCATGTTATAACGCAAAAATACGATACTCTCATCTTAAGCGTGTGGCACTGAAACCGCAGAAGATAGGCTGTCATTTTGACCTTGCACGCTATTCACTCTATCAGCTGGCGCCAGTGACGACACGTACTGTGCTATTATAGGAGAACAGCGTATAATCACAAGGTGTTAAATCAAAGCAAAAACACAGTGCAATGTACTAGTTTATCCTTGCATACTGCAAAAACGCCCGCGTCTTTGAAATCTTTCAATAAATACCAAAAGAAATATAATCCTGATAATGACAATATGCATGCACGTTTCTCCGTCTAAGTTTGCGTGCACTCAGCAACAAGAAGGCCATGAGGCCTCACCAGAGTGAAAATGACAAAGGTCAAACTAGGGCCATCATTTGAACAAATTAGATAGTTTGATACTGTCAGAATATGACATACATTGCTCAATGGTCAAAGAACGACCTTGACCTCTATTGCTAAATAAAACTTAAGTTCGTTTGCATATCTGGTTTCGGAGAAGAATATTTTATTGCTTCTACAGTGTTTTCTGCCTAGCTCAGAGCGCAGATGACTTATCATGACCAAAGATACATATCATTGTTCCCCGGCCTTACTAGAAATCGCCACATGAAATTTCACTTTGATCTGCCAATTTCTTTCAGATAAAAAACACTTGAATCTTAACAAATTTTCCCATTGTAAGCTTATGGGATTTTCTGTCCTGAATTTTACAAAGTTACCGACCCTGCTTCGGGGGCAAACGGACAAAAAGCGTTCCTAATTTTAACAGATTGAGTGGGGAGGCTGTCCCAATGCTGCCTTCAAAATTTCAGCTCGTTCGCATTTCTAGTTTCGGAGAAGAATATTTGTTTGCTAAATCAGAGTTATCTGCCCGTAAGTTTATGGGATTTTCTGTCCTGAGTTTTACAAAGTTCACGACCCTGCCTCGGAGGCAAACGGACAAAAAACGTTCCTAATTTCAACAAATTTGAGTGGGCAGGCTGTCTCAATGTATGTATGTATGTATTTATACTGCATCACCCCCTCGCGTGGATTACGTGCAGGTGCGCGTCTGTGCGTTGTTAGTAGAAGAAATGTTTTAAAAATTAAAAGTTCCGGTAATATTTGTTAGTAGAGGTGGAGTAAAAGATGATAGGGTTAAAATGTTAAAAGTCAGAAACAAGCTGACAGTGATAGGTAAAATGTTAAAAACAGCGCGCTGACATTTATGGCATTGGATGATTGACCGCACACACTGCCCTTTTAAAGGAGTCAACAGTGGGCAACAGTGCTATGTGTGATGGCAGCCGATTCCATTGCACGATTGCGAGGGGGTAGAACGAGTATTTGTAGTAATTCGCAGAGGTCTGAATTTGACGGAAGCAAAGGTGGTGAATATCTGAGGATTCTTGATGGATGCACAACATACGGAGGTAGGTCAATGGCTACAAGGCTGTGTAAAATTTTATAAAATAGGCAAAGCCGGGAGTCGGACCTTCTCTGCTCAAGAGATCGCCAGCCTAAAGATTGAATCATCTCTGTCGCGCTTGCATATGTGGAATAATTATTTAGAGTCCAGCGGGCCGCTCTATGTTGGATCATTTCAAGTTTGTAAATATTTTGATCAGTGGGGCTCCATACGGTTGATGAGTATTCCACCAAGGGGCGAACAAGAGTTTTATATGCCATCTCTCTTAATGCTTGGTTTTGTGTCCTGATGTTTCTCCTGAGGAAGCCAAGTGACCGACTTGCTGAAGTGGTTACGTTCTGGATGTGGTTGTTGAATGATAGGTTGCTGCTGATTTCCACGCCCAGATACTTGTAGCCTGCAACTGATTCCAAAACTTGGCCATGCAGCAGGTAATGGCTTGGGATTGGGGTTCTAGACCTGGTAACGTGTATAACGACACACTTACCAGGATTGAACTCCATGTCCCATTCCAGCTCCCATTTGTGGAGATGATCGAGATCCTGCTGCAAAATTTGAGCATCTTCCAAGCTGGAGACCGCCAAGTATATGGCCGTGTCATCAGCAAACAACCGTACCTTAGACTTTGTTGAATCAGGGAGGTCATTTATATGATGAGTTTAGCCTTACACAGTTAGTGACCCAACCCACAAGACTTGATAACATCCTAGACCTATTCCTAATAGACAATCCAACCTTGGTTAAATCTGTGGAAATTAAACCCGGTATTGCGGACCATGATGCAGTGCTAGCTGAGGTTTTTATAAAGCCGCAGGTAAACAAACAGAAGCCCAGACTGGTGTCCATGTACAAAAAAGCTGACTGGGAGGGCTTTGAGAACCACATGCTCTCATTTCAAAAGTCCTTCTTAGAATCTCATGAAGGTAAGTCCATCAACTTACTTTGGGAAGAATTTAAAGTAGCACTACAGTCTGGAATAGAGCAGTTTGTCCCACAGCGTACCGTACGAGGGTCATCCAAAAAGTTCTGTCACTGGCTTATATCTCAAAAACGAAAAGTGCTATGCACCTAAAACAAAAGCCATTCAGAGACCCTGTTTTTCTATCACATAGCTTTAAAAAACTGATTCTTGTATCAATGACATAACATTCACAATCTGCATCAAAAGAAGGGTACCCTCACCCTACTGGCAAATTTGTAGATGCAACTCCAGCAATAATCAATGAAGAGATGTTTATTATCGCTGCCCGGTGCCCACGATATCTCAGGTGCTAATAAACACAACGAAAAAATCTCCAAGTGATTCTGTCCATTTTAAAGAGTTTACAGCATTTCATAACCTCAACTTTATGCAAAAAAACGCCATAGGAAAATCGACTAGGTCATGTTCAAAGTTCAAAAGCTTCATAAACGTATAATATTTCAAATTCTGAAGCATATCTTTACTGCAGCAGATCATGACAATGTGTTCTCAATCAAAACTTCAGAAAAGATCCCTAAAACGAAGGCACAGTGGGTCCTTGAAAATCACGTGACTGTGAATTTCACCATATTTCATATATCAATATTTTGCATCGCATATAATTGACTGAAGTCACTGATTTTTATGTAGTGTCCCACAAAATGCAACAGACAGCAACCCTGAAAATTTCAGAATCCTGCGATATGTAATTGACGAGATATGCAGCATGAAGCAAGCCAACAGAAAAACAAAAATCGTGAAAATAGGCCAGTGTCAAATATAAGGTCTGTATCTGAGCTTATAACTAAACCAGATGGCATGTTTTCACCATTTACCTGCTATCAGTATAAAGATAAAAGATTGGTTTTTTGATCGTTGCAAACCGGGGTAAGCTATCACGTCTGTGGGCAAAATTATGAGTCCAGTGACAGAACGTTTTGGACGATCCTCGTAAGTACAAAGCCGTCACTGCCATGGATTACCCAGGCAATAAAACGCTCCATCCGGAAGAGAGACAGTCTGTACAATAAATACAACAAGCATAGACGCCCTTCAGACAGGTATGCTTTTGTTGAGGCAAGGCACCTGGTGAGACACAAACTAAAACAAGCTCATGTTGCCTGCAAAATTTCAGCTCGTTCGCATTTAAGGTTTGGGAGAAGAAGATTTTTTTGCTAAATTAGAGTTATCTGGCCGAGTATACAGAGTAGTTGACAGATTACGATCAAAGTAACAAATTTTTATTCCTCTTTCGCCTGTAGTTACCACATACAATTTCACTTGAATCCGCCCAGTAGTTTTTGCGAAGAAATCGCGCAAAGGAGTGGCGGACGAAGGACGGTGGACGACGGATGATAACGGACGATAGACAACCTTGTTATACTGTAAGCTCCCAGGGAGCCTTCGACTCAAAGGTGTTAATAAAATTCGATTAAAATAAGTGGACCATTAGGTCCTGATCGCTAACATGAGCCCTGAGACTTTAATGTGGTATGAATTTTTGGATATTTGTTTTTGCTATGAATTTACTGATCTTTTGTAGACATAAGGTAACAGTGTCAAAATGGTGGTCAGCAAAACAACCAGGCCTAATATTTTCCTTACTGAGAGAAAGTACTTCAAATATTCAACCCAAGTGACCACTGGCCAAGGTCACTAAATAACCTTGACCTCTTGAATTCAAAGGGATTGAGTTCAATTGAATATCCATATCACAGAGTCTTATAGTAAGAGAAAAATGCACTTTTACAGCTTTTCCCATTCAAAAGCCTCAGGGAGTAAGATAAATTAGACCTTGCCACATAAATGGTCAAGGTCAAATCAGGATCATCGGTTATATAAACTTTGTAGCACAAGAGTCCCAGATGCTACATGCCAAGTTTCAAGGTAATCAGCATATAATTATTGGCAAGGCGACCATCTTGGTCATGTGATGTGAACCAAATACATAAACTCTCTTTCCCTCTTTGCCTGAGGGCTGCATATGAAATTTAATTGAAATTGGCCCAGACATGTCAGAGGAGGTCTTTTGAAAATGATGACAGATGAAAGATATGTGACCTTTGGCCAAGGTCACTAGATGACCTTGACCTCTAGAATTCATACAGCTTAAACTTGAATGCATTTCCATATCACAGAGCAAAACAGAAACAGAAAAATCCTTTTTTTTCAGTTTTTCCCATTCAAATGCCTGAGGGACCAAATTTGATCTTGCCATAAATAGAGCAAGGTCAACCCAGGGTCATCAATTATATATATTTAATAGTAATAGACTCCAAGATGCTACATACCAAGTTTCAAGGCAATCGGCCCAGTGGTTCTGGAGAAAAAGATTTTTAACCTTTTTACCATATATGGGCATGTTGGCCTTCTTGGTAATTTGACATGAATCAAATGTAAAGATTTTGTTTCTCCCATTGCCTGAAGACTGTATATGAAATTTAATTGAAACCGGCCCAGTAGTTTCAGAGAAAAAGTCCTTTAAAAATGTTGATAGACGAGAGACAAGTGACATTTGGTCAAGGTCATTAAATGACCCTGACCTCATAAATTTCAAAAAGGTTATATTTGAATGCATTATTACACAGCACAATAGCAAAATAAAATTACATTTTCAGTTTTTTCTCATTCAAAAGCCTAAGGGACCAAATTTGATCTTGCCATAAAATAGGTCAAGGTCAACTCAGGGTCTTTATTTATATAGACTTTGTAGTACTAGTGTCTCAAATGCTACATTCAACGTTTCAATGCTATTGGCTCAGTGGTTCTTGAGAAGAAGATTTTTTTTAGGTTTTACCATATATAGGCATGGCGGCCATCTTGGTTATGTGACCTGGACCAAATATATAACTCTTCTTTCCTCCTTATTCTGAAGGCTGCATATGAAGTTTTATTGAAATTGGTCCTGTAGTTTCAGAGAAGAAGTTCATTGAAAATGTTGACAGACAATGGACATGTGACCTTTGGCCAAAGCCACTAGATGACCTTGACCTCTAGAACTTCCATTAGATTAAATTTGAATGCATTACCACATTACACAGCACAATAGCAACATAAAAATGTACTTTTTCAGTTTTTCCCATTCAAAAGCCTAAGAGACTAAATTTGACCTTGCCATAACATAGGTCAAGGTCAACCCAGGGTCTTCATTTATGTAAATTTTGTAGTACTAGAGTCCAAAATGCTCCATACCAAGTATCAAGGCGATCGGTCCAGTTGATCTGGAGAAGATTTTTTAAGGTTTTTACCATATATGGGCATGGCGGCCATCTTGGTCATGTGACCTGGACCAAATATATAAACTTTCTTTCCCCCTTTGCTTGGAGGCTGCATATGAAGTTTAATTAAAATTGGCTCAGTAGTTTTCCAAAAGAAGTCCATTGAAAATGTTGACAGAACACGGACAAGTGACCTTTGGCCAAGGTCACCAGATGACCTTGACCTCTAGAACTTCATTGAGGTTTAATTTGAATGTATTTCCGCATTACACAGCACAATAGCAACATAAAAATGTACTTTTTCAGTTTTTTTCATTCGAAAGCGTAAGGGACCAACTTTGACCTTGCCATAAAATAGGCCAAGGTCAACTCAGGGTCTTTATTTATATAAGCAATGTAGAACTGGAGTCCAAAATGCTAAATACCAAGTTTCAAGGCAATCGGCCTAGTGGATCTGGAGAAGAAGATTTTTTTTAGGTTTTTATTATATATGGGCATGGCGGCCACCTTGGTCATGTGACCTGGACCAAATATATAACCCTTCTTTCCCCCTTCGCCTGGAGGATATATATAAAGTTTAATTGAAATTGGCCCAGTAGTTTCAGAGAAGAAGTCCTTTGAAAATAATGACGACGGACGGACGACTCACGACGGACGCCGGAGGCTACCATCCTATAAGCTCCCCCGGTGTCTTCGGCTCAGGGGAGCTAATAAGCAAACAAATGTGGAGATTCGATTTTCCTCATAGTGCAAGTGCTCAAGTGCAACTAACTCCGCAATGGAAAATAAATCTGCCTACATTTCGAACTCATCTGAGCTCTTATACCTGTCCTCGTTTCCTGCAAGTCTAATAAAAATTCGATCAAAAGTGACCGAAAAAAGCTGGAGACATTATATTCTTAGATGCTCAAAGGCAAGTAACTCTGTTATAATAAGTCCAAACTGGCCGATATTCGAAGTTACACGAGATTGTTTGCCTGTCGTTGTTTCCTGCAAGTATGAAATTTATCTGATAAAAAATGAGTGGAGACAAGGTTTTCCCCACAAAGAACAAATGACTTTAAGACGCGTATATGAAGGAGGCATTCACTTGTCTGCTGGTTTTTGTTTAAATGTATAACCTTTTTTATGTCTGCATTTGAAACATGTTAAAACGAACCTGCATAGACTGATTTCTTGGAACAACAGAGCGTGTTATGACATTTTAGCCGCGGAAAAAAATGGTCGATCAAATACTTTTAGTGAAATGCTTTGTGTCGACAGTTAAAACGTTTTATGGGAGACACCATGACCTCGTTGATCCCTACAATGTGGCAGTTTCTAAACTAATTTCCGATTTGATGGTCTCAGCCGAAGCTTAGTTAAGCTTTCAAATACCGGACTTTCTTTTTCCCTGACTTTTCCTACTGATATATAGATATGGCGTGTGTATTATAATAGGCAGGTGATGCTTACTACTCGCAAGAACCTGATCACACCTCAATTTCGGGGTCCATATCTGTGTATCCTAAATATTCCGGAATTGTCAATGCTAAAAGGACTTACGAGTTCAGACTTATGATTTTGGTAGTTTGACCACTTTTATTTGATATAATTAAACTTTGGTTGTTGACCTTAGTTGGAGCACTACGGAAAGGTTGCACTGTCTTGCATCCACTAACAAATAACAAAATAAGGTTCATTTCCTGGGATAACGCTTTGGTTTATGAGAAATCTTGATAAACACCATTTACTTGACACCAACTTTTATCGCAGACTAATTAGGCCATAATAAACAAAAAAAAGTAAGAAACGCATTTCAGAATTTCAGGGCAGGCAGTGCCATGAAATTTAGTGTGTAATTTCGAATTTTTAGTTGGCTAAGTTATTAATGTGTGTCATAGTGAAAGCGTATAGCCCCCACCACCCCTTATTTTAGATACCTCTGATTAGAGTCCCTATATGCTTCAATATGACATATAATAAGATAATCTGAAGAAACTGACTGGAAATTTAATACCCTAATGAACCTCGTACCGGCTTGCTGAAAGGTATCGTTGAAATCAAATTCGTCTTTGAGCTGGTATTTGCCGCATTTTTATACCCCGCCACACGTTAGTGGCGGGTATTATGTTTTCACGTTGGCTGTCCGTGTGTCCGTCCGTCCGTAGTACGTATGTCTGTCCGTCTGTCCGCACTTCGTGGGATGACAGCGTATTTTCTAAAAATAGCAAATGTGACCTTGACCTTTACCCTGAAATTCTGGATCACGCACTTGTCCAAGATATTGTCACACTAAACATTTGAGTGAAGTTACATCAAAATTGTCAATGAATAGAGGAGTGACGAACGATAAAGATTTTTCTAAAAATCGCAACTGTGACCTTGACCTTGGACCTGTAGTACTGAAACGATACTTCATTCAAGATATTGTTATACTTAACATTTATGTGAAGTTACATCAAAATCGATCTATAAATGAAAGCGCTGGAGCAATGCCCTAGCTTTTCTGAAAATAGCAACTGTGACCTTGACCTTCATCCTACCAACCTGAAACTCAAAGTTGTTCGAGGTACTGTCATACCCACTACAGCTTGATGTAATACCAAAATCGGTTAATAAATGAGGCCGCTAGAGCGACGATAAAAGGTGAGATTGTATTTAATCTATGGAAATATGGTCAAAATATGTATGTTATTCAAGGGGGATATAATTCTGCAATAAAGACCTGACTGAAAGTTCTGTTTCCTTTATGTACATGTTCAATGCATGTCTGAACTGTGTTGCAAGTTTCAAATCCCTACATCAAATACTGTTGGAGGAGTTGCAGAGACAAGAACAGTACTACAAAGTGTGAAATATGGTCAAAATATGCATGTCATTCAAGGGGATGTAATTCTGCCATAATGGATCAGAGTTCTGTTTCCTTTATGCACATGTTCAATGCATGTCTGAACTGTGCTACAAGTTTCGAATCCCTACATCAAATACAATTGGAGGAGTTGCAGAGACAAGAACAGTACTACAAATGTGAAATATGGTCAAGATACTTATGTTATTCAAGGGGACATAATTCTGCAACGAAGACTTTAATCAAAGTTCTGTTTCCTTTATGCACATGTTCCATGCATGTCTGAACTGTATTGCAAGTTTCAACTCCCTACATTAAATACTGTAGGAGGAGTTGCGGAGACAAGAACAGTACTCAAATGTGAAAAATGGTTATAATATGTATATTATTCAAGGGGACATAATTCTGCAATCAAGACCTTAATCAAAGTTCTGTTTCCTTTATGCACATGTTCAAAGCATGTCTGAGCTGTGTTGCAAGTTTCAACTCCCTATATCAAATACTGTAGGAGGAGTTGCGGAGACAAGAACAGTACTCAACTGTGAAATATGGTCATAATATGTATATTATTCAAGGGGACATAATTATGCAATAAAGATCTTAATCAAAGTTATGTTTCCTTTATGCACATGTTCAATGCATGTCTGAACTGTGTTGCAAGTTTCAACTCCCTGCATTGAATACTGTAGGAGGAGTTGCGGAGACAAGAACAGTACTACAAAGTGTGACGGACGGACGCACGTATGCACGGATGGACAAGGGCAAAACTATATGCCCCTCCCCACTTCGTGGCGGGGGCATAAAAATGATTTCGGAAAAATCGGGGTGTAAAAAGGTTTGTAGTGGCAGGATATCACGCATTCGTTTGCGATGCTTTTATTGTTTACTGAGGCTACCCAGCGGGCACATGACGTCGAAATGACGTCGTACCAACGTCGGTGCTGCCCAGCGGGTTCATGACGTCGAAATGACGTCGTTCCGACGTCGATGCGACGTCATGTGGCTGCTTGGTACGAATTGGTCATTTCGACGTCATGTGGCTGCTTGGTAGGAGTTGCATGAAGTGAATGAGTACTCTTTTACGGAAACAGAGAATCAACTCCACCTTTATCATTTTCACTCCCCCTGTAAATGTTGTCAAACACTTAAAGGAAATATTTCGTCTTGCAGAAGGGAATTGTTTTCTTATCCCACTACACTCTCCTTCTAATTTTGGGAGGCTTCAACAGCCGGGGAATCAAACAGGAAGCCACATACGTTATCCGACTTTGTGACACTGACAGAAAAAACATGAAGGTGTACCCCCATGCACACCTTAAGATCAAGGTAGCTCGATGTATGTATACAACATATGTGGCCGATAAGTTGACTAGCATCAGTATATAGGATAAAGTCGGGTAAATTCGGACAGCGGGTACATGTAAATTCGGACAGTGGCATTTTTAGCTCACCTGAGCCGAAGGCTCACAGGTGAGCTTATAGTATAGGCAGGCATCCGTCGTCCGTCGTCCGTCGGCCGGCCGTCCGTCAATATTTTCAAACGACATCTCCTCTGAAACTACAAAGCCCATTGTTACCAAATTTCATATATAGCATCTATAGGCAGGGGAACAAATAATACTGTTTTTTATCCAAATCGCTTAAGAACTTTGGTTGCTATGGCAACTTAAAGTTTGCATTGACTTGTATGGGAAAAAATGAAAATTTGCATTTATTGTTATGTCACTGCAGATATTTTGACAAAACTTTTACAGAAATATTCCTTGAGTATTCCTCTATCAACCACATGAACTTTATGTAAATTGCACAATTTGGCTGGTTGCCATGGCAACCGAATGGTTAAAAAATAGAAAAAATATTCAAAAATCATCTCCTCAGAAACTATGCAACCAATAAAGCTCAAACTTCACAGAAAGGATCTTAGTACTAGCTTCTATAAAAGAACTGTTTTTCTTGGCAATTGCTCTAGCAGTTTGGTTGCTATGGAAACTGAAAGTTGCCAATGACTTATAATGGCAAAATGGAAAATTTGCATTAATTGCTATGTCACTGCAGATATTTTGACAAACCTTTTACAGAAATGTTTCTTGAGTATTCCTCTATCAACCACATGAGCTTTATGTAAATTGCACAATTTGGCTGGTTGCCATGGCAACCGAATGGTTAAAAAATAGAAAAAATATTCAAAAATCATGGCCTCAGAAACTATGCAACCAATAAAGCTCAAACTTCACAGAAAGATTCTTAGTACTAGCTTCTATAAAAGTACTGTTTTTCTTGGCAATTGCTTTAGCAGTTTGGTTGCTATGGGAACTAAAAGTTGCCATTGACTTATAATGGCAAAATGGAAAATTTGCATTTATTGCTATGCCACTGCGGATATTTTGACAAAACTTTCATAGAAGTGTACCTTGAGTAGTCTTTAACCAGCCATGTTAAATTTATGCAAATTGCGCCATTTGGCTGGTTGCCATTGCAACCGAATGGTTAAAAATAGAAAAATATTAAAAAATCATCTTCGCAGAAACTGTGTGGCCCAATAAAGCTCAAACTTTACAGAAAAAACCTTAGTACTAGCCTCTATATAATCATTGTTTTTCATGGCAATTGCTCCAGCAGTTTGGTTGCTATGGCAACAAAAAGTTTCCATTGACTTATAATGAGGAAAATGGAAATTGGCAATTTTTGCTGTCTAACTAACTGCAGTTATTTAAATTCTTTTCTACAGAAATGTTTCTTGAGTAGTCATCTACGATTCCTATGAATTTGCTCCAAATCGCTGAATTTGATTGGTTGCCATGGCAAAATATAGTGTAAATTTCGAAAAAAAAAAATCTTCTGCTCAGAAGCCATATAGGGGATGAAGCTGATATTGTGCAAACATGTTGATGACAGTAGTTTCTACATAAATTTTATTCTTTTTCTTCCAATCCCATAAGAACTTTGGTTGCTATGGCGACTTATAGTTTCCATTGACTCATAATGGGAAAAGTGAAGCCATGAGGGGGATGAAGCTGATACTTAGCATACATATTAATAATTTTAACCTCTACCTAAAGTATGTTTTATATTATCATTGCCCATGTGAATTTGTTGCTATGGCAACTTAAAGTTTCCATAGACTTATAATGAGGAAAGTGAACATTTGCTATTTATTTCTGTGTTACTGCAGATATTTTGACAAAAATTCACAGAAATGTTCCTGGAGTAGTCCTCTACCAGTCATATGATTTTTTCCCAATTACCCGATTTTGATTGGTTGCCATTGCAGCTGAAAGGCCAAATTTTCACTTTTTTTTTGCCAAAGATCTTCTGAGAAGCCATAAATGGGGGATAAAGCTTATTTTTTTCCCCATAAATGTTTGTGATATTATCCTCTACATAAATGGAGTTTTTATTTCTGTTGTGCATGGTGTTTAGTTGCTGTAACCTCAGTGCCTCAGTGCTCAGGTGAGCGATATAGGGCCATTGGCCCTCTGGTTTCCATTATATGTCAGTTGTTTTGAATAAAAACAAAATTAACTGGGCAAACAGTGAAAATCCTGATGAGACGGCTCATGCTGAGCCGTCTCATCTGGAGTTTCACTGTTTGCAATTGTATGTCTGAATTTACCCGCTGTCCGAAGTTACCCGACTTGACCCTTTGTCAAAATAAACAAGTTCTAAAAGAGCAATATCAATTCAGACGGTTGCGAATTTAAATCTCTCAACATTGTGTAAGCCGCTTTGGTAAAATTCAGCAGGTGCATCAACATTGGCCTCATTGATGCAAAGAAGTAGGGTAAGGTTTGTCGGTACACATAACAAAGTTGGTAATAGTGACTGTGGTTATTTTCTATATTCTTCATATGGTCAACATCGGTCTTAAAATCACAGACTGTATTAACACTTAATATAATAAAGGGATAGGGTCCTTGGCAAATGAGTTAAGAATGCAATCCTACAACGTTAGCATATATATATATATATATATACAAGCGTTTGTCTTTCATCCATTTTAATACGTTTTACCATGCATGAGTGCAAATGAAGTCAGGTCTGAAGGACTTTTTTCATGTAGAACTAACAGTGTGTAAGCAGCAGTTTTGTAGCCCTGTGTTGATATCTGTTTTTTTGAGACCGGGGAATTGCATTTTCTTTGATAAAATAGAGTATTACTATACTGTTGCATAATCCGGTCAAACAGTGTCAACCATCGACAAACGCAGATTTCTGCTGTTACCAAGGTAAACCGACGTTAAACAATTACAGAATTCAATCTTTGTCGGTGTCCGAAGTTGTAAACGACAGACTACCATTTTTTCCGTTGTCCGAAGTTGTAAACGACAGACTACCATTTTTGCCAGTGACCGAAGTTGTATACGCCAGAGTAGAAGTTTTGCTTGTGTCCGAAATTGTCTATGACGGACTACGTTGTATACCGGTGTCCGAAGTTGTAAACGACAGAGTGCAATTTGTACCGGTGCCCGAAGTCGTCAACGACAGTATGCGATTTTTGCCGGTGTCAAAAGTTGAAAACGACAGAGTACGATTTTTGCCAGTACCCGAAGATGTCAACGGCAGTATACGATCTTTGCCAGTGTCCAAAGTTGTCAACAGCAGTATACAATCCTTGCCGGTGTCCGAAGTTGTCGACGGTAGTATAGATCTTTGCCAGTGTCCAAAGTTGTCAAAGGCGGACTACAATATAACCGGTGCCTGAAGATGTCAACGGGGGACAACAATCTATGCTGGTGTCCGAAGTTTATAAATGCGGACTAAAATCTATGCCGGTGTCCGAGTTGTCGACGGCAGTATACGAACCTTGCTGGTGTCCGAAGTTGTCAACGGCGGACAACAATCTATGCCGATGTACGAAGTTGTTAACGGCGGAATACAATCCTTGCCGGTGTCGGAAGTTGTCAACGGCGGAGAACAATCTGTGCCGGTGTCCGAAGTTGTTTATTGCGGAATACAATCTTTGCCAGTGTCTGAAAATGTCAACGGCGGACAACAATCTATGCAGGTGTCCGAATGGCAGACAACAATCTATGCCGGTGTTAATGGCAAACTACAATCTTCGTCGGTGTCTGAAGTTGTCAATGGCGGACAACAATCTCTGCTGGTGTTCGGAGATGTTAATTGCGGAATACCATTTTTGGCAGTGTCTGAAGTTGTCAACAGCGGACAACAATCTATGCCGGTGTCCGAAGTTGTTAACGGCGGACTTCAATCTATGCCGGTGTCCGAAGTTGTCAACGGCGGACTTCAATCTATGCCGGTGTCCGAAGTTGTTAACGGCGGACTTCAATCTATGCCGGTGTCCGAAGTTGTCAACGGCGGACTTCAATCTATGCCGGTGTCCGAAGTTGTTAACGGCGGACTTCAATCTATGCCGGTGTCCGAAGTTGTCAACGGCGGACAAAAATCTATGCCGATTTTCGAAGTTGTTTACGGCGGAGTACAATCTTTGCCGGTGTCTGAAGTTGTCAACGGCGGACAACAATCTATGCCGATGTCCGAAGTTCTTAACGGCGGAATACAATCTTTGCCGTGTCTAAAGTTGTCAACGGCGGACAACAATCTATGCCGCCGTTTGGAGTCGTCAACGACGGACAACAATGTTTGCCGGTGTCTGAAGTTGTCAATGGCGGACAACAATATATGCCGATGTCCGAGGTTGTTACTGGCGGAATACAATCTTTAACAGTGTCCGAAGTTGTCGATGGTAAATAATGATATTTATCTTTGTACGGCGTTTTTCTAGATTTTCCTTTTCTTGTCTTTATGGGTCTTAACACCTTAGGGCATATTTTGACTGTGGCTGGCACCATTTGAACCGTGAGGGTTCAAATCCCGCCAGCGACGGTAATAATGATTATTATGAATTATATCTCCACTTTCGTTGAAAAGACAACATTCGTCTTTATTGTTGAGATATATAATTCCGTAGAAGACATCAGAATATCTTACATGTATACATCCATCCCTCTGCCTGTCATTATTTCAATCTTACTGCTTGTTACATTATGCACAACATCGACAATGGAGTCAGTAAGTCAGTCAGAAACATGCAGTGCACCAAACATTGTGGATGATCGTTTCAACCCGCCATTTTCTTTTACTTTATTTATTAATCAAATTGTTTTTATTAATGTATTTAGTGTGTAATTCTGTATATGATTTTAATGACTACTGTGAGGTCCTTGTTTCATTGAAAATATATGGTGTTACCACAGGCATAACATACTGCAGAGCTTTCCTTCATGATAGTTTCTCTCGTGTTTATGCTTGTTCGTTTACTATAGTATTGATAGAGGATCTTACATGACTGCTCGTGTATTATTGAATTTATTAAACAAGTTGGGGGAAGAGATAAGATGCGAGGCTATGCCGAGCATCTTATCGTTTTCCCCAACGAGTTTAATAAATTCAATAATACAGGAGCACCAATACAAGAGTCTATTTATCATATGACACTAAAATCGCATTTTATTAGCAAATTTTGCACTAAAACGTCATGATTTCCCCTTGAGAAAAAGCGACGTTTTTATGGAAGTCAACGCATAACGCTACGACGTAATTTGCATATTTAATCAACTAGTGGATTATCGATTTTAATGCATGGCTTTATTACAATCTCGGATGCGACGTCATATGATAAAGTAGTTTCCTGTGATTGTTTATGTTAGATGCTATGGAAAGATGAGTGTACACGATCCAAATGAGAAAATAATTTGTTATCTTTTGTAATAGGTGCACGTTTGAAAAACTGTCTTGAAACAAATCATACTTGTATTTTGAAGCCTTCTAGGAGTAGGTTGAACGTAAAACAATGGCGTTTTTCATCTTTAAGTTGTTATTTTTGCACTTTTTGCTAGACAAATATCTGTAGTAGTAATCAACATCAGACGAAGTCAATTAAAGTTTAAACAAACAAAAACTGACTAATCTGGTAGACGGAAAATCATAAATCATCGTTAAATGAACGTTTCTGCTTAGTTAGCCAATAACTCCACATGAATACATAATTAGGCATTTAAAACAAGAGATAAAAAATGAAAAACTTCGCAAGAAACAGACTTTAAAACGGGGATATTGGATGAGGTATGACGAAAAGACATATGGGTAATCAGGTACACAATAATCATATCTGACTTACAATGTGAAATATTTACTTGTTGAAAGGGTATTCTGTAGTCCTTTCAAACAGGAAGAGATATATAGTGTCGAAAAGAGATGCAAATAGTACAATTCAGATATGAGGTGAAAACGCACTGCGATCTTGCTGGTAAATTCTTAACATTGAACGTGTTTGTATGCGATTGGAATAGATCCGCAATACGCATGCGATATAAATACTATATGCGTGTCAGAGTTAGAAAACAATGGCCTTAAATCATGTCTGAACAGAAAAGTCTCAAATTAGCCTTCGAATCCTTGAAGTCTCACAAGAGTATTTCGCTTTTAATTTGTACAAGTAGACCCACAAATGAAAAGGTAAAAACTCATTTTGCATAACTTCGCAACTTGATTTACATGTAAGTGCAAGGAAGGCCGCAATGGCGTATGCACCCCCTCCCCCCCCTCCCCTCCACCTCACACACATACTGACCTCATTTTTAGGCGATTAACTTCATGTTTAATTTTAATTGCGTTGTATGTTTTTTTCTCAACCAAAGATCTTGATACGTGTACGCTTTGATTCATGTCGCGAAACAGAGTGCCTTGTAATGTGCGGATAGCGAAGACTGATCTGTAAGCGCACTGACATCAGTTACATGTATCTTCGTTTAACTTAGCAGTTTATCGAGGTTTAGGAATTAAAGGGCGAGCAGAAAGGACCATGCTCAGACTGAGAATTGTGTTTTCTTTTTCGAATGGTCTAACTCGCTGCAATGCTCCTTTATCTTTAAGCAGGCTAGTTTTCGAGAAAAAAAGATAAATACAGAATCGCATGTTCATTTCATAACCTGATTTAACATTGACATACTAAACTACTTCCATAGCTTAGTGTAACAGCACCTGGAAGATGCTTGCAGGTTGCAACGCTCGATTAGAACCAGGAATCCATTTATCAACCCTTGTAATCATATATGAATTTGCAGTTTTACAAAAATAAATTTTATAACATATCCAGGTTCTAAAATGACAACAATTTAACGATTGTGCCAACCTTTTTTATTTTTGTCTAACCCTATTGGCTCGGTTTGTAACAAATTGAAAAATGGTCTTATTTCAATAACTTTTCATCTCGGTTACTACCGTATTTATTCGTATGAAAGACGGCTGTTTTCACTTGCTTAAAGTCTCCATAGTCCTATAAGTGGTAAAAACCACAAAAGCACAAAATTAATGATAAAACTGGTACAGCCTTCCGAATTGATGATAAAATGTCGGTTGATGTGCGTTTTCGTGTCATATAACTGGCCAAAAGGAGAAATAGAGGTTTTTTTTAAAAAAATGCAAGTCTCTGCATAAAAAATATGGTCTTTATATCTGGTTTCCCGTTGAGCAATGAAATTACGCAACAGCGAGGCAATGAGTGGAACCCTTGCCGTATATTGTATTTAAACTACATGTACCATGTTTTTTTTTTTTTTTTTTTTTTTTCTTCTATACCTTGAATTTTCATCATGTAAATGAAGTTTGTGAAATCGAAAGTAGTTCGTTTAGTAAAATGACCTCGATATTCTTTGAATCGTTTTTATGAGGATCCCAAAGATGTTTTAATACTTTAAAGCCGCCCAAGCACGATAATATACTATGACGAAACTGTAGTGAGAAGCATGCAGCGATACTTCACAATTAATATTTCCTGCTGATAGAACAATGGGGCCTTTAAACAAATGCAAAAATCTAGATCCATCTCATAAGACGGATCTATATTTTGGGGGATTGTTTTAGGAGGGAGAATGCATTAAAAACTGAATCTCATAAGACGGATATATATTTTGGATCATAGAAATTGAAAACAGCCGTTTTATAGCCAATTGAATATGGTAATCGTGTATATTCTGTTATAAATACGTTCGGTTACATGCTTCGTCTCCACTGATGTTTAATTATATCATAAAGGACGTATTTTGAAATACACGTGGCGTGCCCTGGTGCTGGAGAGATTTGCTACTGAAAATACTCTCTACTTAATTTTAGGTTCATTTGGAAAACGATTTCATTTACATGTTCACGAAAAACGGAAAACTTTTTTTTAGTTTCGAATTTCATTGTGATACAGACAAAGCATTTTGAAACAGGTTAAATAGTTGAACAGCTGTCAATTCACTTATGTAACATCTGTAGTCATTAAATGGAAAAGTGGTTGCATGGAATTGATACTCCCATATTGAATATCTATAGACAACGAAACAAAGGGGGAGACAGAACATTTCAATTTAATCTAGATTCATTGTTGCCCCAGTTACTTCTTTACACTAGGACAAAGAACAAGTGGATGCACGCATGATAATGTTTGAGTGACGTATTCTTGAATGCAAGTAGGTACATGCGTTTAAATGATGTCATAGACTGTTGGGTCGACGATGAAGCGCCGTCCTTTGTACATAGTGTGGTTACTGGGACAATAAGCAAGTGCCGAATCGTGTTCAGTAATTATTCTGTTGGTCGTTTTTAAATCCCGGAGCACGTGTTTTGTCATTCAACTTCAAGTGTATAAGAAATAACAAATGAGCCGCAACACGACAAAACCAACAATGTGTTTGTGCGCCCAGCGCAGACTCAGATCAGCCTGGGCATCCGCCCAGTCTGATCAGAGTCTTCGCTGTCCGCATGAGGGTAGCTCAGGCCCTCAGCTACCCTTTAAGCGCTTAGCAAAAATTCTGATCACACTGGGCGGATCCCCAGGCTGATCAGAGTCTGCGCTGGGCGCACAACCACATTGTTGGTTTTGTCGTGTCGCGGCTCAAATTCATTGTGAGTGTTGTTTAAACTACTTTCTGGAAATGCTTGCTTCCTGCGATTTTTTTAAAGATAATTCTGTAATTCTTCAAACATTTGCTCGGATGAATATTAATTATACGGCCTAAATATCTAGTGCAGGGGCCGTATTTATAAAACAACTTAAGTCGTTATGCTGTTGCTTAGGAGGAATTTCTTTGAAGGAGATTCCCTACAACTATGACATTTGCTCCGGAGGAACAGTCTGAAAAAGACTGTTCCTCAAGAGCAAATTTCATAGTTGTAGGTTAGCTCCATGCGGACAGTGAAGACTTTGATCAGACTGGGCGGATGCCCAGGCTGAAATGAGTCTTCGCTGGATACACCTGCCACTTTGCTTGTTTTGTCGTGTCGCGGCTCAATTATATTTGCTAAAGTACGAACATACAGAAAGGTCATTCTCCACGTTGGCTGCTTTGGTAATCATTCTTTAACGGCGGGTTGTTTCTGCGGGTCTAAAATTTCGCGGGTTTCACCACAAAAAAGTATACGAAAATATTGTGCTGTTTGAATTTCTGCGGCGTTAAAATACCCGGTAGTTCTAAAATACATAAAAGATAAAGAAGGCAAAGAAACGACTAAGAATAAGAGAACAAATGCTGCTAAAATATTGCTATTACTTTGAGCAATGGGATGCAATCTGATAACATTGAGCTAATTATTCACATTATTATTATTAACAGCCACAGTTTTGCTGATTACTGATCACCAGCCACAGAGCGCCTTTGCTTGATTAGTCTTAAGCATTTATCAGCTTTGCAATGTGACACCTTAAGTCCCGAATAAATGATTAATTTTTTTAAGGGATTAAAATAAAATATTCTAACATTTATCATTTGAGTAATGGCTTATGTTAAATATTCTTAGTTTACAAAACTGAAGGGAAAAATGTTGGTTCATATATTGATAGGTTATTAAAATGTACTGCGATTTTAATTTCTGTGTTTTCATGAAACCGCAGAAATTCACAGAAATTCAATACCCGCAGAAAAAACCCGTTGTACAGACTAGCGCGATTTAGGCAAGATGTCCTATACGCGAACTAGTCCTGTATTAGCTTTAATTTTTATTGTGAAATACATGTATAAGAAAGATTTCTTGATAATAAGTGTTTTAATATTCCAGTATAACAAAACTTTCAATTGTATTATTCTGTACATAAGGAAACTGTTCATTTCGAGAGCAGAAAGCGTACATGTGCGGTCTAGTGCAGTACATTTGAAGGTCGCAAATTTAAGCCTATGACTACATGTATGTAGACTTTAAAAGCCATATACTGTATGAACCAACTTGACTGCATATGCGTGCAAACAAGACTGGGCATGCAAACTTCGAAAACGCCTTAAGAATTATTTTTGCAGGACGCAACTCAAGTGTCATCTATGATCGCAATCATGGCTCCATCAATTTTGTCAAACTAACAATACAGTTGTCTTATCGATAATTCTCCTGAAACAGTCTGCAAGCTGAAGGACAAGAAAAATATGTCAATGTAGTAAAAAGCAGTTTTGTCGTAATTTAAACAAGCACTACAAATGGCTTAATTTCACAGAATGATCCTATCATCGTTGGATTCCAATCCATTACTGTTTTATTTTCAGATAATGCGCCGATGAGCGAGAGTCGTACACATAAAGACGAAGATGACGCCACTGTTAATAACGTGACAATTCCACAGCAACAGTTTCTTGATAATACCACAGACGTAGCGACAGCAAATTATTCCGAGAATCCTGGATTGGTAATTAATAACCAGACGGTGATTAGTAGCTTTTATAAGAATGTGACAGAAGAGTTTCTCAACAGTTCAAATCTTAACTTCACTTTGACAACGGAGAGCGGAGCAATGACGCTGAATAATAATTCAACAGCGACGGTGGTGTATCTGCCGGACGATATTTCAGACCTGTCCTGTGCCTTCTTAAAGGAATTTGGCTCTTATAATATCAGATATAAATATACCGCAGAGGAATTGAAACAGCGTTTATGTAAGTGTACCGGGTACTGTTTAAATTTGACCTTGTCACCTGGAATAAAGAAACAAGTTCATAGTGAAATTTATGGGGCTCTGTCGGACAGTAACAGACCAATATTTATCACCGTTGTAACAGTGTACTCATTCCTTCTTCTGGTTGGACTGACAGGTAAGCTACTTAATGTGTTCTTATATGAAACTTTATATGCCCAGCAGGCACCCAAACTCGAAATGACACCAAAGCAATATTGGTGCGACGTCTTGATGTAGAGCACATGTAAAAACGATGTCAATTCGACGTTTCGGGCCCGCTGGGATTACTCTCCTTTATAGAAACTATGACTCGATCAAACGCCAAACGTACCCATTTGATAATTTAGTAAAGGTAGACATTGCTTTAATATTCTATTTTTCAAAATAAACAAATAAAAAACGTAACATTTATACGCTTTATTATAATATTTGTATACTGTAATTTAAAGTAACTCTTCACCGCTAAAAAACTAATCCCTACAAATACGAAAAAATAACATACGTATATTTATATATATACCCAGTGCATATTTGGCGAGAAAAATTTTTTGTGTGGTTATTTATTTATCACATGACGTGGTTGTTATTTGGTTGATAACGTCGTGTCATAAAATCGTACGACAACACGTGTAATAACACTTCGGCGCGTACATGTAACGTCATTGACAACGTTCGTGTCAACAATGCGTTTTCTTATTGAAATAATGTTAATTTTGAAAGAGATAAACTCCCATTTTTAAGGGGTTATATGATAAACAGAATCTTGCCACTTTTGTGTGATCCTCTATATTGACGTCATTTTTGGCGAACATTTAATATTGGCATCATATTTGTTATGCATTCTCTTCAAACTGCTCTTATGAATTCAAACCAATTGTATTGATTCATTTTCGTATCAAGTTCGATTTTGAAGCAAGTGAATAAATAACTAAATACAGTGCACCTCAAAAATGTTATACTGACTGAAAACAGTATGCTAGTCAAGGACCTAAGGCATTAAAAAGCACTAGGGAAGTCAAGTCAAAAGAAGAACATGCAAATTATTTCCGTTTATCTTACGTGCTCGCATGCTCTGCGTGTCATTTGTGTGGTTATTTATACAAATTTACGAGTATATTGCATGTTATGAAAAGCCTGAGTTTAAATTGAAAATAAAAACTGTTTTAAAACTCGTTGTAGGAGACGATTTCAAGTACCGGTCGTCCATATTTCCGAGTTTATTATAGCCATTTAGAAACGCTAATCTTATGAGGTTTCGTCGAAGAAAGTTTATCAGTCTATTAAATGAAGCGAATGATGTTTATGGTTCTGTTTATGTTACGCGTGGTTAGGTGTTCATATGTTTCTAATATAATTCAAAATACTGGCTTAATTTTTTTATTTGAAAATCAGATTCTCACACAAGCCCATTTGCTTACTGGCTGATCTAAGTATGAGCATTTTGCATACACGTTTTCACTGGTTTTCTCATGACGTGACTCATAAACTAACTGATCTGAACTGGAGATAAGAAAGACCAATGCATGCAGCAATATTCTCTGCAGGATGACTTAACAGCTAAGACCGATATTATATTGTTTCCTTCGTGTCTGCTAAGAGTTTAGTCCCAAGGATACTTCATGGACTCGCGTTTATTTGTAGTTACCTTTGACAAATCTCGTCCAATTTACAGAACTTCAGCATTATCAAATATGCAGGTGCGCGTTGAAATTTTGTCAATTTGACAAAATTTCGATACGCACCTGCGTATTTGTGTATAGACAGGTAGTCACCTGACATATATGAATTCTAAGGAATCTACAGGCACAAAACGAAGTTTTTTCTAGATTGCTTGAATTTACTTGTTTTCAGATTAGGGCGACAAATGCGTATTTTTAAGTTTAGTTTCTTCAGTCAACAAAAAGCTGATGTACGTGTCTCGGCAGACAACAGTAATTCAAACTCAAAAGATGCTAATTTTACTTTGCCTGATCTTAGTTGTATAATACAGAGTAGAAAATCTTAGCAATCTTGCCCTTTTCTGTAAGAAAATACTGGTAAATGCAACTGGATTAGCCCCATTGACTTCAAATAAAATACAGGTAAAGTAGCCCCATTCATACTTTTTTCCTAGCCCCATCGTATCTTTTTAGCCCCATTGTCTTGCCAGTTAGCCCGATTGTGTATCGCCCTTCTACATTTGTATAAGCCACACTTGCAGTCTTAATCCGCGAGGCAGAGCATACGCAGATATCAGGTGAGAAACATATCAACTTGACTGGTTTGAGTCTTGGCTGTTCAGCACCTTTTTGCGTGACTTAACTCCATAATATTTGACCATTTGCTAGTAAAGAGAACATTAATTGTTTGAAAATAGAAGATTTAGAATAAACGAGAAAACACAAGTTATTTCCCTTTAAAACGGAAGAAAGAAAGAAACAAAACAAAACATGGCAGAAAATACATCTTAACATCAATTCTCTGTAAGCACCAGAATTTTTGAATGGGGGCGTTCCACGCACCGTCTCAGAATTGGCTAATATTTTCACACAATGGTCCTTACCACTCAGGTATAAGAAAATAACCTTTCAAACTTTGACACCTACTTCCGTTGCCATGGTAACCGTCAGTGTTGATTTCAGCGAAATTTGGACTTAAATTCTTGTGATTTATATTAAAAATAGCATATTTTCACCCTTAAAAAATCATAATAATCAACAGGTGGACAGGAGAAACAATTAAACCTGTAAAATATTTGAGTTTTATTTAACATGTTTCACAACAGACTTTAAGAATAAATTAATGTCGCTAATAGTACCTTCATTGTGGACAATACATACTCTGGCAAATTTCATTAAAAGTCAAAAATGCAAAAAATGACAATATTTCAAGAGGTATAAAAACAATTGCAGGCCTCTACGAATAATTTACATAGCTACTCTTGAATTAACTAAGTATCATGATTGTAACTATGAAAAAAACTGAGTGGGGTAAGAGCATCTTCTTGGAAAAATAAGCATACTAAATTTGCACCGTTACAGAAATTAAAAAAAAATGGTTTTGAGCAGGTAAGCAAACATTTTGGCTCTATGTTAGAATTGTAGTAAGTTATGCATATATTGTTGCTGATAATTTATGACTACAGGTCAGTTTTTATTGAATTTGTATCAAACATTTCCTTGTCTCCAAAGAAAATGCATATTTTACGCGTTCTAAGTGGAAAATATGTCGAAAACAGGGGGTAGGGGAAATAAACAAAAGCAAAATATCAACCATAAAAGGAAGACTCTTTAATAAATGACTTTAACTGTGTAAATATCCATTCAGCATTATGCTAAACTGAACTTAATTAAAAATTTATCAATGTGTGTGATGCTAAAGGGCAATAACTCTGCATTTTTGACGAAAAAGCAAAAAAATTAGAAAACGCATGAAAATGAACTCAACCTTAGCTGTTTACTGTGGGCATTAAACAATAACACAACAACACTTTTTAAGGTAAATACCAAACATATTTCATAGAATATGTTGAAAATATACAAATATCACGAGTGCATAGCATGAGTGAAACTCTAATATTTTCAACACATGAAAATTTTTTTGGTATTTATCGAAAATAGAATTTCTTTTCATTTTTTCTGTTTTGAAAATAAAATAACTTTTTTTCATAGTCATTTCTTGTTAATTTTGCTTGTCTTAGCACATTTAGTGGGTATAATATTGGGTGAAACTATAGTTTGCACCTAGAAAATGACTAATAAGGCTATCCGAAAGAAGGAATAAAAAGAAATTGGCAATTTAAGAAAGCCCTTTGCAGCTGCCTTCAGACTGATGTCGCATGCAAATTAGTTATACTCTGGCTCAAAACCTGAAATCAAATGTGACGTCATTACTTGATTTGGCATGCTAACATCTGTAGCATAATGTCAGAATGCTACTTTTCAGACAGCTGCAGCATCCACATGATGTAAACCAGTATGAAGTAAACCAGTATGAAATAAACCTTTCATGTATCATTAGGTGCCACTGAAGTATATTGGATATAACTATTTGCCAATTAAATACAGCATATGGCTAAGTCCTAGTTACTGACCCCTGGACCCATTCATGAGCCTGACCCTGCAGCTTAGGTAGTCCATAAAGAAAGCAATGATGCAAGGATATCATGAACCAAATATGGAAGAAATCTGCAATGCAGTTACATAGATATAAGCAATCAGATGGGTTTAAGGCAAAACTTTGACATAATGAAAATGCCTAAGTCCTAATTATTGACCCCTGGTCCCACCCTGGGACCTGACCCAGGGGTTTAGCTAATTAACATCAAAAGTAATGCTATAGAGATACGAATCAAATATGAAAAGAATCTGATGTGTGGTTAGAGATATGAGCAACCCATAAAGGTTAAACGCAAAGCTTTGATGTAAAGTTGATGAACGGACAGACGAATGAACAAACAAACAAAGGGACGAACGGATGGAATGACAAAAACTATATACCCCCTGACATACTTTGTATGTAGGGGGAATAATGAATCATATCAGTCACTAGTGAAATGATACAATATATTTTACTGCAGACAATATCACCTTTATTTTTTCTAGATATGCATTGAATTCACAGCTAAGCATAAAATAACTAGAAAATGGTGTCTGTAAGACACTAATGATGCCCCCATGCAGTGCCTGTCACAGGACATGTGTACATCCCTAAAGCACTTGTTAAGCACAAACACTGTCTGCAAAGAGAATCCACTGGAAACACTACACAAAAACTTCTTACACAACAGTGCAAAAATGCCGCCGAAAATGATAAGTTTAAAGGTAGGTTCCTGTACTTTGTACATGTAATTCATCATAATTTTGATGCTCTTTCATCCAAATTGTTGGAAAGCACTTATAAAGAGGGAATGAATAAGTTTCACTAAAAAGTGTAAATCGAAAAAATATAAGAAAAGTTGTTTTGCAAGGGATTTCCTAACTCTGCTTCGCACACCAGTTAATGCTATTTTTAGTTTGTGCCAAAAATAACTAACACAGCTGACGTCATGCTGCATTGCATTTTTGGATAGTTTTAACCCATCCGCCATGCCAGGACCTCTAGGAGAGCTCACAGCAAGAGAAAATTGACCTTTGGAGAATGGCATCAGAAATCGTGCACTTTAGACATAATAAACATAGTTATTTTTAGAACTGGAATTCCAGCGAAAGAAAATAAACCAAAAGGGAAAGTGACTATTTTCTTCAACATCTGACGATTTTCTCAGTAGCAACAAATTCAGAAAAATAGAATTCAATACTACTCAGAAAAGGACGAAATTATTTTGTGAACATAATTGTTATTGCTAGTCCAGGAACCTACCTTTAAAAGGGCAAAATTCCTTCAAACATTATCAAACTTAATTTTTTCTCTATCAAAAACCCACACACACATCTTCATTATGTTCACAACAAGTATACAATGTCTGAAAAATAGCCACTGAAAATTGTGGGAAGAGCTGATTACACAAGATACCTACCCAACATTGCAAACATTTGCCTAAAATGACCAAGCCCCAAGGTTATAAAACATTTCTCGTGCTCAAATCAGCTGAGCATGAAATTACCTCTGCTGATAAATATGAAAATGCCAACTTATGTTGGCATTTTCATATTTTTCAGCAGAGAAAATTTGATACTCAGCTAAACTCAACAAGAAAACAACTGTACATATCAGTACTTTGCTATTTATTAGCAGGTAAAATTTCATGCTCAGCTGAGTTGTGCATGAAAAAAGTTTTATAACCTTGGGGCCAAGTTCAAAAGGCCATACTTCTGTCAAAATTAACTTGAGCTCAAACAAAAAGCCACATACACATCTTCATTAGGTTCACAACTTGCATGCAAGGTTTGAAATAGATCCATTGAAAATCATGAGAGGAGTTGATTACACATTGAAAATCATGAGAGGAATTGATTACATAAAGTCCACAACCTACAATACAACCATTTGCCTATAATGACTAAGTACAAAAGGTCATAATTCTGTGAAAATTAGTTCTAGCTCTGACAAAATCCCACATGCACGTTTTCATTACGTCTACAATGCGTATGCAAAGTTTAAAAAATATCTATTTTAAAATGAGGAAGTTGATTACACAAACTCCATACCCTACAATGCAAAAACTTGCCTGAAAGACAGACAGGAACAAATCTTAATGCCCCCTGACTATTGTCACGGGGGCATAAAAATGCTAAACTTAATAGCGATCAAATATGATTTTGTCTTTCATTCAAATTTGAAAGGTCCATGAGGAAGCATCAAAAACCTCCCTTGGAACCTTGCAAAGTTAAAGAATGGAAAATCATGTTTGATCCCTCTTTTAACAAACAGTCATTTGATAAATAGAATCTTATTGTCGGGGTCATTTCATAAATTCCATACAAAATGTACACTTGTGCAAGATCCTTTATCCTTTATATTAATTATAGATCCTTTATATCAATTATAACTGGTAATTGATAGTTGCATACTGACATACCATTAAACAGTTTAGTCATGTGTTATAAGCAGCACTTTCTGATGGATCAACATCAACATCAGCCAGTAAATTGCCATAATGAGGTTTGTTCACTGACATTTCCTTGGATTAATCATCACAATGTTAAACTAGGAATTCGGGTTCCTCGCGGTCGCGGGTTCGAGCCCCGCTGGAGGCGGAGTTCTTTCCATCGTAAACGGGGTTCCATTGCACACAGCCTTTCATTATCACAAGCCCATCGTCCTGATATGACTGAAATACTGTTGAAAAGGACGTAAAATCGCAAGTCATCCATCCATCCATCCATCGGGTTCCTCGCTGTTTCAAAACCTTTGCCCAAAAACACCATCTTCAAATCAGCAATAAATCACAGTAAAGAAAATCATATTATTCCAACTTGATACAAACAGGAAATGATATATTGTTGCAATGCTTTCCAAAGGACTTATTTGTGGTGGATGTCAGAAGGTTTAAAGGTTTTTATTTATTGACCGGGACCCTTAACCAAGGTACCAAGTCACAATGTAACAATTCACCACAACACAAATAATTAACAACAAAAACAATTCGAAGAAAGTTTCAAAGCAGACCAGGTAAGACTGACTGTCGACACTCGGACAGTGGTAAAACAGATCTCCAGATAATGTAAATCCCATTTGTCCCAACAAACACCCCATCACTTATTCAAACTTCAAACTTCTGTGTTTCCAACAATTTTACAATGGATAATGACTTCCTGTATGCCTCTCTGGAAAACGTAGCCTTTTAATTGAGGTCTACACCCAAAGGAAAGAATTAGCTCCCAGGGGAGCAAACTTCCCAGCAAGTGCTGACCCCCTAAAGAAGGGAGACAACTAACAGGTCAACATCTGGGGTTTCCACCATCCCTATAAATGTGAATATCATAAACTCCTGTTTGCCTCTCTGGAGGACACAGCTCTGTAAATGAAGTCGTCTCTGGCAAATTCAGAAATGCCATAATTAAGCTAGAGTCATTCTAATGATTATGCTATACTGACCAGTCAACCTATGTATTTTCTGTCCGAATTACAAAGGGAAGCAACTGTCAACTTTACAAAGAGGAGCAACAAGAACTCCTGTTTTCTGATTTGCTTTCCTGAAGGACGCATCTCTTCATGAAGTTCTGTATGCCTCTCTGGACCTCATTTTCAAATAAATGAAGTCTACACCCCAGGGAAAGAATTTGCTCCCAGAGGAGCAAACTACCCACAAGGGCTGATCCCCTCAAGAGGTGGAAGCAAATGATGGGTCACCATTTGGTTTTTCCACCAGCCCTACAACAATGAACACCACAAGATCCTGTCAGCCTCCCTGGAGGACAGCGCTCTTCCAATAAAGTCTACTCTTCAGGACGTTCAGAAAAAAAGAATGGGTACACTCTCAGGAGCAGCAACTCTATCATTTTTATTTTTGCCTTCTTCCTAAATTTACAAGTGCCAACTCTTAAATGTAAGAATTTGCCTCCCCTGCAGCATATTCTTTCCTTTACAAGCAGGCTCCATTTTTGAAAGCTTCTTCATCTCAGGGAGCAACCAGGAAGTCACAAAGGTTGTTCCCCTTCGTAAAAATGGATGAGAAACATGAGGGAAGTAAACAGGAAGTCAATGATTTTGTTTCTCCTTGTAAAAATGGTGGAAAAACATGACGGAAGGAAAGAGGAAGTCACTTAATTTGTAAAAAGAAACGGTAAAGGTAAAGGTTTCCTATAGCCTAATAGCTGTAGGGGCAGTGGGGGTTAGAGACCCACTGTATCTTGGGCACAGCTGATGAAAGGCAGAGCCCCTCTCTCTTCTTTCGCTGCCTTATCCTTCCCTAATTCCAAAAAGGTACCCATTTACTGCTGGGTTGACAGAGAGAGTTTTCCAGTTGTCGGATGGCGACAGTGAGCTGCGAACTCACAACCTTCCGGTGACTTTCTGCACAATAACCGAGCCACTCTAACCACTCTGCTACCGCGCCTCTCTGTAAAAAGAAGGGAACACATAAAGATGTATCCATACATCCTAACTGCATATTTGAAAAAAATCAACATGGGATACACAGGTATACTTTAAAACTGTGCAGTAAACCCCATATCACTTACCTACTTAAATCATCAAATGTGAATGGGTTCACTCTCAGGAACAACAACTTTTCCACTTTCATTTTTGCCTCCCATCTAAATTTATTCCGTAGGAGCAAATTCTTTCCTTAACAAGTAGACTCCATTTCGTAATCATCCCAGGAAGCAAACAAGAAGTCATTCAAGTTGTTCCTTGTGTAAAAATGGTGGGTGGAAAACATGAGGGAAGCAAACAAAAAGTCACTAAAGTTGTTCCCCTTTGTAAAAATGGTGAAAAAAAAACTTGAGGGAAGCAAACAGGAAGTAACTTAAGTTGTTCCTAGAGACGTAAACATTCAAATATCCATACCTCATAATTTCATACTTGGAAAAAAAAAAATGAAAATGGAACATACAATACTTGTACTTTCGGTAATCAAAAGCCAGATTTTCTCAAAGAGTGATATGTACTCATGTAATCTGTTCTCAATCTAATTAAGGTCCATAGATCCACTTTTGGGGGGAGGGGAAGTTACTCTGCCAATTAGGGGATAACTGTCTTGAAAATTGTCATTTGGGGAGGTAAATCATCAGTTTTATGGTCGGAAATTTCATTTTACAGTGACGCGCCTGCGGAGCCGTAAAACGCAATTTGCGACCATAAAACCGATGATTTACCTCCCAAAATGACAATTTTCAATACAGTTATCCCCATTCTAATGCACTTTTCCACATTTCACCTTTCATAATGGACTATTTTGCACCCATTTCAAGCGCCGTCAGCAACGTAAAACCAAACGTCAGCCAATGAGAAGCGACGTTACTCAATAACGTCGGGTTTGCGACAGTATATCGCAGAATATACTGTCGCAAATTTTTGACGTTATCCAATCAGACATCGCGTTATATTTGTAAGTGCATTAGAATTTGTTTTTATCTCCTTTCTAAATGGGGGTCAACTCTTAAAGGAAAGAATCTGCTTCCCAAGAGCAAATTCTTTCCTTAACAAGTAGACTGCATTTTGAAAAGTCCTCCTTATCCCAAGAAGCAAACTGCAGGAAGTCACTTCAGTTTTCCTTTGTAAAAATGTTGGAAGAACATGAGGAAGCAAACATGAATTCACTTACTTGTTCCCTTTTGTCAAAATGAAAAAAAAAAAAACATATAAAAAAAAATGGATGTGTACACATATACTGCAGAGCCCTAGATAAGAGGGAGTATTTGATGATAATTAGGGATAATTTTTGTAAATTCTGGATAAAAACATATGTTGTGACCCTGCATCTGAACTGCCTTGATGAGACAGTTCAGATGAGGGGTCATAACATATGGTTTCAATGAGAAATGAAGAAAATCATCCCTCAATTATCATCAAATACCTCTCTTATCTAGAGCTCTGAATTACTGTAATAAGTGTAATTTCATATTTGATCAAAATCAACATGGAACATACTGGAATACTTAATAAAATACACCGCATGAAATAAGTAAAGTGCATTGTAGCAAGGGATTCTGAAGTTCAAACTCACTACATGTTGCTGAAGTTTTTTTTTTTTTTTTTTTGCATCTTTCACAGAAACTCGTACATTTCTTAGTATGTTTATATCCAAACCACATGCATATCTTCAGACCATGACAAATATATCTGTAAAGTTTCGAAAGTATCGGCATAAAACTGTAGGAGAAGTTGCACACACAAGGTACCTACTACTTTAGGGGGACGGAAAGACGGAAGGACGGATGGACGGAATGCCGAAAAACTATGTCCCTCCGCTTTTCTTCGAAAAGGCGGGGGACAATAACTGGTGTTAATGGTCCAATATGATCCATTATCAACCTTGGCTGAGATCCTGTTCAATAAATGCAGCCCTCAATGCCCTTAGTGAATAACTACCTGTAGAACTTGCTTATAAGTTATTTGCATAGATCAAAGGTCTGGGTTCTTTCTATCATACTTTCTGGTAGGCCAACCAACAGACATCATGATCACCATACTGGCTGTCTCTAGTTTGGTAACACAGTAACAGGGAGCCATCTCTGGTACAGTCTGTGTATAAGTAACCAATCATAGAGTCTCCTTCCTGCTTATTAGACAAAAAAAAATCTTCAAAATTATTTGCAAATCAGCACAGTCAAAAGCTGGCTTTTGCTGACCAATACTTACACAGTGTTTAAATCAATTGCACGTAAACCCCATACAAATCCATGATCTTCTGTTTACAGCAGATGCAAAATTACATATTTAAACACTTCCCTTGGAATAGAAGAAATCAGTACAAATGCTTGATTTATTTTTAGAGCACCTGGTCTCCCTGACTAAGTATCAGTGCACAGAATGTCAATATTTTTCTATTCTACCACCTTTGTCAGACTAGTCCAGACTAGCAATACAATTGTCCGATGTAAATTTTAACAAGACCTGTCACCGGGACAGGATAGCTCGCCTGACAGTGCCTTGCCCATCACCTAAAAAACTTTAATTTAAAACTTTAACATTTTGCTAATGCAGCCGCCGCCGCTAACGCCAACGCCGGAGGTAGTACAATAGCTCTTCCTGAACTTTGTTCAAGCCAGCTAAAAAGGGCAGTGCCAGTGAGTGACACCTGTATTATTTGGAGCTATGCATTTAATGTGTCCCAAAAAATACATAAATAATTATGAAGATTGTATGAAAGGAACCATTATTTATGAAAGTAAAGGTTAAAGGTTTTTCAGAGTCTTGTGGTCGTAGGGGAAGAAGGCTGTTAGAGCCCTACTGTATCTTGGGCACAGCATATAATATGAAAAAGAAATAACCCAACACTTTCCTTTTGCTGCCTCAAGGTAAGTGAATACTGAAAGTAAGACAAGGGCCTACTGTGCTTGCAGTAGGTGCAGGCGGGCATTGTTTTAAATTCTTTCAATCATTTCTCTCTTCTTTCTCCCTCTCTCTGGGAGATGGTCTGATACAGACTAAAATACTGCCTCAAAGGGCCATTAAACCCATAACAACCAACCAACCAATGCATACAGAAATAATCACATCGTGCTGCACATTTGTGCAAACATATCAGTTTCTACATTTCACTTTAAAGATTCAGACTGCAAATGAAAAACAGTGAATTTAGAAATCTGGTAAGACTCAACAAATGTGCAGGCAGCTGGCTGATATAAGTTATCAGGTTCCTTTAAATCTGTTTCATATGACATCACTGTTATTCAGTGGATACTGTCCTGTCATAAAAATCGTATGGCCACACGTGTAATAACACTTTGGCACATACATGTAACGTCATTGACAACGTACGCGTCAACAATGCGTTTACTTATTGAATTAATGTTCATTTTGAAGACGTTAAAATCTCATTTTAAAGGGCAATATGATAAACAGAATCTTACACTCGTGGTCATTTCATATGAAATTTATGAAACTTGCCAAAGGCTTGTTTCATAAATTTCATATGAAATGATCACTCCTACAAGATCCTCTATTTCATGCAATGCTATTAAAAGTATACCTACAGCAGACATTTGGACAGTATTCTTCAGGCATATTTCAAGTTTCTCTGCTCCCACAACCATGTTGCTGAAGTGGCACACATGGCGTATTTTGGATTCATTTCTTTCATTCTCAAAAGTACATTGTTATTGGTATTTCTGTCTACCATCAGATGAACCTTTCACTGGCATAATCAACTGCATTTTCTTCATATCTTTCAGTCCCTAAAAATAGATAAAAAGATTTTCCGAATGTTCATATACATGCATAATGTAAAGTATGCATAATCATAACACAGAGCTCTTTATACAATGTAAGAGGGAGTATTTGATGATAGTTAAGGATAACTTTTGTTATTTCTGCATAAAAACATATGTTGTGACCCCTCATCTGGACTGTCTCGACAAGACGGTTCAGATGAGGGATCACAACATATGGTTTCAATGAAAAATAAGAAAAAATTATCCCTCAATTATCATCAAATATCCCTCTTATCTAGAGCACTGTTAACAGAAGATAAGAGGTGAAAGGGTTCACTGAAATTGTATCATATCACTGCCCTCTCATGATTCATTGAAAACTGTATCTGGTGCTATCCATATATTGTCGGGACAATATAATTTACTATGTCAAGTTTCTTTCAACTTCTTTGAAAAGTTTTGTAAAATTTATAACTTGGCAAATTTAAGGTGTACAGATACACTTTCATATGAAGCAATCTAAACCATTTTTTTTTCTTTTTTTCCTTTTTTTCTCAACTGTGCCAACTCATAAAGGAAAGAATTTGCACCCCACCCCTCCCCTGACCAGATTTTTACCTTTCTGAATAGACCCCATTATAGACCCCATTATGGAAGGGCGTCTTCATTCAGGAAAGAAAAGAGGACATCACAGAAGTTGTTTCCCTTTGTAAAAATGGCAGAATACATCGATTTGTACCCATACACTATAAACAGTTCCATTGTCCTAGATGGACTGTGTTTATTTCTAAAACACAATTCTAGAACAAACAGTGTATTGTTGCAAAATGGGCACTCTAATATTAGAAAAAACATTAATATTGCAGTGCCCATTTTGCAACAATACACCATGTACACTGTTTATTAAAAAAAAAATATATATATATATATGTATAAGAAGTGTGTGTGCCCCTTGTTGATAAAACCCTCCATCGGCAATTGGCTCCACAGAATTTGATACGGTTTGTTGTTAATGGAAAAATTCTTGACCATTACATTCCCAAGCAACTAGTAGCCCAGCACTGGGAACTAGAAACTTGTTTCTGAAATAATTTAGGGCTAGAGCTGGAGCGGGACTGTGGCCGCTAGCAGCTACTGAGCCTCCTTTACTTACATATGGCAACTGGAAGAACAACACCAGAAACATCATCGATTTGTACATTGTCTCTTCTGTGATTCCCCTGTCTCCACGAGGCACTTGCCTTTCTTGTGTATGACTTAACAAATATCGAGGGCCACCACATATTATTTGTCTTACTGTTGGCCTTAAATCAACTGCTGTATAAGAAAGGCTGTAGCGGAGTCGAAAATAACAATCTCTACAACGACTGAATCTACAAGGCACACACAAGCATGCACTGGAAATGACTGGCATGATTGTTTGTTTAATGGTCAAGTAATTAATTTGTCTTTAATTGATATGATGCATGCAGCAGAAACCCTTAAACTCCCAGTGTACGAATCTGCAAGCTGTGCGAATCTGCAACTTACCACTCTACAGCACTTCACTTTCTCCAACAATCAAGAGGTAAATCTGATAAACACAAGTAACAAATACATGTAGTGACCTCAGAATTGTGTAACATTATCTGTAGACGGTGCTACAATGAATAACTGAATAAAAACTCAGCATACAAATTCACAAAGTCCTGTCAAACTTGTGGAATACCCGCCTTTAATTACAGTGTAATTGTTTACATGTTTCTCTGTTTTACTTTGAAGAGCTAACAAGGGAAGTTACTGCGTAGCAACCGAACAGAATAGAATTGAAGAAAATTCAGGATTTGGGGTCCAACCATCTCCAGAATTAATGCAGAAAACTACTTTACCCCACTCAGATTTTTTATGAAATTTGTATTATAGGCTTTTCTTTATATACTCGAATATGGCACACTGTCTGTATCAGACTGCGTTTTGCACATTGCCCTCTTAAATAGGAGACCATGGTACACCAAGAAAACCTAAAATTTCACATTTAAGTGATAACTGGAGCAAACAGCAGTTTCAGAATATACACTTCCCACTTTGAATTATTTATTTGTTGTCTACTTTATACAAAAACTGCAAAATTAATCAGTTTCAGACAAAGTATGAATGTTTAAAATCTTCAGATATCCACCTACTGTAATTTCCCACCAGTTTCAACATTTTCTATTTTCATCTGCCGTTTCCATGACAACGGAAAGAAGAATCGCAAAACTAAGTATAACTTTTTCGTTTTTTGATACACCCTTTCATTTGAAATAAGTGTCATCAAAATCCCTTTCGGTGCGTGGACAAAATAGTTTGGTGCTTACAGAGAATTGATGTTAAAATCTAGCGATACTTCTAATTTTTATATCGTAATTGCCTGTCAGTTTGCTGTCTGCAAATGACAAACAGAAACCTTTTTTGCAGATATTACAGTCTGACAAAAGAATCACTAAGTCAAAGAACTGTATAATTAACCCTTTCTGACCAATGGACTTGTCATCCTTCTCACTTGAATAAGTCCATTTGTAGTTTAAGGGGTGTCAGGTAAATATTTTAACTTTTACTGTATTTTGCATAGACATTGAATGAAGTTTGTGGCATCTGAACTGGGTTTCACTATTTGCGTATGTCCCGAAAACGGGGATCCACTCTAAATGGGGTTAAGTACATCAGTGGCGAAAAAGGGGCGCAACAGTTACGTATATACTCAGATACCTGGACTAAGCTTACGTAGGCTGGTCTGGATATGTGCAGTTTGCATATTGGTTCCTAAGGACAGAATCCAGAATGCATATGAGCCGCGACATAACAAAATCAACAAAGTGGCGAGTGCGCCCAGTGAAGACTTAGATCAGCCTGGGCATACGCCCATTCTGATCAGAGTCTTCGCTGTCCGCATGGAGGTAGCTTAGACTCTTAGCTTTACTTTATGCGCAAAGTAAAGACTCTGATTAGACTGGGCGAATGCCCAGGCTGATCTGAGTCTTCGCTAGGCGCATATGCCATTTTGTTGGTTTTATCATGTCGCGGCTCATATATCTCCTTTTACATTAAATTCTGTAATGTCTGTATGCTGAGACAGAAAATATGCTTAAAACAATATAGGCGATTGTATAACCTGGATATTCAAAGTGTTCCGAAAGTGTTCTGAAATCTGAGATAAATACAACCCACACAACAATTTCCTTGCATATAGCAATATTAAATGCTGCATTTACTGCTGCTGCCAGTGAACGAACGCTATATTGTTTTGCTCCGCAGCTGATGTCACAAATATAAACATGTTTGCATCAATGAATAATCTGAAACAATTTAATAACTTTGAAATGAAAGTGAATATCATGCATTAAGATTTGCTACGGACGCGAGGTATATAGCAATTTTCTTCAGTATTATTTCTGTATCGTAACCAAACTAAACCCGCTATTATAAACAGCGGAATCAGTTTGGTTACGATATAGAAATCATACTAAAACATTACAATATACCTCATGTCCCTTACAACTCTTAATTCATAACAATTATTTCAGAATAAGTGCTCAACATTTCCTAAGGGCCAACACAATCGTGATAGCGCTTTACAGAAATAAATGGATGCACATACATGTTCTCCCGCAATTTCTAAAGGGATTTCTTGGTGAAGCCAGTCTTTCCGAGATGGGATCTACTCCTAAAGGAAAGAATTTGCTCCTTGTCGAGGAACATTTTCCTTTAAGCTTTGACCCCTATTAAAAAGGAAGTAAGAAAAAAATGAAATGCATGAGATGGTTCCCATGAAAGAGTATATCCTCTAAGACATCATGCCCATAAGAGATTCTAAAGGGAGCTTATCAGCGTGAAAGAAAACCGATTGTTCTGTGTCGAATTACATAACACGTTTTGTACTATTTACATGTAATACATGTAAAAAGACATTCAAAAGGCTGTTAGTATACAATTTTACGTGTCAAAAAACAACTGCATCTCTTATCAAAACGCTAAGCAAAACAAGTTCGTATTTAAATTGGAACATTCGGTCAATGCACCAGGGCTTCAGATGAACCATATTTGATGCGTCCTACATGGAGACAGTGTTACATGTGAAGAAATTCCGATAAGAAATATATTAGGTAGTTCCCCAATTTATATTTTCTCCACGAAAAAAAGTGGCCCGTCTGCAAAATAGTTCCAGTGAAGGATACTTCTGACCGTATACTCAGTTTGTGTTATTTCAAACTAAATACATGTAATTTTAATTGCTGAAACTCTGAAACATTTTGCGGCTTATTAACCTGTGCAGCTTTCTGTCTGGCTGCTTAATTCCTGGTCATTGACTGCCTTTTTGCATTACAAATAGCAGCCTTATTCCAATTATTGGAGGGTGATAAATTTTAACCAAAGCCTTGGTAAATGGAATACCATCGCGTGAAAAAGGATCTAAAACTTTCCAAGTAGAGCAAAAAAATCAAGTTGGCCTTTGTAAGCCTTGTCTAGATATATGACAGTAACGTGAAGATTTCAAGAACTATAACTATTTCGTGTTCAAACTGTTCTGACACAGCCTAAATGAGCCACGACACGACAAAACCAACCAAGTGGCATTTGCCTCCCGCGCAGACTTAGATCAGCCTAAAAATCCGCCCAGTCTGATCAGATTCTTCGCTTTACGCTGAAAGGGCACATGTAGCTAAGGGTCTAAGCTAGGTCCATGCGGACTGCGAAGACTCTGATCAGACTTGGTGGATGCCCAGGCTGATATGAGTCTTTGCATGGCCCACAGGCCACTTTGTTTGCTTTGTCGTATCGCAGCTCATATATCAAATTTATTAGCACGCAGCAGCTATAATTACATCAGTGTGACTTCACAGCTATTAATACCAAAGCTTTATTGTTTCTTTTATGTCTAAATATTTACATTTTTATTGTTGTCGCCTCAGATAAAGAACTGATTCTTCTTTCGTTTTAATTTTCGATGAAAAATAGTGTCAACAACTGTCACCAAGAGAAAGTGTCTTCAGAGGCGGAGACAAAAATGAGATCAGCGGATATATTCTGAGAAAAAAAATGATTGGCTTAGACTCATATTCTAGATCATAGCTTTCTCTTCATTTGGAGCCCTTTTGATTATTATCAGTCTTTGAATTGACTTCCTTAATAAAATGACGAAATGTCAGTATATTTTCTCTGGCTTTCGTCGCTGGATCATGACAGGGTCACTGATGAGGCTTGATTAGCCGATACTTCGAAGTTTGGCCCATGTTAATTCTTTCGAATATTTTTTCTGCTCGTGAAGGAACTCTTTTAGATTTTAATTTACGTAAGGTGAATGGGTACTCATAAAGCTGTTAGAAAAAATCAGATTATTGTTATTAATAAGTTGTAACAGATAAGAAAAATGGGCATTCACCATGGAATAGACTTTTTGCGAATTGCATACAGTAGACTTGTTTCCGTTTGAATAGCAGTAGAGTTATTCCTTTTGAATCGGATAAAGTTATTTCCTTTCTCCATGTCCTTTTCAGTAATAACAAGTTGTAACTAAAAAGAACGAAGGGTATTCAACATGGGAAAAACTTCTTGCGAATATCATAGTTATTTCCTTTTTAACGGGAATATAGATATAGAGATCATACAAAAATGACACATCATTTATACCCCCCAGCAGCGCCCAATGAGTTCAACCATCTTCAGCTAAAATGCTAAGTTTATTACTGGTTTAAAACGATGATCACAACAGTGCTATTATGAAGTAAAAGGGGTGAAATTTTCATTTTTTATATAAGCCCTTTTCGCCATTAGGATTTCTATGTTTTGTAAAACGTGTAATCCTTTGAAATAAATGCACCAAATGTAGTGTCTAGCCAGGCACTGAAATATTATGACACATGCCATTTCAACCTCACCTACACAGCCATAGGTTTCATCAAGATATTTCAAAGGATAACTTAGCTAGGGTTTAAGCAAGAAAAGCCTTAAAAACCAATTTAAGTCATGTAACTTCAAAGTAAGGAGGGAGGGGGGGGGGGAAGGGTGAGGATTTGGGGTAATTTTCTTAAATGCGATAAACCCGCCCAACCTAATATACATTGCTTTCAAGGTTCATCAAGATATTCTAAAAACGTACGTAGCTATGGCGAAAAGCCTTAAAAATTAATCAAAGGGATGTAACTCCATAGATAAGGAAGGGGAAGCATTTTTTCGTATGTGACATACCGTTTCAACCTAATACACATTGCTATAAATTTTCATTATGATATACCACAAGAACAAGAACAAATTAAGAAATTGATCAAAGGGATGCAACTCCAAAAATAAGAGAAGCAATCATTTTTATATGTGACATACCGTCTCAACATCATAATTAGGCATTGCCGTCAAGTTTCATTATGATATTCTAAAGGGTTAAGTAGTTATCAGGTGTGCAAAACTATTTAAAAATGTCAAAGAACGTTACTCCAAAAGTAAGTAAGAATGAGCCAAGGATCAGGCCCTGTGGTGGGGCTTAGGGGTCAAAAATTATGTTACACTCACTCTAAAGTTTTACAATTTAGATTTTTTAAGCATTCATATCTCAGCAACCACTGACAAAGACGTGTCTATATTTGGAACATCATTATAGAATAGCATAACCGTTTATTACATCATACTGTATCCCAAGATCAGACCCTATGGGTAGAGCTTGAGGCTCAAGGCTCAATAAGTATTTCAGGCTCTTTTTAGTTCGCCTGAACGAAGTTCAGGAGAAGTGTTGCATTACCCCCGGTGTCGGCGGCGACAGCGGTTGCGGCGGCAGAGGCGTTAGCAAAATGTCTAAGTTTTACGATAATGTTTTTAAGATCTCCTAGTTTCTAAACCCTTTGATCGATTTAAATTATGCTTGATTTTTTGATAGATATTGGTCTGAAATTTGATTCAACATCATCCCCACTTCTGGCCATGACTTAAAGGTCAAGGTCACAGACGGAGTTAGGTTTAAGTTTTACGTTAAAGTTTTATTTTGATCTTATAGTCTCTAAAACCTTTAATCGTTTTGAATTACATTTGGTGTTTTATTCACCGCCATCCCCACCTCTGGTCATGACCTATAGGTCAAGGTCACGGACTTAAAGATTTACAGTTTTTAAGCTCTCGTCGTTTCTAAACCCTTTGATTGATTTGAATTATATTTAGTTTTATAATAGATATTGGTCCAAAATTTATTCAGCACTATCCCTATCTTTGGTAATGACCTGAAGGTCAAGGACAGTACCAATCTCTCATAGATCTTAAGGCCAAAGTCATAGCCTGAAGCAGTGACCTATACAATAGGTCACTGCCAGAAGGTTTATAGTTTCACAGTGCCTGGATGGAGACTTATACACAGACTGATGACAGATACCTTTCGGAGTTTTACATGGTAGTAGGATCACCTAGAATTGACCTTGAAAGTCAAGATCACATTCCTAGAACTACTGATTCATGTTATGCAAGCAGTAATTCAGGTGAGTTTTGCTATCTGGTGACAACTCTTGTTTGTTTTGAGGGCGGGATACTGGATCTAATTGTATTAGTTCCTAATTATTAAAATAATGAGCCATATCATATGATTTTCAACAATGTGGCATTAGTGACTAGTAAAGGCTTTGCGGCATGAGTGCAGTACGGAGATTTTGCAAAGTGCATGAGACTAGTTTATACCCAGTAGATTAAAACTGTGAAATGTCCCCATTCAAATCCAGGAGCAACGACCTCATACCGTTTATTGCAGTCTGACAAAACCTCTAAGTCTCAGAATTATACTTAATTGTCTTTCGTTCTTGGCTTTTACGCAACATATGTAAATATGCTAAAGGTCTCAGTATGCTAAAGGTCTCAGTTAAGACTAGGATCAGCCGGGGGGGGGGGGAATCGATATACACTGATTACAACAGAGGATGTACATTTGGATGTAAATGTTTATAACTATTCCATTTATTTTTTTAGTAAACTCATAGAAATGCCTGGATGTCCAACTGCCGTATTTTCATTGAGCTCCAGATTACCGACGCATGATGTAAAGACCGGTCTTGAATTGAAAGAAAAAAAATCGGCTGCTGTTATGATTAAACTTAAAGTCACACACGGTTGCGGTCGTCACGCCAACGCCGATAAGACCGAGCTTATACAATGTCATAAACGCTGTTGGCCAGCTCGATAAAACGCGTTTCAAAACTTTCAACGCTGTCCTATGTATTGTCAGCGGCTAAGTACTACATGCAATGCAAGTACTAATGTTTTGCTACAATTGTTTAGACAAAATAGAAACAATTCCTGAATTGAAAAGAAGCTGGTGTTCAAGGTATTTATCAAACAACCTACTAGGCAAACCACGTCGAATACAGTTCGTGGTGTCAGCATCAGTGTGTTGGCAGGTAAACCGGCATAGACATTAAGTTTCTATGAGGAAACTTATCTCAAGTTTTGCTTCGTATTTATATGCATTGACGACGGATCCATAACTTTTTAATTTAACCAAAAACTGAGTGCCGCCGCATGGCAAATAACTACGATTTATAAGCATACTGCAATTTTTAATATGCGCGAAACAGGTAAGGGCTGTTAGTTTACACGTTATATTCCATGGTTTACGCTTACAGAAAAATATGTTGTGGGTGTGCAAATGCGATCGAGTCTGCGTTTCCTCTGTACTGTAGGTACACGTTTTAACGCACCCCACTCATTTACAATGACAATATGAAAATACTATTTTCTTCCGCAAAATGTTGAAAAGTAAATTAGGACTAACCCTTTACGAGTTTCTTAATTATCTACATGTATCACAAATGAATGAAAACCTAGAAGATCAGATACAAACTCTTATCTACGAATCAATCGACTTGCTCTATGTAATAGCTAGACACTCATTTATCCTCTCTTTTTCGATTTGATGTCTTAAGTTGTATAGAAATGTTTCCTGTACATTTAAGAAACAACCAATTCACATTGATCTCTATACGTTAACATTTTTAGCGCCAGAGACGGAAATAGTTGAATTCGCAAACAGCGTAGATCAAGAGCCGCCTCATCCAGATCTACACTGTTTGCCCTCTAGTCTTTGAATTTTCAATGTGACATAGCTTGGCAGAAACATTTTTGAAAATTTTGCAGACGTAACTTTTGTCGTCTGCTGTTTTGCGCTTAAAGGGTTAAGGTGGTGATAATCACTGAATTTGGGCAAAGTAAAAAACTGTGCATAAAATGCTGAAACTGTATTTAATTAATGCATCAGTGTACATGCACCATACATGGTCTGACATTTGAGAAAAAGTGACTGTTTCCATCTGGTCTACCTTGCAAATTTGAGAAAAAGTTGGAACAAATAATTGCTAGGACGCTCTTTTTAATGCATGAAAGAAACGTCAGAGCCAAGTATATTTCAAGAATAAAGTTAATTTTCTAGATTTCTGCACACAAAATTACCCTTTATTTTTTTTCCATATAAAATACCTTTTTTAACAGCATGTCCCTCTATTCTATATTCTAAACAGTAGAGAACAACAAAAATAAGAAGTCAGCAAACTTTAAGTGAGGTACGTTAATTTTTTATGGTTTTATGCAGATTTTTGTATTTACCACAAATCACCACCTTAATGCCTCTGTTAAATTAACAGAAGTGCCTCCAAATTGCATTCATGTATCGTGATAGTGCGCGATGTGTACAAACAGCAAAAGGATCTGCAGAGCCAATGCGCAGGCTGATCGGCGGAGCGTGTGCTGTCAGACACTTTATTTTTTCGCTTCCAAAACTGCGTTATTTTCTCTATGTAGTTTATTGAATGGACGGTTATTTTGGCTGAAACGGTCCCATACGAGTGTGCTTCAGAGTGTATAGAGCCGACTTCTGGAGAGGTGAGAGAGAGAGAGAGAGCCGACAGCCTTTCCCGCATCTCTGCAAGCACAGCGGCGGGTCCATGCTCTACTATAACCCAAATACATGTAGCAATACACGAAACGCGTAAAAGAAACATCGGTCCTGTTGAGATGAAGTGTCCTTTCTTCTAAACTGAAATTTCTTTAAAAATGCTGATGTTGTGAAAGGTTTCTATAAATCAAACTATGTGAATAGATATATATATATATAAAGTAAATGAGACGAAAATGATAAAGTAAAGGTTAAAGATAGGCAATGATCAGGAATTAATACTTTCAAATCCCACATCCCGCTCTCAAAACCAATTGGGGAAGAAGCATGCATACACATACACGGAAAAATTGACACAAATTCACGAAAGACACGCACGGCAAACCGAATCAGCAGCTCCTTCCCAGAAAGGTGGTCATTCAGCTACCCTGATCAAAAACAGCATCAACATCTATTTTTTATCTATTTTTTTTTTTAACTTACAAAACAAAGGGCAGATTGGGTAGTAAAACAGGTGACCAAACCACCAAAGAACATAAATAACCGGACATAGCATAATGTAACATCAAGGAACCACAACAGAAGTTCCGGTCAGCAAAAGATTTCTGGCGGGGGGGGGGGGGGGAGCTTAAATATGTTTTACTGGTACCAAAACCTCGCCCTCTGCTTCTGCAGTGGTTCAAAACATTAGGTAGCTGTTTGGTCCGCACCCATCAATGAAACATCATCAGAAACAAGCAAATCACGTATTAGACCTACACATGTATGATGAATCAGAGATGAGGACTCGACATAAATAACGTATTGCAACACCAGGAGACCCCTGGGAAGTCAAACAAAACCATTGAAAAGCCGGAGCAAAAGAAAACCATCATTTAGACCCCGAATAACCAAGCAACAGACAAGGGAAGAAATGAGATAGGAATTGCAATGTCTAAATCCACTCTGTTTAAATATATTTTTTTGGCCAAAAGCCTCATTCAGTAAAACGGAACTTCGTATTGAATTACATGTTAGCAGCCATTAATGGCTTAATGGCTGCTTACATGTAATTCTCTACGAAGTTCCGTTTTACTAATGGCTTAATGGCTGCTTACATGTAATTCTCTACGCAGTTCCATTTTACTAATGGCTTAATGGCTGCTAACATGTAATTCTCTACGAAGTTCCGTTTTACTAATGGCTTAATGGCGGCTAACATGTAATTCTCTACGAAAATCCGTTTTACTGAAGAAGGCCTTTGGCCGAAATAGTATATTAAAATAGAGTAGTTTTAGACATTGCTTATTGCTTTCCCTATAGGAAAACATTTACAAGTTGAGATAGAGATTGATTTCCATTTACCAGTAAATTTCTTTGCACAGGAATGCTGAAAATAAAGAAACTCAATTGTTGTTAATTTCAAATATTAATTTTAGTGACGTAAATCTTCCGCGCCATATATGGACTCTTACGGAGTTGCTGACACTGGTTATTATCGCTAAGATTCTGTATGCGTGACCTTATTCAAATTATTTAGATGCATTTATTAAGGAAACGCTGACCAGAAACGTCCTTGGTGTTGTGCTGTTGAACAAATGCATGCCAAAACAAAAATACATCTTTCAATAAAATGTATTACCAATATGGGTATAAAAATGTGAATTTTTGTGTCAAATATACGTGTGATGTGTGATGATTACACAAAAATACGATAAAGCTAACAGAAAATGTATTTAAATTTCTTTAAAATTGGGCTTTAGATGTGTGCCAGTCTGAAGCAAGGCGACAACATATCTGCCAAATGGAGCAAACAGCAGCCTTCAAAATGATTAAATTCTCATTTCCTGAAAGTCATTAGGTGAATTATTGCAATTTCATGACGGCGTTAAAAAACAAAACAAAAACAAAGACAACAGCAACAAAAAACGCGTTTTGGATAAATGGTTATTGTGCGCCTGCATTCGATCTTTCGAGAAACTGACTTTCTGCGACAAGGATATTGATACACTTATTCACCTTATGATGTTGAAAAAGATTTTTTTCTACTTATCACATGTGAAGACACCGTCTGCCTTTATAAAGTTACTTATTCTTCTATACTGCAGAATTGAGCATTAAGTTGTTAACGTCTGAAACCGGCTGGTTGGACAAAGCATTTATTATATAGTTTCAAGATCAGTTAAAAACTCTAAAATCCTTGACCAACTTCTTCAAGGCTTTCAGATTTTTTTAGCATTGCAGACAAGACATACTTATACGTGTATATGGAATAGAAAAGGTCATATCTTAAGGCAAATGGGTATACTTTAAGGAGAAAACAGTTTTGCAATTTTCTTTTATTAAATCTCTGTACAATGGTATCAGCGATTAAAGGAACGATTTTGTCATTACTTTAGCAGATCATTTCCTTTAAGAGTGAATCCCTTTCTGGTTTTGTTGCCCAATGAAGTAAACAGCAGGTCAAAACAGTATTTTCTGTTTCCAAAAATAGTAATATAACACGATTTTTTATCCAGATACCCTAATAACAAGTTTCTGTACAAACAATTACAATAGCACCTCTTCAGATTTCAAAAATCCAAAATGCCCTAGGTTTTTTATTTCTGACTTTATAGTGTTATAAAGAATGAAACATATGAAACATATGAAAAGATACTTAATTCAGGTTGTTTGTTTTGATTTTGTTCTTCTTTTGTTGGAAGCCCCGGTAGCGCAGTACGTTAACATCTGGCCTACTGATTTAGCGGGCCTGGGTTCGAGACCCGCTGGAGGCGGAAACTTTTTCAATCGTAAACGTAGTTCCTTTGCACACAGTCTTTCATTAGCACCCATCCATCGTCCTGATATGATTGAAACACTGTTAAAAAGGACGTAAAATCGCAAGTAATCCATCCATCAATTTTATAGATAAAGAACAATCAATATTTACCACAGAAACTTCTTCAGAACCAGTTCATTGAAAACACATTCAAAAGTAATGAAAGAAAAAAATATTTCGCATATTGTCAGTATGAGACCGCAATTCGTCTTAATATATCTTTATGAAAGAAAACGCGATGTTGGAAGATGGTATTTGAGTATAGACAGCATGGAAACAGAACGGGATGAAAAACATGCTATGCAGTAAGGAAAAACCAGTGGTTTCTAGTTTCGTTGGTTTAGAAATAACGTAGGCCCTGCCCTATCAGAAACGAAATTCGTACGCTATTAAAAGTCCTTAAGTGTCGTCAGAATGTCTACAAACCTCGAAAAAAAGCGATTAAGCATGGCGGATTTGCTGATAATTCGTAGTCATTTGATATAGATAATACCAAGATATCATATGTTATGGAAAGGTTAAATTGATACAAATAAACAAACATAAGATAATTATCACACATGAATCGTTTTTACACTATTAAAGATATCATATTGCAAATTCATGTTTGGAACGTCTAAACTTGGTCGTCGGACAGACTGCAGGAAGGTAAGTTTTTTGTCACCTGTTTTGTTTTGTGAAGATAAAATCTACTTGAATGCAAGGTATTGGCACAAAGATCGGTTGATTTAAAAAAAATTGATGTTGCTCATCGATGTACAATATCTATGTTATTGTTTTCATTTACAACGTCTTCGTTTAATAAGTTGGCTATTTTTGAAAGAGCCTTATCTGTGCCTTTTTTCACCCACTGGCATTTTTACATCATCTTATACCATTGGCATGTGTTTCAACGCCGAATCTAACATGCATATATTAACCTTTACCCTGCTAGAGGCGACTATAGTCGCCTAAGGGTGGTAGGTCACTTTGAGAGGCTGTCAGGCACACTAGACATCAAGGTAACCGCATCATGTGCGGTTGTCCTATGCAGGAGGGAATCTGCTTTCTCTTAGAGCAAGGTTTTACCCACCCAGCTAAGTTGTTGGCTTTAAAACTCGGAGAAAACGTCAAAAATATATGATTTTTTCATCATCAGCATTTCAGGTGGCTACCCCTACTTAGTTGATCTTGATTTTCTGAAAACTAGACTCCATCCTACCAAACTTTCTCTCTTGATAAATATTAAGCAATAACACCGGGCCTCAGACAAGCAATCACTTTTGTCATACAAAGCATATAACTGGCGCTAATATCTTGTAGTCTTTTTTTTAAGTGTCAACGTCGGTTCCCGGTGGTATCATGTGACACCCAAATATGGCAGGTCACGTGACCTTGGTAACTTCCGGAAAATGGCAGCTCACACATCGGCCATATTGAGTGAAAATTTCAAGCAAATCGATCAGAATTTGTGGAAGTTATGGCTTCCGAGATACCCCTACCCCCAGTTTAGGGCCAGGTGAATTATTTTCTAGCAGTGTAAGGGTTGAATGCTTTTCATTAATAACAACATACATGTATATAAATCCATAGATAGTTTACTGCATGTACTCAGACAATATATCGCATGTGCAAAAGCTATTTTGAGCATGCACAATTCCCATTTGGTAGTTAAATTAACTGAATGCATATGAAAACCTTCATTCATGTGTAATGGGACGGATCGACTTTAACGGTGTACATTTTGACGATGACAGCTATCGGAAATCAAAGCCGCCCCCCCCCCCCCCCCCCCCCCCCAAGCGCTCAATCTCCGTAAAATTTTATTACTCCCATCTATGAAATTTCCATTTTTAAATGAGAGAATTTTGAAAAAGAAAAAAAAAACACACATCGCATTTGATCTCTGCAAAGTATGAATATGAGATCGAACATCAGCATTTTCTCTAATATGCCAAAGGAAATGGGTATGAAATAATGCCAACGCAAATCGCAATTTAGTCTGGAAAACTAAACAGGGACACTTGGTCATTACATTACTTTCTTAGAACGTTACTTGATCGTTTGAATTATCACCTTCTGTACACCGACCTGTTAATTTTGTAATTTGTTGAAGGACTCTTAATGTTGGACTTCTGGCAGATATTCTATGTGTTACGTGGTACCTATTTCACATTGTCAGAAACGAAAATTGGGAGGAAATCAAGGTTACCAGAGCTCTAGATAAGAGGGAGTATTTGATGATAATTAAGGATAATTTTTCTTATTTCTCATTGAAACCATATGTTGTGACCCCTCATCTGAACCGTCTCGTCGAGACGGTTCAGATGAGGGGTCACAACATATGTTTTTATGCAGAATGAACAAAAATTATCCCTAATTATCACCAAATACTCCCTCTTATCTAGAGCTCTGGTTACATTGAACGACAGCTCTGCTGGATCCGAGAAAACCAATCATAAGGGTTTATGAAACTAGCAACATGCCCATATGTAAATGCACGCATCCTCCAATGTTTATCAGGCACAGTCCGTTTACAAAAATATCATGACAAAACTGTATGTACTCGGGCAATGCTGTGCATGTGTAAAGGTTGTTTTGAGTTTTGATAGTTACAGTAATTTAACTGAATGCATATGAAATCCTGCATGACTTTCAGTTGATAATTTCAGATAATTTCATGGCAACATTTGAAATGATTCAATTAAAAATGACCAGATTAGGTAGGCGAAAAAATAAAGAAAGCAACATTACTGTGTAGAAAAAAGACTGAACTAGAATGTTCGCCTATAGTTGTGATTAATGTTATGTCTTTATTGGCGCCTCTGCCAGAGGCAGTTATTATTATGCATAAATGATAACATGTTGAACTTAGCAAGCAGGTACTGATGAGACAACCAGTCGCAATCGACATGGCTAGTTAAATCCAGTAACGCAAGACAAGTTATTCGGTTTTGCCATAACATTGTGGTGGGCCTTTGACAGCATAAAGAAAAATATTCAACGCGGTCATTCAAAGCGATGAAATAAGATGCGTCGTATTATAATACGTGTGTACCTACAAATCACTCAACGGTGCAATTTCCTTAATATTGTATTTTTATTTTTTTATTGTTTGCTTACCGTAAATTGTTTTGAATTAAGGTTTCATCAAAATGTATAGGGCAGAAAAGATGATAACTTAATAAACAAACACACGCGTTTATCAAATGTTTTAGTTACCGAAAACAGTGGAAGCTGTCTTAAGGCTTAGATTTGTAAGGTTTATCGTGTTTTGATACTAACCCCGACGTTTGTGCATCTTCGAAAGCCCGGGGACACGTTAATGTTGACCTTAAAGGAAAAGACAGCATCGATTTCATGCCAGATGGGTCAACAAAGAACAAAAGATTTTTTTTTTAAAGAATCCAGATTTTATCGGAAGCGAGAGAAAAAAATACATGTAAGCTCATGCATCTTCATAGTGCGTGTTGCACGAGTATAAATGAGCCGCAAAGTGGCAAGCGCCCAGTCTGATCAGAGACTTCGCCGTCCGCATGAAACAAGTGTAGACCCTTAACTAGCCTTAACCAAAGACCCTGAACAGACTGGGCGGCTGCCCAGGCTTATTTGAGTCTTGGCGTTGCGCACATGTCACTTTATTGGCTTCTCGTGTCGCTTCTCAAATGTTAATACGGATACCGTAGAAAGGTCGCTATCATAAAGCACAATCACTCAAGACACCGAAAGTAGAAGAAGGTATAAACGCAAATGAAAATACGAAACAGTACATATACGATAAAACCCAGATCAAGTGCAACACAGTGGAACATTTCATCAATACAACAAAGATCCGAAATCAAAGAAGATCATATAAGATACATAGACCATATAATACATGCCTTTTACGTATTTTCTTTATCAAATCACGAAATACGGCAGAAAAAAAAAACAGACTGCTACGTGTATACAGGTGGCCTCGATGCTAAAATACAACAAAGATGATCTGCATCAGATTGTTTTTGTCTCATAATAAGCAATTAGTTAAATTAATTGGGCCTACAATTACTTTTATGCGCGCAACTTTACATTCCCTTCTGATACAGGTCCAAAACAGGTAGATGAACGGGTTTGGGCTTTCTAACTCAACAGTGGGACATCATGATAGTATGACACATTATTTATTAACTGAAAGTGATACAGTACTTATAAATAATTGAGCCACGACACGACAAAACCAACAAATTTGTTGTGCGCCCTCTGCAGACTCAGATCAGCCTGGGCATCCGCCCAGTCTGATCAGAGTCTTCGCTGTCCGCATTAAGGTAGCATAGACCCTTAGCTACTCTTTAAGTGCTTAGCAAAGAGTCTGATCAGACCGTGCGGATGTCCAGGCTGATCTGAGTCTGGGCTGGGCGCCCAACCACTTTGTTGGTTTTGTCGTGACGCGGCTCATATAACTCAATGAGGCCACAGCATAACAGTCATAAACTGGGCTTATCTATACAAATACTGTTACAGTTACGATGGTTTATTGTTTCATCTTAATTTGACATTTGTATCTTACAGATATGATATGTAATATGTAGGTTCATAAGGTGTTTTGACATATCATTGTAGCAGTAAGTGTTCTCCCATCTGCTTGTGTGCATGTAAGTGTGTGTGTGTCTGCGTAAGTGTATGTGCTCCTCTCTCTAATACTCAATAGTTAAATATACCCAATACTGAATGCCAATCGCATATAGATAATTTTGATATCTTGTGGCGCCTTGAAATTTATGTGTTTGATATACCACCATGTTGTTGTATTATGTATGTTTCGTTTTGTGCTCCTCATGTTGTTTACTTATGTAAGCCTGAGTGTAAATAAAGAATTGAATTGAATTGAAATTGACATGAGACATTAACATCAGTCTTGACAAACTAGGCCAGTAGAAGCTTTTCTAGGAGAATCACATCCACTGGCGAAACTCGGACAAGTAATGACTCCAACTCGGCCAGTATGAATAACGTTTATTAATAAAATTGTCTCTAGTCAAGAAATTTCGTAATAGCTTTGAGGCCGAGGGAGAGGAATCCTATAAGCATTTTGCTTTCATTCCAATCCTATTAACTATTTTTTGTGTATATCTTATGTTGCATGTGAGTGAAATTATGGATAAAATATGTTTAAACTAAATATTTTATGATACTTCACGGTTAAGCAGAATAGGTCATGACGATTGTTAAATAATCATTTATCATATGGCATCGCGTCTGAGAGTGTAATAAAGCCATGCATTAAAAACGATAATCGACTAGTGGATTAAATATGCAAATAACGTCGTAACGTTATGCGTTGACGTCCATAAAAACGTCGCGTTTTCAAATGGCGAAATCGTGACAATTTAGTGCAAAATTTGGTATCAAAATGCGATTTTAGTGTCACATAATAAATAGAATCTTGCATTCGTGCTCATGTATTATTGAATTTATTAAACTCGTTGGGGAAAAAGATAAGATGTGCGACAGAGCCTCGCATCTTATCGTTTTCCCCAACTCGTTCAATAAATTCAATAATATATGAGCACTCATGTAAGATCCCTATGTATCTGTTAAACAGAGAATGTTAATATGAAGCATTAAAGAATGACAATATATTACATTCATATGTTTTGAAGTCCACCCTGTTTACCAAGGCTTATGCCGCCTTTGGTCAGAGGATTCGACCTCTTCTTTGATGGCTTTTTTTTCGAGCAAGTGCTTTTGAGGAAATAAGTAGGCACGTAGGTTTTCATTTAAAATACCAATAAACTGAACAAGGCAATAAATAAACAAACAAACAACAACCAAAATAATAATAATAAATAATAATGATAACAATAATAATAAACAAAGTTGATACCATGTTTTTGTATCTTGTGGAAATGTCGTCTTTTGGGGGAATAAACTATAAAGGCGACCACATCATTTTTCTCAGACAGTATTACAGATAATAAGACAGATGACATTTCGATAAGATTACACTCTAATATAAATTCCCGTCGTGGGAGAAACGAACATAGATTTCAAAATTAAACGCGAAAATAGTCACGGAATGTCGTTTTGTCTTTCGTGAACAAATTTTGAAGAAAAAAATGTTAGAAACTACACCCAAAATTCAAAGCAGTCATTAATACAAACAGAAAAGCCTGGTAATCATGAACGCCTTTGTAAATACTCATTGTTTTTTTTCTTACAAGCCATCGCCTCGTTTACAAAATGGTTCGAACATTCCTAGAAAAACCCTATACCAAGAATCTTTGAGCCAAGTGACTTCTACGAAACCTGGGCATCCTTTGTCTTTCAAATACCCTGGAATTATTATAATAGCCGTGACATGACAAAACCAACAATGTGGTTGTGCGCCCAGCGCAGACTCAGATCAGCCTGGGCATTCGCCCAGTCTGATCAGAGTCTTCGCTGTGCGCATAGAGGTAGCTTAGACCTTTAGCTACCCTTTGAGCGCTTAGTGAAGAGTCTAATCAAACTGGAGGGCTGGTTAGGCTGATCTGCGTCTGCGCTGGGCGCACAACCACTTTGTTGGTTTTCTCGTGTCGCGGCTCAATTATTTTTATATGAACCTCTGACGTGATGATTTCGCGATAACTTTACAGAGTGCCTCCTTCAAGATTCTTAAAGCGTTGTGACTCATTCGAACATGCGCCAAAGGGCAGTTCTAGGTTCTTTTTACCTGATGGAAATTTAAAAATGTCATCTTCTCATACTCTGTTAGATCGATTTTAATACTTTATGACATAAAAGTTCGTTATACGACCAACCGAGTTTGTTCAAGCCATGCTATTTCAGGAAGAGATGGACACTTAGAGATCAGCCACGTATCAATTCTAAATTATGACGTATTTTTGAAAAACTAATTATATAACTACCGGCCCATTTTAAAAATAATATGACCGGCATGACCCATAAGTTTTTCTTTATCCTAAATATCCAGGAGCCGTATTCATAAAGCCACTTTAGTCGTTGCTATGCGGTTGCTAAGGCTAAATATCTATAAAGGAGATGCCCTACAACTATGAAATTTGGTCTGGAGGAACAGTCTTTGTAAGACTGTTCCTCCAAAGCAAATTCCATAGTTGTAGGGAATCTCCTTCAAAGAAATTTAGCCTTAGCAACAGCATAGCAACTACTTAAGTTGTTTTATGAATACGGCCCCAAGCTGTGAGCCTTCTTAGAAATAATACCACAATGATGAAGGTATGCTCTTGCCGTCAAATATTTGTTAAACATCATATTATAACAGAAGTCAAACTTCATTAATGTGAATGAACGACTATAATTACATGCAAGGTAATATTTTGCGTTATAGAAAGTGGTTAAAAAGGAAACATTTAATGACTTTTTGTCACCCGACGTAGGCGGAGGGGGACTAGAGAAATGACCCTCGTCCGTCCGTGTGTGCCTCCGTCCAACCATATTGTTGGTTTTGTCGTGTCGCGGCTCATATGCAGAATGTATTACTAGCTACTAGCATAAGTGTATTTTTTGTATAATGTGTTGTTGTTATCCATATCAATTCTTTGGCTCATCAATTCTGCGAGCGGAAACTTCTTTAGAAGTTTTGTCTGAAAGGTAACCTGTACGTCAATCGTATGTCAAATAATTAGAACTATAACAGACGCATGTCCTTAAATGCCTTGTTAGGTAAACTAATCAAGGTCTGATTGGAGCTGATACAGAAAGTTTAGGCTTCCTAATAGTACATGCTGCATCATAAGTATAGGAAATGAAACTCTTTTCACAACTGCACGCATGGCGATATTCTAATGTCGAGCAAAACAAAAACGATTGTCTCTTTCAACATGGAACAGCTGACAAGCTCTCGATTTGCAGAATGTCAGAGTAGAAAACAGCGATATTAATTCTCCATCTGACTTTATTTAAACATTAACACGCTTCTGAAGAAGTCAAGGGATTTAGAAAATGTCAAATAAAAAGCTTCAGCGAAACTATATCGAGCAACCCAGTGAGCCAAAGTACACGCCCTTTCTTTCTTCAAGGGAATAAAATGCAACTAATTTGTAATATAAAACTGCACTAAACAGTAATAAAAAAGATTAATAAAGTGATTGATTGATTGATTGTTTTAGTTTAACGGCCCTTTGAGACAGTATTTCAGTCTACATCAGGCCGTTTCCCAAAGAGGGAGAAAGAGGAGAAATGATAGATGAGAGAAAAATGTCCAAACAACCCCACCCGCACCTACTGCAAGCACAGTAGGCTTTTGCCGTACAACGTTCCAAATCAGTAGGACGCCCCGGCACTGGAAATTACACACAGCACCATCGCACCACCCGACCACCCCCAATAATAATAATAAAGATAAATGATCTTTAAAATCCTTGTAAAGACAATTGGTTTAATTGTCTGTAGCTTTTCAAAGACATTATAACTTTTCAATGACCTTATAATGTATGCCTTAGGCTATAGGTCTAAGTACATGCCACTTAGAATTTTTTTATGGGCGTCTGTAGTTTCATTTTTTTATCTGTTGTTTGCATTTTTGTGGGAAACCACATTGTATACTTGCAATTAATGATCAAGCAACGATGTAATGCCCAATATATAAAGCCGCCATTCCCTCGCCGTACCCAGCCAGTGCTTACTGACACAAGTCAGAGTTTAACTGTCAGTACAGGCAACGACTATTTTACTGCCTACAAGTTTGGAGATGTTTTTATCACAATTCATCATCATTTAATAATTTCATTTTGATTAGTTTAATGACCATTATTTACTGAAGCAAAAATATAAAATATATCACAATTATGCTTTTATAAAATGGTCCTTACCGGTGTGTGTGTGTGTGTGTGTGTGTGTGTGTGTTATTTCTATAATCATCATTTCACCATGCCGTGGGCATTTATATGAAATGTGCTCATCACTTTTCTGATGGCCTTTGATTATGGTTCAAGTTATGACCAAAATAAGGTAGCCGAACTCCTACTGACAATTTAACGTTTCGAGAAATGACCATCATTATTTAATAGTCGTTACAATATAAAGCAGTCCTACGCCGTTTAACTGGTCATGAACATGAGAAAGTTTATGGATTGAAGGTATTTGAATGGTATATTAATACCTAATTTTAATGATTATATATTTTTTTGAATTTTTATCTGCTTTTCCATTGTTTACAGGATTCAATGGGTATTGTCAGTCTCCACAGCGTGCCCCTAATACCCATAAACCCTTTAGTTTCATTCTTCCCCGTTAAATTTCATTTAATAGAGCTGAATATATGACAAATGGGGCATGCAATGTGTCCTTTTAGATCAGAGGATAAATTCTGAGAAATTAGAAATTTTTGAATAGTTTAGATTCTTATTCAAGTCCACCGTTTTTAGTCATTTAGACCCGTTTTGATAACAATAACATCTAGTATTTCAATCGACTGCTTTATAAAGATTAAGGCTCTACAATATGCTTTTCTCTGTTTTTTTATTTTTTTGTTGTTGTGATTTTCTGTTTCTGCCAGATATTGTCAGGTCACTGATGAGGCTTGAGTAACGGAAACTTCGAAGTTTGGCCCATGGTCGTTCTTTTGGATGTGTTTTCTGTTCTTGAAGGAATTCTTTAATATTCAAATTTGACTTCACTGCAGCTGGTGTTCTTCCTTGTGGAAACGCGTTCCCGTACATCAGCCATAGTGCAGAATATATTTTATTTTGTCTTTTGAGTTTTGAGGATATATTCTGAAAAAAAAAAACATAATTTTTTAATGGTAAGGTCCTCATTCTAGATCACCACTTTTTAATTATTTTGACCATTTTTGAAACTAATTAGTCTTTGAATCGACTGCCTTCTTAAAATTTAGAAATTACAGTATGCTTTTCTCTGGCTTTCGTCAACAGGGGCCGTATTTATAAAACGACTTAAGTGGTTGTTTTGCTGTTTCTAAGGTTAAATTTCCTAGAAGGAGATTCCAAACAACTATGAAATTTGCTCTGGAGGAACAGTCATTTTTAAACTGTTCCTCCAGAGCAAACTTCATAGTTGTAGGAAATCTCCTTCACAGAAATTCAGCCCTAGCAACAGCATAGCAACCACTTAAGTCGTTTTATAAATACGGCTCCAGATATTGTCAAGGTCACTTAAGAGGCATTAGTAAGCAAAACTTCAAAGTATGGCCCATACTCCTTCTGTTGAATGTGTCCTCTGCTCTTGAAGAAACTCTTTAAGGTTTTAATTACTAGCTATGTACTGAGGTTGATCTCATTTGCAAACACCGAACGTATCAAAAACAATATATTATGTGGGTGACTTTCAACATGACCTTTTTTTCAGTTTTTGACAACAAGATTGCTAGGTTTCGTACCCGCCGTAACAAGTCTTATTAATGGCAGTCCTTTTATGAAGATCTGTGCAGTCGTTCACAATCGAGGGCTTTTGGTTGACTCAATAAAGGTGAATGCTTCCCTATTTAATTGCACGTTGGTTGGTCGGGCATCAGACTCAGTGATGGACACGACATTTATTTTAGTTGGTTGGGGCCGGAGCTTGTTTGGTCTCTTGCTTGGTCGCTCGGGGGTCAATAGGTGGTTTTCTTTTTCTCTAGTAATCAAGTGGTGCTGTTTGACATCCCAAGGACCCCCAGGTGTAGCAAAACATTGTTTCTGTCGAGTCCTCATCTTTCATTCTCTATAGTATAGGTCGTTTCCTTTTTTATTTTTGGTTCCTGTGGTAATTTATTAATGGGTAAGGCTAGTAATTTATACGGACCAAATAGCTAACTTAATGTTTCGAACCACTTCAGAAACAGAGGGAGAGGGTTTTGATGCAGTAAAACTAGTGTAAATCCCCTCCCCTGTAATCTATTACTGTCCGTACCAAGGCGGTACTTCTGTTGTATATGATATGTCCGCTTGTATATGGTCTTTAGCGATATGATAAGCTGAATAGATGTCCATTCTGCTATGTTTTGTGAACAAAAATAGAACGAAGTTAAAACATTTACATTGCTGCTGTTTTCATTCAGGGTTGCAGAAGGACCATCTGTTTGGGAAAGAGCTGTACTTTTGGTTTACCGTTTGTGTTTCATGAGCTTTTGTCAATTTATGTTTGTACTGCTTTTAGTATTAAGGGCGGGAAATGGGATATGGTCTATTACTTCTTGATCATTGCCTATCTTTTTACTTGAATTTTGCCATAAGCCATTGAACTTTACCAGATAAAGATTTTAAATCCTTAACCAAAAAGAAATTGTTGGGTTTCAGCCCATTCTCGTGAAATGGTAGAATATCTATTCTTTAGATCAACGTATAGTCCGGGGAAATTGCAGTCATGCCAGTGTCATTCCGTCATCAAATCAACGAAACAGAAAGATACAGAAGCTAATTTCAAAGAATTTCTTGAATGTGTTTAACCTAAATTATAGTTTAAGATGTCTGCATTTGCTCAGTAAATTGTGATCATTATCTCTTGACAAGTTCGACCATCTTTATAGAATGAAACGATTTACTCTTTCAAGATACCAGCCAAATGAAAGTATCACCCTTGACAGAAAGCATTCATTCGCTGTTATCTTATCGTCTACGATTCTGATTTCAATTTCGGATGAACTTGGTGATATGTTGAAAGTCAAATATTGACTTTCCTGTTCGATAATACGTCTGAATGCATGGTTATAATTATGTGAAGGTTGAACGGCTTTTTATAAATTGATTTTTTAGTTAGATTGTTTTACTTCGCTTCAGCTTGTGTTTGCCATGTGGAGGCCGTATAGCGTCTTCCTTACACCATCCATACTGCAGATTCTATTATATTTTAGGATATATTATGAGAAATCTGAAATTTTAGATTGGTTTAGACTCTTATTCTGGATCATTACACTTCATATTATTTGGTCCCTTTTGATACTAATCAGTCTTTGAATTGACTGACCAATTGAAATTAAGAAGTTACAGTATGCTTTTCTTTAGTTTTGTTGCCAGATATTGACAGGGTCACTGATGAGGCTTTATTGGACGAAACTAGGTAGTCTGGCCCATGTTCCTTCTTCTGAATGTATTCGCTGCTCTTGAAGGAAACCTTTAATGTTTTAATTTTACTGCTCGTAGGACTATTTAGACTTAAAATGGGAACGGCATAATCTCCAAAGCCTTCTGAAGTTTTTATTAATGCATTTCTTTAACATGAAGACAACAATCATTGAGATAATAAATTAGAAATCATGTACGTTCTTTCACAAAAGTTACCGGGTTACGTTATCTGGTCCATGCTAAGGTCGTGTGAAAAATGAATAATGCGATTACATGTACCAGTCTAAAGAGCACTGACCAAAAGGATCATTTCTCATATAGTATGCTGTGGCATAAAACATTGATACAAATCAATTTCTCATACAAAACTTTAATGGATATGCACTTGATGGAAGTCACGTTCTCATGACATATTATTTATGAGTTGACACCAAGATCCAAAATGTATGCTGCGAATAGACAGAGTACCGTATCCTGCGAATAGTCATAGAGTCAGCGACGCATACATATTTTAAACTTCACTAACAATCCATATATATTCAAACAGCTACATGTCTGAAAAACAGTCATAGCTCGAGATCAAACAGTTGCAGAGGCCTGCAATGTTTGTCATTTTGCTAAATTTTCATTTAGGATAAGTCTGAATGTGGAACGCATGTCTCAGAAATTACAGTGTAGTAGGTTAATGGTTAATGTGTCGAAATATTAAGATTTATTACGGTTGAAGAAAGATGTCTGTAATTTCTCAATGAATACTGATCAGTATCAGTTGACAATTTTGATCATCAAAATAGTTTGAAACGATTAACTCTTTTGAGAAACCAGTGTAATGAAAGTATCATCAAGATAGCAGTTGGTATCATCAACTGTGCAACTTTGGATGAGCTTGTAGGCCCGTCCTTACAAATCTAAAGTATACTTGGCTCCTTCTCTGATTTATTTTATGTAGAATAAATAGCTGTGAAGAACGAATTGAACTTGCAAATAACAAAAACCTAAGGGAGCAGTTTTATCAGGGTCAATTTTTTGGCCACCAAACACCGGCAGTTAAAGTTCCTTCAAGAAACAAATGCAATGTTAAAATTTGAGTTGGAAGTTAAGTTGACAAGGATAACATAAAAATACTTTCCTTGGTATCGCAAATAAATAAATAGATATGAAAAATTAATAAATAAGTACACATTTCTTGAGAGGGTTATAGCTGAGCAAACCAATATTGTAAAAGATAGCCTTGGATATTTCAAATGTTCTTTGAGTGCACTGAGTGTAGAGACCAAACGCTTGAGTAAAGTTACAAACGCTACTTACAAAACCTTAAGTACATTCAACTCCCGATATCTCAAACCCTGATATCTCAAAGGATCTTCTTGTATCAAAGAATATATTTTCTATTTTTATTTACACATTGACACATGTTATTTCAAACTACTGCTATCTCAAAGTAAATTTTCTGGTATCAGAAAATTTACTTTGAGATATCGGTAGTTTGGGCCAAATTCGACTTCGAGATATCGGGGGTTGACTGTATATAGCTCTGCATGGGAACATCGAAGTACTTCCTATAACTTTATCCTCTCGATATCCATAAAAGTTATTATGTATTGGAATGTTTAAAGTGTGGCGGAGACATACTTTTGAAAAGAAAAATGGGGACCATTTACATTTTATGGTTAAAACTTGAAAATGAAGATAAAACTGTCATTTATGTCATATGTATTGTATATAATCTTGGAAAAATTAAATTAAAATAATAAAAAAAAAACACTGCTGAAATAGCCTTAAGTATATGGATGCACTTCCATTTTTTCGCCATTTTCACCAAAAGAGTAGCTTTTGAGCTGCATGTTTGTTTCACTTGACGACGTAGCTTCAAAATAAGCTGTGACACGCCAAAGCCCTCAAACTGGTATTTGCGCCTAGCAAAGGCTCAGATTAGCCTGGACTTAGAGTATTCGCTCTCCACATAGAACTAGTTTTGACCTTTATCTACCCTTTAAGCATACAGCGAAAACTTTGATTAGACTGGAAGGCTTACCAAGCTGATCTGAGTCTTCGCTGCGCGCGCATGCAACTTTGTCGAATTTGTGTTGCCCCGGTAGCTCAGTATGTTTAGCGCTGGCCTGCCGATCGAGCGGTTCCGGGTCCGATCCTCGGTTTAGGCAAGAATCTTTCCAAACATAAACGGGATTCCGTTGGAAACAATCATTCATTATCATCCCCGCATAATCCTGATATGACTGAAATACTGCTAAAAAGGACGTAAAATCACATGTCATACAACGCAAGTCGTGTTTCGGCTCATATAATGTCTACACGTAAGGAAGAATGGTTCGTTACTATGTGATTCAGTAAGTGACTTCCTTTGATTTCCTATTTCTATGACGTCGTGAAATTGTGATGTTTTCATTTTTTTATATATCTATTTCATTCCAAATGAACAGGGTTCAGATATCCTTACTTTACATTTTGTTATGCAAAGTTAAATGTATATTCTAATGCACTTACGAATATAACGCGACGTCTGATTGGATAACGTCAAACATTTGCGACAGTATATCCTGCGGTATACTGTCGCAAACCCGATGTCATTATAAAACGTCACTTCTCATTGGCTGACGTTTGGTTTAACGTTGCTGAAAGCGCTTCCTTCGGATGTATATTAGTACACTTTGAGAGGTGAAATTATGTAAAAGTGCATTAGAATGGAGATAACTGTATTGAAAATTGTCATTTGACGAGGAAAATCGTCGGTTTTATATAAGGTCGCAAATTGCGTTTTACGGCTCCGCTGGCGCGTCGCCGTACAACGAAATTTCCGACCATAAAACCGACGACTTACCTCCCCAAATGACAATTTCGAATACAGTTATCCCCTAATTGAAATAACTTCCATATCAATCTGGGTGCTTCAAGAGATCTTTGTACCTGTGCTATGGTTTACAGACCCGTATTTGTTCTATTTAATTTGTATGTCACGGTCAGTAAAGTATAGTTAGGCAATTTGTAAGAGTAAATGTAAAGTAATGCTTGCTCAAATCAACAGGTATGGCGTAAAGATTGGGAAAGGGGAATGACCTACGATGGTCTATGTACGTTTCTCTATTTTAATATTTCCGTTTGGTTTCGTTGGTTGAATGATGAATAAATTGTATGCACGTTAGATTATTTTTCCTGCTTCACTGAAACTTAGAAATTATGATATAGGAAAGACAACTTCCTCCTTTTGAATTCTCTCCTAAATCCCTTTCATGAGTACTAAATAGACTTTGTAGTGTCAAGTAATAAACTTTAGTTGCTTGGTTGTATTCTCTGCTTTCCAAAATAAAATGATTGCATCTTTGATAAGTACCTTACTGATTTTGTTTGTATTGATCTAGTAATCCGTTTTCATTTCTTCGGTATATTTTATCCAGAAAATTATTTTTAGAGCTTCTAGAAAACTCTTTGTCATCGGCTGTTTTGCATCTAGCTTCAACAAGCTTATATTTTCTTTGCACAATATAGAATGACTGAGGGAACATAAGCAGTGTATGGACTTTTGACCTAAATGATTATAACAATCCAACATAAGTGTCCATGTAGGATAAGGAAATCTCACCCGAGGGGTCGGAATTTCAACCATGGACGGGACTGCCGAGTCCCTGGTTGAAATTCCAACCCCGAGGGTGAGAGTAACCTATCCTATATGGAGTGGCTCATGATTTTATTTCTCTCTCACTTTTAGTAGATTTTGAACCTCAAAATGGACTAGGCTTCAAACAGTGATCTGAAATACATTTTGAACTGCCCAGTGTGTTTATCAGGTCCTATAAAGGATGTCAACACAGTTTGCACCTTAAAATAGACGGAAATTACGATATATTGACTATTTTGTTTTCCAGAGGGCAAAAACAAAATGCAACTTAGCCACTCACGTCACGCGCGTCAAGTTTGCTAGCGACGTTTTATAACCGGTTTTAGTGACGTCACAAACCTATGATCCGTTATCAAACGTCGTCCGAGATGCTTGCGTGTCCATTTCGTTCGTTTAAAATCAAGATATAAGTCGAAAATTGAAAATGTCTGGTTGCTAATATACGAAAGATGTTGCCAGATAGAAGTTTCTTATATGAGCTGAGGGCCTACCTTATATATTCAAAGGTGGGAGAAAATTCCTGTATGATTAAATGATTTGTACTCAGCTTCAACAAACTAGTGTGTTCTTTGCATAGTATAGAATGCCAGAAGGAACATAAACAGTGCATGATCTTTTGGCCTAAATGATAATTCCTGTATGGTTAAATGAATAAAGTTGCTAATTTAAAACTTGGCTGCTGTGACATAAATGTAGTCCTTGCCTTTATTAGTCTTTAAACTGTAACCAGAAAATTACCGAAGCCCCTTTAAAGCATCCATGGCACACAGTGGTGGCCCAGTTCAGACGCTACAGAAGTGGTGTCAGATAATTTGCATAAATTTTTTAACTTTCTGATGAAGAGCAATACATATACATGTATATTTGAATCTGGCTCTGTCCCAACGTCCACTAGGCAATCATGGGTAAACCTGACAAAGTTGCAAAATTGACGCATGTGTTGAATGTTTTACAAATCTTTTCATTACATTTAAATGCGTTTAACAAATTAAATAAAGAAATGTACAGAATGAACAGTGTTACAGGAGCAGTGTGATTCGAGATTGTTCCTTAAATCATGTTGTCTTTTATCACCAGCATGCTGAAATTTAAATACACTTTGGGAATCAGGTGCCAGTTGCAAGTTAATCATCTTGCAGTGCAGAAAGTCTGTTTAAAATCAAGGATGAACATAGAATATCGATTTGGTGACATTTGGAAAAGAGAGTGTTTAAACACAGCTTAGGGTTTTAATTTCTGTAAATACTTCAATTAATTGCGCAACAGCTGTCGTAAGAGTGTCAGTTCACGACTTTTAATTCGACTGAATTATATTACGAGTGCTATTACATTACGTAATTCTAGCCAAATGAAATAAACGAACTTTAAGAGGTGACAAATGATTTTTTAGCCAGTGGCTGCTTTTTGATTGGTTTAGAGTGTTATTCTAGAGCATCACCCTGTTTAATCATCTGGATCCTTTTTGACACTAATCAGTCTTTGAATCGACTGTCTTATCAAAATTAAGAATTTACAGTATGCTTTTCTCTGGCTTTCGTAACCAGATATGGTTAGGGTCGCTGATAAGGCTTTTGTTGCCAAACTTCGAAGTATGGACCCTTGTTTCTTCGTTTGAATGTTCTCTGCTCTTGAGGGAGCTCTTGAAGAAAATCTCTTTAAGATTTTAAGTTTCAGACCATGCAGATTTTAATCAACTGAACCTAGGTTGAGCTGAATAACATAAATTAATAGTTAAATGCCCGTGACAGTAAAAAAGAAATCAATCTATGTCACATGAATATTACTCTATTGTTTTATATAATTTCAAAACACAGGGATATTGATGTTATAAAGCGGGTAAACGTTAGTCATGCTGAAAACATAATCCAAATAGGAAATTTGCTAAATGTTAAGATGATCAAAAACCATGAAGTATACATACATGTAAAATAGCAAGCGATACGTATAACGATAGTCTCTTCCCATAATTTCACCTGCAACACTGTTTTGTCGCCATGCTGTATGTTGAAGTGCAGGAGTAGTTGTAATCAGAGCTCGGAATAAACTGAAATGTCAATTAACTTTTTGTAACTTAGATGTCTGTTTCTTCTTATATGGTCAATTTTTAGATATCTCGAAAACTGATATCTCAAAGTGTCCTCTATAAAAAAGAATATAGTTGGATACATTTTCTATTCTTATTACGTTTCAGTTCGTTTTACTCAAACTACTGACATCTCAAAGTAAATTTTCTGGGGCCAGAAAATTGACTTTGAGATATCAGTAGTTTGGGATGAACTTCGATTTAAGATATCGAGAGTGGCTGCAGTGGAAAAGTGTAAAAACGTAATACTTATGCACTGATACAACCTGATTCCACGTTTCACCCACGATACAAACTGAAAATAATTTCATGAAGCAACAACACAACTCGTTATAGTGACAATTTCTGCAAGAAGAAGACAATTGATGGTTGAGGACTGACATGATTTCATTATGTTAGCCAATTGTATATGTAACTGCTCTGTAATAAAGTATAATAATTTAATAATCCTAGTCCGTTGCGGCTCAGCTGTTGAATAACTAGAACTTAAAATGACCATAGTTACAAAAGAGCTTTCAGTGATGTTTGAGTTCAACAAGAACTGTACTTTAGAGAGGAACTATATATATTTTTGTCAGATAATCCTTCTGTCTCTGTCTTCTAAAATAACTCCCTTTTATACATCATTTGGAATAAGACGGCACTTGTGTTTCATTATTCTTGAACACACTTTCATTCAAGAAAATAATCACACACACTCCTTTTTGAAAATATCGTATCTAGTAGGCATCTTTAAACGAAGTAAAGGTACATAACTATTAGCCTGATTTCCACGAAGCCCAGAAATGAAGGATACACTAAACACTAAACACTCCTCATAAACTTTCACTTCCTGCTGTTTTGGTGCTAATAATCTTCGCAATTACTCAACCCATAAATGTTAAGAGGAGCTCTTTTTTCCCAGCAGTTGTTGTTGTTGCTGTTGTTGTTGATTTACGGTTAAACAATATGTCAGTCATATCGAGACGTTGCAACCGAATTTGTAGGATCCTTACTCGAGCTGAGATAGATTACACATGTGTGCCGCGACACGACAAAACCAACAATGTGGTTGTGCGCCCAGCGCATACACAGAACAGCCTGGGCATCCGCCCAGTCTACTCAGAGTCTTTGCGCTTAAAGGGTAGCAACTATGGTTTGAGGGCTGGATTTGGATTTTGATTGTTTCAGTTCCTGGTCTTTGCATACTTTTTACTTCTAAGCTACCTTCATGCGGATAGCAAAGACTCTGATCGGGCTGGGCGGATGCCAAGGCTGTTCTGAGTCTGCGCTGGGCGCACAACCACATTGTTGGTTTTCTCGTGTCACGGCTCATGTGTTCTTTTACAGCTGCTGCTTGCTCTGCCGCGGAACCACATTGCAGACCATCTATTTTGTGGGCCTTAATGACCAGGGGCATTTACCTTACTGTAAGAACGGGTTCATAATGCAAGGGGTGTCGGATAAATTTTAATTACAGTTTTCGTCTTCAAAACCCCTTGTACTGAATTCAAACAGTAAAACCCTGATCAGACGCATTAGAACGTGGTGTCTGATCTAGGTCTGCACTGTTTGCCTTTGTCTCTTTTTATGGGACGCTAGGCATTAATGGGTTATCTAAGTGCCTTATATTGTTAAGCCGTAATTTGAAGGTCTTTTTATCCTAAAGTGAAACGCTAATACGAGTTATAAATGGATATTTTTTTATTATTTTATTATAGATCTGAATGAAGAATAATTCTGTAAATCTACGGTTTACAGCCGTATGTAAGGAATGAACTAAGAGTTAAGACACTCATTTCTTTGTTCTGCTTCTTCACACCCTACTCAGTTTGCAGCTTAATTGCTTAAAACACACACACATACACACACACACACAAACACACACAAACACACACACAAACTTCCCAATTCTAATGAGACTGTATTTCATTCGAAACCAGCTTGGTTTAAACATATTTCATTTGTTCAAATACGTTCATACTATGTACAATAGATTATGGTTAAGGATCTGTAAATTTTTGCAAACGAAATTTCCTTGAAACAAAAATGCAGAACTACATATACTCTGAGTACTCCTTTTGTGCATGCTTATCCAATTTACACATTTAAAAATAAAATATGTAAAGCTGAAATTGACATGTTACAGGTACCAGGGGTCGTATTCATAAAACTACTTAAGTGGTTGCTATGCTGTTGCTAAGGCTATATTTCTATAAAGGAGATTACCTACAACTATGAAATTTGCTCTGGAGGAACAGTCTTACAAAGACTGTTCCTCCATAGCAAATTTCATAGTTGTAGGGAATCTACTTCAAAGACATTTAGCCTTAGCAACAGCATAGCAACCACTTAAGTCGTTTTATAAATACGACCCCAGGTGTTTCGGTTTCTTTCCATTTCGTTTGTTTAATTAATATACTAGCAGCCACACAGCGTTAAATACAGCATTGAATCAATGATGATTGAACGTGATGACGTTGAATCACGTCGAGTCAATAATGATTCAACGATGATTTAACGTGATGACGTAATGATAATGTTGTGTGCCTGTATGGATGCTTAACTGGTAGAGGATAAACTACCTCTGTGAGTCTTTAAGTGGGCGGGGCTACTGTCTAACTGATAAAAATCAATCCAAATTAACTGTACAGTTGATAATTATTAACCTCCGTCAGCTGTCAGTCATTTCCCAGGTAAATTCCTCTACACAACCTACAGCCAATCATATTAGTTATTGGATTTTTATGATCTCCTGGAGGTATTTACTCTTTGGTGTCTGGAGAAATACTGAGATAACCCAGCTAATTCTGCCTTTTAAAGTCCATCTGTGCCTTTTGACGATATATGTCAGTGGCAAACTGCGTAGATGGGGAGGGGTGGGAGGAAATGGCTACCCTTGTCCTATGAGTCGAATATATGAACATTTACTGCATTATAAAAGTACATAATACCTTAATGTTCTACTTCTAACATTACCCTTGCATGTTTAACGGTAATCAGAACTTCATTGTGCAATTAAGTCCACTCAGCTCAGGTCATCACCATTAGATATGTTTTCAGATATGTTTCTCGTTTCATTGAACCGACCTTTGCATCAGAGCAGACTTATCGTTTAAGTAATGGATGCAGATTATTAAGCAACCGACATATAGTACTTTAGCGGAGGCTCTAGCATGTCGCCAATTCGGGAGTATAATATCGCGGTAACTCAGTGGGATAGCGCACTTGCATCTTATGCTAAAGGTTCAGGTATCGATTCCTGGTGACTGCGTAAGAAATTCGTTATCCTAACATTCTTCATTAATGTTATTTGCAGGCATGACAAAATTGCGCTGTTTTTCAGATCAACATTAGCTGGTTGCACCCTTTGCAGGGAGAATCATCTCCTGAGTTAAATAAAGATCCCTTGACTAGATCTGTTAAATAAATACATATGCGCATCGCCATATAGTAAACCAAATTTGTAAAAAATTTAGAAATATATTGTATTATTTTAGTACCTGTTTTGGTAGTAGACCAAAATTTAGGTTTATTGCGGTAGCTCTAGTTCAGTGACCCCTTATCGTAAGATTACGGATGATAAACTGTCCAGCCTGGAAAAGCTTGAATATTATTACATTAGGTAGACAAGAATAGCAAAAAAGTCGATTTACATGTCATAAAATAAATTTCAGAAGCTAGTGCGTTTGACACGTTAAGCAGTTGTTATGACAAAATCGTCTCTATTCTAATTGTCTGATAAACGTGGCAACAGAAAAAAAAATCGCAAGAAATAGTCAGTTATAGGAAACTGAAGATTAAACAGTTATAATACAGGTACACGTTTGATAAGAAAACTAGAAAATTGTGTCTGTAAGACACAAATGATGCCCCTTTGCATCCCTAAAGCACCTTTTAAGAACAAATACTTTCTACAGAGAAGCACCGTGGTCGAGTGGTAAGAGACGCTACGTTATGGTGCAGAAGGTCGTGAGGTAGAATCCCAGCAATTACTTCCGAGGAAGTATTCAAAAGCGGCCACAGTATACCAAGAGCTAAATAGGTGAAATGAAATGAAAATCAAAGACAAGTCACAGAGATGCGTAATTTACTTTGTACAGTGTGATAAAGGTGCATCTCATTCAGTCAAGAAGGTGAGCTAGAAATTAAGGGATAAGTGAGCCATTTCACTGACAGCAGTATGAAGATGTGGAAATGTATTTGAAACAGGTAAACGGACTCGTAAGGCATTCCAGTGGAAAATGCCTTCAAGGAAAGAGATACTTATGCTAGTGCACTCAGAGTTGGTATATGACTGCATGTATAAAGATTGATATGTTGATATTATGTGGTGTTATGGATTAGGTCATTAGTTACAGGCATGGCAACAAGGTCATACGAATCTCCAGAGCATAATGTAAACCCGAACAGAAAGGTACGAATATAGTGCCTAAAGTTGGTTGAACACACATTACAAAGAACATGTCTTTTCTTATAGACCATATCGTTTTTAATGTGTTGAATTTCGTATGTACTACATTGGATATATTCAATGAGTTGCACTTATCAATCAGAAACCCAAATGAAAGCTGGCAGTCTTACAAAGAAAAGCCAAATATTTCGAATGATTACCCAGCCCCCATGTTTTCTACCATTTGGTATCCCGTAAGCTACGCAATCACAAAAAGCACTGGCATTTACACTCAAGTAGTTCTGCCAAAATCTAACGACCGTATAAGCGTATAATCATAAACTACCTCGCTTTAAATTACATGGGCTCTGATAAGCAAGTGTAAACGCAAATGACATATATGGGAATTATTTAAGGCATTGTAAGCATTATGGACTGACGTATAAATTAACAAATGCATATAATATTAGTCTAGGTTAATGAAATGTTTTGTTGCTATTTCATCCTAATATGGGAAAAATATTTAAAGCAATTTCAAAGTAAGAAGCTTAGACTTTCAGATACATTTTAGGAGTGCTAAAAGGTAATAAAAGGTAGCTGATGCAAGCTGTAATTAGCTTCATACATTAGCTCACATTCACATGGAGAAATAAAGCTACTTTGATAACAAGAAAGTAAGTTTCAAACTAATAGGTTTGCAATAAACATGTTATATCAGAACATTTGGTGCGTCATTCAGCTAACGTAAGACTGGCTGCAGCATCGAAATCAGCATCGCCTTAAAAGTGCAGCTACACGTAATTATCATTATGTAATATCGGCCATCATCTGTCCAATGGGGCGAGTTTACTGGCTTTGAGACCATTTTATGTGTGGTATGCCAAAGCAGGACAAAAATCCTAACGTGATCACCTTGTATTGCCATCATTTTGGAGTTCTATATTAGTTATTTACAATGTAGCTCCAGAGCAGTCTGTAAGAATGATAAAAGCTATACTCAACATGTGTTGAAACTTTTGCCTTTGTTTAAAAGAAATACAAAGAAAGAACGAAAATAGAAAATCATGATGGTCTAAAATACAGAAATGAGTCTGTATGGTCTGAAAGGAATCATTTGACAGACAGTGGTGTATGTAAATAACCGCTCGGAGAATAGCACAGATGCAGGAAACTTTAATGTACTAAATGCATGACAATCACGTCCTCATGAAATAAAGTGCGTAGTGTAAAAAAAACTTACTCTATGTGCTTTTCACAAATACTTAACTAAGTCTGTACATCTACTAAGGATTCAGTCTTCTCCGTTTACTTAAACCCGTTCCCATTTATTGTGTATGCGAAAAGGGAAGACTCCGAACAGACTGCGTGGATGCAAAGGGTTACCCCAAACTTGCTTGTTTGCGGTTTTTTTTGCAGAGAACATTTTCTTGTTATACCGTAAGGGTCCCAAATATCACAACAGGGATATTTCAGCACACATTAAAGACTGTCAAGATTGCCCCGAAAGGGTAAGCACAGTTGACCCGTTTTGGCACATCGCCATATAGTAAACCCAATTTGTACAAAACTTAGAATTATAATGTATTATTTAGTACCTATTTTGGGCAGACCAAATTTTAGGCTAATTTCGGTAGCTCTGGTTGAATGACCTCTTATCTTAGATTACGGATGATGAACCGTCCAGACTGGAAATGCTTGAATGCTATTACATTAGGTAGACAAGCATAGTAAAACGTCGCTTTACAAGTCATAAAATAAATCTTAGTAAATAGTGCATTTGGCACGTTAACCAGTTATTATGACAATATCGTCTTTGTGGCGATGCATTGAACATTCTTATTGTCTGATAGACAGGAAAAAATATCGCCAAAAATAGTCAGTCATAGGCAACTGAAGATTCAACAGTTTAACTTTAGGTACTCGTTTGATAAGAAAACTAGAAAATTGTGTCTGTAAGACCCGAATGATGCCACCGTGTAGCCACTGTCACAGGACAGTGTACATCTCTTAAGCACCTTTTAAACATAAACACTTTCTACAAAGAAGCGCTGTGGTTCAGTGGTACGAGACTCGCGGTTATTGTGCATAATGTCGTGAGTTAGAATCCCGGCAACTTGCAACTGGAAATCTTTCTATGTTAACCAATCAGTAAATGGGTACCTTTTGCGAATCAGGGACGGATAAGGCAGCGAAAGGAGAGGAATGGGCTTCGCCTTTCATATGCTGTGCCCAAGATACAGTGAGCATCTAACCTCCACTGCCCCTACGGACATTAGGCTATGGGAAACCTTTACCTTTTTACGATCGACACAGAATGCATAGAAAAGTGTAGAAGCAATTAATTACAAATTCTGTTTCATTTAATATATAAAAGTACCCAAAATCAATAAGTTCAAAAGGGCATTATTCTGTCAAAATTAATTTTATATATTAAAACGCCATTTATTGAATGCCATTATGCCTCCAGTATGTGTACAAAATTTAAAAGAATCCGTACAAAACTGTAGAAAAAGTTTATTACACAAACTCCATACCCTTCTAAACAAATAGCTGCCTGAAAAATGAACAAGTTCGAAATGCCGTTATTACGCCAATATCATTTTCATGTCCATCAAAACAAAATGCTAATTCTCCAGCTTCGCCGTCGTGAATTAATATTTCGTGATCTGCCTTCCAACAACATGAAAATTCAAGGGTTAGCAAAAATATTTCATTTCTTAATTCTAGTTTGACGTTAACATTTCCCAATTCAACACATAGGAAGTCGTGTGAACGTTTGTGCTAATTCACGTCGCTAACGTCGAGACGTGCCACTTTGGTGCCTTTATGACGTCGAATGTAAACATTTGCTTTTGTCAACGTCCGCCTAAAAAATATTCCTTTATGAAACATTGTAATAAATTTGTACTTTCATTATATACAATGAAGGAATCTAAATAATATTTCCCTTACACGTGAATTATTGCTGATTAGTGATTAACACATGCTTTTTCTGGCAGATACGATTATCAATTAATTCGGCTTTATCGTCTCGAAGTAATATTTCTTGATCAACCATCTAACAACATGTGTTAAGCAGCAATAACTTAAGGGTAAGGAACAAATTTTTGTACATTAATGCTGTCGTAACACTTAAATGTTACAAGCACGTGGCTCTTGGTAATGGAATATTATTCCAGATTCAGGCTTGTTCGATTAGTATGCTCTAGATATTTATTAGAAGACATACAAACTGTCTGCATCTGAAAGTAAAAAGTATGCAAAGACCAGGAACTGAAACAATCAAAATCCAAATCCAGCCCTCAAACTTAAATAGAATCCAGTGCCTTTTCTATTGAAAAAATAACAGATTTTTTCCCTCTTGAGAGTATAAATTCAAAAACACAAACATCCAAACTGTGTATTAACATGAAATTCTTAAAAGTTTATTTGAGGCAAGGTATCCCTTAAATTTGTATTTCTTCACTAATCGAGATAAGCAAAATCTTTGTATCGGTGAGCTCTGTGTCGGTATTTAGGAAAAGAACACTTTCAGGTATCATATAAACTTAAGATATTGCGTTTCAGATAGTCTACTTTTCTGTGTTTTGTCGAAGGTGTGTGAGTTTTGTGTGTTTGTATGAGGGTAGGGGAGAAAACATTTGGTCACCGGACCGTAGTGGAATCAAAACCAGAATAACAGAAGCCCTACATAAATTGAATATTAATGACAGTTTACTATAATTACAACGACAGAAGAGACATGTGGCATGGATTACTGTATCAAAATTTACCTTAAATATTATCTAATACTCCTTCAGACTGCCGTATGTACTGTTAAGATTTCAAAGCTTCGGCAAACTTACAGGAGCATAATCTAAGCTTTATATTACATGTACTTTTAACTGAATGCAAAATGCAGTTGAGTGCTTTTCACAATGTCAAATATAGTATGCTCTCGAAGGAAGCTGAAATTGCATTTCGTATGTTTTAATTGGATTTACTGAACAGACAAAGATGCTATATCATATTACTTTGAAGCAGATAAGGTCCTTTGAGATAAAAACACATCAGCTGAATGACTTATTTCAGTTTCTAACAGCAGCAAAAAGTAAGAAGACAATGAAGTCGATATGTCATACGCCACAGGGATATCACATTTAATGTGATATCCCTGTGGCGTATGACATACCGACTTCATTGCTTATTTAGCTTTTCCATAGGAAACATTCTTTTAGGAGAACGTAGATGAGCAGGCAACGATCAGAAACCGACACAACCGCTTACAGCATCTTGCCATAAAACACTAAATTGAAAGGCAAAAAGAAAAACGGCACACAAAGAAGACAAGACAAGCAAATGGCAAAGGGGTCGGCTCTTTTCCAACAGATGATCATGTGGTAACTCTCAGCAATGTGGAAAAGGCTAAAGACTTATAAAAAGCAAAAAAAAAAAAAAAATAACAGTAGTAGAAAACCAGCAGTGAAGCATCGCCTTTGAACGGCCTTGAATAAATATCTGGGAGGCAAAAGCTATATTCAGCGATATCTCAAAAGCATACAAGTTAAACCAAAACGTCACACGAAACGTATAAAGAATCTGTTTGATAACCTATTTCTGTAATTTCATAACACACAAAAAGCTCAGGAAGCTAAGACGGCAGCTAATCATGTGACCATAATGCTAGAATTACTGATCTCATACGTAGGTGTTAGTAAGTCCTACATGGGTGTTTTTAAGTCCTGCATAGGTCTTATTAACTCCTACATAGGAGTAAGAAAGTCCTACGAAGGAGTTAATAAGTCTTACGTAGGAGTTAATAAGTTCTTTGTAGGAGTAATAAGTTTTACGTAGGAGTTTATAAGTCCAAACTCCTACGTAAGACTTCCTCTCTCCTACGTATGAGATATAGAATTTTTAACCTGTTACTAGCACGCTTCCATAACAGAATACTACAATTTTCCAAGCGTGAAAAAATAGATAAAATGTGTATGAGAATGAATTTTTTTAAAAGGATGATTTATCTGTTATTACCATCCAAGAATATTTAACATGTATATTAGATATTTATACGCACAAGATTCATTGACCTCTAATATGCTTAAACTATTTATAATATTTTGATTTTAATCTTCTCTAATATTAAGCTTATATGAGAATAAAGTAATCCATTATTGACAACAGACACATGCACTCATTGACTTACTTGATTTGTGTCCTTCGGTTCCCAGATATTGCGTGTTTAAAAGTATTGTCGTCATCGGTACTGTGCCAGAGGAGTGTTTATAGAGATGTCAGGCTGTTTGGTTAATTTGCTGATCTGTTGAAATGCCACAGCGACAGTAGACATTGTTAATGCTACAATATATTAGAGATACTCTGAAATGTAAAGCTAAAAGGGCAACGCGACCCAGAGGTAATCATCAAAGCACTAGCTGCACTATAAATTGCTAGGGATATTGTTTCTAAGCTTTTTCAGGAGCTGTCATTGTGAAAGGTATATTGAAAATCACATAACTGTGAAATTCATTGAGCTTCACCAACTACACGAAATATTTGCCGATATATGCCCAAAATACGTGTATGTCGGTGTATGTCAATGAAAAACTATTCACCAGTTTATAAGCTCCTCCAACTATATTCTGATAAACAAAAACTAGATGACCTAGCTGCTCTACATCAGATTTGACGTTTACAACTGTGGCTAGGTGAAATTATTCTTAAGATTCCATTGTACTGATTCCTAACCAGTTTTATTGCAATTCAGCTGTTAAAACGACTGTTAGCCGGTTTCTTTGGAGCGTAGCATAGGGACGTTTCATCTCTAAAACTTCTTTGCGTTATAAAGCGAAATATAAAAGGCCTGACCAAACGAGAATTGGCACTTTGCTTTGGCTTTAGGATAGTTTTTCTCTTAACGCAACGAAAACAAATGACAAAAGCCATTTTAAACAACAGAACATCAGCAAATGTTGAATAATGCAATATGGCTTAGATAGTCTTTAAATATGATGATCAATAGAGATGTCTAGAAAGTAGAGACGTTCCTCATATCTCTTTCGGCTACACTCAAGCGCCAGGCCTAGATATGGAGCATATGCCTATAAATAAACGTATGGATTCACTACACAATTGCACAATTTGCAACGGATATTCGGAGACATGTACATTTTGTATCTCATGGCCGTCGGAACAGGGGCGGCAGGGGAGGCGACCGCCGCCCCAATATTTTCAGCAAGAATATGATTCTGCTTAGCTTAAAAATGAAAGAAGGGGGAAAATAAAAGTAATGGCCACTTTCACACCTCACACATCGCAATTTCGCCAAGTCACAACAGGTGTCATGCTAGTTTACGCTTTAAAAATTGACTGCAGGCGTAAAGGATTGCGATGAAAGATGTAAACGGATGTGAATGAAGACACACTTTTGTACCCAATTCGCATTGTGATTATTAAGATTATGAGTAGGGCAAGTTGGATGTCAAGACAAAATGCAATTAAATCATGTTAAAATGTACCTTACAACATGTGCGAATAGGAGTCATACAGATCAACCTGCGCATCTGTGCAGCCTGACCAGACACTTCCCTTTCGCTTATACCATGTATGAATTCTGGAGCATCTTCATTGCGAAAGTGAAGGCTCTGCTCAGTCTGATCATATGCGCAGATTGATTTTAATATCATCAATACTTAAATGATAAGATATCTTTTCACACTACGCCACCCAAATGATTACTGAATCGTACTGCATACGAGGGGTGTTCGAAAAGTAATGCAAATGACGTAATTTCTCGGAAACCAACATAAAAACAGAAATTCTGATTGCAAAAACACATGAAGCTATGATATGCGTAGGAAAGTCTGCAAACACAGTGTATTTTTTTTAAAAAGGGCGCATTTTTAGCTTCTTTGAAAGAGGTATACCCTAAAGACACTGCAGAATTTTAGTTTAGTAGGCCGTAATTTATATATCAGCAGTCTTTGATTTGTTTTTATTTTTGCTACTTAAAGACAATGCCCGGGCAATGTTGTCCTGTAAATATCGCGGAAATTACTTTTAATCTGGGTTCCGTACTGGGCCGGGAATATGGATTATCCGTACTTTTTGTAGTAGAAAATTGTCCATTTCTACTAAAATTAAATGATTTTGTAATGAAAACAAGTGTATTAGCATTCAAAATCTTGTCAGCAAGAGCATTTACATGGGTCAACGAAAACCTGTCAATAAATTCAAATTAATGCCAAAAACGAAGCATCTACAAGCTGTCAAAAATGACGTTAACGTATATTTCAATAACGTCATAAGAATTGCGCATTGCTTTGCAAGGAATAAATCGACAACAGTTGCTACCCTTCTAACTTTTGTATTAATATTGTAGGCAACAGTGGACAGGCGACTGATAAAGATTAATTTTGTATTTGCAACGATATTTGACTTGAATGCCCAAAACTGAAAAGATTTTACATATGAAATTAACCCAGTGGTATGACCGAGGCCTTATAAAATGCGTTGTAAGTCAGTATGGAAAGGTGTCTTTGTACAGCGTTTGGTATCATTGTAACGACAAAATGTAGTGTTTTCAGCATATGCATAACATTTGTACCCAGTATTCCTCTAAACAAAGTTATGAGGCCATTTGCATTACTTTTCGAACGCCCCTCGTATAACACTGAGTCTGTTCAAACATATACTCAGATTCTTTAGGAGCCCCGGTAGCTCAGTGGTCAAGCGCTGACCTGCTGATCTAGCGGTCCCGGGTTCAATCCCCGCTGTAAGCGGGAATCTTTTCAATCGTAAACGGGATTCCATTGCACACAGCCTTTCATTATCATCCACTCATCGTCCTGATATGAATGAAATACTGTCGAAAAGGATGTAAACTCGCAGGTCATCCATCCATCCGTCAGATTCTTCATAAGGTTTCGAGCTGGCCCACTTAGATTCTAAGTTATCCAGTATCCCCTATAGATTGAGGATCGCGGGTTCGAATCCCAGTCACGACGGATTAACTTTCACTGACTTCTGACAGCACTGATACCGGACTGGCCCAGTGTTGCGTTTTATATTGCCTGGGCGTTAATTAGTGAGGCATTGGTCACAAGGGCAACGGCGGGCAGTCTGGCAAGCTGAGCACTAACATTCTGCACAGACATGTGCTTGGCACAGCTTTAATGTCCAACAAATTGACCTTGATTGTCTAATGGTAGTACAGCCACCCTCCTTGGGTAAACCTGTGAAGGTGAACAGCATAAATTATGGAAACTTGACGTTTAGAGGCTTATTTTGCCTAGTTGTCCGTTTGTATCATCATGGGTTTACTTTTTCTTCAAAAAAAAAAAAAAAAAAAAAAATAAATAAAATAAAATAAAATCGAGCAAGTGAGAAGTCTAATTATGAGTGTCATAAAAATCCATATCGCTAACTGAAAGCAATATCGTGTCATTGCGATGACGTGATGCTACATCGAAATTCATACGTCGTTTTTTTTACTTTGGAGGGTAAGTGGAGATGGGAGCGGGGGAAGGGTAGGTGTGTGGGTGTGGGGTAAGGGGTGAGGCGGCAAAAAAATATTAAATTTCCGCCTCCCGAATGTCAAAATCGTTCCGACGCCCCTGTATCTGCGTCAACGGCTAACTCTTTTAAAGATATCATGGAATATTTAACGGGGCTTGGCGTTTGTGGAGCAAACAATTTGTCTTTGATTCAGTTCAAATTCAAACACATTTTACAACCGTTATTTATTTAAGTTCATACATAGATGGTTTAAAAGTTCTAGTAAAAATAGTAACTCTTACAGCCCCGCTCTACAACTTTAAATGAAGTAAACGACTACCATAATAAAGCTATGATTATGTAGTAGTAGTAGTAGTAGTAAAACAGTAGCGAAAAAGCTTTTAAGGGAGATTATGCGTGTACAAATTTAGAGTTATTATGATATTCAAATTTATTTTACTCTACCTTCATAATTTATCATGATAAAGTTACCCATCCCGCAGGCAAACATGTACTCCACAGAATAATTGTACCGGATAGTAAAACAAACATAGTTCAAATATTTTAATATATACACACATTGACTATATATTACAATATTTGAAAATAAGTCATTGGCAAATATACCTGTCCCAATTTATAGGCTAAATACAATACCATACTTTCAAATTGATGACTCCCATCTATTTAAAATTCTAATATTGTTTCCTTTATGATATAATGACCCGCCTGGAAATAATTGAGTTTAAGATACAGGAGTACTTTTTTCATGGAAAGCAGTTTCATTCATTTTCTGTTTCGCCTCCTTTTTCTATGAGGTCAACTCTTACAGGAAAGAATTTGCTCCCCTAGGAGTAAATTCTTTCTTTTAAGAGTACACTGAGTTTTAGAGAGGCTTCTTCGTCCATAACGTCAGGAAAATTGTTTCGCTTTTGTAAAAATCGCGGAAAATATAGAGTTGTATCCAAACTCCTTAAAACGGAAATTAGTTTTGAACAAATTAGACAGTAAGAATACAGGAAGAGAGACATGTCGATTTACAACGTTTAGCAGATGCCACGGTTGGACATAGCTCAGCAAAACGATGTCTGATGACGCAACACGGCGATACACCCGTTTACAAAGCTGTCTCTGTCAAGCATTATACTTCAGCATTATGATCTGAGTTTACACCGTTTGAACATGTACATCTGGCCAGCAAAGTTTTGTTTTCTTCGGGAGAATTATCTTATATTTATGAAACACATTCTACTGCATTGCGGTGTGACACATTACAGTAGTGATTTTGTCTGAAAGATGGTTTCTTTGTTTTAATGTCATCATTAGAGCTTTGTAATGGAAGGAAGATTTCTCGAGTGGTTAGACGCGTTCGGCTATAGAGCTGAAAGTCGCGGATGTGACTCCCTAATTTCCTTGCCAGCGATTGCTGAAACTACAGCTTCATACGTGCATGCATGTATTTGTAAGGCGGGTATACATGGCGATGCGTATACCGCAGTAATTATCGCTTGGACTTAGACACGACACAAGCAAAAAAGTGTCATGTGCACCCATCGAAGACTCAGATCAATCTGGGCATCCGCCCAGTCTGATCAGAGTCTTCGCTGTCTGCATGGATCTAGCTTAGACCCTTAGCAAGCCTTAAAGCGCACAACAAAGACTCTGATCAGATTGTGGCATGCCTAGGCTGATCTGAGTCTTCCCCGGGCGCACCTGCCATTTTGATGATTTTTCTTTCATGTTTTGGTCCAATACCATTAAAATATAGAATTGGGACACCTAAATTACCTTAATTGTTCTAAAAGGGAACATTTTGGTTTTACAATGCAGTTTTGCGTCCAAAAGTTGTAGTTGGAATGGCAAACAGTGAAGGTCTTGGCCAGACAACCACTTAGGGAGCAGTCTGATTTGGGTCAGCATTGTTTACTTATGCATATGTGAACCAAGACTGAAAGTTTTGACAGCAATACGTACGTCCTCATATTAACTAACAAAATAAGGACGCATAATAAGGACTTATGGCTGCCGCTTGACAAAAAGATTCTAGCATGTCGCTTTTGGTTGACAAAATATTTAGTCTTGCGCTTGTCTCGAATTTTGTAATAATACGAAGTCAGATGACCCAGTTACGTAATTTACGATTTTAAGTGAATTTATTCTTCAGCTTTAGTCGTAAGTCTGTCTAACCAGCTTTGTTTCAGTAAGCTTGAAAAAGCACATTTTAGAACGACTGACAGTGTGCAAAGAACAACTGCCTTTTCATAAGAAAATGTGACGTTGGGATCAATTTAGGCTCATTCCGAGTCAACAGAATTCCGTTGAAGTCGTCGTAAAAGAGGCGTGACAAGTGGTGCGACATTACATACTTGCGCATGAACAAACTCAAATATGCCGAGGCTGCTGTAAGTTCGTGTCTCTGGTGATTATTTTATCTTCACTGCATCTGGTGTTAAGTGTTGTGTGACTTCCGTAAAATGCTTACCCCATACTACACCAAAGCGCATACTATATGAGCCGCGACACGACAAAACCAACAATGTGGTTGTGCGCCCAGCGCAGACTCAAATAAGCCTGGGCATCCGCCCAGTCTGATCAGAGCCTTCGCTGTCCGCATGAAGGTACAGTCAAGGGACATAATTATTCGCCACCCAAGAAGAAAATTGGTAGACTTGGTTTACACAGTGTGTTTATTTTGCTCTGCACTGATCAAACAAAGATAATCAATAATTGGAAGTTATATGATTTAATTGCTTATAACCTCATGATGATGTCACAAGGTTGTTTGATGACGTCATCACCATGGACACAGAGTGCATGATGGGTAAACAGCATGGCTACCAAGCACAATAATTTTGACAGGGTGGCTGTAAAATGAAATGTTAAGTTGATTTAGAGATGACAAAAAGTTATAAATCTTAATGAGCATATTTTGCATGTCTGGGGCCACAGTTTCATGACTGCTGAAGGAAAAATATAGTTTGAGTTGTGAAGAAATGAAGCCAGACTGTGATGGTAGATGTTTGTTTACATCCAAAGCAGATGGCTTTAATTTGAGTTTAGTGAAAATTAACAGCAAGACGACTGTGGGGGAATGCAGTGGTATGCTGGAATTTGTTATCAGGTACGGGTTTTACAGAAAAGATAATTACGAGAAAACGACAAAGGGTTGTCAGAAAATATAAGGATCATATGAGGTGGGTGGGGTTGGGGGAGGTGGGATGATAAAAAGGATGGCATACAATAAGGAGTTGAGGGACTGGATTATTGACATACAATGGGGGTGAATGGACATGCAGTGATGATTGTCAGCTACTTTATGTTTTATTTTCCTACAAATCTGGGATGTGGAGAGACAATTAATTACATCCCCGTCACTGGCAGGAGCCTAACTGTAGACAGTAAGTCAATTCTATTGTTTTGTGACTGTTTGTTTTTGAAGCTTTCACGAATCTAGCTCAGGAGTAATGAAGTATGAATGCCCTAAAAGTATGAAAAGATACCAAACAAACTTCAAAATTAACAAGTACTAAATAATTTGCAATTAAAGATCAGTCTTCAAAATCAGGACCCCCTCTGTACAAATGACATAGCCCTTAAATTTCCACAAGGCCCAGGAACTAAATAGTTTGTCTGTATTTTTCTTATACACTACAATCACGAAATTTCCTCAAAAATCATGGTTTGTCACAAAGTGAAGTCAAGAAATTTATGTTTGAAAGCCAACCTCACACATTTAACAAATGGGACCAATTCAGCCTGCTTGAAAAAAACATGCTGTTTTAATTTTTCAGAGATAAACAGCAAAAAATTGAAGGAAAGCGGTATGTAGTTAATCGAAAGGAAATTTATTTTTCAAAATTTCATTGAAAAAAATTTCAGGATAAAAGCTCAGTGCCAGTTTGAATTCAGTGCATCATTTCTTTGTTAATGGTGGCCATTTTGAAAGTGGCGAATAATTATGTCCCTTGACTGTAGCTTAGATCCTTAGCTACCATTTAAGCGCTTAACGATGAGACTAGGCAAATGCTCAGGCTGATCTGAGTCTGCGCTGGGCGCACAATCACATTGTTGGTTTTCTCGTGTCGCGGCTCAATATTATGCTTTCTGGTTCTTTTTCATTATGAGGCTTCTTCCAAAGCAGTCTGAAAATAGAGTTTCGCTTAAGCCGATGCTGGGCATTGGCAGTGTTGCAGCATTACATAACTGCACATTTAGAGACTCAGTCAAAGTGAGTCTGCCCAATGTTTCTTTGAACTTCTTCGATGTTTTCTTTTCTGATGGATGTGATTAGGAATAAGCTTCAAAATAGGTGTCTCAGATCGAGAAAAAAAGTAGCGAAAGCCATAAAACAACAGAACATTAGTAACTACTAAATAACACAGTTTGGCCAGATCAATATGGGTGTCTGTTCTGTAAAACTGAAAAAGATGGAAACTAAAATAATTGTCTGAATTGTCCTTAAAATGGAACAGTGTAGTTTTAAAATGTAGCTACATGTATGCAGCTTAAGGACGCAGATAAACGGCAAACAGTAAAGACCCATTTCTGGGTTTGAACTGTTTGCTCAGACTTATCTGTTCCAATGTTAAGTATTTTGACGATGAACTATCCTGGCAACTCTTAACTTGTGAGTCTTCCGAGTGCACAAAAGTAATATCTGCATCTGTGTCTGGGTTATTTCTATGATAGATCAGGGGCGTAACTAGGGGCAATTTCATAATACGCACAACCATGTTTTATTCTCTACTTCTTGAAGGGAAAGCTAGTATTTCAGCCACTTTGGTAGTTGGTATTGAAATCTTGTCTAATTTATAAATTTTCAGAATGCAAATATGCAGGTGCTTTTTGAAATTTTGCCAATTTTGACAAAATTTCAATACGCACCTGCGTATTTGCTGTATAGGTAGCTACGCTATTGTAGATAAACGATATATGATTTCAATTTGACCAATCACTCTACACGTAAATACATTTTGACTGATCTGCTGGATAGTAACGTGCATCTGCGACTGCAGCTTACTTCTACCGGTACGAAAATTAAAGGAACAGTGAGGCTTGTTTTTTTTTTAATTTTCAATATGACCATTTCCCACATCCATTGGGTGGGATCTGGGAATGAATTGTGTCAGTTCCTGAAAATTTTCCTACTTACTTCGACAACAATTACCCTCTTGCTCGATTTTGTGCGATGGAAAGTCACATAAGATACATATCAAGTTTATTTCAATGTTATACAAATTATTGGAAAATACTAGAACTGTCGCCTGAGATTATGCTGGAGGTTGGATTCCAGGGCCAAGTTATTTAAAATTAACGATGTTAATAGTTAACGAGACGTTACATTTTCAAACAGAATGTATGAAAAAGTATTACCATTTTTTGCTGGAAAATGTGGGGAGCTTTGACAAATATTAGGATAATATGGTTTGTTAATCCTAGAACACTAAACGAATCCTTGACTGAAGACTTCATTCAGCTAGCGATGCTTTGAAGAATTTGGACCAGGAGTCGGCACTGCTTCTTTATCTATTCAAGTCATTACGTATATTTACTTTTGATGCAGGATGTTTTCATTTACCTTTGTCTTGCAGTCAGTTTGAAACGTGTTCAGGGCAACTCGGTTTTTTTCCTTGTAAACTTAGTTAAATGTTTCCTGTGATGTGTAGCTGCGTTTCAGAATGGCTATACCATTTTAGACAAGTGATTCCTAAACAAACGTAATCCTTTACATTCCATTCGGCTCTTTTGAAATTTTGTTTGATGTCTTACTTTGGTGTCAGCGGACGTAGATACATGTATCTGTGGACTATGCACACAATTCTAATTGTCATTATTATTGTTTTGACTGTTTTCTGTTTTCTACTTTGCCTTGTGTAAATAACCATATGCATGAAAGTTTCAAATCGAAATACCGTCGACATATGGATGCGTCGATTTTCTCCGTATATTGACATTTGTGGTTGTTCAGTTTTTTCTATGTTTGTTTGTTTGTTTGTTTTAGGCGTGGAAAGGGATTCTGAAGTATAGATAGAATCCTATGGGGTTTTCTTGTTGCGTACAAAGTAATATCAGTCTATTTGCAAAGTTTCTTTTAGAAAGATAAATCGTATTGGCTTCGTCCAGCAAGATATATTTCAAGTCCTATTATCACAAAGTGGTGTATGATTGTCACGTTACCTTGATTATATTACGCGATATTGTCCTCCTTTTATATTTTGTGTCAATGTTCGTAAGACTTGAACACGCGAGCTTTCCTTAACGGAAGTGTAATCAAGACGCATTGTCTGCTGTAGTGGGCATAAAAGCGGACCAATTTCAAAATATCGACAACAATTTCTGGTGAAATTGGGGCTGTATTTAGTTCTGATCGTACCATTTAAGTCATTGATTTTCAAATAGAACGAGCAGAACAGCCGATAAGGAAGACAAGCTGTATAAAAAATGTTATTGTCAATGAAATTCATCCAACTTAGAATGCCCAGATTCAGCTGGAATTCTGCACTTTTCAACAGCTCATTTGAAAATTAGTCTAAAGTCGAAACGGCTTGTTGGCCAACTCGTTTCACTTAAATTTAAATAGGGACATTTATTAAAAGGTAATTTCAAAGCTTTTACCACAGGTAGTTTAAGCACCGCTTCCTTTAAAGGCCAAACAGTTCATAGAGAAAACTTCCGCAATAACTGACTCAGCTACTACTGAATTGTTGCACATTTTCTTTTTTAAACAGTACGATCTGATAAAACGTTTTCATTTATTTTCTTACTATCTTCGTAAATTTTGTTTGACATTCGTTAATTTAATGTTCTTATATAGCAGGGCAGATATGTAATAAATTTTGGCCGAATTGCGCACTTTTTGATAAAAGCATGAAATTTGGTACATAGTTAGATTGGACCAATATATGAATTTTCAGGGTGGATGCCAAGCTGAATTTTGCCTATTTCGGCGGCCATCTTGATTTTTCAAAATGGCATCTGCCTTATGGTTAAGTTTTATTCTGATCAGAGCCCATTACATTTTATATAGACTTTGAGCTGACAAAAGTCCCTCTGTCATATTGAGGAACTCTAGAGAGTAGAGTTTGCAGAAGTTCCTATTAAAATTATGTTGATTTATACCTGTAAACCTTCTTACTATGGGTTAAGCCTATAAGTGTAGATTACATGTTGACTATGAATATTTCCATAGACCCATATAATTTGAATGCAAAACATTTCGTTTTGTTTCGGTCAGCCTTTTTTCCTTATTTCCTATCTTCAAATATTGGAATAATTACAGTCTGTTTGATTTTTTATCATCATTTTCCACTACTGGAGGTAACGTACATAACATTGAGTCATCATGATAGTTGATTATAATACCACTTTTGAACTTTCTTCACTGTGTCTCAAAAATGACATTCTTACAGTTCTTAAGAAACTTTGCTTCTTGAGAACTCTGACACTTTAATAGTTAGGGTTAGGGTGTCATGACGTGGGTTTTATAGGTGACGAAAAATAGGATACTGCAAACTAATAATGTTTCTAGACATGAAATGTTCTGAAGACAATCACTATTTTCTAGCATTTATTTTGTACCTAAATCAACATTTTAATAACGTACTTGCCTAACTACTCAACTGTTTTGCCATCCTTTTAATGACATTAGCATACATGATATTAAGCATAAGAAAATGATAAAAGAAGATAAAAAAAAATTAAAAAAAAGAATAAAAAAAGAAATTACTGTAGAGAAAATAAAGCCCTGCCGTTGTAGGCCAGCACTTTTTATGTAGAAGTAAAGTCAAGAGATAAACAGTCAACAGTCAGTCTTATATAAAAAGGGCCTCAAAAGCGTTGATTAAGTGGTATAAGAGAGTCAAGTATTACTTGTAATCGACAAAACATACAAGAGGATTGTCTTACAGTGCGTATTGAAAATATATAGCATATTAAGTCCAAACAAAAGAAAGACTATTCATGAGAGAAATATAAACAGACATTTGAAGATTTTGGGAACAGAATATCAGACTTGGGTTGCAGAGCACATTTACTTTAGTTATGGCTCTACAGGTGGTATACGTTACGCAAGAAATGCCATTTATCAACTAAAATCATCATATAAAATCGAAAAATTACTGCATAATGCCAAAATACTTTATATTAGTTTTACAACATAGCTTTACGTTGTCTATTTTGCAATGCTCATACCTCGGATGCCTAAAGCAGGACTTTAGGAATAAAATATCAAAAACATGAACTGAAAGCTAATGATACGAGGAGTTGAGTAATAGGCTATGTGGATATTAGAAGTTGGTTTTGATTCATTCTTCCTTTTACGACAATCTTCATTCTATGCCGCAGTTTTTGTTTTATTATTTTTTTTAATCTTGTCAACGCTTATTTATTCAACAGTCTCTTTAGGGGTGCCTAAATATGGGACCTTGAGTTGTTGTTATTGACAAATATTTTATTTTTACAAGTAATAATAAACTACGGTGTTCCAACTGCACAAAATGCAATGACAAATGAAAAAAAAACTACATAATTTATGTTAATCAATATTAATGTTACTACTTAGGGATTTAGAGGCAAATCTCGGTTCCTCTTCTCCTAAATGTACCTTGTAGTATGACAAGAAATTAAACGAGAACAAACATAACAAGTAATGTATACAACCATTTTATTGGGCGATTTACTAATTAGTCACACCTTATATGTAATAAAACATTATGTATAGGGCAGAAACAAATAAAATAAGTAATACCTATACATATCAAGTACTAACCAAATTAAATGTTATACTAACTAATCGTTTTACCTTAAAGAGCCCAGTATGTTGTAATCATTTCGGGAAAGGGGTAGAGGGAGGTGGGGTGGGGAGTAAATAATTTATTGATGAAGTCCTGCTGCTAATGAACTGTATCCTCAATATAACTCGACAATATCCAAGAATATACTAATACAATGAATAATCTGTTAAAATTTGCTTGAAAGTAATTATGCCGTGTAATATTTTAGGCGTTGATAATAATGGTAAATAGTAATATGCAAATATGGTTCAAAATTACCTGATCATGAAAGATTCGGTCTTTTTATAGTGACAGTTACACTTCGTGAACAGACAGGTGATGGGAAGCTCTATTTTCCATGTCTCAGCATAAAGATTTGCACTTTTTTCGTTTTCCTTACAGCAATATGCAGCAGTATAACTGACGAGAGCTATACAAACAGATAACGTTTATTACCACTCCGCAGATACACATTCAGCGTGATATTAAACCTAAACCCTGATCAAAGCATTTACTTGTCGAATGTGCCATTAAATGGTTATTCTAGTGAAATTGCTTTAAAACTATATATGTTTAAAAGAGTCAGAGCGAGAGTATGTCATTCGTAAAGATCTTCGTTTTTCCTGTTGTACTATAGGAAATATTAAACATACGAATACTTCACGTATCTGAATATATCTGAATATAGTTGACAGGTTGACACTTAAAGCATTGAAAGCCTAGCTGCAGTCTGAGACTGTCTCTTTACTACAGTTTGAAAATCTTATCCTCTGACACCACTAACAATTATATACAAACTACAATTGTGTTACTCAACGTTACCCCTAAACCTACCATCAGATACATGTTTAAATCATATAATGATAGTTAAAACATACAACGATGGTTTTCCAATATAGTGGCATATGCTTCTGGCTACTTAAGATGAAATACAGATCAAAATGAGGATACACAATTTACCCTTTATACGTGTATCTATTTCTCAAAGTCATTCTTCAAAATTGTATGGACTCTTACAAAAACGTTTCGTTCTAGATTCAAGTAATTTTTCGGTGTTGCACTGACTAATTCAAAAGGAGCCAATCAGTTCTCTCTAGTGTGTGCATAATTTGAAAATGAATAAAAATGTTTGTTCAGTAAAGACCACATTTATCTACCACAATTTCGGTTTATTTAGAAAATTGTTGTTTGTTAGTACCTTTGTTACTGTTGTGTACGTTACACATCAAATATGGTTATTTTTTTTATCTTTTAAAACTCTATTTAGCATTGTGCATTAAAATAAACTCAAATACATTTATGGATTAAATTATGTTTCTGCTTCTTTTATAAATTATGAGTTATGAAAAATGGTTTATTATGTAGACTAAAGCAACAAGAAAAATTTAACAAGTAAAAGAATTGCTATCGTCACCCAGTTAACAAGTTTTATTCACAAGAAAAGGAATTCAGTCTGCAAAACACTGATATTTTGAAAGGTTTTGTTCACCAGGTGGTGAGGAATTGTGATTTACTGTCTTCCATTTCCATCCTAACAAAGGTGTTATTTTCTTTAAGTGTCATGTCTACGCCCAGTAGCATAGATCAGAAATGCCGAATAACAGACAAGTTTGAGAAAATCATGGTGAAAATTCAGCTAAACATGTTCAGAAACACAGAACTGGCCTTTCTTATGATTTCCAATTCTGTTTGCCATTAAATGCAGTTTCAACGGCGGCCATTTTGAAATTCAAGATGGCCGCCATAAATGGAAATTTTCGGCTTGGCATGCACCCTGAAAATGCTTAGAATAGCTTTGTCTAGCATTGTACCAAATTTCATGCTTTTATCATAAAGTGCACAATTATTTCACATATCTGCCCAGCTAATAGGCTTGTTATCCTTTTTGACCTTTGACCCAATTCGGATTATAATTATACGTAGAAATAAATGAGAGATTGGAGTACATATTGCTCCGTCAGTTGGAATAAATTATAATCTGGATCCAGCTGTTCCAGTATGTGGAGTGTTTCTACGTTTATCAAGTTATGGTTCAGCTCGATGCAGAATACAAGCACAAGCTAGCACAATAATAATATACAGACGTCTGATAAGACATTTAGAATACACAGTTCCGAGACACACCCAGAATGTCACTCGAAATCACGTGATAGCATATACCTGGCCAATGCAACGACAACTTAGCACGCGACATAGTCTCACAAACAAATCGCACGTGGTCAATATTGTACATAAGTCCGTGATTTTACCTTACAGTTAATGGAGGGAAATATACCAGTTTAAAGAAAACAAACTGACACCACTTTCAATGAACGTACCCTGCTTTGCAAGGACAGACCGCACCGGAAATGCATGATGCGCAAACGTCCATGTGTAGGTCATGAGGAGGATGATTCTTCGCCATAGATCGCCAACTTGCATTTGTCGTTTGTTTTTCCGCCATCTTTGTGTAAAGCTTGTGAGACGTAGTAACAGTAACTAAGTAGGCGGAGTTAAGCGGCTATTCTCGGAACTGTGTATTGTCTATATATGTAGATGTATAAGTGTCATTGAATGTTTTCACATATGTTTTATATGTAGCGATGTGTAGAAATATAATAATTAAAAAAATGATTATACGTAGAACAATAAAACTATAAACAAAATACGAATAACAAAACATGTCATATTCATGTATGTTACATGTGTACCATTCCTGGAGTGGATACATAGTTTGAGCAGACCTTGCCATACAATAGCCCAGCAGGCACACAATGTTGAATCAACCTTAAATAAACCTTGACTCAATGTCGTCACGTTGAATCAAGGTTGATTTAATGTTGATTCATAATAATTTTTGTATACCCTGTGGGCTACGTTTATATACTGATAATATAACATGCGAACACAATGTCTCATTGTGCCCTTTCAACTATCGCAGTCAGTGCAGGAATTCCATCATTGATATTCAGCGCACACAATGTTGAATGAGCCTTGAATCAACATTGATTCAACGTCATGGTTGATTCAATGTTGATTCAACCTTGTGTGACCAATGGGAAGTTTATTTAATGATAATATAACATACGAACAGAGTGTCTCATTGTGTCCTTACAATTATCGCAGTTAGTGCAGGAATTCCATCATTGATATTCAGCGCGCTTGAACGTAAACGCTGCTAGTTTGTTAGGAAAAACCTATTTCCGTGTTATATTAACCAGACTTTTTCTATTAGCCTAAAACTATTAAAACATTTATTTGCTTTGCTGACGCATCTGTCTGGACCACAAAATGAGTACACTGGCGGAATAGTATGTGTACTGAATGTTTGACAGAGCTTTATTTGTAGGAATCTGAGATGGCTTTATTTGTATGAACAGTGTCAAGATTCAGGGGCCGTATTTATAAAACGACTTAAGATTCAGGTCAACATAAGCATCTAAGCTGCTAATTAAAGATTTCGCTGTTCGTATGAACAATTTATGATTCGCAGGGATTCTGTGTGACTCTGCCTTCTTTAAAGTAAAAGCTCATATGTGTTTTTAGGTTCTCGTATGCCTTAACATTCATAAAAATTTAGATTTTGTTAATGCGTTTTTATTTTAAATTGAGCCAAACTTATTTCACAAAAGCTGGAAAATATTAAACAACAGCTGTTTTGTGCCAGTTTTGTGACCTAATATAGACTCACAGTAAACAACCACACCCTCACCCTCTTTCCGCCCGCCACAAAAAGTTTAACATGTAATTAAACCACAGTAATAAAATACGTCGTCGAGCCCTTTAGACTTAAACCATACCTATAAACAGATTTTGAAATAAACGCAAGAAACAGATTTTAGGAAAGAAACCTAACAAGACCAGGCCCCGAGGTTATAAAACTTTTTTCGTGCTCAACTCAGCTGAGCATGAAACTTTCTCTGCTGATAAATATGAAAATGCCAACTAATGTTGGCATTTTCATATTCATAAGCAGAGAAAATTTCATACTCAGCCCAACTGAGCAAGAAAACAACCGTACTTATCAGTAATTTGCTATTTATTAGCAGGTAAAATTTCATGCTCAACTCAGCTGAGCATGAAAAAAGTTTTATAACCTCAGGCCCTTGTTTTATTGAGTATGCTCATACGCCCTGAAACACCTGAGAAATTGCCTTTAAAGAAAATGTTTGAATGGGCTAAATAATCCCAGAAATTAATATATAAAATATAAATGAAGATTATCAAAATGTGCAACTATCATCCTACCAGTGGCACCAAGAGGAAGGGTAAACGAATTCAACACATAAAATATACACAAAAAACTCGAAGTTATGAACTGAGAGATATTTGTGTGTTTGAGAAAATTTGAATTTCAGTTTGTAATGGCATTGAAAACTTGGCGGAGCATGGCATACACTGTTTGTAATGCTCCGGAACCAATGACGTCATATATCTGTTACCACAGCAACTAAGAAGTCTAATTGATGTCTTGGTAACGTCATCGAGACGTCATTCTGCCGAGGTACAAAGCACCCAAGCTGATAACACAGTTGTTATAATGGTAATAGACCTATGGCTTTATTTCACTTATAATTCGAGGGGAGCATAGCATACAGTGTATGCCATGCTCTCCTCGAATGTTTTCTGAAATTCATACAATGAAAAAAGTGTGATTTTCTCAATCCTTCTCAACCCACTGACTGCGACGTCATGTGCCCACTAAAAGCATATCAGGACATATCTGTATAACAATATCAACGCTGTGAAAAAGGCTTGGATGACGCACTTTTTACTGCCATTTCAACAGTATTTCAGTCACACTGAGTCAATGGATGTGGCGAATACACAAACAAGAGCAATATTTACTGGTTCCATTTATATATAAATTACAGAATACTAAATAGCCACGTCGAAAAATTTGTTTCATCCAAAGTCCTATCTAAGTGTCCTTGTAGAGTTCAATCTGAATGTTTTCTTTCTAAATATGAATAAATCACTTCCCTTTTTCACTGTTATTGTAAATGCCTGAATGCCAATCTTGTCCAATTGGTCTGTTTTATACTGAATGATTGTAATTAATCTGTCCTCCTGTTATCCCTGCTGTATCTTCTTGTAACTAACCTAATGTAACTAACGTCAAATCACCCTATCGCCAACGTTAAGTAACGTTACGTTACTTAACGTTATAATGATAAATATAGCACAGACAGACAGAATTAGGACATAACATGAAAACATAATATATAAATAAGATAAAAAAGTGTCTAAATCGCGGAATCTCCGCGACAATGGAAGGGGATTATGAAAGTCTGTGTATAATAGCACGCCGTTTACGATTGTAAAGGACTTCAGCTGCAGCGGGATTCGAACCTGGACAGCTGGCTCAGCAGGACAGAGCCTTAATTTGTGAGCCACCAAGACGTGAGACTATGGGCAATGGCAAGCGCAAACAACTCTAATTCAGCTGATTTAGCTGGCCAGGGCCTAACCTAGTGCACTCCCACGAACAGAAAAACTCTGATTAGCCATGCTGCATCTGTGTAACCCCAAATTGGTCACTGAGTTTTCGTACTTGTCAAGCTCTTTATACTGTCGATGTTAACAGGAAAGACTATTAACTGGTTTGAATTCTTGTTGCTCCCGCTTGCTTTGAAGCGTGCGTGTTCAATCGATTCGTGTAGGCTTTCACAAGGTGGTGTGCAATAATAGTTTAACTCCATTATCTAAACGTCGAGTCAATGCCTTCCTACTGGGAAGTAACCCGACTGGGGATGCAAACAGTAAATACTGGCATCGAAAACAGGAAAGCATAACTCAGTCCTCCTTGCTGCTGGCAATTTGCAAAGACCAATAATTCCAACAACATGCTGTCTGCGTAACTTGACATGCATTAATTGCCAATGACCTATATGTAATATTTTAGTAGTATGAAAAACAACAACACTTTTTTGGGAATGACCCGGGCCATGGGGGTGATGGGTTTGGTAGGTGGCTATTTTGGATGGGTGGGGGGTCACGGGGATAATAGTCGCACCCGCTTTAGCAAGGTGCCATATAGGCGTCCGGTCCGTCAACCCGTTCGTCCGTCCGTTCACATTTACGTCGAAACTAGCATTTAAGTCCTTTCAAATGACCTTTTCACCAATGCATCCATGGTTCTCAAATTTCACATGCTGCATGACCAGACTGCAGGGCTTCAGCATGGTAAAAGTCAAAGTCAAAAAGTCATTTTATTCAGAAAACTCAGGTCACATTTGTGACATACAAATGCACATTCATGGTAGCGTAAACATAAATACTGAATATTAAACAATTTCGAAACAACCCCTTTGCGGCTAGAATAACCATCCAAGCAGGCACACGACCTCCCAACGATGCCGCATCGGCGTCGATGCGACGTAACGACGTCGCATCCACGTCAGCATGACGTCATCTGGACGTCATGCGCTCGCTGTAATGTTTGATCCAGTTTCCAAGATGACTGCTGTTACTAAAAATAGCAAAAACAAAATTAACTTTTTATCCAGAATCACTTGATACATTTGGCTGAAATTTTGCATGCAGCATCAGTTGGGCCTTGGTTTTTAAAATTATTAAATTAAAAAAAGTTTGTAGCGGAATTAGGTCACAGTGACCTACTTTCTGTTTACAAGCCTTATTTTTGCTAAAATGTCAATATCTCAAGTAAATATGAACGGATTTTAGTCAGATTTGGTCAGAATTGTCTATTAATGGAGTTCTTTCAAATTATGTGATTGGAAACCATCCAAGATGGCCGCCATCCACCGTTACTAGAATAGCAAAACTATGAAAATGACAATTTGTCTAGAACCCCTGAATGAAATTGCATCAAATTTGTTCTAGAATGATCCTTGCATGAGGCTACTTCTAGATTTTTCAAATTGACCATCCAAAACAGCCGCCATCCACCGCTTCTTAAAATAGCGAAAACATGAAAACGATATCTCATAAATTTTGATCAAATTTACATGTGTGGCAAAATGATGCTTTAATTGAGTTACAAAGTATTTGACTCGGTTGATGCACATGAACCCAAATTTTACCATCAAACGTGAAGGTTAATCCGCTTTGCATATGGATTAGAGTTTAGTCGTTTTTACGCTTGTCTTAAACGGAAATACTTTCGCTTTCATAAGCTTGAAGAAAATGGTAAAAATACAATGTACATATTTGGGCCCTCTTTCATTGTCCCGCTTTCGTTTATATTGAAAATCTCAGGACGCTTTTTGTCATTGTTCAAAAAACATGTTACCCTACTTTCAGCCAGTTATATTACTCAATATATGTACACTAGCCTAGTTTTTTATACGCCCGTTTTGAAAAACGGACGTATTATGGCATGGCGCTGTCCGTCCGTCCGTCCGTCCGTCAACCTTCTTGTGCGCACCATGTCTCAGAAACCGTTTGAGATATCTTCATGAAATTTTGTAGGCATACATATCAGGATAAAGCAAAGTGTCGCGTATAGTAATAATTGCCCCCCTTACTTAGTTTCCAAGTATTGCCCCTTCGATTATTTTACCCTACTAGTTTTGTGCGCGCCATAACTAGATAACCGTTTGGGTTATCTTAATGAAACTTCATAGCAATGTGTATGAGGGTCTGATGATGTGTCGCGTATAAGAATGGTTGCTCTCCCTTTCTTTGTTTTGGAATTGCATCCCTTTGAAGAGATTTTATAGGTTATTTTTGTGTATACTAGTCTTGTGCATTCAATTACTTAGTAACCATTAGGAATACCTTGTTGAAACTTTATAGCAATGTGCAGGATCACAAGACGGTGTGTCACATATAAGAATGGTTGCTCCCCCTCACTTAATTTTAGAGTAACCTCCCTTTGATTAGTTTTTTAGCCTAACCTATTTCCCCATAACTCCTTAACCCTTAAAATACTTTAATGAAACTTGGTAGGAATGTGTATAATAATGGGGCAATGTATCTGAGCAAGAACCACAACTCTGGAATACTTACTTCCTGAATTATCTGCCCTTGCATCAGTTTCCGTTTTACTCTGTAACTCCTTAACCGTTGGAAATATTTTAACAAAACGTTATGGTGATGTGTATATTGTCAAGGGAAAGTATTGTAACCAAGAGTTAATGAAATATCTCCCTTGTCTGACTTTGGCATTTCTGAACTTCTGAGGTGCTTCACCCTGGAAGCTGATTTTTGGTATACTAATAGTATTTGATATATTAGATGTTTTGATAAAATTGCAATCATTTCTTATTGAGTTGTTTCCCCTGTTTGTCTGCCTGTCCATCCTTCCATAAACAATCTTGTTTATTCTTTAACTCCTTCATGACACTGAAACGGGCGTATTATGCGCCGCTTGAGAAGCTCTTGTTATCACAAAACGTAAAGCTTGAGCCGCTTTATGTTTAGATATATTTACCACTGATAGGACTATGGAGACTCTAAAGAAGTTAGCCCGGAACCCAGCTCACACAGACAATTATTATTTGCGACCCATTCCTCTGTCCATTTCATAGAATTCCAAACGGTAAAAAAGAAATCATCGGTAAACTGGCTTAAAGCAGGACAGTGTCTACCGTGCTTGCAGTAGGTGCGGGTGAGGACTGTTTGGATGTTGTTGTTTTTTTCTCTCGTCTGTCCTGTCCCCTTTCTCTAGCAGGAACCTCGTTATAGACTGAAATACTACCTCAAAGGTCTTTTACACCCTAAAACAACCAACCAGCCGACGAAATACTAAACAAAACTTAGGACACCGCCTGTTGAAGCTTTTCAATGTAACTGAGGACAAGGGAGGCTATCATTTTTCGCCGAATTTGGGCTTATTACAATAACTTCAAAGAGTATCAGTATGGAAACGAAAGTGTGATAGTCGAAAGGAAAGACGGACGGACATGCACTATTTCCAAAATCACTCAATAATTAAGCGGCTGAGGACAATGAAGTATTGGGCAGTCATACACCAAAACTCTTAAACAAAAACTAAGAGCCATAATCGTATGTAAAACAAATACTTCTATTTTCTGCAAACTAACAGTTGATGGTATTATATAAATGTGTTTCAAAATTGCGATATTGATTTCTCCCTCTCCGATACGTCCCGATACAGATACAGCTACAGCTACGTCTTATCCGAAAGAACTCTATTAAACCGAAAAGTATCCCCAAATAACTAAGTTCTAAAAGCCATTTATCTGTTAAAATTAATTTTATCTACATTTAGAAGCCACATATCAATTGTCATTTTGCCTCCAGTATGGGTATAAAGTTTTAAAGAATCCGTACAAAATCGTAGGAGAAGTTAATAACACAAACTCCATACCCTACTTTGTAAATAGCTGCCACAAATGGCCAAGTTTAAAATGCCATTATTCCGTCAAAATTATTTTCGTTTCCAACAAAAAAAAAAAATGCACATTTTTATTTTGTCCTTAACACGTATGCAAAGTTTGAAAAAGATCCATTAAAAACCTTGGGAGCAGCTGATTACACAAACTTCATACCTTATAGTGCAAAAAGCTAACCAAAATGACTACGTTTAAAAAAATTTCAAAATTGATTTTTCTCTATCAAACTTCTACATGCCGGCACGTCGCTACCGTCGAGACGTGCCACTTTGGCGCCTCGAATGTAAACATTTGCTTCTGTCGACGTCCTTTATGAAACGTTGTTATTTACTTGCACTTTCATATTGTTCAATGAAAGAATCTAAATATTTCTGACTTTCGGTGGAGCCTGCAAGCCAGGGTTCATGTGGTTCAGTGATACCGAGTTAATTTTGGAAGAAACGATACGTCACGCTCATTTGGAAAATACCAGGAGAGTTCGTACTGCAACGATTCGTTCTAAACTTTTTTGTACACTCGCTTACGTCATAAAATACATACAATTTTGCCTGCTACTTTGCTTCGATGCAATTATGTTTTTTTATCCAAAGCCGACAACAGGTAAATGTATACAATCGCCCACAAGGTACTGATCAGACTACGCAAAAATGCAGTCTGATAAAAAAAATAGGTACTTTTGTTGGTCGCATATGGCATACAGCAGGATTCTCCTATGACGTGACATGCCTACAGTGTTGAAGCTCTGTATGCCAGACAAGTAAAAAGCAAGTCATCATTTTGAGAAAAATAGGCATATAGCAACTGACAAGACAGTCTAACACGCATGAAAGCTTTGGCATATCTGTCTATGCTTTGTCTAGCATGCATTTGAAGCTAATATTGATCTTGTATTTTCACAAATCTGCATGTTTCTTTTGTCCATGTATTACGTACTTGCAGTAAACAGTAGCAACGTTTGTTCAGAATTTATCACATACTTGTAGTAAACAGTAATTAAGTTTTTGTTCAGGTTTTATTCCTTTTGAAATAGTAGCAATTTTTAGCATCATCTTCCAGTACTTGCATTTATAACACTCTCTTATGTTGCCTCTTTACTTCACCAATACAAATGTGACCCGTCGCGCGAAAAGGGACGAGTTGGGTGTCCTATAGCGAAATTTAGTTTTATGTCTCAGTGATTAAGCATATCTAAGAGGATTCGGAAAATATCAAAATGTTGGTGGTTCTTAGCCATTTTGGGTTTCAAATTGTCTGCAGAACGTAGGTACCGTCATGAATCGTCACAATCGTTTTGATGACGTTGTGGTGACGTCGCAAAATAAAATCGTTCAGAACTTGTAACTGATAGATAAAGTAATTGTCTTTTTTGTGTGCCGTACTTGGAAGTTTGTTTGCTGGATAGATATTCCGAATCATGCTTGTCGGGGACCACTTCCTGCAGGTATGACAAAGAGAGCAAACACTGCTTCAAATTAACCAACTAAGCATTTTGATGTATCATCAACTGACATGAACATAGGCTATCTGAGCCGCGACGCGACAAAACCAAGACAGTGGCATTTGTGCCACATGAAGACTCAGATCAGCTTGGACATCCGCCCAGTCTGTTCAGAAGCTTCGCTGTGCGCGTTAAGGACGGCAAAGGGTCTAAGCTACCTTCATGCCATCGGCGAAGACTCTGATCAGACTAGGCGTAAGCCCAGGCTGATCTGAGTCTTCGCTGGGCGCATATGTCACTTTGTTGGCTTTGTTGTATCGCGGCTCCATTGTGTAAGCATTATAAAAACAATATAAAGCAGTGTTTCATGGGTCTGGAAGAGTGTCTTTCTAATTATACACTGTAAAAAATCCGTAGATTTTACGGTAGATTCACTGGCAACCAGCTGCCGGTCCATTTCCCGTTATTTTTACAGGCGTTTGCCTGTAAGTTAATTTCGGAAGTTTTATGTTAACTGACCGCGCTCGAAATTAACTTTATAGTGTTGAAGGGCCATATGACTAAAACAACACCTGCATATTCTATCCTGCTGTGCGTGATGGTTTCTGCAATTTTACGGGCGCCCGTAAAAATAACGGGAAATGGACTGGCAGCTGGCTTCAAGTTAATCTACCGTAAAATCTACGGATTTGTTTTACAAGGTAATGGAAACTGATGGTATTTTCCTTGTTTCTGGTCCAAAAAGGTTGCAATTGCTTGTTAGAACCGCCTCATCCGGCGATGAGACGGCTTAAACGAGTAGTAACCATCAATATTTTGAGATAAGTAAAATAATGCCGTGTTCACGAAACGTGTAGCACAGTCTTACAGAGTCTGGTAAACAGCATCGGCAAAAATATTCTTTCACGCGTACAACATTATTTACCAGTTTTGGTTAGACACTTAATTCTAAACTTCTTTTTGCGAACTCGAGTAATGCCCCATTTTTCCTCTACAAAGTTGGATTTTCAATGGTATTCATTACACGATCTTATTAACATTTGCATTTTTTTTTCTTTTTTTTTTGCATGAAATTAGTCCAAACTTCAATGAAAATGCCTGGAAAATTATAGAAATGACCGTTTTAAAGTGAAATGAGCAACATGACGTCATTCCGCAAAAGAAAAAAAAAAAAAAAAAAAAAAAAAAAAATGGAAAGAAAAATTGGACCAGTTCACGCCTGCTTATTATCTCCTGAAGCACAACACCGTGTTGTGAATATAAAAACTTGAGGGGATGTCCGGTTGCGCTGGAGGGGACTAGAAATTGGGATGACACAAAGGTGAGTGGACCAGTTGAGAACCAGCCGAGATCTATTCTTTTCCAACTTCAAGTCTCAAAAGTCAGGAAATGTCATGAATGCAACCCTCTATTCATTCTCCTCTGGATGTGAATCGAATTTGAAATCAGATTCTATGTTTAACAGCAGAAATCCGTTTTGTCCCGGAGCAAGGGTAGTCGATATTATGCAGTTTTGACGGCATGCGAACAAATTGGAGATTCCTGAAGTTGTCGGGTGTAAATGATTCCATCCAAGGGTTTAAGGTTAATGTTCTTTACTAACCGAACTATATTCCGTTACTATTCGTTGCCAAGAAAATGGGCATTTTGTTAAATTTTGTGATTAAGGGGATCGGTTGTGCTTAAATGGATAAGTTGTGATTGAGGGGAGTGTGCAATATTAGTTTAGTGTTTGTCTCCTTTGAGTCATTGTATGTTTCTTGGGCGTAGTGAGGCTTGGCTGGCAGGTGCTCTGGTGACCAGGATTTGGTAGATCGGTTTGTGTAGGGTAGGCGATGTGTGTAACTTCGGAAGTTAGACTTACTTAACTCACTTATCTTCTCTACTCTACTTTTCCCTGCTCTACTCTTCTTTACTCTTCTCTAGGCGGACAGTGCAGCGCATCACAATGCTGTACAGTAAGCTGTAAGGTAAGTAACGTACTGTTAATTTCAGTACTGTACATTGTTCCTCCCTCCAAGAGGAAATCCGAGTCGACCAGGCGTCGCCGCCACGGGAAACTAACAGGAAGCCATAAATGGGGAGCTACTAAAGTTGTCTCCTTTTACATGAAGTAAATCAAGTTCGAAGTGATGGCAGAAATAGACGCGCAATATAGTATGGGGATCCTATGCAGCATTTAACTCGTACAAATAATGTTGTTCGGGTCATATTATTATACAAATTAGCTGATACAGGATTAGGATTTCTAATAGTTTGAATATAGTGATAAAAAGGAACAAAAAAAATCCCAGAAAACTTGAGATTCGAACTTACACGGGACAACTCTCATATCAACAACCCAGCAGACGAAACCGCTTGGATATCTTACCACGTAACACAATGTGCAGACATTTAGGACATATAGCTACGAACACACTAGACAGCTTTCCTTTTTTTACATTTTCTCCCCCCCCCCCCCCCCCCCCGCCTCCCCCTCCCAGCCCCATCCACCCCCACTCCACCCCATACGTGCAACAGATTGATTAAGTTAGCTGTATGTAAAAGATGGTTATTTTTCTTTTAAAAAAGCTCCTCAGATTATAATACTTTGCGGACAAGTCAGCAGATTTCGTGGGCAATTTCATTCAACAGTGTCAAATAAGATCCAAAATTATTTCATGTATCGCTTAGCTTTTACAGACTGGCAGCCACATCCCGTTTTGAAAAAAACTCGGACACATCTTTAACATATTCAATGTCTTCCCGTCTCTCAAGTACAGTCCCAAAGGACCCTTCGCCTTCATCGCCGCCAGAATCATGTCCAAATCACTACATTTTCTTTACTGTTAACTTCTTAAGTGGTCACTTCTTGAGTTGGGATAGCAAATGTTATTCACATCAGTAACTACATCTGGGGTCTCTTTATCAATATCTTCTAAGCTTAGAAAACAAGTATCGGAAAGGAAATCTTTGACTGAAGTTGTTGTTCGACTTATATTTTCGCGGCATCAAAACTTGAATACTCTTCCAAGGGATGCAACTTTATTTACGTCAAATATTTGACAGGATGGCGGGAATAAAAGCCCGAAAAATAAAGCCTGAAATGATTGACAAAATGCGTGCACCTGTTTATCGCGCGACTGAAATTAATAAAATCATGACGTCAACGTCAAACGTAATTTCTTGAAACAACGTCATCCACCCAACTCGTCCCTTTTCGCGCGACGGGTCACAAATGTACAGAAAAATAATTACACTCGTCGACGATTTCCTTAGATGAACCTTTACTGGGCTGGCGATGTTTATACATCCATGAACAACATTCATTTGCAATGTTACGCGTAAGCGACGTCACGTATAATTCAAATAGTTGATTGGACGACGAAACGTTTGATAAACGTCATGTCATAGTGACGGTTGTTGAACGTCATTACCAAACACGTTAGTTATTCTTAATAACTATTCTTTGTCCTTTCTTTGGAGTAAGATAAGTCAGAACTAACGAATAAGTAACAAATTTGATGCGAAAACATAGCATAAATATTTAACAAGATAAATTTCATTTTTCGGAAGTTCATGGAAGTATGAACGCAGTGGATTCCGTGCTTCGTTATTCCCAAACGGGGTAAAGCAAGTTATTATCTCAAACAATAGCAGCATGCATTTTCATCTCAGAGTGTCAAAATTTTGTTCTAGTCACTGCCACTGATGCTACTAAAACCAAAAGTATAAATCAGATATAGGTACTGCCTGTAGGCGAGCTCATGAACATTCTATGTCTGCTACCATGTTAACTCTAAAGTTTCGGACAAAAATGCGTGATTGAAGTGTAGACCCTGATCTGACTACTCATTGAAAGATTCTGGATTCAATTTTACAACGCTTTTATTATTTTTTCGCATGAAATTTGTGATAAAAGCATTGCACCTCCACAGCTGCGAATTCCGTCTAAAACTGATGAAACACTGCCAGAAACCAGATTTCCCCCTAGAGATTATCCCCTCGGAAAACGGGCTATACTTTTACAGTTTCTTCTCTACGGGACGTTATTTCCTTTAAATTGCACCCAACGCTCAGCCCTCTTTCATTTCGTGTGATCACAGCAGCGGTTAACGTTGACGCCATTTTGTTTTTTCTCAAACGAAACGTTTGACGGCATTACGTAACGCAGCCACAGAAAGACAGTACGCCCTATATTTCTTATTTTTTTCGTTGATTTCTATTCGAACCAGTCTAATTATTACTTCCGTTTTGCGAAAACATGCCTTACGAATCCTCTACCATAGAGCTCCCGCTCTTTCAAAGCTCCTTTTGAGCTTTGAATTGCAGGCGCTACGCATTACGCGCCTTCAAGCGAGTGCTCGCTATAAATTTGTTGTCTTCTTTTGATGCCATGTTCAGATGTGCAAAGATTCCATAGATCTAGACACGGGTTTGATACAGTCTTTCTTAAAAATTTGATTCAAACTAAATGTGACTCAGCAGCTGTAAGAAAAGACTTAAAATAGGTCCATATAGTAATTATTCTTGAGACATGCCTAACAGCTGAAATGTTGTGTGTGTGTGTGTGTGTGTGTGTGTGTGTGTTTATTTTCTCAATTTGTTTTTCAAAAAATTTGTACACTTGTTTTAACTCATCCCTGTGGATAATGTCACCGTTTAAGAAGTTCAGAAATTAAATACTTTGCTAAATAAAAGATAGCAACAGAAAGTGCACCAACAATAGGGTTCACTTGAATAACAACTCAAAAAAAAAAATCACTGTCTTAGCTGGACAAGCCATCCTTTTAAAAAAATTTTTTATTTCGTTATTCAATGCCGTTTCCACTGAAAAAAAACAGCATTTATTTTTCTCTTGAGTGTATAAATTCAAAAAGACACACATCATTACTGTGTATAAACATGAATGTCTAAAACAGTTCAGTAATGCAAGGTAGAGGGAGCCCTTAAATTTGTACTTTTTCACTCTTGAGATAACCATAACCTTGTATCGGTGAGCTCTGTATCGATGCTAAGGAAAAGAAGGCATTATATAGATTTAAGATAATTTAGATTTAAGAAGGTGTGTGAGTTTTGTGTGTTTGTATGAGGGGAGCGGAAGTAAAACTTTGGCAATCGGTCCGTAATGGGGAACAAAACCAGAATGACAGAAGCCATACATAAACTGAAATATAATATTTGGTTTAAACATGTTAAATTTTCAAAAACACATAAATTCATGGTTACATTAATGATGAGATAGGAACACAATAGGATCAGAACGAAAGCATATATGCTTATTCGGTACTTCTCCTTAAAATAAAATAAAATGTTTTATGACGAATGTTAAATAGAAATGATATATAACTATCATTACAACGACAGAAGAAGCAGTGCAGCAGCATGGATCACTGTCTCAAAATACATGTATATATTAACTATTCCTAAATCCTCTAAAAGACTGCCGTATGTACTGTTAAGTTTTCAAAGCTTAGCCAGATTTCCAGGAGCACAAACTAAGCTTTACTTGTACTTTAAACTGAATGCAAAATCGGTCGAGTGTTTTTCACAATGTCAAATATAGTATGCGCTCGAAGGAAGCTGAAATTGCATTTCGTATGTTTTAATTGGATTAACTGAGCAGACAAAGATTCTATATCATATTACTTTGAAGCAGATAAGGTCCTTTGAGATAAAATCGCATCAGCTGGATGGCTTATTTCAGTTTCTAACAGTAGCAAAAAGTAAGAAGACAATGAAGTCGATATGTCATACACTACAGGGATATCACATTTATATCCCTGTGGCGTATGACATACTGACTTCATTGCTGATTTAGCTTTTCCATAGGATATATGCTTCTAGGCTTACAGTATCTTGGCATAAACACCAAATGGAAAGGCCAAACGAAAAACGGCACACAAAGAAGACAAGACAAGCAAATGGCAAAGGGGTCAGCTTTTTTCCAACAGATGATCAGCAATGTGGAAAAGGCCAAAGACTTAAAAAAATAACAGTAATAGAAAACCATCAGTGAAGCATCGCTTTTCAACGGCCTGGAAAAAATTTCTGGGAGGCAAAATGCGATATTCAGCGACAGCTCAAAAGCATACAAGTTAAACCAAAGCGCCACACGAAACGTATAAAGCATCTATTTGATAACCTATTTCTGTAATTTCATAACACACAAAAAGCCTAGGAAGCTAAGACGGCAGCTAATCATGTGACAATAATGCTAGAATTACTTATCTCCTACGTAGGTTGTTACGGGCCAACTCTCCTACCTTCCACTATCTACAATAGTAGATTTGCGCGTAGCTTCGTATATATTCAATCTCTGAAAACTGCGTCAGGGAGTTAACTCTTTGGCTCAGTGGTTAGAGCAATGGACTATCACCCGGGAGTTCCGGGTTCGAATCCCAGCAAACGTCTGGAATTTTTTTCAGCTATGCTCTGGTCCGTTTGTTGCGGCAGCAATGTCGTAAGATGGGGACTCGTCCGGGATAGGACATTATAAGCCGAAATGGCTTTCAGTTATCATAAATGATGACTTCCTTGAAGTGGGGGAGTGGTACGGACCAACTCTTCTACCTTCCAATATCTACAATAGTAGATTTGCGCATAGCTTTGTATATATTCAATCTCTGACAACTGCGTCAGGGAGTTAACTCTTCGGCTGAGTGGTTAGAGCATTGGACTATCTCCCGGGAGTTCCGGGTTTGAATCCCAGCAAACGTCTGGAATTTTTTCAGCTATGCTTTGGTCCGTTTGTTGCAGCATCAATGTCGTAAGAAGGTGTTAGTAAGTCCTATATGGGTGTTTTTAAGTCCTACCTAGGACTTATTAACTGCTACGTAGGAGTAAGCAAGTCCTACGACGGAGTTAATAGGACCGGAGCCTTTTTGTCTGTTGCTTGGTCCACCGGGGCTCAACTGGTGACCTTCTTTTGCTTCAGATTTCCAGTGGGGTTGTTTGGCAGGACAGGGATCTCCACCTGTCAGACGGCCCGTTGTATCTGTTGAGTCCTCGTCTTTGCTTCTTCATGGTATTGAAATTTGATTTATGTGTTTACCGTGATGATTCATTGACGAGTTAGAGGGTTATCATGCGAACCGAACAACCAACTAAATGTTTTGTTCCACTTCAGAAACTGAGGGTGAGGTTGGGCCTGTAAAATCGATTTAAGCCCCCCAGTAATTCATTACTGACCGTTCCAAGGCGGTAGTTCTGTTGTGGTTCTCTGTTGCCTGTTTTTGGTGTCAGAGTTTCTGTGATGTTTTACCTTATGTATGTTCTTATTATTTTTGGTTCGGTTTGGGTTGCTGAGTGGCCACCTTTTGGGAACAAGCTGCTCACTCGGTTGGCCATATGTTCTCTGTATCTTGATTATTTGTAATCTTAGTTGTTTCCAACTATGGTTTGAGGGCTGGATTTGGATTTTGATTGTTTCAGTTCCTGGTCTTTGCATACTTTTTACTTCTATGTAGGAGTAAAAAGTTCTACGCAGGAGTTAATAAGTCCTACGTGGGTGTTTATAAGTCCTACGTAGGACTAAAACTCTTATTAACTCCTACGTAGGATTTAGTGAGTCCTACGAAGGAGTTAATAAGTCTTACGTAGGAGTTAATAAGTTCTTCGTAGAAGTTAGACTAGCCCTAGTCTGATAAGGAAAAGGTTTATCGTTTATGGAAAAAATATTTTGCTTCTTTACTCTGGCTAGTCTATAAAACTTGAATCTGCTCCTTTTCTGATATATACATTATCATCGAAGAAGTCAAGCTATAAGTATGGACTAGCTGTAGGAAGTGGGAAAATAAAATGGCTGACTGATATAACCTTTTCGCCTAGTAGCTAGGCTGCGTATGAGTAATTAGTCCTACGTAGAAGTTAATAGGTCCTACGTAGGAGTTAATAAGTCCTACGTAAGACTTCCTCTCTCCTACGTATTAGATAAATATTTTTAACCTGTTACTAGGAAGCTTGCTAAACAAAAAACTACAATTTTCCAAGCATGAAAAAATAGATAAAATTTGTATGAGAATGAATCTTTTAAAAGGATGATAATTCAATACTAGTTTATCTGTTATTACCATCCAAGAATATATAACATGTATATTAGATATATATATGTACGAGATTTATTGAACTCTAATATGTTTAAACTATTTATAATACTTTGAGTTTAATCGTCTCTAATATCAAGCTTATATGAGAATGAAGTAGACCATTATTGACAACAGACAAATGCACTCATTGACTCACTTGATGTGTGTCCTTCGGTTCCCAGATATTGCGTGTTTAAAAGTATTGTCGACATCGGTACTGTGCCAGAGGAGTGTTTATAGAGATGTAAGGCTGTTTGGTTAATTTGCTGATCTGTTGAAATGCCAAAGCGACAGTAGACATTGTTAATGCTACAATATATTAGAGATACTTTGAAATGTTAAGCTAAAAGGGCAACGCGACCCAGAGGTTATCATCAAAGCACTAGCTGCACTATAAATTGCTAGGCATATTGTTTCTAAGCTTTTTCAGGAGCTAACCTTGTAAAAGGTATAGTGAAAATCACGCCATCGTAAAATTTATTTAGGCACACTAGATACAAGAACGATTTGCCAATATTTTCCCAAATACGTGTATGTTGGTATATCTCAAAGATAAACTAGGGTCAGGTCAGGCAAATTTGGACAGCTGATAAATTCGGACAGTGGCATTGTTTCCTTCATAATTATGTCAGTTGGTTGGAATTATAACAAAATTAACTGGGCAAACAGTGAAAATCCTGATAAGACGGCTCATCATGAGCCGTCTAATCTAGATTGTTACTATTTGCAATGGTGAGTCCGAATTTACCCGCTGTCCGAAGTTACCAGACTTGACAGACTTGACCTACTCCTCAATTAATACGCTCCTCCAACTATCTTCTGATACAAAAAAAGTAGATGACCTAGCTGCTCTACATCAGATTTGACGTTTACAACTGTGACTGAGTGAAATTATTCTCAGGATTTCACTGTACTGCTTCCTAACCAGTTTTGTTGCAATTCGGCCTTTAAAACGAATGTTCGCCGGTTTCTCTGGAGCGTAGCATAGGGACGTTTCATCTCTAAAACTTCTTTGCGTTATGAAGCGAAACACAAAAGACCTGATCAAACGAGAATTGGCACTTTGCTTTGGCTTTAGGATAGCTTTTCTCTTCACGCAACGAAAATAAATGAGCCGCGACACGAGAAAACCAACAAAGTGGTTGCGCGCCCAGCGCAGACTCAGATCCGCCTGGACATCCGCCAAATTTGATCAGGCTCTTTGTTAAGCGCTCAAAGGGTAGCTTAGGACCTAAGCTACATCCATGCGGGCAGCGAAGACTCTGATCAGACTGGGCGGATGCCCAGGCTGAGCTGAGTCTGCGCTGGGCGCAAAACCACATTGTTGGTTTTCTCGTGTCGCTGCTCAAATTAAACAACAGAACATCAGCAAATATTGAATAATGCAATATGGCTTAGATAGTCTTTATATAAGATGATTGAAAGTATAGACGCTCCTCATATCTCTTTCGGCTACACTCAAGCGACAGGCCTAGATATGGTACATATGCCTATAAATAAATGTATTGAGTCCCTCCACAATTGCATAATTTGCAACTGAAATTCGGAGACATGTATCTGCGTCAGTGGCTAACTCTTTTAAAGATACCATGGACTATTTAACGGGGCTTTGCGTTTGTGGAGCAAACAATTTATCTTTGATTCAGTTCAAATCCAAACACATTTTACAACCGTTATTATATAAATAAGTTCAAACAACATAGAAGGTTTAAAAGTTCTAGCAAAAATAGTAACTGCTATGTTACAGCCTCGCCCTACAACTTTAAATGAAGTAAACGACTACCAGGCACGAGACCATGATTAGTTTTACTATATAGTTTGTTTAATTATCCATCCTTCCGTGAAACTTTGTTCACAACACCTCGGGCACTTTTATCTCTCTTTTCCTCAAGTCTCTGAGGCATGACAAGCCATTTTCAAACAGTTTCAACAGGGATAAACCTGCTTCTGTTTTCGCAGTCTTTCCGGTAAACATTGACCCGTCAACTTATGAGACAATCTGCCGTTGTAGGGGCACCTATGAAGGGTGTGATTCGGTTCCTCTAGTTACCTCCAGTGCTGGGGATTCTGACTAATTATACATTTTCAAGAAGCATATCCGAGGCACTTTTCAGTTTGCTATAGCAAGCAGGATATTCAGTCAAACTGGCCTTCTTAGAAACCAATGAACCAAGGAACTATTTGTGCGAAAGTATATCCTGAAAGTGTTCAACCAATCAAGGGAAATAATTGTGGACTGATTCCACCATAAAATAGCTTTGATTATGTAGTAGTAGTAGTAAAACAGTATTAAAAGAACATTTAAGGGAAATTATGCGTGTACAAATTCAGATTTATTATGATATACATGTTTATTTTACTTTACCTTCATAATTTTTCATGATGAAGTTACCCATACCACAGGCAAGCATGTGCTACACAAATTAATTGTACCGGATAGTAAAGCAAATATAGTTCAAATATTTTAATATGTACACACATATTACAATATTTGAAAATAAGTCATTGACATATACCTGTCCTAATATCTAGGTTAAATAAGGTACCCTAGTTTGACGACTCCCATCTATGAAAAGTTCTAATATTCTTTCTTCCATGATATAATGACCCGTCTGGAAACAACTGAGTTTAAGATACAGTGGTACTTTTTCAAGGAAAGCAATTCTTTCATTTTCTGTTTGCCTCCTTTTTCCATGCGGTCAACCCTTAAAGAAAAGAATTAGCTCCCCTACGAGCAAATTCTTTCCTTTAAGAGGAGACCCCGTTTTGGAAAAGCTTCTTTGTCCATGACATCAGGGGCCATATTCATAAAACGACTTAAGTGGTTGCTATGCTGTTGCTAAGGCTGAATTTCTATGAAGGATATTCCCTACAACTATGAAATCTGCTCTGGAGGAACAGTCTGAAAAAAAAATCTAGAATTGGGACACCTAAATTTAAAATGCAGTTATGCGTCCAAAAGTTGTAGTTGAAATGGCAAACAGTGAAAGTCTTGGCCAGACAACCACTTAGGAAGCAGTCTGATTTAGGTCAGCATTGTTTACCCATACATATATGTACCAATACTGAAAGTTTCGACAGTAAAACGTACGTCCTCGTATTAGCTAACAAAAAAGAACGCATAATAAGGACTAATGGCTGCCGCTTGACTAATAGATTCTAACATGTGGCTTTTGGTTGACAAAATATTTAGTCTTGCGCTTGTCTCGAATTTTGTAATAATACGAAGTCAGATGACCCAGTTACGTAATTTACGATTTTAAGTGAAATTATTCTTCAGATTTAGTCGTAAGGCTGTCTAATCAGCTTTGTTTCAGTAAGCTTGAAAAAGCACATTTTAGAACGACTGACAGTGTGCAAAGAACAACTGCATTTTCATAAGAAAATGGGACGTTGGGATCAATTTAGGCTCATTCCGAGTCAACAGAATCCGTTGAAGTCGTCGTAAAAGAGGCGTGACAAGTGGTGCGACATTACATACTTGCGCATGAACAAACTAAAATATGCCGAGTCTGCTATAATTTCGTATCTCTGGTGACTATTTTATCTTCACTGCATCTGGTGTTAAGTGTTGTGTGACTTCCGTAAAATGCTTACCCCAAACTCCACCAAAGCGCATACTATATGAGCCGCGACACGACAAAACCAACAATGTGGTTGTGCGCCCAGCGCAGACTCAGATCAGCCTGGGCATCCGCCCAGTCTGATCAGAGCCTTCGCTGTCCGCATGAAGGTAGCTTAGACCCTTAGCTACCATTTAAGCGCTTAGCGAAGAGTCTGATGAGACTAGGCAAATGTCCAGGCTGATCTGAGTCTGCGCTGGGCGCACAACCACATTGTTGGTTTTCTCGTGTCGCGGCTAATATGCTTTCTGGTTCTTTTTCATTATGAGGCTTCTTCCAAATCAGTCTAAAAATAGAGTTTCGCTGAAGCCGATGCTAGTGAGCATTGGCAGTGTTGCAGCATTGCATAACTGCACATGAAGAGACTCAGTCAAAGCGAGTCTGTCCAATGTTTCTTTTCTGATTGATGTGACTAGGCATAAGCTTCAAGATAGGTGTCTCAGATCGAGACAAAAAGCAGCGAAAGCCATAAAACTACAAAATATTAGTAACTACCGAATAACACAGTTTGGCTAATAAAGCCAGATCAATATGGGTGTCTGTTCTGTAAAATTGAAAAAGATGGAAACTAAAATAATTGTCTGAATTGTCATTAAATGGAACAGTGTAGTTTTAAAATGTAGCTACATGTATGCAGCTTAAGGACGCAGATAAAACGGCAAACAGTAAAGACTCAATTCTGGGTTTGCACTGTTTGCTCAGACTTATCTGTCCCAATGTTAAGCATTTTTACGATAAACTGTCCTGGCACCTCTAAACTTGTGTGTCTTCCGGGTGCACTAAAGTAATATCTACATCTGTGTCTGGGTTATTTCTATGATAGATAAACGATATATATGATTTCAATTTGACCAATCACTCTACACGTTAATACATTCTGACTGTTCTGCTGGATAGTAACGTGCATCTGCGACTGCAGCTTACTTCTACCGGTACGAAAATTAAAGGAAACAGTGCGGCTTGCTCTTTTATTTAGATTCCAATTTGACCATTTCCCATCTGGGATCTGGGAATGAATTGTGTCAGTTCCTGAAGATTTTTCTACTTACTTCTACAACAATTACTCTCTTGCTCGATTTTCTGAGATGGAAAGTCACATAAGATACATATCAAGACTATTTCAATGTTATACAATTTATTGGAAAATACTAGAACTGTCGCCTGAGATTAGGTTGGAGGTTGGGTTCCAGGGCCCGGTTATTTAAAATTAACGATATCAGTAGTTAACGAGACGTTACATTTTTAAACAGAATGTATGAAAAAGTATTACTATGTGTTGCTGGAAAATGAGGGGGACTTTTGCAAAATATTAGGATAATATGGTTGTTAATGCTAGAACACTAAACAAATCCCTGACTAAAGACTTCGTTCAGCTAGCGATGCTTTGAAGAACTGGGACCAAGAGTCGGCACTGCTTCTTTATCTATTCAAGTCATTAGTATATTTACTTTTGATGCAGGCTGTTTTGATTTACCTTTGACTTTCAGTCAGTTTGAAACGTGTTCAGGGCAACTCGTTTTTTTTTCTTGTAAACTTAGCTAAATGTTTCCTGTGATGTGTAGCTGCGTTTCAGAATGGCTATACCATTTTAGACAAGTGATTCCTAAACAAACGTAATCCTTTACATTCCATTCGGTTCGATTTTGTTTGATGTCTTACTTTGGTGTCAGCGGACGTAGATACATGTATCTGTGGACTATGCACACAATTCTAATTGTCATTATTATTGTTTTTGACTGTTTTCTGTTTTCTACTTTGCCTTGTGTAAATAACCATTTGCATGAAAGCCTCAAATCGAAATACCGTCGACATATGGATGCGTCGATTTTCTCCGTATATTGAAATTTGTGGTTGTTCAGTTTTTTGTATGTTTGTTTGTTTGTTTGTTTTTGGCGTGGAAAGGGATTCTGAAGTATAGATATAATCCTATGGGGTTTTCTTGTTGCGTACAAAGTAATATCAGTCTATTTGCAAAGTTTCTTTCAGAAAGATAAATCGTATTGGCTTCGTCCAGCAAGATATATTTCAAGTCCTATTATCACAAAGTGGTGTATGATTGTCACGTAACCTTGATTATATTACGCGATATTGTCCTCCTTTTATATTTTGTGTCAATGTTCGTAAGACTTGAACACGCGAGCTTTCCTTAACGGAAGTGTAATCAAGACGCATTGTCTGCTGTAGTGGGCATAAAAGCGGACCAATTTCAAAATATCGACAACAATTTCTAATGAAATTGGGGCTGTATTTAGTACTGATCGTACCATTTAAGTCATTGATTTTCAAATAGAACGAGCAGAACAGCCGATAAGGAAGACAAGCTGTATAAAAAATGTTATTGTCAATGAAATTCATCCAACTTAGAATGCCCAGATTCAGCTGGAATTCTGCACTTTTCAGCAACTCATTTGAAAATTAGTCTAAAGTTGAAACGGCTTGTTGGCCATTTCGTTTCACTTAAATTTAAATAGGGACATTTATTGAAAGGTAATTTCAAAGCTTTTACCACAGGTAGTTTAAGCACCGCTTCCTTTAAAGGCCAAACAGTTCATAGAGAAAACTTCCGCAATAACTGACTCAGCTACTACTGAATTGTTGCACATTTTCTTTTTTAAACAGTACGATCTGATAAAACTTTTTCATGTATTTTCTTACTGTCTTCGTAAATTTTGTTTGACATTCGTTAATTTAATGTTCTTATATATATAGGCTTGTTATCTCAGAAGGAATGCAACCTTTTTGACCTTTGCCCCAATTCGTATTATAATTATACGTAGAAATAAATGAGGGATTGGAGTACATATTGCTCCGTCAGTTGGAATAAATTATAATCTGGATCCAGCTGTTCCAGTATGTGGGGTGTTTCTTTATTTCTCAATTTACGTTTATAAAGTTATGGTTCAGCTCGATGCAAAATACAAGCACACGCTAGCACAATAATTATATACAGAGGTCTGATAAGACATTTAGAATTGTCTATATATGTAGATGTATAAGTGTCATTGAATGTTTTCACATATGTTTTATATGTAATGATGTGTAGAAATATAATAATTAAAAAAATGATTATACGTAGAAAAATAAAACTATAAACAAAATATGAATAACAAAACATGTCATATTCATGTATCTTACATGTGTACCATTCCTGGAGTGGATACATAGTTTGAGCAGACCTTGCCATATAATAGCCCAGCAGGCACACAATGTTGAATGAACCTTAAATAAACCTTGATTCAATGTCGTCACGTTGAATCAAGGTTGATTTAATGTTGATTCATAATTGTATACCCTGTGGGCTAGGTTTATATACTGATAATATAACATGCGAACACAATGTCTCATTGTGCCCTTACAACTATCGCAGTCAGTGCAGGAATTCCATCATTGATATTCAGCGCACACAATGTTGAATCAGCCTTGAATCAACATTGATTCAACGTCATGGTTGATTCAATGTTGATTCAACCTTGTGTGACCAATGGGAAGTTTATTTAATGATAATATAACATCCGAACAGAGTGTCTCATTGTGTCCTTACAATTATCCCAGTTACATGTAGTGCAGGAATTCCATCATTGATATTCAGCGCGCTTGAACGTAAACGCTGCTAGTTTGTTAGGAAAAACCTATTTCCGAGTCACATTAACCAGACTTTTCTATTAGCCTTAAAACTATTAAACATTTATTCGCTTTGCTAACGCATCTGTCTGGACCACAAAATTAGTATACTGGAGGAAATAGTATGTATACAGAATATCTGACATATAGCTTTATTTGTAGCAATCTGAGATAGCTTTATTTCTATGAACAGTGTCAAGATTCAGGGGCCGTATTTATAAATTGACTTAAGTGGTTGCTATGCTGTTACTAGGGCTGAATTTCTATGAAGGAAATTCCCTACAACTACGAAATTTGCTCTGGAGGAACAGATTATAAAGGCTGTTCCTCCAGAGCAAATTTCGTAGTTGTAGGGAATCTCCTTCATAGAATTGTAGCCTTAGCAACAGCATAGCAACGAGTTAAGTCGTTTTATAAATATGGCCCCAGGTCAACATAAGCATCTAAGCTGCTAATTAAAGATGTCGCTGTTCGTATGAACAATTTATGATTTGCAGGATTCTGAGTGACTCTGCCTTCTTTAAAGTAAAGGTTCATAAATTATATGTTTTTGTGTTATATTATGTCTTGACATTCATACAAATGAAGATTTTGTTAATGTGTTTTCATTTTAAATTTGAGCCAAACTTATTTCACAAAAGCTGAAAAATATTAAACAACAGCTGTTTTGTGCCAGTTTTGTGAAATGTTGTAATGGCTTTGAACATCTGAACCTACATTGTTACGATTAGAAAAGCAGTATTCAATTTGGTTATATGTAATCGACAATAGGTACGATTATGCTAACAACCAAGCTAAACGTCAATCGTCAAAGTCTTGCAAAATAAATGTCGAAAATACCTATAGACTCACAGTAAATAACCACACCCTCACCCTCTTTCCGCCCGCCCAAAAAAGTTTAATATGTAATTAAACCACAGTAATAAAAGACGTCGTCGAGCTCTTTAGACTTAAACCATACCTATAAACAGATTTTGAAATAAACGCAAGAAACAGATTTTAGGAAAGAAACCTAACAAGACCAGGCCCCGAGGTTATAAAACTTTTTTCGTGCTCAACTCAGCTGAGCATGAAACTTTCTCTGCTGATAAATATGAAAATGCCAACTAATGTTGGCATTTTCATATTCATAAGCAGAGAAAATTTCATACTCAGCCCAACTGAGCAAGAAAACAACCGTACTTATCAGTAATTTGCTATTTATTAGCAGGTAAAATTTCATGCTCAACTCAGCTGAGCATGAAAAAAGTTTTATAACCTCAGGCCCTTGTTTTATTGAGTATGCTCATACGCCCTGAAGCACCTGAGAAATTGCCTTTAAAGAAAATGTTTGAATGGGCTAAATAATCCCAGAAATTAATATATAAAATATCAATGAAGATTATCAAAATGTGCAACTATCATCCTACCAGTGGCACCAAGAGGAAGGGTAAACGAATTTAACTCTTTAAGCCCCAGTGACGCAATTAGCAAAATTTGCAAACAGCGTAGATCCTGATGAGGCGGCTCATCATGAGCCGCCTCATCTAGATCTACACTGTTTGCCCTCTAGTCTCTGAATTCTCAATATAAAAAGTCTTGGACAAGGCATTTTTTTAATTTTTGCAGACGTAAATTTTGTCGTCTGCTTTTTGATAGTGAAAGAGTTAACACATAAAAAATACACAAAAACTCGGAAGTTATGAACTGAGAGATATTTGTTTGTTTGAGAAAATTTGAATTTCAGTTTGTAATGGCATTGAAAACTTGGCGGAGCATGGCATACACTGTTTGTCATGCTCCGGAACCAATGACGTCATATATCTGTTACCACAGCAACTAAGAAGTCTAATTGATGTCTTGGTAACGTCATCGAGACGTCATTCTGCCGAGGTACAAAGCACCCTAGCTGATAATACCACAGTTGCTATAATGGTGATAGACCTATGCCTTTATTTCACTTATAATTCGAGGGGAGCATAGCATACAGTGTATGCCATGCTCTTCTCGAATGTTTTCTGAAATTCATACAATGAAAAAAGTGTGATTTTCTCAATCCTTTTATTTATTCAAAAATCATTTAATTTTCTGCTACAAGAGCCGTAACGAAAAACAAGGCACCCTGGTGTTTGTTTATATGCGCGGTAACCACAAAGCTGAGCTTTAAGAAATACAACATGGAACCAGACGAACACACTGAGCTATTAGATTTATTATTCTGTACGTATACAGAATGATGCACACTTTCTGTCATCAATGGGCAGTTCTGCAGCAACCGGATATATTTCTGCGGAAACATTGGTCTGTACTGTTGTTAGTCGGTAAGCAGATGAACATACTATTTCTGTAAATATCTACACAATCAAAATGTCAAGTATAAGCTTTGAAACAAACAGCGAATGACAAATAATCTATAGACTGACATTTAAGAATCAGACTAATGCAACATTAGTTATTTTTTCATGTCTCAAAATAAATATGTCAATAAAGATTTGCAATATTGTCAAGAAAATTCCTTTTAATGACTAAAATCCTACTGGCTTTTAATAATGCTTTATCTTTTGCACCACCTCAACCCCTCTGATGAGACTACCAGTCAAATGGCAATACGGTTCAGTCATTACACTTAACAAAAGCACTTAAAATAGGCGAGGATCAAGAATTAATACAATCAATCCCACATTCCGCCCTTAAAACCTTAGGGAAAGAAGCACAAACACACACATTGACAAAAGCTCACGAAAGACACGCACGGTAAACTGAATGAACAGCTCTTTTCAAAACAGGCGATCATTCAGATACTCTAATTGAAAACAGCAGCAGCATCTACTTTTACATACTTTGTAGTCTAAATCACAAAACGAACAAAACAGAAAGCAGAATGGGCATCTATTCAGGTGACCATATTGTTAGAGACTATAAACAAGCGGTCATTACAATATGTAAGATTGAGGAGCCAGGACAGAAGTACCACCTTGGAACGTTTAGCAGTAGAATACCTGGGGGTGTGAGGGTGGTTTGGGATGCTTATCTAGTTTTACTGGATCCAAGGCCCATATTTATAAAGCCACTTAAGTGGTTGCTATGCAGTTGCTAAGGCTAAGTTTCTATAAAGGAGATTCTCTACAACTATGAAATTTGCTCTCGGGGAACAGTCTGAAAAAGACTGTTCCTCCAGAGCAAATTTCATATTTGAAAGGAATCTCCTTCATAGAAATTTAGCCTTAGCAACAGCATACCAACCACGTAAGTAGCTTTATAAATACGACCCCAGAACCTCGCCCTCTACTCAAACATAATTCTAGACTACGTTTAAACCTAATTGTCCGCATAATATTAGAAATAAGTCGGCCTGGATGAATTAAGCTATTGGATAAAGTCTATTCAGGAAGAATCAGAGCCGCAAAGCATTACCAACACAAGACATTAAAAGAGGAAAGACACACGTAACGTATTTTGTCGGTTATTAGACAGGGTTTATCCTCCCTCAAATCAATCAAAAAATCTTATACCGTCCTTTAAGATGGATTTAGATTTTTGGATTTTTTAAGACGGGTTTACATTTTGTTTGATTGTGGGAGGTGAAACAACCATCCTATAACAGAGGTAAACGAGGCTGATTTATATATTTGGGCAATTGTGGAATGGACAAAACCTTCGTTTTATAGCCGAATATATATGGTGGGCCAATGCACATGAACTGTAACAGTTCTAAGAACTGCATTGAAACGGTCATCAATAATGTCGGCAACGGGAGATTCATTAGTGAAGTTGAATGGGTATACAACCATGACTTTTCCGCTTTACAAACAGAAACAACTTTTGTGACTTTGGATACATGTACTAAGAACAATACTAATTAGCCTAAAAAAATAAGATTCAAGGTTGCCATGGTCAGAGAAAACTGTCTGGCAAAAAGTATTTAATCAGGACAGGAAAAACTTTAGGGAAATTTAGAGACAACTTCCGAAAGCATTGAAGAGTCAGGTGATATGATGTCAAAGGACAATGACAGTCTTTAGTCTTTGACAAATCAAAGGAAAGTCAGGGAATTATTATCAGCAACCTGGGAACTTGTCAGAAGATGCGTCTGCAACTTTCCGATAAATATACATCTTGTTTGAATCGTGGCTTTTGTAATCAAATTCCTTACAAAAGACTAAACAAAATCATGTCCCCGCCACCCAGAGGCCACTTAATGTTATTAACAGTTATAATTATTAAACACTCGACAAAATGATTTCTGGATGGCCATTACCAGATCAAAAAGTGCAAGAAATGCAGACAAACTTTAAACAGACCATATTACATGTAATTAATCTGTTAGAATAAGAACATGTTCTTTGAGTTTCATACAGCTTAGTATTGATTTAGGTCAGTCTGACATAAAATAATTAATATATGTGTGTGTGAAGGGTAGCTGGCACTGGGGATGGGGGGGGGGGGGGGGGTCATAAAAATTTTTGTCACCTATCTGGGGGGGGGGGGGGAGGGGCGGAAAAATAATTCTTGTGAGACTGGGGGGGATCAGAAAAATTTTGGTGAACCATATGAAAATGTACCCGGCCCCCACCTGATAATAAATGACTCATCCCTTATCTTGTGACGAAGACAATCGGGCAGTCGATTCAAAGACTGACTAGTATAAAAAAAATAAAAGACGATGATCTGGAATAAGATTCTAAACCAATCTAAAATTTCTGATTTTTCAGAATATATCCTCTGATCTCAAAGGACGAAAAAAAAATAATAAAATGTACACTATGGATGATGTACGGGGAGACGTTTTACGCCGCCACTCGGCAGAACACCACCTGCATAAAGACAACTATACCGGTATTTCACTCTCCCCAGCAGACAGATGTTAAATCGGATAAGTTCAGGAATCAAATACTCGTCGTTGCCTCCAAGCCGTGGAACCTTGTCTATACAATACATTAGACTGATACAGGAACCTGTTGTTTTCAGTTTAATACAGCAATAGTTTAGGTCAGTCATGTTCCCGTGCAGCTTCACCTTTACTACGATAGCTAACTGCTTTGTAATGGAAAAAATCATTTAGCTATCTGTTTAAATATTTGAATCAAAGGAGTTTAAAATAGATCGTTTAACAGACACTTTATCATAATCGATCATTTTCTAGAAAAATTTACGATTTGATCCCTGTGTAAACATCATATGCATTTTAATGCAACGAAAATATCAGAAAGAAATATATGCATACATAATTATATGTATCATCAAAGGCTGCTGCATACCTACAGAGAACATGATCTATAATTCCAGAATAATACATGATTAACATGATTAAAGACAATGTGGATAATAAGATACTTTCAGCTTTACCTAGCTCATTTCTAGAAAACGATGTATCGGTAAAGTGAATATTTTTTTTTTGGCATTTATATAAAGTTAAATGAGTGCATCTCTATAGTTTTGTGCCATTTCTGCAAAAGGTTTTATATCACTCTCTGTTTGCTTTTCTGGACAAAAAGAAAAGACTTCCGAAATGGAGTATACTCTAATCCGGATGACGTTGTATCCATACACTGCATTCTTTTCCGACTCAGTATTTCATCTTTTTTCCATAACGAATCATCAATTTTGAAATTTTTACTTGAAATTCAGATCGAAGAACAAACTTTTTCTAGAGACGTCTAAAGCAAGCGCATTTATGACGATATTTGTCAAGTAACGGCAACGTCATATCAAACGCCAGCCGGTAACGTTTTCAAAATGGCGGTGCCCTCGAAACTGATTGTGTTTGAATCATTGAATATTTTGGAGTGTTCCCGACTTTTCCGGCACATACATGGATTTTAAATGGAAACGTAAGACAAAGCTGTTAGTGTTTTGAAACAGAATGGAATTATGCTTGAAATATTTATACATAAAAGTCTAATTTTGCCAAACGCGTAGGCCTAAATCCTCCATTGAAGTAAACCGATGGAAATTGCAGGCAAAGTAAAACTTTAGTATGGACAAAGTTGGAATTATAAGAAATGAGTTTCCCCATCGACCAGTCACAAAGCATCAAGTTCTCTAAGGAAAATGAAAATATTCAGTCATCTCGATAAACAGAAAACTGTTCAAAATGTTAAATTAGGGATAAAACTACCAGTAGATGTGTTTCTGTTATGACATATTTGATTCAATTACACTTAACTCCTTAAACCATATGGATATTGTTATAATAGGCATGGGCGTTTGACCCCGCATGGGCGTTATTCCTCACCTTACACTAGGTCCTCGCCCTACTTTTATCGAAATTAGGAGGACGTCCCGGCGCTGAAAGTTACCCAGCACCATCGCCCGACCACAACCACTCCACGTGAGAAACTAGTTTAAGCCCCCCTCCCCTCCCCTCCCCCCCCCCCCCCCCAAAAAAAAAAAAGTAGCTTCAGCTGTTGTCCGTTCTAAGAGGGCATTTCTGATGCTGATACTGTTTGTTGTTGTTTTTTCTCTAGCATTTGGTCATCTATGTAGCTGTTCACTTCGCCTCTTCTGAGCTTTGTGGATAGATGAACATAAAGAGAATGGAACTTTTTGGTGATCGTTATATTGATATCCTACTCCTCTGAGTTCGACTCGCCCAGCAGGCACATGGCGTCGTATGCCGTCGATGAGAAGGCCATCTCGTCACCTCGACGTCAGCTCGACATCATTTCAACGTCATGTGCCTGCTGGGCGATGTGTCTGTTATACGAAAAGTGCTGTTCCGCCAAGTAATTATCAGTTACCATTCCTCTTCTTTCTGTGGCTTAAATGGTTTGTTCTCGGTGATCGTGACCATTTCTATGTATTTTCAGTTGTATTTTAATCATGTCGAGTTCTCTCTGTTCATGATTATTGAGTAGGTACCGGTAGAAGGTTAAGTCTAGTAAGCTACGGAAATAAGCTTTAACAAACACAAGGAGAGCAATTTACTGCAATTCCAAAAAGAAAAAAAAAAAAGAAAAAAGATTAGACACCCCAACTTTAATCACTATTAGATATGCATATAACATTAATGAACCGCGACGTGAAAAAACCAACAAAGTGGTTGTGCGCCTGTCGCACGCTCAGATCAGCCTGGGCATCCGCTCAGTCTGATCAGAGTCTTCCCTGTCCACATGGAGCTAGCTACCCTTTCAGCGCAAAGCAAAGACTCTGCTCACAATGGGCGCTTGCTCAAGCTGATTAGAGTCTTCGCTGGGCGCACAACCATTTTGTTGGTTTTCTCGTGTCGCGGCTCATATATACTGTAATTGTGGCTACACTCCGTCGAGTTTATCGCTTTTGCTTTTTGTAATGCATACAAGTTGCCAGAAATCACAATTTCAGCATTGCTTACTAGCGACACACATCGAACCTGCAACTGACATAGGGTTATGTCTGCCTAAGCTGTTATTAGCTCATCGATTACATAGAATGTTTTTGTCAACGTTATGCCAGAGATGCATTAGCACCCTTAAAAGTGAATCAAACAAAGTTGTCTCGTAAATGTCTGTTATGCCATTAATCATGATTTTACTCCTACAACTAAAAACCAATTACCACACTGAGCCTTAACATTAGGACATGAGGCCACGAGTAAAATTGGTTTAAACATATTTATTTCACGTATTTTACAACATACATAGATAGTACAACATATAAGTTTATAGGATTAGAACGAAAGCATGTTGCTTATTTAGTACCTCTTATATTTTCTGTGGCCTAGACCGACTGTTCCAGAAATTAGTAAGTACAAAGGTCTCTTAACTGTGATAAAGTGGACTCTTGATATCTCGAGCTCTGATATCTCAAAGTACCTCTTATATCATAGACTATAGTTGGGACACATCCCATAGTTTTATTTTCATTTCAACTCCTATAATCTCAAGCTGTTGATATCTCAATCTAGGACCAGATTTGTTGTTGTTGTTGTTTTGTTGCATTACGTCCACGGTAAACAGCTATGGTCATGGCGGGACGGTCAGTTAACCTAACCACACTATTCCTGGACAGGCTTAGACCTCCTAAGCGGTTAACCAGTACTAAGTGCACATACTTTCGCAAGTAACTGACAACTGCCCTTTTTGAATCAGTGGAAGGGGAAACGAAAGTATGTGGCCGGACTGGGTATCGAACCCGGGATCTCTGGCTCTTTAGTCAGATGCGCTATCGACTGCGCTACGCGGCCCGGAAAATTTACTTTTAGACATCAGTAGTTTGGGGGTGATTTCGACTTTGAGACATTAAGAGTTGACATATTTCATATCAAATTTTGATTTGTGTTAAACATTTTATATCAAACCACTCACTTTTATTGGCTAAAACAAAGTTCAGGGGCCGTATTCATAAAGCCACTTAAGTCGTTGCTATGCGGTTGCTAAGGCTAAATATCTATAAAGGAGATTCCCTACGACTATGAAATTTGGTCTGGAGGAACAGTCTTTGAAAGACTGTTCCTCCAGAGCAAATTTCATAGTTGTAGGGAATCTCCTTCAAAGAGATTTAGCCTTAGCAACAGCATAGCAACCACTTAAGTCGTTTTATGAATACGGCCCCTGCTCATTCAAAAATACATCATGAAGACGGGAGAAACACAAACTACAAAAGTTAGCTGCACAATTCGACATAGGGAAAATAATTGAGCCGCGACGTGAGAAAACCAACAATGTGGTTGTGCGCCTAGGGCAGACTCAGATCAGCCTGGGCATCAGCCCAGTCTCCTCAGACTCTTTGCTAAGCGCTTAAAGGGCAGCTAAGAGTTTAAGCTACCTTCATGCGGACAGCGAAGACTCTGATCAGACTGGGCGGATGCCCAGGCTGATCTGAGTCTGCGCTGGGCGCACAACCACATTGTTGGTTTTCCCACGGCGCGGCTCAATTATAATCATTAAAACATCCAAATAAGAAAGAGCAGCTGTTTTCTTTGGAAAATTTACATGTCGCTTTTATAATCTTATTTGATTTTACGCGCATTTGATGTACTCAGGGGAATTATCTAAACCCCGTTTAAGAAATAATTACGCCATAAAATTTGCAAATACGTAAGTCACTGTTACAAAACAGTTCGAAAAGGGAGAATGCATGTCGGTATAAGTGAGTTACAAATCAAGTTACTTTAACATGTCTTTTGTGAACCTCAATTCATATGCCCCGGTGACTTTCTCATTCAACCATGGGCAACATGTTGTTGATCAGATGTGATCGTTTACCAAAACATGTAAACTCTCGGGAAGAAACCACTTCAAGACCAACGAGTAGATTACATCCGCTGTGTAGCCTCTCGATCTTACGAATACTGACAGCTCAAAGTACATGTACTCTTATATCACCGCATATAGTTTTGACAAAATTCCTTTTTTCATTTGCATGTACATTTCAACTTCCGTTATATCAAACTACTGATATTTCAAAGTATATTTTCTGGGACCAGAAAATTTTCTTTGAGATATCAGTAGTTTGTGATGAGCCCAAACTTTGATATATCGAGATTTAACTGTATTTTGGTATCTGGGGCCGTATTTATAAAACGACTTATGTCGTTGCTATGCTGTTGCTAAGGCGAAATTTCTATGAAGGAGATTCCCTACAACTATGAAATTTGCTCTGGAGGTAACAGTCTTTTTAGACTGTTCCTCCAGACCGAATTTCAAAGTTGTAGGAAATCTCCTTATAGATATTTAACCTTAGCAACAGCATAGCAACGACTTAAGTGGCTTTATGAATACGGCCCCTGGTTGTTTACCACACGTTGAATTACCTTGTTTTTATATTTCAGGCAACATGACAACTATAATTGGCCTTCTACGCTGGATTAAGAACTCAACGCCAACCTTTGTTTTCATAGTTAGCCTGTCGGTGTCAGACCTGTTACTGCTGTGTATCTGCATGCCGTTAAAGGTAGGTAGACAATAGGGCAGAGTCGGATAACTTCGGATATCGGGCAAATTCGGACAATGACATCGTTTCCTTCATATGTCAGTTGTTTGGAATTAAAACAAAAATAACTGGCCAAATGAAGCAAATCCTGATGAGACGGCTCATTTGCAATGGTATGTCCGAATTTACCAGTTGTTCGAAGTTACCCGACTCTACCCTAATTCTTGAGTACTGTAACAATTGGGACATCTTTATTGTCCTATAGTTAAACACAAAGCAAAGCAAGATAAGCGAATCGCCAAGAGGTCAGCTCTTTCCAAGCAGATGGCCATACTGAGGCTTTTTATACCCCGCCACACGTTAGTGGCTGGGTATTTTGTTTTCCTGCTGGCTGTTCGTGTGTCTGTCCGTCCGTCGTACGTACGTCCGTCCGTCCGTCCGGTCGTCCGTCCGTGAGCACTTCGTTTCCGTTCGATAACTTGAGTATTTATTTACGGATTTTATTCATACACGGCATGTGCATTGGTCTTGGGAAGATCTCGGTTGGCATTGTTAATGAGCAAATTTCGATGTCTTCTTATGGAGTTATTGCCCTTTTCATGGTCTTAAAAACAGTTTTTGGTCTGGAGTTCTTTTACACTTTGAAATATCTTGATGAAATTTCACAGAAATGATCGAAGTAACATAAGTTTTCAGTTATAAGCAGAATTTTGTCCACCTGAATTATCTGCCCCTGCCCTAGGGCTATATACATGTATGAAATAATGAAAAAAAAAAAAAGTATAAAATTAGAGTCGAAAGGGATTTTTCTGAAACTTGTAACAAATTATCATATTGATATAAGCTTTATGTCTTGATCAAAATTTTGTCCCCCAGTGGTTACTGATCTGCCCCTGACACATGCTGTATACATGTATGAAATCATGAAAAAATCAATATAAAATCAGATTTTCGGTATATCTTGATGAAATTTCATAGAAATGATTAAAATAACATAAGCTTTCTGTTACAAGTAGTATTAAGTCCACATAGGTTACCTGCCCCTGCCCCAGAGCTATATACATGTGTAAAATTATGAAAAAATTCTGTTCATGAGGTTCATGTCATGATAAAAAAATGTATAAAAGATAGAAGACGGGGTATTGGTTTGCAGTGGCGGGGTATTACGCAGTCGTTTACGATGTTTCTATTTTAAATAATGTACAAACACTCAAAGACTAATAGAAAGCCAACAAACAATGACAATAATAGTAAACCACAACAAAAGCAATAATAGATTACCAGGGGCGGGGTGGAAGGTGGGAGCTTATATCAATTTTAATGTAAATAAAAATTACTTTTCAACGTTCTTCATTGGATAAAGCTAATGGTAGTCTCTAAAATTCTACAACAAGCGCTTTACTACTTCAACATGGTTCAACGGTTTTAATTTATAATATCTGAACCTACCTTTTTCCGCTTATGTCATATTTAGAAGAATGTCAATTAATGCCTGTGGGAAACAATTAAATACAATTTCCTGCCAAACAAATAAATAGTAACAATCTCTTGATGCTTTATTGCAACCAAAGGAAAAAATAAGATGGACTTGGAGAACCAGTGCAGACGAAACAGGGAGGGACTTGTCTTTGTATAGTGACTGATTACGCGTTTATTTAACAGTTCTACCGTTTCCAGATATCAAGAAAAAAACCTTATTTTTTATAGTCAAATTATGATTCGACGCCTGAATAAGCGCGCAGGCGATAAACAACCGTTACATGTAAATAAATGTTAACCACCTGCACGCTTTCTCAAGCTTCGTATCAATTGCCGATAAATATTGTTATAGATTTTCTAATACAGTACGTTCAATATGCACTTTACTGAAACAAGGAAACACTTTTTTCACACTGACCAACATGACAATGACTATAAAAGAGCAATAAACCTGCAAACTGCCTTTTTATTCAGGGTTTTAAAATAAATCTTTTGCGTAATTAATACCTTCTGTCTGACGCATGTCTCTTTCTTAAAGTGCATTTTGAAGTTTTTCGAGTGTACTTTAATCTCATAAGTATATAAAAATTAGCAGGATTCATTGATCATAAATAAATTAGCAGCCGTGAAATGGACTTTTAAGTAAATAGATACAAGTTTAAGGAAAATATCCGTGGCCTGTCCATTGTTGCGTCCATTCTCATCTAAAAGAAATTAGCCCTTTGTTGGCTAGTGGACTTGTCCATGTTATCATTTGGATGAGTCTATTTCTAGTCATAGGCGTTTCCGGTGGATGTTTTCATTTTTATTTTATTTTGCTGAGAAATATTTGTAAGCAAATAGTGCTGAGTCTGATCAGATGCCACGTTCTGTGGCAGCTAAACTAGGTTTGCACTGTTTGCATTAGATAAGATTAAAGACCCCTTTTTGTCCCCCGCCTTTTCGAAGAAAAGCGGAGGGACATAGTTTTCGGCATTCCGTCCTTCCGTCCATCCGTCCTTCCGTCCTTCCGTCCTTCCGTCCGTCCGTCCGTCCGTCCTTCCGTCCTTGTTTCCGTCCTTGTTTCCGTCCTTCCGTCCCCCTAATGTAGTAGGTACCTTGTGTGCGCAACTCCTCCTACAGTTTTATGCCGATTCTTTCGAAACTTTACAGATGTTTTGGTCATGGTCTGAAGATACGCATGTGGTTTGGATATAATCCTGAGATTATTTTTTGTCACTTTTTCCACAAGTTGAACTTAGTAATTTTTTAGGCATTTTTACTATCATAGTGACTAGATAGTAGGTACCTTGTGTGCGCAACTCCTCATACAGTTTTATGCCGATGCCTTTGAAACTTCACAGGTGTTTTGGTCATGGTCTGAAGATAGGCATGTGGTTTGGATATAATCCTGAGATTTTTTTTTTGTCACTTTTTCCTCAAGTTGAACTTAGTAATTTTTTAGGCGTTTTTACTATCATAGTGACTAGACAGTGGGTACCTTGTGTGCGCAACTCCTCATACAGTTTTATGCCGATTCCTTTGAAACTTCACAGGTGTTTTGATCATTGTCTGTAGATATGCATGTGGTTTGGATATAATCCTGAGATTATTTTTTATTACTTTTTTCGCAAATTGAACATAGCCACTTTTCATACATTTTTACTATCAAAGTGAATAGATAGTTGGTACCTTGTGTGTGCAACTCCTCCTACAGTTTTATGCCAATTACTTTGAAACTTCACAGGCATTTTGATCATGGTCTGAAGATATGCATGTGGTTTGGATATAATCCTCACTTTATTTTTTATTACTTTTTTCACATTTTTAACTTAGCCGCTTTTCCAGCTCAAACACTTAAGTGTATATACAGTGGAGACCTAGTTTCCAAGGCGGGGGACATAAATTCGTCGAATTTGCTTGTTAATCTTTATGAAAGGGTTTGCCGCGCCCATACACATATAGACGTGAAATTACACCATTCGGCCATACGTCACTGTCATGACACCGACCCGGCCTCTTCATTGTAGTAGTGCTTGAGATACAGCCTTTGTCTTTCGCCGCCCTGCTGGTGCTGTTGCCGTACAGCCGCTTCTCCAAACCATCCTGTAGGTATCTGTCAGTATTGGAACGCTAGCTATTTGTACTGAAACGTTTCTGTAGGTGCAGTCCGTTACAATACGCCGACGAGACCCGTAACTTCCGTAACTAACGGTAACGATCCGCAGGAAACCGTTTCAGTCCTTAAGTTGGGGGTGGGAACAGCGGAATGATAGGTTCAGTTACGGTTTAGATACGAAAAAGATACGTATGCAACACTGATTAGATACGGATAGATACGGATGAATGCGTAACGCACCATTTCGGTTTACCCATCCGCGCCCGAATTTTGAAACTTTTCAAAATTTTGACGCGGACCCTGCTGATATTATACGGGCAGTTACGGACTCTGCGGATGCTATACGGATCCATTTTTGATAAAACGGATAGATACGGACGAGCCATTCCAAGCATCCGCAGAATCCGTATGCGTGTGTGTGACTGGAGTATACAAGGAGAGGACACAGATGTGGACGTCATAGTTAGTCTTTTCTATCCTTCTATCCGCTAGGAATGCGCAGCAGTCCGTATCTGAATGTATTTATTCGCATCTAAAGGTTTCAAAAGGTAACGGAAGGTTAGTAGTCCGTACCTATCAGTATCATATCGCATCGTGCCGATTCAAAGGGAACGTATCTAACCGCTGGCATCCGCATTTATCCTTTACCTCTCGTACCTATCCGCATCTATAGATAACAATATCCGTAAAGTTATTAAATAGAATTAAGCCACGCCCACAAATTCTGCGGATAAACTGAGGATTTTATCCGCAACTATCCGCCCTATCCGCAATGTATGTGTGTGACTAGGGCATAAAGGAACGAACCTTTTTACACGGTCTGAACCATATCAGCATTAGAAAGTAGATGATTATAAGTGATTGATATTATTTAAACCAAAACATTGCATTGTTCTTTACCAGGATGAACAGGTTTTTACAACTGATCAAGGCAAGTTGCACTTTGTACATGTTGATGCACTTTTCAAGAATCGCGAGAAAAAACAGTTCAGGTTATTGGTCCTAGAATACAAGGACAAAAGGCTGATTATTGAGATGTCTAACCTTTTCTTGTTGTTTTTTTTTTGTGCAGAATTTTCTTGTAGTCAGTTGTTGACACTGTACTTTTGTCAGTGAGGAAATGACAACCGAAGTGGTTAAACGTAAAACGATACACTTACAGGTGAAGCAACTCTGCAATTTTCAATTTATTCTCTTCCCAGTAAACATTAACTCTAAAAGGAAGGAATTTTGTCCTCGAGTAAAAAAGTATTTGACTCCTATTTGGAAAGACTTCCTTTTCAGGAAAGCAAACGGAAGTCTGAAAATTGTTTCAGTTTGTAAAAATGCTGAAAAAAGCATGGCTGTGTATCAATGCATCTTGAATCATTTTCTTCTCATAATCGTCAAATCGTGCTGCACTTACTAGTTTTACAAAGAGTTTCTTTTTAAATAATCCTGCCTCTTCTTTTAAACGAAATATTAGTTATGGTGATAAATGTTTGCAAATTTAATGGCGAATACAGAAAAACATAAAGAACAAGTCGGTAAATACCTGCAAATACTAACAAAGTTTATATTCTGTAGTAGCAAACAGCATCAGTGATCAGTGATACGTCATAGAAAACGTGTAAAATCATACCTCTTTGAAACTGTAGGGAAATTGGAAGCCAAAATGTATTGAAACCGTTATTTGTGCCATTTTTGCTTGGTACAAGGCATTAACCCACAGTTCCGAAAACCATCCTACATATACGGGTGTACATCCCTCCATTAACTGTAAGGTAAAATAACATACTTATGTGGGACACTGAACACGTGCGATTTTGTTTTTGAGACTACGCCACGCGCTGTTTTGACGTTGCATTGGCCAGATATACGCTATCAGGTTACTTTGAGTGACATTCCAAGTTTGCATCACGTGGTCAGGCGCAACTTTCTGTAACTTATCTTAAACAGAATCGTCAGTTAGCTTTCATGAGACATTAAATCATTTCGTTTTATATCAGAATTTATATGTACAATATGTGAGCCGCGACACGAGAAAACCAAAAAACTTGTTGTGCGCCCAGCGCAGACATAGTATACAATGTACATGTAGCCTTGACATCCGTTCAGTCTGTTCAGACTCTTCGCTAAGCAATTAAAGAGTACCTAAAGGTCTAAACTACCTCTGTGCGGACAGTGAAGACTCTGATAAGACTGGCCGATGCCCAGGCTGATCTGAGTCTTCACTGGGCGCACATACCACTTTGTCGGTTTTGCCGTGTCGCGGCTCATATAGCCTGATAAGTTAAGGTAATATGGACAATTTCATAACATAGTGCCATAATTGATCCGCGACACGACAAAATCAACAAAGTGGATGTGCGTCCAGCGCAGACTAAGATCAGCCTAGGCATCCGTCCAGCTTTGTCAGAATCTTTGCTGTTCGCATGGAGGTAGCTTAGTCCCTTAGCTACTCTTTGAGCGCTAAGTGAAGAGTCTGACCAGACTGGGCGGATGCCCAGGCTGGTCTGAGTCTGCGCAGGGCGCACAACCACATTGTTGGTTTTCTCCTGTCAATTATGTAAAAAAAAAATGTGTAATAAAGTTTTACAAGAGTTGTTCATGTTAGAAGCAGTCACTGTTGTTTAATATATGCTTTTAAAGGTAATATTGCTAATGCTCATTCTCACTTAAAATAGAAAAGTAGCATGTGCAGTATGCTCGCCTTTTTAATGATGACATTTCGGCTTAGATCTGGAAATAGGCATATGCGGTCTAATATGCACGATAGTTCGGTTAGGAAATCTACTGGTTACTATTTTTGTATCCTCACAGACTTTTTCGGTCGTGTAAGAATGTTCTAAAACGTTGACTATCTATGAATAAAATGCAATGCAAATTATAAACATTATATTTTGATGTCGAAGAGACACAAAACTGTCAAGCATAATTGCGTCGTTTGCTGTGAGTCAGATAAAGCGACCATCATGCATTAACTTAGTTATGGCGACACGTAGCAGTTTTTTTTTTAATTTCATCTGCATGCACTTTTATTGCCTATATTTGAACTTTTCAGTTTCTATTTCGGAAATGCTTTCCGGTTTTCCTTTTATTAGATAATCTGACATTTACCTATAATAATATGAGCCGCGACGCGAGAAAACCAACAATGTGGATGTGCGGACAGCGCAGACTCAGATCAGCCTGGGCATCCGCCCAGTCTGATCAGAGTCTTCGCTGTCCGCATGAAGGTAGCTTGGACCGTCAACTAGCCTTTAAGTGCTTAGCAAAGAGTCTGATCAGACTGGGCAAATCCCCAGACTGATCTTAGTCTGTGCTGGGCGCACAACCACATTGTTGGTTTTCTCGTGTCGCGGCTCATATCTGTAAGGTGTTATCAACAACGTTTGATAAGTCTTTTTCTGAATGCATTTTTTTATAATTCTGTAAGTCAATACTCTGCCTCTTGTAATCATAACGTTTTCAAAGCTTTGTTTTGCAACATATAAACGCAATAACGCGACATCTAGGAGCCTTTTGTTGCTGTCGTCTTTCTCAAATAGAGCTGACATTTGTTAATCATGCCAAGATTTTAATGCTAAGATTGTTATATAATCGGAGATTCCTCTGATTTAGCCTTTGATCTGTAGAGCGCTTCTAATCAACAAATAAATTGCTGTATATTCTCTTATAGTGCGTTTTCTGTCAAATACAAACTGGGTTTTGGTTATTTACTGGATGGTGATGAAACTGACATAAAAAGGTTGAATGCATAAATAGGTTTCGTGCCTCGAAAGGAACGGAACGTCTGGTAGCATACAAAAATCTCACCGTCCGTCCATTCGTTTGTCCTCCGGTTACGAACCGTGTGTTCGCGATATCTAAAATGCCTACTGGAGTAGATTTAATCGAACTTTACAGAAAGGTCAACCGTAATAACAAAGTGTGTCGCACGGGAAACCAAGAAACAAATACCCAAGGTCAAGATCTCAGTCAAAGGAAACAATGTCCGATCTTGTATCCGCAATTACTCATAATAGTAGAGCAGACGGAGCCCCAAAAGTGCTCTCCTTAATGACTTTACTGGTAAGGTTCTGCAAACATCAAATGTTATATACCAAATTGTTTGTCAGCATGTCTAGTATATGGATCCGGCTGATGACATCGCCGCAGCTGAGTACTAATGGAGTTATGGCCCTTGAAACTTACATACGCATGAACAGCAAAATTACACAATTTTTGTCGGTGTACGTCAAACATGTCCATTTATTTCAACTAAAGACAAGTGTTTGTCATTTTCCAGTAGTACGTACGGAAAACGAATGGAATGAAGTAAACATAGAAGCTTTTAACAAATATGGATTATTGAACAGTGTTTGTCCGTGCGTCTGTTTGTTAATTACCGTCGATTACCAAATGTTGACAAATTTCGACATCAATATTAGAATTTGTCTGTTTTATTACCATGACAATAAGTATGTCAAGTCTTATGCAGAAACTAATTTACAAGGTATTTCATTGTTGAATTAACTATCTAGATATATTTCAACGTGCACAAAAGGTCAAGGTCACGGTCAAACAGAAAACGTACATAAATGATAAAAATCTACTTAAATTACTACTTTAAGACCAGCTAAAGGGGCTAAATGCTTGGAAAACAGTATATATGTGTAAATACTGTTAACACGCACTCATTTAGATAATATGTGCTCTATATATTTATTTTGCCATCCGTCCGTACGTCGGTTTGTCAATAGCATGTGTTCACCACTGTTTTGGCAGTCAACTTCTCAAAAATGACAAGCTTAACAGTGATCAGAACTAGCCGCTGATTATACAAGCGTTGTAGTTGCATACTCTGGTCTCATTTTCAGTCCGATCCGGTACTTTAAGACTGTCTTCGGGCAGTCTGTCCTTGTCAGTTCATCCATCTGTTCGTCCATCGGTCCATCTGTCGGTTGAAATTGATCGAATGATACATTAATAAAAGCTAGTAGATTTTTAAGCTTCAATATCTCCCTCTCCTTTTATGAGACACTTTATCAACATGTTCTTTTTTTCTGAAAGCCCAATGTCTACAAAGTATTTCCCTGCTTTCTGCTGTCTGAGTATTGGGCAGTTTGGCTGTTTCTCCCATGTTATATACGTGACCGTATCATTTTAATGACATTTGCATATTCTCATCCAAATAAACACAATAAGAGACATAGATCTTAGTGTTGTATAAAATATGCTTGGAAGCCTCTGAATTAAATCAATATTGTCTTCTGAAGCGTTAGAAACTGTACTGTTGTCTACGTTACCAAGAATAAACAAACTACTTAATCTGATAAGAATGAGCATGTAAGTACAATCAATGAAGAACACTAATGCATTTATATATCGTTAAATAAAAACAAATGTTATCAAACTTGCAAAACTTTGCACTGTCATATACGTTACCGAATATGAGTAACAATGAAATGCATCCAAAATGGTATTTTGGGCGTCAGAAACTGTTATTGCTAAACTGGTCTTTTGGCATTTTATGGTGGAAACATATTATAAATTAAGTAATTAAATGGTTGCCTAGAAGACTTGGGAGTAGTCTGAAACTGTATCACTGTCACACAGGGAGTTACTGATTAGAGGATTTTTAAAGTGTGTGTACACTTTTTATATATAGATGAAGGGGTAGAAGATAATTTAAGGATAATTTTGGGATTTTGCTCTCTCTCTCCCTCTCGATTCTCCATAAGATCATATACTGTGAATGTACATTAGAACTTATGGGCAGTGAAGATAACTATTTTCAGAATTTGTTACCACATACTCTCCCCTATACTAGTCTCGCCTAACGTATATTACACCAAATATTGAAAGACTGATGCATAAAAAATGTGTTACTGTCATGTTTGAAATCTGAATTACATCAATGGCTTTTTTTTAGTCAAAGGCACATCAGTTACTTAAAACTGTCGTCAGACAGTTTTCAGTTTCATGACTTGAGTGTATAGATTTAATGTTACAAGAAGAAACAAGAAAAGTAACTCACAGCATGTTCATAATTATTTTATGCGTGAAACACATTTTAAAAGTGTTGATGTCATAATCTTGTCATTATCTCCAGTTTATTCTACATTTTAAAAAGGCTAGAGAACAATATTATCATATATATTTAGGTTGTACGATTCTACAATTTAAAAGGGCTAGAGAAAAATATTATCATATATATTTAGGTTGTACGGTTATCAAATGATACTATTTTTTCTATAAATGTAACAGTGAATAAAATCTAGGGCGCATATACAGCTTCAGTGAGCAAACTACATAAATCTAAATAATCTCAGCTTTAGTGAGCAAACTAGAGTAATCTATTACACCTGAGTAATCTATTTTCTGTTTCAGGTTTTTTGTCATTATCTTAACATATTTCCCTATCTATGTGTCAATATTATTTCACACATTAAGGTGACTACGAAACTGCATTAGAATTCATGCAACAACTCTGGAAAGTTTCTGCCTTGTAGTCTACACAAGGTAAATCACACCTACCTTTTCTTTATAAAAGCTGTGCTAGAATTATACCCTAACAGGGTTGAAAGTATGTCCTATTTTCCAATTCTGACTTGTTAGTTATTGTTTTATGTGCTGTAAATCGTGTTCTTTATGATAACATAAATCACAGTCTCATAAGCTTTGTTACTATTTACGTTAGTTACATCAATTTGATTAATATCAATTCCGTAAGATACTCTTAGAGTGTCATACTTTGAAATTTTTTTTTAATCTCATCATGTAAGCGCCATTTCAAATCATTATAATGTTTCTGAATATTGCATTAAAAATTATATTACACGCATTAAACAGTTTCTGTATGGTAAACTACAAAATTTAATGAAACCACTTTTATCCATTATAAAGCTTGTCCCTAGACCTAAATAGTAATATACTAATACTAATGCAATTTATCAATTTTAATTTTGTCTTGTATAGTTTTATTTGTCTTAAATTCGTATCTAATGGTAACATAGATTACAGCCTTATTAACTGTAGAATAATTAAGCATAATAATAAAAGTTTAAAATTTTAAAATGTTTTTACATCACGTAATATAAAAATAAATAATTTATATCGATTTATAGATAGACGAATGACTTTCATTTTTATTTAAAAACATAGTAATTTTTGTAAACTTTCTATTGGTAACGCATTTAACAGTCTGAACTCTCATCGCCCCACTTAGTAGAAAACAAGAAAGAAGCAAATATTCTGCATATATAGGACACTTAGAAAAATGAGGTCTACACAACTTCGTCGGGTGGCCGAGCAACATCCTCCTGGCCTGGCCTACTTTTATTTAGCGGCTGGTATAACTAGGATACAGGTTCTAATGCATTTTATTGCGTGGGTAATTCTTTTTTTTTTTTTTAAAAACAAACTGTTCTTTTGCATTGTCTTGAATCTCGAAGATGTCAAAACTATGCCAGTAGTTCATCAAAACATCAATGAATATGTATGCGCTTGCAAAGAAAAATAACAAAGTAACAAAGTGTTGCATACAGTATGGTCACTTGAAATGTAAATAACAAATACATAAGTTATAAGGTAAACAATCACTTTTTACAACATCTGGAGATATATTTTGCATTTCCATTGCTAGTTAGAAGTGTTGCGAAAAAAATGGTATGTGATAAAATATTGTGAACATGTCCTCTGTGTAAGAAGGTTTGTAGAAGTACTGTCAGTATTATACTGTTTCAAGTAAATTAATCCTTGCTCACTGAAGCGTGAAGGATTGCTAGAAGTAATTTTATTTGCACTAGCATAGATGTGCAGCCCTATAATGTCACGTATATTATGTTACAATATCACCTAACCTTACTTTTTTGAACCGCAAGAGCCTGAAAGATTACCAGTTTTGCAATGCATATTTAGATGGGTGGGGGTTATTTACTCATGTTACTCAGAGTTTCTTTGTCTCTGTACTGAAATCTTGAGTTCTGATAATCTATAAATAAAGCAAATGTTCTAGACTTGCTATTCTATTGCAAATATTGTTTCAAAATCTTGACTGATGGAGTCAACATTAAAAATTGTAAACCTGAAATTTAAAAAATTATTTTCAAAACAAATTTCAACGTAAACGCGATATCACAACGCCCAAAAATGAAAACTAAAGTAAATAATAAGTACGGAATATACGGTAAATAAGCTTCAAACTGAATACAAATAAAAATCGTACAAAGTACCATATCATAAATGATTTTTTTTTACTCTTTTCCATTTAGGTATCATTTTACCAAATTAAATGGGTGGGGTAATTCAAGGGGAGATAACTTGCTTAGTACTCAGAACCAGAGGTGTCATCAGCCGATTTTGTAAAGTAGAGATTCTAACAATTAATCTGATATATAACTCAAGATGTTTGCAGAACCTTACCAGTAGCACCTTCTCATAGGCTGCCTATCTGCCGTACAATAAGCTACTAAAGAAAATTTAATTAAGTTCACATAAAAAAACAGTATCATCAGTAAACAAGTCCTGAGCGAGATTGAAGCTTGAGGTTCCATGCTCAAGGTCAAGGTCACAAATCCGGATACAAAGGTCAGTTCATGCCTATACGATTACTCAAACAGTACAAAAAGGAATTTAATCAAAATCCACAGGAAAAGCAAACTATAATTAAGGGTATGTCATGCGCAATTTCCCGTGCCTATGGTGAAAGTCATAATCCGCCCAGTCTGTTCTGAGTCTTTGCTTTGCACGTAAAGGGTAGCTAAGTGTCTAAGCTAGCTCCACGCGGACAGTAAAGATTCTGATCAGACTGGGCGGATACCCAGGCTGATCTGAGTCTGCAGTGTGCACACATGCCACTTTGTTGTTTTTATAGTGTTACGGCTCAATTATAGCCGTGCAATTAGGTTGAAGACAATTGGTTTTACTAAAGTTTTGTAGACGTATTCATATCAATTTTATATTAATCATTTTTCAACATTAATTGGAAGCCGGATGGGATTTTTATTACGGTCAGGCTGTTTATTATTTGCGGGAACCAAGCTGGCTGATGCAAATTAGTTACGTCTAATTATGTCTATAAGTTAGGTCTTTAAGGCATAATATCGATGTGTTTTTCACTCTGTTATACAAATATGTTATATTTGGCCTTGCACTCACTTTTGATTATAATGTATACAACCTTTAGGTTCATTTTTTTACGCAGACACTTTAATTGCAACCTAATTGCATTTTAAGTAAATTAGGAGGCCGAAGGGACGTTTTTGATTAATGTAATTGGTCAGTATCATTTTGGTGCGTGCCAATTAGATTCCGTGAGCCGTCGCCGTAATACAGCTGCTTTACGTGCATCAACTATTATCGTTGCTATAGGTGTTAAAATATCGTAGAAGGCGTTTGGGTACATCTCGATATTTTTCTGTTATTTCTGCAAAGAGAATCATTTTTGTATCTTTCTGTTCCTTCTCCGGACAAAGAAACCATCTGAAAATCGATTTTGCCTACAATGGAAGAATAAGCTCAACGTCGGGATCTGCTTTTATCGGAAAGGGTTTGGTCCTAGCTTAAACAGCTGGCAACCACTAAAAGAGGGAAGGATGAAATAGCCAGAGTTGTTCCTTTTGAAAGTTTATCATTTCACCACCAATATAGCTTTGTACCAGCTTTCGATATATTTACGCAGACTGCTGAACTTTAATGGTCGAGAGTTAGATTGTCACGACACACTTGATTGACTTTGTGATCATCAGTATAAATCTGTGGCATTTTCTCCCTTGCTCATCTTGAGACTATGCCATTATGCTGTTAGCGTCATAAAAAGTGCGGTCATTTAAATGTTGAACCAGACACTCTCGAGGGAAATACAGTTATCGTGTAATTAAAATGTGAGAGGAATATCCTATACGTCAAAGGCAAGTGAACCATGATACGTTAAAGAGTGCTTAATGCATATGAAAACAGCAAACGCTCAGAGCCAATTGCTGTTCGTACATATCAAGTGTGGAATCTAGGGACCCTACTGACGCAAAAGAATGCTAATGCTTAACTAGACTACACTGATTCACAGACTGGTTTTAGGCATGACTGCTCGCATATGCATTAACCTTCTTTTAACGTGAAGCGGCTGAATTGATTTTTGTATTATTTCAGATAACAGAATACTTCCGTTTGGGGGACATTTTCACAGAGGCCACGTGCAAGCTGTCACTTTATGTCAGAGACTTCACCCTGATATCTTCAGTGCTGACCTTAACAGTTATAAGCTTCGAAAGGTAAGCACTTACTCTAATCACAACATCATGAGACAGGAGAAGAACTAAATAAGAAGTTATGCTTTCGTTCTGATCCTATTGTTTGTTTCTTGTTTATATTGTAATCATGTACAGTTTCTGATACAAGAAATATGTTTAAACAAATAACAACGCCCTCTTATCCTTCCAAAAAGTGTTACCCACATTTAAGCCTAGTGTCCAACTGACCTATCTATAGACTGATAAGCAAAAATTTGCTTACTAATCAAAATGGGTTGTTTAGTAAAACATAACGGTACAGCCTTAGACAAACATTTTGCACGCGACTTACAAGGTATTTAATCAATGTATAGTCCGTTTGCCTCCAAGTGCAAACGGGGTTTTGCCTATTTTCTCGAAAATGACGAAAGTACCATTAAATGTTCTTATGTCCTAATGATTCCTATAACTATACATAACAGAATACGAAAAATCCCAATTTTTGGATGCTTTTGTAAAATAGTTTCCATTAACAATAATGCAGAAACAGAGCAGTTTCACTGAAGGGCGTCGTATGCTTTTTTAGAACAGCCAAAATAATGTTGATAAGCAATAGCGTAAACTCATTGTTTACTACAGTTATGGGCGTATATGAATGAAATAGTAAAATGTATTCACCCGTCCGCACGCGTAACGCATGGTGTCACGGGTCAGGTGATAATATGTTGTAAATAAACATTGAATTTTTATATAGTTTTGCGAGTAAAAAGTGTACGTTTCAAAATTTGATAGTATATGGGTGAAACAAAAAGTAGAAAAAAATGGATTCAGAATAAAATTTCAATAAATTATGCAAATTTTGTTCCAGGGATAGCCTACATTGGTCACATGCTCTAATACGTAAGACTAAACGGGAATTCCAACAGCCAACTTTTACTCCCTTGTAATTAAGAGATGAAAAAGACATATTTTAGGTCATTTTTTGAATGGAAACTTTTTTATGCAAAGCCTCACATTTCTACAAAATTATGATTTTGTTATGTATAGAATGAAAATTAAGAATGAGCAATTCGAAACTCTTCCACCTCTCACCAATTTTGGGAAAATATTGAGGATGCCGTTTGCATTTGGGAGCAAATGGACTATATTTTGATGTTATTTATCTAAGGGGATTTAAAGTAGGCGTGGTTAAATCGTCACACGGATAAGTCAGTTATCAGGACATTAGCAAACAGTGGAGACCTTAATAAGACGCCGCATGCCGTGGCGTCGGATGAAGGTCTATACCATTTGAGCCGCGACACGACAAAACCAACAATGTGGTTGTGCGCCCAGCGCATACTCAGATCAGCCTGGGTATCTGCCTAGTTTGATCAGACTCTTCCTTAAGGGCTCAAAGGGTAGCTAAGGGTCTAAGCTACCTTCATGCGGACAGCGAAGACTCTGATCAGACTGGGCGGATGCCCAGGCTGATCTGAGTCTGCGCTGGGCGCACAACCACATTGTTGGTTTTCTCGCGTCGCGGCTCATTTGCGTAAGACAAGTGGCTATTACTCCTTAAAATGAAATAGAAATAATAAAAAAGAAAGACTAAATCAGACATCCCCTTTGCTGACAAATGGACTCATTATTTTTTTTTATAAGAACAGAAGAGTTCACATATTTTGGTTAGAAAAGGACTTTGCTTCTAAGAGAAATTTAGTTTATGCTGTTATGGAGAAGTATATTGATTTTGGATGGGCAAAAACTCAAATTCATCCATCAACGCATCTCTCCTGGAAGAGAACCTTAGGTCGGAAGGAGAGGGGGAATGTTTTCTTTCAGATCAGTGGACTTGGTGTAGTAATTTAAGTCTCATAAAACAGGTAAAGTACAGACATATTCATTAAACAACTAAAGCACAGACATAAATCATTTCACAGATGAAGGCTATTCAAAGTGCGTGAGTCTGTTTCATGGTTTATGTTTGTTCACCTCCTTTTCCAAATCTTCGGCGTTCGGTCCCACTCGGATATTATGAAAAGGCTGAGTAGAAGTAGCACAAAAGCATAGGAGGGTCGTATATCGACACTAGTACAGAAACCCGACTTAAAAGGACATTATATCCAACTAAACAGCATCCAAGAGAAACCAGAAGAATTGATGTTGCTGAGTTCCTTTGCCTTTTGAGACACTCTTTCCATTGCCAGGGGATGGTAGAAAGAAGATTAAGTAAATGGGTGAACTCGGATTTAAAGTCAACTCAACATATAAGTTATACGGAGATGCCGCCTCGGTCTTTAGTCTCATCCGATAGACCGGAGGAGCGGTAAATATATACTACCCAAAAGAAGTTTTCACCATATATATTCTCATAGACTAAATGCTAAATCAATTTATTTCCAAGAGGTTTACAAGAAAGACATGCCTGTGTCATGTTTTGTATTACCTTTATGGAAAAAAGTAAGATGTTGCACAACTTCTTTTGAGTGGTATATAAATGAGCCGCGACACGACAAAACCAACAATGTGGTTGTGCGCAAAGCGTAGACTCGGATCAGCCTGGGCATCCGCCGAGTTTGATCAGACTCTTCGTTTAGTGCTCGAAGGGTAGCTTAGAGTCTAAACTACCTCCATGCGGACAGCGAAGACTCTGATCAGACTGGGCGGATGCCCAGGCTGATCTGAGTCTGCGCTGGGCGCACAACCACATTGTTGGTTTTGTCGCGTAGCGGCTAAAATGTAGGGTATATGAGATTAAAAGAATCAAAACAACACTCTTACTGCATAGACTGCAAGCACAGCAGCCTGACACATGCAATTATGACCTAGAAAAATTGCAACATTTAATAGTTTTGCACATGCAGGCTCATTCAGTTCTAAATAAAATAAAGTAGTAAAGAAGGCCTGGATAGCGATTGCCCAAATGGCAAATCAGTTACACCAAACATCAAGAGAATGTTTTCTTGCACACCGGATAAGGATATCCGCGTGCTTCCCCTGTACCTACAAATCTTATCTCACACATGTTATCTCACCCAGGACCGGATAAAAATTACGAGCATTCAATGCATTGGTTGTAATGGAGGTCACGTATCTGCGTTGTCAAATGACGTTGGCGTTTAAGATGATTACGTCACGAAAACGGCAAAATGACGTCAGTTTATGAATGCCAGACGTTGACGTAAAGAGCCGAATGGCGGTCGTTGAAAACGGCGCCTTCTTTTAAAGTCTAATACAAACCTCTGAGGCACTAAAATTACGCATTTTAACAAGTTGTAAAGATAATACAAAACGTGGTGTGCAAGAAAAAGTATCTATCATTGGTGTGAAGTGCGGATAGAAAAATCCGTCACTCGGGATACTGTTCGGCATCAATCGGCAAGCCTCGTGATGCCGAACAGTGACCCTCGTGACGGATTTTTCTATCCACACCTCATACCCATGAAAGATACTCATAATCTCGCAGGATTTGAGATTGTGCTATTAGCCATGCCGTAATAGAGAATATCTGATGAATATTGTGCTGGAGTGCTGGACATATGTTATATTAGCCGAGTCGTTCGAAAACAGCTTGGGCTTTAGCAGGAGTCAACTTTCAAATTAAGTATATAAAACAGCTCGTGCATGAGCTGAGCAACACTGGTCACTCCATCTAGCCTAGCTTTGGCTTTAGCAGGAGTCTACTTTCAAATTGAGTATATAAACCAAATGCTCCTAAAGGACCAGAAAACATAGACTACTGTATATTGAAGTTAGGGACTCCAACTCCATCTGAAGTGAAACGAAGACCATTTTAGGTAAAAATTCTCCACGGACTTCATCATAGTATAGATTAAATATTCTCTTTCCCTTAGGGTCAGTGGACTAATTCTGAGACACTTTGAAAAGAGAGTACCGCTGACACTGGTGCTAGTGAGCGACGGCACTGATGCAACATTACATTACTGCACACTGACTGACTCAATCAAACCGAGTGTGCTAGTTTCATTATTCTATCCAATCATAGCTTCCAGAGGCTCTTCCTTTAACCCTTAAAGCGCCAAAAATGAAAAATTGTTGAATTTGCAAACAGTGTAGATCCAGATGAGGTGGCTCATAATGAGACACATCATCTGGATCTACACTGTTTGCTCTACAGTCTTTGAATTCTCAAAATGATATACCTTGGATAAAACATTTTTAGAAATTTCTCCAGACGTAAATTTTGTCGTCTGCTTTTTGGCGCATGAAGGGTTAATGTATTTCAGTAGATAAGCGCAGTTTCTATATGTCTCAGAAACCGGCTTAGTTCGCATGCATTTGTATGCTCATAAAGTCAGAATGCCGTTACGGTAATATTTCTTTCTTTATGATTATGTTGAAAGTTAGGCATTTTAATTAATTATATTTCTTTAATTGAATTGTACAGACGCAATCGTGTTTCCAAAGATGTATTATTGGTATTACGGAAAAAATCTAAATATTGGGACACCTGGAAAAAGTACCATAATTGTCCTAAAACTGGAACATGTGACTTTGCAATGCTAAATGCTTCAAAATCACGCAGCAGCTGGAATGGTGCTGGTCAGACTGCTCCTCTGGACCTGCAGTGTTAACTCAGATCTAATTGGCCTAATGCTTATTATTTTACTATACATTCAGAAACTTTTCCATGCATACCGTCTGTACCCTGACGAATTCCTAACGTCTTCATATTCATTCAGTTCGCTGTAAGACGCTACTTTCGGGCTCGTTTTGTTTTACTGATGTAAGACGCTTTTTTCGGGCTCGTTTTATTTTACTGATAGGTTAATGAAATAAGTTCGAAACATGTATACAGCTACATGTATATAAACTTTAGTGCCTTGTAGGCGAGGCTATAGCTGTTGTTTTAACTATATTAAGGAAACAAATTACACATTCTATTCAAATAATTGTCGATGTACAATGGTAAGTTTAATTATAAAAGTAAATGTTGTTTATTACGAACGATACACTACACTTTTAAGTTTGTTAACGGTCTTATTTGTCGGGATTTTTATATCCTTTATTTGACGTCTGCCCATTACAAGTGCATCTTTTTTATGCCCCCGCCACGAAGTGGGGAGGGGCATATAGTTTTGCCCTTGTCCGTACGTACGTACGTGCGTACGTACGTCCGTCACACTTTGTAGTACTGTTCTTGTCTCCGCAACTCCTCCTACAGTATTCGATGCAGGGAGTTGAAACTTGCAACACAGTTCAGACATGCATTGAACATGTGCATAAAGGAAACATAACTTTGATTCAGGTCTTTATTGCAGAATTATGTCCCCTTGAATAATATACATATTATGACCATATTTCACATTTGAGTACTGTTCTTGTCTCCGCAACTCCTCCTACAGTATTTGATATAGGGAGTTGAAACTTGCAACACAGTTCAGACATGCATAGAACATGTGCATAAAGGAAACAGAACTTTGATTTATATCTTGATTGCAGAATTATGTCCCCTTGAATAATATACATATTATAGTCATATTTCACATTTGAGTACTGTTCTTGTCTCCGCAACTCCTCCTACAATATTTAATGTATGAAGTTGAAACTTGCAACACAGTTCAGACATGCATTGAACATGTGCATAAGGGAAACAGAACTTTGATCTAGGTCATTATGGCAGAATTACATCCCCTTGAACGACATGCATATTTTGACCATATTTCACACTTTGTAGTACTGTTCTTGTCTCTGCAACTCCTCCAATAGTATTTGATGTAGGGATTTGAAACCGGTAACACAGTTCAGACATGCACTGAACATGTACATAAAGGAAACAGAACTTTGATCCAGGTCATTTTGGCAGAATTACATCCCCTTGAATAATATACATATTATAATCATATTTCACATTTGAGTACTGTTCTTGTCTCCGCAACTTCTCCTACAGTATTTAATGTATGGAGTTGAAACTTGCAACACAGTTCAGACATGCATTGAACATGTGCATAAAGGAAACAGAACTTTGATCTAGGTCATTATGGCAGACTTACATCCCCTTGAATGACATGCATATTTTGACCATATTTCACACTTTGTAGAACTGTTCTTGTCTCTACAACTCCTCCAATAGTATTTGATGTAGGGATTTGAAACTTGTAACACAGTTCAGACATGCACTGAACATGTGCATAAAGGAAACAAAACTTTGATCCAGGTCATTATGGCAGAATTACATCCCCTTGAATGACATGCATATTTTGACGATATTTCACACTTTGTAGTACTGTTCTTGTCTCTGCAACTCCTCCAATAGTATTTGATGTAGGGATTTGAAACTTGCAACACAGTTCAGGCATGCATTGAGCATGTGCATAAAGGAAATCGAACTTTCAGTCATGTCTTTATTGCAGAATTATGTCCCCTTGAATTACATACATATTTTGACCATATTTCCATAGCTTAAATACAATCTCACCTTTTATCGTAGCTCTAGCGGCCTCATTTATTAACCGATTTTGGTATTACATCACAGTTTTATTGGGGATGACAGTACCTCGAACAACTTTGCGTTTCAGTTTGGTATTTTCAGAAAAACCAGAGCATTGCTCCAGCGATTTCATTTATAGATCGATTTTGATGTAACTTCACATAAATGTTTAGTATAACAATATCTTGAATAAATTTCCGCTTCACCACCCCAGGTCCAAGGTCAAGGTCACAGTTGCTATTTTTAAGAAAAACTCAGTCATCCCTCTAGCACCTTTATTTATTGACAGATTTTGATGTAACTTCACACAAATATGTTTTAACACATAACCCATCTAGTGAGGCATATGGCGGGGGCATTCATCACCTTCCGTGATTGTCTAGTTTAAAGATGTGTAGATACGCCTACATGGTTTTACCACCATATTTACAAAAGCAGGTCGTAAAGACAATGCTATTGACTTCTCTGGTAGATAAAGACATCGGCCAATGGGACACCTTTTTGAAGGATTTGTTTTCTTTAGCAAGCATATCATTTTAACTTGTTTTCTGTAGCGAACAAATCATTTCCTTGAAAAGAAATGAGACAACTACCCCTAGACCAGGGGCCGTATTCATAAAACAACTTAAGTCGTTGCTATGCTGTTGCTAAGGCTAAATTTCTTAGAAGGAGATTCCCTACAACTATGAAATTTGCTCTGGAGGAACAGTCTTACAAAGACTGTTCCTCCAGAGCAAATTTCATAGTTGTATGGAATCTCCTTTATAGATATTTAGCCTTAGCAACAGCATAGCAACGACTTAAGTGGCTTTATGAATACGGCCCCTGAATTAACGACCCTAGCATTGTACAAATACCCATTAATCATGGTTACAGTGGCGTGCCTTTGATCCACGTAGTTCACTGACATTTTCAACCACTGTTCTTCCCTGACTTTTCTTTTGAACCACGACATGGCAAAACCAACAAATCTAGGCATCCGCCCAGTCTTATCAGAGTCTTTTCTGTGCTCTTAAAGGGTAGTTAAGGGTCTAAGCTACCTAAGCTGTCCAGGCTGATCTAAGGTTTTGCTGAGCGCAAATGTCACTTTGTTGATGTTGCCATGTCGGGGCTCAATTTTGTTATTTTGTATTTCATCCTGATTCTGTTTCTTCATGTTGAATAATATTCTGTTTTCCAGCAATCAGAAAATCTGAGAAGTATTCAGAGGAATCTTGTTACATGTATCAAATCAGAGAACTATTCGGTCGAATATTGTTATTATAACAAGATTCGAGTGAATAGTTCTCTGATTACTGATGACTAGGTTTTGATAATTCAGTATGAAATGAAATGCAGTCGTTATGATATGTGAATGTAGGGAAACGGGTTATACATGTACCATCAGCTAAATTTAAACAAAAATAAAAAATGGTATGGGTACGCTTCTGTAATTTCTTTCAACTATAACTGATATTTCATACAGAGCCTCTATTTCTTGTGTATTTCATTTTTAGCCTTATGGTAGCATTTAAAAAAAGCTAGGAGACTGGATGGAGTAAAATCTATATATTATAGACATTTGCCTACCGCATGTATAATGATAATATTTTAAAGCTGTATATTCAGGTCTCATGTTACTCACACACATACAGCGCCCAATTCAATCACTGGTTGACATTTTCAGAATTTGCAGAATGTTTACTTCGTTATTTTGCAGAGCCATCACTCCTTGTGTTTACTACGTCCGGCCTCACAATGCATGCGCTAATTAGCTGCGCGTGTTGCCTGCAGGTCATTGGTTGACAATAAGCACTTTTAAAGGCTATGTATTGTTCAAATGAGCCGCGACACGACATAACCAACAATGTGGTTGTGCGCCCAGCGCAGTCTTAGATCAGCCTGCGCATTCACCCATTTTTATCAGATTCTTTGTTAAGTGCTCAAAGCATAGGTAAGAGTCTAAGCTACCTCCATGCGGACAGCGAAGACTCTAATCAGACTGGGCGGATGCCCAGGCTGATCTGAGTCTGCGCTGGGCGCACAACCACATTGTTGGTTTTGTCGTGTCGCGGCTCAAATGTTAACGAAGTCAATTATTATTTCTGCAGTGCTTTAACTATTTTATTGAGAAAACAAAGCTATTTTATTTATTGTATTTTCATGCGATGTTAAAATTGGCTTATAGCTGCGATTTTTTATTTCTTGTTATATTCTCTGTCAGTCTAGAAGCAGTTTGTATGGAATATTATATTCGGATACTAACTACATATCTTCATAATATTTACCTCAGTCGATTTAAATCCGAAGGAAACCAACTCTACCGTCTGTTATGGAAACAACACAACCCTTTATATACTTTATGTGAAATTGAAATCCTGTAATTGTGTTTTTGAAAAGTCGCATACTTTTCTCTGATTCTGATTACCAATAAAAAAAACCCTGATGCATTAACTCTGAAATAAACAATAATGCTCTGATTACGTTTTCTTGCCTCCATGAATATGTAGGTAAAACAAACCAATGTGATTAACCAAATTGTTGCAAGACATCAATAAACATATACATGTAATTAATTATACAGTAACAAGCTCAGAATTTGAATTGCAACCGACTTACTAACAAGCAAACATTTGGAAGCATCGCTATGTGTGTAAATTTTTCCCGAAATTTCTGACTTGTATTTTTTCAAAGGCCGTGTCAATTTTGATAAAATACTCAGTTTTGTTTGGAAACAAAAAGCTTCCTATGTTTTCGGGTCTAATTTTCAAGGTCTGCGTGCCTTCATCTGTTAAATTTTCAATTAGCTAGTTTGTTCGGTTTTCGCATTTGAGAGAAGGCAGACAGATAGAAAAAAAACCTGATGCATGATATGCGTAATTGATCCGTAATTCTTTCAAATCTTAGGAATCTGAGCAATTTTAGCTTGTTTAACAATTGACATAGACTCACTTGGGGATATGTGATAATATGTGGAAGAAAGTTAACTATATATAATAATTACAATTCAGAGGAGAGTTGCATACGACGTTTCGTAGTTGATGTATTGGCAATCTGTACGTCAAATATGTTGCACAGGCCGATTAAATAGCACAGACATAGTTGGTGTGCCAATAGAATGTTATTAATATTTCCACAAGCAATCAATACCATTATTGCCGTGTTAGAGTTATTTCTAGTTTTCCTTTTTTGATAGCGATTGTCTTGGCTCTGCGCAATATGAAGTCTAAAATATCTCTATTACAGTTTGAAGGCTTTTTTATGTTTTGGCGATTGGCTTTCTTTAATCTAAAGTCATAAACCTAGGTGGCGGTTAAGTATAAGAAATGCCACGCTGGTCTCTGGATATGAAAAATTGAGTCTCATCATAAAAAAGATTTTTGTTCCTTCTTTATTGCTTTATTTAGGATAGTCATGAATTGTGCCAGTTCCTGAAAATTTTCCTACTTATTTTACATCATGACTGCATGCACCATTGTTTATTCTTACTATAACTAGTATATATTTAACCTGGCCGTAACCTGAGGCGCGGCTTACCCGTAATGAAAACAGCTACTATGAGTAGTTTCCACATATCTTATTAGCGTCGTGCCAAAACAAAAACCCAAAAAGATCCTGAAAATAAATATAAACATCAATAAGTCTAGGTGTCGCAATATCTACATTTGCACTACGACATCGACTTTACACATTAAATAACGTAAATCATGATCACACTGCGCATTATTTGTAGTAATACTTTTCAGTGATATGTGACGCAAAATGAACAACTAGTTAACGACATCATTACCAAAATATTCCTTCATGCCATGTCCAGCATGATACTGCCGTATTATATACCTGATCTGTTAATATCACATCTTATGACTGGAAACTGTTAAAATTGACAGCTATATACATACCAGTAAAGTAAATATTGTAATTTCCTTCTCTAACTTCAAAGATGACAGTTATGGAAATTGCATCATCTCTATATATAATGCAACATGCATTATCTACACATTATGAAAATATCATCTTTGAAAAACGTATATAAAACTATGACTTTATCACAATAGCTATCCTATTTATTTTGATTATGGCAAACAGAATGGACAGCTCAACAGAAACATTATAATACTTATGAGACCAATGAAATGACTCTGAATAATGGATGGATGATTATTTTTGGTTTTATGGTCCTTTCAACGGTGCTCAAGTCATTTGGGACCAATATGAAAATGATTGATATGATGAAGATAAAATAATCCAGAGTGTTAACCTCTCGATTAACACAACCAGGTTAACATGTCAACACCCTAGCTGACTATAAAAATGCCTAATGAAAGTACCCAACCAAAATATGCCTGGGATCCACGGCAATTGAGCAACCAGCCTCGTTTCAGATTACTTCTTGCAATTGTACAATAATTTAAATTGATACATACCAAGCTATGGGCTTAGATCACATTCATCGGTTCTTCTTATACGTCAAGCCTCAGTGATGCTGTGAAGGCTCATGCTGCAAGGCAATAAGTTAAAGTGCACTTTTTTGATTTAATAGTTAGTATGTTATTACAAACAAAGACGTTTTTCGGTTTTAACTCAGTAGTTCGTAAAACTTGAGAAATTAAACTTTTCTATGAACGTTTGACGGAACTCACGTTTTACTTTACATACTAACTTCGGAAAGTGTTCAAAAGTAAAAAAAATGGACGAAATATAAGCATACTTAGAAGAAACACGAACGGATCAAAAGGATGGACGAAATATAAGCTTACTATGAAGAAACGGAAAACAATTAAAGGTACAGTTTTTTTTACATATTTTTTAAGCAAAACCTTTAAAGCTACTTTAACTACATACCTTCTAATATACAAAAATGACTGGAAAATATCAAGAAAGTGATTTTTTCAAACCTGGTCAAACACCAAGAAATGTCTTCTAACCTCAAAAGTCAACCAAGAAGAAAAAATAGATTTACCACTATCTCTTTACTAGCCATTGAAAAGGCTCTTCACAAAAACCACTCAAGCAATTATCTAGCTAGGATTTACAATTGAGAAGGTAACAAAAACTTGCCACAAGGCATATACAGTTTTAACAGGTAAATATAATCTCCTTAAAGAGACTAGCTTTAAGGTTGTCTAATATAAATTATTCAAAATACAAATAAGTGAACCAATGACTCATTTGTGCCATCAATTATCTAAACAAAATATAATACAAACAGAAATGTCGGTAGAAATCACTTGATTCTTTTTTTTAAACTGACTCGATTCTAAAATGATTTAAAAATATAAAAATCTGTACTTGTTACAACACCCCCTCTTCATCAAATGACGCCTCGTCATTTACAATGAATCATTGATTCCTCATACAACTGCACTGATTATCTTCGGATCAAGTTTCAAAACAGCATTGGAGGACAACTCTGGTCGACCGTCTTACTCTTAGAGCATTTCTGATATAGTATGCGAGCGCTCGAAATTTTCAGCCCCATTTGTATTTAACTCTGTTGAAGCAACCACTTCAACATCTGTTGGAGCTAAACTTTCATCTTCTGCCACACTATCTACTGAAAATTTGACTTTACGTATCAGCAGTAACATCTTCAGTTTCTAAAACTCTGCAATGATCTAATTCATGGGCGTCCCCATGTTCACCAAGATCAACTGGCTCCAAAGTACTTCTGCTCCTGTAACAGTATAACTGCTGTTGCTGTTTTAGTAACAACTACCATATCTTCATCTTCTTCTCCATCTACCTCTTTAGTCTTTGATGCTGCTTTAACCTTATTTCTCCTCTTTCTAGGCACAGATACAGGCTTTACATTATCTGAAATAGGTTCAGTATAATCTGAAACAGAGTTGTTCTCAGCTGTTGGTACCTGAAATGATTATTCTTCTGAAACATTCTTCTTCTCTCGTGGCTGTGGGGTTGGTCTATTCTGAAAAACAGAACAATCTTATAGCGTATTACCAAGAAGTAACAAGTGGTTTCTATGCAACGTTCTAACGGTACCTTCACCATCCTCTTTTTTAACCTTATACACAGGTATATCAGCGTTTGGCTGCTCTGACACAATATAAAATTCGTCTGCCCATTTATCTGACAATTTGTGTTTGCAGTCATTAGCAAGGATCTTTACCAAAACTATGTCTCCTACCTCTAACTGTGCTGCTCTTCCTTACATGTCATAATAAACTTTCTGTTTGTCTCTTGCTTTATCTGCATTTTTCTGCACTAAGTCGAAAACTTCTTTGATTTTCCTTTGTAGGTCCGAATCATATTCAGAATAAGAATGGTCGTTATTGTCATAGTAACCGAGTCCAAATGCAATGTCAACTTAAAGTTTCGGATTCCTACCAAACAGTAGCGTATATGGGGCATAGCCAGTACTTTCATGTTTAATACAATTATAAGCATAGACAATTGATGAAAAATACTGCTTCCAATTTTGCTTTTTGTCTGTTTCTAAGGCTTCTTCATAGAAATTAAGGTCATATTAAACCTTTCAGTCATTCCATTACCTGATGCATGATAGGGGCTTGTTCTACTTTTACTTATTCTCAGTAGCTGACATAGCTCTTTGATAATTGAGCTTTCGAAATTTGCGCCCTGGTCTGAATGGAGGCGTGCGGGAATACCATATCTGACACTAAATCCTTGTACAGTACATCGGCAGTTGTTTTACCTGTTAGATTTTGGGTTGGGATTGCAACTGCAAATCTAGTGAAATGTTCAGTTATAACAAGGACCTTTCGACGGCTCAAGCGTCAGATTATCAAGACAGACAAGTTGAAGAAGATATGTTGAAGTTATATTAACAAGAGGAGCTCTTATGTCTCTCTTGGATTTCCTCGCTATACATCTTTCACAGTTTGCTATCCATGTATCAGTATCAGCGGTCATACCTGGCCAAAAGAACCTTTCACGCATAAGCGAGAGTGTTCTATCTTTACTGGGATACAAATAAGTGAATCAATGGCTTATTTAAGCCATCAATTATTTACAAATATATAATACAAACAGAAATGTCAGGAGAATTGACTCAATTCTTAAATGATTTAAAAATATGAAAATCTGTACTTGTTACATATATAACATAAAACTGCTTTGAAGATTATCAATCATGAGGCGCCTGAGCTTCATAGCTGTTTTTGCAACCAGCTCATTAGTCAGTTTAGAAGTAGTGAAGTTGTAATATTCGATTTAAAGATGCGGTCGATATAACATTCATTAAAGTCTCAGATCGTTCTCTTCAAACATATCCACTTTAAAGAAACATGCCAGAATCAAACTTAATTAACATATATTGCTGTTGAGTAGTAATTCAGCAGTATGAAATAACGCACTGTCGTGTTCATGCTCAACACACTCTGTTAAGAAAGCCTGCAAGACCAACCCCAGTTATCAGGCCTTATTTGGGGAGGTCTGGTTTGTTCGTTTATGGCAGCTCCGGCTGTGATCTTGGTTATTTTGTAAGATAATCTCCAATCAGGTCAGAACATCTTGCGTATTCTTGTGTGAAATGATAATTTGTGCCCTTTCTACAATATCATTAATGAAAAGTTACTAAACAATATGTGTAGAAAATTTGCTTGAGAGTTAAGAAAAATTATGAAGCAGAAAAAGCAAGTTTATCTTTGTTCAGTTTTATGTCTGTCTTTTTTTAAGTTTTGTTGAACTTTTTTGAGTATTTTTCATGTGTATGTAAGTGTGTTTATATTTTCAATGTGATTTTTAGAAGGAATTTATGTGATAGAGGGAAGTGCAATGGAACATATTAAGGCATAAACGTATGTTGACATGTGTTTAAGACAGGCTTTTCCTGCTACTACTATAGCAGACACTGTGCATGAGTTAAAGTGATAATCATTGGCAGATTTACTGACAAACATGATTAGGATGATATTAAGTGCATTATGGCATTGGCATGCTGAATAAAATGGCATTATTATTAACTGCAAACTGCAGCAAACATAATGAGTGGTTCATCATATTTTGGGAGAATCGTAACTAGAGTTAACTGAACTTGCTGTTCCACCCAATTGCTTTCATTATGTAATAAAATAAACCTATGAACAGCATATTTATAGTCGTATAAAATGTATGTTGATTCTAAAGCGCTTAAGTATTGGGAAACCTAAAACTATTAATTTTCCATTTGTCCCAAATGGAAAATTAATGTATTTATGTGTTCCAATATAAAAGCATATTAGGTTCTTGAATTACCTCTCAATTATTGCATATCATTGTTATAGGTTTTATGCATTTGCTTTTCTTTTGGTGTTTGTTGGTTTGATGTACAGTTCCCCTGATTATGGCTGTGATCGAAGATTGATGTTTGTGTTTGTGTTTTTCCGTCGTCTTAGTTTTACTCGGAATTGTAAACCACATTTCCTTCTCTTCTGGAACCACATCTAGCTTCTATTGTCCGATCAATTCTTAGGGTCAATGCCAAGCAAGCAAGTGGCGTATTACTGACGTCGATGTGACGTAATGACTTTCTGTAAACTTCACTGTACGACAGAGACCTTCCAAAAAAGGTCTGATCTTAAAGAAAAAATGTTTCAAGCAGAGCGAGTTCGTTACTTTGAAATAATATGATCCCAGTTGATAAAGGAAGCATAAAATTGTAATGGCTGAGTCGCTTCCACTGAAATCGTACCCATTCACTTTAAGAATATATTAACAACGGCAATCTACAACAGTTACTTCAAATGATGGAAATGTCTGCACCATTCTCATGTTGATGGTAAAGATTTTATGATGGAGAATTCCCTGTTAAGTTTGCTGGAATGAGAGTATGAGAATGTGGAAGGCCACCAAACAATATTTTTTTTGTTTTGCTGGAAACCCGAACTACGCGTGTTGTTACTGTTACATGTATTATCATTACCATGTTATTATTTTTGTTATTATAATGATAAATATCATTATTATATTATTATTGAACCAATATTTTGCTATTCCATAGAAAATTGATAGGTAAACTGTACTGTAATTTTACAAAGTACTCTCACTGAGATTTTTGTGTTGGCTGCCGTAAAACGAACTTAGTCACCATTTCTTTAGATCTAGAATGGAATAAAGACGAATGCTTCTTTTAGTATGGAGTCTTATTTTTGTTTTATAATTATTATGCTTGTTTACTCTTTCTGTAATACTAATGTCACTCCGTCTATCAAGTTCGATATTGTTTTAATTAGTTTGACATTTCTCCCTAATGTAACCGCAGGCAATGTGCATATTTGTTGACTTTAAATTGCAAAGTGCATTGATTGCTGACCGATTTCTGACAAATTCAGACCAGAGTTGAGATCTTTTCCATTAACGAACAAGAGTTCCATCGTAATAGCGTCTGCACGTATTGCTTATGGAACGTATATTAAGCCTAAATGCATATAAAATATATATTTTCCTAGGTATAGCGCAGTTGTTCTAAACACACAGATATCCAAAGAATTGTTGTAAAATGTTAAAATCGCTTGATGAAGCAGGAAGGCATACTTGGGCACTCGCAGACTTCTTTACATGTACAGGTTCGGCTATGCATGGATCGCTTAGGAATTTTAAACTGTAAATACATTCGTCAGTCAGTTCAAACTTCGCTTAACAGATTGTATGAAGCAAAACTGGCAATTTGATATAAACGAGTCTCCACGTTGTGACTCAAAGAATTCAAAACTCTTCTAAACGCTGAATGATATTTGTCAATGAAAATGCCATTTTATCTACGCAAGGCTTTTGCTAGATTCCGTCATCAAGTCACAAATTTTAAACTAAGTATTGAAATCGGCTGTCATCATAATATCAACAGAGCTGATCAAATTTGCATTTATTGTTTACACCAATCTAACACTGTACCAATTGAGGACGAGTTTCACGCATTTTCGTTTGTCCGAAATTTGATGCGCAGCATGAGAAATATCTGACTCCTTCGAACCGACAAGGCAATAGCAGACCACAGTTTTACAAACTCATGCAAGAGACAAAACCGGACATTATTTAGAAACAAACTGTGTGCATTTGTAAACGAAGTCCTTAAAATTAAAGATTCTGAATAGGCTAGATAAAACCATTTTCTCATAGTAAATACATGTATGATCCTGTTTCACACAACTATAAACTTTGATGTTCATGTGTACTGTGTATTTTAGGCCGGTGGATTATATTTACTTAATACACTTATGTTGTGTTATGTTTGAGGTATCCGCATAACCGGTTTACATCATAAAACGGCGACTGCAACGTCATTAAAATCGGCCTTGTAATATGTTAGCTTCAACTATTTTTGTCCAGTTTGTTAATGTATAGAAGATTAAACGTTAAAATCGCGTACAATGTCCACCCTGTATTTACTCCATACTATCGCCTGTGACATATATACATTCCACATGCACAAAAGGACACTCATGCAATCGACCATATACATGTACTGTTATTGCGCAAGAGGACATTTACGCATTTGACCATATAATATTATTTCGTAAGAGGACACTGACGCATTTGACTATATAATGTATATTGTGTCCCTTTCAATGATGAATGCTTCCTGTCCTCAGGTCAAGAAACTCTATTTATGTACTGAATATTCATGTGCGCAGAAGCATGACCGCGTGCTGACAGAATAACGTGTAATGGATACTGTTAAATGCATGTGATAATACTTGGTGTTAGCGAACTTGATAAATGTCTACTGTATATTATGTCCTGTTTCCCTGTGCACTGATTGCACGGCAATAAAGAAAAGACCGGGAAAGGTCATAGAACCTGGAGGTGGATGGCCTGGGTGTAAATTCACATGCGAGCTGAAGGGACCCGTACGACTTCACGCATAATTAACTTTGAAATATGTGTGCTAATTTTATTTTGCCATATATAGGTTTGAATTGTCTCCATATTACGTATTCCTACTGTTCCTTAACAGTTAAAAATATACATTTATTTGAATATAGCTTTGTTGCACGACAAGCGTAAATATGTGAAAGATACTTAACTGAAATCAGTTACTTTCTGTAGATGTTAGTACTTTTAGATTTTGTTATCAACTTAAGGAAGTACCAAACATGATGTAAATGTGTCTGTCTGAAACTTTACAATTAAAATTGCAGGTGGGCCTCTCAAACGACATCAGGTTAAAAGTAATTTCATTTATAATGAAAGATAAAACGTACGCGGCATCTATGCAATGCGACTGCCCTGATAATGTAGACGAACTGAATTCGAATTCTATATTCTCAGACACAGGGTGTTGTATTTTGGACAATTTTAATGTAAACCACTCTTTATTTCTTATTTTCGGCCTCTTGAAATAAAAATGTCCCTGTGTGAAGAGATGCTGAAGAAATTCTGTTGTAGTTTAGAACAGAAGTAACCATCCTTTATTGTTCAAATATATATCATGTGAGTGTGCGTGTGTGTGTAGCGGGGATGGGGGTGCAGTGTTATATGCTATAGTGATATCGCATGTTACGTGTATAAAGTGCATTAAGGTTAAAATGTTATGGATTAAAAGTTATGACGTAGCAATATATTTTGGCATCTATTCCCTCTTTAAGGCCTAATTTTACTTAAGTTTGCATAGATGAAACTTTATTATAAATGGTGGTATTTCTTACTGCTCATAATTCTTGTCGAATGAGTGGTTAGATGTGTTTGAGTTACATGTAATAAAGGTGTGTACTGTGTTTATGCTTGTTCAACGGTTTTGCTCTTGCTTTTACATATAGCTGGAAAATGGTAACATATTTTAATATTTTGTTTAGAACATTCAAAGATTTGTTGATGCCTAAATTTAATATACCAATTTACAAGATTTACAAGATATAGGAAAACTCTGTAAGGCAAGTATTCGCAGACAATTTGCGTTTCCCGACGAGCAACGGGAAAACAAACAACAAAACTTAGTATTTTCTACTTTTTTGTATATTTGCGCACATACAATGTACCTATTATTCACGTCAAGACATAAAGAGACTCTCTAGATAAAATGTTCAAATCAATATCTTAAAGTCAGCGCAATGACAGAATGAAATAGTATGCAGAATGGACCCGGTAATATAGCAATGCACACTGTTTGTTTCCTTTATATATCCATCTTCATGTCGATATACGTATAAACAGTATGAACAGGTATGCCTGTTTACATGTCAAGCCAGGCCTTGTAGAGTTTAAGACTTAGTCTAGTTGTTTTTCTCTCTTGTAAACAGTCTCAGACTATTTTTCTTTGGAACTTAATTTTCTGATTTGCATTCTATGCTCGCCATTCAAATGATAACCATCGTTGGTTATACCATCGCTGGTTATTTTAGTTATACTTGCTGGTCGTCGGAAACTAGACTGAGCTATTTTATCCAGGAAACAAATTGGTTCCTGGTATCTCACATGACGCTTTATCATTTATATACTATTTCCAGGCCTTTTGTTCAAATACAAAAAAAAAAAAGAAAAAAAATAATAATAATGCAAATATGCATCATTGTGTCAACCCAGTTAGGAAATTATATAATGTATTAAAGTTTATATACAGTCTTTATTCTGGTGCAAGTATTTCTGACGCAAGACGAAAATGGTCGTTATTTAAAATAACATACGTCTACTTCTGTCTCCTGACGAAACTAAGTGAAAGTCGAAAGTAGATCTGCGAGTTGCGGAGACGAACAAATGACAGCATACAAGTAATATATTGATATTTTGTGCTTCCTTTAGTTAGAAACAAAAATAATTTGAGATTTCCTTTTTTTACTCTTACGGCTATAGTAAAAACGACAATGTGAAAGTAAAAAAATCAACCTCCACACACGACCAACAAAAATAAAGGGGGTCTAGCAACCTAAAGGAAGCATGTGATTGATCGCTTGATCTGCGACTGATTTTCGATCGTAATGAATTGGGGAAAGTAGTTGCAATATGATCGCGGAGGTCGCCAGTCAGCCGCAAATGAAATCAATAGCACAGAGATTGCATTGCGGTAGCAAGTTCTGTGGGACTGTGGCTTTATAAACATAAAAGATATTAAAAGAGCTCCCTCCCTTAAGAGCAATCAAGCATACATTAGACAGAAGTTGGGTCAGACTACGTGGTTTCGGCTAATGAAGCCTCAGTTGTTGCAGTTGCATCTGACGTACCTGACGAAAAGAGCCTATAACAGAGATTGTTGATAAAACAAAATGGACATATTCGTCGATGAGAGATGGCAAAACATATTTCTATCGCTGCTTACTTTCAATTGTTATTTAATCGTTGCTCAACATAGAAGATAAAATAAATAAAATAAAATGAAACATGTTAACTGATATTTTCGATGCTTTTAATTTATACAGCATTTTAGTTTGATAAAATATATTTATCATATGACGTCGCATCTGAGAGTGTAATAAAGCCATGCAATAAAAACGATAATCCACTAGTGGATTAAATATGCAAATTAAACCGGAACGTTATGCGTTGACGTCCGTAAAACGTCGCTTTTTCTAATGGCGAGATCGTGACGTTTTAGTGCAAAATTTGCTTATAAAATACGATTTTAGTGTCATATGATGAATAGAATCTTGCATTCGTGCTCATGTATTATTGAATTTATTAAACTCGTTGGTGAAAACGATAAGATGCTCGGCAGAGCCTCGCATCTTATCTTTTTCCCCAACTCTTTTAATAAATTCAATAATACATGAGCACTCATGTAAGATCCTCTATTTAATTAATCTGTCATTTCACTGATACACCTAATTACATATACCGTATTAATCCTGTAAAACGCCCCGGGGTGTTGCATTTTACGAAAAGATGGCGTCATTTAGAGCCTAAAGAGTTGTAAATCAGCTATTGCAGAAATACTTGTAATAAACGGTTTTAAGATAAGTGTATATACTTACAGATTAAGCAATTTTACCACTTTCCCGGTTTTGTGCCCTCTTTTCAAAAGGGATAAGCTCTTAAAGGGGAAAATGCTCCTCCAAAAGTAAATTCTTAACTTGAAGAGTTGGCCCCATTTGAAGAAACGGATCTTCCAGGGCAGTAAACAGGAATTCATGTTGTTTCCCTTTGAAAACAGATGGAAAATACGGAGTTTTGCAAGTCAGTATAACATTATTTTCTGGAAAAGAGTCATGGGCGTTTATGAGAGCAGGTCCATGAATGAGGAGTTATACGGTGTCTATTAGATCCCTGCTTTGACTGCAAGAACTTTTCACTTAAATTTTTCTCAGTGTCTCTGATAATATAGGAATAAAAGGTCGAAGCCATTACATTGGCAGTGCAGTGCCTGCAGCACGTATCTTAATATAAAACAAACAGTTTGGTTTGCAACTTTCATTGGCTAATGAACTTATTGACACAACAGGAAGATGAGAGTTAATACTTGGTTTGCACTTTATGTCATTTTGACATTTTATATTCTTCCCACCGTTGCTATATTTTTTTGTTATTGCTTGAAGTTTGTTACGAGTCCGATCTTTTGCACCTGACAGAGTAATATGAATCTGCCATTATCTATATTGGATATATCTCGCAAACAAACTTAGGTAGAAAACAATAGACATTACAACTGATCATTATGTTCAGTTAGAGCAGTTTTTAACGGTTCATGCTTTTTTCACATTTTTATTACACAAGTAATGGAGAAGGCAATTTTCCATGATTTTTTAAACGGGCATTATCGATATATGCTTATTAACCTTTTCCCTACAAGCATTCAAGTTAAAAAAAAAACAACATCAAGAGTTTCTGAAGTAAAATGGTGAAAAATAAGATCGATTTATTCGAGGCTTTCTATAAGGGTTCAATTTTCTATAATAGTATACACAAGCACACATAATGTATCAGTACATATATATTGTCTTTAGGCATGGCCTTTACACTACACTGTTTAATCAGTCAAGAGAAAACCGTAGTTTTATTGAGCTGATATAAACATATCTTCGAATGAATACTATAAGTTTACATTATTGTATAGATAAATCCTTTGTTATTGCACAACCCGCAGGTTTGCACTATAATCACTGTGTGAGTCCGTCCGTCCGTCCGTTATCAGTTAGCGAAAACGCTTATAACTCTTGAACCGCATTCTATATTTTGATAGAATTTTGCATACTTATACATGTCAACATCATCTAACGACTCGCATGCATAACCGTCTTTTTTGATGGACGAGGCTTTGCTGAGCACAAGTTGAAATTTTACGGCCAAGTTGTGAAAATGCTCATAACTCTTGAACCCTGTGGTATATATGGTTCAAATTTTGTTTACTTATGTATTTTAACATTGTCCAGCCACAGGCATGCAAAACGGTGACGAGGCTTCACCGAGCATCATTTTGACTGGTTGAGCTATTTTGTCCGTCCGTCCGCTATCAGTTAGCAAAAACGCTTATAACTCTTGAACCGCATGGGATATTTTGACAAAATTTTGCAAACATATCAACATTGTCTAACGACTCGCATGCATAACAAACTTATTTGATGGACGAGGCTTTGCTGAGCACAAGTTGAAAATTTACGGTCAAGTAGTGAAAATGCTCTTAACTCTTGAACCCCGTGGTAAATATGGTTCAAATTTTGTATGCTTATGTATTTTAACATAGTCCAGCCACCGACATGCAAAACAGTGACGAGGCTTCACAGAGCATCAGTTTGGCCGGTCGAGCTCTTTTAATGAAAATGCTCATAACTTTTGGACCGCTTGGTATATTTGCTTCTAATCTTGTATACTTATGTAGTTTAACATTGCCCAGCCACTGGTATGCAAAACTGCTTATTGCACAACCCGCAGACACCAGAAACTGATTATTCTACATTCACCACGAGTTGTGCACATAACCATCAGTTGATTTCGCTAATAAAATGTTTCAAACGATGATTTGTTCTTTTTGGAAATTCTACTGAAATGGAGAAAATATGGCGGCCATAAGCTTTTGTTCAAGAGAACCGCAAAACTCCGGCCTCCCGTCCAGTCAAATTTTCAGAAAATCAATAGACTGTGTCACAAATTAAGAAGTACGGAATGAAGTCAGAGGTTATAGCTGTGCAGAACTCCAAACTTGTCATAACAGAAATTCAATAATTGTGAGTGTTTTTCATTTTTACTGAAAAAATAGGTGATGCGAATCGGCTTATCAAGTATTGCTAAATAATTTTTCATTAAGGCATGAATGGGTATACGTTCAAGGAAGCGACAGTCACGAACTCTGCATCCTATGTAAAATTCTGACTTAAATGCATACCTTTTTGTTCATATGGCTTAAATAGTTTTGCAATGGAATCTAAAGAATAGTTCTTTGGAAGACGAGCTGATGGAATAACAGCGGAAGATAATTAATATAAAGTATTTGTGCTACAGTGGCATTTGTTCAGTTTATCACGAGAATAACTTGAAACGCTTTTTTAGTTGTGCACAAACTCCTAAAAACCTGCGTTGTTTATTCAATGAACTAGTTAATGTCCAATGTCTTATTCATGTCCACAGCAAATACGCCGATCATACATTTTGTTTCTGTATATTGTTGTGCATCGTATTTCAAAAGCATTCTGTAACAACAAATAAATGCAATGGCAGAAACTCGGTGAAGTTATTTCCAAACGTTTTACCCATCTGTGTCAAGTGTCTTATAAACGGGACATTGGCAAACAGTGTAAACGGCGTCTAATCAGCGTCTGTTCACTACCGTAAAAATGGTAATTTTTGCGGTGTTTCATTTTTCGCGGTATTTCGCGACCACTTAGAAACCGGAATATTAAAATTGCGAATAATTTCCTGTTTCTTACAAAGTGTTTTCTGTAGACACAGTGTTCATATATGTTTTTTGTGTTTGCTTTGGTAGTTGCTGTTACTTTTCGCTTGAGCCAGTTCTTTCATTAACCTGCGGCGGCCCTGCCGCAGGTTAATGAAAGAACTGACACAAGCGAAACAGAAATAGTTTTGCATTTCGAGCATGTTGCTAACCGCAAAAATTAAAAACGCGAACATTAATGTTTAGGTTTTTGATCCTTGAACCCGCGAAAATTACCGCGTAAACGGTATTTGAAAAGGACATTTTTTTTTATTCTCTCCTTAAAACAAAATGCTGATGACAAAATAAACAACCAGACTTAACCTTACCTGACAAATGGACTTGTCCGATTTATACGGACGGAAGAGTCCACTGGGCACATATAAAAACAAATGAGCCGCGACACGAGAAAACCAATAAAGTTGTTGTGCGCCCAGCGCAGACTCAGATCAGTTTTGGCATCCGCCCAGACTATTTGTTAAGCAATAAAAGGATAGCTAAGTGTCTAAGCTGCCTCCATGCGGACAGCGAACACTCTGACCAGACTGGGCGGATGCGCTGGGCGCACAACCTTTTTGTTGGTTTTGTCGTGTCGCGGCTAAAATGTCAGATCAATTACGGTGTGAAAAGCACGCAGTATGTTCCCTATTGTATCACAATGCACTGACTAATACCACTATATCCGTCTTCGGAAGCCGCATGCGCTGCTCTGCACTTTTCATTGGCTTATTAACGTATTGCCAGTGCTGTAAGGTGCGCTCAATAAACAAAGTCTGAGACAGAGTCCTTTAGGAAATGCTCAGTGTTTGCACTTAGTACCATTTTGACATTTTATTTATTTAGATCGACCTTGACTCGCGAAGGGCGAATAAAACAATCATTAATGTAACTGCGTCTCCGGGAAGCTAGAATATACCAGATTCTGCATTGTCCTACTGTGGTACAACCGTCTGGCATGCGAGTCGTGCGATGTAACGTAAAGTACAAAAAGCATTTACGATAAATATCAATCTAATCCATCGTCCTTTTACCTCTGTGTTTATTTATTTTATTCTTTTGTTTTTTGTTTATAACGATAGAGACATTTCTTCGGTCGACGGGCATTTTTATATACAATTTCACTTCAGTCTTTTTTTCACCCTAAAAGACGTCCGTATGGGAAAAAAACGCAAATATGTTATAACAGTACAACACGGTATGCGTCTGTTAAAAATATGTTATATTGTTTGCGCATTTTGTGCGTTTTACTTATTTTCTATGATTGGAGGGGCCGAAAATGTAACGCTGGACATGCGATTTGGAACTTAATATCGTATAGCTCTGCAGACCCTACTTAAACGGTGTAGTTAAAATAGTTAAAACTTACATAGTCATATTCTGCAGAGTTTCAATAATTAGTTCAGCTTTTGTTTGATGTATGCATATAATATGAATATTTTCTGTTAAAAATAAAAGATTCTTTTGCGAATGACCCCCTGGAAGTATCTGCTGTATGGACATCGTGCGTGACGTCTTAATAAACACTAATTACACGTTTAATATTTCATGACGACGGCATTGGCCAGGCTGAGTCCAATATGTGCTGTATTGTCTATATTTATTTGACTGATTGCATCCCAAGAAATTTAAATGTCTCAGAACTCGAAAATAATTACAAATAATTATTACTTATTCTTGCTTCAAAAGCAATGATTTTGATTAAATTCCTATTTGGAAATTAATAACATTTAACCGTTATAAGTCTGCGTATTGTTGACACAGACGTCAGTGCAGTATTTAAAGATTTAACAAAAGTGAAAGCACACCAAAGTGTTAGTTTACCTCGGATTGCATCTGCTTTTGACTCCAAAGCGCCGTGTGTGGCATATGAGGCTTCGAGCCACAAACCAGCTTTTTATCTTACCGTATTATTTTGATTATACGACTGGAATTACTCCTTCCTAAAAAATCCTAAGATCTAGATTTGCCTTATGAGACGGGTCAAGATTTTAGGATTGTTTTGGCAGGAGCAAGCAAAAGCCAAAGCTTATACCAGAATTTTCATGAGACTGAGTCAATAGATATTTGGGGCCATTCTAAAGAGGGATAAACCCCGTTTATAGACAAATAAATACAGTTATTATGGCAATATACTTGCCAACAGCATCTACCAGTGATTGGTTACTAGAAATTTTGCACCGTATTCGAAGTCAACGCAATAATAAAGTCTGAACAAAAGTTCGCCTAACAAGGTCATAAATATGTTTGCTATTTGAAGATTTCGTGTCTATTTTCGTTTGATTTGCCGGATGAAAGTTTCAAGGTCTTATTTTTTTAAAAAAAGAAGAAATTCAATACCAAAGAACGTTTATCATTTGGCGAGTTTTTGTTTTATTCTTGAAAGTAAGAAAATAAATAAAGAATTAGTTTTTGCATTTCGTTTTTTTTATTAAGTGTTTTTATTTTATTTTTTATTTTTTTTATATTTTTTTAAATTTTTTTTATGTAAATCTGATTAAGCCTAACGGAATTCCTCTATGATCTGCAGTTTTTCCTTTCTGAAAAACGTTCAGAAAATCAAGATTTGTCTCGAAAGGAGGATCTAGATTTTCGGAATTATTTTGGTAAGAAAACTCCACATCTTGTAGCAAAGAAATACGAAAACATCATAACTGGCGTGCAAATGAGCCGCAAAACGACAAAATAAAGTGGCATGTGCGACCAGCGAAGACTGAGATCAGCCTGGGCATCCGCCAAGTCTGATCAGAGTCTTTGCTCTGCGCTTAAAGTGTAGCTAAGGGTCTAAGCTAGCTCCATGCGGACAGGCAATACTCTGATCAGACTAGGCGGATGCCCAGGCTGATCTCAGTCTTCGCTGGGCGCACATGCCACTTAGTTGGTTTTGTCGTGTCTCGGCTCAAATTGAAAGTCAAGTATCTAAGGCAAATTCCCTTTTGAATTCCTTGCGTTATGTAAATTTTCAGTTACTTCCACATGTTATCACATATCCCCAGGCGAGTCTATCATAAATGTCAATTAATACAATTTTACACAATAATCTTTAAAAATGTTCAAGGAATTTTGTCTCTGCACGTTTCACAATTGATCGTTTGGAAGCAATGAACATTTCGGGCGAGCTAGTACACTTTCAGGGGAAGCAACTATTTTATTTTCACATTTGCCTCGATAAGAAAAAATACTGTTAAATGGCAGAAATACATTTGATAGCTCAATTTTAGAGCATATGCTTAAAATAGTTCCATAAACGCTTCATTCTGCACTGATAGTGATCTGATTACCAGATATTTTTTTTTACAATAATTATAGCCAAACTCTGACAATTATGTAACGATGGTGTCCTTGTATGGAAAATTAATCTGTCTGATACATCGGGGACTCAGTGCAAATGCTAAGAACTGTCCCTTTTACGAGACAAACAGATACATTCACTGATCAATTGTCTTCTACCTCCGCTGTCGACCAAGTCAATAAACTCTTATACATGTACATGTAAAAGTTGCAGTCGACCGAGACAATCGACAATAGTACAACTCGGTCGACGATCAATACTATTTGTATCATTTACTGTTGTTAGTATGCTTCGGCAGAGACTCCTGTCGACAATCGCATTACATAGTACCGAATAGGTTGACAGCTCAGGTAAGCAAATCGGTATTTCCCCAGGTACGGCATGGAAATAGGGAAAACAGCTAGGACCCAGGCAGAACTGCGCAACTATTAGCTTTTATCATATGACGTCGCATCTGAGAGTGTAATAAAGCCATGCATTAAAAACGATTATCCACTAGTGGATTGAATATGCAAATTACGTCGTAACGTTATACGTTGACGTCCATCAAACGTAGCGTTTTCTAATGGCGAAATCGTGACGTTTTAGTGCAAAATTTGCTAATAAAATGCAATGTTAGTGTCATATGGTAAATAGAATCTTGCATTTGTGCTCCTGTATTATTGAATTTATTAAACTCGTTGGGGAAAACCGATAAGATGCTCGGCATAACCTCGCATCTTATCTTTTTCCCCAACTCGTTTAATACATTCAATAATAAATGAGCACTCATGTAAGATCCTCTATTTAGTAAATAACATCTTTAAAATCAAAGTGGTAAGACATACCTCCATGTTTCTCCACATGGTTTTACAAAGAGGAGTAAAAGTTATGACTTCCTGTTTGGTTCACTGAACAACGTGGCCTTCGAAAACGGGGACTACTCTTAATGCCCCTATCGAGAAGAAAAACAAACACGAAAATAGAGAGCTGTTATCCCTGAGAGTGTTCTCAGTTACCTTAAATTGAAAATTCAACTTATTAAACTCGAATGCCCGGCTAGATGCACTTTCTGTGTTAGTGCTGCCACCTTCTCCATTTCACATTTTGTCGTGTCACTGTTCAGACTAAAAGTGTCTTATTCCTAGTAGTTCAAACCAGTAAATAAAGCATTTCCAAGTCCCACAGTTCATATTTGCGAAATTTGTAGTTGGTCGTGGACTCTACTTTAAAGGTCGTACAGATGTAGGTATCAAGGAAAGGTTTTGCCTATAAATTCACATTTTTGTATTGATTTTTCCTTGGTTTCTTATGTGGAAACAAAATGTATAAATGGGACCGTTCCTCATAAAGATTTGTAGTAGGTGGGCCTGTTAGAAACATTTTAACTCAGTTGACGTCACTAACGAGTTAGCTACTTTGGATCTCAGATAAGAAAAGAGAAGCAATTAGCTTTCTTTCCTTGATCACGTGCATTCAAAACCATATATCTTCTGTCAAAGGTTTCAGTTATTTTCGCTGTTATCTACAATGTTGATGCAAAAGTGGGTATTGACTTCATTTGTTTTCAAACTTAACTGGCAATCAAATGCGAGTATTTTTCCTGACAAATATATGATAATATAGGAAAGGAATCCTGTAGCTGAAAACCAATTATTATTAACACGAAGTCCCGGAGTAACTTTACATGTATTAATTTCATCCGTCAGATGAACCTCCTTTCTCGCCAGTTTCACAAGGGAAGCAACATGTATAAATGCCTCATTTTGCCCTGGTTTACAAAGAACAATAACAACGGCTTTTCATAAATGGGTCATCTCATAAAGTGAAAAGCCTAATCCAAGGGGATAATATAAGTATCTATCATGGTTGTGAGGTGTGGATAGAAAAATCCGTCACGAGGGTCACTGTTCGGCATCACGAGGCTTGCCGAGTGATGCCGAACAGTGATCCCGAGTGACGATTTTTCTATCCACACCTCACACCCATGGTAGATACTTTTATTGCACACCACGTTTTGTTTTAACTTCAGAACTTGTGAAAATGCATAATTCTAGTGCCAGAGAGGTTTCAATTTGATTTTGAAATAAGGCGCCGCTTTCAACGACCGCCATTCGGCTCTTTACGTCAACAACTGGCATGCATAAACTGATGTAATTTTTACCGTCTTCATGACGTTATCATCTAACAAGAGGGCCATGATGGCCCTGGATCGCTCACCTGAGTATCCTGTGAACTTAACCTCAGAGACATCCATATGACCGACAGACAGAGTTTCACAAAGATTAAATGGAAAATGAACCCTTTATTGTGTACCTAAGATTTTTATAAGATTTAACCTAATGACCTAGATTTTGACCCCACATGATCCAGTTTCAAACCTGGTCTAGATTTCTTGGATATGAACATTCTGACAAGTTATCAAAACTGTGCCCTCTAGAGTGTACACAATGTTTTTCTACGGTTTAACCTAGTGACCTACTTTTTGACCCAACATGACCAAGTTGCACCCTTGGTCCAGATTTGTTGGAAACAAACATTCTGACAAAGTCTCATGAAGATAAGAACAAAACTGTGTCCGCTAAAGCGTTCACACTGTTTTTCTAAGAACTGACCTAGTGACCTAGTTTTTGACCTGATATGGCCTAGTTTCAAATCTGGTATAGATTTCATGAAAATACACATTCAGACAATGTTTCACATAGATAGGATTGTAACTGTGACCTCTGAGTGTACACAATGTTTTTCTAAGATTTGACCTAGTGACCTAGTTTTTGACCCCACAAGACTCAGATCCAAATTTGACCTAGATTTTATATAAATAAACATTCTGACAAAGTTTCATGAAGATGAGATCATAACTGTGCCCTCTAGAGTGTGCACAAAGTTTTTCTAAGATTTGACCCAGTGACCTAGTTTTTGACCCCACATGACCCAGTTTCAAAGATGGTCTAGATTTTATTTAGATCAACATTCTGACAAAGTTTCATGATGATTGGATCATAACTGTGCCCTCTGTGTCATTCTAAGATTTATTTCTATTTTTAGCTTTGGCGGCCATTTTGTTCAGCAGAGTGGAACCGTTTTAGCAATTTTTGTTCAGAGTCATGAGTAAAACATTTCTGTGAAATTTTTTAGAAATCGAGCCATTGGCTTCAGAGACGATGATGTTTAAAGCTTTTTTCTATTTTTAGCTCTGGTGGCCATATTGTTCAGCGGAGCGGAACCGTTTGAGCAATTTTGGTAGAGAGTCTCCTAAGGAACATTTCTATGAAATTATTTCAAAATCGGCCCAGCAGTTTTGGAGGAGAAGTCGTTTAAAGGTTTTTCTATTTTTAGCTCTGGTGGCCATATTGTTTAGCGGAGCGGAACCGTTTGAGCAATTTTGGTAGAGAGTCTCCTAAGGAACATTTCTGTGGAATTATTTTAAAATCGGCCCAGCAGTTTTGGAGGAGAAGTCGTTTTAAGGTTTTTCTATTTTTAGCTCTGGTGGCCATATTGTTCAGCGGAGCGGAACCGTTTGAGCAATTTTGGTAGAGGGTCTCCTACGGAACATTTCTATGAAATTATTTTAAAATCGGCCCAGCAGTTTTGGAGGAGAAGTCGTTTAAAGGTTTTTCTATTTTTAGCTCTGGTGGCCATATTGTTTAGCGGAGCAGAACCGTTTGAGCAATTTTGGTAGAGAGTCTCCTAAGGAACATTTCTGTGGAATTATTTCAAAATCGGCGCAGCAGTTCTGGAGGAGAAGTCGTTTTACGGTTTTTCTATTTTTAGCTCTGGCGGCCATATTGTTCAGCGAAGCGGAACCGTTTGAGCAATTTTGGTAGAGGGCCTCCTAAGGAACATTTCTGTGAAATTATTTCAAAATCGGCCCAGAAATTTTGGAGGAGAAGTCGTTTAAAGGTTTTTCTATTTTTAGCTCTAGCGGCCATATTGTTCAGCGGAGCGGAACCGTTTGAGCAATTTTGGTAGAGGGTCTCCTAAGGAACATTTCTGTGAAATTATTTCAAAATCCGTCCAGCAGTTTTGGAGAAGAAGTCGTTCAAAGCAAAAGTTGACGCCGGACAACGGACGACGGACAAAGACCGATCACAATACCTCACCTTGAGCACTTCGTGCTCAGGTGAGCTAAAAAGCCAACGTCACTTGACGACGCAGGTACGTTAGCTCCAATACAACCAATGCATTGACAGCTCGTGATTTTTTCCGGTCCTGGGTCAGAACACCAGGGTAAGATAAGATTTTCTATCCCAGGCAAAAAGAATGGCATTTTCTATCCGGTGTGCAAGAAAAGCATTTCCTTGAAGACATGCTCTTATTGAAAAGGGAGACTAAATGAGCCGTTACACGACAAAACCAACAAAGTGGCATGTGCGCCCAGCGAAGACTCGTATCAGCCTGGGCATCAGCCCAGTCTGATCAGAGTCTGATCAGATGTTTCGCTGTGCACTTAAAGGGTAGTTAAAGCTCTAAGTTAGCTCCACGTGCAAAGCAAAGTCTTTGATCAGACTGGGTGGATGTCCAAGCTGATCTGAGTCTTCGATTTGCGCTCATGCCACTTTTGTTGGTTTTGTCTTGTCGCAGCTCAAATGATATTAATGGTCTTACTTTCCCTGAAACATGTATCTATTTACCCTAATAAAGCCTTGCGCCATCATTATTGTTGAACAGACACTATTTCCTAGCATGTCGTTATGACGTCGTGCTGGTAATTTATTAGCAATGCATTATCTAAACGCTAGTAAATTGTTCCAAACCTCTGACGCTTAAATTAGAATGTCTTCTGGTGCAGTAGTTTCCGTGGAAAAAAAGCATAGTTGCTCCGAACCAAGAAGACCGCTGAATACATGAACACGCGTAATTTGCAATGTATGACAATTGATGGAAAAGAAAAAAAATAGTTTCAGTTACTTGGGAACCTGTAAGAAAACCAGAAAACAATGAATAAATTCTTATCTGAGTTTGTCTCTAGAATATGATTTTCAAATTCTAAAATTTTGGACATACCTTTATCCAGTGACTATATAGACAATATTACGTGCCACTTAAGACAAATGAGCCGCGACACGAGAAAACCAACAACTTTGTTGTGCGCCCAGCGCAGACTCAGATCAGCCTGGGCATCCGCCCAGTCTGATAAAAGTATTCGCTGTCCGCATGAAGGTAGCCATCCCCATGGCTACCCTTTAAGCGCTTAGCAAAGAATCTGATCAGACTGGGCAAATGCCCAGGCTGATCTGAGTCTGCGCTGGGCGCACGATCACATTGTTGGTTTTCTCGTGTCGCGGCTCAATATGGATTCAAAACTAGACCGATATGAACACTTCCCCTCCGACGTGGCCTGGTTCAACCTGGCTCCCATAATCATTAATTGAGCCGCGACACGAGAAAACCAACAAGGTGGTTGTGCGCCCAGCACAGACTCTGATCAGCCTTGGCATCTGCCCAGTCTGATCAGAATCTTCGCTAAGCGCCTAAAGGCTAGCCAGGGGATTAAGCTACCTTCAAGCGGACAGCGAAGACTCTGATAAGACTGGGCGGATGCCCAGGCTGGTCTGTGTCTGCGCTGGACGCACTACCACATTGTTGGTTTTGTCGTGTCGCGGCTCATTAATGTCTTTCTGCAAATGAGACCATTTTCATAATAATCCTAACTAATCGAATAATTCCAAAGTGGAGTATACATCAATACTAACGCCTATGTTCAAAGACCCTTATTGTGTTAAAGACAAATATTCTCGTTTATTGGCTTTCATAATCCTATTATGCAATAGTCTAATGAAACTGCTATTTCATCAAAGGAAATACCCCATCTCACATAGGTTATGCCAGAACAGGGTCATAAAACCAATAAAGACTTGGGGGTGTTCTATATAGTAGGGAATATTTGTCTTTAAATACTTCAAACTAGTAGGGAGCTATTTAGGTTACGAGTCTGAAACTTTCGCTGCTTGGTGTGATGGTCGGGTCAAACGAAGGTGCCTGGCAACTTTCACTGAAGGGGAGTCCTTTTTATTTGAATAATAGTTGGACAAGGGTTAGATGTGCAAGCAGCAGGTGCGGAGTGAGTGTCATTCAAATATCTTCCTTATCAGTCGTCTAATCTTTTTTATACTCTTTCTCTCTCTCTCTCTCTCTCTCTCTCTCTCTCTCTCTCTCTCTCTCTCTCTCTCTCTCTTTGTGGGGTGGCTGGATATAGATTAACAGTGTCTCTAAGGACCGTTTAGCCTATACCAGCCAATCAATTGCTAATGACTGTGTCATTCCCAGTACACGCGTACTTCATTATTGCTTTGAAACTAAATGGTTTGTGTTCAATGGCATTGCCTTATTGTCTTAACACTGGATCTTCCTCCCACTATTATGACTTTCTTCGTTTTGAAGGGCAACGCTAATCAGTGAATTGTGATTCAAATGAGCCACAACAAGTCGTTTTAAGACTCCATATTTCTCAAGATCTACATAATTGAGCCGCGACGCGACAAAATCAACAACATGACATGTGCATCCAGCGACGACTCAGATCAGCCTGGGTATACACCCAGTCTAATTAGAGTCCGCTTAGACCCTTAGCTACCCCTTAATCGCAAAGCAAAAACTCTGATCAAACTGGAGAGATCCCGAGGCAAATTTGAGTCTGCGCTGGGCGCACAACCATATTGTTGGTTTTCTCGTGTCGCGGCTCATATATGGATGGCATTATGGTGTGTATGAACAGCAAAGATTCTGTTTGGACTGCATGGATTTGCATTCGCTGTTGCATATGTTAGACGCACCCAAGTTAGTGATCATTATCATTGAGTTGAGAATGAATACTTCTGTTTTTGGTTTTTAATAGGACATACTTTAAATTTCTAGCTTGCCAAGTTATGTGATATGCAATGCCTTAGCGCTTTCAGCCTGTCGCATTCAACCTAAACATTGCAGTATCTCACAAAGAAAAACACGATGTGGCCATTCCAATAGTTTTAGTAGTGTTTTCGGGACAGGCCATGCACAGTGATTTGTATAATATTCACATAAAAACACAGCTGACTGATACTTATGTTTCCTTATTATAGCTGTAACAGTGATATAGTTGTTTATCAGAAAATATCTCGAGTAGATAATGTTTTTTTATGTTCTGAACCCAGCGTTGAATAAATTTCTGAATCTTGAGAATCTTTTCCTTTATCTATTCTGGTGCTTCTTCGTTCTTTGATGTGTTGTTTGATGCTTTGTTGTCGACATACTGTTTATGATGTTACGACTATCCCGGTGACCCCTTCATGGGAAATTGCTGTTCCTGGCTGCCGCTGGTGATGTCTTTAGTTGTGTCTACTTTTTGTGTTGTATATTTCTCACATGGTGTCTTGGTTAGGATCTGGGATTGAATTGTGCCAGTTCCCGAAAGTTTTCCGACCTACATTATTATCATTAGCTATACTGTCAGTTCCATATGAGCCGCGACACGAGAAAACCAACAATGTGGTTGTGCGCCCGGCGCAGATTCAGATCAGCCTGGGCATCCGCCCATTCTGATCAGAGTCTTCGCTAAGCGCTTAAATGGTAGCAAAGGGTCTAAGCTATCTCTATGCGGACAGCGAAGACACTGAGCAGACTGGGCGGATGCCCAGGCTGATCTGAGTCTGCGCTGGGCGCACGACCACATTGTTGGTTTTCTCGTGTCGCGGCTCATATCAGCTTATATCAATAAAACTTTTATATTTGACAAAATTCTGTACTGAAGCCGGACCGAGTCCATCAATTGGTCTCATTGGAATAAGCCTAGAAGCCAGTGAAAATGAACGGCTTTCCACGGATTTCTTACGTTTTTTCCTTGTAGTTAAAATAGTTATGAAAATATAATGCATACTATTTTATCGCACGGGTTGGACAGGTTGATTTACAACATAAACCTGTGATTTTATATATTTAGACTCTTATCCTAGACCAACGTGTTTTATTCATTTGGTCCATTTTATTTACTTAAATTTCTTTCAGATCTGAAGGTGGTGATAATCACTGATTTGGGACAAAGTAAAAACTACTCAAAATAACGCTGATCTTTCCAAAACTTTGCAGATGCCTTCTGTATGTTGTTTCTCATAATTTAGAATCTCAAAATGCAGCATTTGTTAATGTTAAAAAGTGTTTTTATAAGAGAAGATCAAAGGGTAATTTTCTGCGAATAAATCTGAAAAAATAATATCATTATTGAAAATATACCTAGTGCTTAGAGTACCTTGTTGCATAATGGAGAGCGTCCTAGCAATTATTTTTTCAAACTCTTTCACACATTATCAGGCTGAGCAGAAGAAAAAAAAGCGGTCTGTGTCCAAATTTTTTTGTCAAAACACACAGGTGAGACAGGTGAGACTATTTTAACAAGGTTGAACAATTTCATCTACACACCACTGATCATGTCAGTAATGTATTATTTATATTGTAGGTGTTAACATAGGTATGCTTGCCTACCCTATATTTAATAAATGCGTCCAATGTACATTCACTTTGTACATGGTTGAACATTTTTAGAAAAAGCTACCGTTTTCATCTGGTCTTCATTACAATTTGAGAAACAGTTGGAATAAATAATTGCTAGGACGCTCTTCATTATACAATAATGCACCATCAGCACTACGTAAATTTTCAATAACGATGTTAATTTTTTTGATTATTGCGCAGAAAACTACTCTTTGATCTTTCCTTATAAAAACACTTTTTTAGCAGCATGTACGTCTATTTTGTATTCTAAACTGTAAAGAACAACAAAAATAAGAAGTCAGCTAACTTTCAGGGAGATAAGTTACTTTTTTATGGTTAATGCAGATTTTTACATTTACCATAAATAGCCCGGCCGATTCTCATAGAAAACTGCATTTTGTGGTACAAGCATGAAACTTGGCATGATTGCTGAGGGGGACTATCTAAGTCATTTTAGATAGGGCGGCATCTTAGAAAAAATCTACTTCCGGTTAAATCCAAGATGGCGGATCTTATATAAAAATACTCCAGTTAGATCGACCTACAGTCTAATGTATTTCAAAAGTCTGTAGTCTAAATCAATCAAACTACAATGCTGGAATACCATGATTAATGAGGGGAAGTATTCCAATCATTTTAGATAGGGCGGCATCTTGAAAAAAATCTGCTTCCGGTTAAATTCAAGATGGCGGATCTGATATTAAAATTTTCCAGTTAGATCGACCTACACTAGTGTATTTCAAAAGAATGTAGTCTTAATCAATCAAACAACAATGTTTGAATGCCATGATTGCTGAAGGGGACTATCTTAATCATTTCTGATAGGGCGGCATTTTGAAAAAAAAAATTGCTTCCGGTTTAATCCAAGATGGCGGATCTGATGTTAAAATACTCCAGTAAGTTTGATCAACCCTAATGTATTTCAAATGTCTGTAGTCTATTCAGTCAAACAACAACGTTTGAATGCCGTGATTGCTAAGGCGGACTATCTCAATTATTTTAGATCTTGAAAAATCTCTTTCCGGTTTAATCCAAGATGGCGGTTATGAGATGCAAAATACTCTAGTATGGTAGACCTATCCTAATATATTTCAAACGAATATAGTCTTAATCAATCAAACAACAAAGTTTGAATGCCATGATTGCTGAAGGGGACTATCTTAATCATTTCTGATAGGGCGGCATTTTGAAAAAAATCTGCTTCCGGTTTAATCCAAGATGGCGGATCTGATGTTAAAATACTCCAGTAAGTTTGACTAACCCTAATGTATTTCAAAAGTCTGTAGTCTAAATCAATCAAACAACAATGTTTGAATGACATGATTGCTAAGGGGGACTATATCGATCATTTTTGATGGGGCGGCATCTAGAAAAGAATCTGCTTGCAGTTCAATCCAAGATGGCGGATTTGATATTAAAATACTCCAATTAGATCGACCTAACCAATGCATTTCAAAAGTATGTAGTATAAATCAATGAAAAACAATGTTTGAATGCTATGATTGCTGAGGGGTCTATTTCAATCATTTTAGCTCGGACGGCATCTTGAAAAAAATCTACTCTCGGTTTAGTCCAAGATGACGGATCTGACGGATGTAAAATACTGTAGTTAGATCAACTTATGTTTCATAAGCATGTAGTCTAAATCAATTACAAAATCTCTGCGGCATGAGAACACTTTCAACTAAAGGGCATTGCCCGCTTCAAACACAAAGCGCTGTACATGGCAAGACACTCCTGAAGCACTTGCGGGCACCTTGACAATCTACTTTTCATTTGCAGTCGACGAGCTCTTGGCATGACGCAGATGCATTAGGAAGTGTTGTCCAAAGAGATTCTCACATCTGATTACTGTTTCTGAGCCAACCAAAACAGCTGGGCTTGGTAGCATAGGGTTTGCTCCTAGGGTGTTTCCCCATACCAATGACCCTTGGTATATAGCACTCTTCGTATGCTGTAACAAAGCAGCTTTAGTAGGTGGAATAGCTTCTATTTGCCTGCCATTCTGTGCAATCAGTTGCAACCTTGCTTCGTCGACCCCCCCCCCCTCCCCACCCCGGAGCTGCTTGTTCTGTCGTATTATAACTACAAATCTCTGAAAGAACGGCATGAATACATCAAAATGAGGCGCAGGGTTTATTATCGTCGCAAAGGCATAGGTCTGTTAACTTTACACAAGCCATATGTAAGAGAGGCAATACTGATGCTCTTTTAGGACCAAGTGCCTCTGCAATGCCTTGTACTGCTATATATCTGAAATTGTTGTCAGTTCCAAATGCGATCCAAATTTCAGGTACTTGCATTGTGCAAAAGTATGTAATAGCAAGAACAACAACGTCAGTGTCCACCGTTTGACTGCACCTAGAGCTAACGGCGTCATGTGAGCAAGGGGAAAAGATTTGGCTTCTGACCACCTTTGTTACACAGAACTCAATTCTGAATGTCGTCACTATGTATTTGTCTGCGTTTGACAATTGAACGATGCGCATGGCTAAGAATTCAAACATTTTGATTTGTTCTCATCAATACGTAAGAACATCTGCCAATTTCGTGGGATAGAATTACGACCTTCAACCCGTCGCCGAACGCCCTAGGCTTTCCTCTTTTCTCTCTTGCAGCAACCTCCAAACTGTCTGCAATATAGACATCCCAGACATTATCAATACGGTTAACGAGCTCCAGCTGCCTACAGATGTAGGGGAGGAAAACTATAGATGAATATTCATCAAAAGTTTCACTTGTTCCTGGTCTTAACATGTTAACCAGAGCTACACCGTCAATTATCACTGCATCAACTGAGGGAGCCTCTTCTGTTACCTCTGACAGAGGCTCCAAACATTTAGTAAAGAGTTCGGACGTATATTCTAGACGGATAGAGCCATTCTGACTTAGCGAAGGTGAAAAACGTTGGTTTTCGTGCTTGAAGAACTCTTGAACATTTCTACCTCGAGTCTGACAAGATAGAGAGCAATCATTCTTGAGAAGATTAAGCTTTGACTTTTCTTGCTGCGCCATTTCGGGGTACGAAATGAAGAGATCGAGTTTTTCTTTATTGGATCAAATACTTTTTTTCTCGTTTTGTGAATCTCTTATACAAATGCTGCATTCATACCTTTGACCAGTTTGTTCAACTTGTGTCACAGTTTGGACAAAAGAAGAATCTGCAATAACCTTTGTATCAAGGTTGAGCAAACCATAAATGGATTGCCCAGGACACTGAGAGTTTCTGTAAAAGACTTGATATTTTCGTGAAAATTCCGCTGCGCACTTCCAGTTTGCTCATGATGGCTGTCTCTGATATCTGATTTAAGTAGATACAGACCCTCGAAATATTGACATAAACGAGATATTTCTATGCCAGCCACCATCCAGCGTTGCAGAGCTCCTGGCTTCTCTGTAAGGCCAACTGGACCCCTATCTGATTTGACCAGAGCATTAGTTTGCTCATGAGCATGGTCTATTGCAAGAGCTGAAAATTTGTTAAATACTTGTGAACCACAAACTGATCTTCTCGAAACTTAACTTCTGTACCAGGACTTAGAACAGGTAACAGTTTCATATCTCAAAAATGCACCGGAAGCCATCTAGCATAATTGGTATGATTCAGAGCGAAAAACATAGGGATAAGTTTTGCCAGTGAAGCCAAGTATAGAGTAAAGTTGCCTTCCCATACTAATCTGACAAAAGTGAGTATGTTCAACACATGCATAAGTGTCATGTACCAGAACTAAAAATCGGGGCTTTTCGATTGACCTATTGACATTTTGTCACACCAACTTTCAAAGTCTAGAAAATCAGAAAATCGTCGTCCAGACACGTTGGTGTGTATTCGTTGTATGCAGCCTGGAAAAGGATGTACAAGGTTCACACAGTGATTTGGTGTACACGGTGTTTTTTTTTTTTTTTACATGAGTTGCTTTCAGAAAAGAGTCGGCAGTACCAGACAAAGCTACATCAGCATGAAAGGCTGGCCAAGAGATATTCAAACTTCCATCAAAAATGGTATCTGCCTTTCCTCGGACATGTCTGAGCCAACATAACTCTTTTCATCAGTTCTTCCTTGCAATGCATTGCAGGGAGTATCTGGTAAAGCTGGGTTTTTAACAATAAAAACAGCAGTGGGGGGGGGGGGCATATTGGAAAATGATTCTTGCAATGTCAAAGACAGACACAACATTGCTTTCTCCAGTAGCCTGACTACTTCGGAACTGAAATAGTGAAATCCCTGTTCCATGAAATGAATCCTTTGCAGTTGTGGCACTAGGGTTGTGGTCTATGTTATGAACAGCAGCTGTAGTGGAGAGACTTTTTATAAGAGCCGGAGGACATATAATACCGCTCCGTCAGACGATTAGCAACACTTGTAGATATTGCTTACACCCTATCATATGACACGGGCAGACCAAGTTCAAACAATTTGTCAACGAGATCTCGTTTTCGTATCTGACAAAGTACCATCATATCAAGATAAACCAGCAAAGGGGTCTGTTGATCTAGGATGATAAAGAGATTTAGAACTTTCAATGCAGCGATTTATGCAGTTAAACATGATTAGCTGACTCAAAGAAAGCACCGACTGGTACCATGCATCTGAGGTCAGTTCTATGCCATAAAGGAGCTTGTTGACAAGTGTTAGAAGAGACTGAGGAACTGCTGTTTCTTGGCAGTAATAAGAAAATGATCGTGTGAATCTTGTTGACGTATTGTTTGCCAATATTCGATAAACTTCTATGGAAAGAGTACATATGAGAAAGGGTACATTTAGTGAGCTTGTATGTGACGAAATTTGTACCGAGAGTGCCATAATCGACCGGCAGTTATGAATAGTCTTCACAATTTTACCAACAAAACATCACATATAGATTTTTGAAGACATACACAGAATACATTTACATAAAACGACACTAGATACGCAAACATGCGTGTATGCTAATGTAAATTTACGGAAAATTTAGTCTCGGCGGCCATATTGGATTTGAACCGGAAGTAGATTATTTTTCAAGTGCCGCCCTATCTGAAATGCAATGAATCACTTTAAACAACATTTGTGCCAAGTTTCATGCTTGTACCATAAAATGCAGTATTCCTTGATTTTTTGCAATAATCGGCAGGACTAAAATCACCACCTTAACTGTCAGTATTTGACTCGACTGCATTTACAATTAAGAAATTGCATAATGATATTCTCTGGCTTTCGTTTCCGGGTATTATCGGATCCCTAATGAGGTGTGAATAACCGAAACTTCGAAATATAGTCCTTGTTCATTATTTTGAATGTGTTTTCTGCTCTTATAGGAACTCTTGTAGATTTAAATTGTTTTTTAGAGTCAATTATTACAATTTTCGTCATCATTATTATCAGAAATTTCCCTGACTACGTCAAGTAATAAAAGTAATTTATGTCCCGACCAGATGCCGTGTTCTGTGGCGCCTGTTCTAGCCAAGTAGGCGCACACTGTTCAGTCAACGTTGAATCAATGTTGATTTAACAATATGTACCCAGTGGATGGTTTATTTTTTGTTTGTGGGACGATAGATCTTACTGAGTTACTGTAACCGTGTGCCATCGTCAATTTTGAACAGTCGGTTAGTTCGATAGTGTTAGATGTTATTACGAGTTACATCATTTAAATTCAGATATAAATTGTTCCAACCTATGCTTTTAAAATGTCTCCTTATTTGCTGTTTAAAATGTATTTTAGTGCAGCAGTTTCTGGAAAATTGTGTAATTGTTTCGAACGAAGAAAGCATAGTACATTGCAATAAATGAAGAAATTTCTTCGAGTGAAATGAATCCAAAATAAAAGAGAAACGCACATGGTCAGCTCATTTCGACGCCTTATTATTTTACACATAATGGCAGTAAAGAGCATTTATGACCAGATGAAATGGAGCAGTACTATTAAATAATTATATGGTACTGCAAACCACGATTTTTCAGTGAGCTTCATAGTGATTCCGGTAAGTAGTTAAAGCCTTTTATGCTTTCTGTGACAGAAAGTGTTATAAACTGAATTTCTCGCGTAATGACATCAGGAAATTTCAATGTAACACAGCAATAGTAGAATCAATGCTTTCGCCAGCCGAAAAGAGAATGCAGCACGCAGAGCGAACACGTGGTTTCGAAGTTGATGCCAGCTGGAACCCCGCAAGGGGAACATAAATTAGAAGGACCGCGGATAAGGCGGAAACCAATAAATGTAGGTGAAGTATGATTAAGCAGGCCAGCCACGGGAAAAGAAATGCATCAAAATAAGAGCGCTCTAGTGCGGTTAGATAAAAAGCGTTACTGGGACATAACGCACATATCAATATAACGCGCTGATGTACGTTAAGTTTGATCATACTGGTGTCAGTAATATACGAGGGGCATTTCAGAAAAAATGTAAATGATCTCTGGGTAGTCTGTTGGCTGATATTTAGCAGTGGTTTTATATATCATTGGAAAGGTAAATTCAAGTGCTTTAGAATGGTATGCATTAAAGGAATTTCTAAGTCACTCAAGCATGACTGCAAGTGCTTATACGTCATAAGGGTGTGGATACTGGAAACTGTACATTTTCACCGAAAGTCTCTTGTGTTCTATTGCTGTTTGCTCCATGATAAAATGATAATTTTTATTAAAGAAACCCGTAATACTATTTTATAAATGTAAAATTAGAAAGTAATACTGAAATCTTTTCCAGATTCAACACCAGTAATATAATGAATGAGTTTTTTCACTGCACTGTGGATATAAATGCAAAGTAATTATAAAAGCATTATTTTTACTTATTCACATCCGATTTCAACAAATGACAGACATTTTATGTCTGAAATGATTAGGTCAGTTTCTTTTGTTACGACTGGCATTTAATCACGATGAAACGGGATGATACGTGTGCAAACTCCACGCCGGAAGTTGCAAAGTAGCATCAATTTATGTAAAATACAAAGCAATAAAATGAAATTATCTTCTAATAAAAAAACACAGGCTAAATATATTTAACTTTGTTTAATGTCGAAATTTAGAAGGACATATTGAAATCATAATTCATACACAAAGACTTGAAAAACTGGTTATTTTATATGACATACTGGCATTGAAATTTGTCTGTTGGGGGGGGGGGGGGGGAATTATTGTAAAAAATCAGGTAGGCCACTGACAAAAACGCCTTCGGTGCCGTAAAAGATTATTCATAGTAGAAAACAAGTATGACGAAATAAACTTTATTTATTTTCTCTTTCATATCTTTCATCAAACATTCACTTTCACTTAAACTGACCTCAAAACCGAAGTTTAAACAGCTTACTTTACATTTCAATTAAGCACAGGAAGTGACGTCATCAGAAATGTGCATTGTTCCATGATTACTCTACTTTGCAAGGCAAATCTTATGTTTTAGCATAGCTGATACAATGTTTTTCATACTGGAATATTTTCGTTAATTGAGTTAAAATACCACAAATTTGCCATAACTAAGGTACAGATTAACCATGTTTCTTTAATCTGAATGTGTTTTATCATAATGGGCTGATGCTTGGGCAATTTTTTAGAATGATCCCATGCATGAGTTATTGCCCTAGATTTGAAATCCATAAGTTTAGCAGTAACTATGTATTCAGTGAACGAACTTTTATGAAAACTTTAATTAAACCATACACAACTTGGAGCTACTTCGGCGGGGGATATAAGTTCATCGAATTTGTTTGTTTTTGTTGAACTCTTGAACTTTCCGTGAAATGGTACCATCTCTAATCTTCAGAGCGCCCACACAAATAAATGAATGCATATTTAAACGTGCCTTATCTTGAAGGGTGATCCAAGTACATTAGCAGTGCCCCATTGCAATATATTTTATCACTGTATAAGAAGTACTATAATGACAATTTACCGCACTTAAATGTTTCAAATTGCTTCCGTAGAGCCTTCAATTTCTCACCATTATGTGACATTATCGGTCCTTGTACTGTCAATGCCTTCTGTAAGCAATTGTTACAGCGCATGACTGAGCCGCGACACGAGAAACCAACAAAGTGGCATGTGCGTCCATCAAAGACTCAGAGCAGCCTGGGCAACCACCCAGTCTGATCAAAGTCTTCGCTGTCTGTATGGAGCTAGTTCAGACCCTTAGCTACCCTTAAAGCGCAGAGCGAAGACTCTGATCAGACTGGGCGAATGCCCAGGCTAATTTGAGTCTGCGCTAGGCGCACATACCACTTCGTTGGGTTTGTCGTGTTGCGACTCAATTGTAATTTAAAATCTATTAATGCATCGAGTTCAAATGCTTGTCTAAGTGTTATTTAGCGTGACGGAAGACGCAACTGACGTCGAAAACAATGTCTCGGATGACATATTTGTTTATAAAAGTATTGATGATGCCAACAAACTTACAGGTATAGCATATACATGTCACGTCTTTTAAGAGAATAGGATGCTTATAGTATTATTTGCGTTTATGCTGGCCGTGTGATCGCCTCTATTATCCATTTTTCGAAGACAATTATATACAGTCAACTCTCGATCTCTCGAACACAAATATCTCAAAGTATATCCATATTCGAAATAATATACATGTAGTTTGGACACATTTCGTGTTTTTATTTATATTTCAACTCTTTGAAGTTCAAACTATTTATATTTCAAAGTAAATTTTCTGGAACAGAAAATTCAGAAAATACAGAAATACAACAAACATCAAAAGTCATACAGAACACATAGCACATGACATCTGGCCCAAAATGTCAGGCCTATTTTCTCATCGCAAATAATTTAAAAAGAAATATAAGACTGTCTGCCGAACAAGACGTACCAGTAAATGGCTTAAATGATATTAAAGACACCTTTAAAATACTAAATGAGAAAACCACTTAGCTTACTTTTAAATGCTAAAAGAGGTCTACGTCAAGCCACTATAATATATACAGTGTCTTTTTTAACATATTAAACTTGCTAATGGAGAATATAATTATTCAAACTTAAGTCTTTTTCTTGGAAATCAGGATTCAGACGGATAAGCTGTATTCCATTTTCAAAAGATTTTTAAGATAAATGGATGTACAAGACAGATTTGTCTAACATTAACCTTTTTGTCTCCTTACTTATAAGTAAATGGTACATGTTTCCCATTAGCATTTTTGTCGTAGGAGTAGTGGCTATAAGAGGCCACTGTCTCTGAGGCATAACGGATGGAAGACGGCAACTGTTAGCATAAAGACATTTTAATTTCGCCTTTAAAGTCTTTCACATGCGAGGTTCTGTCCTTTATTTCCCCAAAATTAAACGAAAATGAAGAAGTAATGGCGGCCATAAAGTTTTGTGAAAAAAAAAAACCGTGAGACCTCGGCTTCTCGTCAAAAATGCAATTGACTCTGTCACAAAAATGGTAAAGAACTACCTTGATAGTCAAAAGTTTGACTTGTGCAGATCAAAAATCGTCAACAGCGAACATCCTTATTGTTTAAGACCCTGATCTGTGAATCACAAAATACTGGTACCGAAATTCGAATTATAGAAATATTTGCAGACAGAATAAAATTTAAACATGTTTCATGCCTTCTTCTTCCCGTAGATGGTGTGCTTATAACGCAAGTCGGCTTCCAAAGCCAGAAAAGTATAACATCGTGGCAGACTGATTATATTAATGTACGCATGTTAGAATGAAGTACCATGTCTTTCATCAAGCATTGAAAATATGAGCCGCGACGCGAGAAAACCAACAAAGTGGTTGTGCGCCCAGCGCAGACTCAGATCAGCCTGGGCATCCGCTCAGTCTGATCAGACTCTTTGCTAAGCACTTAGAGGGTAGCCAAGGGACTAAGCTACCTCCATGCGGACAGCGAAGACTCTGATCAGACTGGGCGGATGCCCAGGCTGATCTGAGTCTGCGCTGGGCGCACAACCACTTTGTTGGTTTTGTCGCGTCGCGTCTCATATTTTCAATGCTAGATGAAAGACATGGTACTTCATTCTAACATACGTACATTGATATAATCAGTCTGCCACGATGTTATACTTTTCTGGGTTTGGAAGCCGACTTGCGTTATAAACACACCGCGTCGCGGCTCAATTATAGTATAACAGCCAACCTAAACCCTTTAAATCTATATACCACAGCAACCACAGTTGAAAGACACGTATTTATAAAGAAGTTATAAACCATTTTAAAGATGATTACAACCAACTTTCATCTATAAAAGGATTTTAGAAGCCATGCGTTCATAAAGTGTCGAATTCAATTAAATAAACATGATTTTTCAATAAAGGCTTAGATTTATTCATTTTTATGTCTTATTTAGGCATCTAGCATCACTGCGCCCATATTGGTATCTTTCAGCCGGCACAACGGCTATGTAGACATGCAAACGACATTTTTGTTACAGTAAAATAGAGTCTCCGGGTTTCGTTCCTGTATGTGTTCTTTCCACAGACACTGTTGATATATTTTGATTTCATTCCAATTTCCCGACTTTTCACATTTTGTCGTTTCTCGTTTACCTCTCTCATTCCAGAAAAGGGCTGCGGTCTTTGAATTAGGAGATAAATGTACTGAAAATTGTGAAGGGCCGCGTAGCACAGTCGCTTGCGCGTCTGACTCAAGAGCCAGAGGTCTCGGATTCGATACCCGGTCCGGCCACTTACTTTCAATTCCCCTTCCGCTGATTTAAGAAGGGCAGTTGTCAGCTACTGACGAAAGTGTGTGCACCTAGTGCTGGTTAACCACTTAGGAGGTCTATGCCTGCCCAGGAATGGTGTGGTTAGGTTAACTGACCGTCCCGACATCATTATAGCTGTTTATCGTGGGTGTAAAGCAACAACAAATTGACGACATCTGCAAATCGTCAGTTTGGAGGTAAATCGTCGGCTTTATAGTCGGGAGTTTCATTTTACGGCGACGCGCCAGCGGAGCCGTAAAACGCAATTTGCTATCATAAATGAGATGTGAATAGTAAGATCCTTTGGAAGCAAGTAACACCAAAACAACGAAAATAACAGACTCGGTTAATTGAGTCTGTTCATGGCCAGTAATGACAAGAGCACTAGCCATGCCCCTAGCACCGGCTTAAACAGAGCCCTGTTTACAAAATTATTTTACAGGAACTCAATGATTCTTAAGAACCAGAAAAATTACAATTTGTATTGTAATAATGTACGGGGAGACGTTTTACGGCCGCTACACGGCACAACAACAGTTGCAGTGAAAATGTATAAGCTCTCAATGATAAATAAGTTCTGAACCGTCGATTTACTACTCCAAATGACTGTTTTCCCCATTCCAATACATTTTATCGTATTTTCACCTTTCAGTGTCAACTACTTATGTCCCATCGCAAGTGCTTTCAGCAACGCAAAACCAAACGCTAGCCAATCAGAAACAATGTTTCACAATAACGCCGAATTTTATATACTGTCGCAAATTTTGACGATATTGCGTTACATTTCTAAGTGCATTAAAATGTATTTTGACTGTTTTCTTTCATCGAAACTTAGTTGCCGGATAGAAAAGTTGCAATGTCTAAGACAACATATTCTCATAATATGTGTTTCATATGGAAATGCATAGGCACCAATTGAAATATTACTATTTGTCATATGACGTCGCATCTGAGAGTGTAATAAAGCCATGCATTAAAATCGATAATCCACTAGATCTAGTGGATTAAATATGCAAATTACGTCGTAACGCTATGCGTTGACGTCCATAAAACGTCGCGTTTTCTAATGGCAAAATCGTGACGTTTTAGTGCAATATTTGCTTATAAAATGCGATTTTTAGCGTCATATGATAAACAGAATCTTGCATTTGTGCTCCTGTATTATTGAATTTATTAAACTCGTTGGTGAAAATGATAAGATGCTCGGCAAAGCCTCGCATCTTATCTTTTTCCCCAACTCGTTTAATAAATTCAATAATACATGAGCACTCATGTAAGATCCTCTATGTAATGTTACTTTTTCGATTTTAACACTTAAAAACGCTGATTAAATAGTCTTTCAAACTTCCTGCCAGTGCGTTCATGCTCCTGCCAATATTCTTACTTGTATCACGGATAAATGTACGTTTTATGGCGATTTTATATAGAAAAAGAGACGTCACACCCTCTAACGTCTCAAAATGTCACAAATTACGTCAGTAATTTCTAGTGACGTCAGCAGTTCGACTCACGCAGCCCTAAGCAGTGAATTGTTGTAGAATAAAACACGGACACTTTCAACTGCTTCTGTAGGCACGCTGTGTTAGAATACTTCATATTGCTTTTTTCTGTTTTCCTGTACAACGTATCCTTTCTATAGAGGGTCTACTTTTATAGGTAAACCATCGACCCTAATTAGAAAGGAGCCAAAAATAAGATAATTCTAGAGAAACCCCCTTAACCAGTACAGACGCCTTCCTTTGCAAAACCTTTTAATCTTCCGTTGCCTATATTACGTGTGATCCTTTCAAAAATATAAACTTCAAAATGGTATAACTATTCAGAACGTATTCCAGTAGCTGTGTTAGTTAATGGAGAAACTCCAGAAATGTTCTCGGTAAACTTTATTATGCAAATGGGACGAGCTTTATTAGAACGAAGAGCATCATGCAATAGCATAAGCCATAACCACTCTGTTGAAACTAAGGTTATTGAAGTAAACATGGCACATACTTATGGAAGTTGTGATGTTGTTTGAACGAATTTCCAAATTGTCACGCAATCAGAGTATTAGAATAGTGTTCTCTGTCAAGAAAATAGAAATCTTTGAACCACATATCTGAATTTCTCCTGCTGTTTGTTTCTATTATTTCTTGGAACCGATGTTTTCGCTATTTAAAGTCAATGGGTACACTTTAAAGGGGAATAGCTCTGTCGTTTTCAGTTTTGCATCCCGACTCAATAGGGATCAATTCTGAAATGGTTTGTTAACCGCTTTTCAAATTAAATTGATGTAATTGGTATTATTTGAACTAGAAGAATGTCGACGGCCGCAATGGGGTATTTAAATTCTTGCTCAACACTCATTCGATGAAATAAGAAAAATTGTGCAATGGTTTTTATGAAGTCATTTGACTTATATTTTTGAAACTTAAAAAGCGTACATTCGTGTGTTATTTTCTTCTTTAATTACATTTAGAGTGATGTGTGGATGTCATCTTATGTAAATAATTCAGATAGTTTGCATCATGATATGGTGATAATTATCCTATCAAAATTAGATTATGCAACATGAATATAGCTCCAGAAACGTAAAGAAGTGGCTTAAAATTTAATTTGCATAAAATATGAACTTCAATAAATTATTAACTACATTAAATGTAGTTTGGGTTGAATTTTTCGATGGAATTTTCAGCACCTAAAATTTAATTTGCATAAAATCTAAACTTCAATAATGTAGTTCGGGTTCTATTTGTTCGATGGAATTTTCAGCACTCTACTTTTGTGACTTCCTATTTGCTTTTCTGCATGATAAAGCCCTTCCAAAAGCGGATTTTCTCCCAAAGAAAATAGTTTATATCCAAAGGACCAAATTATTTCCTTTAAAGGTCTGCTGAACTGATTGTTTATTCATTTTATACTAAAATATTTAACTAACAATTATTTTCGATAAAGTCTTTTCTTTAAGAGCAGGGCCGTATTTATAAAACGACTTAAGTCGTTGCTATGCTGTTGCTAAGGCGAAATTTCTATGAAGGAGATTTCCTACAACTATAAAATTTGCTCTGGAGGGAACAATCTGAAAAAGACTGTTCCTCCAGAGCAACTTTCATAGTTGTAGGGAATCTCCTTCATAGAGATTCAACCTTAGCAACAGCTTAGCAACCACTTAAGTCGTTTTATAAATGCGGCCCCAGATCCTCTTTCAGAAGGATTTCATCATTCAGAAAAGCAAACAGGAAGTCACAAAAGTTGAATCAACTTAGTAAAACGACTGAAGAGTATAGGGATGTACTTTTTCACCTTAAGAGATCTTTAAAAATAGGACAATTGATATAATTCACTTTGGGAATAGAGAAATCATAATAAGCCGACACAGCCGAGACAGGTTCATTATGGAATGTGCCAGGTCATTGCACTTGGTGTTGTATGATACACTAGCGTCAGGAGAATGCTTAACAGCATGAAGATTTTATCTGAGTGCTCACAAGCAAACGTTGCAGTACACAAAGTTCATAACTTACTAAGCACGTTGCAATTCTGTTAAAAAAGTCATGTCATGGCAATGTAAGGTCATTCCACTGGCACTGTTTCGATGTCACTCCAACATGTGCCCGCTAGAAACGCTTACAGTCTTAAGACATGTAATCATAATGCTTGAAAATATGTAAGTAGTAAAATAAGGTAAAAAAGATGCTAATTTTTTTTCATATGTCTGAATTGATGCTTTCGTTTGTTGGTCTGTTGTGTAGATGGTAATTGATAATGTTGGGCTGAACAATTGCGGAAGCTAAGGGCGAGGGTTTGGATCCATTAAATTTAGTTCAGGCCCCACTTCTAGTTATCTATTACTGGCCGTTACAAGGTGGTTGCATGTTGTTATGTTGTCCGCTTGTCTATGGTCTGGTCACCGGAATAGCTGCCAATTATGCTTTCTGTTTTGTAATTTAAAATAAAAGATAGGAATAACTAGATGTTGCTGCTGTTTTCAGTTAGGGTAGCTAAATGAGCACCTGTTTGGAAAAGAGCTGTTCAGTCAGTTTACCGTGCGTGTCTTTTGTCACTTTTGTTATTTTTATTTTGAGGTGGGATGTGGGATTTGGTTGTATTAATTCTTTATCGTTGCCTATTTGTTTTCTTTGTGTGACAAAAGAGATCATTATATCGCTTTAAAATCAAAAAGTCATATGAGCCGCGACACGAGAAAACAAAACAAAGTGGTTGTGCGTCCAGCGCAGACTCAGATCAGCCTGGGCATCCGCCCAGTCTGATCAGAGTCTTCGCTGTCCGCATGGAGGTAGCTGTGACCCTTAGCTACCCTTTAAGCGCTTAGCGAAGAATCTGACCAGACTTTGCTAATACCCAGGCTGATCTGAGTCTGCTCAGGGCCCACAACCACTTTGTTGGTTTTCTCGCGTCGCGGCGCATATGTCTTTAAACGTATGTTACATGGATAAGAGGACAGTGGCTTATTGCATATCGGATACATTCCAGTGTAACAGCAAATGACGCTAATGTATGTACTGGAATGCCTTTCAGAGTTATTTGGAATAACCTAAATGATGGATATTTCGTCTAACCAGAAATGCTTAAAGCACAATGTAAGTCTGGTAACTTCGGACAGCGGGTAAATTCGGACCTATCGTTGCAAACAGTGAAAATTCAGATGAGTCGGTTCATCAGGAATTTCACTGTTTGCCTAGTTAATTATGTTTTCATTCCAAACAAATGACATAAAAAGGAAACAGTGTCACTGTCCGAATTAACCTGCTGTCCGAAGTTACCAGACTCGACCCTAGTTATGTCAAACTTGTCTTTGCTGTAATGAGCCGCTGAATAATAATGCCACTTCAGGATATTCAATACTTTCGGGACGATAATTTATCTTTCAATGATTGTCGGAAATCCGACAATTTCTTTCTGTCGCTAGGCAATGTCGGTTAATGTACCCTAATTGACCTTATCTTTTTAACAAATGTATCAGCTGAGATGATTCAAAACAAAGACAACTAATGCACCGAGTTCAAGTAAAGGTTCCACTATTATCCAACATGACGATTTCCGTGTTTACCATGGGTACTGGTTCATCTAATAGAGCTGCTCGTTCGAAAATAATCCAATGACTTGGACGATACGGTTTAACAATAATAATAAAAAAAAGGTGATTGCGCAAACATTATAAAACAAACTGAAACTGTTCAAGTGAGATCAGTCTCATTTTGACTGTCACTATTTGTTATGTCCAAATGATTAAGGTAAACATCGCAACAGTTATTTCGCGTGATGGTGCTATTTGCTATTTAGCATGAAATTTACAATGCTGACGACGAAAACAAAGAGTAAAGTGACATAATATGTATTTGTAAAGACATTATCGAGACATGAAACACATATTAAGCGATGACTTAATATGGCGTTGTAACAACCGCATGCCAGTAAAATGGCGAATGTTGTTCATGTAAACCTGCATATCGTACAGCCTTTCGATAAATTAAGTGTGAACAATGAAATGTCCAATGTTTGAAAGCAGGTTACTAAGATATCAAAATGATACAACGAAGCTTTTGCGTGGCCGGTTTGAGTTGCTGTTTCAGAAACAAGTCTTAAATAAAATGCAAGGAAGCTGTTAATCATCGCATGATAAACTATTATCGAAAACAGTATCAGTACGCACATCGGTTGAGAAAACATTGAACCAAGCCAACGCTTATTTAATTATGTTTCAAAGAACAGGATAACAGACAAGTAGTTTAAGAGTCTCCTATTGTTGGATTGTCTTTTTATTCTTAACCTTCTCGGGAGTCGCCTGTGTTTCGTAATGTTGACAGTAAATTGATCTATATTTGCAGACGTATTTGGCGAGGGTTACCGGGTATAATAGTTATGGGTTATTGCAAGCATTGTCCTTGCTCCACTACGCACAACTCTTCTGTGAAAATTGTCCAACAATTACAGGATAATAGTTAATTGTAGAAAAGCTCCGGAAAGGATGCGATTCCAGTCATAATACACTATCGACAAATCATTCTTGTACTGCCAATGGCCGTTCCTGTTGTTACAAAACGCATGACCTTAGATAATTAGACTCAGAGGATGCACCGACTTGACGATATTCAATTTAGCTTTGGAATTGACGTACGAGTCTGTAAAAATGGTGTAGTACTAAATGAGTTGCGGCACACTATCATTGTTGTAAGAATCGCAACAAATACTATGCCGTAGGTATTCAACAGACCGAAGCTTTACTGATGTTCGATAACTACGATGGTATAACTGGTTAAATACAGTAACTTTTGGAAATGACAATTTTGCCACATAAGAACATATTGCATCTTTATGCGTAAAAGAATCGCCTCGCCTTCAGCATAATGTCTTTTTAAACAATCTTTTACTTAATTTCATACACAGTATTGCGAGTGGTTACAATTTTCAGAGATGAAAACAAGCGTTATCCAGATGTAAAGTAAAAAGAACAGCAATCCGATCCCATATCCCGCCCTCAACACCAACAGGAAAAGAAGTATATACATAAATTATACATAGTATACACATTAATTGACAACAACTCAGAAAAAAGCCACGCTCGGTAAGCCGAATGAATAACTCTCTCCGAAGTGTCTTGGTATATGGCTTTATATCATTTTATAAAATGAAGCCACTTTCCAGGACACTTCGGAAAACTGACCTCATAGTCAGTTCTCCGAAATGTCCTGGTAAACGGCTTTATTTCATGGTTGTTTTCCTGTAGTGTCCAGGCAAATGGCTTTATAAACCATTGACAGTTGTTTCCTTTTTCGAATCAGGTACCTTTTTCGAATCAGGGAAGGATAAGGCAGCGAAAGGAGAGGGATGGGCTCCGCCTTTCATTAGCTGTGCCCAAGATACAGTGGGTCTCTAACCCCACTGCCCCTACGGCTATTAGGCTATGGGAAACCTTTACCTTTACCTTTTTCCAGTTGTTTCAGACAACTGACATTTAATTAAGTACAGAGTAACGAGTTATTTTTACATTGAAATCGGCTTTGGAAGACCATTGTTTGATTTGGGCGGAGATTGTTTTCTTTTGAAACCGAAGATATTTACCGTTATTAGCACGTGATTATGACGTATAAGTAGTGCACGTTACATATGTACCCATACTGCTTCAATTACATCTAATCTCAAATATCTCCGAGCAGTCATTTACACCTCATGCAATATGTAATGACTTCTGCTGTAATAACTTCAAGGCTTTGTTGACATTTGCTTCATCTTCTTCAGTGTGAAGGTGTCACCGTTTAATCTGTTACTGTAATTAATGTCTATTTGCGACGGTTTAATGATTTGTAATTGTCTTTTAATATAAATATTTATACGATTTTTACAGATCTAAGTTTCTGAAGTTCTCAGAATTCAGTAGACGTATAATGGATACTGTAGGATGTTTAGGATGTTAAAGCCATTGAATGTGTTGTTTCAAAACAAATGTCACGCCATAAAGCGCCTTCAAAGATAAATTGTTTGCTTATGAGATGCCATAATCTTGTTATGCAACACCTGCAACAGTTCAGTGCAATTGATGTGGCATCAAAGGAAATCACTCAATTCATATAGGAACAGGGGCATAAAAAGCAACGAACACAGGTGTGTTATATATAGAAGAGAAGAACTATTAATAACACTTTACGGCTTGCGAAGTTCATCATAGAACTGCTTAAGAATGAGACGAAGATGAACAAACGACCATCGCTAAACAATATGCCACATAATTCCTGATACCATTTCAAACATAATCTCTCTCTCTCTCTCTCTCTCTCTCCCTCTCTCTCTCTCATAACACATAGCTGAAAAAAATCCAATATTACTTACATATTGATTGTCAATTATCTTTTTCTTTCTCCCTTATGTCATTTAAATAGATGAATAAATCTGTCTTATATTATTATAGCAGTAGTTTAAGTTCTGGACAACTGTAAATCTGTACATCTTATCAATTCTATTAAACGCCCCGAGGGCGTTGCATTTAACTAAAGGAACGTTATTTAGAGTCTGAATAGTAATTTTTCAGTCACTGTCTGAAAACTTGTAATCAACAGTATAAGCATAAACGGACATTCTTTTAAAGTAGGCACTTTTTTTACTTTCATTTTGTTTTTATTTATTTTGCTCCCTTCTCAAAACGGGTAAACTCATAATGGAAAGAATTTCCTGTTCTTGAAATAAGTTCTTGCCTTAACTCTTTAAGCGCCAGTGACGAAAATAGCAGCATGTGCAAACAGGGTAGATTCTGATGAGGCGGCTCAATATGAGCCACCCCATCTAGGTCTACACTATTTGCCCACTAGTCTTTGAATTCTCAAGATGATACAGCTTGGACGAAACATTTTTGGAAATTCTTGCAGATATAAATCTTGTCGTCTGCTTTTTGGTGCTTAAACATGTTAAAGGGTAAAAGAGTAGACACTATTTGAAAGAGCCACGTCATCCAGAGATGGTAACAGGAATTCATGAAGTTTGTTCCCCTTTGTACAGCTGATGGGAAATAAGTATTATACCTATACACCAATCGGAACACCGCTCGGCCAATTCCGTGAATCAGTCTATTCACGGAAATGACCGAGCGGAGCTCTGATTGACCTTTACACTTTATGTGACTTAAACATCTCGGAGTAGCCGGACGCAGCAGGTGTTTATTAGAGCAGTAGCGTTTATTAGGGTAAATATATTAAAAATCGATTTATTCGATTTGTCGTTTTATTTATAAAAACGAGATTCAAGAGTGGATGAATATTTGAAATTAGGTGTCCGTTATTGCTTTTCATAGATATCTATGATTCGATATATAGAGAATACCATGTTAGTGTCTTTTGATATCAAGTTTATCAGGCGAGGACAGAAAGAGCGTAGGAATGGCGAGGCTTGCCGAGCCAGTCCGATGTGTTTCTGGTCGAGCCTGATAAACTTGATATCAAAAGACACTTACATGGTTTTCTATTTATCATGCATCATTAGAAGATTTTCCGGCGTAAAGAGCGACAAACAAATGATAAGCAAACGCAGTTTTGTTCGAACTTACTGACGTCGCGAATGCGTTATGATGTAAGTTGGTGACGTCAATTAACAAATCGAACGTTGATATCACGGTCAATGTCAGTATACAGCCAATCGTCTTCAGAGATCGCTTCTAAAGACATGACCTGATAGCATTCGCGCAAGCGCAGTTCTACAGTGACATGATATCACATTGCGTTATCATACCCCTGTTATCAATGGAATTTTGCAGCAGGTGCATGATAAATAGATATCCAAAGTAATTAGAGTTAAGAATAATGAAGTATGGATATCCATGTTTTGAATTATAGATTTGCATAATAGTTGTATTTACTATTATTATCACAAGACTGGACATTAATAGTACAAAATACGTACAACCATAAAGACAGTCAGGCCGTGCCGCTTAAGCTACGGACTCCGAAGCTATCCTTTTGTACTAGAAGTTTACATGAGACGAATTAAGACTCGATTTCTGTTTCACAATGGGTAATTCCATATTGGAATTTAAGGTAGTCGGTTTGTCCTATCATGGCCTATGCAATAATCCTTTTGGTTGAATGCTAAACAGTAGGTATATGTTAAAGATATTAATCCGTAAGAAGAGATTTGGGTCTACACTGTTTTGTTAACAGTTCGGTCTTATAAATGAGCCGCGACACGAGAAAATACAAAAAAGTGGTTGTGCACCCAGCGCAGACTCAGATCAGTCTGGGCATCCGCCCATTCTGACCAGAGTCTTCGCTGTCCGCAAAGAAGTAGCTTAGACCCTTAGCTACCCTTTAAGCGCTTAGCGAAGTGTCTGATCAGACTGGGCGGATACCCAGGCTGACCTGAGTCTGCGCTTGGCAAACAACCATTTTCTTGGTTTTGTGTCGCGGCTCAAATACGGTTGATTTGTATGCCAAAGCCAGGGAAATACAAATAGTATTAAGTCTCAGACATTATTAGTATTGGTTGCTGTTTACGAGAAGTTCTGAATGCATATTCTTTGTAAATAAATGCATATAAATTTCTCTTTATGGCATTGATTTGACTGTAATGCCAATCTTCTGCAGATTTGATGGCACCAAATGCATACTCGATTATAAAGTTGCGTACAGCTGAATGTAAAAATATTGACTGGCCTTTAAAGCGCACTGAGAACTTTTACGGCGATTGTATGCAACGGTTAAAACACATATTCGAAGTTAACCTCAAGACTGAGCACCATATGTGTACATAGATTTAAAGAATAAGATCTGTTTTTCCCCACTTTCACATATTTCATTCGGACTGAAGAAATAAGATGTGTTTTTTTTTTTTAGAAACAAAGCGACGTCAGAGTATACAGGCTGAATTTAGCGATACATGCACCAAATGATATGATATTACCAATCATATTTTTCCTTGCTAGCCGATTAAGTCCGATATCTGCAGTTTTAATCCTCAGCGGCTTGCTATATTGGCCCGAGGTCGAAGGTCGAGGTTTCATGTAGACCGAGGAGATATAATCTAGTCAATAGGCAAGCCTTCATTCACGATATTTTTCGTTAATTAAGGGTCTTTACAAAAATAGACATTTTAAGTATTTTGCTCATTTGATTTGCTTAGACAAAGATTCCAGTTCCTGTCATAGCTCCCTTCACAGATAGTAAGGATTTCAGGCCGTCAAAATTGATAGAAACTTAGATGGTACATGTATGCTACATGTTTATGTTAAGAAAAAGTAATATAATTTCAAGTAGTTTTTTCTTTTTAAGTATAACCGGTGCATTTGCAATTGCAATAGAGCGTGCGTTGCTATGTTATTAAAAATAAAGTCTCATGTTTGATGGCGCTTTCGCAGATGTAAAAAATGAGGAAAATAAACGCCTATGCTGCCATGGCATTATCATTATTTCAGGCATTGTTTCAGTTATTGCACTTTAAATTTTGTGTTTTTCTTATGTGGTATAATTGTCTTTTGCTTTAAATGCTGCTACCGTTTTTACTCCATTTCTAGGAAGATATGCTGACATAATATCGCAGAAAGCAGACATCATCAGTAACAACAATAAACGGTCCTAGAAGATTAGTATAATATCGTCATGATCTGAAATACTGGAACAGACATTCTCTTGCAAATTTTGCAGACCCTGATCAGAGCAGACTGATCAGGACCTGCACTGTGGTCAGTTAATTAGGAATGTTGTGTCTGATTGCCGCACAGTAAAACTCGAATTTAAGATTGCTAATTTGAATGTAAAAGGCTACCGTGTCCAATAACTACTAGGGTAACAACTTACTAGTAGTTTGCTTCTAATGCACTCGAAAATGTCGATTGTGGCGGCATCTCGACCTTGCCTGACAATCATCGAGGCTGGATGTTATAGGACAGCCTTGAATGATAAACTGTACATATGGCTTGTGATACAAACTATGTGAACTATCACTCTATTTCTAATGCCTATATGAAATAATGAATTTTGTAACAGAAGATATTTTTGAGCGTTTACAGTACTCTCAGGTTTCAAGCACGGAACCATGGAAATGACATGCGTATGCAAGTTCTATATTGCACTGAGTTAATTTTGGAATTATTTAAGATGGCAGACTCGTGAGATGTTACCTCCGACATTCGTCTCCAGGTTCCGACAGGGTCACTGAGGAGACTCGAGTAGCCGAAAATTTAAAGAATGGCCATGTTCCTTTTAAACATAAGTCAGTATACCTTCGGAACGCTTAGGGCATCTTTTCATTTAATACTTTTTAACATCGGTGACCGACTTAACGTATTAAAATTGTCTCTTGATTCAAATACTGCTATTGTTATTTCTTTAAGTAACCTGTCATCGCAGAAAGTGGACAGCAAAGGTGGGAATAAACGGACTTTGAAGAATTGGTATATTACCGTAACGAATATTGTCTTAAATATCGGGACATACTATCTTTTGCGAACATTGCAAACTCGGACCACATTGCGTTTTAGAAGAAGTCTGTTAAGGATCTGCACTGTTTGCGTTTCATTGGGAAAATATTCACTAAGCACCACCAGTAAAACCAAAACAAAAGAAATGAATTACTTTGTCTCACTTCTTTGAGTATTATGGTTATACCGATTATTGCTTCTTCCTCACACGAAAATGGCACTCGTGAAATGGAGGAGCGCGCGGGGGACTGGCGGGGGCGCGCGGGGGACTGGCCTTTACGTTCATCTCATACTTGGCTGACTATATCTGAGACTTCCTGTTATATTTCAGCTTTGAATGATGCGGGAAGCATGGAAAGCAACTCATGTCATATATTCTTTTATTGCACAGTTCAATGAGACCAACTATTTAGATAATTAAATGATAAAAAGTAGGGAAATGATTTCTTCATTAGAAGCTTTATTTTCTTCTAGAGTAGATCTCTGTTTTGAAAACGTCTGTGGGTCCAGGAAGAAAGGAGGATGTTCCTGTTTAAGAATAGTGAAAAAATTGGAGGTGTACCATTTCATCTTAAGACATATGCAAATCCCGCATACCCTGACCTCTTTACAAACATGCGTTGAATGGTGAGAGCCAGCATCTACAAGCTAATTGTTCTCAATAATTTTACATGACCTGGCTAAATATATGCATTAACATTCCAGTCTAAGAATGAGGATTTCGGATATGTCTTAGCTTTTCACCATAAAAGATACCCGTGATGTTTCTGTTTTGTTTCTTTAACCCGTTTAGGTTGGAAACCGGGTTTGGAAACATATGCAAACAGTCTGACGAGGGTCAACACGGTGAATTTATTAAAAGGAAGTTCTATGTAACTTATGTAATATACAATAAAAGTGTAAACATCCACCAGATACCCTTAAAACAAGAAAACTACTGATCCAAATAATGAGGATGGACAAGTCCACTGGTAAAAAAAGGGATTTAAGTTACTGCTTTTGATTTTTATACACATAGACTATCGGATCTTTTCACCAGTTTGCATGGAATTATACGCTACACTTGATGATACTTATGATGTTTTTGTTTTGATATTTATATGTAAACGATTTTTTCTTCATTTTTATCCCCCGACCGAAAGGTTCGGGGGATATAGCGATGAGCCTGGCGTCCGTTTGTCCGTCCGTCCGTCCGTCTGTCCGTCCGTCCGTCCGTAAACACTTTCTTGTCCGCTCTATATCTTGAATACCCTTTGGAATATTTTCATGATACTTCACAGTTATGTAGAACAGGTCATGACAATGTGTCGCGTACAAGAATGGTAACTCTTGCTATTGTACTTTTTGAATTATCTCCCCTTTGGTGATTTTTGGCAGATTCGTGTCCGCTCTGTAACTTGAATACCCTTTGGAATATCTTCATGATACTTCACAGAAATGTAGAACAGGTCATGACGATGTGTCGCGAACAAGAGTGACAACTCTTGCTTTCTTACTTTTTGAGTTATTTCCCCTTGATAGTTTTAGGTGTGATTTTTTGGCAGATTCGTGTCCGCTCTATAACTAGAATACCCTTTGGAATATTCTCATGATACTTCACAGATATGTAGAACAGGTCATGACGGTGTGTCGCGAAAAAGAATGACAACTCTTGCTTTCTTACTTTTTGAGTTATTTCCCCTTGATCATTTTCGGTATGATTTCGTGTCCGCTCTATAACTTGAATACCTTTTGGAATATTTTCATGATACTTCACAGATATGTAGAACAGGTCATGATGATGTGTCACGAACAAGAATGACAACTCCTGCTTTCTTACTTTTGGAGTTATTTCCCTTTGATGATTTTAGGTGTCCGCTCCATAGCTTGAATACCTTTTGAAATATTTTCATGATACTTCACAGATATGCAGAACAGGTCATGACAATTTGTCTCATACATGAATGATAACTCTTGCTTTTAGACTCAGTGAATTATTTCCCTTTGGTAGTTTGAGCTGCTGTTTGAGTCTCTGCTCCATAACTGTATAACCCTGGCCAGCTCCAGAATTTGAATAACCGTGTACCTTTTAGAATATTGATGATCATGCTGTGATATCTTATCAGTGTTCCCAACTCTCTCTAACCCCACCACATTCCCGTGACCCCTCCCGCACCCCCCCACTCCCCCCCCCCCAATAAAAAAAAAAGAAAAAATATTTTTTTTCCAGATTTGGATTCTTTGTCCAAATTCACTTACTAGAGAGCTCAAAATTAGATTTGTAGGGCTTGTACTTTAGAAGTTATTCACACATTTTGAAAGTTGAATGCATCGTATGCTATACATTTGTGTATATGGTGGCTGTTTGAGATATTACCTCTTTTTAGCAGTCAAGCATACTGTTTTAGTCTGAGTGCTAGATAATCATGCATCTGTTAACAGTTAATGTCAATCAGAAGCATAAAAGAGCCACAATATATTACTAATATGTGTTTTGAAGTGCACCCTTTTTACCAAGGCCCATGGGGGTCTTCGGTCGGGGGATTTGCCATCTCCTCTGATGGCTATTTTTCTTCATAACAGTCCAGGTTCACTGTGTTTAGGCGGCTTTTGACTCATAAGAGTAGTTCTATATTAACTTCTTTAGCACTTGGTCCTTTCTTCACATATGGTCTAAAATATTGTACAATAATGTTTATAGAGGCCTGAAAAGGATAAAGTCTCTGACTAAGCATTTTGGCAGACATTTACAGCATTGTAGCTACTCAAAGCAATGTTAATCTCTGTAGGAGAAGCTGATGTGCCCCCCCCCCCCCCCCCACACACACACACGTTTTAAACTTTCTGTGGTGTTTTCGGGACATCAAAGAAACCATTTTATCGCTATGCTACGGCATGCATTTGCGGAGATGTGTGTCCTCTTGAACAAGCATTCAATGTTAGCTCGCCTGTACGAAAGTACAGGGAGCTATTGTTGTCACTCTGACGTCGGCGTGGGCGTGGGCGTCACACTTTAAAGGTTTACGTCAAAGTTTTATTTACTGCTTCAAACCTCAACAACCACAGGCCAAAACCTTTTGATATTTGGAACATAATCATATCATAACATATCCTTCCATTCTGTAACACCAAACCCCTGGGCGAGGTCTTGGGGTGGGGCATAGGGGTTCAAATATAGGCCACACTCACTTACAAGTTTTGCGACAAAGTTTTTTAAACATTCATATCTCAGCAACCACTGAAAAGAACCTTCCATATTTGGAACATTATCATATGATAGCATAACCTTTCATTACATAACACTATACCTCATTGTCGGACCGTGGGGAGGGGCTTAGGGATGAAAAATTAGGTCACACTCACTTTAAAGTTTCAATTAAGTATATCTCCTTTTCTCATGATTGGATTCTTTTTATATTTGCACTGTAGTTAGATATTGATTCCAGGTTTAACAGAGTACCATCCCCACCCCACTCAGTGACCTTGATGACAAGGTCATGGACTTAGAAATTTGGAGTTTTGTTAAAGTATTCTGACAGCATACTGTTCCATATTGCTTGGGATGGATTTAATTTATACTTCATACTGATGTTAGATATTGGCTTGAGTTTTCACAAAATACTTACCCCACCCAACTGGGTGACTCTTAAGCCAAGGTCATTGATTTTATAAATACGTTGACAATACTTTGACATGCTTGCATGAAGTTTTATGCAGTACAAGCCATACGGACAAATGCCTGTTAGATGGGCAAGCACCAGTTCATGCGAGCTATGCTGTCAGGCGACAGCTGTTGTTACATTTAGATCGACTGATCAGCAACAATGAGTGTAAATTGATGATTGGCCAACACTTACATCGAGGTGAGGGTTTCGAAATGCAGCAATCCGTAGCTCTTGTTTACAGTTAGGAAAAAAAATGAGCCGCGACATGACAAAACCAACAAAGTGGCTTGCGTGCGAAAACGCAGATCAGCCTGGGCATCGGGTCAGTCTGATCAGAGACTTTGCTGTCGGCATGGCAGTAGCTAAGACCCTGGGTGGATGCCCAGGCTGATCTGAGTCTTCGCTGGGCGCACATGCCACTTCGTTGGTTTTGTCGTGTCGCGGCTGAAATAGTGCCCTATAGCTACGGTTTGCTTGGAAAATGAAACGTTAGAGAAAGTACACCGAAAGCTTTACAAGAAAACATCTCAATAATTTAAGTTTGCAGATGTTGCATCACCATATATTTTCCCAAACATATAGAGCCAAATACTGCATCTATTAGTCTGTCTCCTGAACCAACCTTGAGTTCATGGTCCCTTCATGAGTACCACTCAAAAATGACAGTTTGATTGTTTGCATGATGGAATAAATGGCATATTGCACAAAAAAAATAAACAAATGTACTCAATGTCCTTTTCTCTTTACTACCGTCGAATAATTCAACCATTTAGGGATAAGATCAGACAAGGTTAATGCAATGTTATTGTATGTTACTGTAAACAAACATTTTCTACGCTCCTAAACACTAAGTGTTTCGCGAGAAAAGGATTTCTTAATATTCATTCACTTAAGATGGGCTTAACAGCTCACCGAAGAAGTTTTGTTGTCCATTGGCAACAGACAATGTTCCTTTTCTCTCTATTACTTCCATTTTAGATCGGGGAATTGGACGTGTAAGGAACTACTTTGAAGTTTGACAGCAAATTACAAATTTTTGACGTCTCTAGTTTCTTATGACGTCATTAAGGTTGAAACGCGACGTCGTAAGCATCTCTACGCTCGACGGAAAGAAACAAATTAATATTTTTTGGCCATTTATAATAAAACAAAAAGTCAACAGATCGCATGTTCTTATTATTTCTTAGGTGCAAACTATTTACACAAATTTTTCAGACCCTGATCACCGGCTGCAAATTAAATATGCTTATCTAGAAACTTGATCTGTTTCAAAGCCAAAGCTAAAGCTGCTGCAATGGTTCGAAGAAAAAAGTCCATCATGAAAAGCCGAAGGGTCTGAATTTCAATCAAGCAAGCCTCTTCAATGGTAGGAATTTTCTGTCATACATGCAGCCTGATGGTGTATTATCAAATTCTGCTTTCACACTGGCATTGATAGAAATAAAACATTTGCAAAAAGTTGTCTAGATTTAGGTGTTGCAAATTGTTAGAGCATTTTCCACTAAGAGGTTCATTTATTGTGTACAATATGTAAATCAAGGTAATTTAAGCAGTGCAAAGTCCAAAAGTGGCTTTTCTAAAAGATACAAATCACCCAGAATTATCAGATATCATCTCCCAAATCCCATCGTTATTGTTACGTGGGTAATCTACACTGAAAACATATTATGTTTTCAGTGTAGATTACCCACGTAACAATAATGTTTGGCAATGCCAAACAGATCTGGTGTAACGATGGGATTTAGGAGATGATATCTGATAATTATAATATGTTTTCAGTGTAGATTACCCACGTAACAATAATGTTTGGCAATGCCAAACAGATCTGGTGTAACGATGGGATTTGGGAGATGATATCTGATAATTCTGGGTGATTTGTATCTTTTAGAAAATAGCAAGACCATGTTCAAACTGGTTTCGGTGGCTCGCATTAAGTTTTCTAGTAGTGACGTAAAGAAAATACAAATAACAGCAAAACTGCAAACCTTACTGTACTGCAACTTGAACACATTAAATGAACGTAACGCCGAGAATTGCAATGCTTAATATTTTGGCACTGCAGTAATGCGTTCAAAGGATGTAGTGGCAAAAAGTAAACTCTGATCAGACTGATCCTTGTAGCAGTCTGTTCTTGGTCTACACTGTTCGCTCAGACCTAACCGCCTCATTTTTATGGTGATACGGGTGTTCTAGTTATTAGTCTAAGGGTAAATGTGGTAAAAAGTTGTATCTTCTCTGTCTATAATGAAAATTGTCACGAGTTAAGACAATTTTTTGTACTTCTGTCGTGTCCAACTGACATCCTGTGGATGAAACCAACTAGATACCCTATTTAAGATAGACAATGATGATTGATTTCTTAGACAATAATTTCCTTTGTGTTTTAAGACTTTCTTGACATTCTTAGCTTGTTTCAAGCTGAAGGAGGAGTGGGTGGATATAATAATTTAATTACCAAACAGGCAGTGTAGCGGCCTTGAAAAAGCTATCAGAGAGGGAGATCAAAATGGGCTATGTAATAGCCTCATTAAAGCTGTCAGAGAGAGAGAGAGAGAGAGAGAGAGAGAGAGAGAGAGATCTAAACTAAATTTTCGACAAATCTGCAAAGCATTATACATTGAAAGACAGAGAGAAAGAGAATGAGAGATCCCCAATCTTATAACATTTTTGACAACTCTAGAAAACAATGCACAATAGACAAACGCACTAAAGGTATGTGGCCAGAGTTCGAGAAAATCTAACATTTTACAAACTTTAATTATATATAGTTGGTCACCGTCTCCGTATAACCTATGTGGTGGTGGGACGTAACACCCGAGTTCATTAAAGTTTTTTTTAACCTTACCAAAGGACATTGTTTGAGAAAAGTATGTTTAGTCGATTTAAGTTTTCTGTGCCTTTCTTGCGCACCAGGTAAGGATCTCTTCGAGTTTCACTTGTATGTGCATGTACAATTCTTAATGCACCCAGGTTATTCCATCCAGGATAACACTGCATTGCTTGTATATATGGTCATGTATCTGCGTCGTAGAGAGGCGCCGTAGTCGAGTGGTTAGAGTGGCTTGGCTATTGTGCAGAAAGTCACCGTAAAGTCGTGAGTTCGCGGCTCACTGTCGCCATGCGATGACTGGAAAACTCTCTCTGTCATCCCAGCAGTAAATGGGTACCTTTTTCGAATCAGGGGAGGATAAGGCAGCGAAAGGAGAGGGATGGGCTCCGCCTTTCATCAGCTGTGCCCAAGATACAGTGGGTCTCTAACCCCCACTGCCCCTACGGCTATTAGGCTATGGAAAACCTTTATCTTTATCTGCGTCGTCAAGTGACGATATTCAGATAGATAACGAACGCCGGTCGTTGCTAGCATTGACCATTTTAAAGGACTGTATGTTAAGACTCATAATTGCCGTCCCCGCACCTGCACCCCCCCCCCCCCCCCCCCCCCCCAAAAAAAAAAAAAAAAAAAAAAAAAGTATCAGAATGCAAAAATCTTTTCTGATAAGAAAGATGCACACATAGCAAAGTTCAAACTAGACTGAAACAGTAAGCACAAATTATGTCAGTTCAGGCATAGAACTTTTTTTATTATTTTGAACATACTCATACTTCCATCCAATTTTGAAGAAAAGGACAAATTTGGTAGCCTTTGCGGCTTTCAAAAAAAACGTCAGGCTATAGCCTCCAGCATATTTTATATTTTGCATACAGATACACATTCGATATGTAACAATGCCAATATACATATTTAATATGCTGAAGACCGGACTCAAAGCTTTTCTTACTGTTTTTTTAACTAAACTTGCTACGGTTTTCCCAGTTACCCAGTTGAAATATTTTGTTTAACGTCTCTGGATATGCAAACTAGATTGGGTGGGCCAACTTGGCACGCCTTGCACAGTGCACATCTAGTTAGTAGTGATATGACAATTATTTACATTCCTAAAACAAGCATGTTATTAAATTCTTCTACAAACTGCTGTCATTAATGTATTTGTATAGCGTAAGTGCTCTTTGCCTGCGGGTTCCTTTAAAATTACTGAAAAAGCTCAGGCATGTCATAAATCATGTTATTATGGGAACACAGAGGGAAGAGACATATCTTTTTTATATGTTTCTATTTTGTCATATGGTAAGCAATACAAACCATATACGTGTAATATTAAGCAACTTTGAATGGGAGCCAATAAATTATCTTTATCGCACCAGGGCCTTTAGTAGAAATCTCTCAAACGGAAATACAAGTTCTAACTTGAAAATCGACGTTGTAAATGAAAAGTGTGCAAGAAGAAAAAGTGTCTATCAGTGAGCTGCGGTAGAAAACACCATGACTAGGGCGTCGTAATGCAAACAATTACCGTCGTGATAAACGGAATCTTTTGTCTGCACCTACAAATATTCTCGTTCTCCTTTAAAACTTGAAATGTCAAGAGTGTTATGGAGGGAGTAAATTAAAATCGAACACCTGAAATAATTATGAAACTTGTCAACCCTAACATCTGCCCTTTCTTGATATATTTGAGCCGTGGCACGAGAAAACCAACATAGTGTCATGTGCGCCCAGCGAAGACTCAGATCAGCCTGGGCATCCACCCAGTCTGATCAGAGTCTTTGCTGTGTGCTTGAAGGATAGCTAAGGGTCTAAGCTAGCTCCATGAAGACAACGAAGACTCTAAACAGACTGGGCGGATGCCCATGTTGATCTGAGTCGGCGTTGGGCGCACAACCATTTCGTTGGTTTTCTGGTGTCGCTGCTTATTTATTCATTTTTTTCTTGTTTTGCCATCGTTATAAGATACGATCAGCATGATTATCAGCAAAGAAGTAAGACATAAGAGCAAAACAAGGTAAAAAAGCCTTAAGTTCCATTATCATCCAAGGTTTCAAAAAGTAATCCGCTTAAATTTAGTTTGCAAATTCAAAAACTGTCTGCAAGACAAGTATTAAGCTGTTCCAAGATATTGTACTTTCAATAACATCTAATCAGATTTCTACATGATAAAAAATTATTCTTCTTATGCGATATTTACCCGAGCTGGGAAAAAAATGTTCAGCCACATTTGCTTGTCAAGTGTAAGCATCTTTTCTTTTTGCATTAACCTTGTGATTGTGTAGTGTCTGAGTAGCAAAGGTCCTTTCCCTCGTCCTAAGCCGCACATGGGGTTCAATATATTCGCGAATGGCGCGACTTGTCATTGCTACCATTAAACTTCAATTGAACTTCATACCATAAATTGAAGACAAATAATTAGTTTCTGATGTGTATGATTTAGTTCAAGATAGAGCAAAATCCTTGAAACGGATGCATTATCTCACATCTTTAAAGTTCAAAGTCCTGATCATTATGGTCTAATATCTTTTGTGTTGTTGTCTTTACAGGTATTACGCAATATGTCATCCACTAAGTGTGCAATACCGATGTACGTGGAACCGTGCGAGGACAATGATGTTGATCATGTGGTGTATCTCGGCATGCTTAGCACTTCCGACTATCTTTATGACGGTAAGCAAAACTGAGCCGCGACACGTGAAAACCAACAAAGTGACATGTGTGCCCAGCAAAGACTCAGAGCAGCCTGGGCATCCACCCAGTCTGATCAGAGTCTTTGCAAGGCGCTGAAAGGGTAGCTAAGGGTCTAAACTAGCTCCATGTGGACAGCATAGACTGATCAGACTGGGCGGATGCCCAGGCTGATCAGAATCTTCGCTGGGCGCACATGCCACTGCGTTGGTTTTGTTGTGACGCGACTCATTTTTTTATTAATGTCTGAACATAGATGAGCATCAATATGGTTTGCACTTCCGGCATTTCAGAATAAGTGTGCTTTAGAAAAAGTGAGAATGATTTATTGATACAGAAGTAAGTCAATGCCAAATTAATTTCTCGTTTTTATGATAGCGACACGATGTCTTTAATGTTAAGTCGTGCGGTGTCAATTTGTTTGATCGTACGCACTTTTCTGTTGAGCATTTTCTTAATTATGCAAAGCAATTGTTTTACAGTCATAACTTTCAGCAGCAATGGAATGATCATTTTCACCCCTTGCATTGAAATGGTGACAAATATCAAGTGCGTCAAAGCAGTATCATTTACCTGAAAATATATGCACGTTATGATCAATATATTGATTAAGGTGGTGATAATCACTGTTTTGGGGCAAAGACAAAAAACTGCATAAAACGCTGAAAATATAACTGATCTTCCCAAAACTATGTTTCTTCTTTATGTTGTTTCTCATAATTTAGAATCCCATATTGCAGAATTTGTTAATGTTAAAAAGTGCTTTAATGGTAATTTGCTGCGCAGAAATCTAAAAAAATTAGTATCGTTATTGAAAATATACTTAGTGCTGAGGCTACCTTGTAACATTACGGAGAGCGTCCTAGCAATTATGTTTTCAAACTCTTTCACATATTATCAGGCTGAGAAGATAAAAAAAAGACATAGCCTGTGTCAAAATTTTTGTCAAAACACACAGGTGAGACTATTTTAACAAGGTTGAACAATTTCATTAACACACCTGTGATAGTGAAGTAATGTATTATTTATGTTGTAGGTGTTATAAAGGTATGCTTGCGTACGCAATATCTAAAGCATGCGCCCATTGTACATTACCTTGTACATGGTTGAACATTTGAGAAAAAACTACTGTTTTCATCTGGTCTACACTACAATTTGAGAAAGAGTTAGAACAAATAATTGCTAGGACGCTCTTTATTATACAATAACGTACCTTCAGCGCTGCTTAAATTTTCAGTAACAATGTTATTTTTTTGGATTTCTGCGCACAAAACTACCCTTTGATCTTTCCATATAAAAACACTTTTTAAGCAGCATTTACCTCTATTCTGTATTCTAAACTGTGGAGAACAACAAAAATAAGAAGTCTGCTAACTTTCAGGGAGATACGGGTTTTTATGGTTTTATGCAGATTTTGCATTTACTATAATTCACCACTTTAATGAATGAAAAAACAAAGTGGAAGCTTTTCTTAAGGCGTATAGATCTAGATTTTCTGCTCTTTTTGCAAAGCAGAACAACTTTTGAGACTTTTTTTTTGTTTTCTCCACTGAATCATATTATGTCTTTTTATTCATTGGGGTCAACTAATAAGGGCAACTTTAAGAATAATTTGCTCTTAGAAGAGCGTATTCATCCATTTCAGTGCACACCCCATCTTCTAAGAGTAAATTATTCTTAAAGTTTCCCTTATTAGTTGACCCCAATGAATAGAAAGGCAACAATGGAATAAAGCTGTGTTATTTTCCTTGAAAGTGTGACCATTTACCGTAGCCACCGATCTTACAAGATTAAATATCTGCTATTATCTTTGCTATTGGACTCATAAATAACTGTACGTGCTTACTGAAACTGTGTCATTACAGCAACCATCATATTATACTGTATCCTATAATATTGTTTTCACATCCCTCCAACAATCACCATATTCCCTCCACTTTTATATCCTCCTTAATTTTGCTGTGTTACATGTAGCTTTAGCTAACATTTGGCGATGAAATATTTTACAGAAGTTCTACTTGCCTGTCGGAATGCTTACCTATGAGTGTCTGGCGCAGTCTAAAGAAAGCCTTCATCTTAAGCTCTACTTCACCTATTACCTTGGTGTCTTGTTTGTTCTGCCTCTACTTATCATGACCTTCACCTACGGCAGAAGCTGCATCGCCCTCTGGAGGAGTACTCAAGTCTTTCGAGAGCTTCAAGGAAGGCAGAAGTAAGTGTATTTGAGCCGCGACGTGAGAAAACCAACAATGTGGTTGTGCGCCTTGCGCAGACTCAGATCAGCCTGGGCATCCGCCAAGTTTGACCAGACTCTTCGTTAGGTGCTCAAAGGGTAGCTAAGGGTCTAAGCTACCTCCATGCGGACAGCGAAGACTCTGATCAGACTGGGCAGATGCCCAGGCTGATCTGAGTCTGCGCTGGGCGCACAACCACATTGTTGGTTTTGTCGTGTCGCGGCTCATTTCAGTTTGACCATTATGTTATCGCTTCTAGAGCCTAATAGTTATTTTACCTTTAAGGTTGACACGATATTGGTTTGTTCTTATGGTCTGATTGGACCTTTAAATATGCCCATTTATGTCGAGTTTCCCATTAGAGGGGCGGTGGCAAACAGTGCCAATCTATACCAGACGCCGCACAACGCGTCTGATCAGGGTTTGCACCAGACGAATGGGTATTTCTTCGTAAAATTAAGAGAAACTGATAAAACGCAAAATAAAGCAGATATCCCTTAATTAACAAATGCAATCATCCAATTCATAAGGACAAAAGAGTCCGACCGGCATGCATATGGACGGACACTCGGCGCCAGGTGTGTGCAACTATGGTTACAATGAGCCACTTGGGGAACGTCGTTAGGAGAATTGAAACAGAAAATGCTTTTATGGCTTCTCTGGCCGACGAAGTCCTTTCATATTGGAGGTTGCCATTAAAGGAAAGAATTTGCATCTTGTAGTTTTATCTTAAAGTAGAGAAGGTAGTGTTAATACATGTTCTATTTTAAAATTAGTTACCACAAATTAAGATTTCTGTTTTAGGGGATTTCGAATGCGTAACTCGTTTAAGAACTGGCGGTTTAGTGAGGCATGTGCATTTAAATGAGCTCACAACGCTATCGTTTTTAAGGTTGCGTTTCCTATGAAACAAGGTTTCTTACGAAATGGCTTCAAAATAACCTGTTTCACCTTTGAATGAGCTCTTGAAACAGACCAAGGTCGAAATAATTGACATCTTTTTTTTTTTTTATCTTATTTGAACTGATGTCCTGAAAAAACTGTTTGTGACAGAAAAGCTTCTTCTTGTCTGTTCAGCTCAATATTAATTCAAGATAAGCATCATTGGTTTTCTAGACGTCTGTTTCGAAGTCGATCGAATTTCTGATATGATTCAGCAATAAAAGTTTGAATGTCCTTCAATAACTCTATAAACTTATAAAATAAGGGCATATGGTCAAAACTATGTAGTATCAACTTTATTAGCCGAAACTACGTAGTCTGGCCCATGTTCGTTCTTCTGAATATTTTCTCTGGTCTTGAGGGAACTCTTTAAGATTTTAATTTAAATAGAAATGCGGCTTTTATATAAAAGGACACATTTGCAAATACATGTATGTCTATGTCTATCAAACTTTAACTTAGAAATCTAGAACTTAGAACTTAACAATAAGGTTCTTTTCAATTGCCATTTTACACTACTGTAGAGGTTTTCCTTTGTAAACGTCTTTGGTATTGGCCTTTCTTCCTTCAGTCTGTCATCAACGCATTGAATTCGCTCCGATTTGTTTAAAATGCATCTTAAGATGCAGCTTGTGAATAAGATTGACTTCTAGATGTACTTTCATTTCTGGCTGAGTTACATGTATGTCCCCTCGTAGTTTTCTTTAAAAATTTGATTGTTATTGCTACATTCCCAAGACCGTGTGACGGTTTATTTAAAAAATATGAACATAGTTTGTTTTAAGATGTGCTTAGATGCCGAATTTAAAATTCCGGCTCTTTTTATTTAATGTATACCTCTTTTTAATATTTTCTGTCCCACCCTATATCTTTTCCCGTCCATTTTTTTCAACAATTTTATTCAGATTTTGGTTTGCAGGTGCAGAAAAAAGTGGAAAAATGTATTCTTTTTTCAGAAACGCTTTAAAGCTGAGTAATGCCCCTTGATTGCTATCAGAAACAGTTTATTATCGCTTTTTCTCCCAGACGTCTGATGCATTTTCTTGAAAGTAATCATGTGAACCCATACACGTTTGTAGATATTCAGAGTTTGAAATCTAGCTCTTTTTCTAAGTTTTATCCATTACGGATAGTCTACTATGTTAGGTTGTCGAGCATTTTTGCCCTCATTTATAGGAGCGCAGCATAAGACTAGAAACATATTTTATTCAGTTTTTCCTGTTAGAATTTTAAGGAATCAACTAAGTTTTTCTGTAGATTTTGTAACAGGTACAAATGTTGTGTAACAGGAAGACAAATATGTAAAAGTAATAACGCTGACAAATGTGTGAGGCATTAGTAAGCCATGCTAACTTCCATTTCTAGTTTATACTAGTCTGTTATTTATTTCTTAATACTTTCTTGCCAGCACTTACACGGCTTCGGCTCTTTGGCAGTACATATATATTTACGTCTATTCTTCATAAAACGAACTTCTTGAATCGAATCAGAGTATCAAAAGACTTTAATTCTGCATTTATTGTAACTTTGTTGATTTTTTGATCGGCGGAACCCTTGTCCAAGGGACTACTTGAAAAGGAAAGGATTTGCTATATTTGAATAAAGACTTTATTCTTTGCAGAAAAAAAATCTTCTTTTTAGACGGAGTGTATTATTTCAGTTTAGAGTCTAAGTTTTTTTCTTTTTTATTTGTGTGTGTGTGTGTGTGTCGGAGGTGGGGGTGCAGGAGGGGGTGGTATGGAGTCGGGGCAGTTGGAAGCAATCTTCAAGGGTATGCTTTCAATTAACTATTTTCAGTTTTGCAACCCTTTTCCCGTAAGATCATTTTTTTTTTAAGCGTTGACTCCCTTTTGAAGGCGCTTCGTCCTACAGGGAAATTAACAGGAAATCACGGAAGTTATTTCCCAATGAAGACATAGAGAGAAAAATGTAACTTAAGTAGGTTTTAGACTGAAGACTTTCATGCGGCATTAAAGCAGAGCCGAACTCATTTTATGTATTCGTTTTTTTTTTATTCATATATTTATTATTTTTATTAATAATATAATCATTATTTAATTATTTATCAATTTATCTTTGTTTCTTTTTTTCATTAATATGCATAATATCAATAAATAAATATAAACAGGTGGTTACTTCTACTAAGGATAATCACGAAACATGATTGCGCTTTCCCTTTTAAAGTAAGCAGGCTTATGTTAAGAACGCATGTTGCAGTAGGCCTATAGTACTGCTTGGTGGCTATGTTTGATTTTATTTTTACAAAACACGATTTCAGTTTAATGCTGTTACAGAGCTAAATTGGTGTTAAAATAACCTAATTGTGGTTTCAATATCTATTTTAGACAGATCTGATTCCCAGGAGCATTGATACTGACGTCATTGGGAGTTTTCAAGGTCTCTTTTCACAACTTCAATTCGTTTCTTAATTAAATGAATCGGACATTTTATTGAATGCAATATAAATTTAATTCGAATTTAGTATGGTTTGGTATTGATTACAATGCCCCTCGTCAGGAAAAATTAACTTAAAGAAATTGTATTTCTTTGGCAAATGGACTGTCGTACAAAATAAAATGGTACCAAACGTTGTCTTATACAAATCGAAGTCAGCAGTATTCGGGAACAAAGAAAGCAAATTAGCAGTACAGTAAGCGAATACGTGGCAATGAAGAAAGCACATGACGTCGAAATGACGTCGCTAGTCTGTTTGACGTCATGTTTCTGTAGGGATTTTACCAAACGTTACAACAAGCATCAAACAAGGCATAACAGAAGGCTTAATCTGTAACCTTTTTTATTCTCTTTCCTTGTCAATTTCGTTTCTTTCGTAAAATACTGATTGAGCTATGTGTGTATCACTTCAACTGTAATTATTCGGGAGAGGCAAATAGTTGCTCGGCATGACCCGTAATATTTGGCACATGGAATTTTGGGTATTATCAAGTTTGGATATATATGGCGGACAAAACTTTAAAGAATAACTGCCGAAATAATTCGAATGAAAGTTTTCCAGCTTTTCAGCAAGGATGCTACAGATCTATTAGTCTTTAATTTTATTGTCTACGCCCATGGGCGTAGACTATCTAGATTGGCGTAGACTATCTAGTAATTGCTTTCAACACGGAAGTACAGCCATTAGTTACCCACAATGAAGCTTGACCTTTATGCAGCTGTTCGCATAGATGGCATAAGCGCTGTTCGCTGTCGTGAGCGGCCATAAGCTGTTCGCATGGATGTCGTGAGGGGTCATATGGTATCACAAGGTAGCAGGATGTATCGCAAGGTACAGATGAACGAATGACGTTTCTTTAAAGGCATTTTAAACTGTGTTTCAACCATGGGTTAGGATGATACAAAACACTCGCATCCATGCTTGAAATCCACCAATGAAGATTTATGGTCGGCTTTTGAGAAATAGTCAAAATGTTTATTTTAGATTTTTGTGGTTGCAATGGCTTATTTGATAAGCATCAATTATTAATGGTTGCTTAGCGTAGACCAAGCTTTTTTGTGAAAGCTATACTTGTTTTGGCTAGATATCTTCTAGGAAAGAACTGATGTCTTTGCATTTCGCTAGCCTTGTTTTGTCTTGTGTGTTGTGCCGGTCTTATTGTTTTCCTTTCCAATTTGATGTCTTGGGCAGGTTTCAGAATTTGAGGTTCCTGATCATAGCGTTCTCATCTACTTTACTGATCCAAACACGCATGTTCTAATTAGACTGAGAGTTTGCAGTATGATACACACGCTCAGACTTATAAGTATTACATATTTTCTTAAAGATATACGCCCTCAATGTTTCTATTAATTTTTAAATTTCTATTGAAAAAATATATCCTATGATTGGTAATGATCGCCAGTAAAAGTACTTTTATCGTCCAAATTTATGATAAGTGATAGTCACTGGAAGTACGAGAATTTATGAAACTTGAAGAAAATAAGTAAATTGGCGGCAAATGCGGACCGCGTTTCCCGCCAAAAATGAAGATTGGATACGTTAGTCAGGGGAATATTTTTAAGTCCTTTCTTCAATCGACTTCGGACAGTTATTGGCTGAAAAGAACTCACGTGCACGGATTAAAGGTTAATGATATTGTTAAGTTATTTACTCCACCAATCATAAAATACAAAACATGCTTGCCAAGCATCGCCTTTTATTGTCATGTGGAAGTCAATCTCTTTATGACAACAAAATAGTCATGAATATTCAAGAAGGTTATACATTTATATTTCGCTCTGCCTCTGCAACAAAGACCTTTTCGAGGAAGATTTTTTGTACAAGTCTTAATTGTTTTGCATACAACTAACCAGTTTCATAATTTTGTGATTATTTCGTAATGAAATACGAGGGAGTATACTTTTAAGCCATGGCAATGGGATTAACAAAAACTAATTTGTAAACATAGTAAATGTCAGAGGCACTTTCAGATATGATTACTAAGTTCTTCTATATTAATTTATAGATACAAAAGAGTGCTCACTTTTTCTCAATGAAAACGAAAACTAATCCTGAAATGAATTAACATCTAATTCAATGATGTATAACAAAAGGTCTAATCCCTCAGCATTTTTTGTTATTTGGCCCTTTGATATTATTTCGTAGTCCTGAATGAAGGTCAGCAAAAATTGTCATAAATATACCTTTCGAAGGATGTCTTGAATCAGCATTTATTTCCAAAACACATTATACATTCATAAAAAGAAAACTTCCAAGAATCATAAAAGAATGTAATCTTACCAATTTTCTATTATTTGAAAGAGAAATGGTGTAGGTTCTTAATTAATCCTATGGAAAGTAACTATATAGTTTGCTTTATTCTTTGAAAGCATATATGAGCAGCGACACGACAAAATAAACAAAGTGGCAAGTGCGCACAGCGAAGATTCAGATCAGCCTGGGCATCCGCCCAGTCTGATCAGAGTCTTTGCTGTCCGCATGAAGCTAGCGTAGACCCATAGCTACCCTTTAAGCGCAAAGCCAAGACTCTGATTGGACCAGGCGGATGCCAAGGCTGATCTGAGTCTTTGCTAGGCGCATATGCCTCTGCCTCTTTGTTGGTTTTCTCGTGTAGTGGCTCATATCTTCCAAGGCGGACGGAATCGGAGACCAGATTATCGCAATTATGACACAGGGGGGGGGGGGGGGGGGGGGCGGGGCAGAAATCTGGAAACTTGTTCTCAATTAATTATAAATTATCTACACCAGATAATTAAATTATTTCAGAATGAATTATAATTTTGAGAAAATGACACTTTTGCATTGTATGAATCTCAGCTAACATCTCACTTATAATTCGAGAAAAGCATGGCAAACACTGTTAAATTTGATAATTTAAACATTTCAGAGTTTACTTTCCTAGAAAAAAGTGTCATAAGAGCATCTCTATTCAAAAAAAAAGAGGAAATGCCATGACCTACAAGTTGACCACTTAATTGTAACCTTCCAATGTAAACAGATATTAATCACAACCGGACTTAACCGAAAGTTATATAGAAAGAAATTAAAAAGGGCGTTGAAATAAATGACCGACAAAACACATGTCAGGAAGATAATATCATGTCAAAGAAATTATTCTTGCTGTTTGGCTTTATATACACAAAACCACGTTCCCTTTGGAAATAAAGCATGCCATTTCTGGTGTCGCTGGATTGTCATCTAAGAGATGCAACCTTCTCAAAGTTTACTAGTAGCATCGTATTTGTCTTACTTCCCTTAATCTAATAGGTAACTTATGAAAGCGCCAAAAGCAGCTGACAATATTTGAGTCTGCAAAGCTTCAGAGAAAAAATCATTCAAGCTACATCATATTTAGATACTGAAGTTAAGAGTGCAAACAGTGTAGACCCACACGAGATGACTCATGATGATCAGTCGCATCTGGACCAATCCTGAATTTCAATTCAGCTGTTTTGGTTTTGACTTGACGCTTAACACGAGGATAATACCCAATTTTACAACCTGCTCTGTCGATGAAGCCCGTGGTCGTCGACCGAGACAATCGAAAGCAGTATTAGCTTGCATTTGGTCGACAACCATTACCAGTTGTAGAGTTTGCCGTTACAGAAAATGCTTACGACCGAATTCTCGGTCGACAGCCACTTTGTATAGTCAGCATGTTAATAACGTTTCGTTACTTACTTTTCAGAAAGTTCCACTTTGGCTCAGCTCGATCCAAACCTACACCCAAAGATGTTGACGACGCTGTATCAAGAAGAAAGGTATAATAATTGTTATATTTAATTTCATTGATCTAACATATTTTATGAAAGCACGTGAAAAGGAAAATCAGCAATTAAGTTAATTTAATGACAGTAGAAAAATGTAAAATATCAGTGTTTTTTCATGTGGAAAAACAAATGCGTATAGTTCCAACGTACGGAAAAGTTCCATACGTTGATGACCCAAATGATAATCATACCATGCGCACGGTTGTCAATTTGTTCGTGAGTAAACACAAAGTAAAATGAAATAGAATGAAAACACTGAAATTTTTATAATCACATTTCACAGCCAGAAAAGTAATAATTACAAAGTTTAGTATTTAGGGGCTTTTTATGGACATGTGTTTCGCGCTGTAACACTATGAGGATAAAACATTCTTTTCCGTGTTTAGCGTTAAAACTCTGGAAGAGAATGTTTTATCGTCATTGTTAATATTTACCTTCTTACGGACGCCATCTTGATTCCAGAAATCTGCAGGCGACAGCTTTAATGGTGATTAAGCCCTGGTGCACCCGTGTTTTAACAGTGTTGAAGCCCTGTGTCAGCGATTCTGTCGCATTGCAACAATTAAAAATAGAATGAAACCAACGTAAAATGCTGTCGATTACAACACGGCTGTTTTCTATAGTAAATTTAAAGAGTAACTACCTTCAGGAACTGACTGAATCAGATCCCAAACCTTATCCCCAACATCAAAGGGAAAGATTGACAAAGACATCCCAACAAACAATAAATTACAAGTGATAAGCCGAGTCAGCAGCTCTTTCCCAAATAGGTGGCAACTCAGCTGTCTTTATTGAACTAAATAATTAAGACCAACAGAAGGGTTACAACAGACTAAGCAAATTATTCGAAAAAAAAAATCTCATGAGGTATATAACAATGATTGTTAAAGACGGTTGTCTGCAACGCTGGGCGAGTTTAGGAGAAAAGAGCAAGTACATGTATCACGTCCAGATATACGAAGCAATATTAACGGTAAAGATAAATGTTTGCCCTGGCCCAGTAGCTGTAGGTACAGCGAGAGGCCCACTGCTTCTCTGGCACAGCATACAAAAGGCGAACACAATTCCTCCTCCTTCGATGCCGCAGCCTTCCCTAATTCCAAAAAGTACCAACTTACTGCCGGGTTGGCTGGAACAGTTTCCAGTCGCTAGCTGGGCGAACCCGGATTCGTACCTGCAATCATATGCACCACAGCCAAGCGTCACTAACCCCTCGACCACGGCACTTTATGTTTGTAATAAACAAACATGGGTATAAGTTCTTCAAGTATTTTAGCCATATTTTCACACAAATGATTGGGGGAGGAAAGTGTAGGCGGACATGATTTAAGCCTGGTCTTCCGAAGTGCATGTGTGACAACACCTATGTTATGACAGAAAATATGTAAAACAGTTGGCTTGTCTTCCGAGTTCACATTTTTGCAAAAAATAAAAAATGCTAGAGTGATAAATCAAAACATGTACCACAAAATTTTCAAATGTTCGAACAACAATGTCGAATTCTGAGCAAGCAGTGCAGTCCCAGCAGTGACGTTCCAAGTCAGCCTTCTCCTAAACGTGCAGTTTGATAAGGGTCTACGCTTGCCATTCCACCTGCATCTTTTTGCCGCATCACCACATTGTAAAATCAAATTGTTCAATTTTTGCACAATTTCGGTTACCGAAATAGTTGTCCCATTTTTGAGAATTTTGTGGTAACGAAAGACAGCATCAGCTACTGCATACCATTTGCGACCAGCGACCGCTTAGCAACACCTGGACAGAAACTGGCACACTGAACGATTAATATCAAACTATTACTGAAAATTTGGTCACTTTTCTCCCACAATTGCATATAGTTTGCTTATACTGCTACACGCCATATCATCAACTGACGATAAACACACAAAACAGAATCGACATTGAAGCATGACGTTAAAACAACATTGATTCAATGTTGATTCAACACTGTGAGCCCGATGGAAAGTAGCGACACAAACCGTAGCTAACGCTGGAAAATCAACCCGACAAAACCATATTCTTTCTAACCATTCGTATTTTCAGGAATAATAAGGCAAAACCATTTTATGGTATGGCAGTCGATGAATCTGTTTGAAAAATACTCATTTGATGTGTGCTTTAGGCAGGCCTTTATCATATAAATAGAGGATCTTACACGAGTGGTCATTTCACATGGAATTTATGAAACGAGCCTTCGGCGAGAATCGTAAATTTCATATAAAATGACCACGAGTGTAAGATTCTGTTTATCATATGACCCTTTAAAATGGGATTTAAAGGTCTCCAAGCCGAACATTATTTTAATAAAAAAACATATTGCTGACATGGACGTTGTCAATGACGTTACGTGTACGCGCCAAAGTGGTATTACACGTGTGGTCATACGATTTTTATGACACGATTATCCAATGAATATTAGCGACGTCACAATATGATAATTACTTATAATGAACAATTACTGTCTAGAATCTGTGTTAGCATAGATGTTCGGAAAATCAGTAAAATCGTTTATCTTCTGCAGGTGCTCCTTTCAATGATTAACTCTGTACAGATTTTAAAGAAACACATTTAAAAGTTGATACCTTTAATGAATGCCGTACATGTGCAGTGTTTGATTAAGATATTTGTATTTGCAGGTTATAAAGCTGTTGATCATTGTGGTAATCATATTCATGTGCTGCTGGGGACCGCCCCTTATTGTTCAGTTACTCAGCGCCATTGGTGTGATACGACAATATCGAGACAAGATTAGGCTGGTTGTCGAATCACTGACCTACGTTAGCAGCGCCCTTAACCCATACCTCTTTATAGCCATGTCATCGTAAGTAATTGTATGCATGTATCATTGGCGATTGTATAAAAATTTCAAAGTTTTTCATTGTTTTGATATATGCAATTCATAGTATTTTCTTGTCCACTGATGACGTAAATGGGTTATTATTAGTTACATTAATGTTTTCAGAGAAAGCACTTTGGTTCCATCTTATACCAGTCGCCTTTATGGGTTTATCTAAAACCCACACTTTTCGACTTTTTCATGATGGTTTGACTCATTTTTTCAATTATTTTTCTTACCTGTATTGGTTTTCAAATTTTCTTACACTTTTATTTTCCTTTCTACATTTGTTTCCTTCTTTGACTTTTTAATTTGCCTTACATTTAATGGTTTCTATCATTCCAACATCTTATTCCCCATTACTTATAAAGGAGATCCGGCAGCTCAGTATCTTAAGCGCTGACATGCTGATCTAGCGGTCCTGGATTCGAGCCCCGCCGGAACGAAATCTTCTCAACTGTAAACGGTTCCATTGCACAGAGCCTTTCATTATCACTCTTCCATCGTCTGATATGACTGAAATACTGTTGAAAAAGACTTAAAATCGCATGTCACCCTCAACCACCCCTGACTTATATTGGTTTTCTTCTTTACTTACACTTTTATTTTCCTTTCATTTGTTGGGTTTCTTCTTTCCTTATCGTAAATATTTCTTTTTATTTTCCTTGTCTATATTGGTTTCTTCTTTTCTTACATCTTTATTTTCCTTTCCTAAACAGATGCCCTTCGTAAAATGCTGTCAATTTTATTTCTTTTTCTTCTGGTGTTAATGGCGGATAGGATCTGATTTCATTATAAGTTCTGACCATTGCCTATGTTTTTCACATTTCTTTTAAATTTACAATACCTATCTCTGTTTTCTTCGTTTCTATCATTTTATATACTAATGGTACATTCACAGAAGAACTGAAATTACATTTTATCATTTTCACGAAGTCATGGAAATCTTTTCTCAGTACAATTTCCGTGAAGCCCGAATTACTTCTTGTAGGCCTTAAGCTTACTATGTTTTTCATTTGCTGCTTTTCCAATCATTTCTATCTTAAACTAGCTCACAGATGTCTCAGCCTGTTAGCCATTGCTAATTTAGAAATATCTATAGTCATATCAGTTTAATTTCAGCAGATGCACTTATTTCCTATCATGAATATTGTATGCATAAGATAAAACTAACTGCCATAGTTTGCTTGTCATGTGAAAAGCATGCAGAAAATGTAATGAACATATATGTCAGAACTATAATAGAAAATAACACAGAAGCAGAATTGATCTGTTAAAGATCATGTTTATTCACATAACAATAACTATTTTGTATGATTAAACATGACCTTATAAAGCAGACGAGACAAATAACCAGCAGTGGTGTTGAAACCTTGAAAAGGAGAGCTCAGACTCGCTTTCATATTAACCAGTTTTACGTTCAGGAGGCCTTGCAGCTGTCAAAATAATCCGAAAACTAGTCTGAGATTTTCTGATTTCGACTCCACTCCAACATATATTCTGTTAGTCTTGCCTAACACTGTTTCAACGTCTGTTTCAGACAGTTTCGTGCCACAGCTTTCCGCTGTTTAAAGCGATTTGGACGTCGACGACGAATGCTTTACCAGACTACCTACAAAGAAACGTCAATGTCACAGACCACATTGACGTCAGGCTATGGACATTCCTTATACATATCTACAGAACACAGTTTCTAGAAGGGAAGTGTTTCCATACTTGGATGTCATTAATTCGCTAACGTTATATGGGTTTCCTGTTGATGGGCATCAATACGCTGTGCTACTCCTAGCACTACCACATAATGCTGGTTTCCCATGCACTGCTAATAATAGCAATGGTGCGCATTTATCAGGAATACTTCGGAAGTGGATAGATACATGTATATGAGCCGCGACACGAGAAAACCAACAAAGTGGTTGTGCGCCCAGCGCAGACTCAGATCAGCCTGGGCATCCGCCCAGTCTGATCAGAGTCTTCGCTGTCGGCGTGAAGGTAGCTTGGACCCTGAGCTACCGTTTAAGCGCTTAACGAAGAGTCTGATCAGACTGGTTTGATGCCAAGGCTGATCTGAGTCTGCACTGGGCGCACAACCACATTGTTGGTTTTCTCGTGTCGCGGCTAATATTTCGATGGAGAGTTTATCCACCCATTTATTCCTTGTGCAGATGAATAGACAATCATCTTAAAGTGTATGGGAACATGTCCTTGTTACCTCCCTGTTATATTTTTTTGGCAGTTTTTACAACAGGAAGCAACCTTTGGGACTATCTGTTTTCTTCCTTAAACATCAAAATATTTCCAAAATAAGGTTATACATAAGAGAAAAGAGTTTCCTCTTAGAGGAGTAAATTATTTTTTCAAGAGCTGACCTCCACTTAGAAGGGAGGCATAAATGAAAATTGCAGAGTAGGTGCTCTCCCTGGAAGAGTAAACATTACCTCAATCGACCGGTAAGCATGTAGGGTGACTATTCATGAAGAAAGAATTAGGTCTCATAGTTCAGCACCATCCTTAAGTTAGGAAGTGCTCCCAATGAGAAGGATTCAAATAGTGGAAACATCATTTTCCCTCACAGTGATCTACCTTTGTACAAAGAGACTATCTGACAACTGAAAGTGCTCACTCTGGGGTGTGTATTCACAGCCTTATTCTTTATCTCAGCGAACGTTCATCAACCTTAAGTTTGTTGGTAGCTCCATTTACATTTTGAAAGAGACTATGAACCTTTGAGATTTGATGCGCGGATAGACAATATATCTGTTGAAAAGTAACCGTATGGTGACGAGTGATTTACAGCCATAGATGTCCAGCTTATTCAGTTGACGCAGACAAGTTCCAGAATCTTAGTCAGTAACATTTGGTGCTGATTTACACACTGTCAGATAAATGTTTTTATTGTTTTCTGGTGTACATGTATTAGGGGAATTTAGTGATATTCGTTAAAACACTGATCAGTGCAGGTTCAGAGTACAGACCCTTCGAATTTCCAACAAGTCAGAACCTCATAGAAGAAGTACATTTCTTTTATTGTTTGTTTTATTGTGAAAACCGTTGGCCACTGTTAATTATTGTTGCTGATGTATATATTGGAATATCGGCCGTTAATATCAATTGTCGAATGACATCTAACAACGACGTCGGCGCCGAACTGATATTAGTATCACAGACTGTTATATGTGCTTGTGTGTTCTTGTACTAGTTCTGAGGCTATACGGAAACTATACGTTTTGACTATCATTATAAGTAACCGTTTGTGAATGTCATTTCACCACGCCTACTTTCAACAGGTTTGCATATTTTCATATACATGTCCTTTAAGGTAAAATTATGGACTAATTGTCGGACATTAAACGCGTGAGATTTTTGTTAGTGGGACTATGTCACATGCTAAGTTTTAGTTGCATTGGTCAGTTATACAATATTTTCATGCACTTACGTATGTAACGCGACGTCTGATTGGATAATGTCAGAAATTTTCGACAGTATATCCTGCGACATACTGTCGGAAACCCGACGTCATTACATAACGTCGCTTCTTATTGGCTGATGTTTGAATGGGAATAACTGTATTGAAAATTGTCATTTGGGGAGATAAATCGTTGGTTTTATGGTCGTCGCAAATTGCGTTTTACGACTACGCTGGCGCGTCGCCGCAAAACGAAATTTCCGACCATAAAACCGACGATTTACCTCCCCAAATGACAATTTTGAGTACAGTTATCCCCTAATCAGGTGAGTTTTGAGTGACATTCTGGGTGTGGCTCGAAAAGACGTATAGTCCGGAACCAGTTGTACCAACCTGTATTTCTGTTTTTCAAACAATGAAGCCGGGCCGGGTAGCGCAATCGGTAGGGCGCCTGACTCGTAAGTCAGAGGTCCTGGGTTCGAATCCCGGTCTGGCCACACACTTTCGTTTCTTCTTCCGCTGATTCAAGAAGGGCAGTTGTCAATTACTGGCGAAAGTATGTGCACTTAGTACTGGTTAACCGCTTAGGAGGTCTAAGCCTGCCCAGGAATAGTGTGGTTAGGTTAACTGACCGTCCCGACATGACCTTAGTTGTTTACCGTGGACGTAAAGCATCAAATCAACCAACCAACCAAATCAAACAATAAACAAGGATATTATATACACATAAAATATCAGAAACAAACAAAGAAAAGCATTAGTACAGTACCTTAATCCAAGGAGGATCAGGACTGTGAAATGGATCGATTTCAAATGTATTTAAATGAGTGGAAAACAATTGTTGATGTAATTCTTGTTTCCTGCTGTTAGGTGCCAAATGTGCGGCTATCTAAAATATTAAGTGACCGGTACATCATCATAGTGCAGTTTATTTGTACTGGTCCTTCGGAATCATTGAACCCATTTTGAGAATGCTTCAAAAATGAATCTTCATTATTGCGAAGTTTATACTTTCTGGTCCTTTTAAGGTCATTGAGCCCATTCTGGGCAATCGTTGAAAAGGGTGCTTCGCTGCCATTTAGATTCCAGTTATTGTAGTTGATAAAAGTTATCCAGTGTTTTGGCATTTGGCTGAATAACTATCTCTCACATTCTACATGAGCTCGCAAAGCGTATAGTACTTCTAATTGAATCAACATTGTCTACTTTTTTGTCACCTCAGACGTTCATTATCAAATTTTGTACAGGTGATCACTGCTGAAGTTGAAGTGCCCTGTACATAAGCTGAAATTTCTGTTTTCATTCTTACATGCTCGTTAATTCCTTTCAAGAATTTACTTCCTTCTGCTTTGTTATTTTTAGTTTTATTATATGATTTCATTTTAGAGCTTTCTCGTTTTGCTAATATTTACGTACTTGGTGTATTTACTGAAAAGCCCTATAGTAAACCATTGGAACGTAATGTAGTTTAATTTCCAATAATTACGTTGAGCCACGCGACATCCTATGACTTTAAGTGACGTCAAAATCCATGGCTTTCTACTATCTGATTGGACATTGGCAACGTCATGGCTTCATTGGCGCTGTTCCGCTGTTAGCAGAAAAAAACTGCCTGTAAAATGTTTTACTGCTTCAATTTTAGCGTTTATATAAGATTTTTCATCAAGGTATTGATTGAAACGAATGTAAATATAAACAATGAACATACTTTTTCCGATGTTTATTGAGGTGTTAACTACATTGGGTCCCCAGCAAAGTTTACACAAACCCATTCGGGATTCATTCACTTTGCACGCGACCCAGTGTAGTTTACACTTCGATAAACCTAAGAAAAATGAAAATCATTCCTGAACTAGACTTTACGGCGATCGTGTCTTGGTTTATTATCGCTGAAATTTCAGCTGAAGGATAAAGCAGCTTATATTGAGCCGCCTGCCCCGGATCTATACTGCTACGCCTCTAGTGGTATAGCTTGCAGGAATCATTATTTAAAATTTTTGTCGTCTGTTTTTGAAAGTTTAAACCAGAAATGCATATATGGGTATATTTCAACTTGGGTTGTAAAACATAAAAAAACTTAATAACCTTCCGTTTAAAATATGTGGCTCCTGAAGATACGTATGCGTTGTTTAATCTTCAAATAAGCTCTCATAAAAAAAATCACGCTTCTTTTCCCTCAAAGATGTGATTGGTAACATTCAGTTCATGTGGTGACAGAGATACTTTGGAAACCAAAAATGGATAAGTGTGCAAACATTAGGGTCAGAAATTCCGTCTCAAGTTACATGCGAACAGATCAACTTGCGCATACATGAGATCTGCGAAGAGCATGTGCGTCGTTTCCGGGGGTAATTACATGTAGAAGCATTAGGTACACGTTTCGCTAAATATGTTCGTAGGTTCCATACAAAGTGTATGCGAAAATCTTAGACTTTACGGGTAAACTGTATGGAACATACGAAAATCTTAGGCCTAACGGGCAAACTGTATGGAACTTGCGAAAATCTGAGGCTTAACGTGCAAACTTTACGGAATTTAAAAATCTTAGGCTTAACGGGCAAACTGTTTGGAACTTACAAAAATCTAAGGCTTAAGATATTAACTGAAGCAGGCACCAGGTCTTGTAATGTACAAAACTTCAAGATGCTAAATGTATTAATTATAACCAGACCATGCACATGGTCACATTGGCTTAACTGCATACGTAATTCAGATATGCTGAAAAGACGGAGTTGAAGGTTGTCATGTATGGTATAAAATCATTACAAAAAAAAGATAAGTATCCTTAACGCCTGGGAAAGTTAAGGTGTATGGGTACACAACATGTTTTCCATAATTTGTACTAAGCGCGGTAGCGGTGTGTGTCGGGGTGAGGGGGGGTGGGGGAGGGGCATATTTGTAAGTTCCTGTTTGCGCCTAACGGCAGGAATTCTTTGAGTTGACCTAGATTTAGAAGGCAGGAAAAATGAAAATGACAGTTTGAGAGCTGACCCCCCTTAGAAGTGTACCCATTCACATCAGATACACTAGTGATTGTCAGTCCTGAATGCCATTATGTATCTGTGTGTCACTGTGTGCGTGCGTGTGAGTGTATGTGTATATGTTAACTCCTGTGACAACTGATTTGTACGCTTGATTGTAGTAATCATTACCTCATTTCAGCAGGCTTCATAACTTGTGACAATTTTATGATATCTATAGTTCTTTAGTCAAATTGATTTAACCATCAATAGTCAATATTAATGCGCTTCACTTGGGTGTAACTATTGAAATGTAAATTTAACATTGTGTTGAAAGTTGAAACAAAGGTTACTTCGTCATAAAACTTGAGAAATTCTATCGGGGTCTTGGCCTAGTTTTCGTATGGCCTAGTTATTTTGCGCGACGTTTTAAATTGCAATGGTTGCATTTTCAGTCTGGGGGCCTATGGATTTCCATCACGCATATTTGTAATGGTTAACCATGCACTCTAAATAACTGACATAAAAGCTTACCATGATATAATTACTGAAAGTTGTTTCGCAAGATGTCAGTACATGTTCGAAGGATGAAACGTGATGAAGAGTCATAAGGTTGGTTTCTTCTGGTGTTATGACTGACCATAACAAAGGCAAAAAGCCCCAAGTACTTTTCTGTCGAGTAACTGGTGCAAAACCTTGAGTAACTCGTACAATTAGCAATCGTTAAAAAAAGCAAGCCTTACAGACAATTTTGATCGTAACACTTTATAAAATTAGAAAATATTCTTTTTTCTTGGAAATAAAACAAGTTAAATACACACCAATATTTACCTAATTTTGACCATAATTCTGCAGAAATAACCACAATAAAGACTGTTTGTACTGAGAATAGTCAAGGGCTGGACCAAATATCAATTTTAAATGTAGACAGGCCATGCTGAAGACTGCCAGTGGGTTAAATTGTCATTTTAGTAAGTTGGACTGAAAAAATGTAAGAGTTATGGCTGACCATCACAGTTGTGCGTGATGGAAAACCATAAGTCCCCAGACTGATTTTTTTAGCAACAGAGCAAATAAATTGCCTTCCTTTTTATTTATGCTCAGTTTACTTTGCTGTTATACATAATCTAAGTGAATCTGTACACTTTCAGGGAAAGCAGTCCTATCATTTTTAGGTTTGCCTCTCTTATAAATTGGAGCCAACTCTGAAAGACTTTTTTTCCAGTGTGAAACTTCTTTCCCTTTAAAAGTAGTTCCCCTCTTTTGACAGACTTAGTTGTTCAGAGAAGCAAATAGGAGTCACAAAAGATGCAACGACTGCTCTACATACGGTTATACACAGGGTATAATCGATTCCGCTTATTTTCGCTTCCTGCAGAGACTGTACATCATATTTGGCTTCCGCCGAGACTGTCCGCGAGCTCTTGCTTCCTGCAGAGACTACTATTCTCGAAAAATGGCTTCCTGCCGAGACTGTCCGCGTGATTCTGCTTCCTGCCGAGAGCCTCGGCAGGAAGCAGAATCACGCAGACAGTCTCTGCAGGAAGCCATTTATCACGTACAGAAGTCTCGGCAGGAAGCAAGAGTTCGCGGACAGTCTCGGCGGAAGCCAAATATGATGTACAGTCTCTGCAGGAAGCGAAAATTAGCGGAATCGATTATACCCTGTGTTATAGTAGACATACGATATTTACTTAGCCAATCCGATACGTTTTGTTGTTACTTTCAAGGCACATTTGTTTGTTGTCCGTATCTCCGATTGCATTAATATTCCTTAAAAGTCGTTCTTTTTCAAAAATATTCTTATGAAATGAATATTATGCCACTTATGGTTTTCGGTTAAGCATAAAGGACTTGCAACGTACACATATAATATGAGCCGCGACACGAGGAAACCAACAGAGTGGTATGTGCGCCTAGCGAAGATTCAGCTCAGCCTGGGCCTCCGCCCAGTCAGAGTCTTTGCTGTTAGCATGGAGGTATCTTTGACACTCAGCTGCCCTTTAAGCGCACACGGAAGACTGATCAGACTGGACGGATGTCCAGGCTGATCTGAGTCTTCTCGTGGTGCACTTGCCACTTTGTTGGCTTTGTTGTGTCGCGGCTCAATTTTTTTTAACTTTTAACCGGTTATTGAACTTTTCATGAGAATGTATTCACTGTTTTGTCACCGTTTTATGAAATGGTTGAAATATTGACCTAGATTCCAGAAATTTTAACAGCTAATCTGACGCCTAACTTAACATTAGGACAGAGGAACTGGGTCATGTAGAGCTGATGCACTTGTCAGGGGCGTAGCTAGGGGCAATTACACAGTACGCACAATCATGTTTTACACTCATTGAGAGCAATAATAGGGGGTTATACCGCTAAGATATTTCAAATTTTCGAGTCTGTTGGCAGTTAGTATTAAAATTATGCCCAATTAACAACATTTCAGCAAGAAAATACGCAGGTGTGTGTTGAAATTTTGTCAATTTGACAAAATTTCAATACGCACCTGCGTATTTGCGTATAGGCAGCTACGCCCTTGCTTGTGAAATTGTTAATTTAACAATTAAGTCTATGTTGATATCCTACTAAACGTGTTCTCCTGTCTGTATACTAATAATGTTTTAGCTTGAATAGCCGAAACTTCGAAATATGCACATGTTTCCTCTTTTAAATGTGTGTTCTGCTCTTAAAGGAACTCTTAAAGATTTTAATTTCAACTCGCTCCCTAGATGGCCCATGTTCTCTCTTTTCAATGTGTGTTCTGCTCTTAAAGGAAGTTTTGGAGATTTTAAATTTCATTTCACTGCAGCTGGTGTTGTGCCGTGTGGCGACCGTAAAACTTCTCCCTGTACATCTTCCATAGTGCAGATTATATGTTCACTTCACAGGACATATTCTGGGAAATCAGAAAATTTCATTGGCGTAAACATTTACTCTAGACGCATTCATTCGGTCCCCTTTTTGATACTTATCAGTCTTTGACTCGAGTGGCTTATTAAAACCAAGAAACTACAGTATGATTTTCTATGGCTTTCGTCACCAGATATTGCCAGGGTCACTGTTGACGCTTGAATAGCCGAAACTTCCAAGTATGGCCCATGTTCCTTCTTCTGAAAGTGTGTTCAGCTCTTAAAGGAACTCCTACAGATTTTATTTGTTAGATGGCCGATGTTCGTTCTTTTGAAAGTGTGTTCTGCTCTAAAAAGGAAGTTTTTGAGATTTTAAATTATAACTTAAGAATTATTTGTGGAAGATAGAAGATTATTTCTTCGTGTGACTATGAACAACACTTGTTTTACCACTAAACGTATAACTACAACTGCAGTCAAAGCCACTCTTGTTTTACTACTACAAGTATAAGTACAACTGCATGCTTTTGGTGCTGGGAATACCTAGTCATTCCGGACAAAGGCATGACAGAAGATCAAAAGGCAGGTCTTATCCCAGCCAGCATATGACGTTTATTCAACGTCGCATAAACGTCGATGCAACGTCATGACGTTGCATCGACGTTGATACGACGTTGCGTTAAAAAATTTTCTGCCGCTGGTTAAATGATGAAAATTCTTTTATTTTTAAGCAACATGAATCATTTGACTTCAACAATATCTTTTTTCTTAATTCCTCAATCAGTCTGCATCACTAGTGGTTTAAGTGCCGTCGTCAGCTCACCTACGACAATCTTTTTTATCATTATTTTTGAGTCGAATATAAAATATCATAATGATTGTTTTTATAAAATACTCATTGCTAGCGAAACGGTGAATGTATTCTTAAGCCTAGATCCCGAGCCCGTCCAGATAGAAATCGACCTTATGACACGCGACGTGAAACTGAGATAAGTGACGTCAAAGTTTGACGTTACGTCAGACGATTTTCCCGCTGTTTCACACGGCATATGATTCAACTTTAATATGAATGTTAATAATGTGGGAAACTACCGTAGCCGCATATTTGTTGCCAGGGATCCAGAAATATAATTCTTTGGAGCCTTGTGCATAACCAAAATTGCAGTTTGCGTTTATTACCGAATTTAATAAATTGAAAAAATATTTTATTCGCAGATGCGTAAAAAAACTTGATACTGGCGGCAGTTCTGGTCCCGTTTTAGTTCATGTTCATAAATTTTCTGCTTTGATCTAGCGAAAATAATATTATAATAATAATATATAATAATAATAATAATTTTAATAATAATAATAATAATAACAACAACAACAAAAACAAAAACAACAACAATAATAATAATAATAATAATAATAATAACTAGTAATAATAATCATAATAATAATTATAATAACTTCTATTATTTATATCAAAAGTGAAATTCCGAACCGAAAAAACCCAAAGCCTATAGCTTTGTGAAGGTACATGTATACAAACAGCGTTAGCATTTTCATGCGTTCATTGACATTGTTTACATTTTTTCCGTTTAAACTGCAAGACCGCAAACATAATGTAGATAAAATCTTGTGTAAAAGCAATTTCAAGTTTTCATGCATTGCTTGTTTTCTATACCACAGACTGCCAGGTCGAAGAAATTTGCAATACGATTTTTTGCTCTCCTCCAGTGCCGGGGTGGAACATTGCAGGGCAAGGCACAGTAGGTGCGGGTGAGCGTTGTTTGGACATTTTTTCTCTGGTCTATCATTTCTCTTCTTTCTCCCTCTCTCTGGGAGACTGCCCGATATAGACTGAAATACTGTCTCAAAGGGCCGTTAAACCCAAAACAATCAATCAGTCAATTCTCTCCTGCCTGTAAGCGCTGACGAATGCCGGGTGACAAAAGGCAAAGGGCGACATAAAGAAGTGTCGTCTGAACCTTAATGTCTCTAAAGGGTGGAAGACAAAACGCTTTCCAATTTTAACAGTTTTCGGAGAACCTAAACCATTTTGATCTACTTACAATTCCCTGTCCAATGAGATGAAAATTGCGAGTTTAAGTCAAACATCCGTCTGGTTGTTTTGTGTGTTTTTTCCTTAAGCTTATATAGTTTTAATTTTTTTATTTCTTTTTTCCCTGTTTATATTGCTGGTGGTTTGTGGATTATATTTAATAAATTAACAAATCTGAAAAAAAAAACATGTTTTACTTATGTTTAAAATTGTGATTTGTTTGCTTTCTGCGGTTTGGTAACTCAAAGTCCGTACCTGATACCATAGTGACGACTTTACTTTTGTTACGGACAAAGAAAATATAAGATCAGGTCCTCTTTCTAAAGAGACGCCTATATGATCAAGAAATCCATTTCAATCAAAAGCTGGCATAGGTGTGGGAGGGGGAGGAACTCGTAATAAAACGTAACTGAGTTTCACATAAAAAAAGGTTGAAAAAATTATGAATCATTTAAGTTGGCAACTAAAATTACCTCCTTTCGAGTGAGTTTTTTAGCTTGAATCAAAATGGAAAAAATACAACGTACAAGCCTGGAACCCCATTTATTGTCTTACCTTTGTTTACATTGCATTGCTGGGCGGGAAACTAGAACAAAAAATTGTGTTTTGCTGAGCAGTTAGACAGTTTTGAAAATTATGTTCTCTCTACTTTTTGCCAGTTATCTGGCACAGAATAACCCACATTTTGTCACCAGTCATGAAGGTTGAACTGCTTATCGAAACGAGTTTTGTTTAGGCAATTACAACTGATGGGAATATGGAGACTTTAATAGAACATGCATGCAATTATTTGCTTCAATTGAGCCGCGACGTGACAAAACCAACAAAGTGGTTGTGCGCCCAGCTCAGACTCAGATCAGCCTGTGGGCATCCGCCCCGTCTGATCAGAGTATTCGCCTCCGCATGGAGGCAGCTTAGACCCTTATCTAATAGCTACCCTTTAAGCGCTTAGTGAAGGGTCTGATCAGACATGGTGGATGCCCAGACTGATCTCAGTCTGCACTGGGTGCACAACCACTTTGTTGGTTTTCCCTTATCGCGGCTCAAATAAACTCAGCCTTTGCATCAGTGTCTTTGAGTCCACTAGGCCTTTGGGCCTGGTAAATTGTATGCTGATTGATTGATTGATTTGATGCTTAACGTCTATGGTAAACAGCTATGGTCATGTCGGGACGGTCAGTTAACTTAACCACACTATTCCTTAGCAGGCGGGGGTGGTTGGGTGGTGCAAAGGTGCTGCAGGAAAACTTCCAGTGCCGGGGCATCCTACTTATTTGAATAGTAGTAGGGTAAGGGCTTACTGTGCTTGCCGTAGGTGCGGGTGGGGGTTGTTTGGACATTTTTCTCTCGTCTATCTTTTTTTCTCTTCTTTCTCCCTCTCTTTGGCAGACGGCCCGATATAGACTGAAATACTGTCTCAAAGGACTGTTAAACCCAAAACAACCAACCAACCAAACCTGAGCAGGCATAGACCTCCTAAGCGGTTAACCAGTACTAAGTGCACATACTTTCGCCAGTGACTGACAACTGCCCTTCTTGAATCAGCGGAAGGAGAAACGAAAGTTTGTGGCCTGACCGGGTTTCGATCCCAGGACTTCTGACTTATGAGTCAGGTGCCCTACCGATTGCGCTACGCGACCCGGCGTAATTGTATGGTGAACAGATGCTCCAAAGCAGAAGTGATATATCTTGTGACGTGGCATATGCCACATGTATATGTTTTTCCACCATTTTTACAAAGGGAAACAACTTTTGTGACTTTCTTTTATGCTTCCTCGGACGTAGCTCTTCAAAAATGCGATCTTCTCTTAAAGGTAAAATGCTGCTGAAGGACTCTTGCACAAAAACAAATCCTTTGTTTGAATAAAAAAGAAATGACAAGCTTAAACTTAATTGCTTACGCATCTTTAGAAACAGTATATCTAAGGGTATGTTTTGTTTATTTTTTGCTTTATGCACTCGAAGCCAAAGGAGCCCGGAGGTATGAAGTTTCCGGATCGTCAGTACGTGCGAACGGCAGTACTTAAGCATGTCGGTCAGTCCGAATATTAAGTTTATTTATTGTTACAGCTGCTTCGGAAAATACATTTTTTGATAACCGTTCGAGGTAAAGGGACATTTTCCTAGATCAAAGCCTTTCCATCTTTTCTACCTTTCCCAAGAGGCATGTCCCAGGGTGGGACAAAAGTCTAGAGCTTTGTTAAGGGAAAATTACTCATACTGATTACATGCTTAGTTGGGTTAACGTTAATAATAATGATATGCATTTCAAGTGAAAACATTGATAATGGCGTTATCCATAACAGTGTAACTTGACGTTACGTAACGTTATTAATTCTGGCAAATTTCTTTAGATACCAGTATGTTTAAAACTGCCATAACATCCTTAATAATCTAGATAACTTCATACGGTTTTTACCTTTTTGTTCTATAATGGCATGCGTAATCAGATAACAGAAAATCTAAAAATCGAATTTTTATGTCATAAGGTCGATTTCTATCTGGACGGGCTAATTGTCTTTTCTTTCCATAAAATCACTAAAATTGGGACATCTAAAATAACTACCGTAGTTGTCCTTAAATAGAACACTTTGTTTCTTTACATAGCAGTAATGCATATAGAAGATGCAGATGCTTTGGCAGAATGTGCAGACCCTGATCTGATCAGGGTCTGCACATTCTGCCAAAGCATCTGATCATCAAACTCTGTTTTGGGTTTGCACTGTTTGCCCAGACCTACTGTCCTAATACTTAACATTTTTACGGCAATTTGAAGATCATGTGTTAATGTTTTTAAATATGCTCTTTTAAGATTTTAATGTTGCCACGGATAATAATCAAATCAGATCATTGGAAATTCCAAATTTTCAGTAGATTTATTGGTGAAGACTGGTCACTTATTCATGAAGACCGTCTACACCATTAAATCTACTGAAGGCCTAAAATCAGACTATAAGATTATTACCTGGGACCAACATTAAGCCGGTTAAAGGCTACGAAGAGAAATCATCGAACTTAAGAACCCTCTGCTCGCTACGCTCGCTTCAGGTTCTTAATTTCGAAGATTTCTCTATATATCCTCAAACCTATACATATTCTTAGTTTTACAATTTCTAAGCAATCATACTGTCTGTCCTTATGTTTTATGTGATTATCAAATGTAGAACTTTTACTGGTTGACGATTTCATTTAAACCGTAACACGAGAAAAATTGTATGGGTACACAGCTTATGTTTTCGCTGCCATTTCAACAATTTTTGTGACGTCCTGTGTGCTTCCCTCTCTGACGAAGCCCTTCCTTAAATTGGGCCTACCCTTCAAGTGAAAGAAGTTGTCCCTAGGCGAGCAATTTCTTTACTTTAACTAATTAGCTTATTACAAACGGGGGCGAAAATTAACATGGCTAAAAATAATAATACCTTAGCCTTCAAAGGCACGGCAGTAGTTCCACAGGATAGTTTTTAATGGTGCATGGAAGAGTGATTCACTTTTCAAATAAAAAAACAACTTTATTTTACAAAGTTTTCCCTAAAGTTCATTGAGTAACTGATGTTTAAAGAGTTGTTAGCGCATGATAGACTATCTACACTCAACTTAAAAAAGTTTAAAATCTTGAAATAAATTATTTTTAGAGAATTGAATTTGATACGAAACATATATGTACGAATCGTTACTCTTTTAAAGCATTTAAAAGGTTAAGTTTCGGCAGTTGCCATGCTGTAATAACCTATTTCATCCATGTCTAAGTTATTATCATCAGATATTCTGTGAAATAAAGCTGAATGTTCGAAAAGTAAATCAATTTTCTGCTGCGCCGTCAGAATGATCCTATGAAATTACAACCGTGCCCGTGAAGGCTAAGGCACTATTATTATTTCTAGAACATGACCGAGTTGCTTCACCAGAAAGTGTACCCATTCACCTTAAAACAATGAACAATGAACTTGTTTATTATTTTTGTCGAAGACAGATAAGATTACTTCTCCATGTGACTATGGAGAACTCTTGTTTTTCGACTGGAAGTATAACAACAACTGCAGTCAGAATGAAATTTCCATGTTATGGTCTAGTATGGACAAAAACATTATAGAAGATCAAAGAACAGGAAATATCTAAAAAAAAGCATGTGAAATTTTTGCAACGTCGCATCGACGTCAATGCAACGTCATGACGTTGCATTGACGTTGATCCGACGTTGCAAAAATGTCACATGCTTTTGACGTTGCATGGACATTGTTGCGACGACGCCTTAACGTTATTTTGCTGCTGGATAAATGATAAAAATTCTTATGTACTTAAGGCACCATGACTCTTTTACCTTCGACAATATTTTTGATGAAATTAATTGTTTAGTTCTTAATACATACGTGTGCGCCATTCTATATTGTTGCCCATATTGTGAATGTTTTGTTAAATAAATTTTTCATGAAACGTAGCTCAGCTTGTATATCTAGTTCCTTGTTGTACGAGGGGTGGTCATTAAATAAAAGAGACATGCATCTGTTTCATTACCTGTATCTTAGAAAATGTTCTGAATATATAATATCTAAAGGGCAAGCATATATAGTAAGTGCCAAAGTTCTGTCTAGGAGGAGCCCCGGTAGCTCAGTGGGTTAAGCGCTGGCTTTCTGATCTAGCGGATCGGGTTCGAGCCCCGCTTGAGACGAGAATCTTTCCTATCATAAACGGGGTTCCATTGCACACAGCCTTTCATTATCACCGTCCCATCGTCCTGATATAACTACAATACTGTTGTAAGGACAAAACCTTAATTAAACGGAATTTGTCTAAAAATGCTTAATTTCCCTTTATGGCGATAATACAACCGTCTCCTTACCAAGAATAACGTAAAAATCACATCGTACCAGGATGCTCCGGTAACACGTTGAAATTTCAGTTTAAAACATGGTTTGAAAGCTCATAAAGAATTTTAGGAATAATAAGAAGTGTTTGCATGTATGTTTATTTACTAATCGCGTTGGCATTATTTAATGATCAACCAAGGTAATCAAAGACCTGAAACTGTGGGCTGTTTGTTTTTCTATCAAAAAAAAAGAAATCGAGGAAATGCTACAAACACATAGTTAACCACAGCCCACCTAAAACTGTTATGTCTAATCCAGAAAACTAGAAAGGCCAACAAGGAGGAAACGAAACAGAAAATCAACAAAGAGAAAACAACCTGAAAAACACCTATAATGGTCAGCGGTGAGACAACTTCGGGTAAACAGAGATTGAAATACAGAGCCAAGACATGACTTTTTAATGCTATAAATACCAACAGTGGCTACTAGCACAAAAGACGCATCCAGATAATTAAAACGACATAAAGCAAATTTCAATATCACGTTGACATTATTATAAAATCATGTTAACATGTTTTCCTTTTGCTATAGAAGTTAATTTTTATATGTTATTTTGAGTGGCACTATTTTCCAGGAAATTATTCCGTACTGTCCTTTTTGGGATTAAGGAAGTATAAAATTCATATCATCTCTTTGAGATAAGCACCAAAATTACAATAATAAATTAAATTTGAGCCGCGACACGACAAAACCAACAATGTGGTTGTGCGCCCAGCGCAGACTCAGATCAGCCTGGGCTTCCGCCCAGTCTGATGAGAGTCTTCGCTGTCCGCATGTAGGTAGCTTAGTCCTTTAGCTAACCTTTAAGCGCTTAGCCAAAAGTCTGATCGGACTGGACGGATGCCCAGGCTGATCTAAGTCTGCGCTGGAAACACAACCACTTTGTTGGTTTTCTCGTGTCGCGGCTCAAACGAAGTCATCAGGAAATAAAAGACGCAAAGCACAGCTTACAAAAGGCACCGACAAAAAATGACATTTGAAACATATTAATTTACGTTCAGAAAAAATATCGGTGAACTTTTTTTATAGTTTTCATAAAGCAGCTCTAAATAAGTAAATGAGTGTAACAAATCTGAACATTTTTTGTAGAAAAAATATTATTTTTTCAAAGAAAATTTAATCTAAACAAATGCGAATGGTTAGATTTATATGTCTGACACTGTTAATATTAAAAATGTAGTCGGTAGGCCGTAGAAGTAAATGGTACCTTACGGTATATACAAAAACAGATAGTATTGTGATAATAAAGCTCTTCGCTTTTCAATACAATCGGCTCTCGTTATCTCAAACTCCGATATCTCAAAAATACTCTCTTGTATCAAAGAACATAGTATGAACACATTTTTTTTTTCATTACATTTTAACTCGTGTCATCTCAAACTACTGGTAACTCAAAGTAAATTGTCTGGGACCAGAAAATTTACTTTGGAATATCAGTAGTTTAAGATGAGCTTGATGTTGAGATATCGAGAGTCGACTATACATAGAGATCAAGGGCCGTATTCATAAAGCCACTTAAGTCGTTGCTATGCGGTTGCTAAGTCTAAATATCTATAAAGGAGATTCCCTACAACTATGAAATTTGGTCTGGAGGAACAGTCTTACAAAGACTGTTCCTCCAGACCAAATTTCATAGTTGTAGGGCACAAAGACTGTTCCTCCAGACCAAATTTCATAGTTGTAGGGAATCTCCTTCAAAGAAATTTAGCCTTAGCAACAGCATAGCAACCACTTAAGTCGTTTTATGAATACGGCCCCAGAGGTACCAAAGTGTGTTGATGCACTCAATACAGACTTTGTTTAGTCTGCACTTAAACTTAAGCTGAAATAGTTCCTCTATCTTTTATACCAACTTTGGAAGAAAACGCAAACTTTAGCACGAAATATTTTGTAAAGTGCAAGGTCTACACTGTTGAGGGTGGTATAAAACAGTTATATCATGATATGTCCACCATTAAATCTCGTGGATAATCTCTTCATACAGGCGGACAAACAATGGTATAATTATTGCTTGTATAAATAAAGCTCAAGTTACATGTAGCAAGAATGGTTGTGGTCCTAAATTCAAGATAGATGTTTTGCCCATATATAGCGGTACTAATAAAACTCGTTTTCGTTAATTATATAACTAAAGCTTAAGCTAGTAAGAATGGTTCTGGGGCCGGTTTCATGAACATATCTTAGATTTGTGCTTAAGTTACAACTTAAGTCATAACTTAAGTAAAAATGTAAGAATGACTTAAGTTCGTACTTAAGACGTTTCACAAATTCATCTTAGCAAAAACTTAACCTGTTTTGACTTAGGGCTTGTCTATTTTTAGGGGTCTATCGTTAGCCGTGTTAAATGTCTGCAATATACTTTTATGTACCAAACAAAGTGATTACGTGTCTGAGGCGGTGGTGTAGTGGACATCGTTTTGCGCTCTAGCACAGACAGTTACGGGCTCGAATCCCCACTTCTTCCCTTTCATAGTTTTCTGTTTGTTTTATTTTATTTATTTTTTTTATTTATTTACGGTACTTTTATTAAAGCCCCATTGCTCTATCAGCAGGATATATTTTATTGTGAAGTATCGCTGCATGCTTCTCACTACAGTTTCGTCACTGTATATGATCGTGATTGGACGGCTTTAAAATATAAAAACATCCTTGGGATTCTCATAAAAACGATTTAAAGAATATCTGGTTCATGTTAGTTGCCAACTAAAATGACCCACTTTCGATTTCATAAACTTTATTTACATGATAAAAATACAAGGTACAGAAGATAAAAATACAAGGTACAGGTATTTAATAAATGGTTTAAATACAATGTACGGCACGGATTCCATTCATTGCCTCGCTGTTGCGTAATTTCTTTTCTCAACGGGGAACCAGAAGTAAAGACCATATTTTTTATGGAGAGGCTTGTAACTTTTTCAAAAACCTCTGGTTCTCCTTTTTGCCAGTTATATGACACGAAAACGCACATCAACCGACATTTTATCATCAATTCGGAAGGCTGTACCAGTTTTATCATGATTTGTGCTTTGGTGATTTTTACCACTTATAGGACTATGGAGACTTTAAATATGGTACTGCTTTGAATGTGTTCTCTAACATTAATGCATTCTAAAGTTAAACGGAGTATACGAAGTTTCCTGACATGTTTTTTGTTATTGAAAACTATGCTTCCCCAACCTTTTGGGGCTGGTCTTGGTCGGGAAATAGGGCTGGGTAGCTTTCAGTGCTGAGGCGTCCTCCTAATATGGATAATAGTGGGGCAAGGGCCAACTGTGCTTGCGTGGGTGCGGGCGGGTATTTTTGGACATTTTTTATCTCTCCTATCCATCTCTTTTCCTTCTCCCTCTCTCTCTCTCTCTCACTCTCTCTGAGATACGGTTCGATATAGACTGAAATATTGTCTCAAAGAGCTGTTAAATCAAACACGATCAACCAACCAAATTTCCGATGTTTTATGCCTTGTTCAATTGCGGCAGACACAGTAAGTGCTGCGCGGAAGTGATAAAGTGTTGATAAATGGAAAGGATATTGCTGGCATCAGAAACACAGTATCCGAACTACATGTACAATCTCTTCCGGTTTTCATAGCGTTGAATCGAGAGTACAAACATTCGCTTATAACCAGTAGTCGGAAATCATTATGTTTTGAGATTTTATCCGGAATCTGCTGCGTCATTTATAGCTATTCAGCTTCGAAAATGTAAAGAGGTAAGTTTAATATAATTTGCTCTTCGGTCTTTTACTTTATTACCCTGTACAATGTCGTGTATGGGTGGGTAGTAATTGGTACAGTATTCAAATCGCCCTTGGCATGATTCTTAAACCATTTTGAGCATTTTCTTACATGTTTTATAAAAAATCTTTAGAATAAACGGAAGGCGTTATCAATCTACAGTTTATTAGTTTTGATAAAAGAATGATAGCTAAGTTTTGCACGACACAATCTCGTGTTAAATTAAGCTGTTCGGGAAAAAAAATCTGCGACGGCAAGGAGTTTTTCATTGTACAGGGCAATAAAGTAAAAGACCGAAGAGAAAATTATATTAAACTTACCTCTTTACATTTTCAAAGCTGAATAACTGTAAATGACGCAGTAGATTCCGGTTAAAAACTCAAAACATAATGATTTCCGGCTACTGGTTATAAGCGAATTTTGTACTCTCGATTCATCGCTATGAAAACCGGAAGAGAGGGTACAGTGCGTTCGGATACTGTGAGAAATGTTTAGAGCTGCTGAGATCGTTAGCCGTTATTAGTAGTGTCTACAATGGTCAATGTCAAACAGTTGGGTCTCTCTTTCAGTACTTCAGATCAGAAGGGGAAGCACGGATAATTAAGGGTCAATTTTCAATATTTCTCCATAAAAGCATATGTTGTGACCCCTAAAAGGCACCGTGTTGCCGAAACGGTTCTAATAAAAGTCACAACAGTTGTTTTCCTTCTGAAATAAGGAAAATTATCTCAGAATTATCCCTGTTACCCCTTCTTATCGTGAGCACTGCTCTTCCTTCTTAAAAAAGTCAACTATTTAGTGACATATACCCACATCGTATAGGCACTTCTTCACTTCGCCCACTCACCCACACTTAATTCTTGTATTCCAACGAAACATGGCTACAGGAGAATTTTGTGGGACTTTGACATTCCCACTCTCATAATGGCTGAATTCCTCGATCTGAAGTGCTCCTTTATGAGGACACGCACGTACAAAAACGTTTACGCCCGAATGATCATGCAGGCCATCCACAAACTCGCACAGATACCACAAACTTTCGACATTTGGACGTCCCAAAGGTAGGGAAAGGACCTGCTACTTTTGCAGTAGGTGCAGTATTTGAGTATAATAATATATAACGTGGCCATTAAGGTAAAAACAATCAACCAGTCGCAGAATAGGCGTCACTCTACATGGAATCTGCGTGCAGGTTTACATGTAATTCACAATTTCTTCATATTGACAGAAAGAGGGACAGGCATACAAAAAGACACACACACACATATACGAATGCGTTCGTAGGAGACTATAAACTTATTGGCTTTGTCGTGAGAAAACGTCCTGATAGTAGAAGCCTGGGCTGCCATGTACATACCGTTTTCTTTTTTACCTTATAAGCACCCAGTAAGGGATGGGTCCTAAATCCGAGCCCTGTCTCCATCACGTTAAGAAGTGCTCGTCTATGCATTATGTTAAAAGTTTTAGTGGCTTTGGTTCAGCTTTGGCAGAGCTATGAATTTACCCAGAAATGGCCATAATTACAGAACATGGGGTTCCCGAAGCACGAACAGTAGAAGACTTAAGGAGGACACAATCAAACCCTATCGTGTACAGTGCCTACTAAATGAACAAAGAGAAGCCGGAACAGAACCCTTGGCAAAGTTGTTTGTGTTTCATACCGCTTATTGGTTACAACATAATTCGAGACGCATACTGGATGAAAAAAAAAACAGCCTTCATTTATTCACGCATTTTGTGGTATCTCCTGAAAGATGGGAGCCTATCATCGGCGTATCTACATGTACCTTACACATTTTAAATGAGAAATTAAGTCACCTGGCTGGTTGACTTAAGTTTATAGCAAAATCTAAGCAAAGAGTTTAAACTAAGATTTTTTTGTGAAACCACATAAGTATAAACTTTTGACTTAAGTTATAACTTAAGTCAAAAGTTCTTGCTTAGATCGTTTGTGAAACTGGCCCCTTGCCCAAATTCAAGATATATGGCTTGCCCATATATAACGATATTAATAACGTTTTCTGGAATACTGGATCGATCATGCTGATATTTTGCAGGAGACATAGGGGTGGTGGTGGTGGGGGGGGGGGGGGGGGGCAGTTCTTGATGATATGAAATAGCTAGAATCATTTGGGTCGGATCACTTTTTTTTAGTAAATGGGGTAAATTTTTGGGAAAACAACTTAAAATTTAAAACGCCTGAAAGGGTTTTAACATTATTCACAAAGTCATTTTTGAAACATAGGAGAGAGAATACGAACTAAACGTAAAACTTTAATGCGAAATTTTAACAGAACGGACGAACGATTACTAATTAATTACTAAACGACGGCATTTAGAAGTAGGTCAATTTTCAAATGACTTTCCCTTGCATTAAACATTTTTTGAAGACCGATGACACTATTGTTAATGGCTTTATGCTGCTGTTTCTTTTACGAAAGGTTTTATGTGCTGCGTTTAATTACATTAGACAGTGGAAATAATTCAAAGATTTTCATTTTCTTTTAGATCTGATCAGGTTCTGCATTTTTATTTTACCCCATACGGACAGCGTAGGTTCTCATAGTTATATTTTCAGAGACATGGAGAGTTTCAGGCATTCTTCTTGACAAAACTCATGGGCACGTCACACTAACAAGACAATTTGCAATTTTCTACTTTTGCAAATATTATTAATTATTAGTTGTTCATGTAGATGTTTCTTTTGCCGTTCAGTATACATGTACCTGATTAAATACAGAGTAGAGGATTCGTCAGTCACGTTAACATTTGTCCCCACAGAACTTAAAATTAATAGCATTTGCTCCTATTTATTAGTTTTCATAGTTCAATTTATATTACTCGTGCTTTTGCAATAAGAAATTGAAATGTCAAGAAACCAAAACTACCCTATTTTCTGTTATTTACTGCATCAATAAATGATATTCATCCAAAAACTAGTGGAATTTTATGATTTATTATACGTTTATAGTATTTATACGAAATGGGTTGCTTTGGTCTTTCTTTGTCAGGTAGCTCAGGCCCCGAGGTTATAAAACTTTTTTCATGCTCAACTCAGCTGAGCATGAAACTTTATCTGCTAATAAATAGCAAATCACTGATAAGTACAGCTGTTTTCTTGCTTAATTTAGCTGAGTATGAAATTTTCGTTGCTTATGAATATGAAAATGCAAACATTAGTTGGCATTTTCATATTTATCAGCAGAGAAAGTTTCATGCTCAGCTGAGTTGAGCATGAAAAAAGTTTTATAACCTCGGGGCCAGTAGTCTTTGCAGGCTAAGGAGTTCTTACCATTACATCACTTGTTGGCACATGAAAGGAGAAAAGTTAGTTTGAGCGACCTTAGGATGCATTCTCTTGACGGTGCGACGTGGCATTATCTAGCGCATTGCTTATTAACATTAATGAAATATGAAACATTACGTCATGATGCCAGCATAAAAAGTAATATTGTTTGTTTCACCGGTACTGGCAAACAAGTGGCGTCGAAAAAGCCAATAGAGTACGTGTTGCAGCGTGGTCATACCTGTATAACTGTATGTAAAGGAATCTCGTAAGGCGTTATTATAAGTTTGTTTTATGGATGTATGTATTAATGTAAATTTGATATACGACACTATGAAAACTCTTTTACGACTATTACTACATGCACTACCTAATGTGTAACACGCCGACAATTACCTCAATCGGTTCCCCTGTTAAGACGAATAAATTCTAATATAAATTCTTTGTAAGCAGCAAACGCTCAAAAATTTTCTTCAAACCTTCTCACTTTGAGTGTAGTCAAACAAAAGCAAATGATCGGTATTTCGTTTGTGCATTTGCGATCGGGTTGCTATGGTAACCGCGTTTTACTACTTTTGTAGAAAAAGTGCCAAACATTTAACAGAAATAGCCATTTTTTGCACTTCTATATATCCTAGAATAAACTAGGTTTTATCACAACCTCTTTAAATCTGAACAATAGGGACCTATATGATTAATGTGAAACATTTGAGCCGCGACACGAGAAAACCAACAAAGTGATTGTGCTCTCATCACAGACTCAGATCAGCCTGGGCATCCGCCCAGTCTGATCAGAGTCTTTGCTGTCCGCATGGAGGTAGCTTAGACCCTTACCTACCATTTAAGTGCTACATGTAAGCGAAGAGTCTGATCTGACTGGGAGGATGTCCAGACTGATCTGAGTCTGAGCTGGGCGCACCACTACATTGTTGGTTTTCTCGTGTCGTGGCTCATTATTCGAATGCCTTTGATGTCCCTACTGTTCCTCAATTGTGGGTGGGGTAACAAGGTATCACAAAACAAATTTTTAGGCATTTTGAGCATCACGCTTTAACACACACACTTCTGTGACCCATTTGCATACTTTTACATCAAAGAGGAGGCTTTCCATTGTTGAAAAATGAAAGAAGAGAGTGGAGCAGAACCGACTTGAGACCGTAACCATGGGAACAAACCATACCCCATGTAAAAAGTTAAATACAGTAACTTACACTATAACCACACTACCATAACCACAATAAATGCACTTAAACTAAAAGCACACTATTACAAATACAGTAAATGCATTGTAGCAATTGTTAATGGTTCTAATGCTGTAGAAATATGAATCGTATTTGTTTTGATGAGAGTATGAGATCTTAAGGCTTGGAAGACCTATTTATATTTATTTATAGGGTCTGAAAAGGGCAAAAATGATCAAAATTACGAGATACAATGTACATGTATCATTTATTCTCTTATGAAAAAATAAAAGACAACAATGCTACTTTTAGATTTATTATGAGAATATTAGTTTTAAATAGACTGATATAAAACATAGCTATGGCGTGCCCTTCATCTGTTGGTATGTAGTCTAAAAGGACAAAAGAAAATATCCCCCTAAAATAACAATCATAAATCTTATATATGCCACTAGTAAATCTGCAATAAGAGAGTTTGGAGCCCTATTTATTTGAAATAAGGGGGCTTGCAGCCCTATTTATAGTCATTTAAGAGACCGAAAAGGGGTAGAAAATGTCAAAATCAATACATATCCCTCACTCTCCCCACAAACCAACAAAAAGAAATTCTTGTTACTTTACATTTGTTATGAAATTTAAGCTTTACAAAAAATGATATAAAACATGGTTATGGGGTGCCTTACATCTCTAAAGGATTTAAAGGGGCTCAGAAAGTGTAAATTTGAAAATATTCATCCAAAATAGCGATCTTTTTTCACAATGAAACGCACTGCAGCATTTGTCATGGTGAATTCCTTTCATAAGCCACCAGTATTTGAATATTATGGTTTTAACACATTTGTGTCATCAATGTCACTAAATAGCACTGCAATCAGGTGAAGAAACGTTTTGCAAAGTTTAATTAATGTAATAAGACTAATTTCGTTTATACTTTTCAATGAATTATAGAGATTTCTTGGTGAAATTGAAACTGATAATCTCACTGTATCAAACAGTGAAATTATCACTTTCGATTTCACTGTTTCAGAAATAGGATTTTTGTGAAATAGCCTCAAGTTTTTTTGTTGATCAATTGGCTAAATCTTATCTGGCTTGACAAAATTACGTCACGCATGTTTGCACGTCATTACGACGTTAATGACGTCACTTAAAGCGCCAACGTAACTTTGTTTCTGCACGCGACGTCAGGCTGCCTAAGTCTCCTGTAGGTATTCTTTCTTGTCAAAATTTTTTAGATCTGTTTATCAAAATGATATATGAAGCTATTTTTAGTTGCAAACTGAGTTTACAACCAATATCACACCCAATGAACACGCTGGAAGCATCAAATTTGACGCAAAACGGCTAGAAAAAAGTTGTGTTTCTGTCGTGATAGCTGACGCTCTTGAATAAACAGAACTATTGCAATTTTCAAGCGTAAAAGAAATAGACATTTTGACTTTTTCAGTTTAAGATTAATTTTTATTGCACTCATGAACACCAAAAGTGGTATTTTCACTCGTGGCTTTGCCACTCGTGAAAATACTGCTTTTGGTGTTCATTCGGTGAAATCAAAATCGATCTTACACCGAAAAAGTCAAATATCCTCTATCGAAAGACAAGAAAATCGGAGAAACCGATGGATGCTCCCCGGGGGCGTAGATTAGGGGAATGGGTATCCTGGTGAAGGAGTGATTTTCTGTGTATATTAAATGCAATTCAAGGTGGAAAAAATAGAGGTTTAACAATCAGAGGCTGCAAAGCAACTCAGTAAGTTTGCAAATTATAGTAACCCATCACTGAAAATAATAATGACTAGCCATATGTATCATAGTGTTTGTGTACTGGCAATCTGTGCATAAGGGCTGAACATTATGAACACCAAAACTGCTTGTGTTAGGGTAATGTTTCTTGCCCTCTTTTAGAGCTATGCTCTTGACAAATGAGAAAAAATAAGAAGGGAAGTAACTCAATAATAACTTGGGATACAATTATGGTTCTTCTGCTCTGAACTGCCTGTCATTTCACTCTATCAATATGTAAAGTTTCATACAGTTCTCTTAAATATGTAAAGAGATATGCTCCTGGCAGTCTAAACATTGAAAAAATAGGTAGGAAGCAAACTCCTGATGAATTACTTAGGGTAGATTTATGGTTCTTGTGCTCTGCACTTCCTTTTATTGCCCTCTACCGATGTGTGAAGTTTCATTTAGTTTCCTTCAATATTTCTAAAGATATGCTCCGGACAAGCACAATAAAGCAAATATTAAGAAGAGAACTAACTCCGTAACTACTTAAGACAGGACTGTTGTTCTTGTGTGCTGCATTTTCACTAATTGCCCTCTATTAGTGTGTGAAGTTTCATTAAGTTCCCTTTTATACTTTCAGAAATATTCTCCGGACAAGCAAAATGCTGAAAAAAAATAGGAAGGGGTCTAACTTTGTAAATACTTACGATAGGGTTATGGTTCTTGTGCTCTGCACTTTCTTTCATAGCTTTTATCAATGTGTGAAAGGAGAAGAACTAAATAAGCTTCTAGCTTCCGTTTTCATTCTAATTAGTATTGTATCTTGTAAAATATTGTATAGTATGACCGGAAATTATTGAGATTTTTTTACAAGATTTCAGCTGGGATTTTGTTCTAGCTTCACATGAAATGAATGAAACTGATTTGATATGTTGTTGGTATATTCATCACAATACTATAGTGTGAGGGATTTAAAATGTGTCAGTCACCTAAATGACATGGATTATCCCCCCTTTAATCAACCAAGCACAAAATCCGAGCAACACCACAAAATAAGTTGAACTTCGAAATAAAATGTCTACAAGAAAATGCTAAAGAAAGACAATATATTTAAAATTACTTTTTCAGACACAGAAACAACACTGCTGTACAATCAGCAACTATATATGATATAACCTTTTCGTATAAGACACTATTAGTCTTTTAGAAACAGCGAGATTTTCAGATTTTCACCAAATTCTAAGAAAATGGTTAGTTTTCAACAGGGTTGGCTACTACGAGGGTCATCCGAAAAGTTCTGTCACTCGCTTATATCTCAAAAACGAAAGGTGGTATTCACCTAGAATAAAAACCATGCAAAAACCCTGTTTAATATCACATGGCTGTAAAAAAACTGATCCTTGTATCAATGACATAACGTTCACAGTTTGCTTTAAATGAAGGGTACCCTGACCCTACTGGCAACTTTGTAGATGCAACTCCGGCAATGGCTAATGAAGGGATGTCTATTTTCGCTGCCTGGTGCCTATGATATCACAGGTGCTAATAAACACATTGAAAAAAAATCTTATACGAAAAGGTTATATCATATATAGTTGCTGATTGTACAGCAGTGTTGTTTCTGTGTCTGAAAAAGTAATTTTAAATATATTGTCTTTCTTTAGCAATATTTTGCATCGCATATACTTATCAAAAGTCACTGATTTTTAAGTAGTGATCCACTAAGTGCAACAGACAGCAACCCTGAAAATTTCAGCATCCTGGGATTTGTAATTGACGAGAAATGCAGCAAGAATCACAAGCCAGCAGAAAAACAAAAATCATGAAAATATGCCAGTGTCAAATACAAGGTCTATATTTGAGCTTATAACTCAACCAGATGAAATGTTTCCACCATGTACTTGATATCAGTATAAAGATAAAAGAGTGTTCTTTTGATTGATGCAAACTTTGGTTAGCTATCACGTCTGTGAGCAAATTCAGAGTCCAGTGACAGAACGTTTTGGACGATCCTCGTAGATGTATTCACTGATTGAAAAGTAATAACGACAGACAAGCATAACTATACAGTTGCACACGCTAATAAGTTTTATTATATGACCAAGATGTAACACAAAATTTCATTGGCTAATTTGATGTCACGTGCCGGTCAATATTTTGTGATTTCACCGGCCAGTCAGTGAATATTACTTTTACGCTGACGTCATTGTATTTTCATGACGTAACGTCTGAAGTACCTTAATGTTAATGGCATAACGTCGCGAGATAATACCATGTAGTACTACTTACCTCGTATTTTTAGAAAACTGTATGTAGAATTATCATATAATAAAACAATTGTTGACCTTTATTTCGGTGAATATGCAGTTTTATTGACCTGCAAACATAGCATATTGACCTCTGCTTCGCGTCGGCCAATATGTCGTTTGCAGGTCAATAACACTGCATATTCACCTCAACAAAGGTCAATAATTGTATTATATGTAATATGATATAAGAAAATGCGCTCGCTCATGTTGAATATTCAGTTGACCATGCCTTGAATATTGCAGAGCCCAAAATTTGCGTGATTTTACTTTTTATGCGCCAAACCAAATTTTCAATTGCATGATATTCTTAGTTACATGTACCAACACTATGACCTAAATGTCCGATAACGCATACCACCATTGATCAACAAGATATTGTTTAATAATATTTAACCCAACCCAGAATATGTTCAAGACTTACGCTTCCAAAAAGCTCTCGAAAATCTTATTTTGCGATTTTAGACCCCTAGCTCCAACAAACAGACATAAATCACTGAAAATACCAGTAAAACAAAATAATAAAGCAATAAATTATTTGTTATAGTCTTTTCTTAATATTCCAATATGCAAAAGATTTATTGAAACTAGGATTGACATATGAGCCACGACACGACAAAACCAACAATGTGGTTGTGCGCCCAGCGCAGACTCAGATCAGCCTGGGCATCCGCCCAGTCTGATCAGAGTCTTCACTGTCCGCATGGAGGTAGCTTAGACCCTTAGCTACCCTTTAAGTGCTTAGCGAAGGGTCTGATTATACTGAGTGGATGTCCAGGCTGATCTGAGTCTGCGCTGGGCGCACAACCACATTGTTGGTTTTGTCGTGTCGCGGCTCATATCATGAAAAACACAATTCTCAATTATTTTCGGTCATACTGTATATCTACGTTTTGTTGATATCTAATGTGACTGTGAAATTTCATTTAGTTCCCTTTAATACTTTTAGAGTCATGCTCCCGACAAGGAAAGTACTGAACAAAATGGAAAGGGCGCTAACTTCGTACATACTTGGACAGGGTTACGGTTCTTGTGCACTGCAATTCCTGTTAGTGTCCTCTATCAATGTGAGAAGATTCATTTGGTTCCCCCATATACTTTTGGAGATATGCTCCGGACAAGCAAAATATTGAAAAAAATGCTGAATTCATCAAAGGGCTATAACTCTGAGAAAAAATTATCAAACCAAAACGTCCTGGTGATATGCGCATCCACCCTTAATAAGTCAAGTTCCCATGAAGAATCGTTGAAATCCAACAAGTAGTTGTTGAGACTTTGTGTGAACATGAAGTATGTGCTATATATTAGTGCAGAATTCATCAAAGGGTCATAACTATGGAAACAATTATCAAAACGTTCTGGTGATATGCACATCCACATTCAATACTTAGATTCCATGAAGTTTCAGTGAAATCCAACTAGTAGTTGCTGAGAATTCGCGTGGATAAGATCGGGACGAACGGACGGACGGAATGACTTACGGAAGGAAATACGGACGGACGAAGCTGCGACTATATACTCCCCTGACTTCTTCGTGGAGCATAACCAGAGGGCGACACACCGCTTTATTTATGTCGAGGATACAAAATGACATAACATCAAAGCAGACTATCCTATGACGAATGCCATGCAAGGTTTAATAATTGTGAATTGCATCGTTTTAGATTAAAAGACATGATGGAAAAAAAAACGAAGTCAATAGAGCGTGAAGTAATAAATCTTGACTCCAAAAGACAAGATATTCAAGAAAATTTGTGTCATATTTGAAATAAAGATAAATATCTTTAAATAAACTGTCTTTCATTGGTTGGTGCAGAGTCTAATACTTCAGTCCTGACTTAGGGTCGCGTCGGGTAACTTCGGACAGCGGGTAAATTCGGACAGCGAGACTGTTACCTTTATATGTCAGTTGTTTAGAACTAAAACAAAAACAATTGGCAAAACTGTGAAAATCCTGATGAGACGGCTCATTATTAGCCGTCTCATCTGGATTTTCATTGTTTGCAATGGTGCGTCCGAAATTACCCCCCTGTCCGAAGTTACCCGACTCTACCCTATTTGATGTCGGCTGACTCGTGCATAAGTTTTGGGGCAGAGAAGATGGCAATGATCAGGAATGGTTACAAACGAATTTCACATCCTACCCTGAACAACAAGCGGGAAAGGAACATCTATAGCTAAGACGGCTAAAACATAAACGGTGAAATTACTTTTATATAAAACTATTGAATGCATTGCTTATAAGGAGAGGCCCTACCTCAAGAATCGAGTGAAACTATACTCGAAAAATTTTTTAAGGGTCAAACTTTTACCCTGCGATTTCTGGAACATTTCAAAAATTTGGTAAAATAAATCCGTTCTTTTCTCCATTTTATTCATTTTGCAAGTTTTATACACAGGCAGCTTGAACCTTTGGCCTTTGTCTTGACCAAGTCCAGGCTTGAAGTCAAACTACCCCTAAGATAAAAGTTGTTTGAATTCCCATAGAGAATTGATAGTGTGTCAGTTTGATCGGAAAAAACCTCCAAAATTGCTACGAGTTTTAAAATTGTTACACCTTGCTGACATTAAAAATGATTAAATTTGATGACTATCGAGCAATTTTGCAAAAAAAAAATAAGAATTTGGCGAAATAGAAAATTTTGGTGAATTTGTTCCTTAGTTTAAACGATATTTTATTAACTATAAATTATATACATATACTACAATACAATTTCAAAAGTATCAGGATTTGACAGTAAGCAAGATGCTTATTTATAAAGTCATTTCCTGGAGCATATTGGAATCTACAGTATAAGAATGGCTAAATACCGATATATTACATGAATTTCAAAGAGAGAGAGAGAGAGAGAGAGAGAGAGAGAGAGAGAGAGAGAGAGAGAGAGAGAGGGAGGGAGGGAGGGAAAGAGAAGGAGAGAGAGAGAAGGAGAGAAAGAGAGTTACACAAATGTACATTACAATCTGAAAAAGAAAAATATTATTATACATGTCATGGTAATAACACTTCCAGAGTGTGCCAACGATTACTGTACAGGGTTAAATTTCTAAGTTTTTAGATACATTATCAGAATAAGGAATACATAGAAAATATCAATAGACCGATTCTTAGAGCAAGATTCATAATATTACAATGCCAATGAAAAAAGTTGAAAAAGAATTTACAAATATATTTACCCTGTACAGCACATACATTGTAACACTAACTGTTTGAGAAAAAATAGTACACTTGAAATCATAGACAATAACGTTATCAATTTTAAATTACTCTCTTTCTCACATATATAACAATTAAGTTACTACATTATACTGTTATAGAAAACATAGATACAGACATATAGTTCAAAGAGAAGAGAAGAGACCGATTCCTTTCTGTAAAGTTTATATCCAAATGCATCTCTACCAGATAAAAACAAATAGTACGTCGAATTTTGAGGGTTATCTTAATTTACCATGGGCAAGGCGCTTATATCATCAGACAAAAGTATCAGACAAATCGTTTGGATTTAATAATGAATTCCTGCACTTTTAAAAACATTGTTTCATTTTCACTGATTGACGAATTTTGCTTACCAGCTAGTAAATCATGTGTGTTATGAGTTAATAGATATTGTGATAAGTAAGTGTTCCTCAGTGTATTATATCTAGGGCATACAAAAAAGAAGTGATATGGTCTTTCGAAATCACCACAAGCACAGGACTGACTAGCAACAATGTTTTTGCGGTAAAGGCCAGAATTCAAAGAGCTGCATCCCATGCGAAGTCTGGCATGCAAGATCTGCCCAATTCTTGAGCCAGCACTGAAATACTTTGCTTTGGGGGGATTTGCCTATTCCTGTCAAGACGATACTTAAATGCTGCGACTGTACTGGCGTCTTTAATATCCTCAGAAACTTCATTCCAGGCTCTAACGGTTGAAGGAAAGAAGGAATTAAAGAAAAGATTGGTACGAGCTTGAATAGACTGAATATCACTTGCATTTCTAAGATTATAAGGATTGTTTTCTTGAACAAATTTGTTCCTTATGGACATCTGACCAATTTGATTTTGAAGGTAGTGTGAATTGAAGTCTGGACTTTGTCAAGACAAAGGCAGGCTATAGTTTCAAACTTCATGTGTATAAAACTTGCAAAATGAATAAAATGTAAGGTAGAAATGATTTATTTTACCAAATGTTTGAAATGTTCCAGGAATCGCAAGGTAAAAGTTTGACCTTTTAATATTTTTTTTTCGAGTACAATGTATATAATGATAATCAGGCTTGATTGTTTAGCAGATCAAATTGACGTAGGTGAATTAGGGTAGCTACATATAAAGGACTAAGCTAGCTTTAGCGGACAGCGAAGACTCTGATCAGACTTGGCGGAAACCCAGGCTGATCTGTGGCTGGGCGCACATGCCACTTTGCTGATTCTGTCGTGTTGCGGCTCCTTTGATTGTGGTACGGATACGAGAACAAGTTGCAGTTTCACGTCACATTATCATGATCTTTTCTATATAGCTATGAAGTATCATGAAAAAATATCAAAGATATTTTAAGTTCTGGAACGGGCTTGACGCTTCGAAAAGCACCTTAGACAAAATAACTCCAAAAATTTAACAGTGAAAGGTTAATTATCAGCCGCGACACATTATGATGACCTGATTTCCAAAAATGTGAATATCATGAAATCGACCGAAATTCACAAATCGACCTCAAACAATAAAAAAAAATCCCCCCCCCCCCCAAAAAAAAAAACAGAGATAACTTAAAGCTTAAGTTGTTAAATTGTACATGAAGTATAGTCATAACTATTCTACGTTAATGTGGAGCATCATGAAAGCATTCTAAAGGTCTGGGTTTGAGGTTATAAAACTTGAGAATAATCTCAAACTCAAAATAAAGCACACTTATTGGCTGCTTCCGAGCATGTGTTCGAAAGCAGCCAATCAGCGTGCTTTATTTTGAGTTTGAGAATGTACTCAAGTTTTATAACCTGTGGGCCAGTTCGCTATTCACAAAATGACCACGGACGGATGGACGGCGATGATAATGCACGCGTCCAAATCGACCATCACTTTTTCAGTCGACAGATTTTCGTGGCCGTGCAAGCCAACACCCTGATTTCTGCAACTACTAAGTCCAATCCTAGCTACGGTAAACCGAGATCAACAGGTTGCTCCTATGCCGAAACACGAAACCAAAACCATGTCTAGCCCAGGCCCAAATGTTAACAAAAATAAAAGTCGTACTAACCTGAAACACCTTCTGAATACAAATCAGCCTCGTCGCTACAAAAGGTATAATAACTTAATCATACGCGATCAATCAAGACTCATCTCGGCTTGTGCAACTGCTCAGTCGAACCAACCTGAGTCGTTGCTTCAATTATTTAGATATCCCAGGGTCCGTAGATTTTTTTATGCAAATGGCGAAGTCTCTCAGCAGATACCTAGTCAGATATGAGTGTTCTCTTTTTGCGCATGATGCTATGGCACCTTCTACGCCCTTGTAAAATTAAAAAAAAATTGGGACACCAAAAAAAGTTTACTTAATTGTCAAAGAGGGAACAATTTGGTTTTACAATGCAGTTATGTTACAAACGATGCAGATGGAAAGGCAAATAGTAGACTTGATCAGACTGCTCCTTTTGGGAGCAGTCTGATCTGGGTCTGCACAGTTTGTTCAGACCTATCTGTCTCAAAAATTAGATATTTTACGGTAAATATTGCTAAATTACTCTCCTACACACATATAAATCGCGGGGATTCCATACACCCATTTCCTTTTCTTATTGCCTGCAGCAATCAAGCCCATCATTATCATCATTATCCATTCACAGCTTGTCAGGAAAGTCAAAAAAATCAATCACCGAGAGATTTTAGGGTATGAAACATTATGTATATTTTGTAATTTGTATAGCATAAATTCATAATTTTCATGCTTATAAAAGTATAAGTGGTGTCGTGGAGAGAGGAATAGATTAACTGGGTGGGTGAACAATTATCATAATATTGAGTTGCGACACGACAAAACCAACAAAGTGGTTGTGCGCCCAGCACAGACTCAGATCAGCCTGGGCATCCGCCCAGTCTGATCAGAGTCTTCGCTGTCCGCATGGAAGTAGCTTAGACCCTTAGCTACCCTTTAAGCTTTAAGGGAAGAGTCTGATCGGACTGGGTGGATGCCCAGGCTTATCTGAGTCTGCGCTGGGCGCACAACTACTTTGTTGGTTTTCTTGGGTCCAGCTTAACATTATAAGATTTATGGTACTTTAAACGGACCGTGATGACTTTACTGACGAGTTTGTGTACCCCGCAGCATGAAGCTGTAACAAAATAAACGAATTTCTTCAGCCCTCACTTCACTTGCCCCATATAATACGGCCGTTTAGAAGTATGTTGGTTTGTTGTGTTCCTACGTATCCAACGATCCTATTCAAGCCTTTGCGCACAGCGTTTTATAACCATCCTAATTACATGTAATACATTGATAGATTTCCTCCATTGTAAAATACAGCCAAAACAATAACTAAAAATGAGCAATTTCCAAAAGAAACTTTTTTGTTTCAAATACATTTTACTAGAAAATTATAGATTAGTTAATATGTATTATATAGACATTAAAGATGCACTTTACTCCATAGTGATACATGTATGTGTGGTAGTTTAAGAGATATTTGGCAAAATTGCCTGTTTTATAGACAGCAAATGGCCTATAAGCTATGATTTAAAGTGTGCAAAGAGGTCACTAGCATTATTACTTTTTATCATATGACGTCGCTTCTGAGAGTGTAATAAAGCCATGCATTAAAAACGATAGTCCACTAGTGGATTAAATATGCAAATTACGTCGTAACGTTATGCGTTGACGTCCATAAAAACGTTGCCTTTTCTAATGGCGAAATCGTGACGTTTAAATGCAAAATCTGCTAATAGAATATGATTTTAGCGTCATATGATAAATAGAATCTTGCATTCGTGCTCATGTATTATTGAATTTATTAAACTCGTTGTGGAAAAACGATAAGATGCTCGGCACAGCCTCGCATCTTATATTTTTCCCCAACTCGTTTAATAAATTCAATAATACATGAGCACTCATGTAAGATCCTCTATGTAAACTACTTCGTGGAAAAAACTGACACTGGTTACTTGCAAACTGCACATATCAGGGCACACTGTGCACACTCTGATCAGCGCACGTACAGGCTATTCGTACAATGAACATAAAATATTTTCTCAATGAAATTTACATCACTAGCCCTAGCCAAAAATAATTTTTATGCATGCCTGGTGATCGTGCCCGAACACAATAGTTCATACATCAACGCAGTGTATATGAAAATATCCAGTTTTCATTAATGTTTTTCATGATAATTGATAAAGTTTACTGTAGACATTTTTGCTGCCATTTTTAAGTAGCACGGTCCAAAATGAATGAGCATCAAATGAATTCAGTTAAATGCGACTGGACTATTACTAATTTTCATTTGAGAAGTAGAAATCAAAAATTTTCGAAGTCTTTTTCACACGTGTTTTATACTACCACTATTTCTAAATAATCTTGAAACACCATAAGTTTGTTGGAATATACTGATCCCCAGTAGTGCATATATAGCTCATATATTTTTGGCACATGTATCAACAGCAAACTTGACTTTGCGTGAGTATTTATTTCATAAAATGTTCGCAGTTTCCTCTAGCCATGATTATCTAGCTCTATCTCTGTCTACTATCTGTATTTAACCTGTTTGCATAGGTCCCAAAAAACGGATATACGGTCTAAAAAGGGTTAAACGGAAAGCTACGCATTATTGGGTTACATGAAGGTGTTAAGGCCGAGCAGGCCAGTATTCAAATTATTCCCATCTAGGTACTTTAATAATTTGAAAACAAGCTTGAGATTTCTTTGTCATTTCTCATCCATTTTCGCGTAATTCACATTAAATGCAACCCAGACCATTCTGCTTCCATGTCAGTTTCGTTTGATTATTCTGATCATTTGGCTGACAGGTTACCTGAAATCTACCCTGACATTTCATGCAGAACTGTTAGTCATTTTCATCTTCTGCATGCGCAATACTTGACAGGTGGCTAGTGAATCTGGTGCTATCATGGTCGGGCTATGCGGACAAGTCAGCTAAATTCGGACAGCAGGTAAATTCGGACAGTGACATTGTTTCCTTTATATGTCAGTTGTTTGGAATTAAAACAAAATTAACTGGACATGCAGTGAAAATCCTGAAGAGACGGCTCATTGTGAGCCGTCTCATCTGGATTTTCGCTGTTTGCAATGGTATGTCCGAATTTACCTGCTGTCCGAATTTACCTGACGAACCTATTTAGTAACTATTGACAGATTACAGCAATGAAGCAAGTTCAAATTCAAGTTGACATAAACAGTAACATGTTTTCGTCCTGTAACAAACAGCTGTGTACAGAATGAGAAGATCAGGACAAAATATTAATAAACAAAAGACATTAGCAAACAAGTAATCACATAAACACAATACTGTTAATATGATGGTACGAAACTACAAAATTAACCTAATTTGACACAAAACAGTAAAATACGAAAAATCTCTGATAGCTATAATACACAGTATCCTGTCTCACATATCAGAAGAATGCTTTATACCCAACGCCTTGTCATACACTTGGGTTTAGGCTTTCTCAATATCTCTTTGGTTGAAGTTTGGGCAAGCAAAACATTCACGGACATACAGAACACGTTTGGTTTCGGATACTGGCGGACGATTAAAAAGAAAATATATAAGCCCACGGTAAAATCGCCAATGCCGTCTGAAAGTTATTTTGGATACACACTCTCTGTCCTCAAGTTTATTGAAAAAAGCGTGAAAATTCCAGGATTTCTTCGTTCAAAATAACGTAAGAAAATGACGCAAACACGTGACATTCAAATCATAGTGAGAGATCAGCCCGTCAAACTTATGATCGATACATTCTTACAACGACATGATCAAAATTTATTAATGTTATTGACTTTAAAACTGACCAGAACGTTTCAGTGTCAAGGATCTAAATGCAACAGATGTGGAAACCGCAAATAAAAGTATTGTTGAAACACATGTAAGAAAGTAGTAAATCTTTATTCTCTTTGTATTAACAACGTACATTGTACATGTAAGACAAAAATTCCTATTATTTTCCAAGATTATGACGCTATACAAAATGATAATTGAGAAATTGCTCACTTGGCCTACAACGTTGATTCGCCGTCGTTTCAACGATATGTGACTGCTGAGTATTTTGTTAAGGAACAACAGGGCGGCTAGGCGTCATTACGGGATTTAAGATAAATGGGTTCACCACAATTTTTCCCGCAATTTTTTTTAAAAAGAACTCCTGTGACTCCCTGTTTGCTTCCGTAGACAAGGAAATTTAAGATTTAGTCTCACATGAAATAAATTGCTTCTAGTGGAGGAAATTCTTTCTTTTCTGCGTTGCCCCCCCCCCCCCCCCCCCATTGAGAAGGCAGGCAAAAGGAAAATGGTAAAGTTGCTTCCCGTGCCTATCCATTTTAATCAGGAGAATCAATGTTATATACATTAGCAAAGGGTATAATCGATTCCGCTAATTTTCGCTTCCTGCAGAGACTGTACATCATATTTGGCTTCCGCCGAGGCTGTCCGCGAGCTCTTGCTTCCTGCCGAGACTTCTGTACATAACAAATGGCTTCCTGCCGAGACTGTCCGCGTGACTCTGCTTCCTGCCGAGAGCCTCGGCAGGAAGCAGAGTCACGCGGACAGTCTCGGCAGGAAGCCATTTTTAGAGGACAGTAGTCCCTGCAGGAAGCAAGAGTTCGCGGACAGTCTCGGCGGAAGCCAAATATGATCTACAGTCTCTGCAGGAAGCGAAAATTAGCGGAATCGATTATACCCTGTGATTAAGATATCCCTATTGCCACAAATGAGTCACATCATGTGATTTCAAACACTGTAGCAAAGAAAAGCCAAAAAAAAATATGGTTGGTTAAGACTCATATTCTTAATCATCGCTTTTCTTTATTTGGGACCTTTTTGATACTTATCAGTCTTTGAATTGACTGCTTTATTAAAATTAAGAAATTGCAGTATAATTTCTCAGGCTTTCGTCGCCGGATCATGTCAAGGTCACTGACGAGGGTTGATTAGCCGAAACGTCGAAGTATGGCGCATGTTCCTTCATTCGAATGTATTCTCTGCTCTTGAAGGAACTCTTTTAGATTTTAATTTGACCAGACTGATAAAATCCTTTACTTGCCACAACAGTCATCTATGGGATTGGCCCAAACCAGACAACCATGAGTGGGGTCTCTATAAGGCCCAGTGTATTTGAATGTCACATGACAAAACTGCCACATGGTTGGAGGTCACGTGATGTGGCTCAAATATGAAATACATGTAAACGTTTATTTTACTACCAGCGGTTTGTGCGAACTCGCGCGTTAAATGATAATCAGTGCAGATCCTGCTTAAGAGCAGCCTGATCTGAATCGACTCTTTTACATGTAGTAAAGACATATCTGCGTCAATAGTTAAAGTCACTAGGTAACTAGGTGACACGAACAATATTGGTAAAAGTATGTGATACCCTGGCATTGACAATTGCATTCTTTTTCTAAGAGACGTATAGCTAATCTTAAAGCGGTAAATGGAAAATATTATGGGGTTGCAAACTAATAGAAATTGTGTAAGCTTTAAACTTGAGTTTGCAGACTTCTTTCAAATGAATATCAGAGCAATCTATCAATGATATCTAGCTGCTTATGAATATGCAAATTTATAAAAATAAATAAAATAAAATAAGTGTGTAGAATAGAACGTGAAAATGATATTGTCTGTAAAACGGAAAATTTAAAGTGTACGTGTACATGTTCGTATTATTCTGCCATTTTTTTTTTCATAGAGGAACAACTTTTGTTACATGTGCTTCCTGTTTTCATCCCTGGGTAACAATTGAGCCGCGACGCGAGAAAACCAATAAAGTGGTAGTGCGCACAGCGCAGACTCAGCTCAGCCTGGGTATCTGCCCAGTCTGATCAGCGTCTTCGCTAAGCGCTTAAAGGGTAGCTAGGGGTCTAAGCTACCTCCATGCGGACAGCTAAGACTCTGATCAGACTGGGCGGATGCCCAGACTGATCTGAGTCTGCGCTGGGCGCACAACCGCATTGTTCCTTTTCTCGTGTCGCGGCCCACATAGCTTTTTTTTCAAAAAGAGGTCTACTCCTAATGAAACGAAATTACTCCTAAGGGAGCTAGTTCTTCCCTCTGAGAGTTGACCCCTATTTTGAAAGAGGCAAAAATTATTTAAAAAAAAATAGCATTGCTTCATCTGAAAGCTTACCGATACACCTTAGATGGTAAACGAATCTTTATTCTGAAACGAGAGGATGCGAGTCAGTCCGTTTAAATTAAACTATGTAATACACAGCGTGCGCATTCGATGAATTGATTTGGTGGGAGTTTAAACGGAGTTACAATTTATGAGAGTAATGAAATGCCTTTTATTGGGCAGGTCGTTTGATTTCGACTAGTGACCTTTGGCTTTACGATTACAGCGAATAGCAAGTGTCAGATAATACGGACGCCAAACTGTGAGTTGGGCTCTGCAAGATGTAACGAAACAACAGTGAAATTACCGGAGCAATAATCATTTGCCGAATGCAGGTAATATATCATTTATTAACTTATAGTTATTATATATACACATGCAGACAGACGAATATACTTTGATAATTTCAATGTAGATATTTTAATATTGATATAGCATCTTATAATACGCATAGAGACAAATTCAAATTAAAATAATATGTGAATTCCTCTTTTACAGTAAATAGGGGCAAAATGGTAGTGTTACTCGACTTAAACCTATTTGGTGATACGTAAGAAGAAGTATAATGACTCTGTTACGTCATAAATTGTGAACATTATAATATCATGATTATTCTAACATGAAATTTTCAAATCGTATGATTTTGAATAAATAAACTAATAAGTTGCGGAGTACACGTGGCCTGTAACGAAATATCAATGTGAAGGGATAGTTGTTTATAAGTTTGATACATGTATATATTGATATAATTAGAGCCGCAAATAAGAATTTATGTTGATGATAATTATTAGATATTTTCCGTTCAAATGTACATTTATATCTTTGTAATTACATGTATATGCATTATGACCCTCAGTAGACCAGACTTGACAAGGTAGTCGTATGGGGCGTTTCCGCATATGTTTTGGATGTAAAAGAAGAAATGTTCTTAAAATTCCATCAAATCTGGCGCTCTAGATATTTTATTAATCAAAACTTCCGTATGGACATAAAAATTTTAAGATACTGTTGCCTGTGGACATATTTGTTTACATGTATTTGCAATATTCATGCATTTGTTTTTCATTTAGAATAAGTTTTAAATCAGCACATAAAGGACTATAACGGCCACTTTTGGACCCAAATGAAAATAAAGTCAACTCTAGATATCTCGAACACTGATATCTCAACGTTCCCTCTTATATCAAAGAATACAATTAAGATATCTTTCCTGTTTTAATTTACGTTTCAACTTCTGTTCTCCAAAACAACACTGAATATCTCAAAGTAAATTTTCTGGAACCAGAAAAAAATGCTTTAAGATTTCATTAGTTTGTGATAAACTTCGACTTTGCGATATCGAAAGTTGACTGTTGGATCCAAAACAACGTATGTTTGTGCTTAGCGTAAAACTTCTAAGTATTGAGACAGATAGATCTGATCAAACAGTGTTCCGGATCAGGGTCTATACTGTTTGCCATATCATCTGCAGCATTCGGATGCACTTCTGCGTCGTAAAATTAAGCAGAGTTACAGCCCTTTACCTAAACTGTTTAGCCTGTTCGTTTCCGGATAACATTTCCTACAATTTTTATCCAGTGACGACTAGGAGTTGGAATAGTGCATATTGTTTGGAAGTTATGCTCCGATGATTTTTAGCAGAGCTACAGCCCTTGGGACAACTCGACTATGGCATTTTGTATGGCAATATTTGTGCGTTCCCTAATAAGGTTAGTTTTTGGAATATCATGATGAAACTTGATAACAATATACATGTATATGGGAAAAGACAACGTTTCTCATACAAGAATGGTTTCTATACTTTACTTAGCTTTGGGGTTACGTCCCTTGTTTATTTCTAAATTACTTTTGTGCACCCCATAACCAGGTAACCCTTTGAACTATCGTGATAAAATTATATAGCAATGTATATAGTGGAGCAAATATGTTGGGCTATCTTTCAAGGGGGTGGTCTACGGAGTGTAACATTTGTTTTTGTATATCAAAATGATCACCTAGGTCTATAGTTATCAAATTCAGCGTTTGCCACTTTGTCAAACCTTGCATAACTCCGCAGTGGCCAGTTATTTACGTTACCCCCTTAGATTTTAAATATCAAACATATTTATTGAAGTCAATTAGAAATGTGTTTAAACTATATAAATGTATCAAATATTAATATTTTCTGCAAGAATGATTAATATGCTTTAAATAAGGCTGCTTAAAAAACAGCTCAGAGCTTCTGTGCTGTTATTTTCGTTACAATATATTATGTACCCCTCAAAAATTTAAAATATAACTTAGGTTGTTGCATGTACAAACAATTTGTGATAAAATAGCCCTAAGTTCTTCCATTTTCTAATTGTCCCTTTAAATATCTTTCTAACAAAACAAATTTGAGACCTCTAGCTTCTATACTTTATCAAATATATACTGTTGAACATGATTACACCTATTCCCTGTTGGTGGCTGCAAAGTCATTTTCCCACAATTGTTCGTACAAAAAAATGGCTAATAAGTTATTTTAAACTGACAAATTGGCCCTTATGGAATAAGATCATGTAATACATGATATAAAACAACAGTTCACACTTTTGTTATGACATTGCAATACATATTTTAACCACAGTAACGTAATTAACAGATTAAAATGTCTTATTAAAGCATAGATCATTCCCACCACAAATATATCTTTTTGAAATTCTGACTTTTAAACAGCACAGTTGTGATGGCAATACATGTAGTTGTTATTTATTGTAAAATAAGAGTTTAATTGTCTACTTTGACACAAAACAGTGTTATTTACATGACTTGCAAAGCCGAGATTGTCCTGAGGTTCAAATGAAGCATTTATGAACTGATCTGTACATGGAATATATTGATATATATATTTTTTATTAATATCCAAATGACATTTGAACAAAACCAAAAGTGTCAAACCAGCTAATCATAGCCTACGGCTTTGTACTTAGGAAGGTAACGTTAATAACCTTTATTTCCAAACAGCCCCTGAGATTAAATATTTCTACAGCCAAATATGTGAAAGCTTTATTATTTTAAGCTGAAATAAAAACATTTTAAAGGCACATTAGACCAGTTTAATGCTACCCAATGTAACTCATTATTGACAGCTCCAAGTCGGAACATCAGTTTGGTGTACCGATGTTATCGTTTGTGTTGTCCTCTTATCTGTAATCTTCAAAAATCAGTTTATTTCATCGGCATATTTGCCATCATTCTGCCAGAAGGACAGAAATGGGTGAAAAAAGGCATTTGTGTGACTAATAATATTAAGTTAAGGCTAGCTTTGTGATAATTTTATGGAATGGCTGGATGTTTATTTGGCTTGTATCGTTTAACTACTTGTCTTATAACTTTATGCTGCTATTTTCAATTTGGTATCGCGAGTGGAGTCCTTCATAGAAAGAATCAATTCCTGATTGCTGCCCTTTACACTACTGTCTCTGCGTTAACCTTTTCCTATTAAAAGCAATTATATATAAAACCAACGTTTAAGTTTTTTTGGCATAAAAGCATACATTTTCATCAAAGTAACGTATATAACAGGTTAAAAAGTATGAGCTATTTTATTCTACTGCAGCAAGTGTAAAGTTTCGTGTGCTAGCCATGAAAAGTTCCATCGTACCTCATCTTATTGAAAATTATGTTTGGGATAATCTAGGCTCATTCTGAGTCAGTTTAAAAAAAGAAATAGCGGAAGCTGGTGCCAGGGGGTGGGGAAGTGGGCATTGGCATTGTTACAAAATTGCATTGCTGGACACACACTCGGCTTAACCAAGGTTGCTAATTTTGTTTTTTTCTGACGCATTCCTTGCTGCCAGAGAACCTTACTTCATAATTTTGCTAAGCTTTTATCATTCCACCAGACTTTAAGGTGAATGGATATTATGTGAAAAGAAATAACTATGACTATCTTGGCCTCAATGTCTAATGGGGGTAACTTTATTACTATGAAATCATCATCAAAATGACATTTAATTCGAGTCAGAGATAATTTACTAACTTCGACTCTTTAGTTATGTGGTCAAAAAGGTAACGTATACAGCATTCAACAGCAAACAAGTTGTCAAATTACCCTTTTATTGTTAAGAAGTTTTCATACTAATGGTAGAGTAACAAGGTGCAGAAGGTAACCGCCCTCAAGTATAATGCATATGTTGAAAGCGAATATTGAGGTGCCGAATGTTAACTTAACAGCAGTATCGCCATACATCTCTGAAGGGATTTGTATATTTGATACAGTTGTATTAAATAATTATAGTCTCAAAGAAAGGGCTAAGGCAGAAACATAATTACCCACAATGTTTTTCTATATAATTCGTAGTTTGTATTACTATTATGCCTGTTTTAGATGTTTTACTTAAAGGCGGTTATTTTCTGCACCCGGTCACCCAAGCATTAATATGAAACCTGTTCACAGTAAAGGAATCCGTCCCAAGAACTGGGGAACTTTTAATGCTTCGTCTTACTGCATCTCATCAAACAGATAATATCATAGAGAATCATATTTCTTATCTGACAAATCATTTACTTTGAATGTTGTATACGTTACCTTTTAAATACCAAAACAAGGAGTCAAAGTAAGTGGATCATCATTGACTCAATTAAAAGGTCATTTTTTCAAATGATTTTAAGGTAAGAACAATATGTCATGATCAGATTATCCGTGCAAGATCTTGAAAGGAATCCATTAACCGAGTCTGCTTTGTTCTTTCTCGTGTGTGTTCCTTGCTTCCACATGATCTGGTATATCCGTAGATGCTTCCTATTTAGTTCTGTGGATAATGTAACCTTCAAAAATTGTCTACTCTTAAAGGAAATTAATGTACTTTTCTCCTACAGTAGACAATTCTTTCCTTATAGAGTTTACTCCCATTAAGAAGAAGGGCTAAAGTAAAATTTGCTGAATTATTTCATGTGATAGTGTATCCAAGCAACTTAAACTCTTGGACTGATTATTTTAATTAAGAAAGAAAGATTTCCTGGAAACAAGGAATGGATCACAAACAAAACAATAAATAAATAAACAAAACAAACAAAACAACAACCTCGGTTTTACTAAGTTTACGCCCAGGAATGTAATGTTGCAACACTTCCAATGCAGCCTAGCACCAGCTTCAGCTAAATTCCTTTTTTTTTCAAATCGGCTCGGAATGAGTCCAGATGATCCCAAATGACCGATAATACTTAATTTCCATTTAAATGAAGTACAACGAAGTGTTTCACGGTAGCCACAATTTACACTGGAGTAAATTAACTCTTACGTTTTAACCTGTTATGTACGCTACTTTAGTTAAAATATATGCTGTAGGGCCAAAATAGTTGAACTACGGTTAGATATATTGCTTTTATAGAGAACGGTCAAAACAGATAAACAATATAAAAGGTCTCCGATTAGGAATTGATTCAACTAGTGCCAGGATTCTCCCACAACACCAAACTTAAATAGTAACATAAAGTAATAAGACATGTGCTCAAAGGAAACTAACGGGTGGCCAAATAAACACCCAGCTCATTCCATGCACATGACCACAAAGCTAGCCGTAATCAAACATACCCTGGAACACAAATTGTCTATTTTCACCGATTTTCTATTTGTTTCTATATACATCAGACTGACGGCCAATAAACAGACAAGAAAAAACAATTTTTGAAGGCTACTGGTAAGTGGACAACACAAACTATAACATCATTAGACCAAAACGGATGCAACGCCGTGGAAATGTCACGGATGAATTACATGGGGTGGGTTTAAGCCAGTCGAACGTGCTGCTTTGAAAATATTTCAACTCAAACTAATAAGGCTTAGGCATATTTGGCTGTAGCAACAGTTAATCTCATGGATTGTTTTCAAATAACGGTTAAAACTGTATGCTATGATCAGTTATTTTGCTAAGGTGGATGTATTTAATGTGTTTCGGATATTAATGAAAAAATAATAGTGTTCCATGCACAGGTTAATTCACGAAGGCTTATTTCTAATTGTAGAACAATCTCGACTTTGCATGTCATGTAAATAACATTCATCTCTTTGCTGCCCGAGTAGCCAACTTCACCATGCAAAAATTTCATTTATCGATAACTAGAACACATAGTTATCACTATTTGGCTGTTTAAAAGTCAGAATTTCAAAACAGTGTTTTCCTGGCCGGAATGATAGATGTTTTATGCAAACATTAACAATCCGTTAAGTATGTTACTTTGGTTAAAATATGTGTTGTAAGGTCAAAAATAATTTTACACACTTGCTTTATATCATGTTTAATATGATCTTATTGCAACAGACCCTATTTGTCAGTTTAAAATAGTTTTAAATAGCTTATTAGCCTTCTTTTGTACGAATAATTGTGTGAAAATGACTTTTCAGCCTCCATTAGGGAATAGGTGTTACATGTACCACGTTCTACAGTACACTGTTGACAAAGTAAAAAAGCTAGAAGTCTCAAATTTGGTATGCTAGAAACGTATTGAAACTTGCTAGTTAGACAATTAGAAAAATTCAACAGTTTGGGCTATTTTGTAACAGAGTTTTCGTAAAATGCAACGATTTAAGTTAGTATTTTAAATTTTCAAGGGGTACATTATATATTGTCACGAAAATAACAACATAAAAGTTCGAAACTGTTTCCGAAGTAGCTTAAGTTATAGTAAATTAATCATTCTTTTAAAAAATATGGACATTTAATACATTTATAATGTTTAAGCATACTTCCTATTGACTTCAATAAATATTTTTGATATTCAAAATATAATGGGGTAACGTAAATAACAGGCCACTTCAGAGTTATGCAAGGTTTGCCAAGGTGGCAAACGCTGAATTTTCAAACTACAGACCAGGGCGATCATTTTGATATATAAAAACAAATGTTACACTCCGTAGACCACTATCTCCCTTTTCTAGGCCACTTACGCAATCATATTTGCTCCACTAATATTAGGTTGGACCGGCATGTCACATTTGAAAATGATCAGATGATTGTTTCCGCTTACTTGTTTCTGGAGATACGTCCCTTTGATTAATTTCTAAGGCTGTTCTTGTGAAACCATGACTACATGTAGGTAACCGTATGGAATATCTCGATGAAATTTTATAGCAGTGTGTATTAGATATCGGAAAAAATGGAACATATTATGTTACAGCGCTTGCACCGGTCGGCACGTCCGTCTGTCCGTCCGTCCGTTCGTCCGACCGTTGTTAACTTTTCATTTTCGGATAACCTCCTACAAGAATGGTTTCTCCCTTTTACTTGGTTTTGGAGTTACGTCTCCTTTTCTTATTTTAAGACTAAATTTTTTATTTTAGAGAAGCGCAGTGGCTAGTGCACTTGACTCTGAAGCCAGAGGTCCCGGGTTCGATCCTCACCCAGGGCGAAATCTTCCTAAGTCCGAACGCATTCTTCTAGCATGATTTGCAGGGATGATGCTAACAAGTGTGCCGTCCTTCTGGTCGGGACGTTAACAGGAGGCCCCCTGTGCAGGGAGAGTCATCCCCTGTGCAGGTTGAAGATCCCTACTATAGCTACATGGCTATATGTAGGCTTTCATCCTGCAACACTGGAGTGTACAAAAGTACACTTGCTCATTATATACTCTGAAAAGAGTGTGTAGCAGTATATATAGAAAGAAAGAAAAAATATCTGTAGGTCTCTTTAATTTCTAATTTTAATTTTTAATATCTCCAAAAGTGTATGATGCTTGAGACAGTGGGTAGACTTCACAGAGGAACTGCTACATCATAAATTATTGCAGAAATGACAATTTTGTGTGCTTCGTGAAAAATGCGGAAGAAAACATGGAGATGTAACCATTCCTTAAATATTTTGCCGAACATTGCTGACCACATCCATAGTTTCCGATAGTTGCCAAGTATATTATTGCAATCGAAATTAGGGCACGAGGTGATGCTACTGTCAGGTCAGTCAAAGTTCATCTCAAACTACTGATATCTCAAAGTAAATTTTCTGTCCCAGGAAATCAGTCGGAGTTCATCTCAAACTACTGATATCTCAAAGTAAATTTTCTGTCCCAGAAAATCAGTCGGAGTTCATCTCAAACTACTGATATTTCAAAGTAAATATTCTGATCCCAGAAAATCAGTCGGAGTTCATCTCAAACTACTGATATTTCAAAGTAAATTTTCTGGTCCCAGAAAATTTACTTTGATATTTCAGTAGTTGGAGGCATCCGAAGTTGAATTGTAGAGAAAATAGGAAATATATCCGAACTATATTCTTTGTTAGAAAATGTATTTTTAAATATCAGTGTTTGAGATAGCGAGAGCCAACTGTATTTGTGATATACATTTCATTGTCTACTAATATATGTCTAAGACAGTCTCGGATGAGCTTGTGAAAGAAAGGACCTGGTATGATATGGCCCATATTTGGCCTCCAGAAAATTCATACTTGTATTTCAAAAGTTCTCAAATGTATACATAGGAAAGTTCCAACCTAGAATGCATCAGCTAACACAACATTAACCAGTTCTTGCATAAAATGTTTGTGTTATTATCTTACACATACCCATACCCCCAGGGGATTTTGGCGAAAACGACAAATTTGGTAGCCTTTTAAGCTTTCAAAATATATGAGCCCGGCCTCAAGCACATTTTATATTTTGTCTGCAGACAACGTTTAGATGTGTATACATGTCATGAAAAAATTAAATGTGCTGGAAACCGGGCTCTATGTTTATGTTTAATTTTTTGTTACCAAATTAGGATCTTTTAGTACATATTGCCAGCGTTTTAAACACAAAACGCCAATATCTCCTCTCATAGACAAATAAACACGTTGTGGGTATCATTTTCTCAGTAAGATCACAAGGAATAATTTGGTACACATTTTATTTTGATCTGTTTGAATTTTTCGATTAGCATCTCTGGACTTGCTAAAGTGAGTGGGTATGGTACATGTACCCAGACAGACCTCGTGCAGTGTAAAAGTGGTTAGCAGTGCTTTCCAATGTATAAACATTTTATCAAAAGCCTAATATCAAGGGTTTTCAAACGCTATTGTTACTGTCATGTTTCTTTAAAGCTAAAGCTAATAAACACATTTTTCTTGCAGTTTTCCTTAATATTATTGAAACAACAAAGGCATGTCAGAAATCATGTGATTCTGGGAATTCACAATACGAAACGTGTTATTTCTGTTTGTCCCCATACACACAAATGATAAGCAGTAGAAACTATGTAATTTTAAGAGGATTTGAATGGGGGCCACTAAAACGGCCCTTATCATACCAGGTCTTCAGTATAATATTGCAGTTGATTACATACAGTTAGGACATAATACCTGCATTTGAATTTTATTGTCTCTACATAACCCTAAGATATTTTATATATACCTCAAACACTATTTGATAGATGTCAGTGATATCGGGAAGAACATTTAGTTTGACCACATTTCAGATCGCTCTGACTTGTTGTCTAGTACTTATGATTATCCCCTCTGGGGCCGTATTCATAAAACCACTTAAGTGGTTGCTATGCTGTTGCTAAGGCTAAATTTCTTTGAAGGAGATTCCCTACAACTATGAAATTTGCTCTGGAGGAACAGTCTTACAAAGACTGTTCCTCCAGAACAAATTTCATAGTTGTATGGAATCTCCTTTATAGATATTTAGCCTTAGCAACAGCATAGCAACGACTTAAGTGGCTTTATGAATACGGCCCCTGGGATAACCATATTAGTGTGGCAAAGTTGTACTCGATTCTTATTTCCTATTTAAATAGGTGTACGCCGTTTTTTGTTTTCTCACCGCTTGGCACGCTAGTTCCCGTTACCTTGTTCCATTTAAGGGCCCGCTGTTTGCTTTAAAGGCTTTTCTGTGCGCCATGTGCTTGTGTCCCCTTCGCAAAGCCATGACAATCTAATACAAGCAACTACCAAATAATTTAGTTCCTTTATGAAAGCTTTTACTTTACAGAACAGCTCGCCTAACAAAACCTAAGAGCTGTCACGAGGCGACAGGGCGCTAGTTTTAGATAGAACAGAGTATAGCTTACTTAACAAACAATTGCAAACAAAAGCTGGTTTACAAGAAAAATGAAAAGATAGGATAGCTCATCTAACGAGAGCAATAACTGGGATACACCTCACTGAAGAAAAAAGGCACACAACGATAAGACAGTTACACTGTCGCGTAGCATTATTTTTGTTTTTGAGATGGGGCGGGAGAGGTAGAAGGGCAGTCTCTGAGCATTTTGGTGCTATTTACACTTTGAGCATTCCAAAGCTAGTTACACTTTAGTCCAGAGTCTTCATAATTAAAATTCTCCAGAACTTTTCTGCATCATATTATTTATTTATTATTGATTAACTGTTGTAACTGTTATGTAAGTGGCACCTTGCTGTGATAAATAGAGGATCTTACAAGAGTGGTCATTTCGTATGAAATTTATGAAACGAGCCTTTGGCGAGTTTCATAAATTTCATATGAAATGACCACGATAGTAAGATTCTGTTTATCATTTGACCCTATAAAATGGGATTTTAACGCCTTCAAACTGTCCATTATTTCAATATGAAAACGTATTGTTGACATGGACGTTGTCAATGACGTTACGTGTACGCGCCAAAGTGTTATTACACGTGTGGTCATACGATTTTTATGACATGACAATATCCACTGAATAACGGCAACGTCATAATGATAAATTAACTTTTTTATGTTAAATATTTTCAACCTGTATTAAAGTTTTCCGTTTCCTTATGCTGTTAGAGAGGTTAATTAACAAATACCTATAACAAGTGCACATGATCTTTGAGCCAAGGGATGTTTGCAAGCAAGTGGCATATAGTGACCTAGAACTTTCCAATTTTTACCGTTTGACCTCCCAGGGTATGACTCCGTACTTTAGTCTGTTAGGCTTAACTTTGCATGGTACTTGACCTAGAAAAGTTAAGTGTTCTGAAAGTATATGCTCAGATGCATGTCTGCTATATTTAATTTCGATGCTGCACGATACAAGGTCTCGTAAAAGGCGTACTTTAAACAGTAAAATAGAGCCCAAACGGCAACATAAGCACACATCAGGTACATGAGGCTTGTCCGTGGGACGCGCAAAAATGTTACTCATTTGGGAAGAGCAAAGTATCAGATTACCCTGTCCAAACGCCTTTTCTGGTCCCCGTCACAAATCGAAGTAAAGTATCTAGGTTGACTGCATGGACTCCCATACGGGTTTCAAATATTGTCAACTTTCGATATCTCGAACGAATATATCTCGAAGTACCCTCTGATATGAAGGAATATAGTTTGCACACATTCCCCATTTATGTTTACATTTTAACTCCTGGTATTTCAAACTGCTGATATCTCAAAGTAAATTTACTGAGACCAGAAATTTTACTTTGCGATATCAGTAGTTTGGGATGAATTTTGACTTTGAGATATCGAGAGTTTGCTGTATTTGATGCAACTCAACTGGTTCCTCTTTCTCCACGTGTTATTTTATGGATTTATCATATGACGTGGCTGTTATTCAGTGGATAACGTTATGTAATAAAAATCGTATGTCCACACGTGTAATAACACTTTGGCGCGTACATGTAACGTCACTGACAACGTCCGTGTCAACAGTGCGTTTACTTAGTGAAACAATGTTAAGTTTACAGACGTTAAAATACCATTTTAAAGGGTTATATAATAAATAGAATCTTACACTCGTGGTCAATTCATGAAAAATTTATGAAACTCGCCGAAGGCTCGTTTTATAATTTTCATATGAAATGACCACTCGTCTAAGATTCTCTATATAGAAAACTGTGCACACTTGCAGATGATCTTATTTACTGTCTTCACATACATTATTTTTTATGAACCAAATGCACTTTTCAAAAATATGCACCTAATTGCACCATTTATTTGTGTTTATTAGCGATGAAAATAAATGATGATAAAAATTACTAAAAATAAGAGTAGATGATAGCCTGGTACCTGCATGTGTTTCAATGTATGTGTTTAAGGACACAGGCAAGGAAAGTACAATAGTTGCATGTTTTTGTACGCGAGCGTTTAAGTCGGCGTTAGCCAGTATTGGCGTTGCTGACCGAACCGATATTACAGTACATATATTAAGAAACTAGAAATGCGTCCATAGGACATGGATGCCCCCGCCTACTGCCTTCAGTAAGACAGCGACTTGATTAAGATACTGGCGCTTGAAGGACAACTAGCTTTATAGAGGTAGATTGTATATTAATATAAAGAGAAAAAACAAGGGAAATAAATATCGGTCAAAAGGCTTTGCATTTACTTTACAGTCAAACCTTGGACAAAATATGACACGAACATGTTTTCATTATCACCTATTCACATAGGTTAAATGCGCACTGTGACCTTGACCTTTAAGCTAGTGACATAGTCCTGCTCAATCGTCTTGCCAAATAAATTTGAAATCCCACTATGCAGGACAAAATTATGGGCTGGATATGAACAGGTTCTCACTATTGCCTATCCACAAAGTTTAACTGCAAACTATGACCTTGATCTTTGAGTAAGGGGCGTGGTTCTTGCACAAAACATATCTTTTTGTCTTGATAATTATTTTTGCAAAATAATTTTGAAATTCCACCATGCAGGACAAAGTTTTGGGTCAGACACGAACATGTTTCACTAAGCCTATACACAAAATTTACATGTGAAATGTGACCTTGACCCTCAAGCAAGCAATATGGTTCTTACAGGCGACACATTGTTTTCTCATGCTTTGCGATTAGGCCAATTAATTTTGAAATCCCACCATACAGGACAAGATTATGGTCCGGACACAGAATGTTTAACTGTAGACAATGCACATAGTTAAAAAGCAGACTATGAACTTGACCTTTGAGCTAGTGGCATGCTTCTCGCGCGCGACACATTGTCTTGTCATGATAAATTATTTATACCAAATAATTTTGAAATCCCATCATGCAGAACAAAGTTATGAGCCAGACACGAACATTATTCACTATAGCCTATGCACAAAGTTTATGTGCCTAATGTGACCTTGACCTTCAAGCGAGCGACGTGGTTTTTGCACGCGACTCGTCGTCTTGTCGTGCTGATCATTTATGCCAATAAGTTTTCAAATCCTACTATTCAGGGCGAAGTTATGGGCCGGACACGATTCTGGTAACACACATACATACATACATACATACATACATACATACATACAGGGTAAAATCTATATGCCCTTCCGCCATTTCATGGCGGGGGCATAAAGATGTATTTTTTATATACACTACTCAAAATATCTAAAGAAGCACCTAATAGTTTTTTCCATTGACGACAGTGCAATGAGTCCTCACTTAGAGGGTCGTTCACTTTCGATCAACAAAGACATGCTATTACCATGCAATGCGTCCCCACTTAGAAGGTCATTCACTTTCGACCAACAAAGACATGAAATTACCAACCATTTGCGAAAGTTTTAAAGGGGACCGAGGTTAATGACTGCACAAGTTTTGATCAAGTATTAATCCTACTCATGTCCATGGACTGATTTTTGTTAAAATAGAATCTAAGAAAAGAAATGAAAAGTGTTCAGAACAGGTGCATACCCAGAAAAGCATGAAAATTTCAAACAATTCAAAACGACCATTTTTTTGTCTTTTTTAGTGAAACCCCTAATGCCTTGCAAAGTGACACCTTTGAAAGAATCACTTGAAATCAAGTTTATGGATTTTATAGACTTACAGAAAAATGCCTCAATTTCAGAAAATTCGAAAATTGCTCAATTTGTTCCATAAAAATAAGCAAGGCCTCAGTTGCACTGAAATTCTTGTTGCCTTGAATTTCCATCCTTTTTCCAAATACTGCCAAAGAATGGGAAATTCTTGGCTACTTGTGTAGGACTTTATGGGCCGTTGAATTGGATATATGAGCCGCGACACGAGAAAACCAACAAAGTGGTTTTGCGCCCAGCGCAGACTCAGATCAGCCTGGCCATCCGCTCAAGCCAATCAGACCCTTCTTTAAGTGCTCAAAGTATAGCTAAGGGTCTAAGCTACCTCCATGCGGACAGCGAAGACTTTGATCAGACTGGGCGGATGCCCAGGCTGATCTGAGTCTGCGCTGGGCGCACAACCACATTGTTGGTTTTGTCGTGTCGCGGCTCATATGTTGTACTAATGTCTGTAGGAAAAATATCTGTTGCTCCTTTAAATATCTTGAGTAGTGTATGATTGAGCGGCGACACAACAAAACCAACAACGTGGCATGCCTCTGCTTTTTTTTATCAGAGTCTTCGGTGTGCGCTTAAAGAGTTTACTAAGCGTTTAAGCCACCTGCATGCCGACAGTAAAGACTCTCATCAGACTTGCCGAATGCTCAGGTTGATCGGAGTCTTCGCTCGGTGCACATGCCACTTTGTTGGTTTTTCTCATGCTGCGGTTCAATTATGGGGAAAACGCATCAGGCGGGCGAGCTATCATATCCAGCGACATGATGTTAGTGCACTTGCACTTTTAATTGTCTATCATTTTTGTTTAAAATGTTCATATTGTAAAAGATCACGGTCACCGACTGTCAGAAGCTAAGCTAGTTTACACTGTGCAGAATTTTTAAGGTGGCAGTTGATATAAAAGAAATCACTGCTTACTTCCGTTATTTGTCGTTTCTATGCATTCATGAAATGTATGTACCATAAATTTGAGCCGCGACACGAGAAAACCAACAATGTGGTTGTGCGACCAGCGCAGACTCAGATCAGCCTGGGCATCCGCCCAGTCTGATCAGGATCTTCGTTGTCCGCATGAAGGTATCTTTGACCCTTAGCTACCCTTTAAGCGCTTAAGGAAGACTCTGATCAGACTGGGCGAATGCCCAGGCTGATCTGAGTCTGCGCTGGGCGCACAACCACATTGTTGGTTTTCTCGTGTCGCGGCTCATTTGTTGATTACTGATGTTTGCTGTGAGATTTCGATAGAAGAAGTAGACTGACCTAGTATTCCTGATTAACGTGGTGATTTATGGTAAATGTAAAAATCTGCATAAAACCATAAAAAAGTAACATATCTCCCTGAAAGTTAGCAGACTTCTTATTTTTGTTGTTCTTTACAGTTTAGAATACAAAATAGACATACATGCTGCTTCAAAAAGTGTTTTTATAAGGAAAGATCAACGGGTAATTTTCTGCGAATAAATCTGAAAAAATAATATCGTTATTGAAAATTTACATAGTGCTAAAGGTGCATTATTGCATAATGAAGAGCGTCCTAGCAATTATTTATTCCAACTCTTTCTCAAATTGTAATGTAGACCAGATGACAACGGTAGCTTTTTCTCAAATGTTCAACCATGTACAAAGTAAATGTACACTGGGCGCATTTATTAAATATAGGGTAGGCAAGCATACCTATGTTAACACCTACAATATAAATAATACATTACTGACATGATCAGTGGTGTGTAGATGAAATTGTTCAACCTTGTTAAAATAGTCTCACCTGTCTCACCTGTGTGTTTTGACAAAAAAAATTGGACACAGGCTGCATCTTTTTTCATCTGCTCAGCCTGATAATGTGTGAAAGAGTTTGAAAAAATAATTGCTAGGACGCTCTCCATTATGCAACAAGGTACTCTAAGCACTAAGTATATTTTCAATAATGATATTATTTTTTCAGATTTATTCGCAGAAAATTACCCTTTGATCTTCTCTTATAAAAACACTTTTTAACATTAACAAATGTTGCATTTTGGGATTCTAACTTATGAGAAACAACATAAAGAAGGCATCTGCTAAGTTTTGGAAAGATCAGTGTTATTTTGAGTATCTTATGCAGATTTTTGTCTTTGTCCCAAATCAGTGATTATCACCACCTTAAACCAAGGTTTAAATTAACATGTGCATTGAAGTACGGTCGTGGTGTTTGGGGAGCAGCATTTTAGCATCTTCTGATAGTTGCTAAGTTGCTGTGCTCGTAGCAAATTTAAAAAGAGAGCTTAATTTCTGATATGCTTTTTTCCTTGCCTATCTGCCTCTCACTGGGTTATCTGGTTGTTGTTTTTTTTTTTTTTTTTTTTTTTTTTTTTGGGGGGGGGGGCGTGGGGGGGGGGGGGGGGTTAACGCTCCCTTGAGACAGTATTTCAGTCTATATCGGGCCGTCTCCCAAAGAGAGGAAGAAAGAAGAGAAAAATGATAGACGAGAGAAAATTGTCCAAACAACACCACCCGCACCTATTGCTAGCACAGAATGCCCTTGCCCTACTATAATCCAAATTCGTAGGACGCCTCGGCACTGTAAGTTATACCCAGCACAATCGCACCACCCAACCACCCCTCCTCTCACTGAGAAACAGTCCAATATAAAGTGAACCCAGTCTTCGATGGTTGTTACACCCAAAACAATTAAAAAGTGACGTAATGTCTTGTAGTGACAGATATTAGCGCGAGTTTTCAAAGGGTAATCAAATGAGAGTCTCTCTCTCTCTCTCTCTCTCAAGCATCATATGTGACGAGGAATTATGTTTGTGGTGTACAACGGTATTTCATTTGAAACTCTAAACTCTTACACAATGATTCGAAAGGGTTTATACGAGGAGCAATCAAAAAGTTCTAAGCCCCACCATGTTTTGAAACCTTTAGGGTGAATTTGAGAGTTTCTGCAGACAGTGCACAATCGGTGTCGAATGCTCGGCGTGCACAGAAGTGGATATCTTTTAAATCTTTTTGACATAAATCATGTCAGATGTCAATGTTTATATGCGTGTAAACATTGTTTGATCTTGCGCATTGTGTTCCTAACAAACAAGAAAGTAGGATATGGGTCTCTAAATTTCAGGGTTGCAATATTTAAGGGTTTACGGTAAAGCCACCAAATGCCAAAATATTTTGTATTTCCATCAAACTATTGGCAAAGCATCATATTTTTATGTACAACATAAGAACCGTTTAAATGATTTTTCAAATTAAGGCAAGACAAATAGATTTTAAATGTTATTTTAAAATATGCCACCCCTCTTGTGTTTAAGGTGCTGTAAAAGTGGAAACTTTCGCCAAATATTTTTTAAACTGCCATCGAAAGCTAATAAATGACAACTTATTACATTCGTGTTAAGCGCGCATGCGCAGTTTTACTAGAAGTAACTTAGGCTCAGAACTTTTCGATCGCTCCTTCTGATCTCGGAGACATTGACAGTCGTATATTTTCTATTCTTTATTTACATTATTCCGGTAAATTAACATTAACTCAGTTGTTTAGCCCATTAATGCCTGTCGCCCCCAAAAAGGACATATGCAAACAGTGCAGACCCAGATCAGACGCCGCAAAACGCGGCGTCTGATCAGGGACTACCTTTTTTGCATAAGACAAACGGGTATTTTTCCTAAAAATAAAACAATCATTCTAAAATTAAACCAAACCCGCCAACCCTTAAAAGACAAATGGAATCATCCAATTTAAACAGATAGATGAGTCCCCTGGGCATTAATCGGTTACATGTAATTCTGTCTTGTCATTTTGTCAAACAATAAGTATCTACTGCCGCCAAGAATCTAAATGTTTTCAAAAAAATTTCAAATGCTGACTTTGATACATTGTTTTGTGTAGGCGGCAAGACTGTTTACGGTTCGTTTATTCATAATTTGCAATGCTTTTCCGAAATATTAATCAAAAGGATATTTGAGTATCAGTATCCATTACATGATTACTAAGGGCCTCAGTTACCCACAAACCGTGTCCCTCAGCGACGCTGTTTCGATTTATGACGCATACTGCTGACGCGTGATAATCCGCCACAAGAACGCATCTGATAGGAAAAGAATACTGTACATCTGCGCAGATGGGCCATTGTCTCTGTTTCTACATTGATAAGTGAAGCATGAACAAAAGACGAACGTTTTTTTATGTAAAGCGAATACTTTGGTTACATGTACTAAAGTAAGGTTGCACAGCTGCATAACTTGTTTTTGCTTTGATGCATATAAAATATCTTTGTAAGGTATTTCTTCTCATGACACGACAAAAGCACGAATACAATGTGATTGTCTTCACCAGCGCATTCTTCCGGTAATTTCAATGTAGTAAACATAACAAAGCACTCGTAGTTCAGAAATCAAAAGTGCGGCTTTTCAACGCTGAAACTTCTTATGCGGATCCCTTAAAATTTTTGCAGTTACCTGTAATGCTGTCCACTGTATTACCTGTTTTGCATTGGTTTAAAATGTTATAGATAGTAGGCTGTGACAGGTGGCTTATAGGCTTTATGTACTTTGTATGGATTTTGATATTTACATGTTACTGTGCAGTTCCTATGTGCTGGGTTGGGTATGACTTTTATTGAAGATTGCATAACCCGCAGGTTTGCACTATAATCACTGTGTGAGTCCGTCCGTCCGTTATCAGTTAGCGAAAACCGTTATCAGTTAGCGAAAACGCTTATAACTCTTTAACCGCATGGGATATTTTGACAAAATTTTGCATACTTATACATGTCTACATTGTTTAACGACTCCGTGCAGAACAATCTTATTTGATGGACGAGGCTTTGCTGAGCACAAGTTGAAAATTTATGGCCGACTACTGAAAATGCTCATAACTCTTGAACACCGTGGTAAATATGGTTCAAATTTTGTATGCTTATGTATTTTAACATAGTCCAGCCACCGGCATGCAAAACAGTGACGAGACTTCACCGAGCATTAATTTGGCCGGTCGAGCTCTTTTATTAAAAAATGCCCATAACTCTGGGACCGCTTGGAGTATTTGCTTCAAACTTTGTATACTTATGTAATTTAACATTGCCCAGCCACTGGTATGCAAAACAGTGACGAGGCTTCACCGAGCATAAATTTGGCCGGTTGAGCTCTTGTATTGAAAATGCTCATAACTCTTGGACCGCTTGGTATATTTGCTTCAAATTTTGTATACTTATGTAATTTAACTTTGCCCAGCCACTGGTATGCAAAACAGTGACGAGGCTTCACCGAGCATCAATTTGGCTGGTCAAGCTTTTTTATTGAAAATGCTCATATCTCTTGGACCGCTTTGTATATTTGCTTCAAATTTTGTATACTGATGTAATTTAACATTGCCCAGCCACTGGTATGCAAAACAGTGACGAGGCTTCACCGAGCATCAATTTGGCCGGTCGAGCAATTTTATTGAAAATGCTCATAACTCTTGGACCGCTTTGTATATTTGCTTCAAATTTTGTATACTTATGTAATTTAACATTGCCCAGCCACTGGTATGCAAAACTTCTTATCGCACAATCCGCAGCTTTGCATCAATTTGGCCGGTCGAGCTCTTTCATTGAAAATGCTCATTACTCTTGGACCGCTTGGTATATTTGCTTCAAATTTTGTATACTTATGTAATTTAACATTGCCCAGCCACTGGTATGCAAAACTTCTTATTGCACGACCCGCAGGTTTGCACTATAATCACTGTGTGAGTCCGTCCGTCCGTCCGTTATCAGTTAGCAAAAAAACACTTATAACTCTTGAACTGCATTCTATATTTTGATACATGTCAACATTATCTAACGACTCGCATGCATAACCGTCTTTTTTGATGGACGAGGCTTTGCTGAGCACAAGTTGAAAATTTACGGTCAAGTAGTGAAAATGCTCATAACGCTTGAACCCCGTGGTATATATGGTTCAAATTTTGTATACTTATGTATTTTAACATTGTCCAGCCACCGGCATGCAAAACGGTGACGAAAGTCTAAACAGTATTGCACGACCCAAAGGTGTGCACTTTAATCGCTGTGCAAGTCCATCAGTCTGTTTGTCCTTCCGCTGTAGTCAGTGATTGAAATTGCTTATAACTCTTAACCACATGGTATAGTTTGATAAAAATATGCATCATTCTACAAGAAATGACCAATTTCATTTCCATACATTCCTTCTGGCACCAGAAACTGATTATTCTACATTCACCACGAGTTGTACACATTACCATCAGTTGATTTACTGTAACAGTTCCGTTGTGTGGTTGTCACAAACCGACCTTAAACAATAAAAAAAAAAAAAAGAACAGAGAAAGTAAACTCAAAATGTATCAAAGCTAAAGCTGTTAAATTCTACGTGAAGTAAAGTCATGACCTATTCTATATTAATGTGAAGTACATGTATCATGAAAGTATTTAAAAGGTAAGTTCGCGATTCGCAAAATGACCACGGAGGAATCTCGGACTGTGTGATAATCCACATATTCAAGTCTTATTGGTTATCCCCTCGGGGATAACCATATTAAGTTAGGAATTCGTATTCGATTGTAGTACGCCGTTTCCTTTTGCTGAAATAGGTCCCACTATTTCCCGGAACTCCTACATTTGGCACACCCAGCCCAACACCTAGCTGCAAGATTCCCGCCAGCATCGCCAATGCATGATCTTTATAGCTTTTCTTGAACACTTTATTTCACCCTATACAAGCAATTACCCGAGAGTTCAGTTCAGCTACATGTACCAAGAGTTGTCGTTAAGAGTACAGATCAATAACAAACAAGCTGTACTCGATTATGCGCTGTTTGGTTTCGCTAAATGCGATTCCACTATTTTCCGGTATTCGCTCCCATATTTCGGCGCACCCAGCTGCAGGGCTCCTCCAAACATTGCGAAGGCATGAGCTATAAAATTTGTCCTCATACTACAAGCATCTCACCTAATACAAGCAATTACTTAGGAAGAGCTGTCACTAAACGGTACAGGTCACCTAACAAAAGTTAATACATGTAGTACTGAAACTCACCTGTTACAAGCAATCACTAGACAAAAGGAAAAAAGCTGTAAAACTCGCCACTTACCTACAGCATCAACAAAGTCCAAGAATACAATGTATTGCTGGCAATTTTCTACTTTACCACTTGCATCCTATATAGATTCATTGCTAAGGGATAACCTCTCAAGCTTTTTCAAAAGCTAAACTTGTATGTCTTAGGTAGGTTGCGCTTTATGGATGTGTCTTTTTTTTCCTGAATACAATTATATTTTTTAATCATCAGGAGTAATCATCACAATGTAGAGCTTGTAACAAATGGGAAATAAAAAGGTCAAGATTGGTCCTACAGGGCTCGCCTGAGCATTCTTTGACGTTTCCATGAGCTTTCCATTATCTATAATTCAGGAGAAAATATCAAGTCTATCCTAAACATATTTTCTACATAATCACACAATTTGTAATTTTCATATTTCGCTATGTTGAATCTGTTGTGATTGTTTATTGTTTACTGCTTGTTGTAGTTGAAGCATTGTTGCCACCTGATACGCAGCCTTCTTTGCTTTCTGTGTTGTTTTGTTGTTATAAAATCTTAGAAAATAGGTATAACTTAAATTCGTGTGCAATTTTGTTCTAATATGTGTGTTTAGGAATCGATTTCAGCTTTTCGCTCGTCCTGTCTTGCTTTTCGTGCCGCCTTTACTTTTTTTACTCGGCCCAGCCGAGTATAATTTCACCTTTGTTCCACATTTCACAAGATTTCATTGGTCAAATAACGCATATGGCAAAATTTAGCCAATAATATCAAAGGTCAATGAATATTTAATCTTCGTTTTTCCCGTTGTTGTACTGCAATGCGTAAATACTAGCACTCTGTCAGATGTTAATTCAAAATGTTTCTTATTTTGTAAATTTACAGGGCAAATTTTATCGAAAATAGACGCAGATATTCAAAATATTCTTTTTTCACTGTAGATCTACTTACGATTTCTACTTTCGGTTTAACGGTTTAATATACACAAACAAACATTGCATCATGTTGGTAATTGTCTTGGAATCAGGTCAATCTCATGATTGACCGCGGTCCATTTTTGGAATTCCAAATTTGACAGCTCAGTCTTGAGATAGGCCATTGTCGCTACCCAGTGTCAAATGTACGGTTGCGGGTGCCTACCGACATAGCTCACTGGAGTCATATTAATGAATGTTATCGTCAACTCTTCACCTAGATATTACAAAACACACGTCTATTTAATCTGCACCGATTATCTTTTTTTTTTTAAGATTTTTCTTGTTCCTTTTCCATTAGGTATTTAGGGCAGGGTGTGGTAATCGACTGTGTCTGTCATCTGGAAGTTCGACTTGCATATTTTAAAGAGTTTATACAAAGATTGTCCTTACCAAATATGCTTAAAATCTATTGAACAGTTCATGTTTTATAGTCAAATTGGTCTTTCGTTATTTACATGTATAATAAGAAAGGTCATAGATGTATTTGATAATCTAATGGCATAATGTTTTAAACGCTTGATGCGAACTCATTTAAATTCATTCGGCGGTTCTTGAGATATGATCTTTTTAAGATTTCGTCATTTAAGGTTATGTCGGACAGTTTATTATATATTTTTTTTTTATTTTTTTTTTTCAAAGAGTTTTCTGATCAAGTTTGTTCAAAACCCGTTAAGCAATCCTCGATATATAATCATTTTATGCTTAAAATATTTGGTGATGATTGCCACTTCGATAGCTCTTTACATTCAAAACTTTATGCAATGACCATTCTAACGAAGTTTACTTTCCAGAACGTATTGTTTTAAAATCGATATTTTTTGATAACTGATATTTTGCTATTTTGCTATTTTAGTATACCCTGATCCAAAAGAAATGTCAGGTTGGAGTATCTTTGTACCTTCCCCAAGACTTTTCTATTGTACAAAAAGGGGCACAGGACAAACACGCTGCTCACTCACCGGTAACAAAAATTATTTTGCTGAAACAAAACTTGCAAATACAGTGTAAAGTTATGCAACAACTGGACAACAATAGACGCACGAGCCTACCATATAACCTGTCCTTGTACAACGTCGATCAAAAATACTTGCGAGTTTACGTCCATTTCAGCAGTTTTTTTTTAATCATATCAGGACAATGGGAGGGTAATAATTAAAGGCTCTGTGCAATGGAACCCGGTTTACGGTTGAGAACGCCCCCGAGAATCGAGCTCGGGGCCGCTAGATCAGCAAGCCGGCGCTTCACCCACGACTGATCAGATATCTTTTCAGGCAACGCCAATCATTTACTATTTAAATTTACCAGAGCAACTGCGAGGATGCACAGACTGGCCTGAGTCATGTTTGATCTTACTTTCAATAAGTTTTGCCTTTTCAGTAACAAAATAAAGAAAATAGCGTTGTGGTTTGCCATAAACATAGATAGAGATGAAATGAATGCACAGGCTTATCTGAGTCTTTGCTATTCGCTCATGATATCTTAGTACACCTACAGCCCAACTCCTGATCTTCATGTATGATCATATGGCCTGTAATCTTCGCAAGCCAAGTGTACTAAGTCCATATTGTTCCTTACGTAATAAACAAAATAAGAAGCAAAGTGGACTTAGCAGCCTTTGCTTGCGAAGTTTACAGCCTGTGTGATCAAATTCACTTTGTATATTCCTTATGATCCAAATATCGTCTATGTGATCGGGGCGACAGCATGTCCTCATGGTCCAAATATTTTCTTTTCGAACGTACAGAATGTACAGGCGTGTGTTTTTCTTCCCATTTCAACTAACAATGTGTCATGTCTGAATCCATCACGTACAAAATAGGAAAGAAGCTGATTATTATACAAGGAGGATGCACAGCCTGATCTGATGCTTTGCTTTCACCGATAATCTGCACATTGTATAAATAGCATTATTTTGGCATGCCTCAAGTATTGCAGTTGCGGCATAACATACAATGGCACAACGTATGTATTAATGTCAATGTTGCCACGATGTTGTTTTTAGATTTAGAGTGCATCACCGTTGATAAGACGTTATTAACATTGCACTTGGCAGTTTACACCCTAAAATTTAAGCGTTCAAATATTCGTGAAATGCTTCATTTTGCGAGCCAAGAGATATTCGCGAATATAAGCGTAAATAAATGGTCGCTAGTATTTATATGTATGGTGTGGCCCGAATAAGGCACAATGCTGACTCTTATTTTAAGGTTTTGCATACATGGATGATGTTACAAGTATATAAACGTCGGAAGCGCAGTCTGCTAAGACCTGGCTTACCTAGTTCGAATCCCGCGGCAGCGGAATTCGTCACACCGTAAACGGCGCTTCATTTTGCGCAGGATATCATTATCATCTTAATAAAATGCACATTCCTTCTTACTTTTGCGTATCAACATACATGTAGTAGATACATCTTTCATACACGGCAGTAAATGTGGTGACAAGAGGTACAATATAACAATGCGTTATGCTTAGTGAACTTGAACAAGCGTGCAAATTTATTCTACCGAATCTTCTAGTGGACTGATCGAATTTGACAGTAATTGCCAGTGCATATTTGTTACCGCCCTGACATTTCTTTTGAATCAAGGTATACTAACCTATTTATAAATTTTATGCGACAGATGCGCGTTTCTGTATTTAACTACTTAGTGTCCCTAAATCCTACAAAGTTACAAAAAAGATGCTGGGCAGGTCGTGGAAGGCAAAGAGCATACCTGTCCGAACCACACTTACTGACGTTTTCCAATAGACACTCAGGTAAAAGATGCCAATGTATAAATTCGCGTGCGAAGGCTTCCCCCACCGAGACACCTCTAGCCGTGCGTCTCGAGAAAGACGACAGACAAGGTCATCATGAAGGAGAAGTCCGATGCAGCGAGAACCTGCAAAGAGCTGAAATAATCCAAAAGAATGTAAGCTTAACTCCGCTTATATTCGTGTAACTATGACATGTCAGTCTCAGTTTTAGAATAGTTTGGAAATTTTTCCAGAAACATTTTAAATTGAATAAGGAAATCATAATTTCAGTACTGACCCTTATGCTAAAGAACCAGAGTCAACACTGAAATCTGTGTTTTACTTCTCCATCGTCGATAAACCCCAAAAGTTTGAAAGAAAAAAAAGAAAAAAAAATGATGGGCAGGTCCCTGCCGGAAACGAGCATTATGCTCGTTGCAGGCCGGGACCTGTCATCATCCATTCCCTAGCGGCACTAACTGCCGTATTCCGCAAGGCACATTGGCTGCAGACATCTTGTTAGAGACACTTAATGCATTAAGTCGCGAACGCAGGCATCCCTCAGCGAGCCATCCCAGTTCCTGCGACATCAAAAGACAGACAAGGTCATCAGGAAGAAGATGTCCGATGCAGCGAGAACCTGCAAAATGCTAAAATCCAACAGAATGTACGCCAAACTCCACTAAGATTTAAAACAGTTACCAACATGATGCAATGTTTGTTTGTTTGTATTAAACCGAAAGTAGAAATCGAAAGTGGATCAACACTGAAACAAAAAAAAAAAGTTTTGAATATCTGCGTCTGTTTTTCATAAAATTTCCATCGTAAATTTACAAACAAGAGAAACTTTTTGAATTGACATCTGACAGAGTGCTAGTATTTATGCAGTGCAGTACAACGGAAAAAGTATTCATGGACCTTTGATATTATTGGCTAAATTTTGATATACGCATTATTTGACCAATGAAATCTTGTGAAATGTGGAACAAAAGTAAAATTATACTCGGCTGCGCTGAAGCCAAACTTCGCTAAGATTCATGTTGCTATGACAAGTCAGTCTTTTTTTTTGAACAATTTAGAAATTTTACTAGATTTAACTTTATGTAGTGCCCCCACACTAGCGAACCAGAATCATCATTGAAACACTGACTAACTGGGAATATCCTCGCGAAAAAAAATTGTCCACCAGCAGTTAGTAATATCGGCCCAGTGGGTCTTATATAAACGCAGCAATATTAAAGTTAGTGCGTCACACGCGCGTTTCTGTATTTAACTTCTTCAGTGTAGCTGAACCCCAAAAGTTTGAAAAAAAAAAGAGATGATGGGCAGGTCTCGGCAGGCAACGAGCATTCCGCGGGACACATTAGCTGCAGACATCAGGGAAGAGATGCCTACGTAATAACTCGCGAGCGCAGGCGTCCCCCTATCGAGCCATCTCAACACCCGCGTTTCGAGAAACGCGACAAACAAGGGCAGCAGGAAAGAGATGTCCGATGACGCATACGAGCTATGATTTTTGTTTTCTAAGCAATTTACGCTGCTGCTGGCAGTGCTACAGATAGGAAAGCGTAACGGATAATTTAGGGGTAATTTTCCATTTTAATCAATAGAAACATTTACTGTGACCCCTTATTACAAACATCTGCCGAGACGGCTCTATTTTTTATTTTTTATTTTTATTTTATTTATTTTTTTTTTTTTTTGGGGGGGGGGGGGGGGGGCACAACATGTGTTTTTTGTTGAGATCTTTGAATTTGTCACCAATACCTCTCTTGTCAGGAGCTTTGTGCTGGGGCCGTATTCATAAAACCACTTAAGTCGTTGCTATGCGTTTGCTTTGGCTAAATATCTATAAAGGAGATTCCCTACAACTAGGAAATTTGGTCTGGAGGAACAGTCTTTGTAAGACTGTTCCTCCAGAGCAAATTTCATAGTTTTAGGGAATCTCCTTCAAAGAAATTTAGCCTTAGCAACAGCATAGCAACCACTTAAGTCCTTTTATGAATGCGGACCCTGGTCAATAGAGTCTTAAAGAAAAAGGGTCAGTTTTTTCATGGCATATATTCAGGCCTGCCTTGTTATTGCTGAAAGCGTAGGAAGTTGGAGAGTTAAAGTTATGTCATTTTTCAAACATCACCTCAAATATTCTAAACAAACTAATTGTCCAAAGAAGTGTTAGAAAATCAATATTAGCGTAAACATTTTTAAACATACCACATAAAAAGTTATTTATCCAACTATGTGTCAAAGAACGTTATAAACACCTGAGTTTGGCCAGCTGTATGGTATCAAGATCATCTACTTTTTTTGTCACCCACGCACGGGCATACCATTAAAGTCACGAGCTATAAACAAATGTTTTATTTTTTTTAAAAAATGTGTAAATCAGTCCTTTTATGATGATGCAATGCAGTTTGGATTATAAACTAGTCGAATTATTTTTTATGTGGAGAAGATGTTGGTGGGCGAATTAGGGGTGGGTGGAGCCGGGAGAGGCAAATAGTTGCATACAAATTTGTGAAAGCCTATGTTCCAGAATGTGCCTGCATAATGCCTAAGCAACGCTCATTCAGCCGGCGACGACAACATAAAACCCTACAGCGAAGTCTTAAATCAGCTGTCATGCCTACACGGCCATCTTTCAGAGTATTCCATGCTGTTCTAAACAGTGTATGGGGCTTTACGAATCATTACTAAGAATACGAAAAAAAAATGATCTTGGGGTGCATGCATAGGCTATTTTGAGTGTTTGTAATTCACACGTGCCAAAAGCGTTTTCCCATTCTTTGCTCAGTTAACAGTTTGATAAATTAAGATAAAGTGAGTCTAGAGCTTTTGTCTTATTGCGGAACACCAATCAGTAATGTAAAATGTATGCTATGCATTGGGTTTAACACAGGGTATAATCGATTCCGCTAATTTTCGCATCCTGCTGAGACTGTACATCATATTTGGCTTCCGCCGAGACTGTCCACGATCTCTTGCTTCCTGCCGAGACTTCTGTACATGATAAATGGCTTCCTGCAGAGACTGTCCGCGTGATTCTGCTTCCTGCCGAGGCTCTCGGCAGGAAGCAGAGTCACGCGGACAGTCTCGGCAGGAAGCCATTTCTCGAGGACAGTAGTCTCTGCAGGAAGCAAGAGTTCGCGGACAGTCTCGGTGGAAGCAAAATATGAAGTACAGTCTCTGAAGGAAGCGAAAATTTGCGGAATCGATTATACCCTGTGTTTAAGAGTACTCTCTTAGTGGGTCGAACAGGCTAAGCAATGTCGTCAGTATGTGCATTCGTTTTCACTCCCTATCGTTCGTCTGACATCATTTCCAATAACTCTTTCTACATTTTTTTTCATCCAGTTGATTCGAACTCTTGCAGATTGTATTGTTATGATATAGCTGCGCAGAGATTTTGGATGTTTTTTTTCTGTTTTCTTTTCTTTTTTCTGTTTTTTTTTTTCTGATATTCTCTAAAGCTGGGGCAAATTTTGTAAATACAATCGTAAAGAAACAATTCTTTCACATAGGGAGGCCTTTTATGCATTTGATTATGGTTTATCTTGTATTTTCTAACCAGGTTCTGTTATACACGTAGTTTCTGATTCTTGCCCTACATTGCATGGATCCACTAGGCTGCAGTTGGCACATGATCTTTTATTTCATTTTAATGTCTCTCTCTCTCTCTCTCTCTCTCTCTCTGAATCATTTGTCATCGCGCCGCATTTCAATATAACAGTGATCTACAATATTCAATTGAAGATTGTAATTTTGGCACTCTTCAGCTGCGACGCATCAAGATGAAAATAGATTCACTGTCATGTCATTTTTCGTTCGGTAATAATCGACAACACTTGGAATGCCGACTCAGCAGGAATGCGCAAGGCCTATATAAAATAGTACATGTAATTAGGACTTCAAGCCTATAGACCTTCACGCTTATAAATCATGTTGTGAGTAACAGGAACATTCTGTGCCACATGGAAGGTATATAAACTGCGCATGCCCGGATTAGCTTCGAAAATGCGCGATCTTATTTTAGTTTGTGCAGCTGGCTTCTTAAGACATACATACTCATGTTTAACGTTTCCAAAGACTGGTTCATACCTTGAATGGTCTGTACAACACCGGCTTAGGTCTCATTTTCCTAAAGACAACGTATCTCAGGAAGGAAGCAAGGGGTGAAACTGCCACGACCTGGCTTACAAGAGGTGACTAATCTGATTTTAGTAGCCAAAAATAAAGTAAATTCACAAGTATCTTGTGTTTGATATATAGTACAGCATATTAGAGTCGCATAGTTTACAGATCCTGTAAATTTTTAATAACTTTCTTGGCTTTTTCAGGAAAATTAAATTTGGTGAGTAGACAAAGTTAACCTGCTCATGGTCTCGTTATCACATCAGCTAAAATTATGTCGTTTATTAGATTTCCAAACTGACACTAGATGGGGACCATTGTAGCTGTAAGTTGCTGTTGAATGAACCTCTCCTTATATCAGCTTCTATGAAATGATACACATTGCTTGTAATTGAAGTGCATTCAACACGTTCTCTGAATGCATATATTAATGACACAACACTCCAACAATATAGGGATCAAACATGGTTTTTCATGTATTAACGTTTGCCAGGTCCCGAGGGTGATGTTGGAAACCGAGGCCGAAGGCCGAGGTTCTCAACATCTCCCGAGGGACCTGGCAAATGTTAATGCATTGGAAACAAATGTTTGATCGCTGTTAGTGCATATTTCAACGAATTATTCGTTAAAATTTGAGAAAAAACTTGGCACTCTATTTTTTCATCGTTTGACAGCCAACGCGCCGGTGCATTTGTTTACTAATATTCGTCTTCCGGGCCTGAGAGCATTCATTCTATTCAAAATGGCCGCCATCATCCTATTCAACCTCAATATTTCGGGAAAGTGTCCAAGATTGTCGTTGTAGTTGATGCAAAATAGATGGTAAATTTATCAACAAAAAGCAGATACCTTGCGCAATAATTTCCATGCAGAACAAGCCTGATCCATTCATATACCATCCCGCAGTTCTTGATTACTGGAAGCTTAGGATGCATGTTTTCTTTAACACTTATTTACTCTCCATTTGGCATCGTAAGAATGAAGACAACATGGCTTTGAAATCCGTGTCGGTACTTTATGACGTAATAAGAGTACAAAGCATGATGACGTCATAAGAAAACATAGGTAGCACGCCACCAATTATTGTAAATTAACCGAAAGGGGAGAGGCAAGAGTGCATGGCGGTTTTATTGGCCCGGCACAAGCATAATGAAAGTTCTGTCATCGTGCATCAAAAGCGCGAGAAAACCTTTGTTGAAACATGGCTTTTCGCCTGTTGATGCACGGCTGTTAAGAGAAGCTGACTGTAAGGATCGAGCATTGGATGGAAACTCAAAATTTTGTATTTTGCTAAAAATGTCATGGTTTAAAGCTCTCGACGAAAGATAAGGATTAGTGAAAACATTAGTGAAATATGTCAAACGGTTCTCGAGATATCTAAGCAATTACTGTTGCCATGGCAACCATTTTTAGGCCGCTCAAATTTTACATATTTTCATGAATTTCAAAGGGAAAACGTGTCTGTCCTAAAGCAAGTATCAAATAGTTAACTGGTATGGTGTTTAGGACTAAATGTAATTGTCAGTCTCTGCACCTTCAGAGCACTGGCTACTGCACGTTGTTGAAACCATGGCAACTGGAAGTACATATGGTTGGAGAAAAAATAAAATTTGTGAAAATAGCTCTTTTTCAAATCGAGGTTATTGAAAATGGCAGCCTGACCTGAAAATATCATTAACATGTCTTCAAACAGCAACATAAGTACGGTATATAGCAAAAGCAATTAGTTGTAAACTTTCACTGACTACAGAATAAATGCACGTGCAAAGGGTGTCCCTGTCGCATTTACAATTTTACAGAAACAACTTTTTTTTAGATTTCTTTACCCTAATCTCCACACTTTCAGTTTGAATTTGCTTATCAAACAAATAAAGAGTCGCATTTGTACCCCATCTTTGCAAATAACGGCGTAGAAATGTAGTGTTTGATACTGTTTCTATGGTTACGATGCATAAAAATGTGCTACATCAGTTCAAAACGACCCTAAACCCATGTAACTAATATACAACTCTAAATTTGCAGTAGAATCGATATGGTTTTAATGTAGTTCAGTACTTGGTTTCCGTATCTCTAATGGTTTTTATTATTGTCTAATAAACAGATTTAAAGTTGCTGCTTAGATACCCCACCCATTGTATATGCAATAGCAACATCACCGTTTTGTGAAGAGAAAGTGTGTACAAATTTGAAAACATACGTGATATAGAACTACACGATTAAGAACTTTTTTTTTCTTACCAGTGAATTGTCGCTGATGTATAGATGGCGTTGAGCGCGAATTGTAGTTTATATCTCGACGGCGAAGCCGGAGTGAGTTAAGAAAAGCTAAATGTAAGAAACAAGCCGAAAAATCACACGCTCAACCAATAATCATTTCATAACAAAATGGACATTTCAAACATTTTTATGGCACCACAAATTAACATTTAAATGGCAGACTGGAAAACGAAGAGAGTTAATTACAGGTTAGTAGTTTTATGGCCCTTTCAACAGTACTTATGTCATGCAACGAGGCATGGGTGATTTTTAAAGACTGTGTGCAATAGCACCCCGTGATTGAAAAAAGAGATTTGAACAAGGACTGCTAGCTTAGCACGCAGGCGCTTCCCTCGATAAGCTACAGAAAAGTGGATGAAATTAGATGAATAAATCATCATGAGTACTCGTATACTTAAGATGGCACCCCTATTAGGATTACCTAAATTACACGGCTTTCTTGGCTATTCTAGAAGCCCCAGGTAGCACAGTAGGGTAAGGCCTGGCCTGCTGATCTAGTGGTTCAGAGTTCGAGATCTGCTTGATGCATTAATCTTTCAAACCACAAATTTTGCTCCACTGCACAGCTTTTCATACTCATCCCTCCCTCCCCCCCCCCTACCCCCCCCCCCCCCCCCAACACACACACACACACTTCCCACCATCCCCCCAACCACATTCCCCAATCGCCCTGATATGACTGAAATACTGTTGAAAAGGACATAAAATCCAAAGTCATTCTCCATCCATTTTAGCTGTTCTATGTAGTATGACGATCATAGGTAACAGAACATTGCTTAAAATTTCAGTATCCCTCGGTGAATAGACGCTGTAGGCCTTCGTCTACAATGTTCACTTTCTGTCCTGAAAAATGCCTCTTCTTGCGTATTACCTGCTTCACAGAAGCAATTCATTAAAAAAACATTAGTAAATTTATTTATTTCAACATAAAATAAAGATAAGGCAAAAATATTGCTGCAAATAAAACGGTTTTACTCCGTTCTTCTATTCCGTGATTTCTGCAGACGTTTTGCTAGGGACAACTCTTGTCATCAAATGTACCGAATACAACTGCAACTGCAGTCTTGGTAAATGGACCTATTTCGTAGATAAAAAAAGGTCATGGTGAGCATTGTTGACAGTAATCTTATTCTTTCAAAGATACTATCTTTTATTATTAAAGATCATAGATACTACCTGTAGTGTTCGCAGATTTGTAATCGTCAAGGGAGGTAGATAATGTCAGTTTGACTTATCTCCCTTCCTACTATTTTACAGTATTGACACATTTCAAAGATGGATAACTTTTAAAGTTTTGCGAGTTTACACCTAATTTTTTTACTTTCTCTAACTTCAAACCTTACTCTATCATGCATATATTGCCTTATTGTCAAACGTGACTGCCATTTTTAGTTATCAGGCGAATAAAACGCCAATTTTTCACTCAAAATTGGGACGTTTTTTTTCCAGTAAAAGCTCTCCCGTTGATAATAAATCACAGAAAACATTCATATCATGTTATCTTATTACATACGTATGTATTTTCAAACTATAAAAGCAAATAGGAATGGGATAATATTTGTTGTTTGATTTTTTTCGAGGAAATATTACACACACGTCTCAATATTGATATTTTCAAAATGGATTCCTGGTTACCATGGAAACGGCCGAACGTTGACCTCTAAAAACTTGTGAAATATATACAAGCATGTTATATATCAATATCCCAAAATTTGAGCCAAATCCGTTATTTTCGACTTTCCACGTTATTATGGGCCAATGTTCGATATTTACAGTCAGCCTCTCTTAATACCTCTCGGCACTACTTTTTATGCAATATCCGAGTCAATGAATACCTGTCATGAAAATACTCGAATAAATACTTGAGGAAAAATCTGAATGGTAAAATATGAGGGTTGATCCAGAAGTAATGTCACTGCAGCTATAAAAATCGTCTAGAATACAAAGAGAGCAGCAATATTTCGTATCCAAGTACCTTAACTTATTTGCATTATGGTCTGGAAATGTCATAAGAATATAGTGTACAGTAATTGAGATATCAAGATAGACAGATGGCAATGTAAAGACTCGCGCCGCACGTCAATGACGTTGTTGACGTTCCAGATGAAGTTTCGATATTGTGTAATGTTCAAAGTTCCAGCTAAGCACAATATCTGTTCACCCTTGTTTATCTTATTTTTCAATATTATTTGAACAGCCCCGCAGCTCATGTTCAAGAATTTACACAATATTCGAATTGCAGAACATCGATCTCCATGTATGGGGTCCAAACAAGAGTGACGTTATTGTCTGACATTTTACATTAAGGTCCTCCGGTTTTCCGACGATCCTCTAGCGACTCATCTGCACCCTTGCAGCACTGATTCTACCTTTACATAAGCCTTTTAATCCCTGTTATATCACCGCCTGTCTAAATAAACAGCTCTAGAATCTCTGATGGTGATATTCCTAATCTGTGGCATAACCGCATAAAATTAATGAATAATTTGTCAGAAATCAACAATTTTTTCACTCAGCAGACACAAGTATTAGTACTAACTAGCAAACTTCAAACTGTAATGATGATATTAAAGTTTCAACAGTGGGCGGCAGAAATGTATTTCGTCGTCGTATGAAATTTTCATCTGATTTGGCGCGTTAGTTTGATTTTGTTTTGTGTTTGTTCTTTGAAAATTATGTTCATGTAATTTACCTTATTCTCACGTGCGGCGCGATGGCGTCGAAGGCATATTTTAAACGTGCCCGTGTATATAATTGGAACGGAAAAAGATTCAAATTCATTCTGCTAATCAGAACTGAATTACAGTGTAGATTGATAAATATTTTTATGCTACGGCGATTAAACGCGCAATGGACACAGTGACATTACTTCTGGATCAACCCTTGTAAATTAAATGTTCACAGGTCGCGCAAAGAACTGATCATTAAAACATAAGCTGCTGCTAGATCTGAGGTTAAGATGTACAGCACAGTGCAAGCTGCTGATTTCAGGATAACGATTGTAATTTGAATGCTATTTGCAGGCCGTACTTACGAAAGTGCATAATGCAAACTAAAATTAACTTGGACACAAATGATAAATCTTTTTTCTTTCTTTTTCGTTAAGTGCAGTGAACCATGAAATATAGGTCGGCATCAGATATGGTTAATTGCACTTTAATATTCATGTCATCAAATATATGTATTTGTATTGCTACACCTACTGGAGAGGACACATATAGGCAGTACCTACTTCCAAGCCATTGGCTCATGTATGTATTTTTAAGAAAATGTTGCCATGAAATTATGAATAAACAAATAAATGGTTAGTTGCATTTAGCTGTCTTTTCCGAGATGAAACTGAATCATCCCATTTGGTTACAAAGAAACTGAGCAACTTAAAGTTTCTATGTTTAATGAACTGTGAAATGCAGGCCATGGCCCAATATGGGCCACTGCACTAAGACAGAGGCAACAACAGAACATTCAACAGAATAAAGGGATTACTGACCTTCAACAACAACAGCAACCGCATTCCAGTAGTGATGCCAGCACACCACCGTGGGCTATGAACCTGTTGCAGAACCTTGGTCAACAATTACAAACAATTCAGAGCCAGCTGATGGGACAAAATCAGCGATGGCAAGCTATCGAGTCGAAAATTGAAAATCAAAATATGCGCATGACAAGTATGGAGACCCAAATGAACCAGCTAACATCTTTAAAACAATCCTTAGTTCAAAATGTCAACAAAGTAGAAACACTGTCTGTCGACATGAAATCTTTACAAACTAAGATGAACGAGTATGATAAATGTATCCAAAGCTACAGTGATATATGTGACGGAATAACATCTTCAAACAGTGAAACTGAATCACAACTGAACTATTTAATGACTAAAGTTAGTACACTCGAAGAGGGTCAAAGTCAGCTGGAAATAAAGCAATCTGAAACAGAGGAAAAAATAATCGATGTACAATGGAGAACCATGCGAGAAAACCTAATTTTTAATGGAATACCGGAATCCGATGTACGCCGAGGTGAACAGGAAGACTGTGAAGCTTTAATTAAAGAATTTTTAAGGTCCGAAATGAATATTACAGCAGACATCCAATTTGATAGGGTTCACAGACTTGGAAAGTTTAAACAAAATCAACAATACCCGCGGCCCGTCATTGCGAAATTTACGAACTATAAGGATAAAGAACATGTACGAAGGTGTGCACCAAGAACATTGATAGGAACACCGTATAGAATAAACGAACAATTCCCAACTGAAATCGAGAATAGAAGGAAAGTGTTATATCCGGAAGCAAAACGAGCTAGACAAAACAAAAACAATGAAGTGAAACTTGTCCGAGATAAGCTTTATATAAACGGAAAACAATTTATTCCAACTCAAACATATAATCCGCATAATAACGTCAGCGATTATAGAAGTACTCGTACAAATAGCGGGTTCCAGTCAGGGTTTGACCATCGTAATACAAATAGACAACAGCCATTGAACTCACAATATCGTAGTAGTACACATCAAGAACCAGACCGACAACAATTTTCACAATCACATAGAAGTTGGCAACAACAGAGAAACATTGTCCAATCTAATACGACGCATAGGACAATGTGGCTTGGGGCAAGAAAGTTTGTTTCTCAGATGGAAAAACGTGAAATTTCGACATCCAATCGTTATGAGCCGATCGCAAATGAGCAAATAAACGATACACCGCAGCGTGCCGGTAAAAAGAAGGCTACATCGCCTATTGATATCGATGTGACAATGAAAAAGCAAAAGGAATGTGACCTAGATAAAACTCAGGATACAACAAACTCTTTGCTTGATGCCGAGGGTACGAGAACTAGTGATGGTAATGTGCATATATTGCCGCCACGTAACTTGAGTGATATTGGGCCGCCGATATCCCTTTTGAATGATGAACCAGTTCAACTACAGATGCCTACTCCAGTGAACAGTGCGGAGTTATATTATGGCCCACCTATATTAAATGATCAAAATAATACAGTACATGTTGAGAATACAGACAGTTTGTGTTCTAGTCAGGTTACGTCGGTTGACGGCGAACGGATAGATGACGCCTAGGACGTCGCGGGAGACAGCTACCAAAAAGCAGTCAACACAAACAATCCTTTTTCAAAACCTCCCAGTGTAAAATCTCAAATAAAATTGTTATCTTTAAATGTATGTGGATTAGTATCAAAGCTGAAATATCCTGAATTTATTAATCTAATTAACCAGTACGAAATAATTGGAATTCAGGAATCGAAAACTGACGACACAGACGTAATTGATATTCCCGGATATACTGTATTTTGTCATAACAGAAGCAGTATTTCGAGGTTTAGGTCTGGGGGAATTATCCTGATAGTTAAAAATGAAATATTACCGTTTGTCAAAGTTGATCATGTAAGAAATTCTAAGATTATTTTGTTATTTACCATCTCACGACAGCTATGTCACTCAGAAGAAGATATAAATTGTGGCGTTATATATATACCACCATATGGATCAAAATTTATGGCCGATGACCCATACCTCGAAATACAAGGAGAACTATTAAGATTCTGTGCCGAATCGAAACATATCTTACTTTTCGGCGATTTTAATTCACGTACAGGGACATTACCAGACAATTTGAAATTTGACGAAAATATTTTTGAAGCTAATAATCTGAATGACTTATTTGATGAAAATATTGAGATTTTGAACAAATTTGATTTTTACAGTGTTCCAATCAAACGAGTCAATTCTGATGATACTGTAAATACATACGGGCGTCAATTATTGGAGCTCTGTAAAAATAACAATCTGTTCATACTGAATGGTAGACTTGGTCGTGATAGGATAGACCCCAAAACTACTTGTAAAGACAGGAGTACCGTTGATTACTTCTTGTCAAGTGTATATAATTTTGCTTTTGTCAATGATTTTTGTATTCTTGAATTTTCAGATCTGTACTCAGATGTTCACTGTCCTTTAATGTTGACATTAAATACAGACTCTCCGATTAATTTAAACGAAAGTGCAGAAGTCACTCAAATACCGTCGGAGCCAAAAGTAAGGAGCTGGGATTCTGAAAAAGCAAGTGATTATTTAGAAAATTTTGATGTTTTAAAAGTTGCTGAAATCGAAATGAAAGTTGATGAATTATCTAATAATGACGACATTTCTGCAGCCAGTATAAATGAGGTCGTTGCTAATATCGGTACATTATTTAAAACATGTTCGAAAGAAACATTTGGTGAGGTTAAGAAAAGATTTAATAATGATAAAAATAAAATAAAGCCATGGTTTAATACTGAATGCTCGCGAGCACAAAATTTATATCATAAATGCAGGAGATTGTACAATAAATATAAAACAAATTACTATAAAAATCTGTTAAAAATCGTTAGTAAAAAGTATAAAAGAACTTTAACAGTAATAAATAGAAAATATAAAGACAACAAGATAAAAGAACTGAGATCATTAAAAACCACAGACCCAAGAAAATACTGGAGGATAAGCAATTCACAAAATAAAGGTGAAAGAGATTTAGCCTCGCTAAACGATTTTTATCGTTTCTTTAAGGCATCAAATGCACAAGAAACCTACGTAAATGATGGTAATGTAAATTATCAGGATATTGCAAATGATGAAGTAAACGAAGAGCTCAATCAGCCTATTAGTGAAAATGAAATTGTACAGGCGGTTAAATGCCTGAAATCGAACAAATCTTCAGGCGTAGACGATATCGTAAATGAACAGATAAAATCAACGATTCCTTATATGCTACCTATTTATGTTAAACTCTTTAATATAATTTTTGATACCGGAATAATACCCGAAAACTGGACGATGGGAAATATAAAACCCATATATAAAAATAAAGGTGATCCAAAACAAGCAGAGAACTATAGACCTATAACCATACTCAGTTGTTTCGGTAAGCTGTTTACGGCCGTGATAAATAATAGATTAAAAAATTATGCAGAAAACCATAACCTTATATCTTCATCCCAAGCAGGATTTCGAAAACAACATTCAACTGTGGACAATTTGTTTATAATTAAAAGTTTAATTGATATTGTTAAGGCAGGTAAGAATAAATTATATTGCTGTTTTGTTGATTTCAAACAAGCCTTTGATAGTGTTTGGCGGGAAGGGCTTTGGGACAAATTATTAAAAAGTAAAATAAATGGTAAATGTTTTAATATAATTTATAGCTTATACAAAGACATAAAATCGAAAGTAACTACTAAGGAAGGAACCTCAAATTATTTTAGTTGTAATATTGGAGTACGGCAAGGTGAAAACTTATCACCTTTTTTATTTTCTATATTTCTAAATGATCTAGAAAGTTATTTTACTGCAAACAATGTTCCTGGAATAACATGTGATATTGATAACGATGAAATTCTAATTTTTCTTAAAATATTCGTTCTTTTATACGCCGACGACACAGTCATATTTAGTGAAAATGAAGTTGATCTCCAACATGCACTAAATGTATTTGAAAATTATTGTTCCGAATGGAAATTAACTGTAAATACAGAAAAAACAAAAATCGTCGTGTTTGGCCAGGGAAGGAGAAAAAGTAACTTATCGTTTACGTTTAGTAAAAAAAGAAATTGAAATTGTGAAAGAATACAAATATCTTGGAATTTTGTTAGGACAAAGTGGATCTTTCTTAACAGCAAAGAAGTATATAGCAGAACAGGCCAGTAAAGCAATGTTTTCGCTTTTAAGGAAAATCAAAATTCTAAACTTACCGCTTGACATCCAAATTGATCTTTTCAATAAAATTGTGAAACCTGTATTACTTTACGGATGTGAAGTCTGGGGATATGGAAATCTTGATGTAATAGAGCGGGTTCAATTGAGGTTTTACAAATATATTTTCAACTTAAAAAATTCCACACCATCTGTAATGATCTATGGTGAAATAGGAGCTGTACCATTAGCAGTAGAAATAAATAACAGACGACTATCATTTTGGTCTAAAATGATAGAAACCGGACAAAACAATATTTATAAGTTATCGCCTTTGATTTACAAAGTAATTTACGCCCTTCATGCTACTAACGGATTTAAATCGCAATGGTTGGATAGTCTTAAAACTTTGATATGTACACTTGGGTTTGCCGGCATTTGGTATTCACAAAGCTTCTCTAACAGGAAATGGTTTGTGAAGGCAAGTGCCCAAAAATTACATGATGTGTTCATCCAAGACTGGCTTGCAGTCATTGGCATTTCATCATCAAGTAACATATACAGAATTTTCAAAACAAGATTTGAGCAGAGTTCATATTTATCTATATTATCATCTTACTATAGCAAACGTTTTCTGCAATTTCGAACCAGAAATCATCGTTTACCAGTCGAAGTGGGTCGATGGAGGGGGGTTCCTCTACAAGAAAGAGTATGCACATATTGTACTAACGACGTAGGAGACGAATTCCACTTTTTATTGGTTTGTAAGCATTTTAAAGAATGTAGATCAAAATACATACAGAGTTATTTTTATAGAAATCCAAATATCCTTAAATTTGAGCAGTTAATGAGCATAACAGCGCCAAAGAAACTAAAGAATCTATGCAAGTTTATAGACATAATCATAAAAACTGTAAATTCATCCTAATTTGATTCTCTTTAGATAAAATTTTGTTCTTTAAATACATATTACCTATGTTTGTGTAGATTAATATAGCCGTAGCTTTCCTTACATTTTGTGTAGGTAAAGGGACAAAACCGACTTTATTGGCATGTACTACATGTAGTATTACTTTGAAAGTTTACAGAAGAAGAAAAGAGGCAGGTCAGTTTGAGTGCGAATTCTCCTTTTACTTTTCAGTAAAAGGGCAATGGCAGCAAATCTCTTCTGCAACTATATAATGTAGTATTTCATTCGAGAACATCTGATAAAAACGAGAATGGGAATGTAAAATATGCACCAAAAGATCTGAAAAATGTATGACATAATTTTCAAGACTGAAAAGTTGTATATGTTTAGAAAGAAACGAAAACGTTTTTATATATTATATAAATTTATACACTATATTTATGTGTGTCATTATATATGACTAATAAAACACTTGACAAGATGCAAAGAGGACTGACAATAGGGAGGTTGGTGCAAGGTCCAACCACCTGTAAGTCAGTCCGCTGTGCACCATGTCCGATTTGTTTGCTAATCAAAGACAAAAAATATTAAGATTTATAACTAAAGACAGTGGTAGTAGTATGATCATGCCAGTAGCAGATTGTATGATAATGGTGCACGGTTGGCTAACTGACTGAGGGAGGAGCATCGCCCAACCACACGCCTGTTGGCACACTGTGCACTATATTATGTTTTTTAAGAGTATAGTACCCATTTTTCTATTTGTGTAGAAAAAGAACGGAATCTCGATAAATAGAATATTCATGTTAGTTTACAAACGAATATAGTATTATTCAGTAATGAAAAAGCATTAGACGTTGTGCACGGTGGGCTGATTGCTTGTGGGTGCCTGCTAGCCGGCCCACCGTACACTGCATCTACTGTAAAAGATATGTATGTCTTATGTGTATGTGTCTATATAAAGATTTACATATATAAATATAGTAAAGGGTGACAGACTGATATAATATAGTATGACTGACTACCCAAAATATTACCAGCTATAAAGCAGCGTAACATGTGGTGCAGATTTGCCCGACTGGTTGTGGTTGAGGACGTCACATAGGTCGGTCACTGTGCCTCAGTTCTGGTTTTGGTGTATTTGTCTGTCAATCTTTTCTATATAGTTCTAGTTACAAGTATATCCCATCAGAAAAAATTATCTGTTAGAATATATAGTTAGTCTCCCTTGAACAATATGCTGACAATATCATATCTACTTCATAAGATTGCATCTATTTAGTCACTGTATTGGATAGTTAGTTGAGTTAAATATGTTATTATGTGATTCTCTTGCTGTATACTTAGTGTACCTGAGAGTAAATAAAATTTGACTTTGACTTGTTATTTTCGAGATGCTTTTGTGAAGCGAAATTGAGAACTGATTCCCTGTTGATTACTTGGTAACTTGGCTAAACGCAATCGGTGAACCAAATTTTCTATGTTCAATGATCCATGAAATATAGGGCCTGGCCCAATATACGTCTCTGCATTCAGTTGATCTTTCCCAGAAGTCATTGTGTGGCCAGTTTGAACACTATATTCAGTGCTCCAGATAAGAAGAGTTACAGGGATAACTTAGGGATACTTATCCATATTTGTCCATAAAAACATGTTGTGAGTCCCAGTATTAGAACGTTTTTGTTGAGAAATAAGAAAAAAAAGTTATTCTTATGTTTCTACATATCTCCTCCTATCTGTTGATCAATATAATTCTATATCCCTTTTGGTTAATTAAAAACTGAGCACCAGAACGATCAAGTGATCCAGAATGCGCATGAACACGATATCGCACACGCATACAAAGGTTATCGCATAAACCACCCCTTTGCTCACGCGTCGTGTTTGCTATCAGATCCTTGATTTTGTATGTACATAATGTATTTATCAGACAAAAATATTGTTTAAAACAATAGAAACGCCAGCCGTTGAGTCACCCGAAAATATTTTTAAATCAACAAATGTATGCTTTGGTCCTTTTTGCAGTTTGGTAACCACCAATTTTTGATAATCTGTGCGGTGTTCTGATTCTTTTCACTTGACCTTGAGAGTTTGTAATGGTGTCATTGGGTTATTGCATGCAAGATCTGCGCTGTCGATTTGGATATTTCAAAAATACTATATCAGTTCTCATTGTACTTTTGAATTTTTGATACTGAATTAACAGTATATAAGCCGCGGCACGACAAAACCAACAAAGTGGTATATGCGCCTAGCGAAGACTCCGATCAGCCTGGGAATCCGCCAAGTCTTATCAGGGTCTTTGCATGCCTTTAAAGGGTAGCTTAGGGTCTAAGCAAGCTCCCTGCGGATAGCAAGGACTCTGATCAGACTGGGCGGATGCCCAGGCTGATCGAAGTCTTCGCTGGGCGCACAAACCACTTTGTTGTTTTTATCGTGTCGTGTCTCGTATATGAAAATTTTCATGTCACCTTTGCATGCCAGGAAAGATAGCTTGCTTCGTTATGAGTGATATGTCAGAACTGTTTCCGATTTGACGTTTTAAAATTCTAAAATATACCAATTAAAGTGGCTAATTTGAATGATAATAATTCAAATGATACCCCGTGTACCAGAAAACGCAAACGATAGCTTAAAATATCCCATCCTATGCAAGATCAATGCTGTCGATAGTCCACTTGCTGAAGCTTGAGAATTAGTTCTCCACACAGGCATCGATGGTACATCGATGACTAAGGCTTGCACGCTTTTTTTCAGTACTGTATAGATTGGGATAGTATGAACTCTGTGACCAGAAAGCTCCTGACGTATGTTTGCCAATTTTTTATTTATTTATTTTTTTGTTTTTGTATAATTTAAAACCGGAATATCAGTAACGGTGTGAAATTAACCTCGAAACATCTGCTTGATTTCAAATTATAACAACAACAACAACAAAACCTTGAAAAGCTAGGAAGCATTTTTATCTATGTCAAAAACAAAACAATAAAATCATCTGAGAAAACTGACAGAATATTATAGGATATAATAAACAAATACCGCTAGTACCGGGACAGTCAAACTATTTACTGGCGATCATGAAATCGGAACAGAATTATTCGATTGTCTTGTGATAGATAACAAGACAATGAAATATTTTTTGTTCCAATTGCATGATTTTAGCAGTAACTGAATTAAACTCAAATGATTATCGGAGTAGCAAACAGTGCTGAGTAGTGTACAAAAAGCATTTTGACCCGGGTCTACACGACTTTTTCAGGGACTAAGGACCTGTGGTATCAACAAACTGGTATTTAAATGGGTCGTCCTTGGCTTTTCATGCCATTTTTAACAGGGCAAACAAAACATAGCACACAGTGCAACACTGTAACACATCATGGCAAGGTTACCTTATATAACATATATTTCACCGTATTATGGTATTTACCTTAATTATTTTGACACTTCAGTCGTGTCTGTAATCACTGCTTCTGTCTTTGCCTTACCGCTCATGACGGAAGCGTGGCTCAGCTGAGCATGAAATTTAAGAATGCTCATAAATTTAAAAAATACCGAGAAATTCAGTATTTTTCAGGCTCAGATAAACAAAGAATGCTATTTTTTTCTGCTCATAAATGTTAAAATGCCAACAATTGTTGGCATTCTAAAATTTATGAGCAGAAAAAATTTGATGCACAGCTGAGTTAATCATGAACATTTTTTATAACCTCGGGGACAAATATAATATAACGGCTCTTTCAAGAAAATTTTGCGTTCATCTATCTGATTGTGCAGCGAAGTTTTGTGAAAATTGAAGCCCACGAAAAAAACCCTGACCTTCCAAAAGTGGAACGCGTTTTTCTCACTTGTGAGCCTGTAAAGGTTGGAATCCATAGTGTTGAGAAATCTCATGTTTAAGAGTCAGTGCTCTTAATTACTGGACAAATGATGTATGAATGAGTTGCTATTTTACGCCCATTTTCAACAGTATTTCAGTCATATCAGGATGATGAGAGGGTGATAATGAAAGGTTGTATGCATTTACAGTCAGACAGATTTTCGCTTCGAGCGGGTCGCGAACACGGAACCGCTAAATCAGCAGGCCAGCGCTTAGCCCAGTGAGCTACTGGGGCTCCTTCTGGGGCACAGAGGCTCGTCTGAATTAACATTGAAGGACTAGGGTCAAGTCAGGTAACTTCGGACAGCGGGTAAATTCGGACAGTGACATTTTTCCTCATATGTCAATTGGTTGGAATTAAGACAAAATTAACTGGGCAAACAGTAAAATTCTTAATGAGACGGCTCATGTTTGCAATGGTATGTCCGAATTTACCCGCTGTCCGAAGTCATCCGACCCTAGCGGTTTTCTTCTCACGCACGTGTCAACTCAGTTTTCCCACTGCAGCCTTGTTGATCTTTCTTGCTATGCACTAGGCGACATATTCAGTACCATATGAACTGTATTTTTGTGTTTTAAATTTTCATGAACAAAATTACTCAGGGATGATCTCTAACTTAAAGAAATAGATTTATGGAAATAGTGTAAATGCTACATTGTTGTTCATATGTAGATGTAAAACCGCCTTATAAAACTCACAGCTCTTTGAAGGAGATGAACTATATAAGCTTTTAATAGCTTTCGTTCAAATCCTTAAACTGCTTGTTTGTAATTTGTAATTATATATGTACATTTGACTGAAATAAAATTGTTTAAACCAACTTAAAGAAAAAAATCAAAATAAAGTTTTTCAGGGTTAAACATCAGGGGCGTAGCTAGGGGCAATTACACTGTACGCACAATTATGCTTTATACTCACTGAGGGCAATGATAGGGGGTTAATCCGCTAAGATATATCAAATTTTCTGTCTGTTGGCAGTTAACATTAAAATTATGCCCAATTAACAACATTTCAGCATGAAAATACGCAGGTGTGTGTTGAAATTTTGTCAGTTTGACAAAATTTCAGTACGCACCTGCATATTTGCGTATAGGTAGCTACGCCCTTGGACATTACCATAAAGCATGATGGGAAAATTCTTAAAGAAAAGACTTTGCTACTCTATGGTGAAATTTTATGGGTTTAAGAGAAAGTTCTTTTTGGAAGGGCTTTGTTTAGGTAAGCAAACAAGAAACATATGATATTGTTCAAAGCCCTCATAAATTGAAGACGAAGTATAAATAGAACATGGTTTGGGTTTCACAGGGATCAAATTATCAGACAAAAAATATGGTAACTATTATTAAACTTGATAAAACTCATGTGAAATTTCAGAAATTTTTGCTTAAATGTTTATCTATTTCAGCAAATGTGCAATTCATTTGGCATCTCTATTTATGCAAACGAATAACCAAGTCACCTTGTCGGACATAAACGAAGATCCTGCGTTTCTTCCGCCTTTTGAGCGTACTACCAATACCGGTAAGCAGCATTATAAACAACAAGTTCTTCTTTGTCTGTTGCTTGGTCATTCGGGGCTCATTTGGTAGTTTTCGTTTACTCCTGTTCTTTATTAGTTTCGTTTGACAACCCATGAATCTCCAAATGTTGTAAAACCTGGTTTCTGTCCAGTACTCATCTTTGATTCATCATTGTTTTCATCAATGAATTTTATTCCGTGATGATTCATTGATGGGTTAGAAAACCTTCAGGCGAACCGAACTGCTAACTAAATATTTTGAATCATTTCAGAAGCTAAAGCCAGGGGTTTTGATCCAGTAAGCCAAGTTTAAGCTTTCCCCCGCCCTCCCCACATTAACTTAATACCAACCGTTTCTAGGTGAAACTTCTGGGGCCGTATTCATAAAACGACTTAAGCGGTTGCTATGATGTTGCTAAGGCTGAATTTCTATGAAGGAGATTCCCTACAACTATGAAATTGCTCTGGAGGAACAGTCTTTTTCAGACTGTTCCTCCAGAGCAAATTTCATAGTTGTAGGGAATCTCCTTCATAGAAATTTAGCCTAAGATACAGCATAGCAACCACTTAAGTGGTTTTATAATTAAAAAAAGAGAATCTTAAGATTTATAAAGAGCAGCAGACAGTGTTAATATTCATCACCGATGGTTCGAAGCTGACCAAAATAATAGATGTCTGCAACAAGATTTGCTTGTTTCCAAGAACAATTCGACCTAATTCCTCCTTTATGGATAATTGATAGGAGTACATCTAATCCGATTAAGTAGAAAACAAGTGCCAAATTAGGTCACCTGTGTCAAAGATTACCCACTTCCATTGGCTTCAGTGAATTGACATATTTGGGAATAATACACTGCTCCATTATACTTTAAGTTTGTTTTAAGTAGAACTGTAATGAACGTGTGGTTAACCCATCCAAATTTAATTACGATGAACAGATGTATATGCTAGACAACAATTGAAACGCTATGGCCATGTCCACTCTCTGAAGTTAGTAGTACGCCGCAGACACCGAAATATATCGGCATGAATGTCTAGTTAGCTATTTAGATTATAGCATTGCTGCTCAGATATGTATTTTACTATAGATTGTACGTATAAACCACCATAGCCCCACCCCTGCACCCCTGTTTATATATAATTTTATATTAGCGTACCATGGTACACCTCCATGCCTTACGGCCATTGTTTTTTCAACGGGGATCAGCTTTTCTGACTTCTTGTTTGCTGCGCACTATCTACAGTTCACTGTGTACTGCCAACTGTTTTACTGTTTTAGCGCAAGTGAAAAACTACATGCAAAGCAAGAGAGTTGATTCGTAGAAATGTAGTTTGTACATGTTTTATTAGAGTTACGATAATATCCTACTTTGATGGTGTTTGTTCCAGACAGTATACATGTAGTACAAGAAAGCAGTGTCAAAACTGTTTTTCTTGCTGTGTGTAAACAGTTGTTGACAACCCTCTTGGTAAATGGAAAAAATGGTTGCTCAAAGTATAGGACGCCGTCTGATGCAAACGATGGTAACTGCTCACTAGGACTTTCACTGTTCCAGAAACTGATGTGTTGCTTACATAATGGAAACATGGAAAGCCAACATGCTTAAGACAAATCAATCATTTTGCCTTTCTGAGTGCAATAGGGTTAAGACTATTGCAAAACTGTTGCAAAAACATAAATAATAAGAGACACGTATTAGAATCAAGGACATAATTGATATTGGATTGCTGTGATAATTCGTGTTGAATAAACTAGGAGAATGTCATTTGTTTTTAATAACTGCTTTATTTATTGACCAGTTTTTGCTACTACTTTCCAGACTTTCCTGACAGGTTTATAGCGTAAATTTATCAACTGTTCTTATTTGCTGGCAAATATCATTCTGAAGAATTCAAAGCATGTTATACTCGTTCCACCCATTACGACATTATAATTGCATTCCCGTTGCTTTTCCTTAGATGAGCCTATTTCGGAGAAATAGTGTTCATATTTCCATGAACAACGGTCGGTCAAGCGACGTCGTTGGTATGCAACGTCACTCACATTTTTACAGGATGTCGCGTCACAGCGACGGCCGTTTAACGTAAGCGACTTACCTGCTGGTAAGTGACAGCTATTCGCAGTCCTTTTTACAAATATTGCTTTTAAAAGTCGAAAATGGTGCTTAAGATAATTTTAAAGTTAAATGTAATAATTATTATAATAATTTAAATTTCTTTTTTTTTCCTGAAGTTCATGGAAGTATGAACACAAAGGGTCCCGTGCAAAGTTACGTAAGGCCCTTCGGGCGTCACTTACCTTGCACGAGACCCATTGTGTTCATACACGTACTTCTATGAACGTCGGGAAAATGAAGTTTATTTATTATTTCGAACCCGAGTACTTTGCTACATACAAGTCAAGAGCCATATCATCCATGATAATTTTTGTGTGATTTAACAACTAGCATTTGTCTTTTACAACGTCTTCTTTTTCTTCCTCCTCCTCCTTCTGTTTCTCCTCCCTCCGTCTCTTTCTTCTTTCTCTTTCATCGATGATTCAGTTGTTTGTTGCAACAAATATTAATATAACTTTAGTGCGACATACGTGCATTTCTATACAATGTATTTAATCTCTTCAGTGTCGGTTAACTCCAAAAGTTTGAAAGAAAAAATAGGTTATGTGCAGGCCTGGGTTGGCAACGATCAGCCCTCTCCAAGTCACACGTACTGAAGCATTCCGCGAGACACAGTAGCTGCAGTCATCAGGTAAGAGACGACTAGGTATTAACTCGCGAGGACAGGCGTCACCCGCCGAGCAACCTCAAGACCTGTGTTTGGAGGAGCAAGACAGACAAGGTCATCAGGAAGGAGATGGCCGATGCAGCAATACACCTACAAACAGCAAAAACAATTCAAAAGAATGAAAGCCAAACGTCGCTAAGAATTGCATCGGTATCTCTGCTTTGTCATTTACGGAAGCAAATAGAAATTCACAAAAGTATTAATACCTTGATAAAAATGGTGGAAAATACATGAAAGTGTACCCATACATGATAAAAATTAAAAGAAAATTTCCAAAATTATCATGATGGACGGATAGATGGCTTCGATTTTACGTCCTTTTAACTGTATTTCAGTCATATCATGACGATGGGAGGATGGTGATAATAAAAGGCTGTCTGCAATGGATCCCCGTTTACAAATGGTAGGATGTATTCCTCCAGCGGGTCTCGAACCCGGGACCGCTAGCTCACAGGCTGGTGCTTAATCTACTAAGCTACCGGAGCGTCTGAAATCATCATGAAAACTCGTCCTTATCAGGACCTCCCATAAAAAAGAATCACAATCACCGTTCATTCAAAAAGCAGCTGTTGACATCATAATGTCAAATTTTATCCAACTTTCTGCACGTACCGAAGAAAAGACACCTGTTTGGGCTTTCAACTGGCAGGCAACCAGCTTTTCATATGAAAAAAAAATCGTAACTGTATCTGCAATTAATTTTGGGGTTAGCTAAGATCTTGCTCTTGCTCCCCTTATATCCCTAAGATGATAAAGCTGCTCCCTAAAATTATTCAGGCATTGTTGTACCGAATAGAGCAACATTGGAGTGAGTGAACTCGGGTTTAACTTCCCACCAACAACGAGGTCGTATGGAGACGGGAGCTACCTTCGAAAACAGTTATTCCGTTAGCGCGCCTGTCGTACTAAATTTTGTATGAACCACTGGGCCGATATCACTGCTGGTGGAAAATTTGTCCCCGAGGATATCATCAACCCAGTTAGTCAGTGTTTCAGTGTTGATTCTGGCTCTCAGGCACTGGGGTCACTACTTAAATACTGATTTAAAATTTGAGTTATATTTGGGGAATTCTAATACTAAGACTGACTTGTCATACCGACATGAATCTTAGTGGAGTTTGGCGTCCATTCTTATTTTTTAATTTATTTTTTATTTTAGTTTTTTTGCGGGTTCTTGCTGCATCGGACATCTCTTTTCAGATGCCCTTGTCTGTTGCCTTTCTCGAGACGCAGGGGTTGAGGTGGCTCGATGGGGGACGCCTGCGCTCGCGAGTAAATACGTTGGCGTCTCTTACCTGATCTCTGCAAGTAAAGTGTCCCGCGGAATGTGACAGTAAGTGTGACTCGAAGAGGGATACCCGTTGCCTGCCGAGACCTGTTCATCGTCTCTTTTCTTTCAAACTTTTGGGGTATAGCGACACAGAAGAAATTAAATACAGAAACGCGTGACTGTCCCACAAAACTAGTACTGGGTATGGATACGTTTATATTAGAACCACTGGGCCGATATCACTGCTGGTGGACAATTTGTCCTCGAGGCTATCATCAATCTAGTTAGTGTTTCAGTGTTGATTCTGGTTCTCAGTCATTGGGGTCACTACTTAAGTAACCTTATTTATATTATATATATCTGATAAAATTTCTAAATTGTTCTTAAACTAAGACTGACTTGTCATAGCGACATGAATCTTAGCGGAGTTTGGCTTCAATTCTTTTTAGCTGTTTTTGGCTTTTTGGGGTTCTTGCTGCATCGGACATCTCTTTCCTGATGCCCTTGTTTGTTGCATTTCTCGAGACGCAAGGGATGAAGTGGCTCGATGGGGGACGCCCGCGCTCGCGAGTTAATACGTAGGCGTCTCTTAACTGATGTCTGCAATTAATGTGCCCCGCGGTAAGTGTGGCTCGGAGAGGAATGCTCGTTGCCTGCCTAGACCTGCTCATCGTCTCTTTTCTTTCAAACGTTTGGGGTTTATCGCCACTATAGAAGTTTAATACGGATTCGCGCGTCTGTCGCACTAAATTGGGTATGAATACGTTTATATTAGCTCTACTTGTATGAACAGAGGTACTGTGTTTTTGTAGCTTTATTCGTAGACAGACGTGCGTCGCTATGAACACATGGCTACTTTTGTACAAATTATGACATAGTGGTTTTAGTCCTGAAGAGGGCCAAGCCAATTTGATTTAACATCTGGGCGTATTAGACTATTGATATATAAAGGAGGTCTGGAGCTTAGCCGATCACAAGCTATACATTTTAGAAAAAAAATATTTTCTAGTATTAACCAGGCCCCGAGGTTATAAAACTTGAGTACATTTTCAAACTCAAAATAAAGTACGATGATTGGCTGCTTCCGAGCACATGCTCGGAAGCAGCCATGTGCTCGGAAGCAGCCAACCAGTGTGCTTTATTTTGAGTTTGAGATTATACTCATGTTTTATAACCTCGGACCCAGCTTCCTAAATGTAAGAGCTTGTGCCAAAGCTTCCTAAGAATTATTGCTAATGCGTTTCAGCTGCCTGAAAATTAATGGCACTGATACCCAGCAGTCCTCCCCACAAATACTTTGTAATTTGTAAGAACGGCTTGTAAAATTTGAAAGTCGCATCCCACTTGAGGGTTTGCTAAACACGGGTTTTGCCTGGGTATCGGCCATGTTGGACGAAAGAGTATTGAAACGAAGGGATGATTCTCGAAATTATTTCGAAAATACATGTAAATATGGCAGACTCTATCGAAACAAGGTGTGACCATTTTTCCGTAGCATCTGTGTAGATCGAATGACAGAAAAAAAAACAGTGCTTTATATCATCGTGTTTTGTTTTTAAATTCGTGACGACGGAAAAAAGAACAGAAATAATAAAAACAAATGAATTTCTTTGTCAACTGCTGTCACGATTTAAGGCCCTAAATGGTTCAGATACTGCCAAGGTGATCGACAAACGCCCACGGTGGCATAGATACATGTATATAAAATATTGATACGGTTAGAAGATCACTAACTGATTTTATTAATCTTAATAGAAATATCTCGTGAAATATACTTCAACAGATGGTTCCAGGATACGGCCATAGAGGTATGACTGAAGAATAGTACTTCTGGTAAATATGAAGCTGAGGGACACGGGTGGGTGTGGGCTGGGCATGTTTAAAAGCGACTAGATATTTAGGAGATGAGCATGTACACTTCCAGAGGAAATAATTATACCAATATGATTCAGTGTGGGTCAACTCTTAGATAAAAGAATTTGCGCAATAAAGAGCAAATGCTAACTTTTAGGAGAAGATCCTATTTCGACAGAACTACGTTGTCTAGGAAGGCAATCAATGCTGGAATAAACATGGCGATTTACCCATATATGTTAATACAGTCTGAACCGGGATACGACAAACCCGACAAAGTAGCATGTGCGTCCAGCGAAGTTCAGATCAGCCTGGGCATCCGCCCAGTCTGATCAGTCTTCGCTGTGCGCTTACAGCGTAGCTCAGGATCTAAGCTATCTCCACGCGGACAGTGTAGACTCTGATCAGACTGGGCGGATGCTCAGGCTGATTTGAGTCTTCACTGGGCGCACATTCCGCTTTGTTGGTTTTGTCGTGTCGCGGCCCAGTCTGTGTTTATTGAATATAATAGATGCGAGTCTGTGTCGCCTAATTAAGGAAGAAAGTACCAGAATGGCTGCATAATAGATTAAAGCCTCAATTGCTTTTTGTGCCTTAAAACTATCCATCAGTGTGTAATTTTCTAAAGATAGTTCTGTGCATTTGTTGAATGGGAAATTGCTTCATTGAAACTGCAATAGGTAATTAGACTCTAAAAGAATTTTATATCTCTGAGCCCCCAAAAAAGCTCTAAATGTCTACAGTACAGAAAATTAGGAAAAGGACTTTATTAAGGGGAAAGGACTACCTGTGTTTGTACAGCTCCCTCGCTCTCGCTCTCTCTCTCTCTCTCTCTCTCTCTCTCTCTCTCTTGTACGAATGATATGAGATTCGTGCGTTTACGTTTCCCAGGTACTAAGGAAGTTGTTTTGAATACGACGGTTTAGCTGGTTGTACAAACTTTCTCCGAGGAGACCGGCAAATGGGTTAATGCAATGAAACAAACTTGTGTGGTCGATATTCCTAGTTAGATCATGAACGCGCTGGAAAGAAGGTTGGGAAAATTTGAAATAAGGGATACTTTTTTAGCGATTTTTGTGTGTTAGAATCGAAATAGGTCAGCTACATGTATAACAGTGAATTTTGTGTAATAATTCACTTTTTATCGGTCTGTTGTAAGAAGATATATAACGAGCGCTCCTCCGCGCTCGTATTAGAATCTACTTTACAACTGACTTCCCAACAGAGAATTATTACTCAATAATTCACTGCGATAGCTCATCTATTTCTTATATTTCTCTTATGAAAGTTGTCGTTCATATTATCTCCTGTTTCGTGCCGTCGTTCCACAAAATGCAGAAATGGCTTTGCTGTTTGTAAAATTAATAGTAAAATGCTGATCCCAGCGCCCATGCGTAATGTCGGGCAAAGTTTTGTGGACTAAATTGCGGCCCGTATTGTGTGTTAATAAGGAAACCTAAAACTCTGCTCGAACAGCATGGGATTTCTATTATTAGAACATAGATTTTGTCCATTTGAACATTGACTTAAAGGGCTAACCGTGCAGGTATCTACGCTAAAATGGGCATTTAAAGGTTAGAGAGAAAACAGTTTAGATCCAGATGAGGCAGCTAAGCCTCAGTGGGATCAATGCTGTTAGCAAATTCATCTACATGTATTTTCATATTTGGCGCTGGACAGAGTTTGCATAGTAAGCTTATATTTTAAACAGGTTTACTCTTGTTTAAACTAAAAGTTGACAATTTGAATTTGAAACATTTAGGCAGTTAGCCCATGATTGACACAATGAAAGTTGCTGAAATAATTCAAATTGCAAAAATATATGAAACAAACACGCTCTGTGCCAAGTTTCGGTAAAGTATTCAAATGGCATTTGATATGACCATGATGCCAGGCCATAATAAATAGTTTACTGCGTTTTCCATATCGCAAAGTGCAGAGAACACCTGTGATTTGATTCATTTTGTCAGACCAATCGAGAGAATTAAGAAGCATCTTTTTCAGTCGGACTCAGGAAAAGTGGCGGTTTTAGCGTCTTAACATTTTAACATTTTGATAATATACAAATGTAACCTTTAGGACGTAATATTTAGTTTATGTTCTGTACTTATAAGTTTTGATGACTTTTGTTGGAGTCTATGGGATAATTTGGAATGATAACAATCGCTTGAAATAGTCTTCAGTACTAACATTTGTGTGTGTTCTTAGTTAACTGTTTACAGGCAGTTTCAAGTGAAAAGATTGTCTTGAGCAGTGGTGGAGAAAAGGAGGACATTTTCATGATTTATTCTGCTGTCGCTGTTAATTTCGGGTGAATAAACAATTTGAGCTGCGACACGACAAAACCAACAATGTGGTAGTGCGCCCAGTGCAGACTCAGATCAGCCTGAGCATCCGCCCAGTCTGATCAGAGTCCTCACTGTCCGCAAGGTGGGAACTGAGACCCTTAGCTACCTTTTTAGTGCCAAGTGGAGAGTCTGATCAGCCTGGGCGGATACCCAGGCTGATCTGAGTCTGTACTGGGCGCACAACCACATTGTTGGTTTTGTCGTGCCGCGGCTCATTTTATCTTAACATGATTCTCATATTGTTGCTGCTATATTCTACATCACAACGTTTGGCGGAAATTTGAGATACGGAAGATATTGTTTCATTCTTTAGGTGAATCACCGTGAATGTATACAATTTCAAGGGGAGTAACTCTGTCAATTTTATTTTGTCATGATCTCAGTGGGGGTCAACTCTTAAAGGAAAGACTTTATTTCTAGAGATTAAAATTCTTTCCTTGAAGAGAAGACAAAATTTTAAAAGAGTTGTGGCGTCCTCTGAAGCAAACAAGAAACAACTAAAAGTTATTTTTTTTTTTTTTTCTTTCCATTTGTAAAAGTAGCAGGAAAACCGTTGTAGGTGTACTTATTCACCTTAAGGTTTCTTATAGCAATGGCAGCTGGTGAGAATCGTGGAATTATTGGAATTGCTGGATTATGATAAAATAATAAATAGGAACATATTCTCCAAATTGCTACTTTCACGAAACTTGGCGAATAGAAATTTTCGGGGATCTAATTACCAATGCGCCTTTAAGTGAATCGCAAAATGCTAAATGAATGTTTCCGTCATTGTGAAGCTTTCAGAGTTGCTTCTCTTTGATATGCACACAACTTCTGTCAGAAAGTGTGCATATCAAGGGGGAGCAACTCTATATTTACTTTTTGCCGCTTCTTCCTTAGTGGATATCAGCTCTTAAAGGAAAGAAGTTACTTCCGTCTGATGGTACATGTACATCCAATGTTGGCAGAGCCGTTTTGACGAGAAAAGCAGATGATTTTTTTTTTTTTTTTTTTTTGTGTGTGTGTGTGTTTTTTTTAGCTCACCTGAGCCGAAGGCTCACAGGTGAGCTTATAGTATAGGCAGGCATCCGTCGTCCGTCGTCCGTCGTACGTCGTACGTCGTCCGTCGTCCGTCAACATTTTCAAACGACATCTCCTCTGAAACTACAAGGCCAATTGTAACTAAATTTCATATATAGCATCTATAGGCAGGGGGAACCAATAATACTGTTTTTTATCCAAATTGCTTTTGCACTTTGGTTGCTATGGCAACTTAAAGTTTCCATTGACTTGTATGGGAAAAATTGAAAATTTGCATTTATTGCTATGTCACTGCAGATATTTTGACAAGACTTTTACAGAAATGTTCCTTGAATAGTCCTCCATCAACCACATGAAATTTTTGTCAATTGCACAATTTGGCTGGTTGCCATGGCAACCGAATGGTTAAAAATAGAAAAAGTATTAAAAAATCATCTCCTCAGAAACTATGCAACCAATAAAGCTCAAACTTCACAGAAAGGATTTTGGCACTGCCCTCTATAAAAGTACTGCTTTTCTTGGCAATTGCTCTAGCAGTTTGGTTGCTATGGGAACTTAAAGTTGCCATTGACTTATAATGGCAAAATAGAAAATTTGCATTTATTGCTATGCCACTGCAGATATTTTGACAAAACTTTTATAGAAATGTACCTGGAGTAGTCTTTAACCAGCCTTGTTAATTTATACAAATTGGGCAATTTTTCTGGTTGCCATTGCAACCGAATAGTTAAAAATGGAAAAATATTAAAAAATCATCTCTGCATAAATTGTGTGGCCAATAAAGCTCAACCTTTACAGAAAGAACCTTAGTACTAGCCTCTATAGAATTACTATTTTTCATGGCAATTACTCCAGCAGTTTGGTTGCTATGGCAACTAAGAGTTTCCATTGACTTATAATGGGGAAAATGGAAATTGGCAATTTTTGCTGTCTCACGGCTTTTATTTAGATTTTCTTTCCACAGAAATGTTTCTTGAATAGTCCTCTATATTTCATATGAATTTTCTCCAAATCGCTGAATTTGATTGGTTGCCATGGCAAAATAAGGGTAAATTTTCGAAAGAAAAAATGAAAAAATATTCTGCTCAGAAGCCATATGGGGGATGAAGCTGATATTGTGCAAACATGTTGATGACAGAAGCCTCTACATGAATTTAGTTTTGTCTTCCAACCCAATAAGAACTTTGGTTGCTATGTCAACTTATAGTTTCCATTGACTTATAATGGGGAAAGTGAAGCCATGAGGAGGATGAAGCTGATACTTTGCATACATATTAATAACATTAGCCTCTACCTAAAGTATATTTCATATTATCATTGCCCGTGTGAACTGGTTGCTATGGCAACTTAAAGTTTCCATAGACTTACAATGGGGAAAGTGGACATTTGGTATTCATTTCTGTGTTACGGCAGATATTTTACAAAAGCTTTACAGAAATGTTCCTAGAGTAGTCCTCTATCAGCTATAAGAATTTTGCCCAAAGACCTGATTTTGATTGGTTGCCGTTGCAATTGAAGGGCCAAATTTTCAATCTTTTCATTTTTTTTTTTTTTTTTTTTGCCAAAGATCTTCTCAGAAGCCATTAAGGGGGGATAAAGCTTATTTTTTGCATAAATGTTTGTGATATTATCCTCTACATAAATGGTGTGTTTTATTGCTGTTGTGCATGTTGTTTTGTTGCTGTGGCAACTTAGTTTTTCCAACATAACCTCAGTGCTCAGGTGAGCGATATAGGGCCATTGGCCCTCTGTTTTTTTTCCTTTTGAAGAATGGCGGAATAAGACGGAAGTGCACTCATACTACTTTGCAATGTGACAAAATTGCTAATTCGTAAAAATAAAATTCATGCATGTCCATGTAATGTAGTTTCGTTTAGTTTTCAAAGATTTGCGGGTACACCTCCATTATATTTCCGCTATTTTACACACGGTCACGGGCAAATGGACGGACGAACGGCCCCCAGTTACTGCGGCTATGGATACATTCCGGGGAGATTGGCGCTGTGGAGGGGTAACGTCGATACGAGAATTGAAATACACACACACACGGTGACAATTTAAGTGACTTCCCGTTTGTGCCCTAAAGGACGAAGTGGTCTACTAGTTCCTTTAAGAGTTAATTCGAATTATAAGGGAGGCAAAAATGAAATAGGCAAAATTGCTTCCCCTGGAAGTGTAAAATTTCATCTTATGCCTATGAAATGTATACTTTTGCATACATGAAATTATTGTGACCGTATTCTGGCCTTTAACAATGCAAAGAACAATTAACCGTATCGCGAATTAAAATCTTCACTGATAGGGTAAAGTCGGGCAATTCGGACAGCAGCTAAATTCGGACAGTGACATTGTTTCCTTTATATGTCAGTTGTTTGGAACTAAAACAAAACAAGAGGACCAATGGTCCTGTAGCTCACCTGACACTTGGTCCTGATATATATTTTAATGCTTTTATACATGTATATAGCACCAGGGCATGGGGCAGATAACCCCCCTCCCTTGGGGATTAATGTTGAGTCCCAATTCTATATATCAAGCCACAAGGTCACTGGGCCTTTGTTTCTGGACAAAGATTTCTGAAGGGTTTTTATCACAAGTCGCCCAAGGGCAACGATCGCTCACCTGTCAGTATATGCTCAATTTATATAAAATTGGTAGTATTACAGTCCCAGTTGCTAGATCCCAAGTTTCAAGGCAATTGGCCCAGTGGTTCTGGAGAAGAAGATTTTTCAAGGTTTTTGCCATTATATGGGCATGGTGGCCATCTTGGTCATGTGAGTGCACCGAATATACAAACTTTGTTTCCCGCTTTGCCTGAAGGCTGCATTTGAAATTAAATTGAAATCTGCCCAGTAGTTTAAGAGGAGAAGTCCTTTAAAAATGTTGACACATTACAGACAAACAACCTTTAGCCAAGATAACTAGATCCATATATGGGCATGGTGGCCATCTTGGTCATGTGACTCAGACCCCGGGTATAAACTTTCGTTCCCCTATCCCACTGAGACTCCATATGAAATTTGGCTTCAATCGGCCCGGTGGTTTCAGAAGAGAAGATGTTTAAAAATCTTGACGACGGAATGACCTTGACCTTTAGTGACATAATATCTTCATCTGGTCATTTAGTCGACCATGTATACCAAGTATTGTACCTAATACTTAAAAAGTTTCTGAGAAACCCCTGTTTAAGCGTTTTCCCATATAAAAGCCTAACGGTCCAAAGTTGACCATGCCGTAAATTAGGTCAAGGTCAACGCAAGGTCATGATTTGTATAGAATATGATGGGCCAGCATGCTCAATGCTACATACCAAGTTTCAAGGTCATAGGCCTTTTGGTTCTGGAGAAGAAGTTTTTTGAAGGGTTTTTACCATATATGGGCATGGCGGCCATCTTGGTCATGTGACCCAGACCCCGGGTATAAAATTTCGTTCCCCTATCCCACTGAGCTTTCATATGAAATTTGGCTTGAATCGGCCCAGTGGTTTCAGAGGAGAAGATGTTTGAAAATCTTGACGACGGACGGTCTGACAGAATGACCTTGACCTTTAGTGACATAATATCTTCATCTGGTCATTTAGTCGACCATGTATACCAAGTACTGTACCTAATACTTAAATAGTTTCTGAGAAATCCACTGTTTAAGCGTTTTCCCATATAAAAGCCTAACGTACCAAAGTTGACCATCCCGTAAATTAGGTCAAGGTCATCGCAAGGTCATGATTTGTATAACCTATGATGGGCCGGCATGTCCAATGCTCCATACCAAGTTTCAAGGTCATAGGCCTTTTGGTTCTGGAGAAGAAGATTTTTGAAGGGTTTTTACCATATATGGGCATGGCGGCCATATTGGTCATGTGACCCAGACCCCGGGTATTAACTTTCGTTCCCCCATCCCACTGAGACTCCATATGAAATTTGGCTTCACGGACGGTCTGACGGAATGACCTTGACCTTTAGTGACATAATATCTTCATCTGGTCATTTAGTCGACCATGTATACCAAGTATTGTACCTTAGACTTAAATAGTTTCTGAGAAATCCACTGTTTAAGCGTTTTCCAATATAAAAGCCTAACGTACCAAAGTTGACCATGCCGTAAATAAGGTCAAGGTCAACGCAAGGTCATGATTTGTATAAAATATGATGAGCCAGCATGCCCTATGCTACACACCAAGTTTCAAGGTCATAGGCGTTTTGGTTCTGGAGAAGAAGATTTTTGAAGGGTTTTTACCATATATGGGCATGGCGGCCATCTTGGTCATGTGACCCAGACCCAGGGTATAAAATTTCGTTCCCCCATCCCACTGAGACTCCATATGAAATTTGGCTTCAATCGGCCCAGTGGTTTCAGAGGAGAAGATGTTTGAAAATCTTGACGACGGATGGTCCGACGGAATGACCTTGACCTTTAGTGACATAATATCTTCATCTGGTCATTTAGTCGGCAATGTATACCAAGTATTGTACCTAATACTTAAATAGTTTCTGAGAAATCCCCTGTTTAAGCGTTTTCCCATATAAAAGCCTAACGGTCCAAAGTTGACCATAGCGTAAATTAGGTCAAGGTCAACGCAAGGTCATGATTTGTATAAAATATGATGGGCCCGCATGCTCAATGCTACATACTAAGTTTCAAGGTCATAGGCCTTTTGGTTCTGGAGAAGAAGTTTTTTGAAGGGTTTTTACCATATATGGGCATGGCGGCCATCTTGGTCATGTGACCCAGACCCCGGGTATAAAATTTCGTTCCCCCATCCCACTGAGACTCCATATGAAATTTGGCTTGAATCGGCCCAGTGGTTTCAGAGGAGAAGATGTTTGAAAATCTTGACGACGGACGGTCTGACAGAATGACCTTGACCTTTAGTGACATACTATCTTCATCTGGTCATTTAGTCGACCATGTATACCAAGTACTGTACCTAATACTTAAATAGTTTCTGAGAAATCCACTGTTTAAGCGTTTTCCCATATAAAAGCCTAACGTACCAAAGTTGACCATCCCGTAAATTAGGTCAAGGTCATCGCAAGGTCATGATTTGTATAACCTATGATGGGCCGGCATGTCCAATGCTCCATACCAAGTTTCAAGGTCATAGGCCTTTTGGTTCTGGAGAAGAAGATTTTTGAAGGGTTTTTACCATATATGGGCATGGCGGCCATATTGGTCATGTGACCCAGACCCCGGGTATAAACTTTCGTTCCCCCATCCCACTGAGACTCCATATGAAATTTGGCTTCACGGACGGTCTGATGGAATGACCTTGACCTTTAGTGACATAATATCTTCATCTGGTCATTTAGTCGACCATGTATACCAAGTATTGTACCTTAGACTTAAATAGTTTCTGAGAAATCCACTGTTTAAGCGTTTTCCAATATAAAAGCCTAACGTACCAAAGTTGACCATGCCGTAAATTAGGTCAAGGTCAACGCAAGGTCATGATTTGTATAAAATATGATGGGCCAGCATGCCCTATGCTACACACCAAGTTTCAAGGTCATAGGCGTTTTGGTTCTGGAGAAGAAGATTTTTGAAGGGTTTTTACCATATATGGGCATGGCGGCCATCTTGGTCATGTGACCCAGACCCAGGGTATAAAATTTCGTTCCCCCATCCCACTGAGACTCCATATGAAATTTGGCTTCAATCGGCCCAGTGGTTTCAGAGGAGAAGATGTTTGAAAATCTTGACGACGGATGGTCCGACGGAATGACCTTGACCTTTAGTGACATAATATCTTCATCTGGTCATTTAGTCGACCATGTATACCAAGTATTGTACCTTAGACTTAAATATTTTCTGAGAAATCCACCGTTTAAGCGTTTTCCCATATAAAAGCCTAACGTACCAAAGTTGACCATAGCGTAAATTAGGTCAAGGTCAACGCAAGGTCATGATTTGTATAAAATATGATGGGCCAGCATGCTCGCTGCTACATTCCAAGTTTCAAGGTCATAGGCCTTTTGGTTCTGGAGAAGAAGATTTTTGAAGGGTTTTTACCATATATGGGCATGGCGGCCATCTTGGTCATGTGACCTGGGTCAAATATATAAACTTTCGTTCCCCCATCCTGTTAAGGCTCCATATGAAATTTGGCTTCAATCGGCCCAGTAGTTTCTGAGGAGAAGATGTTTAAAAGTGTGGACGACGCCGACGCCGACGACGCCGACGACGACGGACGACGGACGACGGACCATGGCTATACTATAAGCTCACCTTGACAGGTGAGCTAATAAATTGGGCAAACATTGAAAATTCTGATTCTTTATGAGCCGTCTCATTTGGATTTTTACTGTTTTCAATGATATGTCCAAATTTACCCGCTGTCCGAAGTTATCCGACTTTACCCTATATTTCCTTTAGTAGGGTCAAGTCAGGTAAATTCGGACAGCAGGTAAATTCGGACAGTGACATTGTTTCATTTATATGTCAGTTGTTTGGAATTATAATGAAATTAACCGGACAAACAATGAAAATCCTGATGAGACGGCTCATGATGAGCCGTCTCATCTGGGTTTTCTTTGTTTGCATTGGTATGTCCGAATTTACCCGCTGTCCGAAATTACCTGACTTGACCCTACTGTAGTATTCGTGAAACTAAGCATCCTCGAAATTTTGCAAATTACGGTCCAACATTTTTTGTTACCTTTTGAAGGATGCAGATTTAAGAGAATGAAAAATGCACTAACGCAAGATGGTTTGTGGTACAGCTTCTGCACGGGTGGTAAAGTTTCAAATTGACCTCCGCGGAGGTCTGTTGAAAAACAATTTGACTATTTTCCGGTAGGCAATTTGAATATATCCTGTCATGAATTTTCGCGGTTCACTGACAGGGTTCAGACAAGATTTTTCTCGCTAGAAAAGGTATTCCAAAAATCGGAGAATGTCATGCTATATATATTTTACAGTTGTATATTGAGACCAAATGACATGGAGCAGTTTGAAGCGGTGTTTATTAAATTACTTTTGTCCTCCAGGTTCAGTACCGAAAACGAAACTAGGAAGGAGTCCTGCACAGTTAAATCGGCTTTTTGAGTGCATTTGCAGGCTTTCCGTGAAATCTTACCGATGCAGTAAGACACGTAGCTTGTATAGCTTTGTTCTAAACATTCTTTCAAGAATATGCATGCTTTTGTTACTACATGCTTACCTAATTTTTCTCGGCGGTCAATTTGAACACCATGAGAACAATTTGACTATTGTAGATTAACATGGAAAAATTTAATCAGCTAAAAAGAAGAAAATGCGTGCTGAATTTTCAGGAGCCAGATATCATATGATTTGAATGCATGGTTTTATACGTCTTAAGTTCACCAGATAATATTGCTCACGCAACATTCTCTTTTTTTATCGTGAAATGGAAGTACAATAGTGTTTTATCACTTTCTTTGTTGTAAAAGCAGACCTGTGGCTCTCACTTGTTTGTAAAATAAAACGAACCCATCCAGACTAATATTTGCAGAGAAGAGAACCGATATTCAAACAATTTAGAGTGAACCCATAAGAATATATCAAGCAAACATACCCGCATGCTCCCCCCGCTGCGAGGTGATTACACTCCTGAAGTGACCGTTACATAGAAACACGGGTAATCAACATGAAACAATATCAACATCATTACGGCCGCTTTAGAATGACCTGTGAAGGATGTGATGAAAACAAATCGGTTCGTGCTATGTTTACAAACAAATCAGTGTCACAGGTCTGGTTTTACAACAAAAGAAAAAATATAAAGCACTGTTGTGCTACTATTTCACGATAAAAAAAGACAATGTTACATGAGCAATATTATCTGATATTCTTTAGAAGTACGAAAACATGCTTTCAATTCGTTGCTACCTAGCTTCTGAAAAGTAAATTAAGCATTTTCTTCTTTTTAGCTGATTACATTTTTCCATGTTAACCTCTATTAGTCAAATTGTTCTCATCGTGTTCAAATTGGCCGCCGACGATAATTGGGTAAGCATGTAGTAATAAAAGCATGCGTATTCTTGAAAGAATGTTTAGAACAAAGCTATACAAGCTACGTGTCTTACTGCATCGGTAAGATTTCACAGAAAGCCTGCAAATGCATTCGAATAGCCGATTTAACTGTGCAGGACTCCTTCCTAGTTTCGTTTTCGGTACTGAACCTGGAGGACAAAAGTAATTTAAAAAACACCGCTTCAAACTGCTCCATGTCATTTGGTCTCAATATACAACTGTAAAATATATATAGCATGACATTCTCCGATTTTTGGAATACCTTTTCTAGCGAGAAAAATCTTGTCTGAACCCTGTCAGTGAACCGCGAAAATTCATGACAGGATATATTCAAATTGCCTACCGGAAAATAGTCAAATTGTTTTTCAACAGACCTCCGCGGAGGTCAATTTGAAACTTTACTACCCGTGTTCTGGTATACGTGTAATTAGGGATCTCGACCTTTTTAGAAGTACCTCAATTATTTCGGACTAATGATCACATCGGTCACACTCGAACCAATAACCGTTTTTTTTTCAATTATCATCATTATTACTACCATTTTTTATTATCATTACTTGTATCTTGATTATTTCTATTAGTATTATTAGTGGCAGTAGTAGTAGTTGTTGTAGTGGCAGTAGTATTGATGATAGACAGAGCATCGTTCGTCCGCCTGTACGAAAAAATAGTCCTCGAACTTTAACAAGTGCATTATCGACCGTAGATTCACTTATAGCAGGACATCCAGTTTAGGTCTTGCATGTTGCTTACAAGTTGGGTATCTTGGGACAGAGGCGTCATATTATATTATCTATTATTATTACTATTATCATAAGTAGTAATTATAGCAGTAGAAGTAGTAATAATAGTTATTTATTTATTTTACAGTACATTATCTTGATGATAATAGAAATAAATTTTCAAGATTTTTTTTCTCGTTTCAGAGCAAATGTAAAGACAAGATGGAAGCGGTTGCTATGTTGATTTTGGTGTTGCTAGGTGGTGTTACTGCAGAGTGGTCGTCAACAAGTCTGACTACAGTTTGTGAAGACATGGAGTCATTCCAGTCATTATCTTGCTCCGAAAACACGTGCGAGCAGTGTACTCAATGTGTCACTCAGCTGGTTAAGCAGTGTAAATGCCTTCCTGCAGCCATTCTAGCAGAGTATCCCGACCCAAACGGATTTTATATTTGTTTGTGAGTTCTCTCTTGTTATGTGCTCACTCAGATGGAAGTTGAGTACTATTTCCATTAGTATCTGGATTCAAAATTGCTCGTTCTACAAGTTAGCTAATTGAGCCGCGACACGAGAAGACCAACAAAGTGGTATGTCCGCCCAGCACAGACTCAGATCAGCCTGGGCATCCGCCCAGTCTGATTAGAGTCGTCGCTTTGCGCATAAAGGGTAGCCGAGGGTATAATCTAGCGCCATGCGGACAGCGAAGACTCTGATCAGACTAGGCGGATGCCCAGGCTTATCAGAGTCTTTACAGGGCGCACATGCTCCTTGTTGGTTTTTCTCTTGAGCGGCTCAATGTATTCTGCATATGGTCTTCGAGCTGATTTGAAGAGTTTATACGCGAAGCTGTCGCATCAAAGGGTTCGCCGAAATACCGACAGATTTCTTTTCATTTCGTTTATAACTGTCGTAGCAGCTTAGTAGCCGAAAAAGAAATATAGATTGGCGTTGGCCAGTATGTTGTTCTGGCTTATAGTTGGTTTATCGAACTATCATTCATTGTTAAGCTAATCAACAATGCGTTGAGCTCCGAGTATGATACCCACACGAAGTGGCCGCTCTTAATCGGGTACAGTGACAGGTGATCCACCAATCTATAGGAAAGTCGGGTAAATTCGGACAGCGGGTAAATTCGGACGGTGACATTGTTTCCTTTATATGTCAGTTGTTTGTAATTTAAACAAAATTAACTGGGCAAACCGTAAAAATCCAGATGAGACGGCTCATACTGTTTGCAATGATATGTCCGAATTTACCCGCTGTCCGAAATTACCCGACTCCACTCTACCGCTTCAGTGAATACGAAAACAGAAAAGGTCAAATGACTTTGATCGTTATCGCAATGATTGATTTAGACAGCTTCGAATGCGCCTGACCTTGATGCTAGAGTGAAAAGTGCTTTAGTTGTCGGACAGATATATAGTTCTACGTTAATTAGACCACCGCTTTCCTAAAACCATTACAACTTGTTACTGTTTACACCCTATCCATTCAAATGTAAGCACATACGATTTATATAAGTTATGACATGTTCCATGCAAATCCATATAAGAGCAATCCTTTATGCGCTCAGTGCCAGTCTAGCAATTATAATGTACTGTTGCATCTCGGACACGACTAATTGTGAACCCTTGAATATCAAAGGTGGATATCTAAATGCTCTCTAAGAAATACATGAATGAAAACCTCAAGTGTGGGAATGAGTTTTGTCAGAGTGAAACGAATACTTTGATGCCAAATTATTTTGTTTATCTCAATTATTTCGTTTTCTCTCTCTGATAGACCTTTCCTTGATTTGTGGGTAGGTCTACAACTAAAGATCCTCAGTCCAGTAACCCGGCTGGCACATGACGTCCAAATGACGTCGCGCTGACTTCATTGAGACGTCATTGCGTCGCATCGACGTCAATACGACGTCATTACGACGCCATATGCCTATTGGGAAAACACTAAGACGGTCCGTTACTGACATTCTACAGAAATATTGCAGGCGGGGTCAGTGTGACTTCATAGAAGGCTCGACTTCACCCAATCCCCATTAAACTCACACTGACGCCTATATTTCTATAAAATGCCAGTAACTCGCCATTTAAGTAATAATGGATTGCTCTCAACAGATCGTACAATGAGTGAAATTTTATTCGAAATGGATATGGTGTACTACAAGTTGCAGTAGTTTAGGCCGATTTGCCATTTAGGGATTAAAGTCCTGGAAGTCGACGAACACAGATGTGATAAAAGGCAGTCAATTATGACAGTGTTGCAAAAGAATATCAGATACTTATGAAATCTACAGCACAACAGACTTGTCGGATATAAAAGATAATATACGCACTTAGAACAACTTCGTCATTACGTATCGTCTTATAAATTATTAGCTGCGACACGACAAAACCAACAAATTCGTTGTGCGGACAGCGCAGACTCAGATCAGCCTGGTTATCCGCCCAGTCTGATCAGAGTCTTCGCTGTCCGCATGGAGGTACATGTAGCTCAGACCCTTATCTGCCCTTTGAGTACTTAACGAAGAGTCTGGTCAAACTGGGCGGATGCCCAAGCTGATCTGAGTCTGCGCTGGGCGCACAACCACATTGTTGGTTTTCTCGTGTCACGGCTGATTTTATGATACTTTTAGCATGTGCCCGTGCATACTGTATTATATATGGCTCCTCTACTTACTAATCAACGTCCACAGACGGACTCGGCGCCAGATGTGTGCAACAATGGTTACGTACCGCTGAGCCACTTGAGGAAATCGTTACGAGAATTGCTACAACAACAACTGATCAAAGTTGTACCTTTCACGGAGGAGCTGCGGCAGTGTTGCGGATAAACGCTGGACTAACAATCCAGGGGTCGCAAAATCAATCCTCCGCTGCTCCGGTCTTTCGGATGAGACTTAAAACCGAGGTTCCGTCTCCGTATGACCTAGTTGTTGGTGGGACTTCAAACCCGATTTCACTCACTCACTTACACACATTTTACGCGAACTGAGATACGTCTATTTTTATGCTTGTTTCCATTTTTTCATGCATCTATGTTCCATGTTGCAGCTGGCTATGGATTGAATGGGGCGTCAGTGGTGACTGTTGCGAGAGCTACAAGGATGCAATAAAGAGAAATGGGTCAGTTTATTTGAATTTCATTCTAAAGAATTTACTTTTCATGCATTTGTCACTTTAAAACTGCGCTTGTGCGAATGAGAGCAGGCAGTGCCTTAACAAGCAATCTAGGAAGACGTTATCACGCAATTGCGACGTCAGCATGTTCAGACAAAAAAGTGTTTGCTTTTCATTTGTTCGGCGCTGTTTACGCCTTTAAGTCTTCTTATTAGCGAGGACTCGCTTTTCAGTAGCGCCTGCAACTTCAAAGCTCCTAGGAGCTTTGAAAGAGCGGGAGCTCTACTATGATAGTATAGAATTGGTTAGGCATATGTTTACCTTGAAAATACATTATTCTTTCGTAACGACACCAAAACGGTTGTTATTATCCAAATTAAACTGGTTTGAATACGAGCGTAGAATTCAACAAAACGATATGAAATAGAGGTTGTAGACTCTTTCTGTCGCTACATTACGTTATGGCGTCAAACGTTCTGTTTGAGAAAAACAAGATGGCGTCAACGTTAATCGTTTCTGTGAGTAGATCACTAAATGGTCAGTACACAAAATGCAAGGAAGCTGAGCGTTGGTGAAATTTAAGGAAATAGAAAGCGCCGCAGAGAAGGAACTGAATAAATTATAGCCGTTTTTCCGAGGGCAAAGATTTCTAGCAGTTTCTCATCAGTTTGTCAGACGGCGTTCGCAGCTGTTGAGTTGCAATAATTTTTATTACAAATTTCAAACGTCAAAAGGCGTTGTGAAATAGAATCAAGAATCATACAATGGGTAGTCAAATCAGGGTCTACACTTCGACCACGAGTTTTTATTCGACACTCTAGAGTTAACATTATAGCAGCCATAGAGAGGTTTTATCATATATGCACACACCGTAACGAGCGATTTCCTCGCATATAGGCAGTGCCTATTTTCATATTATCAGTGCTCCAGATAAGAAGGGGTAACAGAGATAATTTAGGGATAATTATCCAAATATCTTCATAAAAACATATTTTGTGGCCCATCATTAGAACCGTCTCATTGAGACGGTTCTAATGAGGGGTCACAATATATGTTTTCGATGAGAAATAAGAAAAATTATCTTTGGATTATCCTCAATACCTCCTCTTATCTGGAGCTCTGTATTATGCATAATAAACAGAAACCTAAAACACAGTCGTTTGATATCAACTGTATCAGCCTCGACCAGAAAAATGTCGAAAAGGCTCTGCAATCCTCGCCATTCGTACGCACTCGACCAGAAACCCGTCGGAATGGCTCGGCAAGCCATACCATTCATACGCTGTTTCTGATCTCGCCTGAAAAACTTGAAATAAAATGACACAAACATAGTATTCTCCGTAAATTCCAAACGGTTCCATCCGAGTATTGTATCGGAGTCCTTTTGTAAACGCTGCCTTCATTGCAAAAGTACAAGTGTAGTCTGCATGATGTACCAAACTCTTGGGTTCTAATGCACTTACAAATATAACGCGACGTCTGATTGGATAACGTCAAAAAATTGCGACAGTATATTCTGCGATATACTGTCGCAAACCCGACATCTTGAAGTAACGTCGCTTCTCATTGGCTGACGTTTGGTTATATATTGTTGACACCACTTGAAATGGGTGCAAACTAGTACATTATTAAAGGGGAAAATGTGGACAGATGCATTAAGATTGGATAGCTGTATTGAAAATTGTCATTTGGGGCGGTAAAACATCGGTTATGTGGTCGCAAATTTCGTTTTACGGCTCCGCTGGCGCGTCGCCGTAAAACAAAATTTCCGACCATAAAACCAATGATTTACCTCCCAAAATGACAATTTTCAAGACAGTTATCCCCTCATTTTACACCAGTGTGCTAGATTTTTTATCCTTAAAACGATACGCATTTTAGCAGAGGTGTCCACTGAAATAATCAGTTCATTGAATTACACAAAATTACCGAAGTGTCTTTTTTTATTATTAAAAATTATCTCCTGTGCAAAAGCCATTCTTTTCGCCTATGCAGCTTGACTTGTTTTACCTGCAACTTGATTGTTTCTGAAAAATAATTTTAGGACTCAGAAACATGTTTCAGCTATTTCAAAACTATTCTGTTTGTAAAATGTGTTTAGAAATAATGTGTTATGCAGAATGTGCAGTTATGAATTCCGGTAAAATTTCCATTATGGACTTTTTCCATTACTAGCAGAATCAACAAACTTCTGTATTTCCGTTTTTGTGGCAAACAAGCAAAATGACAGGATTTTTTGAAAAGTCGTCCTTTTTGGTTTGCATGTTTTACTTTGAATAAGTCTTTGGTCTTTCTGGTCACTCTTTTAAGTTTAAATAGAGGATCTTGCATGAGTGCTCCTGTATTATTGAATTTATTAAACGAGTTGGGGAAAAAGATAAGATGCGAGGCTCTGCCGAGTATCTTATCGTTTTCACCAACGAGTTTAATAAATTCAATAACACAGGAGCACGAATGCAAGATTCTATTTATCATATGACACTAAAATCGCATTTTATTAGCAAATTTTGCACTAAAACGTCAAGATTTCGCCATTAGAAAACGCGACGTTTAATGAACGTCAATGCATAACGTTACGACGTAATTTGCATATTTAATCCACTAGTGGATTATCGTTTTTATTTCATGGCTTTATTACACTCTCAGATGCGACGTCATATGATAAAAAGCATTCTAATGCACTTACAAGCTCATGTATAACGCGACCGATAACGTCAAAAGTTTGCGACAGTTTACGTGGGTCATCCAATAAGTCCTGCAAACGATCGAATCTTGGGCAAAGAATAATTAATAGCGCATCAAACGGTCCACATTCCTCCGTTGCATCTTCTTGTCTTTCTATTCAAGATGTACACTTTCTAGGAGCATTATAGTCTGGCAAATGCCGTTACTAGGCAACGGAAGAATACTGACGTTAGGGATGCGACGTAGGCGTATAGTCGTCTGTTTAAAGCCCCTTAGCTTAGTTCAAAACACCTGTACATATCTGAATTTTATCGTCAGTTAAGGTATAATTATGCTACAAGTAAAACACCTTGTTTTTCGAGGAACTACAATATCATATAAACCGACTATTCTAGAAAGATGCGTTAACAACATAAGAAGTATTTCCTAACCTGACATGTACATGTATGTGCTATCAAAACGTACTCTCAAGATGCTGAAATGTAGATATTAGGGATAATATAAATGGCAAGCCTCATTAATTATCATTTGCAGCCTTCGAAAACCAGAAGGGAATGTCCAAAATTAGAAATTTGATAACATCATGTAATATTCTTTTGTTGCCTAGCGACCACGTGTTTGATAATGTGAAATAATAACTGTCACTTGCCTTTGTTCTTAAATATAAGACAATCATGTTAGAACACAAATACTTATAATCTGAAAGAGTAATAAACAGAAATACAGGAATTTTCTTCCGCTCACCTCTTGTAAAAGATATCGTGTTTGTGCAATTTCACCGCCAATATCGCCTATACCGTTGCAATCAAGACCCTCTAATTTCTGAGAAAGGTTTACCACAATCATGATTTTTAGTATATATGTGTATATAAATCGTGATCTACTTATGGTATAATTTGATAACCCTAGCTCAGTTAACAAAGGAGAAATGGTGGCGTTTGAAAGACTTCCTGGATGACCCTCGCGCGCAGTATTCCGCGATACGAGTATACACTTTCGTAAATCCGACGTCATTATATAATATCGCTTCGCATTGGCTGACGTTTGGTTTTACGCTGCTGAAAGCGCTTGCAATGGATGCAATCAAGTACATTTGAAAGGTGAAAATTTGAAAACATGCATTAGAAAGGGGATAACTATATTTAAAATTGTCATTTGGAGAGGCAAATCGTCGGTTTTATGGTCGCAAGTTACGTTCTACTGCTACGCTGTTCCTGTATTTGCGGACAACATGGGGTTTCAGTTATGATTCGGAGCGACTTGTATGGCTGAATGGGTTTCAAGTCTAATTGCAATATCCAAGCCGCGACACGACAAAGCCAACAAAGTTGTACCCATCGAAGACATGAATCAGCCTGACCATCCGCCCGGTCTGCTCAGAGTCTTTGCTATGCACTTTAAGGGCAGCTAAGGGTCTGAGCTACTTCTATGCGGGCAGCGAAGACTCTGCTGAGACTGGGTGGATGCCCAGGCTGATCTGACTCTTCGCTGCGCACACGTGCCACATTGATGGTTTTGTCGTGTCGCGGCTCATCTGATGTAAGCTTACAATGAATTTTTTTTTCGCAGCATTTCTTTTGTTTTACTGCCAAAATTCATTTTTTTTCCCAAAAGTATCAGGCCAGCCGTTAGGCAAAGGTAGATGCACATCCCAGAGAAAATCCACCTGAACTTCTGCGGGCAGGACTCAGCTTTTTAACGTATGCTCCGAGCTCGAACTGATGAAACAAATAATTGTATTTTTACATGTGACAAGTATACCTGACATATCAGGCAGTGCAACTTTCAGCTTTTATGATCTCGTAAAGTGCAAGGCCTATGTCGATTAAGGTCGACTAAGATTGTAAACCGTAGTTTGACCGCCAGATCGGTCGATAATCAACCCGCGAAAGCTCAAGCAGTATCAGTCGGTACAGACTGATTAACCATGGCATAACTTTAACATAACTAACTCTTTTGATATGGATTTTGTAGCACACATCGACTTCAGACGTATGATGAGCTAAACACTTATATTTGGGACAACGAGGTGTTACCCTGAAGTCGGTTAACAACACATTCGGCATCACCTCAGAAATACTGGACCGTATAAAAGTAACAAAACAAACAAAAGAATAAGGAACTGCAGACTTTTTAACAAGCATTGCATTTGGATTAAAGTGAGTTAAGACAATTGACTACTGGACGTGTATGTTCATGTATTTCTGCCATATAAAGCTGTAAAGGTTATGGTCAGATTTTGGATTCATTTGTGAGATGGATATTCCTCAGTCAAACAATTAACACTGGTATTGTCAAAATGGAAAAAAGACTTCGAATGATCCATACGTTCCTTGTGTATGAATTTCGTATTTTATATTTGCAGCATATCTCAGGAATCAGGAGAATCGGTAAACCCTTTCGCTGGTATATCACCCGGGAATTCTGACACACATAAAAGAGATAACAGTAAAGCGGGAAATAGTACAACAAGTACAACGACCGAAAATGGAACCCAGTCGTCGACTGTTGTGAGTGATACTAACACTGAAGTTCAAACCAGTGATACAGATGGTAATGAAAGGGGGACTGATACAGATGAAGAGGACCTTAAAAATGTTGATATTACTGAAAATAACGCAGGAGGTAAAACAACAGCTGAGAATAGCGAAACAACGAAAGAAGGATCTGAAAACGATACAGGAACTCAGGATGAAAATCGCACTGGTTCAGACGCTAGTGCATCAAACAATGACAATAAAAACAGTGATAAAGACACAGAACACACAGATGGCACTCAGACAAAAGGGAGAAAACGACGAGATTCCCTTTTAATGCGTGCACTCTTGCTTGAGCATGATATATGGAAACATATGCGTTACGATCATATGGTAAAATACTAGCAGGGGTCCCGATAAGAGAAGGTTTGGTGATAAATTTGATTAAGTTACAGTTATACCATGGTTTGCCCGCCTGTACAGGAGATTATCCATGAGCTTTAGCTGACGGGTTATCTCCCGTACGGGCGAAAAAAAAATGCAACATAATAACTGTTTTGTACCACTCTCATCAGAGTCGACCTGCGAAATATTTCATGATGATGTTTACGGGTTCTGCCCAAGGTGGTATAATTTATGTTCAATCACCATGAAATATATGTCCTGAGACTAGATAAGAACCGCCAAATCGTGGTGGTTCTAAATGGAGCCAAAACGTGTTTTCATGGAAGAATAAGGAAAGTCCAGAATCTCCATGCAAACCTTCTCTTATCGTTAGCTCTGGCGATTGTTCTGATATCACTCAGACTAGTGAGGCTCATCATATGAAACATTTAATGTGTCGTATGTGAACATACATTTACGATACCTGGATGTGCATTGAACTACGTAGTGTATTTCAGACGGATTTTACACAAACTGCAAAATGCACATATGAGCCGCGACATGAGAAAACCATCAAAGAAGCACGTGCGCCCATGAAGACTCAGATCAGCCTTGACAGCTGTCCTGTTTGATCAGAGTCTTCGCTTTGCACTTAAATGGTAGCTAGGCGTCTTAGCTATTTCCATGCGAACAGCGAAGAACCTGAGTCAGACTGCTCGGATGCCCAGGCTGATTTGAGTCTTTGCTGGGCAACATGGCACTTTGTTTCTTTTGTGGTGTCGCGGCTCATATATGCGTGGGTATGCCTGTTATCATTAGCGACTCGGAGATTTTTTTTCTCTCTTTTGGGCCTCGATAATAAACGTTGGTGACCTCATCATTAATATGAATGGAATTGTAAATAATTTATAGACTTTGTCAAACAAAACGGGTGCTTACAGTGTATGTGAATAGTACAAATCTAGAATAGGATGCAAAACGGGTTAAGCTGCTTGCACCTACTATATTTGGACTTGTAAAAATGTTAACATTGATCTCAGTGTGTAGATGTACAGTGTCTTAAATGTTAAGATACCTCATATGTGCAAAGACGTGCAAGAGCGACGTAAACGATGTGCAGGCAGTGCTAACACTGCTCTAAACATAAGACATGGATTATACGTGGCGAAGAAATAAGGGTTTGCTAGAAATAATGGACGCTTTACGTTGATAGGTTTTCTGTTCAAAACTTGTTCGCGGCGAAAAGATTTAGAAAATAACGATCTGACATTCAGTCGAAATCGATAAATTGTACATTTATCGATGGATTGTTCACATAATTGAGCCGCGACACGACAAAACCAACAATGTGGTAGTCCGCCCAGCGTAGACTCAGATCAGCCTGGGCATTCACCCAGTCTGATCAGACTCTTTGCTAAGCGCTTAATGGGTAGCTGAGGGACTAAGCTACCTTCATGCGGAAAGGGAAGACTCTGATCAGACTGGGCGGATGCCCAGGCTGATCTGAGTCTGCGCTGGACGCACGACCACATTGTTGGTTTTGTCACGTCGTGGCTCAAGCGCGCACACCAATGAATATAACATGACACATGTGAGGACACAGCTTTGGGGTACTTTAATATTTAAGGAACTGTACACATTATAACGGGTAAGCAGAGAAATAAGTAAAGCTCCTATTTTTATGATACAGACAATGTGTTGAATGCCATGTGAGAAAACTTGTCTGACGGCATTGCCCACACCTTGCCAAATCAGAAATTGGACAATTCGTTATCTAAATATATCAGATTTATTGTCTGTGCAAATGCATGTATTCTGAACTGGTGTCTACACTTGCGCAATTTTCTTTTAGGCCTTGAGATATGCTTCTTCACGAAGCATCGATCTTTTGGGCTATTTTTTCAAACTGCTATACATAACAAGCGCCTGTTTGTGCCTCTATTTTGAACCATTTTGCGCTTCTAGCATAAGTGTACTTTTTCGTCAATCATATATATTAGACACTGCTCACCACGGGTTTACCTGAGTAATATATTCGAGTAGCCCAGGGAATACTTGAGTATTGCTCGGATATACCTGTTATATCTTCGAGTAGCCCGGGAAATACCTGAGAATTGCTCGGGTTTACCTGAGTAATATCTTCGAGTAGGCCATGGAATACTTGAGTATTGCTCGGGTATACCTGTTATGTCTTCGAGTAGCCTGGGGAATACCTGAGAATTGCTCGGGTTTACCTGAGTAATATTTTCGAGTAGCCCGGGGGAATACCTGAGAATTGCTAAGGTTTACCTGAGTAGTATCTTCGAGTAGCCCGGGGAATACCTGAGTATTGCTAAGGTTTACCTGAGTAGTATCTTCGAGTAGCCTGGGGAATTCCTGAGAATTGCTCGGGTTTACCTGAGTAGTATCTTCGAGTAGCCTGGGGAATACCTGAGAATTGCTCGGGTTTACCTGAGTAATATCTTCGAGTAGCCCGGGGAATACCTGAGAATTGCTAAGGTTTACCTGAGTAGTATCTTCGAGTAGCCCGGGGAATACCTGAGTATTGCTAAGGTTTACCTGAGTAGTATCTTCGAGTAGCCCGGGGAATACCTGAGTATTGCTAAGGTTTACCTGAGTAGTATCTTCGAGTAGCCCGGGGAATACCTGAGAATTGCTTAGGTTTACCTGAGTACTATCTTCGAGTAGCCCGGGGGAATACCTGAAAATTGCTCAGGTTTACCTGAGTAGTATCTTCGAGTAGCCCGGGGGAATATCTGAGAATTGCTTAGGTTTACCTGAGTACCATCTTCGAGTACCCCGGGGAATACCTGAAAATTGCTCAGGTTTACCTGAGTAGCCCGCGGAATACCTAACTATTGCTAAGGTTTACCTGAGTATTATCATCGAGTAGCCCGGGGAATACATGAGAATTGCTTAGGTTTACCTGAGTACTATCTTCGTGTAGCCCGGGGGAATACCTGAGAATTGCTCAGGTTTACCTGAGTAGTATCTTCGAGTAGCCCGGGGGAATACCTGAGAATTGCTCATGTTTACCTGAGTAGCATCTTCGAGTACCCCGGGGGAATACCTGAGAATTGCTTAGGTTTATCTGAGTAGTATCTTCGAGTAGCCCGGGGCAATACCTGAGAATTGCTCAGGTTTACCTGAGTAGTATCTTCGAGTAGCACGGGGGAATATCTGAGAATTGCTTAGGTTTACCTGAGTAGTATCTTCGAGTAGCCCGGGAGAAAACCTGAACATTGCTTAATTTTACCTGAGTAGTATCTTCGAGTAGCCCGGGGGAATACCGGAGAATTGCTTAGGTTTACCTGAGTACTATCTTCGAGTAGCCCGGGGGAATACCTTAGAATTGCTCAGGCTTACCTGAGTAGCCCGCGGAATACCTGAGTATTGCTAAGGTTTACATGAGTAGTATCTTCGAGTAGCCCGGGGGAATACCTGAGAATTGCTTAGGTTTACCTGATTACTATCTATGAGTAGCCCGGGGGAATACCTGAAAATTGCTCAGGTTTACCTGAGTAGTATCGTCGAGTAGCCCGGGGGAATATGTGAGAATTGCTTAGGTTTACCTGAGTAGTATCTTCGAGTAGCCCGGAGAAATACCTGAGAATTGCTTAGGTTTATCTGAGTACTATCTATGAGTAGCCCGGGGGAATATCTGAGTATTGCTCGGGTTCACCGGAGTAATATCTTCGAGTAGCCCGGTAAATACCTGAGAATTGCTCGGGTTTATCTTAGTAATTATGCCGAACGAGCCCTGTCTTTTCATACGGTTGGCAAACAATAATGCATGTACAAAAGGTCAAGATTCCGCAAGCCCGCGCTCCCGCGAATAGTGCCCAGAGCTTTCGAGATTTGGACTCGTCGCGATCGATAGCGGATGCTTGGTACGTACAACCAGACTTTGGTCTGGCCTTGCGGGTGGGGTTGGTATTTTCTCATGTCACGCTCCGTTGTAAGGACCTCTGACAGTATCAATGCATATTTGCCCATTTTTCGACAAATTACTGCACCTTCCTCGGGCAACAAAAGTTAAAATATTTGGCATTAATATGTAGCCTTGTATACTATAAAGACATTTTAATAGTGATTTTGAAAAATTATCATGCCTCTAGACTAACATAGACCAATTTTATCAAGAGGGGTATGTTAATTTTTCAGTCTCTGAAAATAAGTCCATTTATTTGTTTTTCTAAGATATCGAAATCTTAATTGATAACTATGCTAAAACTGACATACACACTACTGTTACTGATATTATGCAATATTTTTTCAGTACTAAGGACTTTAGCCTATTTTTAGATATAAAGGGTGTAAGTACCCCACCCACTTTTTCAGTTTTTCAGCTGTAGACTATCGTTTCCCCCCGTGCCTCAGCAAGCCACTCACATATAATGTGTATTATGATAGTACACATACATGCAAAGTGGCTAGCTGAGGCACGGGGGGGAAAATATCTTTAAAAAACTTTTCCTGTTTCCATTACGTTTAATTACAAAATTTGGCTTTTTCCACCAAAAATTGAAGTCTATGTGCAAAATAATCAAAAATTAAATTAATGGCCAGTTAGGGGAAGTTGAGAGCAATAAATTTCAAGAGAAATTCTTTGGGATATCAAAAATTTAATTTTGACTATTTTTATAGGCAAATTTACATTACAGCCGTCAGAGGTCCTTTATCTATATAAATATACATGTAACACCATACTCTTAATTTAACTGAAATATATACATGTTTATTCACAAGTGTACATGTATTGCATCAAATATATGTGTACAAATATTTGCATCATTAAGAGACGGTATTTATTGAAACATCGCTTAATCGCTCTTATAATGTTAAGTATTCGTTATTTATCTTCACTAAGACCTCATATTTATTTATTTATTTTTTCGCTTTTTATTAACTATTGCACCTATTTGATTTATTTTTAAAGAGTCCAAACACTGACTGCAATAGGACATCTCAAGAATTCTTAATTATATCAATCCTTCAACAAAAATATAATGAGCCGCGACACGACAAAACCAACAAAATGGCATGTGCGCCAAGCGAACACTCAGATCAGCCTGGGAAGCAGAGTCCCGGTTGTGTGCTTTAATGGTAGCTAAGGCTCTAAGTTATCTCCATGCAGACAGCAAAGACTCTGATCAGACTGGGCGGATGCCCAGGCTGATCTGAGTCTTCGGTGGGCGCACATGCTACATTGTTGGTTTTGTCGTGTCGCGGCTCAAATAGTTAAATAACCTATCCTTCTTTATATTTTAAACTGGCTTATAGCATTTGCAAATCCTTTAATTCTGCATCATATAACGGCCTATCAATTCAAGACAATAGATATTTGGTGAAAGTAGTATTTTAATTGTCTTTGTAAAGAAATTAAAGCTGGAAACTCGTTTCAGTATGTGTCCCAAAACGGGAGACAGTAAGTAACTGGATTGTTAGTGTATTGGAAATAAAGAATTGCAAAAATACATGTAGGTGATTACTGTATATGTATACGTTTTGAAAAGAGTGTATTTAAATGGAATGTAATAAAGATCTTAAACTAATGATATCTCAAAGTAAATTTTCTGGGACCAGAAAATAGGCTTTGAGATCTTAGTAGTTTGAGATGATCTACGACTTTGATATGTCAAAAGTTGGTATATGTAGCAAAGGATAGCAAACGGGGACAGTTAATAATGGGAAGCGATTGCAATATACTGCAAACGAAGAAAATGTACATCTAATTGTTTAACATTTAATTGCATGCCTTTGTTAAATGCTTACTTTCCGAAATTGCTTCCCTCTGCAGCATGGGGAGGACCGTAACTAATGTTGAAAGAACGTGTGGTCCGACCCAGTTGCTTGACATATTAAGAGGCAATAAAATATGTTTGAACTATCTGTATCATTGGTTCTACCTTTACCAGTATGCGTTACGTCCCTTTGCAATTCGTTTTACTTCTGTTACCTGTGTTGGTCTGACCCTTCCGAGAGTGGAAACCCGTTTTGGGGACATATACAAACAGTGAAGACCCAGTCCAGACGCCGCAGAACCCGGCGTCTGATCAGGGTCTTCCCTGTTTGCTAAGAGAAATTTCAATGCAAAATACAGTAAAAATGAAAACATCCACCTGAAAACCCTAGCACTAGAGTTGGAATCATCCACATGATAAGGATGGGTAAGTCCACTAGTCAAAAAAGGGTTAAGGTATACAATCCAGTCATGTCTCCTATAGTCTCAAATTAGCGATACTTATTAGATTTTGTTAATTTTCCCAGCAGGCACACAAGGTTGAATCAACATTTATCCAAACTTGATTCAGCGTGACGTTGAATCAAGGTTGAATCAAAGTGACGTTGAATCAAGGTTGAATCAAGGTTGATGCAACCTTATGTGCCCAACATGACGTTAAATCAAGGTCGACTCAAGGTTGATTCAACCTTGTGTGCCCAGTGGGAAACTTCTGAATATTCCTGTCTGTACGTATGATTTAAAATTGTGTATATGGTATAAACATAAAGTTATTCCTACATATTATGCATTAAATAATAAATCTTTCAAGTTGTGTTTGTTTCCATTTATAATATAGTCTCTGCTGGTCTAACAATTCATACCATGGCGCACCATGTTTCCACTATTTTTTAAAAAAGAGGCAACTTTATTGATTTCCTGTTTGTTTCCCTGACAGAAGAACCTCTTTAAAAATAGGGTCTAGGGTCAAGTCAGGTAACTTCGGACAGCGGGTAAATTCGGACATACCATTGCAAACAGTGAAAATCCAGATGAGACGGCTCATGATGAGCCGTCTCATATCATGAGCCGTCTCATCAGGATTTTTACTGTTTGCCCAGTTAATTTTGTTTTAATTCCAAACGAATGGCGTATAAAGAAAAAATATCACTGTCCGAATTTACCTGCTGTCCGAATTTACCCGACTTTAGCCTACTCATAAATGAAACAATGCTTTATATTACGGGAGTTTAAGAGTTGGCCCCCATTGATAAGAGAGACTGAATGTAAATGGTAAAGTTGCTATAATTATTCCTGGAAGTGTACCCATTTATGCTAGTGTTACTACATGTATGTACTATAAAATCTGTTTCCCTGGTTCCCGTTTCATCAAACATCTTAAGCCCTTAGATTTTCATATAATTCATACAAATTGTATGGAACGGCTTAAGATGTTTAGTGAAACAGGCACCTGGTCTTTGACTCTACAGCAATAGAACTTATCCTCTGACCATTCTTTTCTTTAACTTGAAGGGATACGCAAAAAAGCCAAAAAAATGGCACAGATACCTGGGGTCAGTAAGTTTGGCATTTTAAAGTACTTTGACCACTACCCTTAATCATAAAACTTGTATTAATACTTCTGGACAAGGTTTTAAAAAAGTACCTTTTCACTTTCAATATTATCTGTAAAGGTAGCATTGATAGTGAAAAGGGTCATTTTTAAAACCTTGTACAGATGTATTAATACAAGGTTTATGATTAAGAGCCGTGGTCAATGTGTTCTAAAACGTGAAAATTATTATATGCAAAAGATCATTTTTGACCAGAATGGCTATACTGACACCAGGTATCTGTGAAAAGTGGTACCACTCCATAATGGTTTTATGACCCTGTTATTTCATTTCCTATGTGAGAGGGGGTATTTCCTTTTATGAAATAGCAGTATTACTTGACTGTTGCATAACAGGATGTGACGCCCAATAAACAAGAAATATGTCATTAAAGAGAAGCTCAGCTCCCCTAACCCACACCCACACCCACAATCCAACCAAACCCCCACCCTCCCCACTCACCCAAATAAGATGGGAAGCAAATATATCCAGGCTTGTAAGATCGCCTTTAGATATGAACCCTTACCCCTTACTATAAGTGAGGATCATCCATTATAATTGAGCCGCGACACGACAAAACCAGCAAAGTAGCATGTGCGCCCATCGAAGACTCAGATCAGCCTGGGCATCCGCCCAGTCTTTGCTGTCCGCTCAGAGCTGGCTTAGACCCTTAGCTACCCTTTAAGCGCACAACGAAGACTCTGATAAGACTGGGTGGATGCCCAGGCTGATCTGAGTCTCCGACTGGGTGCACATGCCACTTTGTTTGTTTTGTCGTGTCGCGGCTCAAATATAAAACTGGAAACATGGAAGTGGTATACGTAAACGTACGTGTAGACAAAAACGTGTGTATTGTATCAACACATCAAATCAAAAGACACGTTTTTTAGTATTCCTATGACAAGCCATATAAAAAAATTAACTGATATTAATTATGGCACATCTGTTGACATTCGAAAACTAAGATAATGGTTTATTTATAAGGACTTAGAGACAAAATATGAATTTGGAAAACTAGTTGAAACGCGCGACACGAGAAAACCAACAAAGTGGCATGTGCGCCCAGCGAAGACTCAGATCAGCTTGGGCATCTGCCCAGACTGATCAGACTCTTCCCTAAGTTCATACTCTGAGCAAGCTCCATGCGGACAGCGAAGACTCTGATTAGACTGGGCGGATGCCCAATCTGATCTAAGTCTGCGTTGGGCGCACAATGACTTTGTTGGTTTTCCGGTGTCGCTCATTGCTGTAAAAATGAGCTACAAAACCAGGAAAAAGGAAATAAACTGGATAGATGTAACTATTCTAAAAAAAAAGTACGTACACCTAGGGCTAAGCTCAGGTGTGCATATTATAATGGTTTTAATCAAATGATGTATTGTTATAAGTCCGAGGTTTAGTGTATTATAAGACTGTTCCAAATAAACTGACTATAAAATGTTTCATTTTGTTTTGAGCCCCGTGAAAATTATATTTGTCTGTTTGACGTAGAACTTGGTTAATATACTGGACAAAAAAGTTAAGGATCAAACATTAGACTGAAATTTTCACTTTTCAAAAAATCATTTTCTTCAGTTGAATACATCTAACAATGCTGCACAGGATTGCATGACACATATTGGAATCCGATCACGTGACACACCTGCAGAAATGAATAAACAGGCCTACCCCTAAAATCAGAGTGAAAACTGGCATTAACACAAAACTGAATGTCCATGTTTTTTGGCTTTATCAATGCAAATTCATTTTCAGTTCTCAGTGTGACCTCCATGGATCTGAATAACTGCATAACAGCCACTCGGTGTGCTTCGGGTAAATCCCAAGAGGCCCATTTAGGGATTCGTTTGCCATTTTTCTCGAAATGCGTAAATGAGCTCTCTTTTAAGATTCAGGAAGCCTCTCGTGATCAGGATTGGCGGTGTAGCATGTCCAAAGAATGCTCAATCGGCTTTAAAACTTGTGATTAAATTGACATGTCAATGCGGGCGATCGTTTCTCTCGCCAGGTACTGGTCCACCACATTTGCCTTGTGATTCGAAGATGTCATTGCCAAAAACTTCAGCAAACGGTCTCGTAACTGGATAAAACATATCATTCCTAACTCGAACACCAACCAGAGCGCCTCTGTCTGGCATGGGCAAATCCACACTGCTGCCAATCAAGATGCCGGACCATCCATCATCCACCCTCCTCGAGACAAGTCATACTCAACTACACAATTTAATTCAAAGTCTACACGACGTGTACCTGGCTTGCGTCACACCCTTCTCCCATCATCGTGGATATCTACATACAAATCTGGACTCATCTGTGAAAAGAATATGGGCCCAATGACCCAGCCGCCAATTTCTGTTACTTTTTGCCGACTGTTGCCTCGCATTTCTGTGGAATCGCATAAATCCTGGCCTCATTACCAGAATGTAGGCGCGCAAATTAGCTGTGTGAAGTCTGGTTCTAACCGTTTTCGCTTAAATTGGCCGATTAAATCATTTAATGGACAAAAATGCACGTCCTCACAGTGTTATTGTGATGAATCGGTAGCTTGGGGAAGAGACTATCACCAGTATGGACAAGTGTAGTTGATCACACGTTTTGAATCTGGTTGAACATGCTTAACAAATGTTACAACACACCAATTCTAATCACCAGAGGCTTCAGAGAGCTCCACGAGAGCCAATTCAGGCCTTTCATGAAAAATGGCAAAAAAGTCCCCAAATGAGCCTCTAGCGTATTACCAAAAGAAGACCGAGTAGCTGCCATGCAGATATTTAGACCCCCAGAGATATCGCTGAGCAATGCCAATGGTTTTGCATGGATAAAGACAAGAATCACGGACATTCAATTTTGTGGTAATGCCAATTTCACTTCAATTTTAGGGGTATATCTGTTTATTTGTTTCTAGTGGTATGTCACGTGATCCGATTCCAATATTTTTCATGCAGTTCTGTGCCGCTTTGAAAGCCGTATTGAACAGAAGAATATTAATTTTTGATAATTTATTTTTCATGATTTAAGCTTCAGTCAAATATTTGATCCCTAACTTTTTTTGTCCAGTATATTTTCCATTCTGACATACACAGTTTGTCATTAACTGATAAAATGAGCGGTATTTACTACCTGATTTAAGTTATTTTAGAATAGATACCAGTCTTTAATGACATATTTCTTGTTTAATAATCAGTTAGTCAGTCAGGGTGGTGACGCAAAATACGCCTCATTTGACAGGAAACCTCTACATCTCCAGTTTGGTCTAGGCCTGAATCAAAACTGATTACATTTGTCAGCGTAATCTAAAAACATTTTTTCCAGATGTCACATACAATAAGATAAAGTTTCATTCCATTTACAATAAGAAATAAGCTTAATATGAGCCGCGACACGAGAAAACCAACAATGTGGTTGTGCGCCCAGCGCAGACTCAGATCAGCCTGGGCATCCGCCCAGTCTGATCAGAGTCTTCGCTGTCCGCATGGAGGTAGCTTAGACCCTAAGCTACCCTTTGAGCACTTAATGAAGACTCTGATCAGACTGGGTGGATGCCCAGGACGATCTGAGTCTTCGCTGGGCGCACAACCACATTGTTGGTTTTCTCGTGTCGCGGCTCATATGTTTCATATCGTACCTTGTCATTTCATGTGGGTTGTAATTCCATTCACAAAGGAGGTCATGGGTTCTTATGTCCGCTTTCCTGTCTTCTAGCAGTATGGCCACCTGTGTAAAAGTAAATAGGACAATTCTCAGGAAACGACACAATTCAGTCCAAATCCGCTTAGTGTAAGCCCGACGCTAAGTGTAACCCGGTGACAGTGAGCGTTGAATTGCCTTTGCTCCAGTTACACTAGCCGGGCCGGGTAGCGCAATCGGTAGGGCACCTGACTCGTAAGTCAGAGGTCCTGGGTTCGAATCCCGGTCTGGCAACATACTTTCGTTTCTCCTTCCGCTGATTCAAGAAGGGCAGTTGTCAGTTACTGGCGAAAGTATGTGCAATTAGTACTGGTTAACCGCTTAGGAGGTCTAAGCCTGCCCAGGAATAGTGTGGTTAGGTTAACTGACCGTCCCGACATGACCTTAGTTGTTTACCGTGGACGTTAAGCATCAACCAACCAACCAACCAACCAACCAGTTACACTAAGCGGCGATCATATCTGAGGTCTTATCTAGGGCCTATGTGTGACAGGGGTTTTGGTTCCAGCATCGCGTGTTGCCGATGGTGATGTGCGGGTTGCCGTTTCGCATTGCGGGTAGCCGTTTGTGCTATGCGGGTTGCCGTTATCGCGTTATGGTTTGCCGTGTTCGCTCCGCTGTTTCCTATTTGAGGTTGCATTGTTGACACCGTGCTGCGGACGTCGTATGAGTCTGTGTCTATCAGCAGGCGTATAATGTTTCCCGGACCAATATGACATTGTAATCCCTGGCTATTGTTTGACTAGGTACGGTTTGGGCTCACGTGACTTTTCACTCATTTTAAAGAGATTAAGTCCCGCCTGATTGCATAAGCCGTTTACCTATGTTTGTGTAAAGTTTTATACTTTATATGTCCTGCCATTTAAAGATGTTTAAAACATATTTATATATGTTTTGCAGGTATGTTGTAAATCTTAAATGTTTATTTTAGTTACCAGATATCAATTACTGTATTCGTTTAGTATTAGGATAGTTCCATTACTGTTATTTATAAGGGAAACTGCAAGATGGTTCATGCCTTTGAGTGAATGAATCTGTGTTATATATTGTGTATTTGTGTATTGCATATTTTGAATATTATAAAAAGATTAAGTCCCGCCTGATTGGATAAGCCGTTTACCTATGTTTGTGTAAAGTTTTATACTTTATATGTCCTGCCATTTAAAGATGTTTAAAACATATTTATATATGTTTTGCAGATATGCAGAATTGTGAATAAACGTCATTGATACGCTGTTGTCGTCTGTCAGTGTTCACCTAAGGTCCAGCTTACGAATCCACAGCTATTTCGGCTGTTACATATGAACAGCAAGTTAAGTTCGTTTTTGTGAAAATTGGTCAGTAACCTAGATTTATAGGGGTGACCTGGAGTGGTAAGGTTCATGCACAGATGGCGTTTCAAATGTCTGGAGCATATGAAAATCAAAATACCAACTGGGCAAGCAATGCTTGCTTACTGTAAAACACTAAATTTTTTGCGGTTACTGAATTTTGCTGAGATAGCGGCTAAGGCAAAGATCGCTAAAATATAAGTCCGCCAATATTACATACATTTTTATTATACATACGCACAGCATAACAGAGGTTCAGATAGAAAGGACTAATAGATGAGTCTATACCGTTTCATGAAACTATACACAGGAGCGGCTGTAGCGTAGTGTATAACACTCCAGACTACCAATCCAGGGGTCGCAAGTTCGATCCCCCGCTTCTCCGGTCTTTCGGATGAGACTTTAAACCGAGGTCCCGTCTCCATATGACCTCGTTGTTGGTGGGACGTTAAACCCGAGTTCACTCACTCACTCACTGAAACTATACATTGTGGCATCCTATTGGAATCGCCTCGATGAGGCGATTCTAATGGAAGCCACAATGTGTAGTTTAATAGAAAAACAATAAAAAAAACCACAAATTTTCACCAACATTTCTTTATTTTCTGGAGCCATGGTATATCATGAACGCCAAAATTAGTCTGCGCCAATATGTCATTTTCAATAAACAGCAAAATTTTGATACCGCAGATATAAAGATGTTTACAGTAGATATATCTGTCCCAACAGTTAAGGGTTCTATGGTCATTTTTTTATTGTTTTTTTTTTTTGTTGTTGTTGTTCTGCTTGTTAGACAGAAAATATCATTCTTGCCTTGCTTTAACAAGTGCAAACCTCATACTTTATGCAGATGTGCCTGAATAAAAGAGTTAATGAATGAAATATAAGTGTCATATACTTTTATAGAAATAAACAGCTATTGCTGTACATATCTCATACAGAATTTTTTTTTCTCCGCCACCGCTGGTTAGCTATGTATATACAAGGGCTGTTACGAAACGAAAAAGAGCTGTAACGAAACGAAAAGGAGTCATAGTTTCCAAACTACCTGATGACGTCACGAAAAGAAAATGAGCAGCTACGAAACAAAAAAGAATCATAGTTAACAAACGACCTGATGACCAGGTCGTTTGGTAACTATGACTCTTTTTCGTTTCGTAACAGCTCTTTTTCGTTTTGTAACATCCTTGAAAACGTAGATAACCAGGTGTGTTCGTACACAAGTTGAAAACAAACCTGTAAGCCAAATTTACGCTATGATCCTATAGAGAAAACAACAAATCGAAACCAAATGAAAGCAATGTTGTTTGGCAATCTAATCTGTTCAGTGATATAAAAGGAAGACTTGTGGTTTTTACGAACCTTTTGTACAGTATTTCAGTCATATCGTGCCGACGAAAGGGTATTAGTGAAAGACGTGCAGTGGAAACCCGCTTACGGTTGACTGGAATTCCACCCAAAGCGGGATTCGAATTCAGTCCTCTAGCTTAACAGGAGAGCGCTTAATTCACTGAGCTACCGAGGCTGAGAGAAATGATACGTAAACAGAACTAACTGTGCAGACACACGAAGTTGAATCAACATTGACTCAACATTGATTCAACGTTATATGTAGAACCGACTTGATTCAATATTACGTTGAATCAAGTTGGTTCAACGTTGTTTGCACTGTTGAAACTGATAAACATAGTAAACAACTGAGCCGCGACACGACAAAACCAACAATTTGGTTATGCGTCCAGTGCACACTCAGATCAGTCTGGGTATCCACCCAGTCTTGTCAGACTCTTCGCTAAGCGCTTAAAGGGTAGCTGAGGGCTTAAGCTACCTCCATGCGGACAGCGAAGACTCTGATCAGACTGGGCGGATGCCCAGGCTGATCTGAGTCTGCGCGGGGTGCACAACCACTTTGTTTGTTTTCTCGTGTCGCGGATCAATTGTTTTACTGCCTCCATTGCTACCTAAGGAACACGCAAAGACTGGTAAAAATAAACTAAATATTTCCACTTTATCGAAAGAAACAAAGAAAGAAAAAGACATAAAAACTTATCTTCAAATATATAGTGGAGTTGCTTATGTCACAAAATATGCTCTCGTGTCCACTTTTTGTTAATCAGGATTTATATATTATATCAAAATGTTTGTCAATCTAAGTAGAGTCAGAAAATGGTTCCTGCGAATTTTTTCATGACCATCTTTAAGGTCAATGTCAAAGTCAGATGCAAGGCACTATCATTTTTCACCTTTACTTCATTTCTGCCCATACTAAGACATATATGTCGTGTTTGAAAGGCGTAAATGCGTTTAGTTGTACAGAACTTGTCATTTGAAGGAAAAATCAGAAAAACGACAAGAAAATTTGATTTTGGAGAGCTTTAGCGAGCATATTACGGGTATTTGCAGTACTTTTTCCACTTAAAAACAATGAAAATAGAAAATTATAATGACTGCTTTGACAAAATATTCAGTTACTGGCTTCGAATGGTATCATATAGCAATCCCTTGAATTGTAAAAAATAGGTTTGGGCCATACCGAACACAGTTGTTGCCATGTCGAATCGGATTTCTATATCCGGCATGCGCAAGCTGATTTATTTTAAGCTCTGTTGCAAATCCTTTAAAAATAAACTGTCGGTCTGGCAGCCATCCGACTAGCTAGCTAATCCAAACAGGCTAACAAACTTTCCTGCGTAACCGGAACAAAATTAGCAGCTATGTTACATTATGGATGGAAAGATGGCTTGGGAATTTACGCCCTTTTCAACAGCATTTCAGTCATATCAGGGCGATGGTAGGTTGGTTATTGAGAGGCTGTGTGCATTGGAGCTCTGTTTACAGTTGAAAAGATTCCCGCCCCAGCGCCTCCAGCGGGGAAGCGAAACCGGGACCGCTAGGTCAGCAGGTCAGCGCTTAACCCACTGAGCTACCAGGGCTTTTAGTAGTTATGTGCAAAAGAAATGATCACCCATTCCCTGGCATGTGGAAGAATGAAGAGAGAATCACCATAAAACTGTATGGTGCCACGCAAGAGAGGTAATTAGGGTGTTTGTATACCAACAACGCTGCCTCAGACCAGAATCGACTGGCAATGCAATGGCCATATATAGAGGATCTTACATAAGTGCTCATGTATTATTGAATTTTAACACGAGGTGACGAAAAGATAAGATTCGAGGCTATGCCGAGCATCCTATCGGTTTTCCGCAACGAGTTTAATAAAGGACTTCTATGGTTAAGGCGTGAATTTTCCCCATGATTAAAAAGTTATACGGATCACTGACTTCTGCTTTGCATTTATGACTATGATATGTAACTTGCATAACAAATGAATTTTCAACTTTTTGTGTCTATGTAAAGTACGTTAAACATACGTTGACGTTGACGTCATTGTTGAGATAAATTATAAATTAGCCTCAAACTGATCGTTGAAGTTATGATTTATTGTATACATTTCACCCTTTTTGACTTACATTACTTACATAACAGACAACACTGGATAGTTTTGACAATATGTATGTGACCTTGACCTCATTTCAAGGTCATGGTACACAATATAATCCTTGAAGATCACAGTGCTACTGTTGACCATTCTTCTTCTTTGGCTTACTGAGTATCGTCCCCCCCCCCCCCCCCCGTGACCCAGCTTCCCACTCATATATATTGGGTACTTGCATCGCATAAGTCTGCTGCATGAAGGAAATGCTGGGTCACGGGGGGGGGGGGGGGGGGGAAAGTACTTGTACTTTAATTATAGTGAAGCGTTCTATTTTGGCCGTTTTGACCGGAAGTGTAACTATGGTTTTTCATGTTTAAATGCCAGTCAAGCGTAACAAGAAGAAAACCATCGCTTTGTATTGTGATATGCGTGTATTTAGCATGCATTTATGACAAAAATGTATGGAATAAATGACTGGTTTCAATACTTTTATTACCTCAAAAGATGAGATATGCGAAAATCTTGAATTTAGGGTAGGTAGGGTCAGACTGGATTATCTCCCCATGTCTTTGGGTCTGAATCACAAATGATCTGATTTCATACGGTTTACATATTTGTAGAAGCTCTGCTAAGAAAAATTTGCACACTTTATACCTATGAAAATTCGGAAATGGGGAAAATCCTCGCCTTAATCATAAAAGTCCTTCAATAATTCGATAGCCTCACATCTTATCTTTTCCTCACCAATAAAGGACTTCTTCGATTAAGGCGAGGATTTTCCCCATTAGACCGGCGCGACAGGTCCGAATTTTCAAAAGTATAAAGTGTGCAAATTTTTCTTAGCGGAGCTTCCACAAATATGTAAGCCGTATGAAATCAGATCATTTGTGATTCAGACCCAAAGACATGGGGAGATAATCCAGTCTGACCCTACCTACCCTTAATTTAAGGTTTTCGCATACCTCAATTTTTGAGGTAATAAAAATATTGAAATCAGTCATTCATTTCATACATTTCTGTCATAAATGCATGCTAAATACATGCATATCACAATACAAAGCAATGGTTTTCTTCTTGTTACGCCTGACTGGCATTTAAACGTGCAAAACCACAGTTATACTTCCGGTCAAAGCGGCCAAAAGAGAACGCTTCACTATAACTAAAATACAAGTACTTTCCCCCCCCCCCCCCCCCCCCCCCCCGTGACCCAGCATTTCCTTCATGCAGCAGACTTATGCGATGGAAGTACGCAATATGTATGAGTGGGAAGTTGGGTCACGGGGGGGAACGATACTCAATAAGCCAAAGAAGAAGAATGGTCAACAGTAGCACTGTGATCTTCAAGGATTTTATTGTGTACCATGACCTTGAAATGAGGTCAAGGTCACATACATATAGTCAAAACTATCCAGTGATGTCAGTTATGTAAGTAATGTAAGTCAAAAAAGGGTGAAATGTATACAATAAATCATTATTTCAACGATCAGTTTGAGGATAATTTACAATTTTTCTCAACAATGAGGTCAACGTGAACGTATGTTTAACGTACTTTGCATAGACACAAACACTTGAAAATTCATTTGTCATGCAAGTTACAAGTCATAGTCATAAATGCAAAGCAAAAGTCAGTGATCCGTATAACTTTGAAATCATGGGGAAAATTCACGCCTTAAGCATAGAAGTCCTTCAATACGTGTAACACAGGTGCAGGAAAAAAAAAGATTCTATTTATCATTTGACATTAAAATCGCATTTTATTAGCGAATTTTGCACTAAAACGTCACGATTTCGCTACAGTGTATTAGTAAACGCGACTTTTTAAATATGAACGTAAACGCATATCGTTACGACATAATTTGCATATTTTAAAAATACACAAATTAATTATCTTTTATATGCATGACTTTATTACACTCTCAAATGCGACGTCATATGATAAAAATTGTCTAAAAATGTCTAAATACACAGTGTGGTCTCTGGGCGCTCTTGTTCTACAGTGCAGTTTCTCTGCTGACCCTGTCTTATATTTAGCCTAATTATATCCAAGACGAAGTGTATGTCTGGGACACCATCATCACTCTTCAAATGATGTGAGAATAAATGTAATTATTTGTGCAAAGTATGATATCAGCGCTGGACAGTAGAGTACCTTTATTAGTCTGGTGAGAATGAATGGAACACTTAAGCATAAGTAAACAATAGAACTGATTACATGTACGTAAGCAATGCTCGGTGTAAACTGTATATAAGCCATTTGAACTAATTGTACTCAAAGGTGTGGGTAAAAGCACCTTGAGCCACCAATGCTCAAAAAGATTCATTATTTTCCACTATTGAAGATCTTTGCGGAGCCAGGTCGGGAACACCATTCAATTTTGATCTGTTTCCCGACAATCTCTAAATACCAAAACCATTAGCATGAAGTACGTAGTATATGCACATGTCAGTATACATTGTATAAAGTCTAAGCTTATGATTGTGATAAAACAGAGCATGGCTTATCCGCCCGTCGATAATCCACTCGCTTAAGCTCGTGGATTATCTCTCCGTACAGGCGGACGAACCATGCTCTATCTACCACTTAGACTGCATTTAGATTGTTTTTCTTCAGCATCTAATCTTGAACATTGATACGTATTTGCAAACAGTTTTATTGAACAGGAGAGATCCCAGACCAGAAAAGCATTGGCAGTATGAGAACAGTACAAAACTGTGAAGTTATGAAACCGTTTATATTAGTGACCGAGGGCCGTATTCATAAAACGACTTAAGTGGTTGCTATGCTGTTGCTAAGGCTAAATTTCTTTGAAGGAGATTCCTTAAAACTATGAAATTTGCTCTGGAGGAACAGTCTTACAAAGACTGTTCCTCCAGAGCAAATTTCATAGTTGTAGGGAATCTCCTTTATAGATATTTAGCCTTAGCAACAGCATAGCAACGACTTAAGTGGCTTTATGAATACGGCCCCGGCACATCTACTGCGTATGTAAAATGCAAGTTGAATAGTATAGTACTGTTACGTTTTGTCTAACAAGGTGGGACTGTAACTACGTGTATACCAGAAGCGACCCACTCCTTGCTGAAATCATTCCTGAGATAAATGTGCTACCCGTGAAGGATCGAGGATCACCAAGTAACAGGCATAGTGAGTAATACTAGACACAATTTTCAGAAGCAGTAAGCCTTCAACAAAGGCCAGTTATTAGCCTTTCTATCCGCACAACACTCCGCCCCTTGTAATGGCGATACTCAGGCCGTCTTAGTCATGCAACAACTTTTTCCATATGTAGGGTTTGCATAATGATTTATGTCATCGGACTTTTGCGAGGACACATGTTGCATGACACAAGTGTCATGCAACATGTGTCGCCACGTAAACCTACCCGTGTGCGTAATTCCGTTTTCATATGTGATGATATAACTAGCATCGCGCAATAACGTACCCTACGGAATTCGCGAGCAGAGGACTCCTATGGGTGCGCAGTCTGATAAGTCTTCCCTTTTCGCTGATGCAGCCTATCAATCCTGAGAAATCTAAATGAGCCACGGCACGACAAAACCAACAATGTGGTTGTGCGCCTAGCACAGACTCAGATCAGCCTGGGCATCTTCCCAGTCCGATCAGACTCTTCGTTAAGTGCTAAAAAAGGTTGCTAAGGGTCTAAGCTACCTCCATGCGGACAGCAAAGACTCTTATCAGACTGGACAGACTGGGCAGATGCCCAGGCTGATCTGAGTCTGCGCTGGGCGCATAATCACTTTGTTGGTTTTCTCGCGTCGCGGCTCGAATAGTAAAAAGAGAAAGTCTCTGACCGATCTGCACAGATACGCATGCTGAGTCTAAGTGAGCCGCGACACAAGAAAACCAGACACTTAGCTACATTTTAAGCGCACAGCGATGACTGATCAGACTGGACGGTTGCCCATGCTAATCTGAGTCTTTGTTTTCGTTAAGCGGCTCTAGTATTTCATGTTCGCACATGCCATATGGTACCTTTTCAAGCGACGCCAGGTGATGATTGACCCTGCAGAATAAAGGCTGACCAGAAGGGGAATGTCGTTACGAGAATTGCAACAACAACATCAACAACAACAGGTGTATACTGGTACACAGGGTATAATCGATTCCGCCAATTTTCGCTTCCTGCAGAGACTGTACATCACATTTGGCTTCCGCCGAGACTGTCCGCGGTCTTTTGCTTCCTGCCGAGACTTCTGTACATGATAAATGGCTTCCTGCCGAGACTGTCCGCGTGATTCTGCTTCCTGCCGAGGCTCTCGGCAGGAAGCAGATTCAAGCGGACAGTCTCGGCAGGAAGCCATTTTGCTCTCGGCAGGAAGCAGAATCACGCGGACAGTCTCGGCAGGAAGCCATTTTACGAGGACAGTAGTCTCTGCAGGAAGCAAGAGTTCGCGGACAGTCTCGGCGGAAGCCAATATGACTGACAGTCTCTGCAGGAAGCGAAAATTGGCGGAATCGATTATACCCTGTGTGGTAAGGCACAAACATAAATCAAGCATTCCGTGGTACATGTACAAGTGTCTCGCTCGTGTACGAGGTGTCAGACAGAGGCCCCAATGTTGCTTTCAGAGCACACAAGAAACTGAAATTGGACAAAATATAATTTTACGCCGACGACGCCGACGACGCCGACGCCGGGAAAGCAATAACTGTGTCTCGTTTTTTAGAGGCCATAAGGTCTAAATAAGGAAAATTTTATTATGAAAAATGCAATATAATCTTTATTAGCATATTGAGCAATCAAGATACGTCCCAGTCAGCACACAAAGTTGAATCAACGTTTATTCAATGGTGATTGAATCACCATTGAATAAATAATGATTCAACGTGATGACGCTGATTCAATGTTGATAACACGTTGTGTGCCTAGTGGGAAGTGAATGAAGGGTACTCAAAAGAGTCCCATGCATGAAATATATGTATAACATTAAAACTGTACAAGGCATATATATGGATGTATAAAGTATAGTGTAAACTGTCCAAAAACAGAGAAAATGTATAAGATAAATCTGTACAAAAATATAGAAAATGACATCAGCTGTACAACAAAAAAGAACCTCTTTGGCATAAATATGAAGCTATGTATGTACAGTGTGAGTAACATTTTGACTGGATTGTTCGAACAACAAACACTCATTTCAGCCTGAACAGCTGTGCAGTCCAACCACAGTGCTCCAGATAAGAAGGGGTAACAGAGATAATTTAGGGATAATTATCATTATTTCTCCACAAAAACATATTTTGTGACCCATCATTAGAACCGTCTCGTCGAGACGGTTCTAATGAGGGGTCACAACATATGTTTTCATTGAGAAATAAGAAAAATTATCTTTGAATTATCCTCAATACCCTCTCTTATCTGGAGCTCTGCCAACCAGTGTCCTAAGCCCAAGATTAAGGCAATTCAAGAATTGCTCCAATTAGAATACATCAGTGTGCATCTTCATGGTTCATATCTTATCTGGTGGCATGGCGGTTGAACACCGCTTAGTGCAACCTCAACGCTTAGTGTAACCTGGTTATCAGGTTACACTAAGCTTCGGGGTACCAGGTTACACTGAGCGTTGAGGTTACACTAAGCCCGGGTTACATTAAGCTTCGGGTTACACTAAACGGCGTTACATCGCACAATTACTTCTTTGGACACAAATACATAGTAAAACCTGTTTAATTGGCCACCTCTGGGGAGCAAGCAACATACATGTACATTCAGTTCCAAAATGGGCAGATTAGTTCAAATTTACCTGTATTAACATTAAAACATCAAAATACTGCAAATAGTATAAGTTAGTGGAATAAGTTTTATCTGTTGTTATAAAACCGGTGGATTTCTCACAAAACTAATGAAAGTGGCCACACCGGAATTTTGGTTTGGTCACTTTCAGGAGTCTCGTGGTAAACCCTATCAGTTCTTTTACTTCGAAGCAAAAATACGGGGACAGGTGTCTAGGAAAGGCTTTTCTTGCACACCGGATAGAAAATGCCATTCTTTTCACCTGGGAAAGAAAATCTCATCTTACCCTGGTGTTCTTACCCAGGACCGGAAAAAACTCACGAGCTGTCAATGCATTGGTTGTATAGGAGCTCACGTACCTGCGTCGTCAAGTGACGTTGGCATTTTAGATGATGACGTCACGGAGACGGTAAAAATGACGTCAGTTTATGCTCGCCAGTCGTTGACGTAAAGAGCCGAATGGCGGTCGTTGAAAGCGGCGCCTTCTTTCAAAATCAAATTGAAACCTCTCAAGCACTAGAATTACGCATTTTAACAAGTTCTGAAGTTGAAACAAAACGTGGTGTGCAAGAAAAAGTATCTATCATGGGTGTGAGGTGTGGATAGAAAAATCGTCACTCGGGATCACTGTTCGGCATCACTCGGCAAGCCTCGTGATGGCGAACAGTGACCCTCGTGACGGATTTTTCTATCCACACCTCACACCCATGAAAGATACTTATAGTCTGTAGTATGTTCTCCCACTTAGTCCCGGGGCACATGGTACCCGCGGAGCTTCGAGGCACTAAGAGCTGCAAAAGAGTACTTGCTTGCTACGGATATGTGTTTAGCTATATAGTATTCTCTGTTTTAATCATTTTTGCTCTGTTTTGTTTTAATTCCTTTAACCTGATTTACTTGTTTTCTTTTCATCATTCACGCATGTTGCTGTATTCATATTGTTTAAGGAGATGATTTAAATAAGCTTCAGCTTTCTAACACATTTTGTACCATATAATATTATGTACAATTGTATAGCAACTTATCTGAATAAAAATATTGTTTAAACCAAAGCAAAAATTGAGTACAACTGAGCTATCTATAAATATGAGTCGAATAGCATTCTTGCTCTTTGGCCCACTATTTGTCAAAACTTGGTTTCATCTTTTAAATTTCCGTGTTGGATTAGAACTGTTCGTTTACAAGGCGTGCTTCTCATGCATGTTCATAATCAGCCGCGACACGACAAAACCAACAAAGTGGCATGTGCGGACAGCGAAGATTCGCTGGGCATCGGCCCAGTCCGACCAGAATCTTCGCCGTCCGCATGAAGCTAGCTTAGACCCTTAGCTACCCTTTAAGCGCACAAAAAAAAACCTCTGATCAGACTTGATGGATGTTTGTATCCACTACATGAGCCGCGACACGACAAAAACCAAAAAAGAGGCATTTGCGCCTAACGAAGACTCAGATCAGCGTAATCAGGGCATCTGTCAGCCTGATCAGAGCCTTAGCTGTGCGCTAAAAGGGTAGCTAAGGGTCTAAGCTACCTCCACGCCGACAACGAATACTCTGATCAGACTGGGCAGATGCCCAGGCTGATCTGAGCATTCGCTGGGCGCACATGCCACTTTGTTGGTACAGGTTTACGGTTACACTGGCCAATTGAACTGGCCCTTGGATAACACCTTCCACGACCAAATTCCTCTAACTTTTTTTACATAATTACACTTCAAATGTTTGGGTTCATCTCAGTATTATTTCGCCATTTTTATAAAGGGGGGCGTTTTTGTGACTTCTTGATTACTTCCCTTATTGGCGAAATCATTTAAAATGAGTCTACTCTTAAAGGAAAAAATTGCTCTTTGAGAATCAAATTCTTTCCTTTAACAGTTCACTCCCGATAGAGCAGGGAGGCAAATATTAAACTGGCAGTTTCATGTCCCTGGAAAGTATCTCCAGTCACCTTAAGTCAAAAAAACAACAAAATGGCACGTGCGCCCAGCGAAGACTTAGATTAGCCTGGGCATCCGCCCAGTCTGATCAGAGTCTTCGTTGTCCGCATGGAGCTAGCGTACATTCTTAGCTAGCCTTAAAGTACATAGCGAAGACTTTGATCAGACTTGACGGCTGCCCAGGCTGATCTGAGTCTTCGTTGGGCGCACATTCCACTTCGTTTGTTTTGTCGTGTCCGGGCTTATATAATAACACGTTTAGAAGTTTTAAGACTGATAAGGAAAAGAACAATGAAGGGTAGCAACTAAGGAACGTTTTGTTTCCCTTGTTTATTGGGATCAACTCTGAGCAAGTTCTATCCCTTAAGAGTAGACCCGATTTTGGAAAGGAAGCATACAAGAATCCACGAAAGAAGTTTACCTTTGCAAAATGATGGAAAATATTGAGGGGAGTCCATACAGTATCCGAAAAGAAATATCGTGTTACTTTCACCGCTGAAGACTCACCATTGCTTTTGTAGTAATGCACAAAAATGAATCTGCATATCTGGCTTAATCATATGACGCATACTGCTCTATTCTCGATTGGGGTTTAATCGTAAAGATAAGATTTTTTCCCAAAGGAGAAAGTTCTAAAGTTCTCTCCTCTAAGATCAGACCCAATTCTGGAAAATCTTAATCCTTCAGAAAAGTTTTCAAAACGTTATCAAAGTTGCTGCCCTTTGAAAAAAAGGTAGAAAGCAACAAATCTTAATCAGAATCTGTCTTCCTATGGTGATTCTTATGAAAAAGAAAACATTGAGCCGCGACACGACAAAACCAACAGAGTGGCATCTGCGCCCAGCGAAGACTCAGATCAGCCTGGGCATCCACCAAGCCTAATGAGAGTCTTGGTTTTGCGCTGAAAGGGTAGCCAAGGGCTTAAACTAGCTTCAAGCGCACAGCGAAGTCTCTGATCAGACTGGGCGGATGATCAGGCTGACCTGAGTCTTCGATGGGTGCACATGCCAATTTGTTGGTTTTGTCATGTCGCGGCTCATATGTTAGTGAGGGAAAAAAGTATCAATACTCTATTTCATCCAGACTACAAACCACGATTCAAATAGAGACAAAGACTCAAGAAGTCTCACAAGTTTTCTCTCCAAATTGTCAATAGATCAACAAGCTCCTGAGCAGACGGACGGTCTAACGGACAGGCAATCCAACACTGTTCATAGAGATCTTTATAACTCAGCTCGAAAGGATCTGTGTCTGTCGGATCCGGATTTGGTGGGCGGAGACCTTTTGCAACAACGCCGAATATGACAACGTGCTGATTCTGGCTCCCGAACGGAGTTTCCCGGCTCCTCATCTGCCACAAGGTAATCCCATAGGAATATACATCAGCTCTGAATGTTGGTGGTTCCCCACGTAGGAGTTCAGGGGCACGATAAGCAAAGGTACCTGTCAGAATTGAACGGTTAGTTGGACTCACGATTCCAGTGTCGAACTCGCACTGTTGTGAGCAACCGAAGTCACCGACCTTACAGTCATCATTGGAGGATATTAACACGTTAGCTGGCTTCAGATCCAGATGAGCAACCTTATTCTTGTGTGCGTAAGCAAGAGCACTGGCAATTTGGAGCGAGTATTTCAATCTCCTCTCGGCTTCTAAAGACTCTGAAGGTTCATTAATTATTGTAAGCAAACTCATATTACTAACATACTCCATCACAACCCAGGCACCTTCATCAAACTCATCTAGATGAGTTGCTGCAAGCGTTTTGATAATGTAAGGATGCTTGAAGCGAAGCACGTGCAGTTCTGCTTTGAAACTCTCAACCTGTGCAGCCGGGTTCTTTGTAAACTTGTGCATAATTTTGACTGCTACAGTCTCGTTTCTGAAGGTTCCCAAGTACACAGATCCGAACCCACCGGCGCCAAGTACGCGCCCAAGACTAAATTCGTCTTTATTGATAATCTTTGCAGCTATGTCTTCGTCGGCCAGTAACTCGGCAATTTCCGGATCAGCTTCTTCGGCACTATTCGGCAAGTAATTATTGTTGTTTAGTTCCTCACAACCAGAATCACTGTGATTATCAGTTATACTAGCTAACCGCTGATTATTGTTGAGAAAGTTTAGAATAAATCCAAATTTGGTATTTTTCCGAATGAGTTGTCGGACTTTGTTGCCCAAATGAGGATTGTTTTTCAATGCTATATGATTAGTCAGCAGACTTGTGGTGGAAGGTTTTCTGTGCAAAGAAGCTCTTGTCTTTTGCCGCTGTAGGCTATGGGGCTTCACATGGCCCAAATTATGGTTATTTTTCTGCAACAAGTTTCTGCTTGATTGCTGTCTCTCAAGCATTTTTCATGAATTTTTATATTCCATGTATATCACATGTCAGCATCAGAAAACGTTTACAATCACAATATTCCACATTGAACAAAAATATTTGACTGACAGTGAGTGATCAGAGATTATTGCTTTCACATTAGAAAGAGGGACACCTTAAACATTACCATGCCGATTTCTCAAACGCCTTTTTCCATCTTTTTTTAATATATATTCTTTTATGGGATATAATGTAAAGCAGGTAACTAAATAGCAAACGGTTCAGACTTAGATCAGACAGCTGTAGGAGCAGTCTGATCTGGGTCTGACCCGTTTGCTTAGGAATTTGTGTCCTAATGCATATGACCATTACGGTAACTCGGTTAAGCTCAAGAAACCGCATGCATTTTTTAGTTTAAATGCATGACCTTTGAGGCCTGCGGGTATAGGTGAGCAAAGAAAACTCGCTGTTGTTGCTCAAAAGTGTGCTTAACAGTTTATGGTGAATGTGTACACATTCAGAGGAAGCAACTCTTTCATTTTCCCCCATTCTCAATGAGGATATAGGCCATTTGCTGTCTATAAAACAGGTCATTTTGAAGATTTTCTCTTTTATTATTGGTGATAGAATTGATCTGTTTTCTCCACTGGTATTGTCAAACTAATACATAACTGGAAAATGACTTTCAGAATTTTATCATATCAATTTTTTGCTTTTGTCTATTCAATCCTGTACAAAAAATTTCGAAATTTTCACCTTAAAAAAGGGGAGTACAATAATTTAATGTAATAGCCATACGCAATGCCCACGTATGCATCACAAACAAGAAACGTTTCTATAGATAGATTAATCCTATTCATCACCAATCAATTCTCTTCGCAACCAATAAATAAGTGAATTTCATTTTTACTCAGATGAAAAGATTAACAGGTATACAGGTGCCATTGAGTAACTCTGTACAATTAACTAAAAAATTGACACAGGTAAATATTGACCATTCTAAGGCTGTTCCATATATAAACTTACTCCCTTGTAAAATACAGTTAAAATATCTTCTAAAAATGGGCAGTTTTCAAAAGAAACTTTTTAGTTGTAAAATATAATTTCGAGGAAAATTATGGATTAGTTATGTATAAGATAGACATTAAATATGCGCTTTACTACACAGTGATAGCTGTAGTAGTTTTAGAGATATTTAGCAAAATGACCTGTTTTATAGACAGCAAATGGCCTATAAGGTCTTGAAGAAAGAATTCGCTTTCTTAGCAGCATTAATATTCTTTCAAAATTGATCTTATTTGGAAGACCTTCTTGGTACAAAAAAGAGAAAAAGGATACGAAAAAGTACCCCCCCCCCCCCCCCCCCCCCCCCTTTGTAAAAACGGGGATAAATGGAGTGAACTCATATACCTTTGCCAATTTCTGAACTCATCTTAATATTTAAAAACATTGAATATGAATGCCAAAAGTGTTGATGGAAAGGTAAACAATGTAGACCCTCACCACAAAGGGGCAGTTTAATCAAGATCAGACATTTCGATGTCCGCATGAGATAAAAATAAAATAAGCCGCGACACGATAAAACCAACAAAGTGGCAATCTGCGAAGTCTCAGATATAGCTAGAACTGCCCTTGGCTGGAACAATTTTTCATGGTCCTAAGCCTGTTCGAGGCATGAAGTTCTAATCTATCTACATGTATGTATATATGTATGTATGTATGTATGTATGTATGTATGTATGATGTATGTATGTATGTATGTATGTATGTATGTATGTATGTATGTATGTATGTATGTATGTATGTATGTATGTATGTATGTATGTATGTATGTATGTGTGTATGTATGTATGTATGTGTGTATGTATGTATGTATGTATGTATGTATGTATGTATGTATGTATGTATGTATGTATGTATGTATCTATGTATGTATCTATCTATCTAACTATCTATCTATCTATCTGTCTGTCTGTCTGTCTGTCTGTCGTCATGAAGTAAGTCAAACAGTTGATCAGACAGACAGTGAGTGAGACAGACAGTGAGTGAGTGAGTGAGTGAGTGAGTGAACTAATGCAGTCGAATGCATTTTCAATGAAAGTTCATTTAAAATTAATTTTCATGGTTAAAAGAACCCCACCAAACTATCTAATATTGACCGTTAACTCTTGTACATGCAATTGAGCGGTCTTTGCATTAACTGTCATATTGCCAGAATTCGGTAACAGCCAAAAATGTTTTACAGTATCTAAACTTCTGGCTAGTTAAAAGTCAACCACGTCTGTGACTGGTGTCCGGAGAGGCCTGTGACTAGTAGAAAACTGACGATAAAGGGCAGATAACTAGAGATTCTGTTGTAAAATCAAAGCGTGCTATTCGACCCTTATGGAATTAAAGTTTTGTTACACAACACCGGTAAACTATGTATATACAAGAGCTGTTACGAAAACAAAAAGAGCTGTAACGAAACGAAAAAGAATCATAGTTACCAAACGAAGGTCGTTTGGTATCTATGATTCTTTTTCGTTTCGTAACATTCTTGAAAACGTAGTTAACCAGGTGTGTAACATGTCGTTTTAGGTGGTAAATGCTTTACTCTGAAAGCATGTATATGAATCCGTTCACCGCAGCACACTAAATACAGGAGAGCCGCTGCTCAGTCTGTAGATATCGGTAATGTCCAAATAAGGCCTAAAGGCCCAACCTTCTTCAAAAGCAACTACCCCCCCCCCCCCCCCCCGGGTTAACTATGTGTACCCGTTGTGGTTCAAGCAATGCTACGAAACGAAAAAGAGCTGTTTCATATATGAAACGAAAAAGAGTCACAGTAACCAAGTGACCTGAAGTCAGGTCGTTTGGTAACTATGACTCTTTTTCGTTTCGCAACAGCTCTTTTTCGTTTCGTAACATCATTGAAATCATAGCTAGTCGGGTGTGACTACAGATGCCTGTGATTGTTTACAGGCATGAATACATGAGCCGCGAAACGACAAAACGAACAAAATGGAATGTGCGCCCAGCGAAGACTCAGATCAGCCTGGACATCCGCCTCAGTCTAATCACAGTTTTCGCCGTGCACTTAAAGGGTAGCTAAGACTCTACGCTAGCTCCATGCGGACGGAGAAGACTCTGATCAGTAAAGGTGAATGCCTAAGCTGATCTGAATGTTCCCTAGGCTACATGCAACTTTGTTGGTTTTGTCGTGTCGCGGTTTAAAGCTTCCAAATAAGGCCCAGCCTTCGCAAAAGCAGTTAAAGATACTTGTAAAGATACTTGTGATAGTTTACAGTCCTGTACATGAGCCGCGACACGAGAAAACCAACAATGTGGTTGTGCGCCCAGCGAAGACTCAGATCAGCCTGGGCATCCGCCCAGTCTGATCAGAGTCTTCGCTGTCCGCATGGAGGTAGCTTAGAGCCTTAGCTACCCTTTGAGCACCGAACGAAGAGTCTGGTCAAACTGGGTGGATGCCCAGGCTGATCTGAGTCTGCGCTTGGCGCACAACCACATTGTTGGTTTTCTCGTGTCGCGGCCCAATTATATCTTCTTCGACTGTACAGAGAGACATAGTAAATCATAGTGACACATCTGTTCTTAAAGCATGTTTGAATGGAACCATGTGTTTCTTTCTGGTCAAGTGTAAAAAGTTTAAATAATCAACAAAGTCCTGCCATGAAACTTCACACTCTAAAGCATTTATTATTCTTTCAACCTACATAAAAGAAGAAATATTAAATTATAGCCGTTGACTCGTAGCAGCGTATAGCTTCCAGGTTTAAAAAAATGGAAGTACATTTAGGTCGTTACAATAAGCCGCTCCTTCAATGTGGGCCACATAAAGTTAGTTCTTAAACTAGATTTTTAAGCTTGATGGAAAACGATTCACGGAAAATTTGTACGCCATACGCTTTTTGTCGTTGGAAGGCTTCGACAACCAGGCCCCGAGGTTATAAAACTTTTTTCGTGCTCAACTCAGCTGAGCATGAAATTTTCTCTGCTGATAAATATGAAAATGCCAACTAATGTTGGCATTTTCATATACATAAGCAGAGAAAATTTCATACTCAGTCAAACTGAGCAAGAAAACAACCATACTTATCAGTAATTTGCTATTTATTAGCAGGTAAAATTTCATCCTCAGCTGAGTTGAGCATGAAAAAAGTTTTATAACCTCGGGGCCAGTTTTATGTGAAGCACAAAGTTTGTATGATTGTTATTAAGTTAACGTTTAGAGCCAGAAATGAAATAAGTGCTGAATGGTTGAATCCTTTCGAAACAAGAAATGCTAATACCAGATTCGGTTTTACTGAGTCTGTTCATGACCGGTAATAAAATATGCAACATTTGCCAATCCCCACTAGCACCGGCTTCAGCAGAACTCTATTTTCAAAATGATTTGAAATGAACTCGGTGATCCCAAAGGACCAGAAAATATAATGTTTACAATGATGATGTACGGGGAGACATTTTTGGGCCGCCCCACACCTCAACACCAGCTGAAGTAAAATTAGGGGTATTTGCAAACGATGTATAGCTTTATGAAGCGGCTCATAATGCCGCTTTATCTGGATCTACGCTGTTTGCCGCCTATTCTTTGAATTCGCTATGTAGCTTAGACGAAATGATTATGTTTTTCTTTTTTTTTTTTTTTTTTTTTTTTGCTAATTTTGCAAATTGGACTTCGTCGTTTGCTTTCTGGCGCTTCAAGGGTTTTTAAGATGCAAAATAATCGTGTTTCGTAAATTTCTGCTACAGAGTGCTGGCATAAGGTCTGTATAAACAAGTTTTTGGGGTAACTTATTAGAGTCTGAAAACAATTAAATATATATGTCATAAAGTTCAGTCGCTACTATCATGTTCAGGTCCTGGACGAGACGTGGTTAGCCGTTGGTTGGTTTTAGCCCCAGAACTCTTCCCCATTGTTGGCATTTGTCTGAACCCATAGAACCACAACGGGTACATTGAAGCCATCGATGGAATAGGCATGCGTGGAAAGACTTGCTGAGCTTTCATTGGTTGCTTTATTTGAGGGGTAGTTTTTACAACTGGCTGAACGACGGGTACTGGTTTGGCGGGAACTCTTGTTTGTACTTGTACGGGTTTCAGCTTCCTTTGGATTCGAGGTCTCTGCGATATCTGTGGTCTTTGCGCGGGCATTGGTGGTCTTAATACATTTTGTTTGTTGGCCACGGATTGTGGACCTGGAATTGGCGCAGGTAGACTTTGTGGCATCAGATTAGGAGCCTGTGGGTTTAAGTTCAACATAACCGGAAGTTGTCTCTGCACCCCAGGAAGACCTATACCTTGTGTCAGCTCCATAGGCATGTCAAAAGTTGTCGCGAAATTGGGCATCATTGTTCCCACGTCCATCATAGGGGTAGGCAGTGGACAAGATTCAAATACGTTGCACGCTGTGGCGAATACGTTCAGAGCATTTGAATAGCTAGAATAGCCACATTCTGTTTGTAGCCCCATTTTCTGAGCGTACAACCAGGGTAAAAGGCTCGGTGGCATCATTGTCATTCGTTGTCTAACAAACTCCGATCTAGAAATAAAGCTTTGGAGAGCTTTGCATGCTGCTTGCAGACTTGATATGACTTCAGCACCAGTAGTTATCTTTGGTGGCAAAGGTTCAACATTTAATGCGGGTATTGCAGAATTCTGTTGTTTCTTTGGCGGTGACTGACCCGATGCCGGAATAGGTTGTTGAGTCAGGGCGGATAAGATATCCTGGTCGGAAACTGGCGTTGTCTTTTGTTTCTGTGCGTCTGTCAGTGCCAGTGATATAAGCACTACCATTAGAACTTGCTTGAAATACATCTTCTGAAGCACCTGCAAGATAATTGAGCCGCGACGTGAGAAAACCAACCGACAATGTGGTTATGCGCCCAGCGCAGACTCAGATAAACCTGGGCATCCGCCAAGTCTGATTAGAGTCTTCCCCTTCCCTAGGCGCTTATAAGGGTAGCTAAGGGCCTAAGCTACCTTCATGCGGACAGCGTTGACTCTGATCAGACTGGGCGGATGCCCAGGCTGATCTGAGTCTGCGCTGGGCGCATAACCACTTTGTTGGTTTTCTCGTGTCGCAGCTCATATGTATTTTGCAAGTGACATTGGTGCAGAGCCAATGACACGTAAATTAATATTGAGCCACGACTCGACAAAACTGACAAAAAGGCATGTGCGCCACGCGAAGACACAAATCACCCTGCACATCCATCCAGTCTGAGCAGATTTTTCACTTGTGCTTAAAAGATAGCTACGCGTCTAAGCTATCTCCATGCCGACAGCAAAGACTGATCAGACAGGGCGGATGCCTAGACTTATCTTAGTCTTCGCTGGGCGCACATGCAACTTTGTTTGTTTTTCTCGTGTCGCGACTCATTTGATATTGTCTCTATTTTTCTACCAAAAAATACCATAAGTTTCTGAAAATTGAGACAATTGAAATAATTACCGTAAATGTCTTTAAAGTTTCTCCAGTGTAATAATACGCAGGGGGCGTATTCATAAAACAACTTAAGTGGTTGCTATGCTGTTGCTAATGCTAAATTTCTTTGAAGGAGATTCCCTACAACTATGAAATTTGCTCTGGAGGAACAGTCTTACAAAGACTGTTCCTCCAGACCAAATTTCATAGTTGTAGGGAATCTCCTTTATAGATATTTAGCCTTAGCAACCGCATAGCAACGGCTTAAGTGACTTTATGAATACGGCCTAGATAAGAGCAAAACAGTGTGAAATCTTATTAGACTGCGTCACATTTTTTTTGCTTGCATCTGTCTTTCTGTCCCAATATTTACAATTTTAGCAGTTTATTATATCATCAGAATATGCAAGGAAATTGAAAAAAAAAAAAAAAAAAAAAAAATGAATCAAGCCACCAGGAAATTTTGAGTTTTAAAATTCTGAAACTACATTAAAAGGATCTATGGAGTCATTTAGATAATAAAATTTAACCAAAACTTAAGGGATTGACTAAGCTATAAATCAGGCCTTTTAAACAAATGTGACCCGTCGCGCAAAAAGGGGCGAGTTGGGTGTCCTATAGCGAAATTTAGTTTTATGTCTCAGTGAATAAGCAAATCTAAGAGGATTCGGAAAATATCAAAATTTTGGTGGCTTTTGGCCATTTTGGGGCTAAAGTTGTCTGCAGAACGTAGGTACCGTCATGAATCGTCACAAATGTTTTGATGACGTTGTGGTGACGTCGCAAAGTAAAATCGTGCAGAACTTGTAACTGATAGATAACGTAAATGTTTGTTTTGTGTGCCGTCCTTGGAAGCTTTGTTTGCTGAATAAATATTCCGAATAATGCTTCTCGGGGACTTCTTCCTGCAGGTATGACAACGAGATCACACACTGGCATCAAATACAACAAATAAGCATTTTGATGTATTATCAAGTGACATGCACATATATGAGCCGCGACGCGACAAAACCAATACAGTGGTATTTGAGCCACACGAAGACTCAGGTCAGCCTGGACATCCGCCAAGTCTGACCAGAAGCTTTGCTGTGCGCGTAAAGTAAGCTACCTTCATGCCGTTGCATGCGTGGGCGAAGATTGATCAGACTAGGCGTTAGCCCAGGCTGATCTGAGTCTTCGCTGGGCGCACATGCCACTTTGTTGTTATTCTGTTCAACTATGCGTGATGGTTTCTGCATTTTTTACGGGCGCCCGTAAAAATAACGGGAAATGGACTGGCAGCTGGTTTCCAGTTATTCTACCGTAAAATCTTCGGATTTTTACAAGGTAATGGTAACTGATGGTATTTTCCTTGTTTTTGTCCAAAGAGAATTCGGCGATGAGGCGGTTTTAACGAGTAGTAACCATCTATGTTTTGAGACTAAATGAGTAAAATATTGCCGTGTTCACGAAACGTGTAGGGTAGTCTGACAAAGTCTGGTAAACATCCTTGGTAAAAACATTCTAAAATTTCACGCGTACAACATCATTTACCAGTTTTGGTTAGATTAAAATCTTAAAAAGTTCCTTCAAGAGCAGAGAATACATACAGAAGTAGAAGTATGGGCCAGACTACGTAGTTTCGGCTAATAAAGCCTCGTCTAAAACTTTTTTGCGAACTCGAACAATGCTCCACTTTTCCCTCTGCAAAGTTGGGTTTTCAATGGTGTTCATTATACAACCTTGTCAACATGGTGCTCGCATTATTTTCTTCCTTTTTTTTTTACATGAAATCAGTCCAAATTTCAAAGAAAATGCCTGGGAAACTATAGAAATGACTGTTTTTAAGGAAAATGAGTAGCATGACGTCATTCCGCAAAAAAAAAAAAAATGGAACAGTTCACGCCTGCTTATTTCCTGAAGCACAATAGCGTGTTGTGAATAGAAAATATTGAGGGGATGTCTGGTTGCGCCGGAGGGGACTAGAAACTGGGATGACACAAAGGTTAGTGAACCAGTTGAACCGAGATTTATTCTTTTCCAATGTCAAGTCTCAAAAATCGGGGAATGTCATGAAAGCAACCATCTATTCATTCTCCTATTGGTGTGAATCGAATTTGAAACCAGATTTAACAGCAGAAATTCGTTTTGTTCTGGAGCAAGGGTAGTCAATATTATGCCATTTTGACGCAATGCGACCAAATTGGGTACAGATTCCTGAAGTTGTCCAGCGTAAATGATTCCATCCATCACCATAATAATTTTAATAATTTTGATGTTCTTTACCGACCGAACTATATTCCGTTACTATTCGTTGCCAAGAAAATGGGCATTTTGTTGAGTTTTATGATTAAGGGGATCGGCTGTGCTTAAATGGATAGGTTATGGTTGAGAGGAGTGTGAAATAATGGTTTGGTGTTTGTCCCTTTTGAGTCATTGTATGTTTCTTGGACGAGGTGAGGCTTGGCAGGCAGGTGCTCTTGTAACCAGGATTTGGTAGATCGGTTTATGTAGGGTAGGCGATGTGTGTAGGTATCTAATCCCCACCTTCGGAAGTTAGACTCACTTAGGGACGAGTCATTTATTATCAGGTGGGGGGGCCGGGTACATTTTCATATGGTTCACAAAATTTTTTCCGACCCCCCAGTCTCAACAGAATAATTTTTCCGACCCCCCCCCCCCCCCAGATAGGTGACAAAAATTTTTATGACCCCCCCTATCCCCGGTGCCAGCTACCCTTCACACACATACCATATTACCTATTTTATGTCAGACTGACCTCAATCAAAACCTAGCTGTATGAAACACAAAGAACATCTTCTTATTCTAACAGGTTAATGACATGTAATCATGGTCTGTTTAAATTTTGTCTGCATTTGTTGCACTTTTTCTTCTGCTAATGGCCATCCAGAAATCTTTTTGTCGAATGCTTAATAATTATAACTGTAAATAATATTAATTGGGCCTCTGGGTGGTGGGGGTCTGTGGGCTGTGTTTTTGCTGATGAAAAGGCACGTGGAGAGCTGATATCACAAATGCAGGCATTAAATTTAATTGAGCACAAAATCATGTACTTTACATGATTTTATAGACGCTTTCGTACTGTTCTAGCAAATCAATGAAAAGTTTTTCTTTTGATATGAAGCTGTCATTCTTTTTGAGTCATTTCCATAAAGACTTTTAAGCTTTTTAAATTGTGAGTTTGAAGGAAAAGAGTCTGAAATCTTATGAGTAATGGGGGGTCTATGGGGCTTCGCCCCCCAGAAGCTGAGACATTTTTAAAAATGAAGACTGATGGAAGAATTCTGACGCCCCCAATATGCCAAATAAAATATATGACCCCCCCCTGCTCCAAGGCTTTTTTATTTCCGACCCCCCCAGTACATCACCAAAAAAAATTCCGACCCCCCTAAATGTACCCGGCCCCCCCCCCCCCCCCCCCCCCAGCTAACAATAAATGACTCGTCCCTTATCTTCTATACTCTACTTTTCTCTGCTCTACTCTTCTTTACTCTACTTTAGGCGGACAGTGCAGTGCATCACAATGCCGTATAGTAAGCTGTTAATCGTAGTAACGTGCTATTAATTTCAGTACTGTACATTGTTCCTCCCTCCAAGAGGACATCCGAGTAGACCAGGCATTGCCGCCACAGGAAACTAACAGGAAGCCATAAATGGGGGAGCCACAAAAGTTGTTTCCCTTTACATGAAGTAAACCAAGTTCTAGCCTAAGTGATGGCAGTAAACGGACGCGCAATATATTATGGCCATCCTATGCAGCATTAAACTCGTACAAATAAAGTTGTTCGGGCCATATAAATATCTGATTAGCTGATACAGGATTAGGATTTCTAACAGTTTGAAGAAAAAAAAAAAAGAAATAAAGAAAATGAGATTTGAACTTACACGGGACAACTCTTATGTCAACAACTCAGCGGACGAAACCGCTCGGCTACCTTACCACATGACACATCGGGCAGATAATTAAAACATATAGCTACGAACACACTGTACATCTTTCTTTTTTTATGCTAATTTTTTTCTTCCTCCTTCCCCCATCATTAACTAAATCTAGGGTCTCTATTAACTAAATCTAGGGTCTCTTTATCACCATCTTCTAAGCTTAGGAAACTAGTATCGGAAAGAAAATTTGACTGAAGTTGTTGTTCGACTCATATTTTTGCGGCATCAAAACTTCAATACTCTTCCAAGGGACGCAACTTTATTTACGTCAAATATTTGACAGGCTGGCGGGAATAAAAGACCCCAAAAATAAAGTCAGAAACGATTGACAAAAACGCGGGCACCTGTTTATCGGGCAACTGAAATTAATAAGTCGTGACGTCAACGTTGAAACGTAATTTCTTGAAACAACGTCATCCACCTAACTCGTCCCTTTTCGCGCGACGGGTCACAAATATCTACGTTCATGTCTTCTCTGAAAAAAATATTAGTTAACTTTTTTCGCACTGTGTCGAGACACTAGTACTGTCTCACAAGTAAAACTGTCCTAAAGCCCCAGAAATGAAATAGTTGAATTTGCAAATAACATACACTGTAAAAATCGCTTAGCTATAAAACACAAATGGTTACATGTTTAGGTGTAAACATGCTTAGGAATATGTCATATAGCTAAACATGTGCGCCTTTTCTATTATTATCCCGGACAAAGTCTGCTAAACACGTTTTATTCTGTTACGCGTTTCGGATGAATCCATTCTCTCTTTTCCCCGTTGAAGAACGAAAAAAAGAGAGACGAAAATGTTAACAGAGGAAACTTTCAAAATAAAAGGTAAATATAACCAGTTTCGTACATGTTTAATTTCTAAACATAAACCTAAACATGTTGCAAGTTGAACATGTTACGATTTAAACACATAAAAAATCGGACTGCATTTTTGCATTGGTTCTAAACACATTTTTTACAGTGTAGATCAAGATGAAGTGATTCAGAATAAGTCACCTCACCTGGATCTACACCGTTTGCCCTCTAGTCTTTGGATTTTCGATATGATATACCTTGGGCGATACATTTTGTTTTTGAAAGTTTGAAGACGTAAATTTTGCTGCCTTGTTTTGGGAGCTTGAAGGGTTAAAATAAATGTGGTCATTCTATCTGTAACGTTCAGCAAATGAATTTGAAACCCACTCACCAACTCAAAATGTATTATCCAGTAACTAAATTGATGCAAATTTAAACGCACGTTTACACGAAGGCGTTACTAGCAAAAGAGAAATTTTGCCGGCCGAATGACCGCCTAAATGCATGATTAAGTTAACATTATTTCATCGAGAGCAACACCAATTTTGACATTACTTTATGTAGCTAACATCAATGGGACATAGCTACAAACTTAGTTCTTTATTGTCGTTGAAAACAAACCTGTGTTTAATTACCGGTAGTAATAAAAAGAAATAAAAAACGTGTCATGTAATTCATTTATAAGCAGCAAATAGCAACTATTTATTTAGCCACTGTAATATATTCTCGTACACATACTCAGCCAAGCAATATAAGAATATAAAAAAATTTGGACATCTTTTTCATTCAAGATTATACATACCGACTGAAGTATGCGTGTATAATGTGTAGTTTTAGAGGATCCATGCTCCATTGTTGTTGTAAAGTACGGCTCTAATTGTCCTTATAGTCTACAAGAAAACCTCACACAAAACTGAAACTCAGAGCTCTTCATTTTTTACCTGTACTAGAAAAGAGCCCGCGCAAGCGCGGAAATATTTCATGATGGTCAAGTTTATATAAAAAAGCGAGTTTTAATTTTTCAATGGAAATGGCCTTAGGCCCAGGTGAAGATATGACCTTTACCATGAATACTCACTAAAGCTTCATTTACCTAATTAGTTGTCTGCATCTACAAACTTTCAGGTAGCAGACTGCATTGTTTCTGAAAAAAATCAACTTTTTTCACTTTTTCCTATAGAAAAACCTAAGTGACTCAAAAGTTGACCTTGCTATAAAACAGATCAAGGTCATCCCAGGGGCATCATTTATATAAATTTTGTTGAGCTTTTGAGTCCTGATGCGACATGCGAAATTTCAAGATCATGGGATTTGTGATTTTGTGGGAGAATTGGTTGATTTGATGCTTAACGTCCACGGTTAACAGCTAAGGTCATGTCGGGACGGTCAGTTAACCTAACCACACTATTCCTGGGCAGGGTTAGACCTCCTAAGCGGTTAACCAGTACTAAGTGCACATACTTTCGCCAGTAACTGACAACTGCCCTTCTTGAATCAGCGGAAGGAGAAACGAACGTATGTGGCCAGACCGGGTTTCGAACCCAGGACCTCTGACTTATGAGTCAGGTGCCCTACCGATTGCGCTACGCGGCCCGGCGTGGTTCTGGGGGAGAAGACTTTTGAATTTTTTTTACCATAATAAATGTTTGCCATCTTGGTAATGTGACCTGTCCTGGGTATTTTTTTTCTAGAAAAATTGGGTCCTGGGACGTTTTGGGAGAAAATATTCAAGCCCCTGAAGACTAAAGGCTTATTTAGCTTCGTTGAACATTGAAATTGATTTGTCTGCTTCGCTGGAAAAAAATGCCATTTCTTACCTGGTGCATGTGTGTTAACCTTAGACATTTTTAATTTTTGTCTTTTCGAAAGTTCAGTTCAGTTTGAATTCTCCTAACGACGTTCCCCAAGTGGCTCAGCGGTACGTAACCATAGCCGCGCACACTTGGCGCCGTGTGTCCGTCCAACTTTTCGAAAGACCATGTGCGTTGAGCTGTATTCTTCAAATGGGCGAGTTCGATTGGCTACTCGTATTGACTATCGTTCTGGAAGAAAATGGGTCGTTTCGAGCCTGGGCCGTCGGGACTATGACCATTTAGTTCTTCATCCGTTTAGACATATGAGCAAAAATACAAAAATAAATCGTTATTTATGGGGAATGACGTACGTTCATGGGTCAGATTTTTGCATTAGAACCTGCTAAATTTGGACTTGCTAAGCAGCGCGCCGATAACGACGCAGAACCGAAACGACCGGATTAATCTAAAACGTGTATTCGAGTACACCGCTCGAACGCACCCATTGTTGACAAAAAGAATTCGACCAATAGTCGATGTTTCTAGAAAAATACTTGGGAGAATTTAAAATGAAAGACGAATTTAATTCCCGAATTCTTTAAATCTACGTGAAACTAAAACACACGCTAACCGAAATTATCAATGATAGCAATATGCGAAAGAACCAGTATAGAAATTACGCTTGAAAATGCCACCAATTTTGCAGTTTCTGCGTTACTTCGTTTATTTAGTATTATAGATATTGTGTAATTTATATAATTGTAATTATACATCAGAATGGGCAACTCAACCAATATTTCCAAGAATAGAAATAAGTTGACACAACAAACATTTACATAGACAAACACAAGAGACGGACCGACAATAAATTTTGGGGGGCAGCTTGGAGTAGGAACTTACCACATTCGTTCTCAGCACCATATGGAAGAGGAAAGAAAAGCAAAAATCCAAGATATCAGCTCTTTCCCTGCAGATGGCCATGAGAGTACTCTAAGTAATGTATACTCGAGGACTTTAAAAACGCCTCCCCCTTAATTCCGATTTATTTTAGTAATTCCAGATTTCAAGTTATTAAACATGACTAGGATTTTTTAGAAAGTGAAAAACTAATCAAATCGAAGAAAATTGCACGAATTTATGCCATGTGTGCCGGCCTTTGCACTTCACAGGTTAACTTCCCCTTAATTTTATTTTAAACTTCTTTATGATACAGCCCTTGAAGTCGATCCCAGCTTTGCCGTGAAAGATACCATACAGCAAAAATCACAAAATTAAAGTCGCCGTGACTTTATGTGCTGTCAGAAAACTTAAATCGAAGACTGGAACACACAAATTGGAATCTCAAAAAGTGATTTTCTTGAAAATAACGTAATTTGACGTGTTACACTTCACATGAACAGCATTTGTAATTTATTATGTATGGTAGATAGCAGGAGATTTGAGTGAAAAAAGGGGGAGTAGGGAAGCATTTTTTGCAAGGTTTTCCCTCTTGGCTACACATCAAGTATTTATGCAGTGAAACTATGATAAGATTTGTTGGTGTTAATGCTCATGTAAATTTGACATGTATGACGTCAACATATTCAGTGCTAAAGGGCGATAACTCAGCATCTTGTGACTAAAATGCACGTAGAAATTTTCAAGCAATGGGCTTGTAAAACAAAAATACCGGCAGTTTTAGAGAGTGAAACTTAAATGTTTAATTTGTTATAAGATGCATGAATGTGAAAGTTTACAGTAAAATATAATAATGTAGGCTTGGTTTGTTTGACGTTGCCATGGCAACAACTTCAAACTTACACATTTCTGAAGCAGTTGTTTAAGTAGTTCACCGTTTTTCACGCCACATATGTTCTGGGTGCATATGGTATTCCCATGGGCATGCATGTTAATGCTTTGGCAATATATATTAACTGTAGCAGTGGTTCATACAAAATGGAAAAACATGCGTTGCCATATTTCTGAAGGCCCTTTGGGCATACTGGTCAATAATATACGTTACCTGTAAGTATTTTCGTTAAATCATAAAACTAAAAGGAAAATATTTTTGTTATGCTTTCAAGTAGAATTGCTCCATAAAATAATCTTAAAATATTAGAAAAATGCTGTCTAAGTTTTTTTATTAGAAGATGTTACGTGTAGTAACGTAAATAACATTGATTAGGTAAGCCATTTCGAAACCACTTGTCAAATCTTTCACCAAATCTTTTGCCAACCAAGCTACCCACGTGATCGTCCGATGACGTCACTGCGGGGATTCCCGTTATCTCCTTTAGTTTTTCCCCAATTTCGCTATGAATATACATGATTTTTCTAAGCTGCGAGAAGGAAAATAGAGTTTCTTTTTACGTTAAAGACCTTTTGATATATTCTACTGTTTACCGTCTACTGTGAACTGGCCCTCGCTCTTCGCTTTGGAGCATGCTGAAAAGGTGTGCATGCTGTTCTCGGTTTTCTGTGTACTATTTACTGTCCAGTGAAGTGTCTAATATCTGTCTACTGCGTCCTTGCTACTGTTTACTGCGGCTTGTCTGGTACAACATGGACGTGGTGCAAGCACAGGGCCATGGGTACAAGGCCGCAGCATGTGCGCCTGTTTAAGCGCATCCGGACTCTACAATTATGTACCTTCAACCAAAGTGGAGTCGCACAAACAGATGAAACCAACATAAGCATCAAAGTAACCTGCAGTTTATGGGAGCTGAACCCTTGGAGCCCGTAAGAATGATAAATGCATGCCTAAATTTCTATATTGCACATACTTATATTTGGGCAGTATTAAAACTAACACGCAGACACATCTAATTTTCTGTACATTTAAGTTCTGCAATAGTTAAAACAAACAAATAATTAAAAAGGCAGTTATGATATTTTTTCTTGTCGATTTTAAATTTGTATGATCGAAATGCAGAATTTATCAATTTTGGCAATATGTACAAGTTTTGGCATGATTTCTTTTCCGTATCGAATTGCTTTCTTCGTCTGAAGATAGTTTAGTTTAAACATATTTTATTTCATAACATCACAATACCACATGTATTTACATAACATGAGAACATTTAAAGGATCAGAACGGAAGCTACTGTAAAGCTTATCGAGTTCTTATCCTAAATATATATATATACAATTTGTATCATTGTTGGCGGACTTTAAAGAAAACATTACAAAAACAGCAGAACAGCAAAGGCAATTGAATAAATATATCCAGCAGGCGCACAGCGTTCGATCAACATTGAATCAACGTCGATTCAACGTCGTTACGTTGAATCAACGCCGATTCAATATCGATCCAACGATAGGTCACCTTATACATACAGATAGGAAATAATATAAAAAGGAAGGAAAGAGAAAAAATAATCTCAAACAGTCTGAACGTCTGAAGATAGATGTTAATGAAACGTGGACCTAGAATTCTTAGACAGACTTCCAATATCATTATTTTTTTCTGATTCAGATAAACAGTTACCTATTGGAAGATCAGATCTTCACATTGATATATACTACCCAGCAGGCACACGACGTTATAATGACGTCGCACTGACGTCGGCTCAACCAGACTACATCGCATCGACGTCATGTGCCCGCTAGAAATACTTTACTCCATCAGGCACATGACGTCGAAATAACGTCGTATTGACGTTGATGCGGCATGGTGGCGTTGCATCGACCCTATTTTGACATCATTACGACTGCCGAGTATCTTGTAATGCTGTTCAAACAATTTGCATCGTTTTAATATACCCTGTCTTTTTGGAGAACTTAAAATTACGGTAGTTATCCTAAAACTTGAGCAGGTGCTTATACTAACCGACAGTGTTAAAAACACTGTTTGGTTATGAGGCAGTGCACAACTTGATCTGATTCTAAAATGATTTCTCAGATACATCTATCCCAAAATTTAGGTTAACTACAGTATGCAGCCCTTGGGTTACATAATTGATAATCAAGGGTCGGTCATATTTACACGTGCCTTTTATGCTCATCTCAGGTATTGAACGTTATGAGCCTTGTCCGAGCAAAATATGGTTGACGCTATAGCAAACAGTGGGTACCAAGATAAGTCTATGCAACTGCATAGTCTGTCAGTAGTACGGCAGTTCACCGTTTGATTCCCAGAAGGCATACTTATTGCGCATACCCTGTTCTGATAGTGCTAGTGCACAGACTAGTTTGGACATAGGCGTTTTGCATATACCATCAGGCTAATTTTATCACGACACACCTCAAAATGGCCTGCGCAAGGGAAAATATTTTTCAGCCCATAATGTTTGCAGCGAATTATGTATGTATACGCAACCAGGAGGTACCAAGATATGTCCACGCTCGTGTGTAGTCTACCCTGTTCTGATTGCGCATGCATCTAGTCTAGACACGAGGGTTTTACGTATGACATAAGGATGGTTTTACCAGGACACGAGGTGTGCGCAAGAAAAAATGTTTCTCACCCCATCTTGGTAAAAGCGAATGCAGTCCTATTAGTGTCATTTCTTTTCGCAAACTTTACGGCGCTCCAGTGTGCGATGCTCAAGATTGTTTATACATGTTGTGAACGCGAAAATGTTACCATGGACTGAGCTGATTCTTCTCGTCGCATGTGACAATTTTCCGAAGGCGCGGTTCTTGGATTACATCATTGATAATCATGATAATCAAGAGTCGGTAATTATTTGCACGTGCATTTTATACTGATCTCTCGTGTTGAACGTTATGAGCCTTGTCCGGGCAAATTATGTTTGACGTTAAACGCAAACAGTGGGTACCAAGATAAGTCTATGCAACTGCGTAGTCTGTCAGAGGAAGGGAAGTTCACCGTTTGATTCCCAGAAGGCATACTTGTTGTGCCTACCCTGATCTGATTGTCCTAGGACGAAGACTACTCTGGCCACGGGTGTTTTGCATATACCATAAGGCTTATTTTATCACGACACGACTCAAAATGGCCTGCGCAAGGGAAAATGTGTTACAGCCCGTAATATTTGCAGCGAAATATGTATGTATACGCAACCAGGAGGTACCCAGATATGTCTACGTTCGTGTGTAGGCTACCCTGTTCTGATTGCTCATGTGTCTAGTCTAGACACGAGTGGTTTGCGTATGACACAGGGCTGGTTTTATCACGAAACGAGGTGTGCGCAAGGAAAAATGTTTCTCACCCCATCTTCGAAAAAAGCGAATGCAGTCTCATTAGTGCCATTTCTTTTTGTACACTTTATGGCGCTCCAGTGTATGATGCTCAAGATTGTTTATACGTATTGTGAACGCATAAATGTTACCACAGACTGGGCTGATTTTTCTCGTCGCATGTGGCAATTTTTTTCGAGGGTGCGGTTCTTGGATTACATCATTGATAATCAAGATAATAATGGGTCGGTCATATTTGCACGTGCATTTTATGCTCATTTCTTGTGTTGAACGTTATGAGCCTTGTCCCGGCAAACTGTGTTTGACGTTATCGCAAACAGTGGGTACTAAGATAAGTCGATGCAACTGCGTAGTCTGTTAGAGTCAGTGCAGTTCTCCGTTTGATTCCTAGAATGTGTTTCACCTCATCTCGGTGAAAGCGAATGCAGTCCTATTAGTGTCATTTCTTGCAAACAGTCGGATTTTTCCCTCGGAAATGTTGCATTTCTCGCGCGAAAACTGTTTTTTTTTCAGCTATCCTCTTTACTAATCAGTCAAGCTTTTTCCACCATCTTCATTCACTATCAGATGATACTACATATGAGAAGACATAACTATCCAACGTTTACATCAAGTGAGAATGAATTTGCAGTGAAAAACAAAACAAGAAAAAAAAGGGGCCTCATTATCATTTCGGGCCGGGCCGGGAAGCGCAATCGGTAGGGCACCTGACTCGTAAGTCAGAGGTCCTGGGTTCGAATCCGGGTCAGGCCACATACTTTCGTTTCTCCTTCGGCTGATTCAAGAAGGGCAGTTGTCAGTTACTGGCGAAAGTATGTGCACTTAGTACTGGTTAACCGCTTAGGAGGTCTAAGCCTGCCCAGGAATAGTGTGGTTAGGTTAATTGGCCGTCCCGACATGACCTTAGTTGTTTACCGTGGACGTTAAGCATCAAATCAACCAACCAACCAACATTATCATTTCGGTCACTTTCCATAGAGTCATATGTCTCTGTCGCCGACTGCGCCTTGTTTTCTCGTAAATTGTTCTGAAATAGAGGTTACTGGAAGAACCAAATCACACACTTCATGTAGATGCCCTTATCCAGCTACCCAGTGGGCTCATGACGTCGCAGTGACGTCGCCGTGACGACGATGATACTTTGTCATGTCTCACAGACTAGAAGAAAAGAGAGATCGTCAGCTGTTAGGAATGTTGTGAAACAGTTTCGTTGTTTGATGGAAAACAACTTTAAAGTATCGACTATATTTAAAAATTGGTCGTGGTCTCGAGCCAGAAAAAAAATAAATATACATATAAATAAATATAGAAAATCTTGCGTTTTCCAATATGCAATCTCAACTTATTTCATCATTCGCTTGAACACGTAGCAACACAATCATTGTATTAGGAAAGACACGATTCATACGATATTATAGAGACATCAATAAACACCGACTTTTTATCACACTGAGGAATCGATGGTCGCCCAGAATTCAGTGAACGCGCAGCTAATCAGTGAACGCGCAGTAAAAGTGTTTAAATTTTACGTTTGTGGTCAGCTTCTGTGCGGATTTTCGTGTTTATATAAGATGTTCTGAAAATACATCTGCACATACATTACTTGGCTGTAATGGTATGTTTCATATTATGATAATAAACCTTTGCGAATATCTCATGGAGTCGGGATAAAACCCGTTTTATTATGTTCATTATCTTAAAAACGTAGAAAATGAAAATGTTTTCTTCTTTTACCACAGTACGCTATATTCTGTTTAATGTTTTCTGCAAGCAGAAGTAGAATCAAGTATATTGCTACTGTAACAAATACATTAAATTTCGTCATTGTCTGTCGTTTAGTTTAGAAGATATTCTGTATTATATGATTGTACGCTGAAAATGAATGAACGAGTAATTTGTATCTGTGAACGCGACACTGTGAACGAAGTAAACGTGTAAGCCACCAATTGTAATGTACCCAGTGAACGCTAATATTGCACCCAGTGAATGCGTAATATGTTGCCAGTGAATGCGCAAGTTTTGTATTATCTGCCTGGAAGTCCACAAAAGGGGGCGGGGGGGGGGGGGGGGGGGGTATCAATAAGGTGGGTTTTCTGCATCCTACCAAAGTTTTCTTTTTTTAACTGATTGTATACTCCAATGTGTCTAGTTTATTGGACCATATGTGACTTTGGTCGGAAAGCCCTACTTACTGAGCTATGGGTCCACAGAAGTGGGTGGGGTAATCCAACATGGTTTTAGCCAGTCTTGTAAAAACATTCTCATTTGGTTGAAGAGTATAGCAGACAGACAGGATTTGATAAAATGATTAACAGAACATCTAAGCTATATTTCCATATCATTTTATTTGGTTTAATTGAACATATGTTGTCAAAAAAGACTTCCTTTGACATTCTGCATTTTTTTATATTTTTGACCTCAATTTTCAATATTTATTGGCCTTTTTGTTAAATAAACAGACAATAAATAAACTCATGTCAAGGAAGCACCTTGACAAGGGCATTCAGATGATGTGACCAGAATTTCACAATGGCATGTTTTCATGGTCGACTGAACACATAAACTTGCTTGGAAGATGGTTTTCTTTCTATTTTGACCTAGAATTACGAACCTTTGGTCAAATTACTATTATGCCCGACGACCCCGCCACTAAAGGTGAGGGAATATATATTGGCTTCAGTGCGGATCTCGTTGGCATCTGCATTTGCGTATGTGTCACATATTACGTCCTTCTGTGACCTTGGAAACAAGGTCAAGGTCATCAAAATCTGACCTTGACCTTGTTTCCAAGGTCAAAGTATGTGACACAGACACAGATGCAGACGCCAAGGAGATCCGATCTGAAGCCAATATGTATTCTCTCACCTTTAGTGGCGGGGGTGTAGGGCATAATATAGCAGTTAAAATAGTATTTTGGCCAAAGGTTCGTAATTCTAGGTCAAAATTAAATGAAAAAACATCTTCCAAGCAAGTTTATGTGTTCAGTCGACTATGAAAACTAGGTCATTGTGAAATTATAGTCACATCATCCGAATGTCCTGGTCAGGGTGCTTCCTTGACATTAGTTTGATGATAACATGTCTGTTTATTTAACAATAAGGCCAAGAAATATTGAAAATAGAGGACAAAAATATCAAAAAATGTCTTTTTCGACAACATATGTTCAAAGTAGACCAAATAAAATGATATGGAAATATAGTTTAGATGTTCTGTTAATCGTTTTATCAAATTCTGTCTGTCTGCTGTACTCTTCAACCAAATGAGAATGTTTTTACAAGACTGGCTAAAACCATGTTGGATTACCCCACCCACTTCTGTGGACCCATAGCTCAGTAAGTAGGGCTTTCCGACCAAAGTCACATATGGTCCAATAAACTAGACACATTGGAGTATACCATCATTTGAAAAAAGAAAACTTTGGTAGGCTGCAGAAAACCCACCTTATTGATACCCCCCCCCCCCTTTGTCAGTAGGTTTACCGCTAGGTGTTAGTTATGCGTGACTTTAGTTTTAAGTACTCTTCTGTGTTTTACAGAGGTACGAGATAGTGAATACCCCTGAGTACAGTTGCTATAGCTGCTCGTTTTATGGAGACTTTCAAAATGCCATGGAACACTTTGTTTACTCTCACCCTGACAATGTACTAAAACGCCGAAGACGCTTGATCCATCCTGACTAACCCACATTTCTATATCAAACAAAAGATTTTCGGATAATACCCAAAAAAGTTTTTATGCCCCCGCCATTAAAAATGGGGCGAGGACATATAATATCACCGCTGTCCGTACGTGCTCCAACGTCCGTACGTCCTGTACGTACGTCCCTTACGAAATGGTTTCCGTTCGATACCTTTTGAAAACATAGGTGTATTGAATTCATGTTCTCTACACAGGTATATAATCATAAAATACAGGTCAAGTTCGATGTTGGGTAAAATCCGTATATTATTGTTGGAGATGGCCCTTTTTCGACTTCATTTTGAGTGACAAAAAAATGGTTTCCGTTCGAAATCTTTTGAAAACATTAGTGTATTGAATTCATATTTTATACACAGGTATGTAATCATAAAATGCATGTCAAATTCGATGTTGGGTGAAATCCGTCAATTATTGTAGGAGTTATGGCCCTTTTTCGACTTCATTTTGTATGAAAAAATGGTTTCCGTTCACTATCTTTTGAAAAGATTAATGTATTGGATTCATATTTTATACACACAGGTATATAATTATAAAATACAGATCAGGCTCAATTTAGGGTAGAATCCGCCAACAATTACTTTCGGAGTTATGGCCCTTTTTCAACTTCCTTTCATGCAATAACGGTTTTCCATTTTTAGTTTTTGAAAAGTTACTTGATTCCTGGCTATTTCTTTTTGGAAAGTTGCATGGCATCCATTTCTGTGATAAGATACAGAATGTTATCACATATCCCAGCCATGACGTCCCCCCGCCCTCTCCCACCCCACCCACACATACTTCTCTTGATCCGAGAAGCACAGTACATCTGCCTAAAGAAAACAATAAAACATGTACCACAGAAGTCTGCCTTTGTGAACCTAGTTATCCTACAAGTTCCACTACCTTAAACAAGGCGCCATCTTACTTAGGGCACAAGGCGGGAGCATCCGTGGCCTATGGACACATTCTAGTTGAATCTAGAAAAAAAAATGTTCGATTCAGTATAAGAAAAGGTTGTTATTTAAGCGGATCCGGACTGTAGTCCACTATAAGTACCTCATAGAAAAGGCTGAAATTTGTCAAGAATCAAACAAAATAATTTTGGGATCCTGTCATAATAATATAGACAGCTACTTTGTTCTTGTCCTGAAGGTTAAACGATTGTAATCTCCAGCATATGAAAACTAACCTAATATTGAGTCTCAGTTAACTGCTGAATTTATTTTACTTGATACTTTAAACAAACTGTTTACAACTGACAAAAAAATGCAGTCTAACTCTGCTCATTTAGCTGCCTAATCTGGGTCTGTACTGTTTGCCATTAAATATTTAGGGTCTGTATGGTAGAAATTGCCTCTTTACTGGACGAGTCTTTTATTATCAGGTGTGTGAACATATGAAAACACTCACACACACCTGATGATAAATGACTCGTCCCTAATCTGAGACGGTCTTATTCTTTCATCGAATGAAATTAAACAAAGCTTCGGCCAACGCCATGGATCGTCAGTCAAGTGCGAACTGTGAAAGCTTGGCTCAGTCTGCAGTCTGATAAGAGTCTTTGATCTTCGCAATACTGATTCCTGGGGTTCCATACATTGTTTAAGTGACACTACTCAGACTTAGCGAGTGCGCAAGCTGATCTGAATGTATGTTGTTTGCATACACACAAAGACTCTTTTCGTCAATCAATTGGCAGAATTGTGCAGTATACACATGTACAACTAAGATATCCGCACATATATTCCGGGTTATTCTTTCATGTAAGAAATCACGAAAAAAAAAAGAAGATATTCTCCTATAGCATAGCATAACCAGCACTACTGCATTAGCACCAGTTCAGGAGACTTAACACTCTAGTGCAGCAGCATCAGTGCCACTTAAGAAGCCTTCACCCTCTAGTAGCGCAGCGGCATTAGCGCCACTTAAGAAGATTTCACCTTCTAGTAGCGCAGCGGCATTAGCACCACTTAGGAAGACCTCACCCTCTAGTAGCGCAGCGGCATTAGCGCCACTACAGGAGACTTTCCCCTGTAGTAGCGCAGCGGCATCAGCGCCACTTCAGGAGACTTCACCCTTTAGTAGCGCAGCGGCATTAGCGCCCTTAAAGAAGACTTCCCCCTGTAGAAGCCCAGCGGCATTAGCGCCACTTCCAGAGACGTCACCCTCTAGTAGCGCAGCGGCATTAGCGCCACTTAAGAAGACTTCCTCCTTTAGTAGAGCATCTCAACCTGGGCATTGTTTGTGACCCTCACCAGTTCCCAGGATCAACTTGACTTCGTCTGGTACACTGACCCTGTAGGGAGCTTTGTCCCAGCGGCCTTCGGCCGTGATGCTTGCCTAGTATCCGGTGTCATCAATAAAGAGCTGATTCGATCATGCTTGATAGTAAGCAGTGCTACAATTGAAAATAATCCGAGTAGGGGCCACCGCCAAGATGGCTCAGTAATGAACATCACCCTTGACCCAGGGGCCTTCGGCCCTGCGATCCCGGGCCCTTCGGGCCCTTGCATAAGGATCTTGTTGTAAATTGTTGTCATGTGTCAGGTAGATTTGGATTCATTGCTTCCAGAAATTGAGGTGCAGTAACACTGAATAAGCATTGTCGTGACATTCTCAGGCCATTTATTAAGGTGACAATATGCCTGGTTCAGCTCAACCTGGGCATTGCTTGTGACCCTTTCCAGTTCCCAGGATCAACTTGGTTCCACCTGGTTGCACTGACCCTGTAGGGAGTTAGTCTGATAATGTCTGATAAAAAACGTCTAAGGTATTACCATAAAGATAACACGAAGTTTGAATTTTGGCAACTGAGTTATGACTGAAGACTCAGGGATGAATAAAATGCTGAGCTACCGAAAGGTGACGACTTCTAAAGTTGCACAGTTCCACTGCTTTATTAAAGGTGATGTCTTCTGTACTAGCGCTAGTGCCGCTGCGCTACTAAAAGGGGCTGCCTCCTGTAGTAGTGCTAATGCCACTGCACTACTATAAGGGAATGTCTTCTGAAGTAGCGCTATTGCCGCTGCGCTACTATAAGGGGATGTTTTCTGAAGTAGCGCTATTGCCGCTGTGCTACTAAAAGGAGCTGTCTTCTGTAGTAGCGCTAAAACCGCAGCGCTACTATAAGGGAATGTCTTCTGAAGTAGCGCTATTGCCGCTGCGCTACTATAAGGTGATGTCTTCTGAAGTAGCGCTATTGCTGTTGCGCTGTTACAAGGGGAAGTCTTTTGAAATAGCGTTATTGCCGCGGCGCTACTAAAAGGGGCTGTCTCCTGTAGTAGCGCTAATGCCGCTGCGCTACTATAAGGGAATGTCTTCTGAAGTAGCGCTATTGCCGCTGCGCTACTATAAGTGAATGTCTTCTGAAGTAGCCCTAATGCCGCTGCGCTACTATAAGGGAATGTCTTCTGAAGTAGCGTTATTGCCGCTGCGCTACTATAAGGGGATGTCTTCTGAAGTAGCGCTATTGCCGCTGCGCTGTTACAAGGGAAAGTCTTTTGAAGTAGCGCTATTGCCACTACGCTAGTATCAGGGGCTGTCTTCTGAAGTAATGCTATTGCCGCTACGCTACTATCAGAAGCTGTCTTGTGAAGTAGCGCTATTACCGCTGCGCTACTGAAAGATGTCTTGTGAAGCGGTACTGTTTTTAATTATGTAGTAGATCTATCTGTACATTGCCCACCCACCAACCCTCTTTTTGTGATGGTCTTAAATGAAAGATGGACCAAATTTCGGCACATTTCATTGTAAAATGAAAGTAGAGTTTAGCTCAGACTAGAGCTCTTCCTCAGTATTTTCTAACAGTGCAAATTAAAAAAATGTTGCTGAACGGGATACTTCAAAGGAAAATAATGTAGGCCATGATACAAGATGGGATTATGGGTACTCAGTTAAGATGAGTTCAGGTTGTAATTTTAAGCTAAATGTAGCTCTGGCTTTAATGGCGACCTTTCCGACGCGTTCAATGCGTACACTTTTTCCCTTTCGCTTCGTACAACGCAGCGCGTTTGCTTCGCACACACAGATTATTGTGCTACTCGTTCACTGATACAGTTTGTGCGTTCACTGATTTAGAGCGTACATTGCTAAAATGAGTTGTATCTCCTAAATTCCTGCATCTTATGGCACGAAACTTTTATAGGTTCAGGATTACCTTCCGTCGTAACCATTAACAACAGCAAATTTACATCATGAGCTTTGTTTTATGGGCAAAAACCGGCGTTTAGAAGATTTCTGACACGAGAATCACCTTGCAGGCCAATCGGTTTCTTATAATTTTTCTAATAACTTGTTTTGACAAAATTAATTTCAAAATAGCAGCAGATTATTATAATTAGCTTTAGATAAAGGGCAATAGAAGTGGTTATAACACAAATAATAACACCATCTACCACTTTAAGTAGCAGTACCCCGCTCCAAAAAACTAAAATAGACTGCGCGTTCACTGATTGGCTGCGCGTTCACTGAATTCTGGGCGACCATCGATTCTTCAGTGTGTGATATACTACCCGGAAGGCACATAACGTTATAATGACGTCGCATTGACGTCGACGCAACCAGATGACATCGCATCGACGTCATTCTGACGTATTGTGCCCGCTAGAAATACTTTACTCCCAGCAGACACATTACGTCAAAATGACGTCGTATTGACGTTGATGCGGCATGGTTGCGTTGCATCGACCCTATTTTGACATCATTACGACGTCATGTGCTTGCTGGGTATCTTGTAATGCTGTTCAAACAATTTGCATCGTTTAAATATGTAGGACTCACAACGAGGGCCAGTGCCTAATCGAGGGCCGATTCCCACATCGGGGGCCGATTTCATCGCAGATAGAGGGCCGATTTATAATTCCCACATCGAGGGCCGAAATTTCATCACAGATCGAGGGCCGATTTATTTTTCTCACATCAAGGGCCGAAATTGTGACTAACGTGCGATAACGTCACGGTGTTTTATGTGACGTCTGTGTTTGGCGCCGTAACGTCACGCTCAAAACAAACTGTCATCTGCTCAAGATGGCTGCGACTAAAGCAGGAAAAGTTCTGTTGACTATCAAATATCACAAGATGTCAGGGTGAAGAGAATTTTTTTCGGCACAAAGAGGTATTACTATAATTTTCATCATCGTTTATCAGAATTTGTGTTCAAATACTATAATGAACGGCTCATTAAAATCAAACGCATTAATTAATACGACAAGGCTTATCAGACCATAGACCAACAGGGCCTTGAAAGCCGCTACCGTTATACTACCGCTACTTCACAGTTGTGTAAAGGAGCGGAAGGATGGATGGATGACTTGCGATTTTACGTCCTTTTCAACAGTATTTCAGTCATATAAGGATGATAGGAGCGGAAGGAGTCGCAGGACTAATCAGACAACAGGATATCGAGACTCTATCAATACGAAACCATTCAAAGACCCTTAACAACCAATATTATTATACAGTGTTGCATAGTAATGGATAGTATTTTTGTTGTTGTTGTTGTTGATGTGTTATTGTTTAACATGTTCTGTGCCAAATGGACCATATCCATTTCTAGTGTGAGTGATTTGGTCCCAAAATTCCGTAAAAATAATTGAAAAATAATGTTTTTAATAAAATAGTCTGTCGTTTCATAAATATATAAATTGCTGCTATTATAGACGCTAAAATCGACTTTTGATGGGTTGTTATTTTTTATTACGTCATGTGAGGAGAGTAAAATGAAAGGTTTGGCGCCACTAACGTCACGTGACGGCGCGCCAAACGCGGGGGGGGGGGGGGGGGGGGGTGTTCAAACGTTTACACTGGAACGGTGAAATTGTTTTAATTGCATTGTTTCACCGTTTCATTTGTTTATCCTTTATGAGCATTTTCAGAAAAAAAAAACCCTGATGAAATTTTTTCAGGACAGACATGGCAAGACAGATTACCTATCTCGATCTTTTGTTTTGGATATTCTCCTCAAAACAAAACCAAAAGAAGAAATAAATACAAATAAAGATATTTGACGGAAAGAAGGAAGACGCATTCTTTTTTATTATTTTTTTCGTTCAAATGTTTTTCTTTTATTTCTGTTTTAACATCGGACAGCCCTCCTATGACATGCACGGGAGCAAAGTCTAGACATGTAACCGCCGAGGTAAATCCACTAAAAGGTTAAGACGGCTATGCTAAAATAGGTCTAGGAGATCTTTTCCTGCGGGAATTCTTTATATATTCCATACATATTTCCGGGGCAGTCGAGGGTATGTGTGTGTGTGCGGGGGGGGGGGGGGGGGGGGGGGGGAGGGGAGGGGGGGAGAGAGAGGGTCAAGATTGTACTTTATAGTTATATTCCGGAACAACAGTGGTGGTGGAACTTTATCACGAAAATTCAAAGACAATTACTATAATTATAATTTTCTTTCATTTCCTATACGTTTTGTGTTTTGGATGACCTGTCAGAGAGTTCAGAAAGTAGTTGCCCCTCCCCCTCCTCGCCCCCCCCCCCCCCCCCCCGCCCCCACTCTCCTCTATCATTATCTATTTTCTTCCTGGGAGACGGCTTGAAATAGACTGAAATACTGTGTCAAAGAGCCGTTGAATCAAAAATAACCAAGAAAACGCTGCGCGCACGCATAAATGTACGCTTGCACAAACTTAAAATATAAAAAGGTATGTGCATGACCACGTACGCACGCTGACACGGAAAGACAAAGTGCCCAGCTGTTTCTCTCCGACGGACTGATAAGCACATGTACATGTATGCCTTTCTAGCATGTATTATCCGGCGGTATTTTTCGGGCAGGTACTCCTCCTTCTGTGTCAGATTTGAACCTCACTATTAGGAGTTTGTAGGGAGCAAATTCAACTACACTGTAAAAATATAATACGTACATTTTACGGTAGTATACCCGGCAACCAGTTTCCAGTCCATTTTCCGTTATTTTTACGGACGCCCGTAAACATTGGTGGTATCATCACGCAGAGCAGGGTAGAGTAAGACAGGTACTCGTATTGTTTAAGTCAGATAGCCCTTTAACGCTATACACTGAGCCACTTTAATTACGCACCACTTTTCCGGAGCCCGCATTTTACACCAAAATTGCTATAATCAAAGATTTTTTATAGAATGTTATTTAATGGCATTATATCTATTTGATGACAGTGAAAAAAAATTAGAATCACTCATGCGAAACCTTCCAGTTTCTCACAAGCACATTTTGACAAAACTGTACGTGTAACCTAAGTGTTTACGCTTTTGGAATGCATTATGCAATAGGCATCATCCCAAGTGATCGTTATGATAGAAAAACACCAAAAATGAATATTTCTTTGAAGTCAAACCATTTTTACTGCGATTTAATTGCGATACAACGAGACGTTTTTAAGCAATGCTCGGTTTGACGTCATGTTAACGTCAGTTACAATAACTAAACTAGATTTTTTTTGCAAATCATTTTGTCACAAGTCACTTACGTGCACAGAAATATCAAAACACTAACTATTCTATCATTTGCCCATCCAAGAGCTTTAGGAGTAGTGACGTCATCGCTTACGTCAACGGGATGGCGTTAATATATCCAATAAAGTTTGTATGCAAAATAACGACGGATACATCGTTGTTTACAATGAAATTATAAAAGAAGTGTTTTAAAAATTGATTTGCTCAGAAACATTCAAAATTTCTATAGCTTTTTAAAAAGTGTGAATAAAAAGAACTTTTTCAAACCTTTGGCATTTGGCAACCAAAAATAGTCGGCTGCTGAAACATGGTAAAGTTTACAAACATGTTCCAGTCTTCTATAGCGCCGAAAATGAATCGGCTCTAAACATTGACACAGCAAACAATTGACACTAAAAATAGTGCAGTGTGGTCTGAATGCAATGCAAAATAATGCAATGTGAATTTGTGTTTTGCGGGTACTGCCCATTCGGATCCGTTTTCTTGATTGTTTCTGACTCGATCAAAACACATTTTCTATCGATTGTGCAGACATAAATGTGCGTTTTGCTGAAAGTTTCAGATTAAAATTATCATATTTCTCTACCGAGAAATCTTACATTTTATAAGTGTTGCGGAACTAAAGTGGCTCAGTGTAAAGGTATTTTCGAGTGCGGCAAGTTAACATAACTCTACCATATCGAGATTTCAAAATATGTTCTACAGGCAGACGCCCGTAAAAATAACGGGAAATAGACTGGCAGTTGGTTGTCAGGTATTCTCCTGTAACATCTATGGGCTTTTTACAGTGCATGTGTATGTTTTCCTGCAAACGTATTACCAGGTGGGTATCCAGTTTGGCGGGAGGGGGGAGGGGGGCGACTATGCAAAAACACATACAGTAGATTTACCCCGGGGAAATAGTCATTTTTCGTGGGGTGGGTAAGGTGTGGGTGGAGGGGGGATGGATTCTACTCATAAAAAAATCATAGCCATTTATTCATGGATAAAACTATTAGAGCAGGGGAAAGGGGATTGGGTGGTGGTAAAAGCTACTGTCTGACATGAAAATCTCGCCCTGACAGCTTAGACAGGAGTGAGGTTTGTCCCTATACTAGCAGGTTCAAATTCGGTTGGGTGTTTAGCCGCTTGCAGGTATGAATGGTCGGTTGTTTACTCCGCCATTACGGTAGTTTCACAGAATATTTCCTAACCGCTTGTACAGCAGAGAACTACTGTTTTTTGTGTTTTCTTTCTTTCTTTCTTTCTTCCTTTCTAACCTTTGTTTTGAAACGAGGAAATATCAATCTGATTGTATGCAATCCTTTGAAGTTATCAAGTAAAGCAGACAACTGTCAAACGCATTCCGAAATGTATTGCAGTTAAAAATGTACATTTGGATAACAATACAATTGCTTGAGCGCAAAAGCTATACTGGCTGGCGACCAGTGATGGCCGTTTTTGTGTTACTCTTTTTATCTTGTAACGGACATATAGTGATTAGTGATTCTATATTTTGGTTTAATAAACTAGGGGTAACTGTCGTTATAATACTGATTTATTTTTTGAAATAGACTATAACTTGTGCCTGTGACAGATCCTCAAACTAGGTCACCAAAACGCATTGAAATACGAGCGTGGCGTACCAGTGATGGCCGTCACGAATGCCATTCGTTGAATGATGCATTTTTCAAAACCTTGTTGTGGATTTAAACTTTGATGATATGTCATTGTAAGTCTGTGGTCTTTGTCAGAGTTTAATAGTTTTAGCGCGTTCAGCACAGATAGAATATAAGCAACAATCAGAAACGGACTTTAAAACTCTGACGTAGTCATTTCGTAGGCGCACGCTACATTACGTCGAAAACAAACAAATAATGGTTACATGTGTGCTGTCATTTACAAGAATTTAGATACTTTTTTGCAGGCTGGTTGCAGGTTATACCTTTTTCGTCATAGGTAATCATTTATAAAGCAACTTGTTCATGTGTATTTCTGTATTTAATTATGTGTGTATCAAGGGTTGTGATCCCCGGCAAGGCAATAATGTTGGTATGAGGGTATGTTGGTATGAGGGTAGCTTTGGGAAATTGTTAACCTTTTGCCTTCCGGGGAGATAATTTAACCAGTCTTTTTTGTGGGAGTTCCTTTTGTTTCCTTTTACAAAATGGCCAAATCTGAGACGGATCAAATACGTAATTGCGCATGCAAAATGCAAACGGCCACCACTGGTACGCGGCCACCACTGGTCGCACGCCAGTACACTGTAAAAAACGTTTCGTAGATTTTACGGTAGACTACTTGGCAACCAGCTGCCAGCCTATTTCCCGTTATTTATATGGGCGCCCGTAATCATTGGCGGTATCATCACGCAGAGTAGGGTAGAATAAGACAGGTATTGGTTTAGTCATATAGCCCTTCGACACTATTAAGGTATTTTCGAGTGCGGCCAGTTAACATAACTCTACCATATCGAGATTTCAAAATATGTTCGACAGGCAGACATCCGTAAAAATAAAGAGAAATGGACTGACAGCTGGTTGCCAGGTATTCTATCGTAAAATCTGCGGATTTTTTTTTACAGTGCACCCATATGTATCTAGATTTTTGATGAGCGCAGATGGTATATATTTTGGTATTTGTCATGCCCAGTAAAGTCAAATCAATTCAAAACTACATGCAAATCCTCACCTGGAATATCAATAGGGACATGTACATGTAATTGTGTCGGAAGAGCTGAAATGCAAATGATATGATCGAATTCAGGATTATATCAAAACCACAATTAAATCCTAAGACCATATTATATAACACTTGCAAATATTGAAGGCCCACTCTCTATGTGCTATCAAGCTACACAAAGCAAAGCACAAAGATAGCAAAAAATAATTCGAGATTAGTCTCAATCACATGCAAATTCTAAAGCCATATTGAAAAAAAAAGTTGCGAAGTCATAAACTGATTTGTTAATAAGAGCACCGCAAGCGGGTAGTGTATACAACCGTTGCCCGTATCAACCTCAGTCAATACCCTCAGACAGATCTATAGCCATGACATTGTCACAACATCTGCGCGAGCTTTATGGTGCCCAATGGAGGCCTAAGCCAATACTGAAGGATTTCCAAGGTTTATAATACGCACAGAGAAAAAAATTGAATGTGTCCATAGGACACGGATGCCCCCGCCTAGTGCCCTAAGTAAGATGGCGCCTTGTCTAAGGTACTGGCACCTGTAGGATAACTAGGTTCACAAAGGCAGACTTTGCGTGGTATATGTTTCTAATACACTAATCTTTTCAAAAGATAATGAACGGAGACCATTTTCCCAGACAAAATGAAGTCCAAAAAGGGCCATAACTCCCCAATAATAGACGAATTTAAAAAAACATCGAATGTGACTTGTATTTTATGATTATATACCTGTGTATTAAATATGAATTCAATACATCAATATTTTCAAACGAAAATGAACGGAAACCATTTTTCCAGACAAAATGAAGTCGAAAAAGGGCCATAACTCCCACAATAATTGACGGATTTTACCCACAAACAAACCTTTGTCTGAAATTAATTATTATATAACCTGTGTATAAAATATGAATTCAATACACTAATGTTTTCAAAAGATAACGAACTCCACATCACTTAGAAGACTGAGAAATACCAAAGCGATTATATTGATGAATAAGCCAAGAACGTAACAGAACATTTATTTCATTCATGCTGAAGTTAAAAGACTGCCGGCTAAATTTGATAAAAAATCCCAATAATTTCTGGTACTACCGCAATATCATCTAAATCAAGACTATTCCACAAATTGCTAGGTGTTATAGAATCTCATTGCTAATTGTTTGCGGTTCAATAAGTATTGAAAGAAAATGACGTCATTACGTTAACGTCACAATCAAAGAACGTTAACATCACTTGTGCGTGAACAAAAGCCATGGCTGACATCTGGATGCGAGTATTTCCGCCGGAACAGAGAAGAGTTCGACGTTTGCAAAGCGTACCGGGACCAAGGCACATGCCTGACAGAGGGGCTGCTCAAGTGGCTTACCTTTACCCTGTGTTCACTGTAAACCTCATGAGGAAGTGCATCGTAGAAACCAACAGGTATGTCTTGATACTCAATCAGCCGCTAAACGACAAAGCCAACAAAGTGGTGCTCACAGTGAAGACCCAGATCAGCCTATGCAACCAACCAGTCTGAGAAGAGTCTTTGCTGTTGGCATGGATATAGCTTAGACCCTTAGCTGCCCTTTTAGCCCAAAAGCAAAGACTCTGCTCAGACTGATCTGAGTCTTCGCTGGTCGCACATGTCACTTTGTTTGTTTTGCCGTGTCGCGGCTCAAATGCTGATAACTGGTCCGTTTTCAGAATAACCTACTGTATTTGGGGTGACATATTTGTGTGCCATTTAGGTTAAGCACTTCTTCAGTTGAGTCGTGACTGTCAGAGATACCTGCACCCCCTACACGCAACTTTCCAAGGGATTCTTAATCCTCGGAAAAATGACGATGTGCTTTCACAGTAAGAAATGGCTATGCTTCATCCTCATGTCTTCGTACATCGGATAGATGTATTCGTGGACTCGAGGAAGTCTGTGCGCTTGACAGTAGGATGGTTAGTAATATCAAGTTCATTTGTAGAGCGACTTTGCGAAGCACGTGCTTTTTCCAAAACCTTCGTGTGTTTGCGTCTGCGTTTGACCCTGCGAATTACCGGCCATTTTCTCTCACATGTGTTCTATTTGAACTGCAACATGGGTTCATGGAGAAAAGGTCCTGCGAGACACAGTTGGTAATGCTAGTCGATGAAATTGCTGAGACCATGCAGATGGGGAAGCAGGCTGATTTGATACTTTGAGATGTTGGAAAGGTCTCTGCAAATTTGGTCACGAGAAATTTGTTTCCAAATTGAATGTCTGCCCGTGTGTCCATCCGTCCGTCCGCCTGTCTATCAGTCCGTCTATATGTTTGCCTATACATCAGTATTTATGTCTCCCTGTCGCTCGGTATGTGTGCCTGTCAATCCGTAAATCCTTCTGACCATCAGTCAGACTGTCCATCCATGTCTATGTATGTATGTATGTATGTATGTATGTATGTATGTATGTATGTATGTTCGTGACATCTTATTTCTAACTTCCTCAGCCGGGCCGTGTAGCGCAATCGGTAGGGCACCTGACTTATAAGTCTGAGGTCCTGGGTTCGATACCCGGTCTGGCCACATACTTTCGTTTCTCCTTCAGCTGATTCAAGAAGGACAGTTGTCAGTTACTGGCGAAAGTATGTGCACTTAGTACTGGTTAACCGCTTAGGAGGTCTAAGCCTGCCCAGGAATAGTGTGGTTAGGTTAACTGACCGTCCCGACATGATCATAGCTGTTTACCGTGGACGTTAAGCTATAAATCAGTCAGTCTAACTTCTTACTTCTAACTTCTTACTTCTAACTTCTTATTTCTAACTTCTTACTTCTTACTTCTAACGTCTTACTTCTAACTTCGATGCTTCTATGTGTGTGCATACGAACGTGCGCGTCCGCAGCGTGCATACATGTGGGCGTTTTAACGTTTTATGTGAAGGCCTCAGTTCGTGCGTAAAATTGGTTGTCCGTACATCTGAACGTCCGTCCGTTCGTGTGTATTTATATATATGTATGAATGTTCCACAATGTCTACACGTCCGTCTGATGTCTACATTTGTTTCCATCCGTCCGTCCGTCCGCCTGTCTATCAGGCAGTCTAATTATTTGCCTTTATATCAGTATGTATGTATGTCTCCCTGTTGGTCGGAATTTGTGCCTGTCCATCCGTAAATCCTGCTGTCCGTCAGTCAGTCTGTCCGTCCATTACTATGTATGTATGTATTGATTGATTGATTGATTGATTGATTTGATGCCGGAACGGTCAGTTAACCTAACCACACTATTCCTGGGCAAGCTTAGACCTCCTAAGCGGTTAACCAGTACTAAGTGCACATACTTTCGCCAGTAACTGACAACTGCCCTTCTCGAATCAGCGGAAAGAGAAACGAAAGTATGTGGCCAGACCGAGTCTCAAACCCAGGAACTCTGACTTATACGTCAGGTGTCCTACCGATTGCGCTACGCGGCCCGGCTGTATGTATGTATGTATGTATGTATATCCGTGACATTTCTTATTTCCAAATTCTAATTTCTGACTTCTAACTTCTTACTTTACATAACACGCTAAAACGCCCACATGTATGCACGCTGCACTAAGTTTAGTAAGAATGCGATATTTGATGCAGACAAGCCATTATAAACAGGCTAATCTTGTCATATTCTCCATAGAACCGATGGCTAGGTATAAAACAAATTACTGGGAACCGATGGCTAGGTATAAAACAAATTTCTAGGAAATTTCATTTGTGACCGTCGATATCAACATACTTCAAGCCGAGTGTAAAACAACACGGCCGCACCAAAGCGATTGTGTGTCTCTAAGGAAAACTTACTCTTATTTTCTGGGACTGCTGGCCCGATTTCAAAACAATCTGCAAAAGGCCTCAGTACTGAGCTCATTTTAGTTGAGTGATTTTGTCAAAGTAAATAAATAAATGAATAAATAAATGATGATAAAATTATAATGAGAATAATAAAAACAAAACAAAAAAATCGTTCCATTGAAAGCAGGCATCAGTTGTATTGAATCCCTTTCGAAATAGCTGCAAAAGAACGGGAAGTGTTTGAAAACTGGCGATCGAATTTATGGAATGTAGGATATATACGGTTCACAAAAAGTAGGGGATATTCAGGTTTGAAAAATTGTAGCATATACAACAAATGTGATATCCATATGAAACGCATAGTATCGATAAGATAAACATCCGATAAGACACTTTTCATGAAAGTTTGGACGATATTTCCTGTCACGTGATCTGCATACAGTTAGTTTCAGACAGGGGGGTCAGGACAAAATTGTGGTAAATTCGAACAAAAATTTATTCATATTTTTCAACTAGGCTAACTTTTCAATGCACTTTTAAGTTTTGTATGCTAAAAGATTTTTTTTTTCTTCAAAACGGTCATTTTGGGAAGAAAACCAGAAAACAAAAATCGTACAGGTACATCGAGTCACCGAAAAATTAACACGTTTATGGCTTGCACTCTTTATTTTTATGAAACAGCACATAAAAGCAATTTTCAGCTTGTTAAATGAATCAAAACGAGTGTTTTTGTGTAAATTTTGTAATCTGAAAAGGATCTGTTTGTAGCAGATTCGTGTGAAAATTGTGTGTCGACCCCCTGTCTAAAACGAATTACACGCAGATCACATGACAGGATATAACATCAAAATTGTAATGCAAAATGTTTAATCGAATATTTTTCTGATTGACACTTGCCGTTTCAGATGGATTTGATATGTTTTCTAATTTATACAATTTTTAATATCTTAATATCCCCTACTTTTTGTGAACCGTATAGATAGGGAATGCCAGGATGTGGTAAGCAATGGCGTAGGAAAAGGCATACACTGTAAAAGAAATTCCGTAGATTTTACGGTAAAATACCAGCTGCCAGTCCATTGCCCGTTATTTTTACTGGCGTCTGTCTGTAAAACATTTTAATTTTTTTAGAACTCTCGATTTGGTAGAGTTGACCGCACTCGAAAATGCCTTTATAGTGTTGAAGGGCTAAATGACCAAAACAATACCTGTCTTATTCTTCCCTACTCTGCTTGATGATTCCGCCAATGTTAACGGGAAATGGACTGGCAGCTGGTTCTCGGTACTCTATGGTAAAATCTACTGATTTTTTACGATGCAACTCTTTTCTTAGACAAGCTCGTCTTGGCTCGTCTTGGCTCGTCTGTCCTCTATGAAACGGTGATACTTTTCCGTCTCAGCTGTTACAGGATCTTGACCAAAAATATAAATATCCAGGGCGACCACATCTCTTTAAATGTATGTGTTTCCCGGATTAAGTATTGCCGTTTGCAAATGAACCGCCACACCCCATCTCTCACAATCACACACACCATCTGGAAATGTCAAATGTTGGAATAACATTTACAAAAAAAAAAGAAAATAAATGTATACGAGATCAATAAATCCGAAATTTCGGATCGAAAAGTGCTTTTCTGAATAGCAAGTGTGACCCTGTACATCAGCCGAATAAAAGCTCGATAATCTATGAGGAAAAGGCTCCGATAATCTTCGAAGAAATAGTTTAACCTCAATAAAATATATTCTTGTATGGCCACACTGTAAAAAAATTCTGTAGATTTTACGGTAGAATAACTGGAAACCGGCGGTCAGTCCTTTTCCCGTTATTTTTACGGGCTTTTGCCTGTAAGACATTGTTGGAAGTCACGAAATGGAAGTTTTATGTTAACTTGGCGCACTCGAAAATAACTTGTTGAAGGGCTATCTAACCAAAATGACATTTGCTCTATTCTGTCCCACTCTGCTTGATGATTCCTGCAATTTTTACGGGCGCCCGTAAAAATAACGGTATAAGGACTGGCAGCTGGTTGCCAGTTATTCTACCGTAAAATCTACCGTTTATTTTTGCAGTGCATGAGCTGTCGAATTTGACACGATGAGCGTTCTGTTCAGACTTCCTCAGACAATCAAGAATATCATGCGAAATTTCAATAATAAAATTCTTGGAGTTGTGCGCATCTAATAATCTGATACTCCGAGGGGGGGGGGGGGGGGGGGGGTACCCATCAGTATCAAGTATAAATGACGTAACGATTTGCTTTTAGACAAGATAGAAAGGAAGGGAAAAAAATAAAATAACAATGAGAAAAAGTAATCATTATTTGCTACATGTAACACTTTCAAAATGGCAGGCAAATAATTTGTACGTCTGATTATAAGAAATAATTCTAATAATTGTGACATTTGTTGCATGATCTCCCCGGCTAGTCAGTCACAAACTGAATAACGCCGGTTTTACGTTTACTTTTACACTGTAAAAAATCCGTAGATTTTACGGCAGAATAACTGACAACTAGCTGCCAGTCCATTTCCCGTTATTTTTACGGCTGTTTGCCTGTAGAATATTATTGGAAATAACGGTATGGCAGTTTCATGTTTTATTATTTGCCGCACTCGAAATCCCTTTATAGTGTTAAAGGGCAATAGGCCTGAAGCAACACCTGCTCTATTCTATCCTACTCTGCTTGATAATTCCTGCCAATTTTTACGGGCTCCAGTAAATCAAATTTATTTCTTTATTCCAACTCGCCGAGATTCACTTCAGACTTGTCTGCCATACTGAGTCATTGCTATAAGTATTTCTGGGTTTCTGGTTAGGGCATAAATCAAAATATAAACAATGTTTCCTGTCCGCCCTTGAGCGATCAAAGGGGGGGGGGTGCCTATAAGGCCCTTTTTCTGCCCAAGAGCAAAATGTTTTATTTGGTAGGAAGTCATCCATTGGTTCTAGAGATATGGTAGAATATATTTAATTCAAAGTACCAAAATTAATGAAAATTAACAGTGTCTCTAAAAGAAATTCTGCAGACATAAGATTTTACTTTAAAAGATAGAATTTGAGAAAAGATGTCACCAAAGACATTACTTCAACTTATAAAGGAAGGTATTTATGAATGCCATTAAATTTGAAGGAGAAATATACATGTAGCTTATAATATGACACCCCTGGTTCATATTGATTTACCCCACCCACTTTAATAACCCCATTATTCCAAAAGTAGGGCTTACGGAGCTTAACCACTATTGATTCAGTATAGCGGACACTATAGTCTAATTATCAGCTGAAAATAAAACATTTTGCTCTTGGGCAGAAAAAGGGCATTATAGGCACCCCCCTTTGCGCCAAATTATCACTAAAAAGTTGAGTTGGGATTATAGTTTGTTATGGAGCGGCGCTAAGCCATCTAAATATGCACGATAATACAAATTCACATACAATGAACAAACAAAGTACAGAAATTTTTTCCAAACATACACTTCGAATAACTCAATATGTTTCTTTTATCATTATTACTTTTTATAATTATCATTATTTTCATTTCGCAAACAGACATCGTTCACATCAAAATATTTACACTTGCCACTGACTTCCCATAGGTGAACCCATTAGAGCAACTAGCTTCATACACCGATGAAGGACAACTGACCATGTGACGTTGTCGTCAAGCGACGTCGTGTATAAACAAACGTCTTGATATGTTCTTGTAACGTTCGATTGACGCCACGTCAGGGCGACGGCTGTTTAACGTCATGGCCGAACACGTCGTTACTAACTTTTCTTCAACTCATATTTTGCCTTTTCTACACCACATACCACGGAAACGGCACAGAAAGGTTCACAAATAAAATGAAAACTTAAGAATTAAAATTTGATTTTTCAGCGTTCATCATGTGAAGAAGCCAGTGGTCGTCGCTAAAATTCTACAAGAAGCGCTTCGCGCTTAATGGAATTTTAGCTCCGCCCACTGGCTTCATCACACGATGAACGCTGAAAAATCAAATTTTAATTGAAAATTCCATGAAGCGCGAAGCGCTTCTTTTAGAATTTTAGCGACGACCACTGGCTTCTTCACACGATGAACGCTGAAAAATCAAATTTTTATTCTTATATTTACACTTTATTTGTGAACCTCTCTGTGCCGTTTTCGTGGTAATTTAGTGAAGAATAGGCAAAATATGGATCGAAGAAAAGTTAGTAATGACGTGTTCGGCCATAAAGTTAAACAGCCGTCGCCCTGGCGTGGAGTCAATCGAACGTTACAAGAACCAATCCAGACGTTTGTTTACATAAGACGTCGCTTGACGACAACGTCACATGATCAATTGGCCTTCATCGATGTATGAAGCCAGTTGCTCTAAAGGGTTCACCTATGGGAAGTCAGTGGCAAGTGTAAATATTTCTTAAATATAGCTACAAATATCTAGTGATATTTTACTTGTGTATGAAAACAAGTGTATACTTATTCAACGTATTTTCCCAGAACTGTTACTTACAGACTGACCCTCACAGCTGTGCGTTACAATGGCGCCATTTTATGATGACATTACCACTGAAAACAATAAAGTCAAATAGTGCGGCGCAGGCATAATAACGTCGTGGCACTCAAAGGGTTAACGTCAACGATAAACAGCTATGGTCATGTCGAGACGGTCAATTAACCTAACCACACTATTCCTGGGCAGGCTTAGGGCGCGTTTACACGAGCAAAGTTTCAATGTCACAGAAACTTTAACAAAGAAAGTATGACAAACATTTTGCGTTTACACGGAGCAAATTATTTGTTAAAGAAAATGTGCCATAGAATCTTTGTCACATAAACTTTGGCAATGAAATATTTGCTGCAGTGTTCACACGACCAAATATTATTCGTCAAAGTTACCTGCAGCAATGAAACAAAATCTGTGCTTATTGCAAGGTTCATTGTTACATAATCTTTAACAGTTCTCCGTTTACACGGACAAATTTAATTTATCGAAGTAACTTTACCATATATATTTGTCAAAGAAACATTGTCATATTTTGGCATTTACACGAGCAAATTTTTCTGTGACAAACCTGCTTTGTCATAGAAACTTTGCTCGTGTAAACGCGCCCTTAGATCTTAGCGGTTAACCAATACTAAGTGCACTTACTTTTAGTCCAGGCAAACTGGCGATTTTTTCCCTAAACCCAAAACAAATTGCAACAAAAGCCTTTTTTGCATTTTTGTTTAGGACTAACATTTACATATGACATATCAAAAGTAGGATGGAAACGGATAATGCAAAATATATTTTTTTCTGCATTTTTACATGCCCCTATTTGTGTCTTAAATATACCAATTATTTGTAATGTTTTATTTAAAATAACATTATTGCTGTGAGTTTTATTTCTAAGAAACTATTCTGCCTCTGCCAGAATTGAATCTAGAAGCTTAAGATTGAATTTGACACATTTTGTTGTTGAATGTAAAGCCATCTAGGTCTTAAAATGGTATAAATTACCCCACCCACTTTATTCTGCCTTAAAATCTGAAGTGAATTTTTGAAGGTCAGTAACTGAACTGCAACAAGAAATATGTTATACTGATGACTTAGCTTAGCATAAACATGCTCTAATTTAGAATATTGATCTCTGAAGGCATGGGGAACCCGTAACAAAAGCACAAAGAGCAGAATACTACATGCATAATAACACAAACAGTGCAACATACTTATGAATACTCTTTGTAAATCTCCTCGGCAGGATTTACGAAGGGGACCACTAAACATTGATGCATACTAAATATGTAAGGTCTGGGCCTCATGGTTTCAGGGAAGATGATTTTTTAAGATTTTTTCCCCATTATAAGTCTTTGGGAGCTAATGACCCCTGGGGCGTGGCCAATTTGGACCCAAGGCATGGTTGGCAGGATTTATGTGAGCTCTGGGTCTCATGGTATCAGAGAAGAAGATTTTTGAAGGTTCTTTAGCGATATAGCTCTATATAAACAAATGACCCCCTGGGGTGGGGCCTGTTTGGACCTCAGGGGCTTGGTTGGCAGGAGTTATTGGACACTGAACATTGCTACATACTAAATAAATATATAGGCTCTGGGCCTCGTGGTTTCAGAGAAGAGTTTTTTAAAGTTTTTCCCATTACAAGTCTATGGGAGCCAATGATTGACCCCGGGGGGTGGGGGGATTTGGGATTTTGATCCCAGGGGCATGGTTGGCAGGATTTATGTACGTGACCACTAACCATTGCTACATACTAAATAATATGTAAGCTCTGGGCCTCATGGTTTCAGAGAAAAGATTTTTGAAGGTTCTCAGCTATATAGTCCTTTATTAACAAATGACCCTTAGGGTGTGGCCAGTTTGGACCAAATGGGCATGGTTGACAGGATTTATACAGGGGACCACTAAACATTGCTACATACTAAAGCTACATACTAAATGTTTTAGCTCTGGGCCTCATGGTTACAGAGAAGATTTTTTTTAAGTTTTTCACTTCATAAGATTATGGGAGCTAATGCTCCTGGGGCGTGGACAATTTAGACCCTAGGGGCATGGTAGGCAGGATTTATGGAGGTGACCCCCAACCATTGCTACATACTAAATATGTAAGCTCTGGGCCTGATGGTTTCAGAGACAAAAAATTTTGAAGGTTCTTTAGCTATATAGCCCTATATAAACAAATAACTCTCCCCCCCCCCCCAAGTATGGGCAGATGGTTTAGGAGGTATGTTTTAAAGTGTGGAAGATGACGACGGACTACCGACCAAGGCTATACTGTAGGCTCACCTTGACATATGAGATAAAACCTTAAAGAACATCCCATATTTTAACATGAAATTTTGAATTCCATGACCTTGACCTCAAGGTCGCTGAGGGGGCAATGGTGTAAAACGTAGGACCATTATCTGGCATAAGTGAAAGTATCAACTTAGGCTATCAATGGGTTAAAGAGATATGGGTGTTTTAATATAACCTATAACACCCAAAAGGTGGACATGGACGCAGGTGCAAACGCGGAGCCCGACACAGGGGTGACAACAATAGCTCTTCCTGAAGGTCCTTCAGGCAAGCTCAAACAATGACTTCTCTCCAGAGGAGTGGGCGGGGCAGAGAGGTGGCTGTTAGGCGGGAAGGAGGTATAATTTGTAAATTTTGAACCAGAAAAGTAAACATTTTACCATTTGTGAATGCAAAAATGTCATGGAGTTCATCACCTAATATCCCAAAGTATGTCCAAGTTATCTGCATATTTAACCTGCTAGTGCATTTTCCTTTCAACACATGAAGTATTTAGCCGGGCCACATAGTACAGTCGGTAGCGCGTCTGACTCAAGAGCCGGAGGTCCTCTGTTCGGTACCCGGTCCGGCTACTTACTTCCGTTTCTCCTTCTGCTGGTTCAAGAAGGACAGTTGTCAGTTACTGGCGAAAGTATGTGCACTTAGTACTGCTTAACCGCATAGGAGGTCTAAGCCGGCCTAAGAATAGTGTTGTAAGGTTAACTGACCGTCCCGACATGACCATGGTCGTTACCGTGGACGTGAAGCAACAAAACAACACTCAGATGTCCCAACATTTGATAAATAGGAGTGACATCAAGCTGTTTTCTTCTTGTGTTTTGTCACAGTCTTCATTCTGTTTACTATCTTCATTACCATCCATATTGTCCATCTGAATAGAGGTTATGGTAAAAGCAAAATTTGCACTGGTGGGTGGGGTAAACCAATAGTAATATACTATATAATCGACCGGTTATGCATAATCAGCAAATTTAATGGTAGACAAAAGCTAAAGAACAGTATATAACTGCTTTATCAACGACTTTTATGGATTTTACTTGTCTAGAAATGATGTTTAGAAGTGGCTTTCCGACCAAAAGTAGCTGTGCAGTGGTTTAAATCCTTCGAAAACAAGACATGTGAAAAAAATCAAGTTTCGCATTCTCCGATTTTGTCCTACTTTTAGTATGTTATAAATGTAGGTCTTAGGAGCTTATTACTGCAAAGAAACCTTTTGTTGCAATTTGTTTTAGGTTCTCCCACAATTTGACTGGACTATTTCACCAGTATCTGACAACTGCCCTTCTTGGATCAGCGGAAGGAGAAGAGAAAGTAAGTAAAAGTAAGTGACCGGACCGGGTATCGAACCCAGGACCTCTGGCTTATAAGTCAGACGCCCTACCGACTGCAATGGATAGTAAGCCTCCAAAGCTTTTATACTGGTTGCATGGATGCAGTGTCAATTTCCTGTGATCAGACATGAAGATTGAATAAAAAAATCTAATTTACAGAAAACTGATAGGCATACGTGGGATTTCTTTTGGAAACAGTGACTTCAAAATATGCACTTACACATACAAACTTCAGCCGAAACATGTCAATGATGCTGTTAGATTGCCTAATCCATTAAACCAGAAAATTTTACAACCTCAAGTTTCAAATGGGACCAATTCATTGCATTTCTACTAAAACACACACTCACGCACACCTGAGCCAAAAAAATATAACTGACCGCCAAAATATATTATTAAAATAAATGAGCTGCAATGCGCAAAATGCTGTTTTTGACTTATGCGAGCAATAAAGACAAGCACCAGCTTGCGCATCTGTATAGTCTGATCAGAGTCATTATTGTTCGCACACGCTATATTTGCTCCGAAAACCGAATGCTCAAGCTAGAATACCTGATCTGAGTCTTACTTACTTACATATACGCTAAGCCAATTTTGCGTGAAACGACTCATTATTGCCATTATTTTTAAATAAGGGACCATCTCGCGCCAACTGTTTTAAGATGGTAACCATCGAGATTCAGAAGATGCTGGAACAGCCAAAAAATAAGGTAATAAGGTACAGAAAGGTAGTGAACGGTTCAAACGACATTGCTGCTTTTGTATCATTCTGTGAGTAACTAGTCTGGGAGCCACCTAACCGGAATGAAACATACACGGCCTTCTGCAAATTGGATTAAGCAGGCAGTTGCCAGTCATTTTTTCACAACCACCCGTCACATCTCACCGCTATCAGTGACATTGTCAGTATTAAGCGCTGGCGGTGAGTGTTGACTGCCAGCAGTGAGCAATGACTGCTGACCTGACATGCAATAAGCTCTTGGCATACAACTGCATACAACAAAAACATTCGTCGGCATGGAGACAAAAGGACACAATAATTTTTGCAAACAGCTCAGTCACTTAACCATACTTTTCTCACGCAGTCTCATCACGATTTTCGACTCGCCTAGCCTACAGAGATTGGTATGGGAAGCAAAGACTCCGATCAGACTTCACTGATGATAGATTGTACGCTCATGACATGTATTTACTGTATGTTTGCGTCTGTGTTGTATGAGATGATAAACCTATCTAATGGCACGCGCGAACAGAATTTTGGTTAGTTGGTTGGTTGTTTTAGGTTTAACAGCTCTCTGAGAGTATTTCAGCTTATATCGAGCCGCCTCCAAGAGAGAAGAAGAAAGAAAAGATAATTATGAAAGAGGAGAGAAAATGTCCAAACAACCCCACCCGCACCTACTGCAAGCACTGTAGGCCCTTGCCCTTCTATTATCCAAATTAGTAAGACGCCCCGGCACTGAAAGTTACCCAGCACCATTGAAAATAACACAACTAACCGGTGCACCCGCGCAGACTTCTCAGATTATTCGATTTGATGATTTATGCATTCGCTGGAAATGGAAGAGTCAAGTCCCGAAAAAGTTGTTTCACAGGGAAAGGACTTTATGCATATTGAAACTTTGCCGCGGGGTCTGTTTGACGTGTCTTAGGAATTCACGCCCCGCCAACAATTCGGTCATACAAACATGAGCCCATCTGAATGACTCGCCGATATATCGAACTCATCTCTCTTGGTTTACAAAAGTACCTTAACCTGGTTGGCATCAGACTTTTGATATTATTTCCAATTACTTTCGTTTCAGGAGAGGAATGTCAACCAATGGTGAAAAGAAAACGGACGAATAAATAGATTGTACATGCAGCGTCATTATACAGAAGTTATATAACGACATAGTTTGTACATGCATTAAAATACTAATCTTGCCTTCAAAAATGTACGTGCAAGAACGCTGCACAATTATTCTAACAATCTGTAAATGAATTTTATCGATGGCACATTACGAGACGAGCCTACAGAACTAAAATTACTCTGATTGATGGCTAACATCGGCCCCTGTATCGAACTGGCTTTGTCCGAATCGCCCCTAGATTTTTTCCGTGTTCGCATGCATTTCAAGCCATTGGACTAAGCACTCGTTCAGTATCTGTCAGAAGCTATTTCTCTGAATTGACCATCAAACCTTATTTCGACGAATTATATCTTGTTCCACGCCAACTTACTGAACGGAAGGGGTGTTTACGGCGGACAGTGAAATCGGCCGTCGATGTGGGATGGCTCCGTCAGAATCGGCCCCCGATGTGGAACTGGCCCTCGATCTGGGAATTGGCCCTCGATGAGAGACTAACCCTCGATCTGAGGCCAACAAATATACCCTGTATTTTGGGACAACTAAAAATTAGTGTATCATCCTTGAATTTCAGCAGGTGCTTATACTAGCCGACAGTGTTAAAAATACTGGTTGGTTATGACGCAGTACACATCTTGATCTGATTCTAAAATGATTTCTCTGTTACGTCTATCTTAAAATTTTGGTTAACTACACTGTTTTTGTTTTAATATTGCTGCCCTGGGTTACATAATTGATAATCAAGGGTCGGTCATATTTACACGTGCATTTTATGCTTATCTCTTGTATTGAACGTTATGAGCCTTGTCCGGGCAAAGTATGGTTGACGCTATACGCACACAGTGGGCACCAAGATAAGTCTATGCAACTGCATAGTCTGTCAGTTGTACGGCAGTTCACCGTTTGATTCCCTGAAGGCATACTTATTGCGCCTACCCAGTTCTGATTGTGCTAGTGCACAGACTAGTTTGGACATAGGCGTTTTGCATATACCATCAGGCTAATTTTATCATGACACACCTCAAATGGCCTGCACATGGGAAAATGCTTTTCAGCCTATAATGCTTGCAGCGAATTATGTATGTATACGCCACCAGGAGGTACCAAGATATGTCTACGCTCGTGTGTAGTCTATCCCGTTCTTATTGCGCATGTGTCTAGTTCAGACACGAGGGTTTTGCGTATGACATATGACTGGTTTTACCAGGACACGAGGTGTGCGCAAGGAAAAAAGTTTCTCACCCTATATTGGTAAAGCCGAATGCAGTCCTATTAGTGTCAGTTCTTTTCGCACACTTTACGGCGCTCCAGTGTATGATGCTCGAGATTGTTTAGACATGTTGTGAACGCATAAATATTACCACAGACTGGGCTGATTCTTCCCGCTGCACGTGGCAATTTTCCGAGGGCGCGGTTCTTAGATTACATCATTAGTAATCAAGATAATAATGGGTCGGTCATATGTGCATGTGCATTTTATGCTGATATCTCGTGTTGAACGTTATGAGCCTTGTCCCGGCAAAATATGTTTGAGGCTATACGCAAACAGTGGGTACCAAGATGAGTCTATGCAACTGCATAGTCTGTCAGTTGGAGGGCAGTTCACCGTTTGATTTCCAGAAGGCATACTTGTTGTGCCTACCCAGTTCTGATTGTGCTAGGACACAGACTAGTCTGAACATAGGTATTTTGCATATACCATAAGGCTTATTTTATCACGACACGACTCAAAATTGCCTGCGCAAGGGAAAATGTGTTACAGCCCGTAATATTTGCAGCGAAATATGTATGTATACGCAACCAGGAGGTACCCAGATATGTCTACGTTCGTGTGTAGGCTACCCTGTTCTGATTGCTCATGTGTCTAGTCTAGACACGAGTGGTTTGCATATGACACAGGGCTGGTTTTATCACGAAACGAGGTGTGCGCAAGGAAAAATGTTTCTCACCCCATCTTCGAAAAAAGCGAATGCAGTCTCATTAGTGCCATTTCTTTTTGTACACTTTATGGCGCTCCAGTGTATGATGCTCAAGATTGTTTATACGTATTGTGAACGCATAAATGTTACCACAGACTGGGCTGATTTTTCTCGTCGCATGTGGCAATTTTCCGAGGGCGCGGTCATATTTGCACGTACATTTTATGCTGATCTCTCGTGAACGTTATAAGCCTTGTCCGGGCAAAATATGTTTGACGCTATACGCAAACAGTGGGTACCAAGATAAGTCTATGTAGCTGCGTAGTCTCTCAGAGTAATTGCAGTTCTCCGTGTGATTCGCAGAAGGCTTACTTATTGCGCCTACCCTATTCTGATTGTGCTAGTGCACAAACTAGTCTGGACATAGGTGTTTTGCATATACCATAAAGCTGTTTTTATCACGACACGACATAAAAGTCCTGCACAAGGGAAATGTGTTTCAGCCCATAATGTTTGCAGCGAAATATTTATGAAAATGTGTAGTTTACCGTGTTCTGAATGCGCATGCGTCTTGTCCAGAACCGAGTGATTTGCGTATGACATAAGACCGGTTTTATTACGACACGATGTATGCCCAAGGAAATGTTGCATTTCTCACGCGAAAACTGATTTTTTTTCAGCTATCCTCTTTACTAATCTGGCAAGCGTTGTCCAGCATCTTCATTCACTATCAGATCAAAGCCAACGTTTAAATCAAGTGAGAATGAATTTGCAGTGATAAAAAACACACACAAAAACAGGGGCCTCATTATCATTTCGGTCTTTTTCCAATAGAGTCATATGTCTCTGTCGCCGACTACACCTTGTTTTCTCGTAAATTGTTCTGAAATAGAAATCATTCCGCCGTTGTTTCCTCGATTGGTTGTGAACACCTTCAAGGTATACTGCACGCAAATGGCTTCCAGTTTCGCTGGTCTCCGAGAATGTCACTTGAATGAATAGTCTGTTTGTTACGGCAAATGAAAAGAGTCTAGTGAAAGCTTCTTGAAAATACAGAATAATTACTTCAGAATCCTATCACAAAAGGTAACTGGAAGAACCGAATCACACTCTTCATGTAGGTGCCCTTACCCAGCGGGCTCGTGACGTTGCAGTGACGTCGCCGTGCCGACGATGTTATTTTGTCATGTCTTACAGACTAGAAGAAAAGAGAGCGTCAGCTGTTAGGAATGTTGTGAAACAGAATGTTGTGAAACAGTTTCATTGTTTGATAAAAAAAACCAAAAAACTTTAAAGTATGGACTACATTTGAAAATTGGTCGTGGTCTCGAGCTAGAAAAAATAAATAAATAAATAGATATAGAAAATCTTGCGACCTCCAATATGCAATCGCAACTTATCTTATCATTCGCTTGAACACGTAGCAACACAATCAATACCGTCAAATGTATTGGATTGTATAGGGAAGACACGTTTCATATGATATTATAGAGACATCAATAAACACCGACATTTAATGCATATAGATTCTTAAAATTCAATTCTTCAGTGTCGTGATGTGTTGTTGTTGTTTTTTTTCAAAATTTTATATCAATTTTAAACTGGGGGATTTTAAGTTGTAAACATAACCCCTCAAATGGCATACTTATAAAGCAAAATGCGCTATAAATGCAGGGGGAATTTCTATTTATTTCTCGAGATCATTTTCAAATACAAATTTACAAATTTTGTGCAAACGGAGTCGAAAACTGCAATAATTATTCTTTCTTTTCATATAATATTTTAACGGAAAAAACGTAGAAATAATTGGAGAAACTTAACTATATTTGTGAATTATTTATTTTCTTTTTTTTTTTTGCGCAAAAAAGCCCCACAGTTCACCTGTATATCTATTTACTAACAAAATTTCGATTTTTCCAATGAAAGATTTGTTGTTCATGTAGTATACCAACGGGAGAGCAATTAGACCTTTTAAAATCAATCAACGCAATGTATTTACCTACACATGGAATAATTATGGAAATCTTCTTATTCGTGTTAGCAGATTCTTAGCCTTAGTTGAAACAGGACGGTGCTTCACTAACTCAAACCTCATGGCTTCTTGGCGTTCTCGAAAAAAGCATAAAGTAAACTGTTATGAACGATAGCTCTCTAAATAGTCTAATTATTAAGATGAAAGTCTACACTTTCAGGGGAAGCAACTTTGTAGTTTTCTTCTTCTTCTTCTTTTTTTTTATTTACCAATCATTTCCTTCAGGAAAGCTTGAGGTGTACTTATATGCAAAAAATAATGATAATAATCAATAATAATAATAATAATAATGAAATAAAAAGCAAAAAGCGTTCGTGGAATGACTGCTGTTTTCTGCAGCAAAAAGACTGTTTGGTACACGACACTGCCCCAAGTAGTCGACACATTCTGAAGCGACCAGTCGCTGTTTCTCGCGACTGGAGAGTTCGGCAGCTATTCGTTTAAGCGTTGTCCGCTACATTTATTCAAAACTGGATTATGTTCATACACTGTAAAAATGTGTTCAGAATCAATGCAAAAAATGCAGTCCGGTTTTTTATGTGTTTAAATCGTAACATGTTTAATTTGCAACATGTTTAGGTTTATGTTTAGAAATTAAACATGTACAAAACTGGTTATATTTACCTTTTATTTTGAAAATTTCCTCTGTCAACATTTTCGTCTTTTTTCTCGTTCTTCAACGGGGAAAAGAGAGAATAGATTCATCCGAAACGCGTAACAGAATAAAACGTGTTAAGCAGACTTTGTCCGGGAAAATAATAGAAAAGGCGTACATGTTTAGCTATATGACATATTCCTAAACATGTTTACACCTAAACATGTAACCACTTGTGTTTTATAGCCAAGCGCGATTTTTATAGTGTAGGCCCAAGCGCCAAATACGAGCGGTCATAACGAGATATAGTTCACCTCTAGTGAGAATGTGGCATATTTATACGCACCCATGTAATAGCCACAGACTCTTTTGAAATATGTTTTATTACTATCTTCTTTTAAAAACTACTCCTATGTACATGCTGAATGAGATTTCATTTTAACATGCTTTCTTGGTATATAGAATATAAGTATCTTTCATGGGTGTGAGGTGCAGATAGAAAAATCCGTCACGAGGGTCACTGTTCGGCATCACGAGGCTTGCCGAGTGATGCCCAACAGTGATCCCGAGTGACGGATTTTTCTATCCGCACCTCACACCCATGAAATATACCTTTTCTTGCACACCACGTTTTGTTTTAACTTCAGAACTTGTTTAAATGCGTATTTTTAGTGCCTCAGTGGTTTCTATTTGATTTTAAAAGAAGGCATCGCTTTAAACGATCGCCATTCGGTTCATTCCGTCAACGTCTGGCATGCTTAAACTGACGTCATTTTACCGTCTTTGTGACGTCATCATCTAAAATGCCAACGTCACTTGACGACGCAGGTACGCGAGCTCCTATACAACCAATGCATTGACAGCTCGTGATTTTTTCCCAGTCCTGGGTCAGAACACCAGGGTAAGATTATAAGTATCTTTCATGGGTATGAGGTGTGGATAGAAAAATCCGTCACAAGGGTCACTGTTCGGCATCAAGAGGCTTGCCGAGTGATGCCGAACAGTGATCCCGAGTGACGGATTTTTCTATTCGCACCACCCACCCATGATAGATACTTTTTCTTGCACACCACGTTTTGTATTATCTTTAAAACTTGTAAAAATGCGTATTTTTAGTGCCTCAGTGGTTTCTATTTGAATTTAAAAGAAGGCATCGCTTTAAACGATCGCCATTCGGTTCATTCCGTCAACGTCTGGCATGCTTAAACTGACGTCATTTTGCCGTCTTCGTGACATAATCATCTTAAACGCCAACGTCACTTGACGACGCAGATACGTGACCTCCATTACAACCAATGCATTTAATGCTCGTGATTTTTATCCGGTCCTGGGTGAGATAACTTGGGTGAGATAAGATTTGTAGGAACAGGGGAAACGCGCGGATATCCTCATCCGGTGTGCAAGAAAAGATTTTCTATCCCAGGTGAAAAGAATGGCATTTTCTATCTGGTGTGCAAGAAAAGCTGTTCTGGGCCTTCTGGATGTGAGGGTCAGTGGGTTTATATTCACATAATTTGAAAGGCAAGAACGAGTCCTCCCTTGCAGCCACCTCATTCCACCCCCACCCCACCCCCGCCACCCACACACCTCACCCGTTTGCCTAATTTTCGCCTTGTATTCATTCATCGGTGAGTGAAGCGAGTTTGTTGTCGGGTATCTGCCTGAGAAAAAAGAACAAAACGCATTCCCCTATGTAAGCCTTAAAATGATAAGTGTTTTTTTTTCAAAACTATTGAAAATCAAGTGAGCCGTAACACGACAAAACCAACAATGTGGCTGTGCGCCCACCGCAGACTCAGATCAGCCTCAGCATCCGCCCAGTCTGATCAGAGTCTTCGCTGTCCGCATGGAGGACGTTTGGACCCTTAACTATCCTTTAAGCGCTTAAAGAAGAGTCTGGTCAATCTGGGCTGATGCCCAGGCTGATCTGAGTCTGCGCTTGGCGCACAACCACATTGTTTGTTTTGTCGTGTCGCGGCTCAAGTGTAAAAAGGTAAAAGTTCCCCATAACCTAGATGCCGCAAAGGAAGTGGGGCTTAGAGGCCCATTGTAACTTGGGCACAGCGTTTGAAAGGCGGAGCCCTTCCCTCTCCTTTCGCTTCCTTATCTTTTCCTAAATCGAAACAGGTACCCATTTATTGCTGGGTTGACATAGTGAGTTTTCCAGTCGTCGGATGGCGTCGCCCAGGTTTGAACACAGAACTTTCCGGCGACCTTTTACAACATAACCGAGTCTCTCTAACCACTTGACCATGGCGCCTCTCTACAACTGCACAAGTGAATTAAACACAACACATTCTCAACTTTTCGGTATTTTGACTTCTTCGTAATATTTTATACATATAATAGTATAGATGAACATGTTTATATACAATAAAATATAGTACATGCTGTGAAATATAACATAGATTTCATGGATTAATGGATGGTGATGCTATAAAATACAATTTTAAAATTCTATGGATTAATGGATACGGGTCGCGTAACTTCTTTATTTGTTTGGTTTCAACTGTCTTTAAGCCTTTGTTTACAGCATACAGGTGATAATAAAAGCTTCTAACCAGAGATTCGCCGCATTCTTGCAGGTTCCTTTTAATATGCCACTTCAAACATAACGAAATAATCTAACAGTATAAGTCATTTTAGTGATAAAGTTATGCCCAGCATTTCGGAACCTTTTTATACCCCTAAGATATTACATTATACTGCCACAACTCGGCAAAGGCAATTGCATCGAGCTGTTCTTTTTGGTCAAGAATAGCTTACACCATAGCATATTTATTTATATAATATATTATACTCAGCGAAAGCTTTTTTGACTACAGGAATTGCAGAATAAAATCTATTAAATACAAGAACAGGGTCTGTTACAATGCATGTACAAATACGATAAAAGTTTACGCCGTGTAGAAAAAAACCCATAAAAATAATGAGTAACATGAGCAATAATTGATAGGAAAAAAAAACTGTTTATATGTAGTTTCTGTTAACTTATCTCAGCCACTTACTACTATTTGAGCTACGACACGACAAAACAAACAAAGTGGCATATGCGCCCAGCAAAGACTAAGATCAGCTTTGGCATCTGCCCAGGCTAATCAGAGTCTTCGCTGTCGGCATGGAGGTAACGTAGACCCTAAGCTACCATTTAAGCGCATAACGAAGACTGTTCCGACTTGACGGATACCCAGGCTAATCTGAGTCTTCGCTGGGCACACATATCACTTTGAAGGTTTTGTCATATCAAGGCTCATTTGTCCTTGCGGTAGCCTGCTATGTTATACAGAACAAAAGTAAACGCATCAGAACAATTTTGTTGACCCAAATGTCAGGGGCAGACTAATGGTTTATTTACACAGGATGAAATAACAAAGCATACTGTTAAATTGCACAGCGTCAATCATGCAAATCTTGTTAAAGAATGAGAAGAAACGATAAGAATTATTAATGTTAAAGCTACAAATATTATGCTACAGAATCTGAAAGAAGACTAGCTCTGTCTCCCTCTCTGACACCGCCAGTCACAAGACATTCTGTAATGTTAGATAGTTTCTTTCATTCGATATTAATGAAGACTAGCTCTGTCTCCGTCCGTGACACTGCAAGTCGGCTAGTTACAAGACATTCTGTAATGATAAATATTTAATACAAATATGTAACAAGTAGTCCCCTGCGAACAAGTAGCAAGCATAAATATGTACCAGCTCAATGAAATATTTTAACAAGAAATTGTTGGCACACGTTGGGAATAATTACCCTAGTAATACCCAGATATTTTTCGGTCTTCGAGAAGATATATCTTTACGTAGCCCGAAAAAATATCTGGATATAACTCTGGTTTACAGTACCCAAGTAGTTATGCCGAACTTGCCGAACTAAATCATATCCTATGGCATTGGCCGAAATCTCGTGGGATCAACTCTTAAGTCACTTTTCTTTAGCAGCAAGATAGTGCCATTCTCATTATGATGCGTCCCTACCTCCTACAGGTCGAGATTACTGAAATAATGATATAAGGGCAATAAAACCCCTAACCATGCATCATCCTTAAATAAAATTAATGATGTAAAATTGCTTTAGTGTTTGTATTACAAATTCTCTTGCAAGTCTATATTAAATAAATAAGTATGTGTCGACGTGAAACATGGAAAAGTGCCGTTCTAATAACAAATTATTGGAGTAATGTTGACTTTTTTGTAGTAGTCACTTTCAAATATCGTTCCGTCTTTTACCCGCTTTCCGATGTATTTATGTATCCCGCTTAAAGGGCAGCGTCCGGTTTTGCCTGGATAATATGTATATCCTCGAACAAATTGTATGTATATTAAATTTCAACAGATTTTCATGTGACTGGCTCATCGTTAAATAGTTCATCAGTGCTAACTGATACACCATTTGATTGACTTACTATGGTTGCAATATCGTTTATTTGTAAAGAACCTTTATTTTCGTCATTAACTTTTGCTGCTTCAAAGTTAGTATCACCAGCTGTAACCGGAATATCAAAATTTGAATCATCACTGGTGCTAATTGGTTCAAAGTTTGAATCATCGTTTAATGGCGATGACTCTAAACTTGACTCAGTGCCAGGCTCAACTGTCAAATTATCTTCCACTGAAATTTCTTCTCCTGTTGTAAATGTCACATCATCACTTCCCTGCACTTCAGTCACATCGTCCACGTTAGGTATTTCCAAATTACCCTCCAGAACTACGTTCTCATTTATGGGTGTATCACTATTGAAGTCATCACTATTGAAGTCATCGGATGACTCGCGGTTGTTGATGTCCAGTTCAGAATTATCAGCTGCTGAAAATTCCATGCCCCCAATTTCAACCGTACTATCTATGCCTTCAGAATCAAACCACTCTGTGTTTGGTCCGTTTTCTGACAGGTCATCATTTTCAATTCTTGATAGTGTATCTACATCTTCTACACTGTTTGTCGATTCTTCAGCTAGCATTTCATGAATATCATCGAAAGTAACAATGTCTTCCCCATTCCAGTTCACTGGCAGGTCTGTATCATCGCCTGCTGTCTGAAAGTTAGCAAGTGTATCACCTTCAGATAAAACTTCATTTATTTCATTGTTTTTGTCATCTGATATATCTATTTCTAAACCGCCCATACTTTCAGCACTTTCAGTTAAACCTCTGATCATAAGCCATGGTAAGCCGAATAGCTGTTTTAAACCATCGTCATTCACTTCGTTTTCTCCAGGTTCTAGTAACTGTTCTGACTCCAAGACAATTCCAGTATTGCTATCTTCTTCGTGTGATATATCTCTATCAATTGCCATGTCATTGAGTCTGCTTTCACTAAAATCAATTTCATCGTTCTGAGCATTTTGAAACACGTTTATGCTCGGAGTTTCTGCATCAGTTAAATCAATCTCGGTATTGTCAGTATTATCAATATTCAGTTCACTTCTCCCTGCCAAAGAATCTAAGTTATCGTCCGATTTGATTTCCTGTGATTCAAAACTGTTTATTTCACTTATTGGCTCTTTGAATTCAGGTAACATTCTGTCATCTACCAGATTATACAAGAAAGTCCTATGAAACGGTAACCAGTTAGGAACCAGAAAAGTATTGAACCGACTACTGGACCTGTCGTCAATTATCTTGGCTGCATGATCATTTTCTGATGAACGTTTCATCCGAAAAATTAACGGCTTCCCTTCAATTAAATTTTTGGAAAGGAAGAAACAAGTGAATAGGCACAACTGTAGAATCTGAAAAAGAAAATAATTTGATATTACATACTCTAATAAAATGTTACAATTAGCAAAACAGACAAATCAAACTAAGCAGACAGATTGGCAAACCGTATCATAGCCGACATCTCCCCGCATCAGTGCATTTACGATGAAGCTCGGAACTGTTTGCTAACATCAACGTCCGTTTCTTTTGACATTAGTGATAAAGTGTCATATTTAGGTGTGAAAGCATCTTGAACGTAATTGAGCTGATCATACAAACTGTGACTTTTCACATTTTATAAACGCTATATTGAATAATGTGGAAGAGGCTGCAGTTCCAGTTTTTATGATAATTTTTATTGTTAGCATTGTTTTATTTTATTTAGTTAGTTATTCATTTATCTATTGTTTAATTAAAAATTCACGATGACAATATTGACTGATTAAGAGCCCAATAAACATTCATATAATATAAAGTGAACTATATGGTGATTCAGAAATTAAAACCACAAAACATTATAAAACCATTAAAAATGATCAAACATATACATACCATAATTTTCTTGTTTGCAGAGCCACCTTAGCTTTCATAAAACGTTAATCGACTGTCAGTTAAGTCTAGGTACGATGAAATATAAAAGCAAGCAATGCCACATTTAGCCATGTCAGACATGTCTGACCTTGTATTAGAGTCGCTAACGACATGTTACAGTTGTCGCGCGTGACACGAGAGTCGCTGGAAACATAACGGGGAACGGTTATAGCGTGGTTGTCAATGAAGTATGTGTGCTAAACATATAGGATCATATAGTAATGATCCCAAATATTGAGACAAGGGAGGCTTAACAAAAAAAGTGCAAACCGTGATAACAGTCTAAGGAGCATATGCACTGTTTGGCATTGGGTTTTGATCATTTGATACACCGCCTGGTGGTAAAATAAAGTTGTTAAAATTTTAGAGAGAGATAGATAATGATTAACGTGGTCCAGTATTTGACGTTACTACAGAGATGAAGCTGTTATGGCTATAAATAAAGCATTGTCAATTCTTTTCACAAACAAATTATTTTTCTGAAGGATTATCTTTGTAATTCGGTCATTTTATGTTTTTTACGAAATACCAGTACCAGAAAGGGAACATACTTGTAAAATACTATATTATGTCTTGTTGAGGGGGGTTGGTTAGATAATATTTGGTTTATATGTATTGAAATGAGGGTGTGGTATTCTATTTTCGACATTCATAACTTATTGTTTGAGATTCAATCTACATGGCATTGTATAAAGTCATTTTTGTTTACTATAATGTCGGCTGGACTGAACATTGAAATAGGTGTAACTTTTTGTCAGGGAACAAGTCGGCTTTTTCCGCCGCATTCATTACACCTTCTAAATCTTATAAATCATATACAACTTTGTGATAAGTTAAAAGTCTAGTGGTTGAGCTAGCAGCGTCAACATGTAAAAGTAATAACAAGATTTTAATGGTTCGAACCTGCGTATCTTCGCTTTCTTTATTTATTTTCAATTTGATTGATTTATATATTTAGATTTTTCGTTTGTTTGCTTTTTAAAAAGTAAGTGTTTTCCCGTTTTTATGAAACTATACATCTAAATGTATATATAAATCCAGATTGCAGCTGAAGTATATATGATCGAATTACTTATTAAAGTATGATTTTCTTGAATCAAAACGATACATAACTTTTGAAGTAACTAAATCTAGAGCTGCCTATATAGATTGAGAATTATCACATTAAAGGAAGATCAGCAAATTGTCACTTTGAGAAAAGCTTGCGCCCAGCCGAATTTGCGCAGTCTAATAAGTGTTCCATTATTTAAGGATGTCCGCTGGTGACAAATTTGAGACCTCTGCGCAACGCGAACTGCCAACAACTGTTCGGCATGTCGAGTGTCGGCTGTCGTAATTTTGCCGTCTTACAATTAAGAAATAATATAAAATCACGGTGTTTTTAAAAACTTTGGATGCTGTTGTATAATTTTCATTCGAGCGCTTCCATTATTTCATTCGCTCAAGAGATATTAGATCCCACGTACCCGTGATGTCGTTATTTGGCTGCACACCAGGCGCTTTACTATGCCTTTACAATTTGCAAAATATATTCTTGGGAACTCTAAACACACTGCATTTAGTTCCCATGTCATCTGGCATCCCATCCGCCAGACAGTCTCTGGTTTTACTTGACAAAATATTCGACTTTCTTTACGAGTTTCGGAGCAAGTTGACGCAACCCATACACCCCACCCACATTTGGCCGCGAGAGGCCAAATCCTTTAGACACCAAAGGAGCTCTAATGAGTCTGAGGGCTAGACATGATATAAAATATGCCTGTTGACAGATATAATCTTAATCTTACTTCAGCTAATATGTTCTGCTACGCAGGCCTAGTCCTAGGCACACGGCTGAAATTCTCTTATCTCTGCAAATACACTGTGCACAGCTGGTTTGTTTAGGTTCGTTAGTACACGTAACGATGACGTGTGCTGTTGCTGTCAATTAGAATCTACAGCTGACTTCATCTGAAACTGCTGGTGAATTGCTAAGTGGTGTTTTTAATTTTACTTTGGTATCTGAAAGTGGTTTTTCGCGCACCTGCAACAAACAGCTAGCACATTCAAGCGCAAAAACTGACCAGAGTGACAGTGGTGGAGTGAAGTTTCTGTCATTAGTGAACTAACTGCGCTGAAAGCCTACATCATACTTCATTAATGCACGCCTCAGGCTGCTCCAAATCTCCTCTACGAAGGCATGTCACAGTAAAATAGTCTATGTTCTTGAGATCCGACACCATATCAAAATTTTGAGGTTAATACTTTATCCTTTGGGCGGTATTTTACTAATCAAAAGTTATGATGTTACCCGCTCACAGCGACATGATTATTACGGACAAGTCATTTATAACTAGGTGGGGGACCGGGTACATTCAGTGGGGATGGGGTGTCGGATTTTTTTTTTAATTTCTTGATTTGGTGGTCTACTGGGGGATCGAAAATAATTAAACCATGGGGCAAGGGGGGGGGTCATATATTTTGTTAGGCATATGGAGGTGGGGGTCAGAATTTTTGTATCCGTCTGCATTTAAAAAAAAAGTTTCATCTTTGGGGGTCGAGAGGCCACCTCAGACACCCCCTCCCCTCCCACCACCCAACTACTACTACATTTTCAGATTAGTTCTATTCAATCAAACTTGTCTTCCAAACATTTACCGAAAAAAAAATTTCGCGTGCTTCATGTCCAGAAAAAAATCATTATTTGCTAGTAGAACAGTATGACGTAATGTATGAAATCATGCCAATCAGTACATTTAATGTCTGCGTTTGTGACATCAAATCTCTAGGTGCCCGTCATCAGCATAATTGCTTTTGGCTTCAGGGGACTTCGCCCCTAGACGCTTTAAATATTTACAGCTTTACAGAGCATTAAGCATTAGATTTCTTGTGGTAAAGGACCTGGTCAAAATATATAAATAGATAAGGGCCCCTTTTTGGCCCCCATTCAAATTATCTTAAAATTGTATGGATTTTATTGCTTATCATTTATGTGTAGATAGGGAACCTCTTTTTGGCCCCCATTCAAATTCTCTTAAAATTGTATGGATTTTATCGCTTATCATTTATGCGTATTGGAACAAACAGAAATGAGGAGAAGAACTAAATAAGCTTATGCTTTCGTTCTAATCCTATTATATTTATGTATAGAACAATATTGTTATTGCCATGATTTAAGATTTCTTGAAATAAAATATGTTTAAACTAAACAGAAATAATAGACGTCAATGGAAACAAGGTTTTATAAAAATTACGCGATTTTTTAAAAAATCTGCAACTAGAGAGCATAAACATACAAAATTAATTTTCTTTTACATTGCATAAATCATTTATCTTCATATAAGTATAATTTTCATGATGGTATATGTTGTGCTTTTCAGATAATCAATTTGTCAGCATAAGAGGAAATGCACCGAAGTTAAAGGCAACGCTATGATTAAACACTTTTCTCCAATCTCTGAGTCTCTGTAGGTTAGGATTTTTTTCAACTCGTTTTGGAATATGACGGCTATATATAAAGCTTGGTTCTGAAAATAACACCTAACTATTTAATTTAGACGCAAGGGGGGGGGTCTGTTCCAGCCACACACATTGAGGGGGAGGGGGCTGACGCAAGCAACAAGGCACGCCATTTCTTTTAAACAAGTCAAGTTACCGGACTTTCATGTTCACTGACTTTTCCATCAGATATATAGACATGGCGGGTGTATTATGATAGGCAGGCGATGCTTACTACTCGCGAGCACCTGATCACATGTCTTTGCGCCTTAATATTACGGATTTGTCGACGTTTATTTCGATTAAATGAATTCGGACTTAAGACTTAGATACTTTGACATCTCTACTATTTAAATGGCTAAACGGTTTGAGAAAAAGGAAACAGAACAGTGTAGGTCTCGAGGTGCTCGGGCGTCTGGGCGTTGGCGGAGTAGGGGTGGGATGCAGATCTGTATGATCCCACCCTGATGCTGATGCATTATAGGCCTCAGTCTCCCCATGTTATTAATACCATGACCAATACTGAGGCGCGCTGTGGGAAATTAAACATTATTATAAAATACACTAGCTTTCTTGGAAATTATTGAATCTAATTTGTAGAGAGATTTGTTGCATTTGATGCGAACTCAGCCATAGTATTCGCTCAGTCAATTAATGAGCGCGTGCCAATTTGTCATTGTGACGTCACTGGACTGACAGTTTAGTTCAACGTTACGCAAAATTATATTTTTTCTCTTCAACACGACAGGTGTTTCTATCTATTTTCCTGAGACAGTGGTCCAAATCGAGTGCATTGTTGACCCGTGTAGACTGAGATCAAGCTGCTCATTACACTGGCTTATTCAATGATTCAAAAGATTTTACGTAAAACAATAAAATGCTACCCGACAGTAGCATGCAAGATGGGGGACCATTAGAATCTGAGTCACGACATGAGAAACCCAACAATGTGGTTGTGCGCCCAGTGCAGACTCAGATCAGCCTGGGCATCTGTCCAGTTTGTTCACTCTCTTTATTAAGTGCTCAAAGGGTAGCTAAGGGTCTAAGCTACCTCCATTTGGACAGCGAAGACTCTGGTCAGGCTGGGCGCACAACCACATTGTTGGTTTTGTCGTGTCGCGGCTCAACCTTAGAAAAAAAAAACGCTGACTGAACATTTTATAATAGACTGTACTCCAGCCTTACTGCATTAAGAAAAGGGAACCTATCCTCTGGAATAATGAGACCCAAGAAACTTATGCATTCGTTCGTGTGACATTATGTAGCTTTCCCTTTAAATCTCAAACTTTTGCTCGCCAAAGCTCGAAAATATGCAGATTAACGAATCTGTTGGTGTCACGCTTATATTACATGCATCTTGCATACAAGACTAATTTACATGTATCAATAAATTTAAGGCACATACAGATAGTTTAAGAGATTCAGACTGACTTTTCACCTTTTATTTATTATTATTATTAAAATTTTCAATTCTCTATCATGCTCGCTCAAGCTCGGACATAATGTAGGCCCTAAATTAAAAAATTGTTGTGTCAAATCATACAAATGAGCATGCATTCAAGAGCATTTATACATGTATAAATTTACATGTACCAGAGATTGATCAAAATTTACGTTGACTGTGTGTCATGTTTAAATCAGATCAGTCAGTCTTGATGTGGATCACGTAGTGGGTGGGGTAATTACCATTCTAAAACTGCTTTTTCATATAACAGCTTATTTTTCCCATATTTTTCAGTATGCATGTTAAGAATATAAGAATATCTAGTCAAGAAAATAGACTTTGGAAATGATTTTATCATAAACATGAAAGAAACATATTGTAGTTTACCAACACAGGAAGCCATTGTTTCTACATGGGGTGTCTTAGAGTATGCTTCGATTAGCCTAAGATCCAATTAGTTGTTTATGAAGTTCTCTTTGGTTATGAAAAGGCTATATAATCTTAGAATAACATGGCTGTTTTCAGTTTTACATTAAAATTCTTTCGTCGGACTAGACAGATAACTCAGATGCGGCCGTGAGTTCTCTATTAATTTAAACATAGCCAAAAACAAAAGGGGGTAGGCTTAAAATTTTCAAGTTTTCTTTCTTATTTGCACACTAACCTATATTTTTCTACCAATTTTCCTAAAGATAATTGTCTGAATGATAAACTATCAGAGTTTAAGAAAAAGTTAGAATCTGCTTCTGTTATTTTTCATCACTTTGGTGCAGCATTACAAAATATCAAAAAATTTATATTCTTTTGGGGGTAGGGATAAATTTTGTCATTTTTTGCCAAGGCATTTACAGTTTTTAATATAAAATCTTCAATAACGTGTTTAACAATAAACTTTGTGTCAGGTATTGTTAAATCTTAAACGAAATATATCTATTCATTCAATATTTTGTCTTTTTTCCACAATTAATCTTAAATTCAATTAGAAGAGAAGATATCATAATACCAACATATCTCAAGTGCTATTTAATAACAGAGTGCTTCAGGACATTATTTTTTGCTTAATTATCTTTAGACAAGATCCTAGCAATATAATATTATAAACACAAATATTGTGCTTATACCCTCTATAGCTATTTTTTTGAAAGTGGCCTGGGTTCATTTTTATGGCTTCAAAAATAGGCCAAAGTCAAGGGGGTGGGGTAACACTTCCTTAAAATATTTGGAAATTAACAAAAGACTGTGCGCAAATTATGCTTGAAATCAATGTAACATTGTGTGGTCGTCCGAAGAAACGCATATAATTATTTATTCAATCAACTGATTCCTCTTCTTAGAATTTTTAAACACATGGTTAAATATTCTTATATTATGCTCAAAAATTTCACAATGGCTGGGTACCCTCACAAGCTTCCATGGCATGTGCTGCAAAATAATCCACACTAACGTATACTTTATTTTGCATTTTTGGACTACATATTGATGGAAGAATTGAAATAACACAAAAGTAAAAAAAGTTTGAATAAATGATTTTCACCAGCGGACATCCTTAAGCGACTTTATAAAGACAGCGTGCTCCTGATCAGACTACCTGATGCACTGAGACTGCTCTTCACTCTCTTAAATGCATTTTTAAAGGTCCTTGGAAGAGCAGGCTTTAGAATGTATGCAGTTTGTCTGTCCCTTACAAAATTGCGTGTAAATCTATTAAGCAACATGTAAAGAATTAACCAAGCTGCCTTTGTAAAGTGATTTGTCTGCTTCATCATCTACGCCTTGGTCTCCGCACCACGGTCTGCACCAAGGCTGAGATGTAAATAAATAGGAAAACAATAACAACGAAAATGCGAAATTTTATGTTTCATTTAAATAAAAAAACAATACGTATACGTAACTACAGGACGAGGGGTCAAACACAACATCTCGATAAAATATATACTGCAAAAAAAAAATAAAACCTGAAGTATAAATTTCATAATTCCGGCCAACCCAGCAAATATTGAATGTACATATGGATTTTTTTGGGTTGGACAGACGCCTGATTACATAAACCATGGAAAAATAGTTTTTCATGTCTGTCCTGCCTAGAGTTATCTACATGTAACTAATTCTTATTTTAATGAATCAGGTCGTAACCTTATCGTTCGTTACAAACGTATTGGATATAATATAAATGTTATGCTACAGTCTGCATGTATAGTGGTTAACCCAATTATGGTTAGAAATTTTGCTTCCCTCTTTAATTGCACGCCGGTTGGTCAGGCATCAGACTCAGTGATGGGCCCGACATAAAACTACTTAATTTAGTTGGTTGGGGCCGGAGTTTGTCTTGTTTGTTACTTGGTTATTCGGGGTTCAACTGATAGTTTTCGTTTACTCCGGTATTTCAGTGGTGTTGTCTGACATTCCAGGGGTCTCCTGGTGTCGCAATACGATCTTTCCGTTGAGTCCTCATCTCTGATTCATCATAGGCCTTATCCGTGATTTGTTTATTTCCGGTGAAGATTCATTGATAAGTTAGGAAACCAAACAGCTAACTTAATGTTGCAGAAGCAGAGGGTGAGGTTTGGGCCCAGTAAAACTAGTTTAAGTCCCCCCCAGTAATCTTTTGCTGACCGTTCCAAGGCGGTACTTCTGTTGCGGTTCCTTGATGTTATATTGTGCTGTGTCCGCTTGTCTATGGTCTCTATCCGCCTTCTGTTTTGTTTTGTAATTAAAATTAAAAAAAAAAAATAGTAAAAATAGATTGTTGATGCTGTTATTGGAGTAGCTGAATGACCGTCTGTTTGAGAAAGAGCTGCTCATTCGGTTTACTGTGCATGTCTTTCGTAAACTTGTGTCAATTTCTGTGTGTATGTGCTTCTTTCCCTATTGGTTTGAGAGCGGAATGTGAGATTTGATTGAATTAATTCCTGATCATAGCCTATCATTTTACTTTAATTTGTGCATGCGCAGAAGAAAGCTTTCTTATACACATACATGCATACAATAGTTCCAGTACGCACAATAAATGCTTTGAACGCTTAAGTTAATTGTTATGACACCCTGAATTATCTCCCTTCGAATTTAAGAGAGATTTATGAAGAGCAGCTGTGACAGTTTCTATACCAGTGCGTCTTTTTTCTAAGTTTTCTTCACAGTAAGGCTACTTGTTTTACAAACTCGACATATTCATTTTCAGATTACCGAGGTTTCACTGGAATAAGCGACCTTTCGACACGCAAAATAGGGAAAAAGTATCAATACATAGCCGGGATATTTTCTACAAAACACTGAAAGACTTCTTTGAAACTGACTTTGTCACTGGGAAGGGAGGGGGGATTTCCCTTGTGCTAATCGTCCATGCGAAAAAGAGAGCTGCGTCACGCATAAATATGCTAACAGGAAGAAATCAAATAAGCATGTGCGTATGTGAAGTCTTAGTGAGTTTTCAGAGCTGTAATCTGGATGCACAAACGTGAAAGTTTCTGTTAGTCATGACACAGCGATACCGTGTACATATAAATGATACGGAATTCCATATACAGCTTTTCCTTGTCTACTATTTGCTGCGTACTGTCCACCGCGCAGCTAAAATTCATTGTTGCAATATACAGTATGCAGTGATTATTCGTATCTGCGCATGCGCAAAGGCACTGTAACTGAATGGATTAAACAGTATACATCATGCAGAAGCAGTATCTGGGCTTGCTCTTGCCCATGTGCACTCAATGTCACATAGAATAACAGTCGACCATGTATTAAAATTATATGAAACATTACAAAGAGCTCCCCGCAAAACTACATATGACCTGGCTAAACTACCCGTGAAAGGCGAAAACCCTATCCATTAAGCCAGGCGCTCCGCTTACCAGCTCCAAAAGTCCCACCAGTTGTTGTGGACTGGATCTACAGCTGGGCTTCAAATAGATAAATTTTGAATGAGATTTTAAACCCTCATAGACAGCCATTTTAATCAATGTACTTTAAACATGCAACTATTAAGTGGACAAGGAAATATCAAGTGACACTATGTGTTAAAATGTTGTCAGCAAAGCTTTTAGAGAAAGTAAACGAAAATAACCTGTTTACGAAACCTAAGATATTGAGGTTAAGAGATAATATATGTAAAAGTTAAATGTGAAAGTGTAGTTTACATAAAAACAAGAGGGTAAGCCTGATGATGAATATAAGTGGATTTTATTCAATTAATGGTTAGCACATTTTCACCCGCAGTATGAAAATTTCTTTTATGCATAATATGTATTACTGTTATGTGTTGTTTTTTTTTTTGTTAAAACAGTTCATGACAAAAGTGATGGTGCATGATTTCAGAGATATAAACTTTTAGTTTCCTTATATTTTTTTCCATTTTCTACACTGAAATTGTATGGTAATTTTGACACGTCATGGCACTGCGACACCGTGTACATATAAAATGGACGGAATTCCATATAGAGCCTTTCCTTGTGTACTATACTCCTCGCCCAAAGCTTAGCATAAAGTTAAAACAAATATAACAAGATTATCGAACATAATAACAATTGAACTCTTACTTTCTGTGGAAGTAAATTTTGTCCATCATAAACACCAATGATTAATCTTCGTTAAATAAGCAACTCAAAAGTTCATTGTCGCAGTGTATAGTAGGCAGTGATTATTCGTGCACGTATCTGTGCATGCGCAAAGGCTGTGTTACTAAATGGAATAAACAGTAAACATAATGCAAAGTCAGCATCTGGACTGGCTCTTGTGCATATGCATTCAGTGTCACATAACACAGGGTTGAAAACAAATGAGGATACGCTGTAGGCACAACTATATAGGGTAGAGGCGGGTAACTTCGGACAGCGGGTAAATTCGGAGAGTGACATTGTGTCCTTTATATGTCAGTTGTTTGAAATTAAAACAAAATGACTGAGCAAACAGTGAAAATCGTAGCCGTCTCCCGTCTCATCTGGATTCTCACTGTTTGCTATGGTATGTCCGAATTTACCAGCTGTCCGAAGTGACCCGACTCTACCTAGTAAATAGTAAACAGCCAGTGTGTGCGCATGCTCTTTAGCAATGGCAAAGTGAATTTCTCAATAGACTGTATGGAATAAGCAGTCGACCATTTATGGCGTAAATATGATACATCAATTTATGTTTGCAAATGTGCATAAGAGCTCTGCGAGTAACTACGTACTACGTGGCTAAACTATCCATGCCAAGTTCAAGCATCTGCTGTGCGCATAAAGCTTATGAAAGTCTTTCTGACAAAGCAGCTACATGTAGAAATGATTTATTTTGGTCATTCGGTTTTAACTACATCAGTTACTAGTAAGTCAAAATAAATATTTTCAAAATCATAGCGATTTTATTTAAGAAATAGATCAGCTCTAGCAGTCAATTGATGAGTAATAAGTCACTGTTTAGAGGTCATATCACGAGCGCGGAGCGCGAATAATATATCTACTTAAAAGTGACTGACAAACAGGGGATTATTACTCAACAACTCAATTCTAGAGCTGAACTATTTCGATTCTCGCGCTCAAAAACGCTGAAAAACTATCCGTTTTATTTAAAACTCTCCCAACTTTCCTGCCAGCGCGTTCATGCTCCCGCAAATATTCTTAACTATATCTAAGGTAAATGTACGTTTTTATGGCTATTTTAGAAAGAAAAAGAGACGTTGCACCGTCTAACGTCTCGAAACGTCACAAAATTACGTCAGTAATGCAAGTGACGTCAGCAATTAGACTCACGCGCTCCGAAACAGTGAATTGTTGCAGATTAAAACATGGAAACTTTCCATTACTTCTATAGACGCACTGTGTTAGAATTAAGAAATAGATCAGCTCTAGCTGTGAATTGTTGAGTAATAATTCACTGTTTGGAGGTCAATTGTAAAAAGATCATATCACGAGTGCGGAGCGAGAGTGATATATCTTCTTACAACTGGCCGACTCAAAAACGCCGAAAAACTATTCTTTTCATTCCAACTCTCCACACCTTCCTGCCAGCGCGTTCATGCTCCCGCCAATATTCTTAACTGTATCTAAGACAAATGTACGCTTTTATTGCGATTTTAGAAAGAAAAAGAGACGTTACACCGTCTAACGTCTCGAAACGTCACAAAATTACGTCAGTAGTTGTAGTGACGTGAGCAATTAGACTCACGCGCTCCGACACAGTGAATTGTTGCAGAATAAAACACGGTAACTTTCCATTGCTTCTATAGGCGCACTGTGTTAGAATTATAATTTCAGTACAAAGATTATACCCTATTGCGCCATACGTAATTTGTTTTTGCACTGGCTTGCTTCCCCGTCAGTTTCACATAGCTCCTTTTTTACTCTTGCTTAAGAAAATAAGTGACAGTATATTTGCAATGTGTTAGCATATTTTTTTATCCATCTTTTACCCTGGACATGTACATTGATTTTCAGATTTATCATACATCACTGAAGGGATAATAGTTTCGGTTCTAGTCTGATCCAAAACCTTCGAGCAAACAGGTCCGTCTGGGGCGAGATGAATTTCACTCCGATTTACTTCATTTCGGTTTTGAAACAGTGGTACAGATTTTTTGTATTTGCCCTACGTTTTCTGATCGGGGTTAACACTATTTGCCATCTCATTTGCATTTTGACACATTACTGCACTATGAAGCCAAACTATTCTAATTTTAGGACAATTATGGTAATTATTTTTAGTGTCCCAATATTTAGAATTTTAGAACTTTTACGGTATAATTGTTTTTCAAAGTGTAATAGTATGACAATACTAAACAAGATTCAGCACGACAGAGTTTGATAAAAACAAATATTTGTAATAGGAGAACAATCACATAAGTTACTAAGCTATTCAGATCATTCTCTCTCTCTCTCTCTCTCTCTCTCTCTCTCTCTCTCTCTCTCTCTCTCTCTCTATTTCTATCTCTCTCTCTAAGCGCACACAGTAATCAGACGACTAAATAACTTTTCACGTCAAAGCAGTAACATACAGACGTGAACGTGTTACCCTTCATATGACATATCATGAGTCAAACATTCACCTCAGTCTGTAAATAAATGCACATTACAGTTATCATTGTTGAATTCGTCAATCGCTTCCTATCAGTTTCCAAACACATTCTGAGGATCCGACTTCCTGCACAATATGAGATTTATAATTTCCTTACGAAACTTTGTGCCGCTCAGAACGTAGAAGAAAAAATTGCACGTGGCATTTAAGTACCCAATACAGTTCACAACTGCGTGCCAAAATAACAAGTATTCCAAACCCGAATGGTCTTTTCTTGACAGGATGTCTTCTCTCCAGTATGGCAGACCAATGAAATAAACTGAAACTGGTGCAAGACATACAAAGAAAAATATACATAGGCAAATAAGGAGTACTGTTACTGAGAAATCTTTATCCAGTGTGTGATTCTGGCTCTTTTTAGCACTGCTCATGCGCTGTCTGCGCCCTCTGTTGATAGCTAAATTGATTGCTATCAAAATATTGCCGCTGGTGATGATCGCAAATGGAACCAGGAATGCAAGACATAGATCCATCCAAGGTAAAATATTTGTAGAGAAATGTTCATAGCTATTATATTTTGGATAGCATGCATTTATTTCCTTCACCTGAGTGACAAAAGTTGGCCCCAGTCCATACAGAAAATGAGAATTTAACGCCAAAATACATATTGCTATCGCGAGGATAGCGAGTCCTGCAGATTTTGTAGTGCAGCCTGACTTTACTCGATGGGGCTGCGTAACAATGAGTACCCTTTCTAACGTCACTGCAACCAACAGCCAAGAAGACAATTGTACACTGACGTAGGTAAGGTAAGTGTGTATTTTACAACCCACTTCACTTAGCTCCCGGACGTCCACATCCCAATACAGTCTTATCCAAAGCCGGAGTGGGGCTGTGTAGAGCAGAAGAATATCAGATATTGCCAACAAGAGGAGGAACAGTGACGTTGACGTTAGCTTAACTTTATGCCTCAGAATAACCGCTATTGTCAGACCATTACCAACTGTTCCTATAGAGATGAGTATAGGTGGAACAATCCTCCAAACAGACAGCATGATGAAATGATAGTGTCCTGGGACAGGAGCATCGAACGTTTGTCCACGTGACTTTATAGATCCGTTTGTTGAAGTTTCATTCACAAAAGAGTCTAAAATGTTTGCATCCTCGCTTTGTGTCCGATTCATTATGAAGGTCGTATAATTTCAAGATACAGTTACTTATTTGATCACAGCTGAAATAATTCTTCGTGCAGTAAGAAATCTAGAGTACGTCTCAAAACACAAACTACGTAGTCGAAGCTTTGTTTGTCTGGTTAGTGACTGTGGAACTGTCATTACATCATGTTAATAATTTTTTATCAAAAGCAATCTTGCTGGTTTGTGGAAAACTGACCCAAAAGCTTGTTTTTCATGTTATCCTCCAAAAAAAAGCACGCTGCTATTTATTAAGCTATCCATTACAGATTTGTAGACAAAGCAATGACAACAATCTGAAAATTACAATGTTAAGCAGAGACTAAAAGTACGCAGGTCCACTATCCGGCTAAGTCAAATACATAAGCAGCAGTTCTCGTGACTGAACAAACAGAGATGCTGATACTTACACGTACATAAAAATGAAAATAATTCAAGACTGCTTCATTCCCCTTTTTATAGTCAAATCGTGTCCTTCGAATGACCTTTACATAAATGCTTTTGTTTTAGTTTTTGTCGCATCACAAGAATTAATCTATATCTGAACACTTGCTTAACTCGCAAAATAATTATCATTTTAACAATCGAAGTACCTTTGGGAGACCTTGTTTCCTCATTTAGCTTGATTTAATGCACATTCTCAGAAAAATCAAAGCAAATTTTATAAACAACATTTTTATCAGAAAACCACTAATAGATAATGTGCGTCGGAGTGAAACAGAACACTATACAGGGAGTTATAAAACAATTGACTTAAATGCAGCCTTCAATTAGAGCCTTCAATTTGAGAACAAAACTACAAACCACATTTTGTTATTTGAGTGATTGTTTGTCATTCGATCTATTTTGACAGTTCTATTCCTTCTACTAGTCTTAAAGTAGTGCCGTTTCCTTGACTTTTTCGCAAGTTAAAAATAAGAACCGGAAAGAAACGGAAAGCAGAATTTTTCTAAAATTGCCCTGGAGAAAATTTCTAATTCCGAGAAGCTCCCTTGAGAGATGCCTGGGATATTTTCTTCTTTCCTTTTCTAAAGATACGTGTTGAATATTCACCACAACCGCTTCGCCCAGGTAGCTAAAGGGTCGTTAATTTTCTCAGCCGATCCAGTCTTAAATGTTACATTTCTTACACAACGAAATGATGCAAAATAAAAACGCATGACTTCTTGGTACAGGTACATAAAGATATTCTAGTTAGAGGTTCCAGGGCACGAATCCACAGCCACCTTTGTGAAAAGTACAAAGGCCAACTGTTCGCTGACGTAAAATAATGTTGAAAGTAGCGAAGGCTACACGTAAAAGTTGAGATATCTAAAGATCCATGGCTATAAATCTAATAGAGACGTCTGGTAATAAGTGCACTGTTATATGATCGACTTCAGATGGGAAATAAAAGTTCTATCAAGGTCCGTAAAACTCAGAGGTAAAGAGTCACCTGATGCATGTGATCATGATCACAATAAAATATGAACTGCTTCAGATAGTGATACCAATCTTTAGTTTTTCAAGAAAATCGGTTGAAAACTAAGGTCAGAATTAGCGAAGGATATCATGTAGAGAAAAAGATGTTGTTTTTCTTTATTTACTCAGCGATTCGGTCTGTAACGGACAAAAAGGGTTTCATCACAACATCTTTGAAAATGACCTACTTTAGATGATAATCATAATTCCCTGTTAGAAACATTTCGACTACGAACTCAAATAAACAACATCTATTTCAGGTATGCGTGACTCGAAAGTTTTATCAAAATCTTTCAAACATTTCAAGATATATCATGCAAAATATGCGAAATAGTCAAGCATTTTATCATTTATCATTTACTGCTTCCTTTTTCTTCGCAAAGCGTTGTAACGAAAAATACCAGCTAATGTTAAAATTACCGACTTAAGGTTTGATAAAAAAAAAGCTCGAAAGCTACTTTGCAGTGGGTCGTCAAGACGCTTTTTTTTTATTATATCCTGATCAGATCTGAATAGTTATTTTAGTGAAATATGGTGTTAAAATTGTCGCCTTTTTGCGAGGGCGGGGATGAGGGAGAGAGAAAAAACAGCGACAACAAACCTCTTATATAATTTATTATTTCTTATGTAGTGAACACAAAGTAATTCTGAGAGGAGTGTCCACAAATCTTGTGATCGTTTTGATTAATTGATGTTCCATTGGTCTTTTTGGCAGTGAACAGCGTCCGCATGAACTTCATCTTGCAAACAAAAACAGAAAATATTTAACAGGAATTTCCGTATAATACTGAAAACTTGTGAGCGAATCGCAATAATAATTCATTCAATTTTACCTGTACACAGATCTATGTACCCTTGTTGTAAGGGTGTTGTATAACTAACCAACTAACAGACAAGACCCGATAGTATTAGCAATATAAGACATCGAAATCGAGAAAACCTAGCGTCATTGTTCAGAAAGACGAAAGGGCTTTCTCTGCTTTATTCCAGGTGAGCACGCGACGTTGGTATAATGATTACCAAATGTTGTTGAAATGCCACTGGGTTGGCTGAAAATTGGTGTCCAAATGTAGCGTACTTATTGGTCAGTGGCGTACATAGCGCATCTGAACCACAGTGCATGTATATATATATATGAGCTGCGACACAAGAAAACCAACAAAGTGGCATGTGCACCAGGGAAGACTCAGATCAGCTTGGGCATCCGTCCAGTCTGATCAGAGTCTTTGCTGTCGGCATGGGGGTAGCTTCGCTCCTCAGCTACCCATAAAGCGCAAAGCGAAGATTCCGATCAGACTGCGCACATGCCACTAAGTTGGTATTTTCGTGTCACGGCTCAATATACAATTTACCTCGCTAACTCAGTTGGCGGTGTACTTGTATGGTTTATAAAGGGCTCTCAGTTTGGGACCAGTTGGGCAACGATTTTGTGAGCATCTATGGCATTTCGTGGCGTGTGTAGGTCTGCGGCTTGGACAGAGGACGACAATGTGAGGGCAACAATTTTGTGAGATCTATGATATTTCGTGGCGTGTGTAGGTCTGCAGCTTAGGCAGCGGGCCATAATGTGAGGGTAACGATTTTGTGGGCATCTATGACATTTGGTGGCGTGTGAATGTCTGCGCCTTGGGCAGCCGACCACAACAATTATTTAACAGAATTAAGGGAAGGTTTCAGAGCAAATTCTTCTCTGACTTCTTTGTATTTCAAGAATTAAACTAAACCTTCGAGTTAGCGACTTATTTAAAAGTGTTATGTAATGATAAATAACGAATTACTCTTGTCAAACTGCGATTGTCGTCACATCCATTGGCTATCGAAACCGGTAAGCACAACGGCGTACCGCGAAGCGAGAGGAAATGTACATTTTGTGGCTCAGATGAAATTGAGGACGAATATCATTTTATTATTAGTTGTCCCCTTTATAACGAAATCAGAAAAGTGTATATACCGAAATATTATATCTTACGACCGAGTATGTTCAAATTCACCCAGTTACTGAACTGCTCAAGTGTAAAAACAACTAAAGAATTTGGCGATATTTGTTATTAAAGCGTTCGAAATTAGAAATGCCGTGAATATAGTTGTAGATGCATAAAGCACCTGTTCAGCGGGCGCACAGCGTTGAATCGACGTTGAATCAGCGTTTAATCAGTGTGGATTCGATGTTGTGCGCCCAGCGGTTGGTTGGTTGGTTAAAATAACTAGGCACAAAGACCGAATATGTATTAAATAAAAAGCAAACATATCAATGTTCATAAAATTGTTTCATGAGAAAATGTCTATTCTAACATTAATTGAAGTAGTACATATAGACACTCTGGACACGTATGGTCCAGACCGTCTGTATGTATGGCCAAAGCTCATTTGTATGGCTGCTTTTAGTCTCTGCTTAGTGAAGCTTTAAGTTTAGGCAACAAAAAGGCGGTGTTGATGGACTACATGACCAGACTGTGGGTGGGCGGGGACCGACCCCACCACCTGCAGTCTGTATCATGTGCCCGTTATGCATTATATAGACATTATCGTCAACAACTATTGTAACACAGGGAAGCAATATCATGCTTAGCTATAGCAACGATATATTTTTACTCTCAAATAGTCTTAAGACAGTTGAGTATAATGCATAAAATTTGATGGTAAAAATACATTGTATTGCTCGTCCATATCTCATGTAATTGTATTTGTATATATGTTCGTTTATAGACGATGAGCTGTATTATGCTTAAGTCTTAATAAATTTCTGTTCTGTTCAACACAATGTGAGGGCCACGATTTTGTGAGCATCTATGACATTTGGTGGCGTGTATTGGTCTGCGGCTAGGTCAGCGGACTTCATTGTGAAGCTGTCTCGTTGAGCCTCCATGCTTTCGAGCAGATTATTAGGATTGAGGACGTTATAATAGATTGAACATATAACTCAGTATGCACGTAACTCGTTAGGCAGGGTCACACAGTATGCGATAGATCTAGTGAACCAAGAACCAAGATTTTCTTGTCCCGTTTAAAATGCATACCATCGGAATGGCACATGTCACTAAATGCCACAGATGAGAATACATCGTGGCCCAACCGATCCCAAATCCAGAGCCCTTGTAAACCATCATGAAGGCTACCGAGTACAACTGGGCTACCGAGTTACGTACCGTAGTTCACCTATTGCCAGGTATGCCACCGCCGAGTAAGCACGTGTCATCTGGCCAACGACGTTCGAACGTGCAGAAACGCCAGTGACGTTTGGATAGTAAAAGTAAGGACAGACGTTGAACCAAAGTTACGAAAGGCATTTCCGGACAATGAGGCACCATGTGGCAAGGGTTTTTTTCAGCATTTTTTTAATTTGATATTGCTAACACTCTGAAGCCTTGTGCTTATTTAGTTTGATAGTCATGAGTAACATTCACATTGTAGCCTATGTTTGATACTATTCAAGACTGGCTTGAAATAGAGCTTGTTTCAACACACATTGTAAAGAAAGTCCGCACTACCATATTGCTAACACTCTGAAGCCTTGTGCTTATTTAGTTTGATAGTCATGAGTAACATTCACATTGTAGCCTATGTTTGATACTATTCAAGACTGGCTTGAAATAGAGCTTGTTTCAACACACATTGTAAAGAAAGTCCGCACTACCACGACTATGTTATACTAATCTTTGTTAAGTCAAAACTAACGAAAACTGATGAGTTATTATTGTCAGGCCTCAAATAGCAATACAAAATATAATTGCGAGGAAACGAAATAGTGATTTTTAGGAACGAAAATGCTACTGTGATGGACAGATATATTATTACTTGGTAACGAAATAGTAGTTCATAGACACGTATAAGTGCCGCCAAAGAAAGAAATGGTAGTGCAAAGAAACGTACATCTGAAGTAATGCGTGGAAACGAACTACTAATGCGTGGGAACGAAATAGCACTGTTATATTTCGGCGATTCATTTGTGATAGTTTTATTTTTTTTTTAATTTCCAAGTAGGGATAAAACTTTGCTTTTTACCAGGCATGATTTAAATAATTTAACAGTCTAAGATCACAGGTAAGGTTATACAACCCAACCAGAAATCATGTAAAGTATGACTTACCTCGAGTGACCTAATGCCGGAATCAGTATGGACCGCTTGTCTCTCGTCGGTCGTCAAATGCGCAATGTAGCAGGAATGTCTCGTCTTTATGTACATCTTATGCTTGAAAGAAGAAATAACCCATTCATGCCATGTGGACTCTCCTGCCCTTATAAAATGGATGAGTCCATTTTACTATTAAAGCGTGCCTGCCTGGTTAAGATTATTGTTTATCATTTTTATTTTGTTTTCAGAGAAAAACTCATTTGTTTTATGCAAATAGTGGCACCCCTGAACAGACGCCGCGTTCTGTGGCGTCTGATCTGGGTTTGCACTGTTTGCCAAAGTCCGATTTAATTATAATTGTTGGATTTTGTGTTGAATAATCATTATCTTGTCACAACAGGATCAATTAATTCTGAAGAAAGAATTCCTCACAGCTGGGAAAACGTCCGAAAAACAAAACATCAGACCTGCTTTTATTGAGTCTCTTCATGTACAGTAATATTGAGCCGCGACACGACAAAACCAACAATGCGGTTGTGCGACCAGCGCAGACTTAGATCAGTCTGGGCATCCACCCAGTTTTAGCAGACTCTTTGTTAAGTGCACAAAGGGTAACTAAGGGTCTAAGCTACCTCCATGCGGACAGCGAAGACTCTGATCAGACTGGGCGGATGCTCAGGCTGATCTGAGTCTGCGCTGGGCGCACAACCACATTGTTGGTTTTCTCACGTCGCGGCTCATATATATTGCAACTGTGCCAATGCCCCCCTTCTCAGACTTCAGCTGAACTCTGTTTTTTAGACCGACTCGGAATGACCCCAGTGTTTCCAGAGAAACAGAAAATACGCAATTTTCTCTATGATGAAGCTTGGAGAAACTTTTACCAATATTTGAGAAAAAGAAAAAAATCAGAGACTTTCCTTTCATCCTTCAGAGTATTTGTCGTTGTTAGCCATGCAGAATGTTATTGAATCCAATTCCGGAATGCATTTATAGTTATATAAGAGATACTGAAACCCGTGACCAACTGTAAAAGGGGTTCCGTTGCACCCACAGCCATTCACTACATGTATCAATCTCCTATGCCTAAAAACAGTTATCGTTGGGTGCGGGATGGCTGTTGCTTAGATATTTTAGTCTCATCTCTTGTTTGTGTATTCTTCTTCTTCTCCCCCCCCCCCCCCCCGCCCTCTTTATGGAAGACGGCTCGATATATATAGGCTGAAATATTGTCTCAAAGAGTCGTTTAACCCAAACCAACCGACCAACTTGCCAAAGTCATCACTCTAGTACACGGAAGCCAGTCCAGTTGTACAATAGCCCCTTAAAACTTGATTGGCCTCTGTGCTCTAGGTGGAGGCTTTGCTGTTTTTGTTTGTCTTGAAGCACAGTTCTGAAGCTTACCGTCCAGCCGGAATATAAGAAGTAATAACTTTGATGCTCCTGTGGCTCTTTAGTGGTGTTGCTATGGTGATTGTGTCCACCCCAATGGTGAGTAGAATTATGGCTATGTGTCACCGGTTTCAGCGAAGGCGTCAGCTGGGTAGCTGCAAACTGGCCCTGTAAAGCCAATAATTGTATTACGGTAATGCTCCAATGAAAAGTGCTATGTATTTTCAACCAGTTTAAATCGAGATCTGTTCCGGAGGATATAAAACTTTTTCTCGTGCTCAACTCTGGTAAGCATGGAATTTTCTCTGTTGATAAATATGAAAATGCCAACATTAGTTTATCAGCAGGGAAAATTTCAATTTCATTGAAATGTCGTCATTTAAAATATTGAGTTACACAGAGCAATTTTTTTATCAATGCTTCGCCATCGCCCTACGTTTATGCTTCTACTGGCATATTACACACAAAATTGTGTACAAAATTAACGTAGCCTTTGAACTGCAAAATCTCTTCATTTTCTATTTTCATTTTTCATTTCATTTTTAATTTTGCAAACACCCGTAAAAATAACGGGAAAAGGACTGGCAGCTGTTTCCAGTTATTCTACCGTAAAATCTATAGATTTTTTACAGTGTACTCGCATTTCTGTTGCATTTATGAACCTCGCTATTATAATTGGAGAGGGAGCAAATTTTACCATGTAGCGTGTTTTCCTGTAATCGTATTACTACGGGGAAATCCACTAAAGAGGGGAAAACGGCTATGCATAAACACGTAAAGTAGATTTTACTCCGGGAAAGTTAGCTATATAGTCATATTTCCGGGAGGGGGGATTCTACTACATGTATATAGCCATTTTCCAGTGGGTAATTCTACTATGGAAAAATCATAGTCATTTTTCCAGGGGGGGGGGTACTACTTGGGATAAAGTTACTAAACTGATTCCGCGCTTTGACAATGAATAAACGTTGAAACAATGCTGTTTCAATGTTTATGCCTGCTTGGAGTATATCTAAGAGTAGAAAACTTACCTGAGAAAGGGATACAACTGCAGCAGCAATGACAATAAAGAGAAAACAACTCATGCTTATGAACCGAAAGCTATGATTTCGAAATTTCGATGTCTTATCGTATATGTAGATCCTGTGAACCACTAATAATTCGGGCAGAAACAAACGTCTGAGGAATTTGTATCGACGGAGGACATCTGAACCTCATATCCGTTCGTGTGCTGCACTCTTTGTTGGCTTTGTGTCATGAGCGTGGGACCTTAAGCCATTTGCATTCAGCAAATACCCAAATCAGCCTGCGCAGCTGCGCAAACTTATCAAATTCTTTACTTTTCATTTATTAGTTTGCCAGGATTTCTACTTGGTATATGCGAACAGGAAATATTTTGGTCAGTCTGCGGATGCATAGGCTGATCTGAGTCCTTCCAGTTCGCTATGGCCAAAGGGTACCCTTTCTCGCGACACAATCAGGTCATTCTGACAGAATTCTGGAATAAAGAATTAGTAAGTAGCATGACGGCCAGCGAAGACTCAGATCAGCCTGGGCATCTGTCCCGTCTTATTAGTCTTCGATGTGCGTTTAAAAGGTAGCTATGGGTTCAAGCGTAGACTCAGATCAAACTAGGAGGATGCCCAGGCTGGTCTAAATCTTCGCTGGGTGCCTATGCCAATTTGTTTGTTTTGTCGTATCGCGGTTAATTTATAATATACTCATTGTATGTCCAAACAAAAATGTTGGTTTTGGTAAGCTTAATTCTCGTGTGTTCTAAAATTTTTACTTTCAAAGAGATAAGGCAGCTAATGATGGTTTCTCCTGCACGTATGAGGCCACAGACACATGGTTAGAAAACGCAGAGGGCAGCGATCTTGAATTGACATACTTGCTTACCACATCTTGCACTCAACACTAAATGAGAAAGAAAAAAAAAATAAAGACGGCATATAAAATAAAAGAAGACAAGCGAAAGGCTATGAGGTCAATTCTTTCCCATCAGATGTCCACCAGGCAACTCTGTAAAATGTACAAAATTTTAAAGACGAGTAGTAGAATGTCGACAATGACAATGATAGTAAACCTTAACAGAAGCGCCTTGGAATGGTCAGTATTAAATCACTAATGGAGGGACAGAAGGCGTTTATATAGAGACCACTATGATATCAAGTTTATCAGGCGAGACCAGAAACAGCGTAGAAATGGCGAGGCTTGCCGAGCCAGTCCGACGTGTTTCTGGTCGAGCCTGATAAACTTGATATCAAAAGACACTTACATGGTTTTCTATTTATCTTGCATTATAAGAAGATTTTGAAGCGTACTCGAGAGTCAAACAAATGCGAAGCATTCAAATCAGGATTAAAATACTGTGATAGTACTCAAAAGCAAGAATAACATTGAAACATTTGGGCGTTGGGCGGAAGAAGTGCAACAACTGATCGCCGATAGGCCCGACCATAACCAGATCATCAAGCCCCAGCCTGTCTTAAGATATATGCGAAATTGGCTCTGCCATGACAATTTGGGTTATTTCAGCACAGTAAATTGTGACGAATTGTTGCGTTGCGCTGCAACTGAATAACAGACAGCTGCTGGTAAAAAGAATCTTTTGAAATCATGAAATAAGGGTTACTTTACATAATAGTGTGATTTTTCCTACCGGATAGTTACTTATGCAATTGTTCATATTTGTTTTAGTTGTAAAATATTGCAACATGATATCAAAACAATTTTTAAATTAAAAGTACCAAATGAAAATAAATGTCATCGGACAAAACTGCATTAATCTAAGAGTGTCCTGTAATACTGTCTGTACCAGTTACTTTATTACGTAGGGCAGAAAGAATGATGTTGAAACTTTGTATAGTCAGTCCGTTCGCTCCCAAATGCAAAGGGCATGAAGTTTATATTATTTTTTCAAAATGGGTATGAGCTCGAAGATTTTATCATATACATAACAAAATCATATTTTTGTATAAATTTTAGCTTTGCATAAAAGAGTTTCTTAACAAAAATGGATATAAAAACATGTAATTTTCGCCTTTGTATTAAAAGGTTGTAAAACTTGGTTGTTGGAAACCCCCTTAACCCTCCCTTGTCGTCTGTTTTTGGCGTTTGAAGGGTTAATGGAGTGGCTGCCCTAAAAGTTATGAACTGTATGGACCCAGTAGTTTGCGCAGACATCACAGTCGGATCTGCACGCGGATCTTCGATAGGATGGGATTCTCATCAGACTGTGCGGACACACAGACTGCTTCGAATCCTCTGTTTTGTAAGTGTTTATGCAAGCTTCTGTGTCCCATCACTGGTGTTGCCATAAACAGCGTCTTTTGGACGGGGTTATTTTGTACTCTATAATGTCTGTAGTAGTGTTAGTACTTAGTAAGAAGATAATGACGCGATATATATGTATATATAAAGGCATCCTTATTTTCAGAAATATGTATCTCAAGGGACTCTGCCTCTGCATCTTCGTAGATGGGTGCGTTAAACATCCCACTGGGCATACAACGAGGATCGACGTTGAATCGACGTTGATTAAACCTCTTACGTTTAATTAGCGTTGATTCAGTGCTGATCCAGCGTTGTGTGCCCACTTGATCATGTATAGTTATTACGTGATATGTAGATATTCTGATTTTCTGTCTTAATCAAATGGTAGCTGCTGGCTGTTAGTTATGATAGCAAAGCTATTACAATGATAGTTATTCTCCTTGAAGATGACAATTATCATTTTCATTGTAACTAACATGTGACTTCTCTTTGATGATGCGGTAGTCACGGCAGTGGCTGATTCTGACTATGTAAATAATTCCCCTTTCTGTTAACCAAGTTCACCACAGTGAACCATATAGTGCAGAAGCCCATAGGGCAAAAAAAAATTTTCGTTCCACCCCCTCCACAGAAAAGGTTTGATGGTTTTATGTTAAAGATGGATCAATGGCAAAAGTTTTTAGCCTGGGTGCCAAGTTCGAATCAGGATTCTTCATACCTAAATTCAAGATGGCGTCCAAGATGGCCGCCAAAAAGTGAATTTTTCAGATATTTCATGTAAAAGGTATTAGACTTCACTTAAATGCAATGTTTTCATCATATCTTATTAAAAAGCAATTGGAAAAGTATAATAAGACTTTAGAACATCAAAATCAATTGATTTCTGGTTATTAAATCCACAATTGTTGCTAAAAATGGCATATTTTACTACAGTTTTGAAGGCCATAAGGACAAAAAATATGTTCCACCACTTCTACTACTAAAAAGGTTTGACACACTTTTATCAAAGTGATGTACAGTATATATGGGAACTTTTCAGCATGGGTACCAGCTTTGATTAAGGTAACAGAAAAAAACTGTCCACTTTTGTAACCCTAGGGTACTACTCAACATTGTCGAAAAATAAGGGGGTAAGGTTAGGTTTTGCAACTTTGAGGTGTTATGGTTGAACCTAGATATGTCATTCTATATATCAAATTAAAGGTAATGTACAGAGTTTTAATTATAATCATGCAAACATATTATTGCCAATACTAATATGTAAATATGGTCAAAGATTTTATGATAACCCAAGGAGAAGCCATTTTATATTAAAATCTGCAAATATCGTATTTCATGTATTAGTGCTAGGTGAAAAAACTGGCTTAAACCTCATAGTCAAGTGGCGGATTCGAGAAAAGTGCTATGGAAAATGAGTTTGTGGGTACTTTTGTGGCATGATGGGCAACCTTGCTAAAATACTTACCGATATGTCCTGGTTTATTTTTTGCCGGTTGCCAAGCCTGACTGCTTATTGTGTACCAAATAAGCAAGGTCAAAGGTCATTAAGTGCAAAATCACGAAAAACTGCTTAGAAAATGATTATTGTACATTTGAGGTATAAGTATCACTGCAGTTAAATGCTTAACATACTGAAAACCTTATTCAGCAATAGTAAAGCATACTTGAATAGTTTCTGTTCAATCAAACTGTGTATGTGTCCGTCCGTACACCTGTTTTTCTGAATGTACATGCATTCATAGAACTAACTTTAATATTTTATAAATCGAGGACTGCACAGAATAAATATACGAACAACATGTTCCAATTTTGACAGTTATATATAGTTTTAAGCAAGCTATCATATATTTCTAGCTCAACATTTACATTACAAACAGTTGGCTTCGTTAGCATGTGTTGTTTACAATACATAAATTGTTTACAGTTGCCATCTGCAATTTAATGCAGAAAAATAGCCATAAGATTATTTGTAACGGTGTTTACACATAAAGATGCAAAAACTTTAAAAGTGTGAGCTGTGAAGCAGATAAAATTCATTGTAGATAAATCAATCTCATGTAGTTTACGTTATCAAATTGGTAAATTAGTCATTTAAATTACTATTTAGCGATTCAATTAAATAGAAATGCATAGTATCATTTATGTTCCGTGCTTATAGATGTTTTCTGGTTTATAAAGTTGACAATAGTTCATTTGAAAACTACTTTTAGACATAAAATACACATAAGCATGATGTCGAGAATAAGTTTTCAGATGTACAGGAGTATTTTATATGTACAATCCAGAATATCGAAACTTGTCGACCGACATTTTGAAACTCATCGCCTCATGCTTTTGATTCTAAGAGACATTGCTGATAGACAAGCAAACTTGTGCAACTACTGTAACATATACGTTTTTGTATAAGTGTTACAGCATCGCATGTAATTTACGTGAAGATAGACAGGTCTATGTGAAACGAATAAATTAATTCCAATCTAAAATTGCTATTGCCCATATGACATTATATTGGCCCTCGTCTGAATCGCCTCTTCTAGACATTCCTCATGGGACTGATGAACATATAACTTGCATGGAAACAGTATGAGAAAACTACCTATTATAAAAATCAAATGATTTCATTTATAAGTACCCTGTCATTAAGCGGCTTTTTAGAGACTGCTAAGATGGCTCCCATAACTTCATCAGAGTATTGTTTTTTCAGTTAGTTTAATTTAGTGGCTACAGAGCTTATAGAGGCTATCTGAAATAATGACTCAGCTGCTCCAGGTTGCATGAAGCGTGTTTTACCCTTTACAGAATTTCTCAGGAAAACATCAAATCAAACGTAGTTTGCTGTATTCAAACCTTGTGTGTCATTACTTCTTTAAGTTTCATATTATTCTGATTAATGCATTCGAAGCTCATACATTTGCTCCTCACAAACAACTAAGTCATCATATGTTTTGATTTGCATAGCCATTTAGTGGACTAAAACTGACTTCGTTAGCCTGTGTAGTTTACGTTATAGGAAGTGTTTAAATTTCGTACCTGAAATCTATTAAACTTTTAAAAAGGGCATAACACTGACTTGAAACTGTGTCTGCATATAAATATGCCTACAGTACATGTAAAATATTTAACAATATGCTGCTTATTATATAAATACAAACGGAATCAGATGAATCTAGGAGATGGGGGAGGGAGGGGTGAAAACTAAAAATAGTGCCAGCCATCCCCAATGGCAAGATTTATACACTATTACTCCAGCTATCACAATACTACATTTGTCAACGGTTATGATATCATAAATGAATGAAACCAGTTATAATTCAAGGCGTAAATATATATAGACTTTATGTATGTATGGAAGAGAAGGGGTGAAAATATTATGGCCACACTACAAATCACTAAGGGGACTTAATCATCGACACAGTCTACTACATAGCATTTCTGAAACTGTTGTTCAAGCTCTCGCAACAACAAGACCTTTACTGTAGTGCAAGCTTCAGACATCAAATGGCCTACTGTTACACCAGCTGAGGTAGCTCGTCTGAATAGGTTGTGATAACAGTCAAAGCATTTAGTGAAAACAGCAAAGGCGACTGTAGTGCGAGAGTACAGATCACGTTTGCTACTGCTATTCTGGCTAAGCACATTACAAGACATCTGTGTTTTAACACATCAGGCTTCTATTAGTCATCTTGTGTGATTAGCATGCCAGTTCTGGCCACCAAATGTCCTCTGCCAGTATGCTAAAATACCACTGTAGTGGCAGCCATAAATGCACACCCTATAATGCTAATATCCATGTGTGGTAATACATACTTCGTAACGTAGGTAACACTTCAGATAAGGCTTTACAAAGACGTCTATAGATAAAAGGGTATCATCTTAATCTCCCAGACACAACTGTAAACACTATGATGTCAGGTCAGGCTATTGAAAGACATCAGCATATATCACGGTACCTGCCTATGCCGCTGCAAAACCTGTGAATCGACTATGGTACCTGCACAATTTAACAAATACCTCTAGAGATAGGTCATGGCAGTTGTATTTTTATATAAATATGGACAGAATTCAGTGTACTTACTGACCTTTGACCCAGTTATGATTAAATATGTTGTCGGCAATATGGCAAAAACTTTTATGGTATGTTTACTTACTTCCTTTGCCATAGTTGCCTCTCATTTCTCGAAAGTCTCTATTAATTCAATAATTCACTCACAAACTGGTATATAGAAATGCACCAAATGACCTTTGACCCAATTTTGACCTTATATGACGTCTGTTGAGCTGGCAACCAGGCAATATAGTTTAAGATAGGTTTACTGACTTCAATGAGCCCGGTTGCCCGTCATGCCGCGAAAGTGCCCACAAATCCAAAATTTCACTCTTAAACCACCTGCCTATCAACTAATGTGCTTGACTAATATCCAGTGAACCATCAAAAATCTTGAACATGTAAATATTACATACATGTAACATTTGAGCCGTGTCATGAGAAAACATGCTTTTTGCACATGGAAAACAAAGGCGCAGATGAGCTGCGGGGTAACCTCCTAGCTGATCAGCGCCTTTTTTTCACTATGTACCATAGATAGTAAAATCATTTCAGATTCCAAAATAAAGGCTACAAAGGTCTGCATAACACAAAACTTAGTGTTAAATGCATTAATAACTTGAAACTACTACCTACCAGGGTTCAAAACTGCTATTTTCATCATATTTTACAATTAAAAACAAGATTTTATTTCTTCTTGCTGCATTGTTGACATTGGACTTTGGAATGCTCCCTGACTGAAGAGTTCCACGTATGGGAAGTCATTCCAACAATGATTTTGAATACATTCTTATCTACTGAAATCAAAAGATTTTGCAGGAAATAGTTAAAGGTGGTATTTATATTTTGTATTTTATACACTTTCCATCAAAACAGACACAGAAATGATAAAAATTCCAACCATAAAGTAAAGCAGTGTATAGTGCATGTATAGAGGCATACACGTATTGTATGTATCTCATTTGTCTTAACTTCATAGCGCTGTAAAATCATCTAACAATATCAAATTGTTTCATTGACAGCTGTTACCACTTACTGATGTCTACAGTAGTTAAACTAAGCTTGGAATACACAAAAAGCTATGACTTATAGCAGAAATACCGTACCAATCCACAGTTTAGCCATAAAATCCAAAATACCCGACGAAATTCGTCAAATTTGGCATTAATTTTGGGTTTAATCACGAGAAATCTATTGATATTGATGTTCTGTTGTCTTAGCATGCTTTCTTATTGCTACTGGCTAAGATTTGATGAATAAATTTGCATTTTAGTGAAATTGTACACATTTAATATGAAATACCAGAAAAATTCACTTTTCGGCGGCCATGTTGGGCGCCATCCTGAATTTCAGTATGAAGAATCCTGTTCCGGACTTGGCACCCAGGCCTAAAAGTTGGTCCACTGTTTTATCTTCAACATAAGGCCATCAAACCTTTTCTGTGGAGGGGGTGGAACGAAATTGTTTTTCTAGCTGGATATTTTGAATTGGCTTCTGCGCTAATAAACTGTCGGAATTAGCATAATGGCATGCATTGAGCTCCAGATATGGGTGATATTTGTATTGCTTCTGGGCAGGACAGACGTGTGCTGCCCCTCACTGGAAACGCCTTGCGGGTGTGGCTTCAGTGGGGGCAGCAACATGTTGTGACATCCAAAATGGAGCCCCGCATGTCATTAGAACAAGGGAAATAACCACGGGTAATGTTCTCAACTTTATGATTCGAATTATCTCTCTTGTTATGTGTTACGTCTTTAGTCGGCTGCCAAATGTTTTTCTGAGAGCTTTTCTTCACTGTCCCCATGGACGTGTTCGCTTGTGTAAGAGATTATTGTTGCTGAATACTAAATCTATATTAAATAATGTGTCTCTTTCGGAAGCGGGGAAACGTTGGGTTCCGTTTAGTGATGCTCTTGGAAAACCGTTTGATTCAAATGAACATAATTATAAACCGTCTTTCATCAGCATTTGTCAAATGTTAGCTCAGCTGTATATATATCTGCCAACTGAACGCAAAGTGGCCTTGAGCGTGCTTTGATTCAATGTCACGACGTTGAATCAACGTTGGCTCAATGCTGATTCGGCGTTGTGTGCCTACTGGTTGTAGCGTAAGAGCTTTTAAGATTATATTTAAACATAACAGAACAACACGAACTCTTCCTCTTTGGAACTTATAGTTACCATTCACACATCCCTTTACTGTTTTTTGTATGTCTCTTTGTTCTATTGTTTCACTCTCTTTTTCCTTTTTTCTATGTTACTTCTTTGTGACCGGTTCCCTGCCCAATCACTTTGTACATTTTATTGCGATAGTCTTTGAAAATTTTATGCGTGAGTAAGTTAGCTACGATGATCCAGAGTGGCCGACAAGACTTATTCTGATTTTCTTAAACTTTTTGTTGTGTAATATATGAAATTTTGTAAATTTAAATCGGATGGTCTTGGTGGTTTCTCTGGTGTATCGTGCTCTTTAGGACTGGGCAACAGAAAGCGGATATCAAATAGTAAATTTTATCTTGTCTTCATTGCTTTTTTCTTAACATATTTGGGCAGCAACTAAACAATCTCATGTCTTAGTTTGATAATAGATTTGTAACGATGTAATGAGGTATACAAAAACATCAAGTTTCCTTATATTCGTTGTAAATGTATTCCGACAAATAATCTAAACTTTAGTCGTAACTGTTTGATGTCCATGTTTGTCACTGTCCTTATTTCATGGTTATTCGTTCTTATTATCCTAAGCGGAGATGTACAAGTCAATCCTGGGCCGGGCTCTGTCGGAAGCGATGCAGATAGCTCATCTTCCTCGTATCTGATGTTATCCAATCATCTTAGTATTTTTCATCTTAATATTCAGAGTATATTACCTAAACTCGACTTAATTAAGGCCGAAGCAGATGCATACGATGTGCTTGTCTTTTCTGAAAGTTGGCTTAAACCTGATATTCAGAATGATACAATTTCAATAGCAATTTTTTTGCCACCCTTCAGAAAGGACAGGTGTGATCGTGTAGGGGGGGGGGGGAGTTGTTACCTACGTTCGTGATTTTTTTTCCGTGTAAACGACGCCATGATCTGGAGTTACGTGGGCTGGAGGCAGTTTGGATAGAAATTCAAGTAAGGTCAAAAAGGATTCTCGTTGGTGGATTCTACCGACCTCCTAACAGTAGCAATAACTATTCATATCTTATAGAAGAAAGTATTGATAAGGCTTTTAATACTAACATAGTTGATATATTTATTTTAGGTGACTTCAATTACAACCTGCTTCACAGTAACGGTAACAGAATGACAGAAATAATTCAATAATTTAATTTAAAGCAGTTAATTACTGAGGCAACACACTTTACCAAGCACTCGTCATCCCTGATCGATTTAGTCATGGTACGCAACACTACTAATGTTTTGACGAGTGGTGTTGCAGACTGTTTTATACCAGGCCAAGTTAGATATCACTGTCCGACAATTGTATTATTGAAGTTTCTTCGACAATCGGTTAAAACCTTTAAAAGACGAATATGGAGTTATCCCCTTGCTGATTTCGATAGGTTTCGGACAGCACTACTGGAAAGTAATTTAGAAAATAAAGTAGAATCTGTAAGTGACATTGATGAAGCTGTTTTGCAACTAACCGAAGCGATATCTTCAGCTGCAGAACAAAGTATACCAAACAAGATTGTAACCATAAGACCTACTGAGCATCCGTGGATAACCTGCCACATAAAAAAATCTCATCAGAAAACGAAAACGTAACCGCAGAAAATTCAAAAGAACTTCTAATTTGGTGTTTCGTGACAGATACAAGATACTTCGGAATAGAATTGTGACTGAAATTCGAAAATCGAAAAAAGACTATTTTGACAAACTTGACGGCTTACTCTCGACGGAAACTACAAATTCTAAATTATTCTGGAAAACAGCAGAACAAGTACTGAATGTTGGAAAATCGGCCTTCAATATCCCCACCTTGATCATGAATAATGAATACGCAGAAGATAGCTCCCATAAGGCAAATATGATGAACATTTACTTCACATCACAGACGGTAGTTGACGACAGTAACAAACCCTTACCATACCTCTTACCTTTGCAGCACTCTCTCCAACAAATTGAATTTTCTATTCAAGATGTCAAGGACGTTCTCCTCAATCTCAATATCTACAAAGCTTCCGGTCCAGATCTTATAAGCCCACGCCTTCTAAAAGAAGGTGCGAATATTTTAGCATCACCACTCTGTACTGTTTTTAATCGGTCACTAATAGCAAGGTATTATCCTAAGCCCTGGAAAAATGCTAATGTTACACCTATTTACAAAAAAGACGATAAATCATTACCCTCGAATTATAGGCCAATATCTTTATTAAGTCAAATGGGAAAAATCATGGAACGTTGTGTTCATAAACGCCTTTATAACTATGTTACTGGAAACGGTATTTTAAGCCCTTTACAGTCTGGGTTTATACGTGGTGATTCAACCACCTACCAGCTAATTCATACCTATCACTCTTTCTGTGAAGCAGTGGACAGCGGCAAAGAAGTTAGGACAGTTTTTTGCGACATCAGCAAAGCTTTCGACAGAGTCTGGCACAGGGGCGTTCTTCATAAGCTCTCGGGTATAGGCTGTTCCGACATAGTCGTACAGTGGTTCGCCAGTTATCTCTCAGGCCGTCAACAGCGTGTTGTTATTAACGGTCAGGCGTCAGATTGGGCTCTAATAAATGCTGGTGTCCCACAGGGCTCTATTCTTGGGCCCCTACTATTCTTGATTTATATTAATGACATAGTCAAGGACATTGGATCTTCTATCCGTCTGTTTGCTGACGACACTAGCCTATATGTCGTAGTCGATTCTCCTCAAAGTGCTGCTGTTCTTCTAAACAATGACTTGACAACCATAAATAAATGGGCTGAATCATGGTTAGTCACATTTAATGCAAGTAAGACCGTTTCTATGACAGTCTCCAGGAAACATAATCCTATACAACATCCTCCACTTCTTATGAATAACACAGTTTTAACGGAGACTTTTGTCACAAGCATTTGGGTATTACTTTATCTAGCACATGTACATGGACAAATCACATTAATATTATTACTGAAAAGGCGTGGGTAAGACTTAATCTCATGAGAGCACTCAAATTCAGGATAAGCCGAAAAGCATTAGAACAAATGTATATTTCTTTCATACGACCTCTACTTGAGTATTGTGACTCAGTCTGGGATAATGCTTCTATTGAAACTAAACAAAAGTTAGAGGCCATACATATAGAAGCAGCCAGGACAGTTGCTGGTGCTACTAAGCTTTGTAGCATTCAGAAATTGCTTGATGACCTCGGGTGGGAATCATTACAAAACCGACGAAACAAGCATAAACTGATTATCTTTTATAAAATCATGAACGGTCTCTCACCTGATTATCTACGAGATCTTTTGCCACCGTTAGTTCAAGAAACTACTACATACAATCTTAGAAATGCTAACCATATCCAGACTCTATCCTCTAATACAAATCTTTTCAATAATTCTTTCTTCCCATCTACTATCCGTGCTTGGAATTCTCTCTCTGATGAAGTTAAACAGACCCCATCCATCGTATCTTTTAAGTATCAATTGAATAAAAACATAAAGAGACCCCCAAAATATTATAACGTTGGTTCACGGATTGGACAGATACTCCACACTAGGCTAAGACTGGAATGTAGCTCTCTAAATTCCCATCTTTACCAGAAAAACATAATTTCTAGTCCGTCTTGCCTATGTGGTGGTTTCGAGAGTCCATACCATTTCTTTTTTATTTGTCCGAGATACACAGTCGCAAGGAATTTATACTTACCGAATGATCTCCCGAACTTCACAACTCACGATTTATTATTTGGAAAAGAAAATGAACCATCACACGTAAACGAGAGTCTATTTTTACAAGTTCAAGAATTTATTATGAAGTCAGGTAGATTTATTAATAGTTAAGAAAATTCGCATCTTTACTGCCCAGTCTGCTACTACGAGATATAACTATTGCAGGGTGAAGTATCATCTTGTATATTTGGGGGCGGGGGTACCGGTCAGCTATATGTTTTTTTTTTTTTTTTTTTTCTTTCCCCTTTCAATTATTTTATATACTGAGTCTTGCAGTCTTTTGTCTGTCAATCTATATGTATTCCAGTATTCGTTTAAACGAACAATTAAACTATATTTGCTTCTAGCATGTTGAATAATGTTTGCAGAAAGCATGTCGTACTCTACTGTAACCAGCATGATTTCATGTCAAAGTCATGTGTAATCGATTTCGATAGTATTGTTATTTCAACTCTTACAGAACTAATGTTCGTTTAAAATCTCTCTCTCTCTCTCTCTCTCTCTCTCTCTCTCTCTCTCTCATATTGGTTTGATACAACTAGCCATTCAGTATCATTGTACAGTATCTATTGTTTCAGGAGATGACTTACATATAAGCGTTACGCTTACTGTCAGATCCTGTATTGCTTCATTGTATTATTCACATGTATGTATAAAATCTATGAATAAATATTGTTTAAACCAATCCCCTTTACTCTTGCGTATTATAGCATGTGACAAATGTTGACTATCCTTAGAACAAAATTGGAATATGATTAATTGAAAAGCCTTTAATCCAGAAAGCAAAAGGTTCAACTATGAATGCCAGTTACGCGTGCGGACAGGTGAATACATTAAATTTTGTACTTTTTCATTCATATACGCAAACAACTGTAGTGAACTACAAGTTTACATTATTGCCTGCCAACAATATTTTGGCTGACGGCCGTTCAAACAAGGGCTTAGTAATTTGATTAAATATAGACTCATCCTCATAATACTAATACCTGTCAACCTCGGGGATTGTCACAATCTACCCCACAACCCTTACAGCGCAAAATTAAATCAGAAGACAACTTGAATTGCACTATGTGCCACATCGTCTGGATCTGCACTATTTGGAAATTCAGCTAAATATTTTCAGACCAAAGCTCTAACAATAAACTAGTGATAAAATGTATTCTCGCTTTATGTATGGAGAATAAAGAAATCGTGAGCATTGTGTCCACAAGCCCTGTGATCATGTTGATTGATGGCTGTACCATTGGTCTTTACGGCAGTAAATAGCATTCTCAGGAACTTCAACTAGCAAACAAGAAGAAAAAAAAGTGGTCATAAAAGTTTTATAACATTAAAAGGGATAAGAACACGAACAAACAAGAAGACCATGCGGTTATCTCCCTTTAGAGCCTAGCTTAAGATCCTTGGTGAGGCTTGTTTGAATTAAGAATTTTTGTTTGTAAATAATCGCACGTAGATGCTTACATAGATGTAACTGCACATATGCGGACAAATGTTATTCGCAGAAGGGACGCGAATCGGACTTTCAATATTTTCAAAGCGACCAAAGTACATGTACTTAATCATTTTGCATAAAAAACTGTGTTTTTATAGAGGCTTATGCTAAAAACAAGTCTGCAAAGTTTCAGCTTTTTCAGCTTTATGGCTACTTGGCAATAATGTTATGATCAGCAGTTTGGTTTCTGTGTCAACGAATTCAATTGAGAAATTCTTACCAAACCCATTTGTCAAATACACGACATAGAGATCCTGTTATTAAATATGCACTGGTAAGTTAAAAAGAGCAACCTGTCAATTTTCCCGTTGACATTTAATGGCCATTTTATGTTGTCATAGCACACAACGTGTTGGAATATCAGCAAAAAAAACAGTATGTTTGGAGAGGCCTATGCATAGAACATGTCTGCAAAATTTCAGCTTTCCAGCCTAAGCTATTGAGGGATATTACCCCCGTTGTAATATTAGCCATTTTCATCATTGTGCTTGCTATGACAACCAAGCCAGTGAATAAACTGGTATTAAAACCATGTCATGGAGGACTATAGGAGGAAAAGTCTTTCCTTTATCTAACCCAACCAGAAAAGTATGTACAAAGCAGGCCAAGAGGTTATAAAACTTGAGTACATTCTCAAACTCAAAATAAAGCATACTGATAGGCTGCTTCCGAGCACATGCTCGGAAGCAGCCAATCAGTGTGCTTTATTTTGAGTTTGAGATTATTCTCAAGTTTTATAGCCTCGAACCCAGGTAGAGTTATCAGCTTACCTCAAGGGATCTGATGCCGGAGTCAGTATGTACCGCGAGTCTCTCGTCGGTGGTCAAATCCGCAATGTAGCACGAATGTCTCGTCTTTATATACATCTTATGCTTGAAAGAAGAAATAAATAATAGACGTTCATGTACTGACTTTTATCACCAGTGGCGTAACTAGGGCTAACTGAATGTTACGCACAGTTATGTTTTACCCCTCGAGAGCAAGAATAACAGTTAAGCCCCAAAGATATTTCATGCAGTCGTGTCTGTTTGCAGTTACTGTTGGAATCTTGTCCAATTTACAAAATTTCTGCATCATCAAAACTATGCAGGTGCGTGTTGAAATTTTATCAATTTGACAAAATTTCAATATACACCTGCGTATTTGCGTATAGGCAGTTATGCCCTTGAAAGTATTCTATACACCTGTCTGCACATTTCTGTCTAAGTAGCCGCCATAAGAGTAATGCTAATAACATAATAAAGTATGTTCTTTTTATCGTCTGCAACAGTTATTTATGTAGCAAGTACATTTACTTTTTTGACAATCTGGATATTCTGCATACAGCCGAATCATATTGTCATATAATCTGGTACCTGAGTCTTGCAACCATTCATTTTTGATTGGATGCACGTTTATCTTCAAAGAAGAATTTCGAAGGGCCGGTATAACACACAGGAGTCAGCGGTACACGCAATTTGGCCTATATGCCTTCCAAGTGTTACGCGCAATGCAGAGCATGCAAATAATTGCAAATAATATTTCATTCCTCAAGTGGCCTTAAACAAAAAAAAATAGATTTCTTGGATGCACGTTTATCTTCAAAGAAGAATTTCGAAGGGCCGGTATAACACACAGGAGTCAGCGGTACACGCAATTTGGCCTATATGCCTTCCAAGTGTTACGCGCAATGCAGAGCATGCAAATAATTGCAAATAATATTTCATTCCTCAAGTGGCCTTAAACAAAAAAAAAATAGATTTCTTGTTGAATAATCAATAGTACTTATAAGATCCATTAGAAATTACTTATATATCCGTGCTTTCATTATGCATTAGCTTATCAACTGGCTCGCTTTCTGTATTTTCTTAAAATAAAGTTTGATAGACTGCTGACAAAATTAAACACTGGAAGTAGTATGTTCCATATCACTTGTTACTCAAAACATTTATTGACAGTAACTTCCCAGCAGGCACATGACGTTGAAATGACGTCGTGCTGACGTCGATGCGACGTAATGACGTCGCATCGACGTCCATACGACGTCATTTTGACGTCATGTGCCTGCTGCGTATGTGATCCATAGATCTAGTATATCAATCTAGAGGACACTAGTATATCAATCTAGAGGACACGGACAGACTTGGTGCAGTTCAAGGTGCGAATTATGGAGTCGTTCCCTTTCGCATCATGGAAAACATCGCTATTAGAATTGTCGTCAGACTTTCCTCTGAAACCCTAGATTGTATCATTTATAATTGTTCAGTATACTGAATAAAATATTGTTCACACTACTATGGAAAGCCAGAGTGGATCCCCGATTATTATTATTATTTTGCATATGTACGCTACACAAATTATAATATTTACATTATCATTATAAAGCTCTCTGTAAACCCAATAAGTGATGCGGGAGTTAAAATTGTTTACAAGTCAATAATTACATTGTGTCACGCGCTTTAGAGTGACAGCTCATCTCACTAAGCAGCACGTGAAATCTACAGCATGCTGTGTACTTGAATGGCTAGTAAACATTGAGTGACAGCTCGCTACGCCTACTTCCACGTGAAATCTACAACAGGAGGTGGTATTTACTGGTAGGCAGTGATAATGCGGCTGTTCCAAACTATTGAAAAACTTCGGCCGGTAATGTTTTTAAAACGATTTTTATATATGTATTTCTCACTTTTCTTTATCTTTTTATTGATCAAAAACATCGTTTAATAATATAAATATAAGGAATAAACGTTATTTTTTAAACGTTTACTGAAGTATAAACTACATCGTGTCACGAGCAAAGTTTACGTAAACCCCTTCGGGGTTCACTTACTTTGCTCGTGACCCGATGTAGTTTATACTTCAGTAAACGTTTAAAAAATAACATTCATTCCTTAAATAATGCTTAGAAGGAAGTCTTTGTGAATAAGTAGCAGATAAGTTTAGGTAAAAATGATTATTTATCATAATTTAATGAACAAATGTATCAATATACATAAAAATTATATACATAATTTCAGTACTCCAAAGCTTTGTCCTAACTTTTTATTTCCTTTTTTTTCATAGCTATGTAAGAAAAATTAAGGTTTTCAATATAAAAAGGTCAACATGATAACATTACTTCTGAACATTAGTAAAATACACACATGCACTCATGTTTTTTCTTTTTTGAGGGGAACATATTGGAGGCCTAGATGGGATTCAGCTTTAAGGAGGGTCGTGGTTTGCTCATGGCCCTGGGGGACGGTGTCATGGCCCCTCACTCTGGCAGCCTCATAGAGCAGGGCCTGACAAATCCACTGTCCGGCTGCCCGGGACAAGTTAAAAATTTGGCTGGGCAAGTTAAATATTTTCTTACTTGCCCAGATAATGTATAAGCTATATTGGGAAAACTAAAGAATTTCAGCATTTTGTAGCAGAAGCCCAGTACCGGACAAGTGGATCAAATTTTTATTTGTCAAGCCCTGTAGAGGTGCCCCTGTGCTGGGCTGTGGCAGGGTTCTCCATGTGGGTGCGCCCGATTGCTGTCTTGGTTGTCTCATCTAGGCCTCTCATCGTGACGGACTCATACAGGGTGATGTTAAATCTATATTTTCTCTTTTTTATTTCAGGTTTATCCGAACCGAAGAAACGAGAAGAAACCAGTACAAGAATTCAAGATAACGGATAAAAAACATATATTTTTATGTTCACTTATTTTATTTTTATTATTATTCAGTTATTTATCTATTTTCTTTAATCAAAACAAAAATAGTATTATGATCTTTAATTAGCAGTATTTACTTTTGTCCTTTTATTACTACTTTCTTATCAGCCATTTTGTGGTCTTCAGTCATGTCACTTACTGGCTGTATTTTTTTTTTTTTTTTTTAATTTTAATAAGTGCGAAATCATAAATTTATCCTAGGAATGCTTGTGATACAGTTATACTAAAAGCTTAGGCAAATAACACGGGCTAAAAGCTTTAGGCTAATGTTTATTTTCTGTTGCAGAGAATGGTTACTGGATCATGTGACATTTCTCTCCTGATCTTCTGCTGCCTATTTCATTGCATTGTGATTGTATTGAGTTCTGATAACGGTAATTTCTCGACTGCAGTTACATTGAATGTACCTGCAGGCGAGAAATGTACCGTTGAACAAGCTAGCGGTAAAAAGGGAAAAGAAAGAGAGAAGTTACCTTGGCAGTTATCGGCAAAAGGAAATCGTGGCGATTGACCTCGCCCTTGATGACGTATGCCATATTTAGAGCTGGTTCCCTGCGCTCACGAGTCAACCCAAAGAAATGAGAACCGATATACAAGTTAAAGCTTTAAAAAAAATAAAACGTGTTCTTCTTGTGGCTGTCTGCCGCCTGCACCGGAGCACCCTAGAAGCCTAATATGTGATATGTATTGTATTTCATTGTATTAAAAAAAAAAAGAAAGATAAATTAAAAAAAAAAAAAAAAAAAGGAGAGGGAGCGGAAACTGTTAGTTGGAGAGTTGGTTGAGATAGTGTTGGCTTCTAAAGGGGGACTGACTGGTTTACAGGGCCGCCAGTCTGGACTTTCTCAAAGAGGCTACTGCTGTCTCAACCACAGCTTCAAAACAGTCTCTAAGCTCAAACATATCGTGTTTCTGTCGGTCCACTTCTAAATTAACAATTGTGATTTACATACATACATACATACATACATACATACATACATACATACATACATACATACAATTACCTACCACCGTAGCCCCTTATTACATAACCTACCTACTTACAGACCTGCCTGTATCACCTAGCTACATATCTGTCTACCTGTTTCACTGTCTGCATGTCTACCTGTCTATCTATCCACTTACTAACCTACCTACATTATGTACCTGACTACCAACACACATTCTTACGGGGAAATGCTCAGTTGCTTAGCCATTTCGTCGCCTAATTAACCCTGCTGACATAATACCTATTTACAGTCTCGCTTTTATCCTATTCTGGTTGATACTCCATTTCATTTATTTTCCATATACATTATCCACCTACTTATAACACAAATGTTGACCTCGTCGCCTATTTGACTCTGCTGACATAGTACCTATTTACAGCCTCGCTTTTATCCTATTCTGGTTGATACTCCAATTCATTTATTTCCCACATACATTATCCACCTACTTATAATACAACTGTTGACCTGTTGATTACCTACCTTTCGACTAACATATTTGACAGCTATCTGACGTCCTTTCGGCGTTGTTTGCCTGTTTGATATTACCACTGTTTACAAGCGATTTACCCACCTGCCAGGACACATGCCCACTTTTTCCATCCATCCATCCATCCATCCATTCATGTATGTTTGTAAATATTGTAATATATAAACAATATATATGTAATTTGTAAATAATAAGTTGATATATTTGACAATAAATACACGATATGTGAAAAAATATGGGGTCGATATGGGGAGGAGGAGTCGACCAAAAAAAAAAAAAAAAAATAATGCTTAGAATTTTAATAATAATCGACAGGGGTCCCGTACGGCTAAATGTCAGCATATTATTATTATTATTATTATTATTTTACGCCCGCCATATTATTATTATATTGTTCCAAAGATAATAAGGTTTCAGTGAAAAAATAATCTGCGGTAAAATAATAATGTAGAACCACGTGCTCGAGAATGATTGTTTATAATTCCTTAATAATAATAATCATTCGCGAGCACGTGGTTCAACATTATTATTTTGCCGGAGATTATTTTGTCACTGAAACATTATTATTGTAGCAGTGCCCGGATATTATCGATTATTATTTTTGTTGCTGATTATTATTATTTTTAATTTTAGAGCCTGTATTGGCAATATTATTGTAGAGTATTTCGATTTCCCTCCCTTATAAATTTTAACATACAAACTACAGACCCCGCTTTAGCTGCATCTTAAACATACATAAATGGATGTACCTGCAGGGATAGATGCCTTGCGACTGAACGTCCTTTTAGCCGTATTTCTTTTTGTTTTTTTTCGGGGGAAGGGGCGGGGGGGATGACGGGAGGTTGATAATGAAAGACAATGGAACCCTGTTTATCCGTCTCCAGAGGGTCTCAAACCCAGCGCTCAGCCTACTGAGCAACCGGGGCTCCACATCCCAGGGGAAGAATCTCAGCCACTCCAATCTCTAAGCCCCCGAAAACCATGGCTAACTTTTTAAATGAAATATCGAATCTGGGCAAACTTCCGACATGAAAAAATGCCCTGGAGCAGATCCACCGAAGTTTTCGAAATGGTCATACTGCCCAAGGTTCCACTGAAGAGTTGCTTCCCTTCGTAAGAAGAAAAAAAATGCACTCGCTAGAGCAAACTCCCTCTCTCAGAAGGAGATTCCCCAAATGAAGGATAACAACACAAACCCCGCCCCTAAAGAAGGAAATACTATATTCCTACAAATGACCTCTCAAATACATTATCAGTGGGACTGGAAAGTGTTCTCTGCGCGAGCCAGGCGTTCATTCAGGAACAGGAGCGGCGGTAGTAGAATGGATTACTCGCTGGATTTCCAATCCATGATGCAGGTTCGATCCCCATATGGCCGGCTTCTCCGACTTTCCAAAAGATACCTTAAACCAAAGTCCCATCTCCATATGACCTATATGCTGGTGGAACGTCAAACCCGAGCTCACTTATTCACCGATGGATGGATGGATGGATAGATCATAGGGTGAAAGTATTTCATCTTAAAATCTTTCACTTAATTCTCCCACAGTCCAATTCAAAGGCCTGCGTTCTTTACTTTTAGTATCCTGTCACTCATGGAAATTTAGGAGCGGCAGTAGTATAGTGGATAACACGCTGGCCAACCAATCTAGGGTCGCAGGTTCGTTCCCCGGCATCTCCGGTCCTCTAAATGAGTCCCGTCTACGTATGACCTACTTGTTGCTGGGACGTTTCAACCCGAGTTCAGTCATCAGTCGGGGGACTTATGGATTTTCATCACGCACATTTGTGATGGTTGGCCATGCGCTTCAGATAAACTGACACATTTATATAAACACAGTTTTAATAACGGACAAACGGACAGAATGTCAACAGCAGTTTCTACATACACGTATCAAATTACAAGGGAGACAACTCGGACTGCGGAAAAAAAAAAATAATCAATAGCATCCGGGCACTGCGAAAATAATAATCTGCTGTTTCTAATTTTAGAAAACAGCACATTAATATTATTTTCGGGGTACCCGGATGTTAAGTATTATTATTTTTAGAAACAGTACATTATTTGTCGTAGACATATCAGAGCATGCATGACCTGCATCCGGGTTTTTATTGTATGGGGGATAATAAACACAATCTACCATTTGTGAAAAGAAACAGTTTTAAAATGACGTTTTATGAATATAAACTTTATTTTGGCTTCGTTTCCTTGTTAATTTAATCGCCGTTATTTGCGGATAGACGTGTTTTATTTAATAATAACGATGACGAAAAGTGTATTTGCAAATTTCATGACCCGTTTGAGCAGCCGTAAATCAGGCGCATTCGAGTTTTCCAATCGTGTATTTAAAGGTCTAGTATGAAAGCCATAACCGCACCGCGCTTCCGATCTGCCGCGCCAGAAATCAGTCTTCTTTAACAACTGATGTATTACTAACTAAAATTACAAAGAAACAAACAGTGCTTCCACTAGTGGAAGTCTGGGGGTCTGTGACTTCTAAAACTGAATGCCAGGAAGTCAGTGACTTCCAATTTTTATCATAACCTACCATTTATAAAGTGAATATTGACTTATTTAATGAGTTAAATTTGTTGTAATAATGGTATTTCACCCATTAATGAAGGAGAAAACAATATAAATATGGACATTCTGGGAGAAACCAAGTCTATCCTTCAGCATGACTTCCAAATGACAAACCTTGGAAGTCATATGACTTCCTGATTTTGATGGTTAGTGCTAGCACTGAACAAAATACAATGAGAACAAAAAACTACTTTTTCGAAGCTGAACAAAATATTCAGACATACCCCTTATCTTTTTGAATTTGTATATTAAGTCATCATAAAATTCTGGTTCCGATAGGCCTTCATGTGAAAGTGATTTTAACCTGACATTGAGTTTTGAAACCAATTCATTGCATCGGCGATAAAATTTTCTAGACAAGGAATTATTTCGATGCAGGCTTATCTTGATACTCATTCGCTCAATTGCACACACGCTCACTCACTCACAAACTCACGAATTCACTCCCTTAGCAATTGGGACAAACGAAGTCAGGGAAAATCATGAAAATATGAGGCAGAAAAAGCTAAGAACTAGACTTTTAATAAGTGTTCCCCCGGTTACAGCTAGCTCCTGGTGAGGTATCGGTATTTTTGCAGTTCAGTCATGCCATTAAATCTTACTTGTGGCAAATAAACTAGGATATCGAAGTTGTATGAAAATGAGTAAGGAAAACATCAGTTTTGGCCATGGTGCCGAATGGTTATATATCTATGCGCCAGTCATTTGTATCCACAACCCCCACCTACAGAAACGGAATTTTTACATTTCAGAGACCTGTGATGATTAGCTGATGGTAACAACCTTGCTCTTATTTCGACCCTATACTACAGAAAATCTCACAGGGTAAAGGACCCCAATCTTAAAACTCCGGCACTATGGAAACAATTAAGATATAATTGCCCTGCACCTTGGTCCGGCTATCCCAGCGCCATTGTATTATTGTAGGCTCGGAACGTCCCGTTACCATAGTCTAGCTGCAGTTGCAGTTATCCGTTGAGGGATTATTGGGTTGCCCTTTATATTAATTCATGTTTTGTCCACCATTTTGAAGGACTTCTTATTAAATCAACAACCCAACAATTTCTATTCGTTTATTGTGTTTCCGTTCATTCCTGGCGCAGCCCATCTTCGTGGGTTGGGGCTAGGATGCAAATGACAGCAGGCCGAATTGACCCGGACGAGTTGAATGGCGGCCGAGTTGACCCAGGAGCCGTGAAGACCCCAGGCTTACAGAAAGCAGGCCGAGTTGACCCGCTTCTTCCATGACATACTATCGCCAGACAATAGTTGTAATCGAACTCGACCAAGGCTGATCACGATAACCCTCTTGGGAATTCATATTTTGTCCTTGAAGAAGACACATTTACTTTACAAAAGTACTGATAATACCCAGGAAGCGGTGGATCCGTCCTGACATGACTAAAAAGTTGTTCTTAAAAAACGAATTTCATCTTCGACAATTATCTTTTTTAAAGATGTTTCTTGTTATATTTGGAATGCCCGGATGCTATAGATTATTATTGTAAAAATAATCTGCGGCAAAATAATAATCAGCAACCACGTGTTCGTGAATGATCATGATATTGTATGACAATATAATTATTCGTGCCGAAAAGATTTTTATTTTCGGAGGATAATCTTTAGCCCATAGTAAAAATAACTATTGTATAATAATAATAATAATAATAATAATAATAATAATAATAATAATTGAGTTTTAATATGGAAAGCCAGAGGGGACCCCAGATTATTATTATTATTTTCCATATGTACGCTTCACAAATTATAATAATGTTTAGAATTTTAATAATCATCTCCGGGGGTCCCATACGGCAAAATGTGAGATTCTTCTTTAGACTCAATTATTATTATTATTATTATACACCCACCACTCTATATAGTTAGGTTTACTACGGGCTAAAGATTATCCTCCGAAAATAAAAATCGTCGGTAGGAATAATTATCATCATATTGTCAATATCATGATGATTCACAAACACGTGGTTGCTGATTATTATTTTGCCGCAGATTATATTTTACAATAATAATCTATAGCATCCGGGCACTCCAAATATAATAATGTTCTGGTTCCAAAAATAATAATCGTTAACATCCGGGCATCCCAAATATAATAATAATGTGGTGTTTCTAACATTAGAAACAGCAGATTATTATTTTTGGAGTGCCCGGATGCTATATAGATTATCATTTTTCAGAACCAGAACATTATTATTTTTGGAGTAGCCCGAGTTGTCTCCCTTGTAATTTGATACATGTATGTAGAAACTGCTGTTGACATTCTGTCCGTCTGTCCATTATTAAGACTGTGTTTATACGAGGGATGATCAAAAAGTTCCCGGAAAAGTTCTGTATTCTCTTTACTGTTTTACTTTCTTCAATGAAATTTCACACTATACGACTTTAATGTAATTGTGATTCATATCATACAAAACAATTGACTTATGTCTAACCAGTTTCATGCACGCGCCACCAACGTAACGACCGGTAACGTGACCCGGCCCAGCTAACGTTACGTTGCATTTTTATCGTTTCCAATAACAATTTCTGAACGTTGTTTATCTATGAAATGTATGTAGTAACGTTAATTCATTCACCTAAACTTAGAAATATGTATCTTATCTTTATGTTCACAACTTTTTTGTAAGTTGGTTTGATCTTTTTAACGAAATGATGTCTAATTCCAACGTGCCCTTTAAACATCAAATGTGTGGGGGTATGGGGTAATTCAAGGGCAGATAATTTGCATTAAGTTATAAAATGGAATTGTTATGATCAAGTTTCATGAACCTTAGATTATGGCAATTCGTTATATATGTGATGTACCCTTTCAGTCGAACTATTCCAGCAATGCGACAACGCAATCTGATATCTGCAGCAGTATTAGCTGTCTATCAAAAGTCTTAAATCAAGTAGCAGCAAGGCTACATCAACAAGCTTTGTCATAATTCAGCCATAGTCTTAAGATAAGTTCTTTTGTATAATTAGGTTCATGTACCACACTCTTCTAAATGCTGCACATAGTAGTAAATTAATATGATCTTAATTGTGACAAAGATGGCCGATACATCATTGCTGTTGGGTGAGATGGGCATTTGCTGGAAGTTCATTATGCTGCCGATTTCAGGATGTGTTGCCGTATTGCTGGAATGGTTCAACTGAAAGGCATAAATCATATATCTAGCGAATTGCCATTATCTCTAATTTATGAAACCTTATCATAACACTTCCGTATTATAAGGTAAAGTAAGTTATCTGCCCTTGAATTACCCCACCCCACATATTTACTGATTAAAAGTCACGTTGGACTTAGCAATCATTTCGTAGAAAGAATCAAAACAACTTACATCATTTGTAATGAACATCAAGATAAGGTATATATTTTTAAGTTTGTGTTGTTGTTGTTGTGTTGTTGCTTTACGTCCACGGTAAACAGCTATGGTCATGTCGGGACGGTCAGTTAACCTAACCACACTATTCCTGGGCAGGCTTAGACCTCCTAAGCGGTTAACCAGTACTAAGTGTCCATACTTACACCAGTAACTGACAACTGCCCTTCTTGAATCAGTGGAAGGGGGAAAATGACCGTAGAAAAGATTTCATGATCAATTTCCACGAAAGTTTAAGTTTATGTAAAGTAATTAATGTTTACATTAAAAATTTGTGAATAAGCAACGTTCGAATTCGCTATTAGAAAAGATAAAATGAAACGTAACCTTAGCTGGGCCGGGTCACGTCACCGGTCGTTACGTTGGTGGCGCGTACAATAAACTGGTTAGTCATATGTTAGTTGTTTTGTATGATATGAGTCACAATTGCATTAAGGTTGCCTGGTATAAAATTCCATTGAAGAAAGTAAAATAATAAAGGGCGTACAGCACTTTTCCGGGAACTTTCTGATCATCCCTCGTATAAATGTATCAAGCTAAGTATAAATTTCATATACAGATTTTTTCTGGATCCAGAAGTCTAAATGTTTAGTTTGGTACATTTATTTAGTAATAAAACTTTATGACTTTCTATTGAAAATAGTCTACCTAAAAATATTTAATCAAATCATTTTTTAAATACAAAGTATCTAAAGACCAGGTCACACTGGACGGACACTCGGCGCCCCGTTACTGCGGCTATGGATTCGTTCCGCTGAGGTGCGGGGGTAACGTCGATATGAGAATTGAAATATGATGATGAACAAGTCACACAACATCAGTGCGCTCTCGTCCCATATCGGGGCTAAATGAAAGGAAAAGTCTCTTTCCTAAGAAACTGGCGTTCTCAATCCAACCCAGAATGACCGACCGCAGGAAGGGTCCTGTCGATCGGGGAAGAAAATTTATGGAGGTGCACCCACATACCATGTCTAGAAGTTCTCGTTCTATGTATACTGTCTCGAGGATTATGTGCAGGTGTACGATGTACACTCCAGTTTTGCAGAATGAACCTCCTCGTAGCAATGTGTATACGAAAGGTATCTTTCAACTGCACAGGGGATGCCTCACCCTGCAGAGGGTCCGGTTTAATGTCTCGATCCAAAAGACGGCACACTTTTTTTTCTAATGTCATCTCTGCAAGTTAATGAAGTGTGTTCAGATGCCGAATTTTTAACGCCACTACCCGGGTTCGCGCTGACCACTGAACTACCACTCAAACACGCCAACTGTCACCAACGAAATGTTAGGTACATACAATTTCCAGATCCTGACTTCTGCTCGCTTACCACGCATACATGTTAAAGTATATAAATGATAAGGTGACTGGGAAGTGACTCAGCCGCCCCAATCTGTGGGCACCTAAACCGGAGCCAACTCCTTAATGAAAGAATTTGCTCGAGAGCAGACCCCCTGCGAAAGCGTTACAGCCCAGGGAACCAAACAGGAAGTCACAAGAGCTGCCTCCTTTTGTGAGTAGGTAAGAATCTGCTCCCACTGGAGCAAACTCATCTCAGCTTCAGAACAGGGAAGCAAATACCACATACAAACACTTCTCTTTACAGTGTCCTGAGTGTTCTCTTTAGGGGAATGGAAGGTGTTCTTTGCAAAGCGGAGCGCCATGCGTTCACCTTTCTAGTAGGGAGTCGTGGGTTAGACTCCCACTGGCGACTCATGGCCGACCACTTTCTTAAATCCAATAGGCCATGAAATCCGCACCCAGTGTGCCCTAAACTGGAATAAGAGAACTCGGTAAATTTTTATCCCTCCCTCACCCCCCCCCCCCCCCCCACCCCACCCCACTTCCACAAAACGAAGTGGCTCTGATTTGTTTAAGGTTTAGATTTCCTTAACCTTAGTGACTGTCAATTTAATGACGACTAAACTTGTGGATTTTTTATATAATACATGGGCAATAACTCATGCATTAGTGACGCTATTCTGGCAAATCTGTGAGTGTATCAACCTGATATTGCAATACATTATTTTCTTCAGTTTCATTAAATTTCATTCACGGGTACCTTAGTTATGGGCAATTTGCAGGTTTTAAATCAATACAAGGGCAATAACTCTTGCATTAATGATGCAATTCTGACAAAACTTGACACGCGTCATCATGTTATGATGGTACATATTGTTATTCCTTGATCCAAAAGAATTGTCAGGGCGGGGCTATTTTTATACCTTCCCCTAGACTTTTCCATTGTAAAAAAGGAGCATGGGACATACACGCTGCTCACTCACCGGTAACAAAAATCACTCCGCTGTAACAAAACGTACTTTTCCAATGTAACGTTATGCAACACTTGGACATGCGGTAAAGCCAACAATAGATGCACGTGGCTAGCCATATTACCTGTACTTGTAGAACATCGATGAAAAAGAGAAGACTGATCGGATGCGTAGGCTAATATGAGTATTTCGTTTTCGCACGTGGAACAGTGACCTATATATATTTATAGGTCACTGCGTGGAATAAGGATTTTTTTCATACGACACCAAGCATGTACTTTTATAAGCTACCAGATCAGTTGCGAGGATGCGCAGACTGGCCTGAGTCTTGTTTGTTCACACTTTTCATTGTTACATTTTTTTCTAGCAACGAAATACAGTCAAACCTGCTTATGTTGTCACTGTCAGAGAGTGTTTTTTTTTTCCTCTTCCCCCCGGAAAAATGGCTATAGGAAGGACGGCTATATAGTGGATTGTCCGGACCTCATAGAGCCAATTTTCCCCCATAGTCCTTTTTCCCCCACCGGGAACTTAGCTATTGGTGAATTTGGTATGAATATTGATATTTTGCAGAACGGAACGAAACGGAACGGAATAGAACAGAGACATTTTACGGAATTAATCGCATAAGAAATGTATAAGTACTTCAAGGGAGGTAATAAACGTGATTAATTCCAAAAAATCAATATGCAAATTTAGCAACCATATTTTTATAATAATCAATAATTATTAATTTAAGGGGTGTATTTCTGCTCATCGCATATATTTATATACGTACACATACGCATGCAAGCTATATGAAGATGTACGAACGGATGCTTTGTCTAGTCATGTTTGATTTAGTAGGGATTACATTGAAAATCATAATCGGACGTGTGTCCCAATGGGAGTCGAGCCCACGACTCCTGCATAAAAGTCGAACACTAGTCCATGCATTCCACTGCGCGCACGCACAGATGAACGCTTGTACAAACACAAAATTATAAAAATTGTTCCACACAACCAACGTACACTCATCCGTTTTTGGCTAACATGGAAAAGCAAAATGCCTACCTGTTTTCCCAAAATCAAAAATAAGACAGACTGATGGACACATGCATGCGGTTCTAGCATCTGTTATCTATCGATATTTTATGGACAGATACTCATATTTCTGTTTCAGTTATGAACCTCACTATTATAATTTGAGAAGGAGCAAATTCCACTACGTAGCGTATTTTCTGCAATCATGTTACCAAGGGGAAAATCCACTATGGAGGGGAAAAACGGCTATACAAAAACACCTATAGTAGATTTTCCCCGGGGAAAATTGGCTATATAGTCATATTTCCGGGGGGAAATTCTACTATATAGCCATTTTTCCGATGGGAAATTCTACTATGGAAAAATCATAGTCATTTTTCCGGGGGGAAAGACTACTAGGAGGGAAAAGCTACTCTCTGACAGTCACCTCTATTAAGGGTCACCTGGTTTTAGAAGCCACGTTTGGGGGGGGGGTCTACAAACGAACATGTGTGACATGTGTTAAGAGGTCACACGAAGCAATATTTTTTAGTTCCCTTGGATGACTCCTTCAGACAGGTTTGACTGTGATTTGAAGAAAACTGCAAAACGTTACGACAGATTGCGAAACCCAATATGGGTGATTCGAATGCACAGGCTGAATCTGAGTCTTTGCCATTCGCACATACTATATGTGCCTTTTCTCTTGGTGCATGTACACATGACCATACGGCCCGTATGACTAAATCACTGTTCCTCACGATCCAATACTTGTCTGTGTGAACGGGGACGAATGTTCCCATGATCCATTGTGTTTCTAAGTTTCTATTTAAGCGTACAAAAAGAAAAGGTCTGTATTTGTCTTTGCATTAGGTACATTTTTTCCAGATGACAAAGCTGATAGAATGTGATATGTCTGAATCCCTCGTACATAACAGAAAAGAAGCTGATGATTATACTTGGAGGATGCGCAAGCTGATCTGAGTCTTCGCTGTTACACCGATCGATAATCTGTACATTGTATTAATGATATTATTTGGGCAAAACTTAATAATTACAGTGTGCTCCAGAATTTCGCAGCAGAACATTCGACGAGCTGAAACAACGCCGTGTTAACTAACGCTGACACGACTCTGTTTTCAGATTAAGGTAGACGAATACTGAATAGAAATATTGGCGGGGCATTCAAACCATTATACCGTCTAAATAACCCAAAGAGCTATAAAACATTTGGGTAAGAAAAAAACAATTTTCACCGTTTTGTTTTCCTAAAAAAACAATATTTTGTATTTCTACATACTTTTTTTACACATTTTCCATTAAAATTCATATCTCTAGCACATGAATGCACTTTCATTTCAGCAAATCATATAATCTGTAATATAGGATATTTGAAACAAACTGATTACAAAAAATTGCAGTTTTCTTGTTAATAAGTATATTTTTACATTCTTTGAAAAAATGCCAGAAAATTGAATTTCATGAAAAACGTCATGAAAAATATCATCAATCGATGGGGCATGCTTATGCATATTATTTTAGTAAAACTTACATCGTATGTTAAAGAATAAAACAAAAAAACAAACATTTCACCGTTTCGTTTCCTAGAAAAACAATGTTTAAGTTCAAAATATCCCCAAAACAGACTGCCCAAATTCTGCACCTGTTGCAAGCACAGCCGGTCCTTGCCCTATTATTTATTTTCCTGTTATTCGGTTCTACCACAGAGTAATGTCGACAAAAATGCGCAGATGGAATGGAAACTGTGAAGATCTTGATCATTCTGGTTCCTAAGGAACAGTCTGATCTCAGTTTCCACTGTTTGTACAGACCTATGTGCCCGAAAACTTAGGATCTTTACGGTAGATATTGTAAGTGTATATTATAACTGTATATACTCCACAGTCAGTTGATTTGATGATGAACAATAACTCTGTTTGTTTTTTAAACAAGCAAAACAGAGTTCTTGCGGGATCGGCCACCTTAATGCCTAGACGTTGATACGTTTTTTAACCTTGGTCTTGGCAGTTAACATCTTTTAAGATTTAAGTTTCAATATTCGCGAAATGTCTCATTTTGCGAGCCAACAGAGTATAAGCGAAAATAAATTGTCGTGGGTGTTTACTTGTAGCGTGTGCCCGATTTTTGCACTAAGCTGACTCTTATTTTTAAGGCTAGGCATACATGATGTTGTAACAGTATACATGATGGGCTTGGCAGAGCAGTCCTCTAAGGCCTGGCTCTTCCAGTTCAAATCCCGCCGGCGGCGGAATTCTTTACACCGTAAACGGTACTCCATTGCGCGCAAAATTTCATTATCATTTTAAGAAATGCACCGTCTTTCTTATATCATGTATATTGCTTGTATTAACATCGATAGTCTCTCATATATGGCAGTAAATGTGGTGACATGAGATAAAATACCAATGCGTTATGCTTAGTGAACTTGAACAAGCGTGCAAATCTTATTCTACCGAATCTTCTGGTGGACTGATCGAATCTGACAGATATTGGCAGCACATATTTGTCGCCGCCCTGACATTTCTTTTGGATCAAGGTATACCGAAGTTCAATGAAATTCCATATATTGGTTCGTTAGTTATGCCTCAAATTGTGACTTTAAATCGATTAAAGGACAGGAGAGTAAAGGACTTCTATGCTTAAGTCGAGGATTTCCCCCCATTTGACTCGCACGACAGATTCGAATTTTCAAAGGTATAAAGTGTGCATTTTTTTTCTTAGCGGCAATGCTTCCACAAATATGTAAACTGTGTGAAATCTGATCATTTGTGATTCAGACCCAAACACATGGGGAGATAATCCAAGCCGACCTTTCCTACCCTAATAACCTCATTTTTTGAGGTAATAAAAATATTGAAATCGGTCATTCATTCCATAAGTTTTTGTCATAAATGCATGCTAAATACATGCATATCACAATACAAAGCAATGATTTTCTTCTTGTTACGCCTGATTGGCATTTAAACTTGCAAAGCCATAGTTACACTTCCGGTCAAAACAGCCAAAAGGGAACGCTTCACTATAATTAAGATACAAGTACTTTCCCCCTTGAGACCCAGCATTTCCTCTATGCAGCAGACTTATGCATGGCAGGTTCGCAATATATATGAGTGGGAAGCTGGGTCAAGGGGGGCGGGAGGGGGGCGATACTCAGTAAGCCAAAAAAGAAGAATTGTCAAAAGCAGCACTGTGATCTTAAAGGATTAGATAGTGTACAATAATCTTGAAATGCGGTCAAGGTCACATACATAACTTGAGTCAAAACTATTCAGTGCTGTCTGTTATGTACGGTAAGCCTAAAAGGTGTAAAATGTATACAGTTAATCATTATTTTAACTATCCGTTTGAGGATAATTTACAATTAATCTCAACAATGACGTCAACGTATGTTTAACGTACTAACATAAACAGAAACACCTGAAAATTCATTTGTCATTCAAGTTACACGTCAAAGACATAAATGCAAAGCAAAAATCAGTGATTCGTATAACTTTTTGATTATGGGGAAAATTCACACCTGAATCTTAGTTTTACATTAAATTCTCAGGTGAGCAAACTCATTGTAAAGTAAACCATCAGGTGAGCAGACGAGGACTAAATGGAGCTCTAGCAAATGCAAGGGAGATAATGAACTTTTTTTTATAGTTTGTAATCGGTTTTATCATTTATTTTGTTTGACCGACATCGTAAAAGTAGTTTTTGTATGACACGTAGACTATTTCAATCAATACTTACTATCTTTTTGGATATCTAAGTAATATGCATCAGAGTATGTTTTACTACTGCCATTCGCTCATGAATTTACTTGAGGAACGGCAAGAACAAAATCAGATCTGTTCTGTTCAGTTCAGTTCAGTTCAGTTCGGAGAATTGTTCATTTGGAATTCTTTCCTTGAGATTTGTTTGGTTGCTCATTCTGTATCACTATGTGTGCACCTATGAGGGCCGAAAATTCGTAATAAAGAGCTTGTGTTTTGTATTTTGATCAGAACGTTTTCTTATTATGTGCTTAACATGAGCAATCTGAGGTCTTACCAGTCTTCCATCACGCACATTTGTGATGGACTGCCATAACCCGAACATTTTTCCATCCAGCTACCCGATAATAAACGTCAATGTAACCCGCTAGCAATGCTCAGCGTTACCGTCCGCTATATACGTTTAATATTGATATTTGTCCAGTCCGTAGCTCTTCTCAGTTAAACAAGACTATTTAAGCGCTGACCTACTGATATGGCGGTCCCAGATTCGAGCCCCGCTGGAGGCGGGAATCTTTTCAACCGTAAATGGTGTTCCATTGCACACAGCCCTTGATTATCATCCTCCCATCGTCCTGATATGACTGAAACACTGTTGAAACGGACGTAAAGTCGCAAGTCATCCATCCATCATCAATTTTATAAACGGATGCTAGCTATACGAGTTACTCAAGGTTTTGAACCAAAGTATTTGGGTTTTTGCCTTTGTCATGGTCAGCCATAACACCAAAAGAAACTAATGTTATGGCTTTCCATCTCGCTTCGTCCTTCGGACGTGTGGTGACATCTTGTGTTAATAATTTAAGTTAGTACCTTATGGTAAGACATCCTGTCAGTTCATCTGAATCGCATGGCCAACCATCACAAATGTGCGTGACGAAAATCCATAAGTCCCCCGACTGATGACTGAACTCGGGTTGAAACGTCCCAGCAACAACTAGGTCATACGTAGACGGGGCTCATTTAGAGGAACGATCCTGCGACCCCTACATTGGTTGGCCAGCGTGTTATCCACTATACTACTGCCGCTCCTAAATTTCCATGAGTGATAGGATACTAAAAAATCGGGGACCTTGACAGTAGGGTTAGAGTAAAGAACGCAGGTCTTTGATTTGAGAAGTATAAATTGGACTGTGGGGAAATTAAGTGAAAGATATTTTCACCCTATGATCCATCCATCCATCCATCCATCCATCGGTGAATAAGTGAGCTAGAGTTAAACAATCCACCAGCATATAGGTCATATGGAGATGGGACTTCGGTTTAAAGTATCTTTCGGAAAGTCGGAGAAGCCGGCCATATGGGGATCGAACCTGCATCATGGATTGGAAATCCAGCGCGTAATCCACTCTACTACCGCCGCTCCTGTTCCTGAATGAACGCCTGGCGCGCAGAGAACACTTTCCAGTCCCACTGATAATGTATTCGAGAGGTCATTTGCAGGAATATAGTATTTCCTTCTTTAGGGACGGGGTTTGTGTTGTTATCCTTCATATGGAGAATCTCCTTCTGAGAAAGGGAGTTTGCTCTAGCAAGTGCATGTTTTCCTTCTTACAAAGGGAAGCAACTCTTGAAACCTTGGGCAGTATGACCATTTCAAAAACTTCGGTAGAATTTCTCCAGGGCATTTTTTTCATGTCGGAAGTTTGCCCAGATTCGATTTTTCATTTGAAATGTTAGCCATGGTTTTCGGGGGCTTAGAGATTGGAGTGGCTGAGATTCTTCCCCTGGGATGTAGAGCCCCGCTTGCTCAGTAGGTTGAGCGCTGGGTTTGAGACCCCCGGAGACGGAAATCTTTCCAACCGTAAACAGGGTTCCGTTGCCTTTCATTATCAACCTCCCGTCATCCCCCCCCCCCCCCCGCCCCTCCCTCCCGAAAAAAAAGAAATACGGCTAAAAGGACATTCATTCGAAGGCATCTATCCCTGCAGGTGTATCCATTTATGTATGTTTAAGATGCAGCTAAAGCGGGGTCTGTAGTCTGTATGTTAAAAATTATAAGGGAGGGAAATCGAACTACTCTACAATAATATTGCCAATACACGCTCTAAAATTAAAAATAATAATAATCAGCAACAAAAATAATAATCAATAATATCCGGGCACTGCTACAATAATAATGTTTCAGTGACAAAATAATCTCCGGCAAAATAATAATGTTGAACCACGTGCTCGCGAATGATTATTATTATTAAGAAATTATAAATAATCATTCTCGAGCACGTGGTTCTACATTATTATTTTACCGCAGATTATTTTTTCACTGAAACATTATTATCTTTGGAACAATATAATAATAATATGGCGGGCGTAAAATAATAATAATAATAATAATAATAATATGCTGACATTTAGCCGTACGGGACCCCTGTCGATTATTATTAAAATTCTAAGCATTATTATAATTTGTGTAGCGTACATATGCAAAATAATAATAATAATCGGGGGTCCACTCTGGCTTTCCATAGTTTTAAGAAGAATCTCATATTTTGCCGTATGGGACCCCCGGAGATTATTATTAAAATTTTAAACATTATTATAATTTGTACAGTATTCAGGTGCAAAATAATAATAATAATCTAGGGTCCCCTCTGGCTTTCCATATACTACACCTAACGCAAGTTCAAACTTTGTCAGAGAGGTTATTTTAATTTTTGGCTGTAACTGAAAGCAAACAACGAAAATCAGTTGGCATGTTTGTCAAACGTTAATCAACGACTGAAAAGGACCGTTGACAAAATACACTGTCATCGGCTGTACTTAAAATCAAGAACCATATGGCAGCATTTTAGCACTTTAATCTTTGAATCTTATTTTTACTCAAGAAAATACTATTAAAGAATCGTATTTGATCATTTCGGATCAATACCGTCTTTTCGGTTATGAGGCGGGATTTTCAGTTCTAACATGTCTAAACAATCTACAAATCTAGATTCGTCTCATAAGACGGATCTAGATTTTTGACATTGTTTAATAAGGTAGTCAGAATTTCATTAGACTGATTTAGATATTAAGGGACGTTCTAGGGATGGCAAAGCATCGTTTATAGCCCGCAAAGTACGGCAGGCACCTTGCAGCGCAGCAATTAAATGTGAGAAACCTGAGAAGCCACCAATCCTGGTCATACATGCAGAAATGTAAGATGATGTGGGTAGACGGCGTTTGCATGTCTAAAAAATATATATGAAAATTCTGAAGAAAACGCCACAATCACAAACACACACCCAACTAACACCGCAAGAAGAACATCTCTTTTCTTTCAAATTTTGGGGAGTTAGCGACACTGAAGAAGTTAAATACAGAAACCCGCATCTGTCGCTCTAAATTTGTAATGGATACGTCTCTACTATACGATACTGAACGGAGCCCTGGTAAAAAGAAGAGGTTCGTTCTCCTTTCATGGTAGAGTTTGGCAACACTGTCCTCGGTAACAGGCAGAGCCAGTCAAAACAGACTTTATACCTAGTGTTCCATAAAAGGGACATTGGCAAACAGTGCAGACCCTGATCAGACGCCGCAATACGCGGCGTCTGATCAGGGTTTACACTATTTGCATAAGGCAAATGGTTAGTTCTCCTTCACATAAAACAAAAAAATAAACTAAACCAGACACCCCTTTATTGACAAATGGACTCATCCAATTTATAAGGATAGAAGAGTCCACTTGGCATAGATGGGTTAATGTGGCTCAATTGGTGCTTACCGTGGAACCGGAATATTGGAAATTATAATTTTCATGCTCTGCTGGCTCTTTTGTGGTGTTACCATGGTGACCATGATGACCATGACCCCCATGATGAGTGGTATTATGAATCTTTGTTACTGGTATCAGCGTTGGCGCCAGACTGGAAGGTGCTGGCTGCTGACCCTGTAAAAATGTACGTAAGGGAAAACACACGGTTAACATACATCATGCTAAGTAAAGGTCAAACCCTACTGTGTATTTCAGTCAGAACAGGTTGTTTCTTAACCTCAGGAGGGACTGCTTCTCATGTTAAGGAGCAGTCTAGTCAAGGTTTACACTGTATACAATATTTAATGTATCCTGTACCTTGTTTTATGTAAATATTCCTGTAAAACTGATGAACTGACCCGCCCGAATTCAGGGGCAGAGTATTCCATTACAGAAAATAAGCAAGTTACTGACATTAGCTGGACCAGTTACGATGAAAAATATGATCTGCATAATCATCCCTCTGTCTCCTTAACAGAGTTTATATTATTTTTTATTTTTATATGTATTATCATATTTAATTTATTTATTTTTATGAACACGCACAAATTAAATGCGCCTGTGAATTCGGTTAATGTAAATACAGTTGACGCTCATTATCTCAAACACTAATAACTCAAAATACCCCTTTCTAAGTTTAGACACATACAGACTGTAGTTTAGACACATTTCCTATTTTTCTTGACATTACAGATTTGGATATTTCAAACTACTGCTCATTCAGTGTCAATTTTCTGAAACCAGAAAATTAACTTTGAGATATCAGCAGTTTGAGATGTACTTCAGCTCTGAGATTGTAAAAAAAAGAATATTCACGGAAGACTGTGTCTCGTCTCTGTACCTATTGTTACAGAAACAGACAACGTCAGCGTAATCGAGGACATAAAACCCATGTCTCTCTGTCTGCTAATTTCAGGCGAAACAAAAACTTTTGTTTTTTCTAACACATCATCAATTAACCAGTTAAACCTAGCGTCTGATAAAATAGACTTTTCAAAGTGGGTAGACCCTTCATAGACGCCACAGAAAGCGGAGTCTGATAAAGGACAATAATTGTTTGTTGTTGTTGTTGTTGTTTTGTTTGTTTGTTGTTTTTTTTTTGTTGTTGTTGTTTTTAAACAATAAAAAAAAATAGGTAAAACGTGTTTTTTAAAAGCAAAGTAGACAACCTGTTGCTAAGGGCGACCATTTTCTATTTTTATGTTTTTTATTTATTTAACGAACATTTGGAAGATGTGTGACCTTTTCTACAGTTTTTATAGGTAAAATGGTTACAAGATGTGCCCATAAAACAGGCTCTTATATTTAGTTTCTTGTTCAGTCAAACGGAATTCCGAAAACAAAGCGGCTGCTACATATTTAGAGTGCCTCATAGAGTCCTTTACGTGTTCTGTCGAAGGTTCTGTTGATTCTATGCGAGTAAACGTGCCATGTGATAAACAGCATCTCAACAAAGGCTCGTTTCATATTTTTTTATTAAATTCATCCCGTGTTAGATTCTCTTTTTCTCGCCCATAGAACAAAAACATCCTTCTCAAATGCTTACTGAGATTTCTTCTGTCTCGGCCTGCTGTCTCACTTTGAAAGCTGTCTCAGTCTGTTAATCGTACATAGCCAAGTCATGTTAAGGTACTTCTAAATGTCAATATGACTTGGTGGCTAAAATATCTGGCCCCGAGGTTATAAAACTTTTTTCATGCTCAACTCAGCTGAGCAAGAAATTTTTTCTGCTCATAAATTTTAAAATGCCAACAATTGCTGGCATTTTAATATTTATGAGCAAAAAAATAGCCTTCTTGGCTTATCTGAGCCTAAAAAATGCTGAATTTCTTGGTATTTTTATATTAATGGGCATTTTAAAATTCATGCTCAGCTGAGTTGAGCATGAAAAAAGTTTTATAACCTCGGGGCCAGGTGTAACAAGAAAAATATGCACTCTTGTTCTAAATCACTAAAATATTCATAAGGTTTGCACATCATATTTTATATTTTTGTTGTTAAATGAACGATAAACTTTATTAAAGTAGTCCTTAAAAACTAATTTTCATGGTTTAAAGAACCCCGCCCAGCTTGTTCATACAACACACAGTGACAGGTGCATAGGTATATTAGGTAGATTACATGTACACTTGAGTGTCTCGTACTGTGTGTTGCATAAACAAGTACACTATGTGTCACGTACTGTGTATTATATAAACAAGATGGTTTGGGTTCTTTAAACCTTGAAAATTAGTTAATGAAAACTTAATTCAGGATGCTTTCCTATATGTTATTTTAAGCATCAACACCACTAGTCAGTGAGAATTTTTTTTCTACCCTGAGGGGTCAATTCTGTCCAATTTTATCAAGTATTTACAGAAACATAAGTGTGACTTAGAAAGGCCATTAATCAAAACAGAGGCATGCCATTTAAATATACCTTTTTGAAATAAGTTGACTGAGCATTATGTCTATGGTCTTTATAAGTTGTTTATAATGGGTAAAAAAAAAACACGATGATGGGGTCGAGACCTTGACAAGGAAATCTCAGGCTCATTTTCCGATTATGTAAGCTTACGTAAGACTAACTAATCAGAAAACAAGCCTGAGATTTCCTTATATCGGTCTCAACCCCATCTTAGATTCTAATAATCTAAATATAATAGATGGATAAATTGATAAACTTACCTGAGAAAGGGATACTACAGCAGCTGCTATGACGAAAAAGGCAATTTGAAAGTAAATCATGTTTACGGACTGGCAATTATGCTTTCAAAATTCCAAAAGCTTATCATAGAGTCTATCTTAAAATGATTTGTACATGGTCACCGTTTAGACCCTAGTTATTGGGATTGAAACGTCTGAGAGAACAGTTTTGACCGGTGGCATTCCGTTCTGGCATTTCATTGTTTAAAAGTCACTTCTATAGTACAGAAGAATTTATTCAAAATGGGAGAGTTCTTCCTCTAGGAGCTGACAGTGTCAAACAAATGTGTACAAATACAAAGGATCAATATGGTAATATTTGTTCTTTCAAGAGATAACATATCTAATAATGATTTGTCTTGCACGTATAAAGATTGGGCCTCGCTAGGTCATTGTCATATTCTCATTTGGAGCGTTGTATTTGTTAAAAGCACGAACACAAAGCCATGCCATAGTTGTGCTCTGTGAGCTCTTGGACCCGAGAGAGGCTATTCAACTGTAAAATAAATTGTTTGGTGCCACAAGATTATTCTTTACCTTTTTGTCCTTAGTTTCACCTAAGAAAAATTATGCGTATGCGTATGCAAAGATGTTTGAAAACTGTAAAGGAAAGAGTAAATCTAAACGTGCTTACGGTATTTATTCGATTTTAAGACAAACGTTTATCTGTCCAAAATTAGCGCAGAATTGTATGTTAGTCTTTTGTAATTCAGATATAGAAATGAAATTTCTCCTCCAAATAATCCTCGAAATTTAGGTCCGTCATCAAAACAGTTTCAAAAATCTAGATCCCCCCGCCTTATAGGACTTTTTATGCCCCCAACTTTGAAAAAGTTGGTGGGGCATATTGCTTTTGGCTTGTCCGTCCGTCCGTGCGTGTGTGTGTGTGTGTGTGTGTGTGTGTGCGTCACACTTTTCATGATTGCTGTAACTTTAGAACCCTGCAAGCTAGGGTCTTGAAATTTCATATATGGATTTCTCATGGAAAATTAGCTGACACATATTTTTTTCTATTCACAGTAATGCCCCTTTTTGGAGTTATGCCCCTTTTAGAAAAATGAGATAAATACCTTGTTAGCAAGATATCTCAAAAAGTATTTGAGCTATGGCCTTGATATTTGGTATACTGATTGGGTATGAGGAGTAGATTACCTGATTAACTTTTGAGACAATTCTGTAAAATATTGATGGAGTTATGGCCCTTGTTTGAATTTGGCATTTTCCAACTTTTGAACCCCTTGAGCTAGGAAGCTGATTTTTGGTATAGTAGTAGTTCTTGGTGTGTTAAATACTTTAGTACAAGTTAGGTAACTCTGCATTCATTATTTACTGAGTTACATCCCCTGATGTTCAGTACTTATGCAGCTTTTGAGTTCAAGAACCATTAGGAATAGGGTTTTGAAATTTCATATATGGATTCCTTGCGGAAAATTAGCTGACACATATTTTTTTTCTTATCCCAGTTATGCCCCCGTATTTTAGCTATGGCCTTGATATTTGGTATACTGGTTGGGTATGAGGAGTAGATTACCTGATTAACTTTGGGGAGAATTCCGTAAAGTTTTGATGGATTAATGTCCCTTGGTTAAATTTGGCATTTTCCCAACTTTTGAATCGCTTGAGCTAGGAAGCTGATTTGTGGAATAGTAGTAGTCCTTTATGAGTTTGATACTTTAGTACAGGTTCGGTTACTCTGCATTCATTACTTATGGAGGTATTAAAAGTATTTGAGCTATTGCCTTGATATTTGGTATGCTGATTGGGTATGAGGAGTAGATTACCTAATTAACTTTTTGGACAATTCTTTAAATATTTATGGAGTTTTGGCCCTTGTTTGAATTTGTCATTTTTCCAACTTCTGAATTACTTGATCTAGGAAGCCGATTTTTGTTTAACAGTAGTTCTTGATGTGTTTAAAATTTTAATAAAGATTAGGTAACTCTTTTTCAGACTTAGACATTCTAAAGTTTGACACCTTTAGAAGCAAGCATATGGTTGGGGGGCATAGTGTTTCACAAACACAATTTCTAGTTTGCGATTGTTTTGGAAAAAAAAAAAAAAAAAATCCCCGTTTATAAACGAAGAAATGCGTAATGCTTGTGTGAGGCTAAATCATTTGCAATTCTGCAGTTTTTTTGACCTCTTAATAAGATCCTTTTCCGGGCCCCGTTATTACGAAAAATACTTTGTTTTTTTCTATCAGAAACTAAAGTCAAAAGTTTCATCATGAAAATCAGGCCCAGTGGTAATAAAACTTGAGTACATTCTCAAACTCAAAATAAAGCACACTGATTGGCTGCTTCCGAGCACATGCTCGGAAGCAGCCAATTAGTGTGTTCTATTTTGAGTTTGAGATTATTCTCAAGTTTTATAACCTCGAACCCAGATAAACACTGAAGAAGCCTAAATCACTGCGCTACAATTTTGAATCAACAAATTCACCAAGGGACGTAACTCTGACAGAAAGCATACATTTTATAGCCCAGATGTAGCCTCACCCACTGAAGATGATGACAATTTTTTTTAACTTTTTTGAAAAAGTCGACTAATAACCATGTGAGTAGTTGCATACACAACATATATACTTCACTGTAAGCGAAAAACCGCTTGCGTGTCATAAATGCATTGTCCATGATATATTTGATATATTTTGCGGTGGCACTATGCTCCTTTTTCGAAACGTTTTTAATGGAACAATGATAAGCATGAGAATCTTGGAGTATATGACTGATTTGATGCATTGCAATGTCAAAAAAAGGCTTTACTTTCCACTACGCAGCCGATCACCTACCGACTTTTTGGGCAGCATCAGGAGAAAGTGCGAGGTTGCGCGCATAAAACTAGTTTAAGCCCCACGTAATTTTGATAATCCCAGCAGGCACATGACGTCTTCACAACGTCATACTAACGTCCATGCGACGAAATGACGTTGCATCGACGTCAGTGCGACGTTATTTTGACTCATCTGCCCGCTGAGTAGGTACTGTCCCTTCCGAGGCAAAATCTTTAAATGTGGTTCCTGTTTGATTGCAGTTGTCTATATATCTGGCCGCTTACTGTCTGTTTTGTTTTATGGTTTATAATAGAAAAAAACTGAAATAGAAGTTGTATGCTTTGTGTATTTCGGATGGTTTTTGATGTTTGTTGAATTGATGTACACTTCCTTTGTTATTGGGCTGGTCATGTCTTTAATCGAAGATGTCCCATGGCGGACTGGTTTATACCCTGTGATTTCCATGTTGTTAGCATTTCTCTCTTGTTCGTTTTTTGGTGTCTTTTGATGGCTTGTGCTTTGTTTTTAACAGGGAATTGGATGACTTGAGAATAATTTGTTTGAGAAAATCTGTATGTGAGTTGAAAGAATTTCAGTTTGTAATGTCATTGAAAATTTGGTGGGTGGAGCATAGCACAGACTGTATGCCATGCTCTGATACAAATGACTTCACAGATATGATACTATAGAAACTAAGAGTTCATATTGATGCCAAAGTGACGTCATCGAGACGTCATTTTACCAAGGTGCTATGCACAACAGTAACTTATTACATAGTTACTGTGGTAACAGACTATGGCGTCAACTCATAATTCGAGAGGAGCATGGCATACAATGTATGCCATGCTCCCCTCGAATAGTATACCATGCTCCCCTCGAATGATAAGTGAGATGTTTGCTACCTGAAATTCATACAATAGGAAGCTGTGATTTTCTCAAACCCATAATTTATTCTCACATAATTTAATCCTCCGTTATCTGTTGTATTTTCTAGGTATCTTCATTTATATTTTTCATAGCACAATGGCAAATAAGGAGTTTGGTCAAAAAGGGAACATGAAATCGTATCGCCCTGTAATGTGTTTTTGACGCTCATCTAATTTTACGTCTCTTTTATCTCCCTTTAGTTCTCGGATTTACATAGAGTTTTTGGCCAAGAATTATTGCTAGTCGGATCTGTTAACATTCAACAATTAAACCTGAGTGGTCAACTAGAAAATCATAGATATTCGGAGAAAGTTGTACCCATTTTCCTTCGAATGGTCCTTTTTTCATACAATTCATTTGACACTTTTCTGCTTCGAAAAGAAACTCAAGATTTCTTTCTTTTCTTACCAAATTCTAATTGTGTAAGACAAAACTCCTTAGCTACAAAGGCACATGGTGCAGTAAGCCGCCCGCCTGTAACATGGCATAATGCTTTTCAAAATTGTACAGATTTAACAGTACTGGACAACTTGAAGGAGAAGAAATCAATAAGTGGTAAAGATGCCAAATGTAGCTAATATCATGCAAAATTATTTTCGCTGTTCTCATAGATTATTTTTAGAATATTTTGTTTCATTTACATTTGTGGCACATGCCTCAACCACCCTGCCCCATGAAATTGAGATGCTATCATGGCGGCCATTGTACATGTATCTTTTAGTTTTATCGTTTGAATATACTTACATGTACATGCATGACTGAATGGTAAAGAACATTCCTGAATTCCTAAATGGTGACCCCAATGCAGTCACTGACGTAATTGCTCGATGAAGCCATCATTTGCCTTTTTTGTCTAATTTGTATGGCAAAATAGACTTTGAGAGGGGAGGGGGGCTTGGGTTTATAGGGGGGGGGGGGGCATTGGGATTATGCTAAAACTTCAGACGCACGTTATTTTATCAACGTGGTGAACAAACTTTTAATGAGATAAATAGAATCTATCATTGGTCTCCGATGCGGACAGGAAAATCCCAACCCGAGGGCATACGGGGTGAGTCGGAAACGAGGCTTGCCGAGTTTCCGACACACCCCGTGTGCCCGAGGTTTGGGATTTCCCTGTCCGCATCGGAGACCAATGATTGATTATGTTTCTTACCTACGATAATATATACTTCAAATTGAACGGGGAACTAATAGACCTATTTCATGCGAACGTGTACAAGTATAAGTAGTACAACCGTGTCACCCTCATGCCTGCTGTCGTGAACAGACAAGTAAAAAATAGGTCCTTCAGAATCAGAATCAGAATCAGAATTGTTTACTGGTGATACGTCCAAAGACAATCATTCACCAGGACCTGTGAATCAGGGAAGCTAGTCCCTAGCCCTTATAAGAGAAGTAAACTTAGTAACTGAATCCTCTGCACACTCAGCAGCAGAAATAAGTGAATCTTCCAGGGAATTCCAATCTCTAATAGTCTGGGGGAAGAAACTGGACTTGTAAATGTCAGTCCCAGCCAATGGGGTTTGAAATGTCAGGGAATGATGATTCCTGGTACGCCTATTTGGGGGAACAAGGTCATTTATGGGTATACTGCTGCACCCCTCAGACCTTTGTAAAGCATTATAAGTCTACTATCTTTCCTTCTCTTTTTAAGGGATTCCCACTTAAGTTTCTCCAGAATGCCAGTCATACTCCCAGTTTCATATGTGTAATTTCCCGTTACAAATCTAGCTGCCCTTTTCTGAACCTTCTCAAGTTCATCTTGAAGAAGTATACTTTGAGGGTCCCAAACTGAACTGCCATACTCCAGGACTGGACGCACCAGTCCCTTGTATGCTGACTCCTTAACATCTTGTGGACATGCTGCCAAGTTACGTCTGAGGAAGCCGAGGGTCCTATTAGCCTTTGTGCAAATATTACTGACTTGTGTGTTCCATTTCAAATCATTGGCAATGGTTATGCCGAGATACTTGATAGTTTCTACATTACTGAGGACCGTTCCCTCTAAGGTTTAGGAAGCATTGATCTTCTTGATCCGTTTCCTTGTAATTTGCATTATATTGCATTTAACAGGTTGAAATCTCATGCCCCAACTCCTTGCCCAACAACCTAAATGATCTATATCCTCCTGAAGTTTCACAGTGTCTTCAATATCTCTGATTTCACGATAGCAAACACAGTCGTCAGCAAAAAGTCTTAATTCCGAGTCAATATTTTCTGTTATATCGTTAATGTATAACGAGAACAACAATGGTCCAAGCACAGTGCCCTGGGGGACACCTGACAAAACCGGGGCCCAATCCGACTTAACTCCATTTACCACCACACGCTGCTGCCTGTAACAGAGAAAAGAATCTATCCATTTCAGAGTCTTCCCACCAATACCATAGCCGTATAGCTTACATTTAAGTAATTCATGAGGGGGAGTGTCAAAAGCTTTCTCGAAGTCCAAGATAAAAGTGTCAACCTGACCGCCCTTATCCAAGATTTTAGCCCAGTCATTTATAACCGTGATCAATTGAGTTTCACAGCTATGTTTCTTACGGAAAGCATGTTGTCTGTCTGACAAAAGTTTATGTTCATCCAAATGTGCCATAATATTAGAGCAGACAATGTGTTCGAGTAACTTGCATGGTACACAAGTTAGAGAAACCGGTCGGTAATTGCAAGCCAAAGACCTATCTCCTTTTTTGAAGAGTGGGCATATATTTGCAAGAGACCATTCCTTGGGGATTTCACCCGAGTCAATAGATTGTTGGAAGAGATGAGCGAACATTGGGCCTAATTCAGATGCTAGTTCTTTTAAGACTCTGGGATGCAATTCATCAGGTCCTAAAGCTTTCGATGGGTTCAAGCCCTTAAGAAGTTTCGTTACACCTTCTGCCGAAACATGAATGTCCTCCATAAAAGGAGCCGAGCGATTAGGAAGGGGGACTTGGGTGTGCTCACTTTTGTTAAACACATCCGAAAACTGACCGTTAAATTCATTAGCCTGTTCCAACTCTGACTCGGCAACACCACCACCATTTCTCTTCTTTAGGGGTGGGATACCTTGAGTATCTTTCTTTTGACTATTAATGTACCTGTAGAAGTCTCTGGGATTAGCCTTTATGTCACCAACCAAGTTATTGACATACAAATCATGTTGCTCTTTCACATCAGCTTTAATTTCCCTTCTCAAAGATTCAAATTTTGACCTAAGTTTGCTACTGCCAGTCTTTTTGGCCTTCGCATGTGTCTTATTTCTTCTACGAATCTTCCTTCTTATCTCAGGGGTTATCCAAGGAACAGAAGAGGTTGACCTACTGGTTTTTGAGGGGATATGCTTTTCAGCAGACTCCTGAATAAAGGAGGTTATCAAGTCAAAGTTTTCCTGAACTGAGGGATTGTCCGAGTAACCATTGAAGTATCTATGTTTTGCGAAGTCTGACGCTTCTTTCCTCATTGATTCAAAATCTCCCTTTTGGTACAAAAACACTTTCCTCCGAGGTTTCTTTTTTGGGGGGACATAAATTTTCAATGTTCCTGATATCACATCATGATCACTAAGTTTGTCCGGGGAATGTTGTTCTTGAAACTGACCAGGAAGCGAAGTGAGAATTAAATCCAATGTGTTTTTCTCCCGAGTCGGGAAATTCACCAGTTGTTCAAAACCATGGTCATTCATGACATCAATCAACATTTGTCCCTCTGACTGACTTAACACTGATCCTGACTTATTAAGTCGGTCTGGCCAAGCAATATCTTTGAAGTTGAAATGCCCTAGTACGTGAACTGAAGGGTGCTTATTTCCCTTGTGCTTTGTCCTAATATGATCTAACTGGTCATGAAACAATTGAAATTCCTCACTTGAGCTACCAGGCTTACGTTACCAACTTGCTACATAATGGGAAGTTTTGTTTGCCAAAATTTTAACCCAAACTGATTCTGAGTCGTTTTCTATTTCTGACAAGGGCATGTGCGGAATGTCCTTATGAATGAGAAGCATCACTCCGCCACCATGAAGGTTTCTGTCGTTCCTGAATACATTATAGGGGAATGTTTCAGGGAACAATTCCGAAGTTGCAACTGAACTGTCAATTTTTGTTTCTTGAATAGCCACAATCTGAGGTTGGTGGACATCAAGGAAAGCTAATAAATCCAATTTCTTACCCCTAATACTGTTTATGTTCAAACTAACAAGTTTCAAACCGCCAAGAGTCTTGCCATTTAAATTTGACTCATTTGAACGGCTTGATGAAAGCCTAACATTCTTATCCTTTGACAGTGGATTAAATCGATTCTCACCCATATGGGATACAGACTTGTATAAGTCTAATGACTTCCTTCTGAATCCCATTTGTATAACATAGATGATATTGTAATTTTTGTTATTTCTGTTCTGTAATATATGTTTATACAAATAAACTATAGTTTAAACCAAATCGATTCTCAGTCACTAGATTCAACTGATCATCGAAAAAGGAGTCCGAGAAGTTGAAAAATTCACATTTTGGACAAATCCATGTGCACCCAGAAGTCAATACATTTTCATAATCAGTGTCCGAAATAAAAGAGCATTCATTGTGAAGCCACAGTTCACAACCATCGCACTGAACTGCCTTATGACCATTGAGAACCGCACGACTGCACAGGCCGCAATCCGCCTTGCAGCTTGTGCAATACCAATCACTACTGCCAGTCTCAATCGCTAACAGCTCATCATCTCCCAGATTTGAACATTTTGCATGAAAGCGTTTTTCGCAATCAGTGCATTCAATCATTTTGTCCGATAATTTGTACATTTTTTTGCACAAACCACACTTAGACCTGGGACCTGGGTTTGTTTCGATGTCCCCAGCCAGGATAATCAAAAGAGCTAGGTTAGTGCCTTTGGATGAGGAAAAGCACCTTAACCTCTCTGAAGTTCTACAATTTCCAAGTTTCCTTATGATAGTGAAACACTGCGTAGATCTGTCCGCAGACACATTGCTGCCAATCCTGCATTCCAAGTTTGGGTCCGGAGAGTCTGAACCTTGAATTGACCATTTCCATAGAATAAAACCAATAACTTCCACCACTGGAAACATCAATGGGGGGCCTTCTAACATGCAATTTAGACATTTCCTACCGTTGGTTGATCCTACTTGGCAAGAGGAGAGTTTGCAAAATGAGAATATCAAACACCGAACTGGACGGCAGTGCTTCACAAGTGGCAGCTCAATTACTAAACATCAAGTTCCACTCTACAGTACAGTCGGTGTGAAAAAACTCTACCCCTTCCAAGTATTAGATACTAATTTCAAAAAAAGACCAGCAACAATCCTGATTCTGAACTTACGAGACAACAGAGCACTGACAGTTACAAAGAGCTAGTCAGATACTCTGCCCTAATTTTTGTTAAACAAAGGATTCTGAACTTTACCCCACCCACTGTATGTAGTGAATGGCGGGAACAAGTGTCAACAAAGTTTTACAGAAAACGAAAGCAAAATACACAAAATAACAAAAACCAACAACTACAGGATGTTGGTTTGATCTTGTCTGATTAGAAATTCAGGCAAGATCACAAGGGAAAAGTATGAAAAAAGACTTCTCTTTTAAGGTCTTTTTGAAAGGCATCCGTCCAGGTCCAACGGAACAAATCCGCATTTTTAGATTTTCTAATTTTAATTTATATTAAAGAACAAAATTTGTACTGAGACGACTACAGAAAGCGCGTGTATGACGTTAATTGTGACGTAACGTCAACGTCATTTCAAACGTCAGTTGGTAACGTCTTCAAAATGGCGGCCTCCTCGACAGTGTTCGTCGTCACTGTGAAACATTGACTATTTTGGATTTTTTTCCGACTTTAGGCCTTGAAACAGGGTATAATGGGATTATAAAGAATGAATAACCTTTCTTGGGTTGGATTTTATCGATCTGGCAATTCATTCCTATGAAAGAATAATGCATAAAGTATGGAATCGCCAAGCCGGGCGCACCATATTTCAAGGAGCGCGTAGTGGTACACAGAATTCAAGCTCGTGTGAGCTGTCCCAGCCCATGGGCAAGACAGAATTTTCCAGCACCGCTAAAAATAGAACAAACTCTGTCTCGTAGGTAAGAAAAACCGGTATGAAAGTCTCCATGGCGCCCCCGGGGCCAATAACCGGTAAAATTACTGTTAAAAAGCAGTTGCCAATCACATTTTTATACGACATCAGATGTCAGTACAATTTTTTAAGCAAAATTTTTTTTTTGTCTAATTTTTATGGCATAGTGGACTGGGGGGGTGTGGATTGAGGTTATGCTAAAACTTCAGACGCACGTTATTTTATCGACGTGCTGAACAAACTCTGAATCAGATAAACCGGTATGAAAGTCTTCGTGACGCACCCGAAGTCAATTACCGGTAAAATTACTGTTAAAATGCAGTTGTCAATCACAGTTTTGCATGGACATCAGAATTCAGTGCAAGTTTTGAAGCCAAATAATCAGAAGTCAATAAATTTGAAGCAAAATCAGTAATTAACAAACATAAGGCAATGAAGAACTGCTAAAACACATCAAGTCCTTTTTAGTGAAAACTAACAAACAAGATATCTTTTAGTTTTATCGTTTATATATAATAATTTCGAATCACATTTCAGGGAATGAGTGGTGACACCCACAAAGAAAATTTAGTTCAGCGGGTGTCAACGCAGTCACTCACGTATTGTTTGCTATATGTATCATTTGCCTATTTTAGTCCAATTTGGCTAAATTTTGTGGCATAATAGACGATTAAACTACTTTTTAGGAGGAAGGCTGAAACTTCAGACGCACGTTATTTTATAGACGTGATGAACAAACAGATAAAAACCTGTATGAGGGTCTCGGTGGCGCACCCGAGGTCAATTATCGGTAAAATTACTCTTAACAAGCAGATGTCAAGCGCATTTTTGCATCAACATCAAAGGTTAGTACATTTCTAAAACCAAATAATCAACTATGAAATTTTAAGCAAACGTAAGTAATTAACAAATACGGCCATGAAAGAAAAAATTCACAGACCTTTTAGTGAAAACTAACAAACAAACATATGTGATATATTTTATTTTTATCGTTTGAAAATTAGAAAATCGCATCAGATACATGTATCAGGGAATGGTGAAGAACTTTCTTGAGTGGTGGCCCCCACAAAGTTTCAGTTCAGTGGACGTTAAGGCAGCCGATGACGTATTACTTGCTATAGGCATCATCTGCATGAACTTGATCTGAAATAATAAAAATAATGATACAACCGTAAAATTCTAAATATTGTGACGGATAGGTCTGAGCAAACAGTGCCGACCATCTGCAAGATTATTTGGAGAAGCATTAGTGCATTGTATAAAGAGTGTTTTGTTTTTAGAACAACCATGGTATTTTAGCTATCTCAATTTTTAGAAGTTTCATAGTAGTCCTAGTCTCTGATCCTTCAAAGTATACATCTTTACCAAGAGCATACAAAAAGGAAAAATAACCAAGCCCTCCATTGATTTGTTGCTTACCGTTACAAGGCGGTGTTCCTGTTGTGGTCAATATTATTGTCATTGTGGGTTTTTTGTAAGCCTTAGACTTTTTGATCATTATTTATGATAGCGTCTCTGCTGGGAAATATGCGACTCTTTTTACTTTGTGTGCAGTCCATATTGCTTCCGTTCTAGCATTTGATATATGAGCCGCGACACGACAAAACCAACAATGTGGTTGTGCGCCCACCGAAGACTCAGATCAGCCTGGGCAGCTGCCCTGTTTCACCAGATCCTTTGTTAAGTGCTCAAAGGGTAGCTAAGTGTCTAAGATACCTCAATGCAGACAGCGAAGACTCTGATCAGACTGGGCGGATGCCCAGGCTGATCTGAGTCTGCGCTGGATGCACAACACTTTGTTGGTTTTCTTGTGTCGTGGCTCAGTTATGGTACAGGATGTGGAAATCTATTGTGTCTGATCATTTGGTTTAGCACAATTTATGCCCAGTGGAATGCTCTTTTCTCAGAATTTCACTTGAAAGGATAGCGTTTATGGTAGCTGTCACGTTACCTGGCAATTCCACCCCGCCCCCTCGTATAAAGAAATGACCAATCAGATTTAATTCTGGTTGTCGGCCACTACTATATAGTTAGAGCTAGTTACATGTACCGCCGGTTCGAAGCATGATAACTTCAGCACGGTCACGTGATAATACTTTAGTCCGTACTGCTGGTGTTCTTTGTACGTACTATAGGACGAGCAATAATTCGAAGTAAAGTCGGCCTATGTTGTCATATGGATGAGTCCATTTTTAGCTCACCTGAGCCAGCGGCTCCGGGGGAGCTTATAGGATGGTAAGGCTCCGGCGTCCGGCGTCCGTCGTCCGTCCGTCCGTCCACAATTTCAAACAACTTCTCCTCTGAAACCGCTGGGCCAATTGTAACCAAATTTCATATGTAGCCTCCAGGGGACATAGGAACGAAAAGTTGTTCAAACGGTCCTGGTCACATGACCAACATGTCCGCCACGCCCATATATGGTAAAAACCTAAAAAAATCTTCTTCTCCAGAACCAATTGGCCGATGGCCTTGAAACTTGGTATGTAGCTTCGGGTACGCGAGCACTACCAAGATTGTTCAAATTATGACCTTGGGTTGACCTTGACCTTTTTTACGGTAAGGTCAAATTTGCATTCTGTAGCTTTTATATGGGAAAATGCTAGAACATAAGATTTCTTGGAAAATGTCGAAGATTTAGACCTGAAAATTGGTATATACATTCATCTGAATGAGTACATGAAAATTTATGCGTACAAGAGGTCAAGGTCATTCTTTGACCTTTGACCCTGGTCTCTCATATTTTGACAATTTCACCATCTGCTCAAAAGCCACTGGGCCAATTGTAACCAAATTTCATACAGAGCCTCTAGGGGGCAGCGGAACAAAAATTTGTTCAAACGGACTGGGTCACATGACCAACATGGCCGCCATGCCCATATATGGTAAAAACCTAGAAAAATCTTCTTCTCCAGAACCAATAGGCCAATGGCCTTGAAACTTGGTATGTAGCATTAGGAACACGAGTACTACCAAGATTGTTCATTAATTCATTACTGACCGTTCCAAGGCGGTAGTTCTGTTGTGGTTCTCTGTTGCCTGTTTTTGGTGTCAGAGTTTCTGTGATGTTTTACCTTATGTATGTTCTTATTATTTTTGGTTCGGTTTGGGTTGCTGAGTGGCCACCTTTTGGGAACAAGCTGCTCACTCGGTTGGCCATATGTTCTCTGTATCTTGATTATTTGTAATCTTAGTTGTTTCCAACTATGGTTTGAGGGCTGGATTTGGATTTTGATTGTTTCAGTTCCTGGTCTTTGCATACTTTTTACTCCTAGTCACATGATCAACATGGCCGCCACACCCATATATGGTAAAAACCTAGAAAAATCTTCTTCTCCAGAACCAATAGACCGATGGCCTTGAAACTTGGTATGTAGCATCAGGTACCCAGGGTACTACCAAGATTTTCAAATTATGCCCTTGGGTTGACCTTGACCTTTTTTTACGGTAATGTCAAATTTGCTTTTTGTAGCTTTTATATGGGAAAATGCTAGAACATAAGATTTCTTGGAAACTGTCGAAGATTTAGACCTGAAAATTGGCATATACAGTCATCTTAATGAGTACATGAAAATTTATGTACAAGAGGTCAAGGTCATTGTTTGACCTTAGACCCTGGTCTCTCATATTGTAACAATTTCACACATCTGCTCAAAAGCCACTGGGCCAATTGTAACCAAATTTCATACAGAGCCTCTAGGGGCTGAGGGAACGAAAATTTGTTCAAACAGTCTTGGTCACATGACCAACATGGCCGCCATGCCCATATATGGCAAAAACCTTTACAAATCTTTTCAAGAACCAAGTGATTGATGGCCTTGAAACTTGGTATATAGCATCAGGTACTTGAGTACTATCAAGATTGTTCAAATGATGACCTTGGGCTGACCTTGAGCTTTTTTAAGGCAAGGTCAAGTGTGGGAAAATGGTAGAAGATAAGAGTTCATGGCAAGTTTAGAAGGTTTTGGCCTAAAAATTGGTATAAACAGTCGTCTTAGGTAGTACATGGAAGATTTGCGGGTACAAGAGGTCAAGGTCATCCTTTGACCTCTGACCCATATCTCTCATATTTTGACAATTTAAGATGCCTCCTCAATAGCCACAGGGCTAATTGTAACCAAATATCATACACAGCCTCCAGGGGCTGATGGAACAAAAATTTATCAAGCAGTCTAGGTCACATGACCTACATGGCCACCATACTCAGGTGAGCGGTTCAGGGCCTCATGGCCCTCTTGTTCAAATAAAGGGGCGCGGGTCTGGTTTAGTTTATTTTTTATCATTTTTATTTTATTTTAAGGTGAAATAGCCATCTGCCTTATGCAAATAGTGTAGACCTTGATCAGACGCCGCGTTTTGCGGTGTCTGATCATGTCTGGGTCTGCACTGTTTGCCTATGTCCTATTAATGGGATGCCAGGCATTAATGGGTTAAATATATCTTATTTTTGCCGCGACACGAGAAAAACAACAAAGTGGATGTGCGCCCAGCGCAGACTCAGATCAGCCTGTACATCCGCCTAGTCTGATCAGACTCTTCGCTAAACGCTTAAAGGGGAGCTAAAGAACTAAGCTACCTCCATGCGGACAGCGAAGACTCTGGTCAGACTGGGCGGATGCGCAGGCTGATCTGGGTCTGCGCTGGGCGCACAACCACTTTGTTGGTTTTCTCGTGTCGCGGTTAGATATATATTGTTAGGCTTGTTCAGTTGACATACATGTAAGATATCAGTACAAGCTTTAAGATTAGAACAGATGTCATATGCGTATCGAATTCCTCTCCTGATCATTTCTATTCATCTACTTTAATAATTTATTATCACCAATCGCTTACACATTGTTAAATGTTTCAGTCTGGACGCCTATCCACCGGAAACGCCTAAAACTAGAAAGGGATTTATCCGAATGATAAGGGTGGACAAGTCCACTAGTCAAAAAAAGAGTTAAAGGCTTGACGTCCACTTTTAAATTTCCTTACCTCCAAAGCATTAATCCCACCATCTGAATGTACATCTATCTTCTCCTGGGCTGTCAAAGTACAAATATAGCAAGCATGTCCCTTCCTTATGTACAAATGATGCTGAAGAAAAAAATGCAGACCGTGAAATAATTTATTTAGAATTTTCTTGTTGTTGTTGTTTGTTTCTTTGTTTGTTATGGTTCCCGTTGCTTGAGACTGTAGGGGCAATGGTGGTAAGAAGCCCTCCGTATTTTGGATACATTTTGGGAGGAGCGAAACACGTAGTCATGGTGGAAGCAACTGAATGTCAGGGAAAACGCATGACCATATGTTTAATCCTTGCGTGTGAGAAAAAATCAGTCTATATGTAACAAAATAGCATTCTAATATTTTACATAAATATATTTCAGAGAAAATTATTCACTAAATTCTGGAGAAGGTGTGCATTTTGACTCCTCGTATGCTTGACAATGGATTTTTGCAATTGATCGCGGTTGCGCATAAGAGTGATTGGTAGGCGCGTTTAAATAATTTGAAGTCATTATACAAATATAAATCTCCATTTTAATAATCAATTTATCTATGTAAAACTCCCTTATTATCAAACAGTCTTTGGCGTGTATTGATGTATTTAAGAAACGTTTGCCCCACGCGTGTGACGTAACGCGAAATCTCGCCAAGTCCCGGGCCGTGAGACTATGGGAGATAACAATGTGAAAAGGGCCTTTTCATTTAGATTTAATCTTTAACTTTCAGGACCAGTTTAACTTTCAAATGGACTATACGCAAAATAAACTGGCTTTTTGGGTCGAAAAATTATGAAAAGCTTTTTCAGTGCAAAAGTTACTCTCATTTTTTCTGCAAAAAATATTAGCACACGCGATTTTATGTGTACTAGAAAACTGCGAATCCTTGACCAAAGACTTCGCTAAGCTAATGATGCTTTGAACAGCTGGCCCAAGAATAGCAAAGACCACTACCGAGTTTGAAAATATTTACAGAAGTATTAAAACACACCCTAGTGTCTGAAAAAGGGACAACCTTTCACTGAAAGAAATATCCTTGTACATGTACAGTCAACTCTCGATACCTCACGGTCGAAATTCACCTCAAACTACTGATACATCAAAGAAAATTTTCTGGTTCCAGAAAATTTACTTTGATGTATCAGGTGTTTGAGATGTAAAGAAATGCATCCAACTTATTTTTTTCTATCAGAGGGTACTTTAAGATATCAGTGTTCGGGATAACGAGATAACAGTGATTTTACTAGTAATACATTACCGTAGCTGGTGAATACTGAAAGAGGTATTGTTCTTTCTCCGCTGGTTCCTTGGTTGTATGGTTGTGGTGGCCGTGGTGGTGCCCATGTTTCTTCGTGGTGCTCATCACACTCGTGGCTGTGGGAGCCTAGAATACTGAGGGTCATAAGTACTGGAACTTTCTTAAGAAATTGAAACATAGTGCACACCCCTATCAGGCTGCTCCTTTCTAATCTGCTCTATCATTTTACAAGTAAATGTTGCCAGTGAGAGACAACTTTCAATGACCTAAATCAAATACAGTTGGCATGCAAGTGCAATTTTAAAAATTAATTAATTCTGACATGAAGTTAACGTATGTAGGAAGCTGCGTCGTGTGATAATTTGTGATAGTGCGCCTTGATGACGTCAAATAATCAAGGGTCATCCAATAAGTCTTGCAAACGACTTGAGTGTCAGGTAAATGATATTGGCGAATCGAACGGTCAAAATTACTACGTAGCATGCTTCGTTCCAGTGAACAGTTTCTAACAATGTCTTGATCTTGGAAATATCATTGCTAGGCAAGGGAAGAACACTAACATTAGGGGTGCGGCCGTAGCTTCTATAGTCATACGTTTAAGACCCCTTAAGTAGCTTAGTTCAGTGCATATCTGAATTCTGCTGAAAGGGACGAAAAATAATACTCAGATATTGTCAGGGTCACTGATGAGGCTTGATTAGCCGAAACTTCGAAATATGACCCATGTTGCTTCTTTTGAATGTGTTCTTTGGTCTGAAGGAACTCTTTAAGGTTTTTATTCAATTTTAGGGTTGTTTGCATTTTCATTTCTGATAGCATAAATGGTAAAAAACGCTAACTGGAAGGAGAGAAATAATAACAAATGTAAGCAACGATGCGTAAAAATTTCAGATATGAGCCGCGACACGACAAAACCAACAATGTGGTTGTGCGCCCAGCGCAGACTCAGATCAGCCTGGGCATCCGCCCAGTCTGATCAGAGTTTTCGCTGTCCGCATGAAGGTAGACAAGACCCTTAGCTACCCATTAAGCGCTAAGCAAAGAGTCTGATCAGCCTGACTGGATGCCCAGGCTGATCTAAGTCTGCGCTGGGCGAACAACCACTTTGTTGGTTTTCTCGTGTCGTGGCTCATATATTTTCAGGGCTGAAGCGGGTGGACTGAGAAGAGCGCCGCCGTAGTGAATAAATATTTCGCAATCTGCACTTCATGAAAGAAAAAACAACAGAAAGGAAATACCGTCAAACCTCTGTAAATTTGGACACCTAAAATGACTTCCACTTTTGTCCACAAAATGAATCAGTCTGGTTTTACAATGCATTGATGCGAACAAAAGATGCAGATGGAAAAACATAAAATGTAGGCCTTGACATGACCAGACTGCTCCTGAATGAGCAGTCTGGTCTGTCTCTACGTTGTTTGCTTAGACCTCTCTGTCCCAATACTTAGAATGTCTACAGTATTTCTGAAAAAAAAATGCAAACAAGTAAACAAGAATTATCACCAAATACCCCTTTATCTATAGTGTTTAAGATTTTACCTGACACCAACACACTCCAAATACAGCAACGGCGACAAGAAGACCGAAGTTCATTTTTACGGCAGACGACACACTGAGGTTGTAGAACCACTTTCAAAACCTTATATTATCTCATATTATCTTATTACTCGTGATAAACATTCATGATTCAGGGTCAATGTGGAGAGGTGTCCCATTTAAGACTTAAACTGCCAGAAAAGCAGACGACAAAATTCTCGGCTGCAAAATTTCAAAAATTCATCGTCCAAGCTATATCTACTTTAGAAACCAGAGACTAGAAGGCAAACAATGCAGATCTGAATATTCGTCGTTTTCAAAATCCACTATTTTCATGCTTTTTTCCTCGCTGCAGCTTAAAAGTTTAAGGCAAAAAACAGGTCATGATCTATGGTGGTCCGTTTGGGGTTTAATCTATGTACTGCAAATATCTGCAATCAAAAAACAGGCATCTCTATTAAAAAGGCAGATATCTGTACTTGAAGGAACAGATATGTCTATTTTCGATCATGATGTAAATATCTGCATTTGAATCAGAATCAATAAGAGGTATATCTAATTAAGCTGAAATTCAGATATCTGCATTTTAAAAACAGATGTCTGTAATTGAAATGTAGGTATCTGTATTTGAGATTCAGATATCTGAAACTAAATGCAGATATCTGCATTTCAAGTACAGATATCTGCATTTCAATCGCAGATATCTGTGTTAAACTTTATGGTAGTAATAGAGATATCTCTATTTATTGCACTTGTGGGAAACTTATGCCTCTCTTTCTGATTCTTCACCGAGTGAGGTACATTTAATTTGCCGTAAACGCATCTACCTATGGACCAGTATGCGGACGAGGCCCTATCACTACATTCTACCTGGCGCCTATTTAGTCATTCTAGGCAGATATACATAGTAGACCCTGGGTTGCAGCCTGAAAGCCTATACCAGTACGCAGATTACCGAATGAATGAGTTTTTAACCTGCACATGGGTAGTTGAGTTTCCATGCACAGGCCAGGGGGCATGTGTAGGGGAAGGCGGGTGAGGGGAGGCGGGGGAGAGGGTCCCGTTAATGTCCCGATCCGAAGAACGACACACTGTTGTCATCCCTGCAAATGACAAAATGACAAAGGAAAGCGTGTTCGGATTTCAATTTGTTTTCTCGCCTATGCCAGGGATCGAGTTCGGTACCCTACACTTGAGGCCATTGCACTCACCACTGAGATACCCTGCTTTCTTCTGTGCTGAGAAAATCCCTAGTTGGCCTATCCGCAACCTATACTAAGATGATTCTATTCAGTCCAGTTCTATGAAAAAAGCCATGCCCGATAGGTTGAACCCGGTTGCTCAGTCTGATGCATGTTCAAATAGCGATCTGGGGCCGTATTCATAAAGCCACTTAAGCCGTTGCTATGCTGTTGCTAAGGCTAAATTTCTTAGAAGGAGATTCCCTACAACTATGAAATTTGCTCTGGAGGAACAGTCTTACAAAGACTGTTCCTCCAGAACAAATTTCATAGTTGTATGGAATCTCCTTTATAGATATTTAGCCTTAGCAACAGCATAGCAACGACTTAAGTGGCTTTATGAATACGGCCCCAGGACTCTGGTTTGATTACACTCCGCTCCGGCAACTTTTTTCTGTTAGAAAGTTTCTCCCTGTCTCTGACTCAAGTAGGCCAGGTGTCAGTGACTAGCGGAAGGATGGGCACTAAGTACTGGTTGTCCGCTTAGAAGAGGAAAAGTATTGTTAGGTTCACTGACCGTCTTGCTATGATGGTGATGACCATAGCTGTGCCACTGGGACGTTAAACACTTACACAACCAACCAACCAGGCCAGACAGCTAAATCGGATGCGCGTTCGACTGTAGATAAGGACGGTGCGAGTTCGATCCCGCTCCAGTAATGCATCATCATAGTTTAGAATCGTTGTAGATCTACTTTCGATTTCTACTTTCGGTTTAATACAAACAAGCCTTGCATCATGTTGGTTACTGTTTTGGAATCAGGTCAATCTCACGATTGACTGCGGTTCATTTTGGAATTCCAAATTCGACAGCTCATTTTTGAGACAGGTCATTGTCGCTACCCCGTGTCAAATTTACGGTTGCGGGTGCCTACTTGAGTCATATTCATGAAAGTTATTGTCAACTCTTCGCCTAGAGGCATATTACAAAACACATTTCCTTTTAATCTGCGCCGATTATCCTTTTTAGCTCACCTGTCAAGGTGAGCTTATAGTGTAGCCTTGGTCCGTTGTCGGCGTACTCGTTGGCGTCGTCGTCCACAATTTTAAACATCTTCTTCTCAGAACCACAAGGCCGATTGAAGCTAAATTTCATATGGAGCCTTAACAGGATAGAGGGGCCAAAAGTTTATATATTTGGCCCAGGTCACATGACCAAAATGGCCGCCCTGTCCATATATGGCAAAAAGCTTAAAATCTTCTTCTCCAAAACCATTAAACCGATTGCCTTGAAACTTAGTATATAGCATCTTGGACTCTAGTACTATGACCTATTTTATGGCAAGGTCAAATTTGGTCCCTTAGGCTTTTGGGTGGGAAAAGCTGAAAAGTGCATTTTTCTATTGCTATAGTGCTCTGTGATATGGAAATGCAGTCAACTTTAAACCTTATGAATACTATAGGTCAATGTCATTTAGTGACATCGGCAAAGGTCATTTGTCTGTTTTGTGTCAACATTTTAAAAAAGGACTTTTCCTCTGAAACTACTGGGCCAATTTCAATTAAGTTTCACATGCAACCTTCATGAAAAGCAGGAAAGGAAGTTTATAAATTAAGCCCAGGTCACATGACCAAAATGGCCGCCCTGTCCATATAAGGCCAAAAGTTTAAAAAACCTTCTTCTCTGGAACGACTGGGCCGATTGCCTTGAAACTTGGTATGTAGCATTTTTGGACTCAAATACTACAAAGTTTATATATTGGGTGACATTGGAATGACCTTGACCTATTTTATGGCCAGGTCAAATTTGGTCCCTTAGGCGTTTGAATGGGATAAGCTGAACAAGTGCATTTTTCTGTTGCTATTGTGCTCTGTGATATAGAAATGCAGTCAGTGTCAACCCCTATGAATACTAGAGGTCAAGATTATTTAGTGACCTTGACCAAAGGTCATTCGCCTGTTGTGTGTAAACATTTTTAAAGGACTTCTACTCTGAAACTTCTGGGCCAATTTCAAATAAATCATATGCAGTCTTTAGGCAATGCGGTAAAGAAAGTTTATATATTTGGTCCAGGTCACATGCTCATATATGGCAAACACCTTAAAAAGTCTTCTTCTCCAGAACCACAGGACCAATTGCTTCGAAACTTGGTATCTAGCATCTGGGGCTCTAGTACTACAAAGTATATATAAATGATGACCTCGGAATAACCTTGACCTATTTTACCGCAAGGTCACATTTTGTCTGTAAGGCTTTTGAATGGGAAAAGCTTAAAAAGTACATTTAGTATCCTTGGCCAAAGGTCATTTGTCTGCTGTGTGTCAACATTTTCAAAGGAATTCTCCTCTGAAACTACAGAGCCAATTTCAGGTAAATTTCATAAGCAGCCTTCAGGAACAGCGGGAAAGAAAGTATATATATTTGGAACAGGTCACAAGACCAAGATGGCCGCCCTGCCAATATATGGCAAAAAGCTTAAAAAAATCTTCTTCTCCGTAACCACGGGGCCGATTGCCTTGAAACTTGGTATGTAGCATTTGGGGCTCTAGTACTACAAAGATTATATAAATGATGACATTGGGTTGATCTTGACCTATTTTAGCCCAAGGTCAAATTTTGTGTCTTAGGTTTTTGAATGGGAAAAGCTGAAAAAATGCATTTTTGTTACTAAAATGCACTGTGATATGGAAAAACTTCAACTCCTATAAATACTAGAGGTCAAGGTCATTTAGTGACCTATGTCAAAGGTCTACTGTCCTTTGTGTGTCCACATGTTCAAAGGACTTTCCTCTGAAAGTACTGGGCCAATATCGGTTAAATTTTATATGCAGCCTTCAGGCAAAGGGGTAAAGAAAGTTTATATTTTGGTTCAGGTCACATGACTAAGATGGCCCCCATGCCCATATGTGATAAAAAAAAGTCTTCTCACCTAGATCCACAGGGCCTATTGCTTTGGGACTTAGTATATAGCATCTTAGACTCTAGTACTATAAAATGTATAAAATAATGACCTTGGATTGACCTTGATCTATTTTACGGCAAGGTCAATATTTTTCTGTAAGGCTTTTGAATGGGAAAAGCTGAAAAATAGCATTTTTTTCCATTGCTATGAGACTCTATGATATGGAAATGCCGTCGACAAGCATAAAATCTCAGATGCATTTGACATAAGACCATATTGTACAACTTGCCTTAGAGTAACTAACCCTAGAGTACAAAGGCTGAATGGACTCAGGTGAGCTACAGGACCAATGGTCCTCTTGTTTAAAGATTTTTCTTGTTCAACCTCTTTCTTTCATTTTTAGTATTTTTACAAATTAGTCCTTGCAGACATGAATGACAATTACATAGCTCCTGTTTCAAAGAGAATACGATTGTTGAAATGAGATTTCAGTGTTCAAACGATGATTGTTTGATTATCAGCCAGAATTCTTTTAGGGCGCATATAGGTTCATGTGCATGTTTTAATTCTGCTAACTTTGGCATAAATTTAAAACTGTCAAATAAAACATTTTGGTCCCTTTTCCATTTCTATGAACTAGCTGTCGTTTTATCATAAGTTCACTTCTTCCGTAGGCCTGCGGTATTTTTTCCAGAATCTGCCCCCGGAGTCACTGTCAGATATGACACGACACGCCCTCATAAAAATCTAGCCAGCATAAAATGTATGTTTTTGGTATTATGCAGTTAAGAATAAGGCTCATAGCTCCTATTATTCTAAATATCCGTTCGTGTTTCTTTTTTCTTTTTTTCTCCATATTTTCAAGACTGTTGAGTTATTTCTACTTTTTACAAAACCTACACTTCGTACTGCACGAGTAGTTAGTTCCCGAGTTGTTGTATTGTAAGATTGCGAATTAGGCTTATAGCGCTTAATGTTCGGTTTATGTGTTTATTTTCCTATTTCTCCATATTTCCAATATTGAAGCTTTATGTAACTAATTCCGCAGTAGCTAAACTCTTTAGAATTTTCTAAAAAATTGACAGTGAGATCTTGAGCCGATGCATCTTCGGATTGAGAATCAGACTCATAGCACTTATTCATTTGTCTTTTTATACATATTGTATAGCCAACATTGTAAAAAAATCCATGTAACTGCCCATGGCACCATATTTCTGCGAATATGTAAAGAAATTGTTGTAACTGGACGACAGTCAAATCAGGTGCGTAGCAGGTCCTGTAAGTGCACCAATTTACCATAAACCATCTCTTTATTTCCCCCTTTTTTCTTACTGACAGTTCCATTGCGTTTTCTTTTTAGTAATCTGGGTGTGCCAGTATCGAAATATGTTGTTCTGTTTTGTTGACCGTGCCCGGTGGTTATATAACTTGAGTACATTCTCAAACTCAAAATAAAGCACACTGATTGGCTGCTTCCGAGCACGTAAACTTGAGTACATTCTCAAACTCAAAATAAAGCACACTGATTGGCTGATTCCGAGCACATGCTCGGAAGCAGCCAATCAGTGTGCATTATTTTGAGTTTGAGATTATACTCGAGTTTTGTAACCCCGAATCCGTGTTTTTCCCTTCTTCTTTCTGCGTCTTGGGTGTGTCCTGATTTGTAAAAGAACTTAATGTCAATCAGCTAAAATCAAAAGGCTTGTTCAAGCAGAACATTGCATCTGTTAGTGTTTCCGGAACTCACAAGCAACAAGTGCAAAGAATATGAGCATTTAAAGCACAAAGCGCGTTGAAACGTGCACCTGAAAATTCTTCAAACGAAGTACACAAGTAGAACTTGGGCTATTGTTTTGTAAATGTGACATTAACTCATAGCATAATTTTCCCCTTTACTTGTCCTTTATTTTGTTTCTCCATATTTCTAACATTAAAACATTTATGCCACACCTTTCTCAATAATTCTTTATACTAGAATCTTGAAACTCAGAACGCTTGTAGACTTTGAGGTTTTGTATCCTTGGACTTGAGCATCTGGCTCAGAAAATTTCTTCCTCTCATTCATTCATTTGTCTACATTCTACATAGTTCCATTACCAAAGTTTTGTGTCACAGTCCTCTCGGCTCTTCAAGACCACAGTAAATGTTTGATAAACTTAGAACCTACTCTTTGCTGCCTATTTTTCCTAGTACCAGTATCTCTTGGTATTTCACTCATGAGCTACTACAGTGGCATTTTGCTTTCACCTGTACTTGACAATTTTCCTTACAGTATATATTTGATGTCAAAGTTTAAAAAAAACAATCAAGCCTGAGTCCTCATGCTTGCCCCAAAAAACAACAGTTTAACTTAACCTGGTTGGATAGAGCGTGCTGGTTTCGACAGAATGTGTAATTTAGGTATTTTATGTGATAGAGATGGTGAGAAGTTTGACGTTGCTATCATACGAAAACAAGATAAGCATGCGCGTTATGTAATGTCGTCTTGCAACTTTGTTAAAAATGGCGGAAAATATGGATGTGTACCCATACACTTTAAAATGGCCAAAGAAACGCAAAGCTTGAACTCCTGCAGTGTTTTTTTCACAACATAGAGGATATTTGACTTTTTCAGTGTAAGATCGATTTTTATTTCACCGAATGAACACCAAAAGCAGTATTTTCACGAGTGGCGAAGCCACGAGTGAAAATACCACTTTTGTTGTTCATGAGTAAAATAAAAATTAATCTTACACTGAAAAAGGTCAAATTTTCTATTTCTTTTATGCTTGAAAATCGTAATAATTCTGTTTATCAAGAGCGTCAGCTATCACGACAGAAACTCAACTTGTTTTTAGCCGTTTTGCGTCAAATGTGATGCTTCCAGCGTGTTAATCGGGTATGATATTGGTTGTTATCAAGTTTGCAACTGAAAAATAGCTTCAAATATCATTTTGATAAACAGATCTCAAAATAATTGCCAAGAAATAATGCCTACAGGGGACTGAAACGGCCTGACGTCGCGTGCAGTAACAATGTTACGTGGGCACTTTAAATTACGTCATTAACGTTGTAATGACGTGCAAACATGCGCGACGTAAATTTTGTCAAGCCAGAAAGACTTAGCCATTTAATAAACAAAAAATTTGGGGCTATTTCACAAAAATCCTATTTTTGAAACAGTGAAAATGAAAGTGATAATTTCACTGTTTGAAACAGTGAGATTATCGATTTCGATTTCACCGAGAATTCTCTATAATTCATTGAAAAGTACTAAAGAAATAAGGTTAACCTTGTTTTCAAGGATGTTACAAAACGAAACAGAGCTGCTACGAAATGAAAAAGAGAAAAAGAGTCATAGTTACCAAAAGACCTGGTTATCAGGTCGTTTGATAATTATGACTCTTTTTCGTTTCTTAACGAACGAAAAAGAGCTGTTACAAAAAGAAAAAGAGTCATAGTTACCAAACGACCTGGTCGTAAGGTCGTTCGTAACTATAAATTTATCGTTTCCTATCAGTTCTTTTTCGTTTCGTAACATATACCTGTGGTATATACATAGTTAACCAGGTGTGTTCATGGATCTATGGCATCATCAATGTCTATACGAGCATACAGTGTATGCTTTTGCAGACCGTAATTTGAAAGTGTAATGGTATAATAAAATTCATATAATCAAAACTGGTTTTACTATGAAACAAATAGTGATCCACTTCTTCTATTTCTTCTTCTGCTACTACTACTATTACTTACGATCCAGACCAGCTTTTGCGAGGCAAAAAGGAGAAGAAAATAAAGCAAACAAAATATAGCTAACAAACGATACATATAATACTTTTTTTTATTCAGTATTAAAATAAATTTTCAACATCAGATATTCAAATATCAGGGAATGGTGAAGAAATGTGTGGTATGATGAGTCCCACAAAGTTTTAATTCAGCAGGTGTCAACCCTGCTTGGGTCGTACTGGTCGCTATTGACATCATCTGTATAAACTTGACCTGCAAAATAAAATAAGTTAACAGCCTTGATATTAGGCAGCAGAGAAAGCTTGATATGAGGCACTGTCAAGTTAGAAAAAAACAAGAGGACCATGAGACTCTTAATCGCTGAGTAGAAAGGTAAAATTCAAACTAGGGTCATCAATTGAACGAACCTTAAAGTTTGAAGCTGTCAAAATATGACAAGAAGAAAATGTGACAAAGAATGACCTTTACCCTAATTGTTTTGAAATACTTTATTGTTAAAAATATATTCATTTAGTTGACAATATTTATCAACTTTTGCACCAAAACCTTAGCTACAAGTTCCATGGACTTTTATGAAGCAAATTTGATCTTGCAGAAAAAAAGGCAAGGTCAACGCAAGGTCATCATTTGAGCAATCTTGGTAGTACCCAGGTCCGCAATGCTACATACCAAGTTTCAAGGCAGCCGTCAGTTGGTTCTGGAAAAAAAAGGTATTAAAAGGGTTTTACTATAGATGGGCGTTGCAGTCAAGTTGGTCATGAGTTCCAGCAAGCCTATATGTAATTTGGTTACAGTTGGGCCGGTGATTGTTGAGGACTTCTTTGAAATTGTTGAAATATGGCAGACCTGTCTCAAGGTCAACGAATAACCTTGACATCTTGTACTCCCAACTCTTCATGTACAAGATGACTGTATATACCAATTTTATGCTATTTTTTTAACAATCTCCATGAAATCTTATGTTCTAGCATTTCCCATATCAAAGCACAAAAAAGCAAATTTGACCTTGTCGTATATAACATCAAAGTCAACCCAAGGTCATCTCTGAATAATCTCGATAGTACTTGTTTACCCGATGCTACATACCCAGTTTCATTGGCTCAGAAGAAGGAGATATTTAACCCTATGCTGGCATTGCGGCCATTCATGTTACCTGGACCGTTTGAACAAAATTTTGTTCTCTCAACCCCTGGAGGTTCTATATGTAATTACAATTGGCTCAGCAGCTTTGGAGAAGTCGTTTGAAGTTTTCAAAATATGGGATACTTGGTTCAAAGGTCAAAGAATGACCTTGACATCTTGTATTCATAAATCTTCATGTACTCATCAAGATGACTGTATTAATCAATTTATAGGCCAAAACGTTCTAGCATTTTCCAATATAAAAGCACTGGAAAGCAAATTTGACCTTGCCGTAAAAGGTCAGGGTAAACCGTAGGTCATCATCTGAACAATCTTGATAGTACTTGTGTAGCCGATGCTATATACCAACCGTGTTATTGACTCTGGAGAAGAAGATATCTAAAAGTCTTAACCATTTATGGGCGTGGCTGCAATGTTGGTCATGTGACCATGATCATTTGAACAATATTTCGTTTCCATAAGCCGTGGAGGCTATATACGAAATTAATTACAATCGGCCCAGTGGTTTCAGGGCAGACGTCGTTTGAAATTATGGACGGACGACACCATTCCGGGCAACAACGACTTGTCTTATCTGTTTGGCTGTAAAATGGTTTGTTTTCATCTCTAGAATGACCCAAACATCTAAATCAGTCTTGTGAAATTCTTCTTTAAGATGGGGGTTTCCCTTTCTGAAACAATTCCAAAAAATACAGATCCGTCTTATAAGATTATTTGGGGATTGTTTTGGACGGAAAAATCCCGTCTTTTTATCGAAGAAGTACGGTAGGTACGGACGTCATGTCAAGAAGCAATATCATGATGTGGTTTGTGTATACCATTCAGTTGCTGTTGTTGTTTCAGTTTGGTGGTAATAGAACATCCAGGGAGGTTCTCTTAAGCGTATCCAATCAGGCACCACCTGGCGTCCGCAAGACGGTTCGTCGTCAATCGTCTGCTAGGTTTACCGTCCGTCTGTCCTGCTCTTAAATCTAGAGCAGTGCGGTTGGGTTGCATACGTATGTAAAGGAGTAGGCTAGCAGAGTCCCGGGTGTATATCTTGCACAGTAGCAACCGGCTTTTACAGTATAGCCGGAAATTATTGAGAATTTTTACCAAATTTCATTCAGCATTTTTCTGCCTTTACATATTATAAATGAGACTGCTTTGATATGCTGGTGCTATATTTGTCACGGAACTACAATGTAGCGACTAATATAGTTGCGAGTCATCTTAGTGGTGTGGATTGTCTCCCCTTTAATTTACCAAGTACAAAATTTTAGCAAAATCACGAAATAAGATGAAATCTGATATAAAATGTCTACAAGAAAATGCTATACAGATACAATATATTGAAAACTACTATTTCAGATACAGAAACAACACTGCTGTACAATCAACAACTATGTGTGACATCACCTCTATGTTATAAGAAAATATCTGGTTCCGTAGAACAGACAGGTTTACAAAAGTTCACCAAATTCTTTAAAAAATGGACTTTTTTCAGCAGGGTGGGCTACTTGATGTAGTCACTGAAGGAAAAGTAATAAATACAGACAAGCATAACTGAACAATTGCAAACACTAATGACTTATATGTAGCATGATATCAGAAAATAAGACCAATCTTGATCACCTTTCATTTCACTATGCCTTGAATGTTGCAGACCCCCAAATTTATGAGATTTTAACACAAATGTGCCTACCCCAAATTTCAATAGCTTAAAAAACTTAGTTACCAACTCCAAGACAATTTTTATAACACCTAACAGCATTGATAAACATGACATTGTTTAATAATATTTAACACAAACAAGAATGTGTTAGCTTGAAGCAGTAATGTCTTGAAGAAGACCTATACGTTAGAAAAGATCTTAAAAATCCATCTTATTTTGCGGTCTTAGGCCATTGGTCAAACAAATTGACAAAAAATACTGAAAATGCTAGTAAAAAGAAATATTAGAACTCGAGATTATTTATAACATTCCTTTCATAGTAGTCCACCATGCAAATGGTTTACTGAAATAACAAGGGCTAACCAATTATGAAAAATCCAATTCTCAATAATTTCCGGTCATTAACGATGTGGGAGATGTATGGCTGTCATATAATGTCATGAATAAACTTGCAACTATAAGAGGCCAGGGTTCGCTCTCTGCCGTTAGAGGCACTGAGATTTTTTGTTTAAATCTAAGACAACTTGGGACTGATGTGTACGAGTCTGCTTTTACCGGCGGGAAAAACAGATATTAAAATATGACATAGCAAAATGCTAGAAGCTTTATGAGGATACTGATATATGAAAAACTGTTGGCTTTACCAATTAATCGATTTACTCGATCATTACTCATTTGCAGCAAATGAGTGATTTATCGACTACAATTTGATAAAATCGATGTATCACTTTTTCTACTATGTATATACTTTCATTTCCAGTTGAATCATTTTACTGCATATTTAATGTTCTTTAAAGCTTTGACTTTGCGAGAAGATCATGAGCTGTTATTGCATCGCGATTAAGAAATCCAGCATTTTCTATGACTTCTTAGTCGAGGTGCAATAAAACGTTGCAAAGGACAAGCTCTCAGACAAAAATATAGTGTTAATTCTAAATTCAAATCAGGCTTCTACCAGTGGCATTAATCGACGTTTACTCGAGCAGCGATCATTTACATAAAACAATGCTCGACCTCAAAATTTCAGCTGAGTCCAGCCACTATGAGAAACTTATCTACATCGGATAAGGCCCGTATAAATTGATATTATATAACATAACCAATCAGAGCCTGTTAATTAATTCACATCGCGCTCGTCATAGCAAAGACTGCAGCGGTGACTCCAGTACTGACCTTTCTTTTATCGGGAAGACACATTTCTATAAGAAGTTTGCCTTATTGTGTCAACTTTTGCTATTGCGCATAATATAGCGATAAGATTTAGAGCAATGGTTTCTTATATCCTCCCATCTGCTCTGTCGTTTCAGTTCCTGAAGTTATCGTTGCATTAATGGGCACCTTCGACATACTTACTCAGATAATTCTGAGCAATACCCAAGTTTTCCTCCGGTTATTCGAAGATCTTTGAATAGCCGGGGAAAAGCTGGGTATTGCTCGAGTTTACCCAAGCCATTCCCTGTATTACTTCAGCGAGGTTTGCATCGCGAATTCACAAAAATGAATTTTGCTTTAGTAAGAACAAAACAAAATGATCTGGTGATAAAATTTGCCTACCTCCAGGGCGGTAATTCCTCCGTCTGAATGGACGTCTATCCGTTCTTGAGCTGACAGAGTACAGATGTAGCAAAGATGGCCTTTTCGTATGTACATTTTATGCTGAAATAAAAATGGAAACAACGGCATTCTTGAGCTGATCCGCTGATAGACAAATTAGGCAAAACATAGGTGGTGGGTATTCATTATCTGAGGACACAAGGGATCGGTTGGTAAATACATGGGCACCATATACCAAGAAAACGGCACTGAAAGGGTCAAAACATGAAATGTACATATAAGAACTGAAATTTGATTTTTCAGCGTTCATCGTATAAAGAAGCCAGTGATCATCGCTAAAATTCTGCAAGAAGCGTTTCATACTTTATGGAATATTAGCTCCGCCCACTTGCTTCATCACACTATAAACGCTGAAAAATCAAATGTTAATTCTTTAAAAAAACGCAAGACTAACGTCAAAAATGTTATGCTAGACTAGTATTCATACTATCCTACATATCTTTTGATAATTTCAGGAAAATAAAAGACTTATCAGTGTTACGATATTCTGTAGCCTATTCCAACTTACCCCGAATGAAGTCTGTTGGAAGAAACATTCTAATAAACCTTACCGTAGTTGAATATTGAAAAAAAATGTGCCATGGTAATTTCAGTTTATAAAACATAACCATGGTTAGAGAATATTATAGTGACTACGTACACTTTTAGCGAAAACAACTTTACCATTTTCATTTCCCCTTCCCTCCTCCATGAGGAGTCAACTCTTATAGGAAAGAATTTGTTCCTCTAGGAGAAAAGAATCTGCTCCTCTACTTTCCTTTAAAAGTAGATTTCATTTTAAAGGTGCTTCATTGCACAGGGAAGCAAATGGGAAGTCAAAAAAGTTTTTTCCCTTGGAACAGTGGTGAAAAAAAAACATGGCGGTGTACACATATAATATTGAGCTGCGACACGACAAAACCAACAATGTGGTTGTGCGCTCAGCGCAGACTCAGATCAGCCTGAGCATCCGCCCAGTCCAATCAGACTCTTCACTGAGCGCTTAAAAGGTAGCTAAGGGTCTAAGCTACCTCCATGTGGACAGCAAAGACTCTGGTCAGACTGGGCGGATGCCCAGGCTGATATGAGTCTGCGCTGGGCGCACAACCACTTTGTTGGTTTTCTCGTGTCGCGGCTACATTATTTTAAAAGAGGTGTAAAGCATTACCGTGGCTCGAAAATCTTTGCAGTCATAAGGCATGGCCTTGATGAATGTGATGATTTGTGGTAAATAGAAACATCTGAATAACTAAATAAATCAAACGTATCTGTCCAAAAATTAGCAGACTTCTTATTTTTGTTGCTCTCTACGGCTTTGAGAACAAAAAGAGAGTGGAATGCTGATTAAAGAAGTATTTTATAAGGAAAGATCAAAGGGTCATTACTGCGCAAACAAAATCTAAAAAAAAATAACATCGTTATTTAAATTTATACTTTTAGGTCTGAAGGTATATCAATACATTGAGACTAACGTCCTAGCAATTATTTGTTCCACCTCTTTCTCAAATTGTAAAGTAGAACAGATGAAACCAGTAGCTTATTCTCAAACGCTTGACATTGTATAAAATACACATATACTGGATGCATTTATTAAATACATGTATAGAGTAGGCAGGTACAGAGTACTGTGGCCAAGACAGGTACGTAAGTAAAATTATTCAACCGTGAAAAAGCAGACTCTCCTGTGTTTTATTTATGATTTTTGTTAAAAACTTCGACACGTGCTGATTTTTTATCTGTTTAACAAATTTAATTTATGAAAGAGTTGGAAAAAAACGATTGGTATGGTAAGACGTTACTCGCAATGCATTGACGTATCTTAAGATCTATACTCATTTGCAATAACGATGGTTATTTCTTAGATTTTTGCACACCAAATAGCTCTTCCGTCTTCGCTTATATAACTCCTTTTAAACATCTACATGCCAGGCATTTTGAGTTTTTCCTGAATTGTGAAAAACAGCATAAAGAAAGCATTTGCCAAGTTTTGGGAAGATATGATGTTGTTTTTTCAGCATTTTACGCATATATTATATTCATCACAAATCAATTATTATCACCATGAATATTGATTATTGAATACATTATCGTGGTTGGAGAAAACCCTTGTATTTGTAATAGTTACCGTAGCTGGGGAATATTGGAAGGTGTATGCTTCTTTCTCCGGTGGTTCATGTGTTGCATGGCTATGGTGAGCATGAGTATGGTGGGTATGGTGGTGCTTTGTGGTGCTCATCACGGTAGGGTCCTAATAAAAGCATATAGAAAAGCAATGTAAGTCATTTGTATAAGAGTTGTCCAAGATGAGAGGCAGTGAGTGCAATTTCTTACAAGGCTGCCCCTTCTGATGCCGTTTCAAATGGTCTACATTGTTTGCTCTGTCCAGTGTTTGCTGTAACATTGGACGGGAAACTGCATCAAAGGATATAGTCGAACAGTAAAGACTCATTCCATCTACCAATTTCGCAAGCCAATGGGTACTAAGTTCACTTTGTTCCTTACGTAAGGAACAAAGCGGATTTAGTATCCTTGGCTTGCGAAGATGTATACCCACAGGCCATAATTAAACTCTTTGCTTTCGACACAAATGTGACAATGCCATAATCAACGTTGTTGCATGTCATGACACTAACGTTATCAGTCTGAACACACCGAATTTCTGATAGCTTACAATACCTCTGATACGGAAATATATGGCACTTCAAAATTTTGTAGAAATTGTGTAAATGAGCATTTTCTTCACAGGAAATAGAATAAAGTCAACGACAGTATCTCAGTATTCAAACCAATTATGAGGTTATGACTAAAAAAATTATGTTGATCCCTAATCAGCTCTATTGAGCCAAAGGCTCACATGTGAGTTTATAGCCATGGTCCGTCGTCCGTCCGTTGTCAACCATTTTCAAAGATCATCTCCAAAACCGTTTGACTTATCAAACCCCAAATTTCATATGAAGCCTCAGCGGGACGGGGGAACGAAACGTTGTTCGCAGGGCTGGGTAACATGACCAAGATGGCCGCCATGCCCATTTATGGTAAAATTCTTCCTCTCCAGAACCGAAAAGCCAGTTACCTTGAAACTTGGTTATGTAGCATTGGAGACTCAAGCCCATCACAGTTCATTCAAATGATGACCGTAGGGTGACCTTGACCTTATTTATGGCAAGGTCAACTTTGGTACATTATGCTTTTATATGGGAGTGGATTTTCCAGAAACCTTTCAAGTCAAAGGTATAATATTTGGTATATATGGTTAGCTAAATAACTGGATGAAGATATTATGTTGCTGAAGGTCAAGGTTATTATTTGAACTTTGAACTGAGATTCTGTTGCCCTTCAGCATTTTCAGACATCGTCTCCTCTTAAGCCACTAGGCTAATTAAAGCCATAGTTCATTAGAAGTCTTCTTTGGTCAGGGGGGACGAAAGTGTGTTCAGCTGGTTCACATTATCATAATGGCTGCGATGCCCATATGGAGCAAAGCTCTTTTAAAACTCGGGCCCTACAAATGTTTTCAAATGATGACGCTGCATTGACTTTCCTAATTTATGGCAAGGTCAATTTTCGTTTTTTATGCTTTAAATGGGAAATCATTAAGTTGCGTATTCCACACAAATTTTTCAACCTAGATATAACAATTGGAAAATGATTAACTAGACGAATACTTGAAGACATAAGGTCACCAAAGGTCAAGGTCATTATTTGACCTTAATTCAAGATCACTGAGATTTTAAATTTGAATTATGCATTCTTCTAAAGCCACTGGTTTAAAATTCACAAAAATGAGCAAAGTGATCAAACTGTGTTTGTTGACAGTAAGGTCTCGGGTGAGCTACAAGACCATTGGTCCTCTGCTCTATAAGGACTCTCTGCTGATAAATATCAAAAGAAAATAAGGTGTTTTTTTCATGTTTTAATTTATGGCTCTTGGCCTATTTAGCCAGTTCCGACGGATAAATATTTTGCTTTAACGGAATTTATTTCCAATGTACCCACTGAGTGGGATTCTCGCCATGCCCGTTGGTATATTCCAGGTAAATTTACATTAAAAGACCATTCGGTAGAAGTTTTTGAAAATGGTGGTATACTTTGCCCTTTGACCACCGAATTCATGGTACCAACGTTAAACATTATGTTTCCGGACCACTGAACGACTGAACTAATTTTTTGAATAGAGCTATCTATAATTTGTTGTTTCAAATAATCATGATATCAAAAACTGCTATTATTTTTCACCGGGATCGTTCACCCTTACAAAGCCCTAGGATTTGCATTCACAGTATGGCAAATAAAACACTTATCCACTGAAAATGAAAAAAGTACGCCGGAATGGCTAAAAGACCATGTTAGGTTATCGTGATAACACGAAAACAACATGCCTTAGAGAAAAGGCTTTTAGATTTATGATACAGAGTAAACAAAGAATAACTGGGAATTTATGGTGTACCTAATGCTTGATTTAACGTCCGTCGAATCCGTTCAAACGACTCTAAAACAACCCCTTCCGAAATGCAGTGCAACAGTTAAGGTGAGTAAATGAGTTCTTCTATAAAGAGCAAGAGAACTAAACAATGTGTAGGGAAGATTGAGGTTTCATAGCCATATGGGAAACAAAATTAAAACTTCTTAGGCCCTCATCTCAATTATACTTCAGCGGCAAAATTAGAAAATAACTATGGAGACCCACGGAGAAGAAAAGAAACTAGTAGTCTACAAAAACTTTTATGTAAATAAGCAAAGCACCCTTGATAAGTAGTGTATTAAGTGATTAAAAGTTGATAAGAAGGCGATGATCAGGAACCGACACAACCGATTTCATCATCCTGGGTTCGAGGTTATAAAACTTGAGAATAATCTCAAACTCAAAATAAAGCACACTGATTGGCTGCTTCCGAGCATAGGCTCGGAAGCAGCCAATCAGTGTGCTTTATTTTGAGTCTGAGAATGTGCTCGGAAGCAGCCAGTCAGTGTGCTTTATTTTGAGTTTGAGAATGTACTACGTGCTCGGAAGCAGCCAATCAGTGTGCTTTATTTTGAGTTTGAGAATGTACTCAAGTTTTATAACCGCGGGGCCTGGTCTAAACACCAGATGGTAAAAAAGAACAACAAAGACAGCACACTGAGCAAAACAAAACAATTGAAAAGAGAAGATATCACCTTTTTTCAGCAGATGGCCATGAGGCTGTCCTAAATAATGATCTAAAAGTCAAAGACTAATAGCATGAATAGAAAGTCGACAAAATAAAATAATTTCCAGCAGAGCATACGTTATACTGCCCTTATTCCCTTATCTAAACCGCCCAATGACTGACAACAGCGTGTTTTATGGGAAAATTAGAACTAGTGTCTAATATATACGTAATCCCTTTTTAGCTTTAAAGACATTACCTATTCATATAGTTATAAGACGTACGGGATTTTGCCTTCCAAAATAGTCTCAAAGATTTAGATGGTCTAGGTCTTTGGAATTGTCTTTCGAGGAGAAAATCCAATTTCAAAGATGGATTACACTAGATTAACCCTTAAGGCGCCAAACATTAAAATTGTTAAATTGGCAAACAGCGTAGATCCAGATGAGCTGGCTCATGATGAGCCACCTCATCTGAATCTACACTGTTCGCCCTCTACTGTTTGAATTCTCAATATGCTATCGTTTGGATGAAACATTTTTTGAAATTCTGCAGACGTAAATTTTGTCGTCTGCTTTTTGGCGCATTAAGGGTTAATTTACATATTTGCAATAATTTTGGAAAGACAAACTCCCGTCTTATAACCGAATAATACTGTACCTGGCACCAACACAGTCCAAAGACAGTAACGCTTAGTATAAGAACGAAGTTCATCTTTACTGAATAAGTGAGCACAAACTGTGCTTGTGGTACCACTGGCAAACCTTATATAATCTCATATTATCTTGTTGCTCGTGCCTTGCATGATAAACTCTTATGATCTTATGCCAAATGTCCCATTTTCAGCAAGACATGTATACATACTTCAGCTCAGCCGGGAAACGTTCGAAATTTCTGAAACAGATTCATTCGACGAACTTCAATACTGCATTGTCGGCGAATTTAAATACACAAAGGCAAAAATAGTATTCGACTTTTTACCTAATACCATGTATTAATTTTTTTATCTATTTAAAGATTTAAATAAACATAGAGACATTCGGCAATCGAACAATTTACATGATCACATAAAGACTATTTTTTCTGTCAACTTCAACAGCATTTTTTTTTAAATAAATCGACTTTCTCACGTCAGTTGACATATGCCATGAAAATGGATGGTAGGCTGCTCTTTCTCGACGCTAAAAATCAAATCGGCTTGTGATTGCAAACTAAAATTCCCTTTTAATAGGGGACTCTTTCAAAGAAGTCAACACTTCAGTGTAACTCCGAAAGTAGCCTCGCCCCAGTAGGCACATAATGTCCTAAAACCGTCATACTGACGTCGATGTGACTTTATGACGACGCTTCGACGTGATTACGATGTCATTTACGCTATATGCCACCTGTGGCTTTGAAAACAGTGGCGACAAAAAGATGCCGGCATGTATGCATTTACCTTAAGAATTTTTTTTTGGCAATGGTTACAAAAAGAACAGCATTCGTGACTTTCTGTTTACTTTTCTCTAGGAGAGAATCAGGGTACTTCGGACAGGCGGATAAATTCGGACATATCATTGCAAACAGTGAAAATCCAGATGAGCCGTCTCATCAGGATTTTCATTGTTTGGCCAGTTATTGTTTTGTTTTAGTTCCAGACACTGACATATAAAGAAAAAAAATGTAACTGTCCAAATTTACCCGCTGTCCGAAGTTGCCCGACTCTCCCCTAGGACGAAGCATTTCAAAAATTGGGGCTACACTTGAAAAAAGTGCTTCTAGGAAAGCAAATTCTGTCTTTTAAGATTTAGAGGAGGGAGGAAAAATAAACATGCAAGAGTTGCTTCCCATGAAAGTTTACCCATTCACTTAAATTTTATTCCTAAATAATTTCGATAAATGACTCAAGTACATGTATTTGTGAAAAAAAGACCTGGATCATCCGACTGGAGTGTTCACTTTTTGCGTTAATGCTGCGTTTACACTATGTTCCCGGCGGCCACGGCAATCACGTTTCAGGCCACCGTAGACAAAACGGGATGGACGTGAGACAACGCAGGGGGACGGGATGGGCAAACGTGACAGGCCGTGATTGCCGTAGATGCCGGGCCAGATTTTTAAACTGTCAAAAAATTTGCCACGGCAGTCCCGGTGCGGATGAGAAACCTAATAGGCCGTAGTAAAACGGGGTGAACGAAGTAAAACGTGACAGTACGTTACAGACCGTAATAAAACTTGGAGGGGGTCCGTAGTGGGACGGGAAACATGTGTATACCCCGGCACCTGACGGTCCTTTCAAGCTCCTGTCACGTCTTGCTGCGTTTAGTGCTTGTTTTGTCACGGTTGCTTGACGGTTGCTGCGCGTTTTGTCCCGTTTTACCATGTTTTGTCACGGTTTTCACGGCAAGCTAAGCCGTATATTAGCCGTTTCGTCGCGTTCAATCACGACGCGTCTCGGTTTGTGACGGTTTACAGACCGGCGTTCTACGGAGGGTTGCGTTATACTACGGTCTGACACGGCGGGCGCGGTCTGGGAGATAGTGTAAAAAAGCCGAGCCCGGCAGGGGCGCTTTAGTCGAGTCTTAAGTCATTGACACATTACTGTGTCTACAATACGAACAGAGAAGACCAAACTGTAAAGAATGAAGGCCAAACTATGCCACCAAAGAAGCCAGGACGTAGGAAGCTTCCCCTTCCACACAGACACCTCCCGTCCTGCATCACCACTACCAGCAACGGAGCCTGGATATCCTCGCCGTTCACCGCCGCCAGATGAAGTCGAGCTTGCAGCTGCCACTGACACAGTCCCTGGAATGAATGTATGCACCCAGTAAACATGCGAACACAAAATCTTCTTCATCTTGGCTATTCATGATGTCTCGTCGAAGTATCAAGATACAATGATTCCTGTTGCTTGAGATGCCCTCTTTTTACACCGTGGGCACAAACGTGTTCCAAAACTGCCCGGCGTTGCCGTTTCGTCCGTAGAAACCTTGACAGAACGCGAAAAACGCGTCAGACATTGATCAGAACGTGAGAAACGTGAGGGGCCCCATCAGAACCTGACAGGCCTGGAGGGAACGTACTGGTATACGCGGTAGACCGCTGGCCGAACCGTAGTGCACCTTTGAGCAGCCCCTTTCCCCCTCCACAGCCCGTCACGGATACCGTGATAGACCGTAAGAAAAGTAAAAAGTATGTAAAGACCAGGAACTGAAACAATCAAAATCCAAATCCAGCCCTCAAACCATAGTTGGAAACAACTAAGATTACAAATAATCAAGATACAGAGAACATATGGCCAACCGAGTGAGCAGCTTGTTCCCAAAAGGTGGCCACTCAGCAACCCAAACCGAACCAAAAATAATAATAACATACATAAGGTAAAACATCACAGAAACTCTGACACCAAAAACAGGCAACAAAGAACCACAACAGAACTACCGCCTTGGAACGGTCAGTAATGAATTACTGGGGGGCTTAAATCGATTTTACAGGCCCAACCTCACCCTCAGTTTCTGAAGTGGTACAAAACATTTAGTTGGTTGTTCGGTTCGCATGATAACCCTCTAACTCGTCAATGAATCATCACGGTAAAAAAAAAGCAGGACCTAACAAAACTTGAATACGGAAGAAAAAATGGCCAAAATCCCACGGCGCACTACGTTTCACGCAAACGGGGCTGCCGTGGCCGACGGGAACATAATGTAAACGTAGCATAACACTTTAAGCGCCAGACTGAATGAATATATGAGCCGCGACACGACAAAACCAACAATGTGGTTGTGCGCCCAGCGCAGACTCAGATCAGCCTGGGCATCCGCCCAGTCTGATCAGAGTCTTCGCTGTCCGCATGCATGTAGCTTAGACCCTTAGCTACACTTTGAGCACTTAACGAAGAGTCTGGTCAAATTTGGCGCATGCCCAGGTTGATCTGAGTCATCGCTGGGCGCACGACCACATTGTTGGTTTTCTCGTGTCGCGGCTCATATATAGTTGCATTTGCAAACAGTGTACATCCTGAGGAGGCGGATTATAATGAGCCGTCTCATCCTCATCAAGATCTACACTGTTTGCTCTCTAGTCTTTAAATCCTTAATATGATACAATCTGGACGATACATTTTTGGAAGTTTTGCACACTTAAATTTTGTCGTTTGCTCTCTGGCGCTTAAAGTGTTAAGTGTATGTAGATTTTCATGATCCACTGCTGGTAGTTGGTGCAAACAGCGAAAACTGAAAACTCTCAAACAAGATATCAAATGAGCATCTACTTCAAAACAGTTGACGAGTGCAAAGGCTTCTCTGTTTCTTACGTCAAATGAGGATAAATCTATTTAGCTTTAAAATTACGTTCGTCTTATCAGTGCATCGTGACTTTCTGAAAAGTGTACCTGCAGAACTCTAAGTCGTGATACAAGTATGTCAAAGGTTATGCCAAAGGTGTACGCATATGTTGTTTTCCAAAATTTCACTTCTGTTAAACTTACATGTACTAACATTTTCTTTGAGGTCAAATGAAATGAAAATAAATTGAAACAGAAATCATTCAGTATCACTTTTTTTTCAAATCCACAAAGTATTTTCAAATTAAGTAAACTTCTGGGGTGGCGGGTTCAAACAGGCTAGAACATCTTAGAAGATAAAAACAGCTCTGCACGCCAACAAAAATGTGCAATAAAGTATAGGAGCTTGTTTGTTCAGGTGAAACGCTTAGTCAACGTCATTGAGCATTTCACAGGATAGCGTTTCAACAATCGTTTATGAACGGACAACGGTATGCGCAAGACGGTAACAGCCCGCTGAGTCGAACTCTAAAGCGATGAGCAAGTCAGTAAGCGGTGAATTGCTGAAACGGTTCAGGTCGAGGTAGCATATATTAGCATTTCATGTGTCGGTTGTACATTCTGCACGGCTGTGGAATCCGGGGAAATATTGGTTTTGTATCGAAAATCATGTGGCCTTTTAGAAATTCCATAAACGTTAATTCTTCCAATAATAGGAAGGCGACACTTTTTCAATAAAAACGTATATAGGATACTGATTGGGCGTTGGGTCTTCTAATTTACAAAGCCAGGGAGCCATAATTTGGACTGATAATCACATATTCGGTATCAGCTTATGTTAACGACAGTTACTTTTTACCTTTCTGGCTTTTCTAAAGGTTGAACGATAATAATGCTGGTATGCCTTTACAACTTGTCAGAGAGTGTGCTAAAATGTTTTAAGCCAATCAGTGAGATGGCAAGCACATATGAGCCGCGACACGAGAAAACCAACATTGTGGTTGTGCGCCTAGCGTAGACTCAGATCAGCCTGGGCATCCGCCCAGTCTGATCAGAGTCTTCGCTGTCCGCATGAAGGTAGCTTAGACTCTTAGCTACCCTTTAAGCGCTTCTCAAAGAGTCTGATCAGATTGGGTTGATACCCAGGCTGATCTGAGTCTGCGCTGGGCGCACAACCACATTGTTGGTTTTCTCGTGTCTGGACTCAATTACACTCATTTGATTGGTTCGTTAGTTTCTTTACCAGGACATTTTTACATAGTTACATGGGTAAACCCGAGCAATTCCGATGTATTCCTCGGGCTACTCAAAGTTGCCCGAAGAGTAACTGGCCCCGAGGTTATTAAACTTTTTTCATGCTCAACTCAGCTGAGCATGAAATTTCCTCTGCTGATAAATAGCAAATTATTGATAAGTACAGTTGTATTCTTGCTCAGTTTAGCTGAGTATGAAATATTCTCAGCTTATGAATATGAAAATGCCAACATTAGTTGGCATTTTCATATTTATCAGCAGAGAAAATTTCATGCTCAGCTGAGTTGAGCACGAAAAAAAATTTTTAACCTCGGGGCCTGGGTATTGCTCGTGACTACCTTAGTAATTATGTCAAACGTGCCCTCTATGAACTCCACAGTTGTTTCTTTTCTTGTTCCAGTCACCTTATCTGACAAGAGGTCTCAAAGTGTAAAGCCATGGCAAGACATTAATTCAACTGGAAGTTACCAAACTTTTCTATATACATGTATGAAGACAGTGAACTTGCTATATTGACGCACAATTCACAAACCATTACTCTTCAGTTGTAATCTATTTGTGTGCTTCACCAAACCACCAAAAGTTAGACTATAGGTTATTCAATTTTCCAATGCTCTAATCCCGCATTTAACTTCAACCCACCTTTAACCCTAAAAGACGCCAGTCTGTGACATCAATTAACCCGAGTACAAGTACATACATCGGGTCTGCGATCTGCATGCTATATGTCGACATGGTAATAACAAATGGCATCTATACTGCCGTAAAAGAAATAAAAAGTACTATTCTAAGTGCGTCCAAACTTCGAAAGGCTTCTGTAAACAACAAAAAGATACTGTACATGGACGTAACAGCTGGCGCTCTGCTAAAACTAGGCCACTATCTCTTACTGAAAATGGGACAATTCGAATTCCCAAATTTGACTCCAGCCCATGAGAATTTATCATGTAGAATAAGATAACCTGAGCTAATATAAGGTTTTGGCAGATGTACCACGAGCTTAGTGTGTGTTCGCTTATTGATCAACCATGAACTTGTTTTTGCTTGTAGCCGTTGCCGTCATTGGAGTGTGCTGGTGTCAGGTAATATTTGATCATGGGTGAGATTATGTAATAATTCTCAGAACTAGGGATAAGGGTTTTTCTTTTCTGATGATCATTCAGAGATATTTTTTCTTGGTTCTTGTCTTAATAAAAGCATATCTTATGTCCCCTCATTAATCCGTCTCACCGAGACTGTTCTAATGACGGGTCACTAGATATGTTTTGAAAGAGAAAGAATGAAACTATCTCAAATAAATTATCAAATATACCCCTTATCTCCACTTTTATCTGGGATAAGGGACAAGTTATGTATTACCAGTTGGAAGGGGTCGATTTTTTTTCGGTGATCTTCTGGAGGAGGGGGTCGGAAATCATTTAGCCATGGAGCAGGGGAGAGGTCATATATTTTTCTAGGCATATGGGGGGGGGGGTCAAAATTTTTCCATCAGTCTTCATGTTAAAAAAATGTCTCAGCTTCTGGGGTAGGGCTACTATGCCCCCAGAGCCCTCAGTACTCCTACATTTTCAGATTAGTTCTATTCTTTCAAGCTTTTCTTCAAAACATTTACAAAATGAATAAAAAAAACTTTACCCGCTTCATGTCCTGAAAAAGTGTTTTCAATTATTTGCTTTGCTAGCAGAACAGTATAAATTAATCTGTGAAATCATGTCAGTCGGTAAAATAATGCCTGCGTTTGTGACATCAAATCTCCAATAGCCTTTAGCAACAAAACTACTTTGGCTTTGAGGGCTGCACCCCCAGACCCCTTAATATTATCAACAGCTTTATAAAGCATTCAGCATCAGATTTCTCAGTCGCAACTTATCTCATCATTCGCTCGAACACGTAGCAACACAATCAATACCGGGAAAGGTATTGTATATAGGAAAGACACGTTTCATACGATATTATGGAAACATGAATCAACACCGACTTTTTGTGCATACAGATTCTTAAATTCAATTCTTCTTCGGTGTTGTGATTTTTTTTTTTTTTTTCATAATTTTATGTTGATATTAAATTTGGGAATTTTGAGTTGTAAATGTCAAAGGTCGACCAAGTGGCTCGGTAGCTCAGTTGGCAGAGTGCTCGCACGGTAAGCGAGAGGCCCTGGGTTCGAGTCCCGGTCGGGCCACGATTTTTTCCTCCCCTGTGACATTTGGTGGCCAGTGTCGTAGTGCAGACTGATCGGGGTCTATCGTCCCATAGTCACACAGGGTTCATATAAATGATAGAGCCTGGAATATATTATACAAATAATATATTTAAATGATAGAAGATGTATATGTACAAACAATGTATATGATTAGACACACTGTGTAATACAGTGTGCAGACAATACAAAAGTCATGACACAAGAAAATAGATTAGCGACGATGTGGAGCAATTACCTACATTTACCTGCCTAAAGACTACAGATACCTACCAAAGGATTATAACTATTACTAACCTAACTACCTAACTACCAGAGGACAACGTAGCTACCCTAATCAAAAGTACCAAGACTAGCCTGTACATAAAGCACCAAGTCATAAACATAACCCCTCAAATGGCATACATTTATAGTAAAATGAAATGCACTAAAAATGCCGGGGGTAACTCTATTTATTTCACGAGATCATTTTGAATACAAATTTATATATTTTATGCAAACGGATTCGAAATCTGCAATAATTATTCTTTCTTTTCATATTTATTTTAACGGGAAAAACGAAGACATAATTGGGGGAATGAAACTATATTTGTGAATTATTTAATGTTTTTGCGCGAAAAAAAAAAACAACACAGTTCACCTGTAAATCTACTTACTAACAAAATGTCAATTTTTCAAATGAATGGATTTGTTGCTCTTGTTTAATAAGATTTAAAGAGTGACACGATAAAAGGTTTTCCCTGTCGTACACCAAGAAACAAGTGGATGGTTGATGTGGGCGGATGATAACCGGGGGAGGGGTGGGGTGGGTACTACGGAACGGGGGAAGGGCGTTCAAGACAAGTGAGGGGGGTTACCGAATAGAAAACTTTGGAAGTTTTGTTTCTCCAAATCTGGGTACCTTCCTTTTTTGTTCTAAATAAAACTGAAAGGGGAATAACACTTAGTTTGAATCTTGGCTTTTTAAGATTCGATTTTATTTTCTTCATGAAATGACAATTTAAAAATTTTAGAATACGCACTTTAATTTATTTAAGATACGTTTCTCTCTGTATTCTACCGTTTACAGTCTACTGTGCACTGTCTACTCGCTCTTCGTTTTGGAGCATGCTGAAAAGTAGTGCATGCTGTTCGCGGTTTTCTGTATACTAGTTACTGTCTAGTGAAGTGTCTACTGTCTGTCTACTGCATCCTGGATACTGTTAACGAGGTCTGTCTGCTACAACATGGACCTGGCACAAGCACAGGAGCAGGGATACAAGGCCGCAGCATGTGCGCCTGTTTAAGCACAACCGGACTCTACAATGATGTACCTTCAACCAAAGTGGAATCGCACAAACAGATGATGCCCTCATAAGCGTCATAGTAACCTGCAAATTATGGGAGCTGATCCCTGGGAACTCGTAAGAATGATAAATGCATGTCTGAATTTCTATGTTGTACATACTTACGTTCGGGCAGTAAAACATACACGCAGAAACATCTCATTTTCTGTACATTTAAGGTCTGCAACAGTTAAAACAAAAAAAAGTTAATAAATGAATTAAAAAGGCAGTTATGACATTTTTCTTATCATTTTTAGTTCTGTATGATCAAAATGCAGAATTTATCAATTTTGGCAATATGTACAAATTTTGGCATTATTTCTTTTCCCTATCGAATTGCTTCCTTCGTCTGAAGATCGATGTTGATGAAACGTGGACCTAGAATAATTAGTTCAGTTGTGACTATGGACAGACTTCCGATATCATTATTTTTTTCTGATTCAGATAAACAGTTTCCTAATGGAAAGCCCAAAGAGGTGGATCAGATCTTAACATTGATATATACTACCCAGCAGGCACAGAACGTTAATATGACATCGCATTGACGTCGACGCAACATGATGACATCGCATCGACGTCATTCTGACGCCATGTGCCCGCTAGAAATACTTTATTCCCAGCAGGCACATTACGTCGTATTGAGTCGATGCAGCATGGTGGCGTCGCATCAACCTTATTTTGACATCATTACGATGCCATGTGCCTGCTGGGTATCTTGTAATGCTGTTCAAACAATTTTATTTCCATCGTTTTAAAATGATGTCTAAGCTGCATCTCTCCCAAAATTGCGTTAATATTTTGTTAATCTTGCAGCCCTCTTGCGTTACATCATTGATAGTCAAGGGTCGGTTATATTTACACGTGCATTTTATGCTCATCTCTTGTGTTGAACGTTATGAGCCTTGTTCGGGCAAAATATGTTTGACGCTATACGCAAACAATGGGTACCAAGATAAGTCTATGCAACAGCATAGTCTGTCAGAGTAAATGCAGTGCACCGTTTGAAACCTAGAAGGCATACTTATTGCGCCTACCCTGTTCTGATTGTGCTAGTGCACAGACTAGTCTGGACATAGGTATTTCGCATAAACCATAAGGCTGATTTTATAACGACACGACTCAAATGGTCTGCGCAAGGAAAAATATGTGTTCAGCCCATTATGTTTGCAGCGAAAGAAGTATGTATACGCAACCAGGAGGTACCAAGATATGGCTGTGCTCATGTGTAGTCTACCATGTTCTGAATGCGCATGCGTCTAGTCTAGTAACGAGTATTTTGCGTATGACACGAGACCGGTTTTATCACGACACGAGGTATTCGCAAGGAAAAATGTTTTTCACCTTATCTTGGTAAAAGCGAATGCAGTCCCATTAGTGTCATTTCTTTTCGCACTATTTACGGCGCTCCAAGGACTAATGCTCAAGATTGTTTATACATGTTGTGAATGCATAAATGATACCACAGACTGTGCTGGTTCTTGTCGTCGCATGTGGCAATTTTCTGAAGATGCGGCTCTTGGATTACATCATTGATAATCAAGATATCAAGGGTCGTTCATATTTGCACGCGCATTTTATGCTCATCTCTCGTGTTGAACGTTATGAGTCTTGTTCGAGCGAAATATGTTTGACGTTATACGCAAACAATGGGTTCCAAGATAAGTTTATGCAACTGCATAGTCTGTCAGAGTAAATGCAGTGCACCGTTTGATTCCCAGAAGGCATACTTATTGCGCCTACTCTGTTCTGATTGTGCTTGTGCACAGACTAGTCTGGACATAGGTGCTTTGCATAAACCATAAGGCTGATTTTATAACGACACGACTCAAATGGTCTGCGCAAGGAAAAATGTGTGTTCAGCCCATCACGTTTGCAGCGAAACAAGTATGTATACGCAACCAGGAGGTACCAAGATATGGCTGTGCTCATGTGTAGTCTACCATGTTCTGAATGCGCATGCGTCTAGTCTAGTAACGAGTGTTTTGTGTATGACATGAGACCGGTTTTATCACGACACGAGGCATGTGCAAGGAAAAATGTGTTTCGCCTCATCTTGGTAAAAGCGAATGCAGTCCCATTAGTGTCTTTTCATTTCGCACTCTTTGCGGCGCTCCAATGTCTGATGCTCAAGATTGTTTATACATGTTGTGAACGCACAAATGTTACGACAGACTGGGCTGGTTCTTGTCGTCGCATGTTGCAATTTTCCGAGGATGCGGATCTTGGATTACATCATTGATAATCAAAATAATCAAGAGTCGTTCATGTGTGCACATGCATTTTATGCTCATCTCTTGTGTTGAACGTTATGAGCCTTGTTCGGGTAAAATATGTTTGACGCTATACGCAAACAATGGGTACCAAGATAAGTCTATGCAACTGCATAGTCTGTCAGAGTAAATGCAGTGCACCGTTTGATTCCCAGAAGGCATACTTATTGCGCCTACCCTGTTCTGATTGTGCTAGTGCACAGACTAGTCTGGACATAGGTATTTTGCATAAACCATAAGGCTGATTTTATAACGACACGACTCAAATGGTCTGCGCAAGGAAAAATGTGTGTTCAGCCCATTATGTTTGCAGCGAAATAAGTATGTATACGCAACTAGGAGGTACCAAAATATGGCTGTGCTCATGTGTAGTCTACCATGTTCTGAATGCGCATGCATCTAGTGTAGTAGCGAGTGTTTTACGTATGACATGAGACCGGTTTTATCACGACACGAGGTATGTGTTAGGAAAAATGTGTTTCACCTCATCTTGGTAAAAGCGAATGCAGTCCCATTAGTGTCATTTCTTTTCGCACTATTTACGGCGCTCCAGTGTATGATGCTCAAGATTGTTTATACATGTTGTGAACGCATAAATGTTACCACGGACTGGGCTGATTCTTCTCGTCACATGTGGCAGTTTTCCGAGGGTGCAGCTCTTGGATTATATCAAGGGTTGTTCATATCTACACGTGCATTTTATGCTCAACTCTTATGTTGAACGTTATGAGCCTTGTCCGGGCAAAATATGTTTGACGCTATACGCAAACAGTGGGTACCAAGATAAGTCTATGCAAATGCGTAGTCTGTCAGAGTAAATGCAGTGCACCGTTTCATTTCCAGAAGGCACACTTATTGCGCCTACCCTATTCTGATTGTGCTAGTGCACAGACTAGACTGGACATAGGTGTTTTGCATAAACCATAAGGCTGATTTTATAACGACACGACTCAAATGGACTGCGCAAGAAAGAGTGTGTGTTCAGCCCATAATGTTTGCAGCGAAAGAAGTATGTATACGCAACCAGGAGGTACCAAGATATGGCTGTGCTCATGTGCAGTCTATCATGTTCTGAATGCGCATGCGTCTAGTCTAGTAACGAGTGTTTTGTGTATGACATGAGACCGGTTTTATCACGACACGAGGTATGCGCAAGGAAAACTGTGTTTCACCTCATCTTGGTAAAAGCGAATGCAGTCCTATTAGTGTCATTTCTTTTCGCACTCTTTACGGCGCTCCAGTGTATGATGCTCAAGATTGTTTATACATGTTGTGAACGCATAAATGTTAACGCAGTTGAGCTGATTCTTCTTGTCGCATTTGGCAATTTTCCTAGGGTGCGCATTAATATTACAAAAAAGGGATTTTGTTCTTTTCTCGTAGTAAGCGACACTTTGGCCAACAACACTTCATTTAGACCATCACCCAGCTCTTTACGTGGAATCTCTGGAATAGTAAACCCCAAGTGCATTTACTTTACCAAAGACAAAATTGGATGGGTGTATGACTTGCGATTTTACGCCCTTTTCAACAGTATTTCAGTTACATCAGGACGACAATGAAAGGTTGTGTGAAATGAAGTCCCGTTTACGGTAGGAAAGATTCTCGCCTCAAGCGGGGCTCGAACCCGGTCCGCTAGATCAGTAGGCCAGCGCTTAACCCACTGATCTACCGGGGCTTTGACAAGAGACAAAGAGACAGACACACAACAAAAGTATTCTAATAAAACATACATACAGATGCACATGACCAAAGAAAACTTGTTTCAGCTATCCGATCTTAAACTAAACTTAGACTAACGGCTATATTCAAGAACAAAACTCACACTCATCCTCGACTCAAACTCCAGTAAGTTACCCTCAAGTATGGTTTGAGTGGGATTAACAAGAGTGTGGGTGGAGTTCAGCTTTCATATTCACAAAACTATCTCAACCTCACCTTTCTCGAGTCCGACTCGAGCTTCACTCGAGTTTCTAGAACTAAATAAAAACTGTTGCACAGCACTTTGTTTTGGTTTATATGGCCCTGTAACACTAGTAAGTCGATAATATTATCCCTGTCTGCCGTTTATCTGTCCGTCCGCCTAAAAAGATTGTATACTTTTGTCAATCTATTTGAAACTTTGCACAGATTTTACAGACATACCAAAGATATGCATATGACTATTTCTTTTTGAAGACAGAGAGAGTGAGGGTTAAGGGTGTTGGGGAAGAGTGGGGTCTAGGGGGTGGGTTGGGGTAGGGGGTGAAGCGGTGGAGATGACAGACACAGCACAGGGGCTTGAGGTATCATCAGTGTCTTAAAAATACACAAGTTACCTAATGTTTTTGTTTTCAAAAAATTCTTTCTTTTTTCGCATGCGGCCTAATGCGATTTCGCGTTTGGCATATTTGTTTAACTGGTCAATATTTTGTTTCTGTTTGCTACCCATTGTTATGTGAAGCTAACAAAATCTGATAAAAGTGAAAAGGGGTTAGCTCATCTAATAGCAACAAATCATGTAATAAAACACATGCGTACTTCTCCTTCCCAGGCCAATGCACGTTTGCATACATGTACGTAGTCATCACAAAGATGGGCAGTCGTCTTTTAAAATCTCAACGATTCCAGTTATCACATGGGTTATCTGTGTAGATAAGATTAGACTGTGCCTAAATTAATTCAAGCAGGCGCATTTCGCATACGTCTGTTCATTATGATTTAAGGATGATTTAGAGTCATAAGGTGGTCGGGTTGGACGGATGTGCTGGATAACTTCCAGTGTTGGGGCGTCCTACTAATTCCGAAACTTGCAAGACAAGGACCAACTATGTTTGAAGTAGGTGAGGGATGGTGTTTTATCATATTTTTTCTTATTCTCGTTTTCTTTATCTCTTTTCTTCTCCCCTTTTCTGGGAGACGGCTGGATATAGATTGAAATGCTTTCTCAATGAGGCGTTCAAACTCGAAACAACTAATCAAATTATATTCATTTTAGATAAAGTATTGGTCTGAAAAAAAAACACAACATGAAAAATACATTGTCTTTATCAAGAGTAGCATACAAGACGAGATTTCAACTGATTTTCATTTTCCTTGATTGATCTAATACATGTATAATATTTCCCTAACTGTAACTTGCTCCCAGTAATTTGTTTCTGTAAATATTCCTTCAAGATGCTGACTAATCGGTTGACAACATCTGTGAGAAGCTGGCTTTTATGTTCATAAATATCATAATATGTAACCTATATAAACATCATATGTCACCTGTGTTTAGTTTTGGTCTGATCGGTTCTGTTCTATTCTGCAGTAGAAATAAGTGCACTGGACAAGATACTGTTTATTGTGGCTGATAGTTACTAAAAATTTTGTAATACTTACTTTAACGAAGTTAATTTTATTGTCTATATATTTGAAAAAGTATGCACACTGGCTATTAACAGGCATTTTATATGCGGTGTGAAAATTTTAAACCTCATTCAAAATATTGTGCGCAAGAAATATTTTGACATGGTTTCCTATGGAAGTATTGTAGTAGATGGTATAATCACACTCTTCTGGTCTTGTAGTCCTGACTGATTAGTGCCGTTCGAAACGTACAATGTACTCGAACTCCCTCGTATATACGTATGCTGTCCTGTTTTGGCATACATTCTGATACTGGTGTACAGAAAGGTAATGGATCGGACACGAATATTGTTTGACCATTAAGTGTGATCTTGAATTCGATCCGACATCATTAAAATGTAATATCGAGTGGGCAAATAAGCAATCTGAAACTGTTTAGAGACATAAAAATATGAACATTTTAACTTTGACCTATTCGTGTGTCCTGGATCCGACATCCCTACAGCACACATTCTAACATTGACTTGATTAGATAGACGTATGACAAAAGTTTCAATGGAATACAGAAGATATATGTTATGCAACAGGCAGACAGACAGACGGACGGACAAACCAAGAATATAAGTGACGACTCGTCATAAACATGTCCAAACACGAATGTTAGATGCGCAAAAAGCAACTGATCGGACTAGCCTGCGTATCAAAGTCAGCGAAGTTCTATTTCGTATTCATAAACAACACTTGAGTTCAAGGGCGGTATCGGTCTCACTCAACACTCACTCGGCTATATTCAAGAACAAAACTCACACTCACACTCGACTCAAACTCGAGTAAGTATCCCTCAAGTGTGGCTGGAGTGGGATTAACAAGAGTGTGAGTGGAGTTCAGCTTTTGTATTCACGAGACTATCTCAACCTCACCTTTCACAAGTGTGACTCGAGCTTCACATGACGTCATTTCGACGGCATGTTCCTGCCGGGAAGACGCTTTCCATAAAATGTATTACTGAGCTCCATGTTAAAATAGTTATCTCCCATCGTCCATACAATCATTGTTGCGCACAGTCGGAACTTTTCGCTCGGAAATGTTGCATTTCTCGCGCCGCGTGTGTGAGCATATGCAGAAACAAATGCAGAAACATTTAATGGACCATTAATCCACGGGTGGTAAACCTAGGAACTACCACGAAATTGTGTTAACGTAATTTTTTCCCAAGCCACATACGGGACATAACGGGGTAGTTTCCAGGCCGAAAAATTGATAAACAAAGGTTGGTGTCACTTTGATTTTTGTTTTATTTTACTACTAAGAACGAACAATGGTGAAATCGGCCAATATGGTTCCGTGTAAATGTGTCTCAGCGTCCCCTCTAGCCCCAAATTTTATATGAAAAGTTATTTTCTTTCTTTAGATTTTTGCGCCCGCACTGAGTATCGGGTCAGTTTTCATAAAGTACAGGCCAATTCGAAGGAATTGAGCTCGTATCCATCAAATTATATTGAATTTGATATCATTTGCCGATGAAAATGATACAAAGACCCTTACTAAACGTTCCTGCATAGAAAACAGAAGCCAAGAGTTTACTCGTAAAAGATCCAGGCCCAGTTTGTCCTGTGTGGTAGTTTCCAGCTCACCGTGGTAGTTAAAATGCTATCGTGGTAGTTGCCAAGACTTTGTAGGATTTTAGTAGTAGTTCCCATCAGCAGATGTTCACTACTCGGGGGCTACTTCAAATTTTTAAAGACGGGGTGTTCGGGCCGAACCTTGAATACCCCTCTTATTCATACAAAGACCTTTCAAACAGCCTTTTGTCGGATAAAATTTGTCGACTGCCTGAATTTTAAATTTAGTGGGCTATTGAAATGATGAGAAGAATGAAAAGAAGGGATATTCACATAGCTAATTTGTTGTTGAATAAACATGCCTTATAATTATCATATAACATGCCCGTTCATCGTCGCACTCACATGTATATAAAAAGTGACCCAACCCGAGGGACCATAGAATTACCGCAAACCACTGCAAACCACCGCAAACCACCCCAAACCACCGCAAACCACTTTTGAAAAGGTTTCCTGATATGAGGAGAATATAGAATATGCTTTAGCATAACGTTTTGGGTGATCAACGTAATGATTTTACCATAAGCAGCATCACCACCCCGATCACCGCAAACCACTATGAAAATGTATTACTTGGTATGTAATAGGCATAAGTATTCTATTTTCGGAGAAACAAAATATTGGTTTAATTTCGCCCTGTCACTTTAGCCTAAAGTTAAGATTTTTTATATACTTATATTCAGAGTACCCCCTCTCCCTGGGTTATGAAGTTCAAATTGTAAAAAATTAACAACCTACCATACTTTATACAACCTTTCTTGATCTATGGCTATCTCATTATCTATAGATGTAATATCAGTCTTGTCCGCCTATAATTTTCCATCACCCTCAATACCAATACTAGCGAATCGTAGTGTCAGAGGTGCTCTTATTCTAGCACTTTCACATCCATTTTCACCCTTTTCCATTGTTATCATATATAAAAAAGGTGGTTTGCGGTGGTTTGGGGTGGTTTGCGGTGGTTTGTGGAAAGGGGCTGCTTCTTACAACTGTATAAGCTCTTAGTTTTATGGGTATTATTTCTCTCAGTGAAACGCATATCAATTATAAAATTGAGTCTCGACTGGTCCCAATGCACCTATCAATGTTTTCCCCCCCAGAGGGAGGCGGCGGGATACCCATGGGGAAAAAGACAATTTTGAAAACTTTCGCTCCAATTCCCTACCCATAAGCAAATATGTGGTGTCACAAATTCCTTTGGTGGGCCATCAAATTTGTTATAAAATCTAATTTAGAACTTCCAGAAAAGTATCAAATGTCCCAACCCCGTTTTTAGGTGTTCTATCTAATTCCCATGGGTTGGGATTTTTGGCTGTCTAATCCCCATGGTATCCCCCCGGGGGTAAATATTGATAGGTGCACTAGTATTGACGATTCTTAAACGCGCGGAAAATCTGTTGATGGGAACTACTACATAGTCTTGGCAACTACCACGATAGCATTTTAACTACCACGATGCGCTGGAAACTACCACACAGGACAAACGGGGCATGAATCTTTTACGAGTAAACGCTCGGATTTTTTTCTGTGTAGAAACGTTTATTCAGGGTCTTTTTATCATTTTCATCGGCAAATGATATCACATTCAATTTAATTTGACAGATACGGGCTAAAATCCTTCGAACTGGCACTGTACGTTGGGGAAAGTTGGTCCGATGCTCAGTGGGGAAACAAAAATCTAAAGAAAGAAAATAACTTTTCATATAAAATTTGGGGCTAGAGAGGACGCTGAGACATATTTACATGGAACCATATTGGCCGATTTCACCATTGTTCGTTCTTAGTAGTAAAATAAAACAAAAACCAAAATGACACCAACCTTTGTTTATCAGTTTTTCGGCCTGGAAACTACCCCGTTATGTCCCGTATGTGGCTTGGGAACAAAATTACGTTAACACAATTTCGTGGTAGTTCCTAGGTTTACCACCCGTGTAATCTGTATATAAATAATCAACCTGTTGAAAATCTGGCATTAAATAGGTAATATGGTCATTATCATGTCAATATAGGATTGTTGTGGGGTGGGGGGGGGGGGGGCATTAACTTTTTAACTTTTTTCACCTATCTGGGGGGGGGGAGGGGGGTAAATTCTGGTGAGACGGGGGAGAGGGTTCGTAAAAAAAAATCTGAATCATATGAAAATGTACCCGCACCCCCACCCCACCTGACAATAAATGACTCGTCCCCAAGTTCACAGTTCTCCATTGAACGCATGTTATGACCATCATAATATCGTCGACTGAATGCTGTAATGTTCTATGTCCTTTTTCCGAAAAGCCGAGAAAATGGGGTTCAAAGTTTGCAGCTCTTAATTGAGTTTTGAAAACCTCATGTGAATAAAAAACATGTATCTGAACTGCAAATCATGCAAATAAGTCAAAACATGTTAAGTTTAAAAAGTGCTGCTCAAAACCAGCTTCAGGAGGAAAAATGGACTTTTCAGTTTTGACATAGAACAATTTGTTTTAAAAAAAATCAGCATGCTTTTCAAAAACCCAGAGATAGAACAATTTCATGACCCTCATTACTCATAACCAGCAATGCAGCGTTTTATAGTACTAATTCAAATATACATTCATTATCCAAATAGACTCGACTTGGATTGCTGCTGCTTTCTTTGATGATGTAAATTGAAGTATTTTCCTTTTCTCTACATTCTGTCTCCTCATTCTCAGATAATCATAAACAATGGTACCAAAAGATTTGATCATGTGACATCAGTAGTCACGTGATAAGATACATTTTTTAAAACATAAACAATCGAGCATCGTGTCGTCTATGCTCGGGGGACAGCCAACCCAGGTTTTCTAACATTTCCGTCACACTTTCGTATGGGGAGTAATTTGACTTAACCCAGCACCTCAATTTTATTAGTATTTACTACACACAGTGGAGGCGTTTTCCAACTGTGGGCGAACAAAGTAACTCCCTAACGGACTGGTTTGTCGCATTGACATTTCTTTCAATGAAACTAAGGATTTTATATGCTGCAGAGGATTATTTACATGAGTATTCCAGGCAAAGATCCTTGCTTATATGGACACCTAGATATCTAGCACTGTCTACTGACTACAAGACTTGATTATGTAAAGAATTTCGGACTTGATTTTGGTGTCTAGGTTTGCTAATATGGAGTACCTGGCATTTGGTGGAGTTAAACTCCATGTCCCAGGTTCGTTCCCAAATATACTCTAGACGGATCTAAACAAACTAGAGTCTCGTCTGTTTAGATCCGTCTAGAGTATATTACTGTCACTGTTAGTACTGACAGTCAGGTAGACAGCTGTGTCTTCAGCAAAGAGTCTTACCTAGGATTGGATGTCTTTGGGTAGGTCATTAATATATAGAAGGAAGAGAAGTGGACCTAGAACGGAAACTTGTAGTACGCCCGAGTTGACTGGTACCTCCTCTGGGGACTCGCCCTCAAGAGCTATTGCCTGCGTTCGACCCACCAGAAAAGACTTTATCCACCTCAGTGTATTACCCTGAACACCATGTTGAGAAAGTTTGAAAAGCAGTTTGAGGTGGCTGACCTTGTCAAAAGCTTTACTAAAATCCATTAGGACAAGGTCAACCTGCTTCCCTTCAATAAGCTGTTTTTATAGGTCCTCGACAAGCTGCATGAGCTGCGTTACACAGGAACACTTCTCACGGAAGCCATGCTGCAGTTCACACAGTATTTGGTGCTGACTTAAACGCCTGGTAACACACAGGGTAGGCGGCAATCGAAAACGCTCGTGCAGCCGACAAACACGGATCAAAAACAGTTAGAAACAACGTTTCCGATTGCAAATTGGCGACAATTTTCAATCGAAAACACTGTTTTGCAATCGAAAACGCTGTTTTTATTCCGCGTTAATCGATTGTTAAGAGCGTTTTCAATTGCCGCCTACCCGGTGTGGGTAAGGTTGGAAGCAATCATTTCCTTCGTACATGTAACCTTGCACAGTATACAAGTGAGCGATACTGGCCTATAATTTGCTGGGTCACCTTTGTCTCCCTTTTTGAAAAGTGGACTGACCCTTTGGTCCAGTCACTAGGAAGGATTCCCGTGTATAGCGATCGCCTAAACAGCAGGCAAACTATGTGTGCTATTTCATGCCTCAGCTCCTTCAATACTATACAGGCACGTGACGTCAAAATGACGTTGCACTCACGTCGATGTGACATCATTGCGTCGCATCGACGTCAGTACGACGTCATTTTACGTCATGTGCCTGCTGGGTAGGTTTTATTTCATCAGGTCCCACAGCTTTGTCTGGTTTTAGGTTTGATAATAATTTAGATATGTTCCGCTGAGGTTGCGAGTGGAAAAATGCTTTTTAAAACAATGGTTTTATAAACTTCGTCTGTGTTGCTGGTGGAAAATGCTTTTAATTTTAAACAATAGCTTTATCTACTTTGTCAGTCTGTTTTCATACGGTATTTTAAGTTTCCATCAGCAATGGGTTTGTGTGTGTGTTTGGGGTTGGGGGTGTAGGGGTGCAATTGTGCAATTGTTCTCTTTTCCACCACCATGTGGTGGGTGACACAATTCATTATAACTATTTTTATCGTCGAGGGCCGGGTTTGGCTCCTCAGGAATGAGACAAAGGCGCAAACCTACCAAGATGTCCCTAAAACGGACGTTCAGATAACATTTATAAGCATAACTGCAGTGCTTAGACTCGGTGCCAGGAAGTGCAAAGTACAGATTACATCCCTTGAGGGCATTGGGGAACATTGTTATGAGAAATAAAACAACATCGTATACGTCATTTGAGCTCTTTGCAGCGCTAGGCGCCTTCGCAGAATCCGTGAGGGCTCAAACCCGACCAGCGATCGTAAAACTGAAATATCTCAAAATATCTATGCCCCATTTCTCTTCTCTCCTGTTCAAAACGTCTCATCTAGAGACAGTGTTCTGCTTGTTCCTTAGTTGAACTCAGTACTCCAAAATTGTCATGCAAATGCGGCCGTGCAATCTGAAATTATTATAGCGGGGGTCGGAGAGGGGGGACCTGTGGTCTAAAGAGGCATATTTTTAAGTGGCGGTGGGGGTGGGGGGGGGGAGGGGCGTTGATACTTATTAGCTGATTTACATCTACAAACAGCACTAAAAACGATCTGCGTTCTATCAGGCGCATTTAGTATGTAGAAAAATCAAATTCTAAAACAAAGGTTTAGTCTCATCCACGTTATAGCACTGCACATTTATAACATATTTTATACTCAACTAAGTTCTTTCAGTTATAACAACAACCAGGTTGTTATTATTGCTAAAAGTTCCAAAACCTTTTTGTTAAAGGCTCCATAGTCCTACCAGTGGGTAAATTCGTCAAAATACAAATCGTTATGAAACCTGTACAGCCTTCAGAAGTTAAGGAAATATGTCGGTTGAAGAGCTTTTTTTTTGTATCAGATACCTAGCAAAAAAGAAGGAACAATGTATTTTGGAAAAATGATGAGCTCTCCATAAAGATACGCCTTTCGTCACTGGTTCCCCGTTAAGCAATGAAATAATGCAACCGCGGCACAATAAATGGGATCCTTGATTAACATTTTTGTACATTGTATTTTTATCATTTGTTAAAACGCCTGTACCTTGTATTTTTATCTCTTGTACCTTGTGTTTTTACCATGAAATAAAGCTTGTGAAATCGAAAGTAGGTCATATTAGTTGCCAACTAAACTGACCTAGTTATTTTTTCAAATCTATTTTAAGGTAAACTCAAGGACGTTTTGTTTTTTCAAAGCAGGCCAATCACGATAATAATCAACGGCGAAACTGTAGTGAGAAGATGCAGCGATACCTCACGATAAAATATTTCATGTTGATAGAGCAATGGGGCCTTTAAGTTCCTTTAGAACTGGTTTGAGTCTGAATGCTTTTAAAGTGCATGCCTGAGTCAAGTTGAATATATCTATATATTTTTAAGTAAAATATATAGGACCTATTTCAGCAAAAATGGGTTTTTTATACTGTTCAATAGATTTTTCTGTAAAAGTGTTAAACCCTTTGAATCCGACATACAGAGCCTCGGAAACTTTTGCAAATGAGCCGCGACACGACAAAACCAACAATGTGGTTATGCGTCCAGCGCAGACTCAGATCAGCCTGGGCATCCGCCCAGTCTGATCAGAGTCTTCGCTGTCCGCAGGGAGGTAGCTAAGACCCTTAGCTGCCCTTTGAGCACTTAACGAAGGGTCTGATCAAACTTGGCCGGGATGCCCAGGCTGATCTGTGTCTACGCTATGCGCACAACCACACTGTTGATTTTCTCGTGTCGCGGCTCAAATACAGTTGACTCTCGTTATCTCAAAGTACCCTCATATCAAAGAATATAGTTTGGATACATTCTAATTTTTCTTTACATAAACTCTGGTTATCTCAAACTACTGGTACTTCTAAGTAATTTTCTTGGACCAGAAAATTTACTCTAAAATACCAATACTTTGAATTGCATTAGACTTTGAAACATCGAGAGCTTCCTCACAGGATATAATCGATTCCGTAAATTTTCGCTTCCTGCAGAGACTGTCCGTCATATTGGCTTCCGCCGAGACTGTCCGCGAACTCTTGCTTCCTGCAGAGACTTCTGTCCTCGTAAAATGGCTTCCTGCCGAGACTGTCCGCGTGACTCTGCTTCCTGCCGAGAGCCTCGGCAGGAAGCAGAATCACGCGGACAGTCTCTGCAGGAAGCCATTTATCATGTACAGATGTCTCGGCAGGAAGCAAGAGATCGCGGACAGTCTCGGCGGAAGCCAAATATGATGTACAGTCTCTGCAGGAAGCGAAAATTAGCGGAATCGATTATACTCTGTGTTACTGTAACTTAGAAGATTCATGGGGCCTTGATTCATCTGGTTCTACACCTTTTGTCATTTATCATACTACCGAACTTCTACAGATAATGTACATGTACTAGACCAAGTTTAAAGATGTGTGTAATATTTAGGTGCTTGGTTCAAAAACAGTGTAGACGAGACTAGGGTTCGAGGTTATAAAACTCGAGAATAATCTCAAACTCAAAATAAAGCACACTGATAGGCTGCTTCCGAGCATGTGCTCGGAAGCAGCCAATCAGTGTGCTTTATTTTGTGTTTGAGAATGAACTCAAGTTTAATAACCCCCGGGCCAGACTGTTTCAAAAGGAGGAGTCTAATCAGGGTCTGCGCTTACTGCTATTCAGTGGAAGGCCGTAATAAAATGACCAACAATCTTCCAGAGCCCCACAGCTACAATGATGATGAGCACCCCAATGCACACCACAAAGCGTCATGGTCACCACCACGGCAATGTGACCCGCGTTCACCACCACCACAGTAATGTGACCCACGTTCATCACACCCGCCCACCTCATTCAACCAAGGAACCAGCGGAGAAAGAAGGTTACCTGTTTTCATATTCTCCAGCTACGGTACGTTAGTAAAAAGATATCTCTTTCCATAGTCTAAGACCAACAGTTACACTTACATGGATATCTAATTTTCAATATTCTACGAACATGGTAATATATAAAGGTGGGTAAGACGGCCTCACATGTTGCGTGACATGTATCATGCAACGTTGTAGCATGACACGTATCATCGTGCAACATGTGTTAACATGTCAACACCCCAGAAACATAGTGCATGACATAAATCTTGCATGCAGCATGTCTAATCGTCTAAACATGACCTACATGCGACAAAAATTGTTGAATGACACGTTTCATGCAACAAATGTCACAGTGCAAACCCACCTTTACAATAACAATAACTTTATCAACCACGGTAATATATACCCATAACAAGGATACTGCTTTAATATTCTCCAAACACGGTAATATACTAGTTCGAGTAACAATGATACTATTTTAATATTCGCCAGCCACGGTAATGTATATCAACAACAAAGATACTATTTAATACTTTCAAACCACGGTAATGTATAGCAATAACAAAGAAACTATTCTTATATTGTCCAACCACGATAAGGTATAGCAATGACAAAGAAACTATTTTTTATATTTTCAAACCGCGGGAATGTATAACAATAACAAAGATACAATTTTTTTCTTCTCCAACCACGGTAAAGTAAAGCAACAACAAAGATACTATTGTTATATTCTCCAACCACGGTAATGTACAGCAATAACAAAGGAACCATTTTTATATTGAATTTCTCTAACCACGGTAATGTATAATAATAACAAAGCTACTTTTCTCCAACCATGGGAATGTCTGGCAACAACAAAGCTACTATCTTAACATTTTCCAACCATGGTAAAGCAATAACAAGGATACTATGGTATTATTCTCCAACCAACTTTATGTATGACAACGGGGATACTACTTTATACCGTCCGGCCATGGTAATGTAAAGCAACAACAATGGCACTATCTTAATATTCTCCAATCATGGTAATCTATAACAATAACAAGAATACTACTTTTACACTCTCCAACCACGGTAATGTAGAGAAATAACAAATATACTGTTTCCAATATTCTCCAACCACGGTAATTTACAACAACAACAAGGATATCTCTTTTATATTCTCCAGCAGTGGTAATGTATAGCAGTATCAAAGATACTAAATATTCTCCAACCACGAGGAGATAATCCACGAACTATTTTATACCACACATATCAGTGTAGACCTTGCTCAGTGCGAAATATTTCATGCTGAAGTTGGCACTGTCTGGTAAGGGTGGTATAATAGCAAAGATACTATTTAAACAAAGATATTATTTTAATATTGGGCCAAATTGTCATCAGTATAACAAAGATACTACTTTAATATTCTCCAACCACGGTAATGTATAATAATAACAAAGATACTATTTAAACAAAGAAATTGTTTTAATATTGGGCCAGATTGTCATCAGTATAACAAGATACTTCTTTAATATTCTCCAACCACGGTAGTCTTTTAATAATAACAAAGATACTATTTAAACAAAGATATTATTTTAATATTGGGCCAGATTGTCATCAGTATAACAAAGATACTACCTTAATATTCTCCAACCACGGTAATGTATAATAATAACAAAGATACTATTTTAACAAAGGCATCAGTATGGCACTGGCTAAGAGCTATTTTATAATTACTGTATACAGTCAACTCCCGATATCTCGAAAACTGATATCTCAAAGTATCTTCTTATGTCAAAGAATATATTTCCACTCCTGTTATCTCAAACTACTGTTATCAGTAGTTTGGGCTGAAGTTCGACTTCGAGATATCGAGAGTTGATTGTAGTATGTGTCCATTAGCACATTCACAGATTTGTTGGTGCTTCTTTTCTTCAGCATAACATGTACATGAGAAAAGGGCATTCCTGTTACATTTGCACTCTGTCAGCCCAGGAGCGGATTGATGTACACACTAACGGAGGAATTAAAACTCTGGAAGTAAGCAAATTAAATAGCTTTATTAGGGCTCCGCCAGACAAAGTCTGCGGAGGCCCTATAGTAATCACCTTGTCCGTCCGTCTGTCCGTCCGTCCGTCCGTCAGCTTTTCGTGTCCGGGCCATAACTCTGAAACCGATTGAGATATTTTCTCGAAACTGTGTACAAATATAAAGCATCATCAGACAATGTGCAGAAAACAAGAACCATAACTCCACCTCCATTTTTTACGAAATTATGCCCCTTTGTAATTTGTCCGTCAGCTTTTCGTGTCCGAGCCATAACTGTGAAACGGCTTGAGATATTTTCTTAAAACTTAGTACAAATATAAAGCATCATCAGATGATGTGCAGAGAACAAGAACCATAACTCAAACTTCATTTTTTATGGAATTATGCACCTTTGTAAATTTAAGTATGGAAATTGTGTCTGGTCCATAACTCTGAAAGCGTTTGAGATATCTTCATGAAACTTGGTACAGATATAAAGCATCATCAGACAATGTGCAGAGAACAAGAACCATAACCCCGGAATTATGCACCTTTGTAATTTTAAGTATGAAAATTGTGTCCGGTCCATAACTCTGAAACCGTTTGAGATATTTTCATGAAACTTGGTACAGATATAAAGCATCATCAGACAATGTGCAGAGAACAAGAACCATAACTCCACCTACATTTTTATGGACTTATGGCCCTTTGTAATTTTGTGTATAGAAATCATGTCCGCTCCATAACTCTGAAACCGTTTGAGATAATTTCATGAAACTTGGCACAGATATAAAGCATTATCAGACGATGTGAAGAGAACAAAAATCATAAGTCCACCTACATTTTGTATGGAATTATGCCCCTTTGTAATTTCCAGTATCGAAATCGTGTCCGGTCCATAACTCTGAAACCGTTTGAGATATTTTCTCGAAACTTGGCACAATTATAAAGCATCATCAGATGATGTGCAGAGAATAAGAATCATAACTCCATTCACATTTTTACAGAGTTATGCATTTTTTTAATTTTCTATATAGAAATCATGTCTGCTCTATAACCTTAAAATTGTTGAAGATACTTTCACAAAAGTTGGTCTGAAACATCATAAGACAATATGCAGAGAATAGGAACCATAATTCAGCCTATATTTTTCACAGAACTTTGCCCCTTTGTAATTTTGTGTATGGAAATCGTGTCTACTCTGTAGTTTTGAAACGGCAAAAGACATTTTCACAGAAGTTCTGACAGTTTGCAGAGAATAAGAGTTGTAACTCCATCTACATTTTTTTAAAGAATTATGCCTTTTAGTAATTTTTAGTAATAGAAACTGTAGCACATGCTCGGAAGCAGCCAATCAGTGTGCTTTATTTTGTGTTTGAGATCATTCTCAAGTTTTATAACCTCGAACCCTGGCTGCTTTTAGAAAAGGCAGATTCAATTGTGTCTACAGTGTTTTATATGGCATTTTTCCAATATTGGGGATAGTTACAGTATTAAGATGTATTGATACACCTCCATGCTATTAAGCAACTGTGTTCAATGGGAAATAACTTGTACTATTTATCGTTTGTTTCCCTGGATTACAAAGTGAACTCATAAAAGAAAGAATTTGCTCCTAGAGAAGCAAATTCTTTCCTATAGCGGTTAACCCAACCTCCTTCGAAAAGTGGGGCAAAAATGATTGTAATGGAGTTGTTTCCTTTGAAATAAGCCGCGCTTGAGATAAAAGCTCTTACGTCATGTGCAATCACTTTTAGGACACACACGGTAAGAGTTAAAGTGCCCCATTTTCATAATGCTACGGTATATTGTATTCACGTATAAAAGCTAAGGCTGTAGCATCGGGCGCCTCATGTACAACATTTCCTCGTATTTATTTTAAACTGGCCAAAACTGATAAAATCCTGTAAACAGAGCCGTAAAATTCTTCCGTTTTTCAGATCAAGCTTTTGCAGATGATGTCTATAGCAACCAATACGACGAAAGCTGGGCTGACAAATGCTGAACTTAAACTTTGCGGGTCTCACGCCACACGTTTCTTTACCATTCCTTGATACCGATGCTAAAGCTTTATTTTCTCAGGACAAATAAAATATATTACTATGTTATGTTAGCTCTTTTTTGGCTCACCTGAGTCAGCGGCTCTGGGGAAGCTTATAGGATGGTAAGACTCCGTTGTCCGTCGTCCGTCCGTCCTTCCGTCCACAATTTCAAACATCTTCTCCTCTAAAACCGCTGGGCCGATTATAACCAAATTTCATATGTAGCCTCCTGGGGTCTTAGAAACAAAAATTTGATCAAACTGTCCTAGTCACATGACCAACATGGCCGCCATGCCCATATATGGTAAAAACATAAAAAAATATTCTCCAGAACCAATAGGCTGATGGCCTTGAAACTTGGTATGTAGCATTCGGTACGCAAGTACTACCAAGATTATTCAAATTATGACCTTGGCTTTTTTACGGTAAGGTCAAATTTGCTTCCTTTTGCTTTTATATGGCAAAATGCTAGAACATGAGATATCTTGGAAACTGTTGAAGATTTTGGGCTAAAAATTGCTATCTTCAGTCATTTTAATGAGTACATGAAGATTTATGAGTACAAGAGGTCAAGGTCATTCTTTGACCTTTGACCCAGAACTCTCATATTTTGACAATTTCAAACAATCTCCTCAAAAGCCACTGGACCAATTGAAACCAAATTTCATATAGAGCCTTTAAGGGTTGAGGGAACAAAAATTTATTCATACGGTCCAGGTCACATAACCAACATGGCCGCCACGCCCACAAATGGTAAAAACCTAATAAAAAATCTTCTACTCCAGAAACAATTGACCGACGGCCTTGAAACTTGGTATGAAGCATTGGGTACTCAATTATTATCAAGATTGTTCAAATTTTGACCTTGGGTTGACCTTGACCTTTTACGGCAATATCAAATATGGGAAAATGCTAGAACATAAGATTTCATGGAAAGTTTTGACGATTAAAGCCTAAAAATTGGTATATACAGTCATCTTAATAAGTACATGAAGATTTGTGAGTAGACGTGGTCAAGGTCATTTTTTTACCTTTGACAATTTCAAACAATCTCCTCAAAAACCCACAGGGTCAATTGTAACCAAATTTCATATAGAGCCTCCAGGGAGTGAGGGAATGAAAATATTTCCTAAAGGTCCAGGTCACATGACCAACATGGCCGCCACGCCCATATATGGTAAAAACCTTTAAAATTTTCTTCTCCAGAACCAATTAACCGATGGCCTTGAAACTTGGTATGTAGCATTGGGTACTCGAGAATCCTATCAAGATTGTTCAAATTATGACCTTGGGTCTACCTTGACCTGCGGCATGGTCAAATATGGGAAAATGCTAGAACATAAGATTTCATGGAAAGTTTTGAAGATTTTGGCCTAAAAATGGTATGTATGGTTGTCTTAATGAGTACCTGAAAATCTATTAATACAAGAGGTCATGGTCATTCTTTGACTATTTACCCAAGACTCACATTTTGACAATTTCAGACATAAGAAAAAGCCACTTTGCCAATTGCTCAGGTGAGCGATTCAGGGCCTCATGACCCTCTTGTTTGTTGTTGTTGTTCTGTATATTTTCTTGTCCAGTCCATCTTTAAAGTTGACAGGTTCTGCAAAATTCCATTTAAATTGAAGGACATTAAATTTGATAAAGCTGAAGAATAAATAAAGGTTCCAATACCCAGTTCGCCATGGGAGCAGTGAGAGTTAGAAGTCCACTTAATCTTGGGCACAATATATAAAAGGCGGAGTCCATCCCTCTCCTTTTGCTGCCTTATGTTTTCCCTGACTCGAAAAAGGTGCCCATAGTTTTGACTACTTGTAAATAAATGAATGAATCAATCAATGAATCAATACACCATCTCTTTCTTCGTAAAGTACGGATATTTTGCAAAGTTACAAAATATAAAACCAAGAAGATCTAAAGCCCATAACCCAGTTATAGTCAATTCAGTGGCAAATGATATAATTCAAGTCACGCAGCAGTCAGCCCTGTCGTCCTTGGTCATGATCATCCATGGTTTGCCCGACTGTTGTACGAGGGGTTGATCAACAAGCTCTAGCGAGTGGATTATCTCCCGTATAGGCGGACACACCATGGTATGGTATGACAAACTGAGCCGCGACACGACAAAACCAACAATGTGGTTGTGCGCCCAGCGAAGATTCAGATCAGCCTGAGCAGCCGCCCGGTTTGATCAGACTCTTCGTTAAGTGCTCAAACGGTAGCTAAGGGTCTAAGCTACCTTCATGCGGACAGCGAAGACTCTGATCAGACTGGGCGGATGCCCAGGCTGATCTGAGTCTACACTGGGCGCACAACCATATTGTTGGTTTTGTCGTGTCGCGGCTCAAATATTTATACAGCCTTCATCAGTGTAGAGTTTACAGAGTACGAAATAATTTATGCTAAAGTTTGCGTTTTCTGGCAAGGGCGACATTCAACAAATGAGCCGCGACACGAGAAAACCAACAAAGTGACATTGGCGGCCAGCGAAGTCTCAGATCAGCCTGGGCATCCGCCAAGTCTGATCAGAGTCTTCGCTGTGCGTTTACAAGGTAGCTAAGGGTCTGAGCCAGCTCCATGCGGACAGCGAAGGTTCTAAACAGACTGGGCTGATGCTCAGTCTGATCTGAGTCTTGGCTGTGTGCACATGGCACTTTGTTGTTTTCTCATGTCGCGGCTCAAAATCTATCGGAACTTATGTACATTGTAGCTTTGATTCCAAAGCAGACCTTCCAAATATGAATTCACTCGCCAAGTTTTGATAACATCAACAAAAATACCCAGCACGTATTGATTGGCTACTGGTCGGCATACGTACGACGGACAAACAAACGTACAAAACATAGTGAAAATAATACCGGAACCTTACCCTACATTGTAGCTGAAAAAATATCCAAGTTGCTAACTTATCAGGGTGGCAGTGTTGCTGATTGTCGATGGCGGTGCACGCCTTATCAAACTGGCAAAATAATTGACCCGCGACATGACAAAACCAACAATGTGGTTGTGCGCCCAGCGAGGACTCAGATCAGCCTGGGCATCCGCCCAGTCTGATCAGAGTCTTCGCTGTCCGCATGGAGGTAGCTTAGACCGTTATCTACCATTTGAGCTCTTAACGAAGAGTCTTATCAAACTGGGCAGATGCGCAGGCTTATCTGAGTCTGCGCTGGGCGCACAACCACATTGTTGGTTTTGTCGTGTCGCGGCTCAATTATTGTCCGTGCATAAGCCAGTTCAAACCACACCGAGGTAATGAGTCCGTTCTGGTTTCGTGTCGAGGCCTGACTGTAGCCGCCCTAAATAAGCACGAGCATATTTAAGGAATGAATTTCATTTTTCTGAGGTTTATCGAAGTGTAAACTACATTAGGTCGCGTCCAAAGAAAATTAACCCCGAAGGTGTTCATGCAAACTTTGCTAGTGACCCAATGTAGTTTACAGTTCCGTAAACATCAGAAAAATTAAGTTCATTTTTTTTTATATATTTAACTTCGTTTCAATCAAAACCTTGACGAAAAATCTTGTGCCCTTAAATAGAAGCAGTAAAACATTTACACGCATTTTTCTCCTAACAGCGGAACAGCGTCAATGACTTCATGACGTTGCCGACGTCCAATCAGATTGTAAATAGCCATGGTTTATTTTGACGTCATTTAAAGTCATGTGACGTCTCGTGGCTCATTGTAATTATTGGAATATAAACTACATTACGTTCCAATAGTTTACTGTACGTACTGCTTTTCATTAAAAATACACAAAAAATACAAATATAAACAAACAAACAACCATAACTTGCATGCATGGTACAGCCTGGGTTCGAGGTTATAAAACTTGAGAATAATCTCAAAATAAAGCACACTGATTGGCTGCTTCCGAGCATGTGCTCGGAAGCAGCCAATCAGTGTGCTTTATTTTGAGTTTGAGAATGTACTCAAGTTTTATAACCTCTGGGTCAGGACTCGAATTTCTGAGCGCTGAGAGACATCAACATAACTGAGTCGTGTAGCAATCCTTTTTCTTAGTCTCCTTTGCAAGACTGGCCGCCATAAATGATGTTTACCTGAATGTATATAATCGCAGTCATGATTCATCGACAGCAATTTTCACAACCCATACAGCGCATATAGTGTCTACTTAACTCACTGGGCACACGAAGCTTTAATCAACCATAGGGTTTGAGTCATTTTGACTCGGGTAAAATAATGCAGACTGAATACACATATACATTAATCTTCGTTTGCATGATTCAAGCCCCTGTAATTCGACGTTGAGTGTCTGCAAGGAATCTGCTTGCTCCCATAATGAGCAGTACGTACCAAATGAGCCGCGACACGAGAAAACCAACAATGTGGTTGTGCGCCCAGCGCAGACTCAGATCAGCCTGGGCATCCGCCCAGTCTGATCAGACTCTTCGCTAAGCGCTTAAAGGGTAGCTTATGGTCTAAGCTACCTCCATGCGGACAGCGAAGACTCTGATCAGACTGAGCGGATGCCCAGGCTGATCTGAGTCTGCGCTGTGCGTACTACCACTCTGTTGGTTTTCTCGTGTCGCGGCTCAAATTTCCAGTAAAATGTAGCCCGACGAGTTTTAATAGAGACATGCTGTTGTTTCCACTTGATAACATCTAGTACCTTTGACAATGCCTTGTGGCCACTAGAACATCTCTTGTTTACCAAACATACGCCTTATATCTTGATTCTTTCTCGTAAAATAGAGAAACCCATATTAGTCATATGAGCCGCGACATGACAAAACCAAAAAAGTGGCAGTTTGCGCCCAGCGAAGACTCAGATCAGCCTGGGCATCCGCCCAGTCTGATCAGAGTCTTGGCTGCTGTGCGCCTAAAGCATAGCTAAGGGTCTAAGCTACCTCCATGCCGACAGCGAAGAGTCTGATCAGAACGGGCGGATGCCCAGGCTGATCTGAGTCTGCTCTGGGCGCACAACCACTTTGTTGGTTTTCTCGTGTCGCGGCTCATAAGGCGAGATCAGAAACAGTCGTAGATAGGAAGAGGCTTGCCGAGCCATCCCTATATACCTGTTTCTTGTCAAGCCTGATAAACTTCATATCAAAAGACACTAAAATGAATGTTTTTTTTTTCTTTTTCTATCTATCATGGATCATTTACAACATTTTGTATTCAAAAGCGTAAAATAAAGGAAATGAAATACAATGCAGTTTTGTCCGACCTTGCTGTCGACGGGATGGTTCAGTGACGTAATTTGATCAAACGTACAGGTTTTTTTCACGCCTATCGTAACAGATTCGCCAAACACCTTCAGATATTGCTTCCAGATATCTTTCGAGCAAGTGCAGTTCTAAACTAATGTTAAGTAGAGGATCTTACACGAGTGGTCATTTTATATGAAATTTATGAAACGAGCCTTCGGCGAGTTTCATAAATTTCATATGAAATGACCACGAATGTAAGATTCTGTTTATCATATGACCATTTAAAATGATTTTTAACGCCGTCAAACTGACCATTATTTCGATAAGAAACGCATTGTTGACATGGACGTTGTGAAAGACGTTACGAATACGCGCCAAAGTGTTAGTACACGTGTGGTCATACAATTTTTATGACACGCCGTTATCCACTGAGGGGGTCGGTTGGGTGGTGCGAAGGCGCTGCGTGTAACTTCCAGTGCCGGGGCGTCCTACTTATTTGAATAGTAGTAGGGCAAGGGCTTACTGTGCTTTCAGTAGGAGCGGATGGTGTTGTTTGGACATTTTTTCCCTCGTCTATCATTTCTCTCTTCTTTCTCCCTCTCTTTGGGAGACGGCCCGATATAGACTGAAATACTTTCTCAAAGGGCCGTTAAGCCCAAAACAACCAACCAACCAACCAACGTTATCCACTGAATAACAGCGACGTCATATGATAAATCACATTATGCTATGATACTCCTGTTATCGGGTAAGTTTGCAATGGCTGCATGATAAAATTTTGTTTCGAGATAGCGTCGACAGACTTCATGATAATTCCATTTTAATGGCAACAAGATATTATCGTGATTCTTTAAGATTACATTTAGTTTTACCAAGATAATATCTTCAGGCAAAGAATATTCCAAGGCTGGGAGCAACTACAGGCCCGCCGTCAACAGACTAAACCCATGATGTTATACAGGATTGTCAACCAGGTTGTGGACATTCAGGCAGAATCGTTACTGATTCCAGCGGGTATCCTTACCAGAGGACTTGCCAACAGATTCCTTGCGCCTTACTGCAGTGTCAACGCCTACAAATATTCCTTTTACCCGTCCAGGATTCGCCTCTGGAACAGCTTATCAGCCGAGCTCATCACAGCTCCTTCCTTGGATGTTTCCAAGGCAAGGATAGGCTTAACAACTCCTTAGACCAGAAAAACGTGTTATTATCCTCTTTTTAACCCGCATCGTGGACATTCCGACACACATGTAAATATCACGTATGCGGGAGAATGTTCCAGAGGAGCTCAGCGCATTACGTTACGTGTACGCGCCAAAGTGTTATTACACGTGTGGTCATACAATTTTTATGACACGACGTTACCCACTGAATAACAGCGACGTCATATGATAAATCACATTATGCTATGATATGAACATTTACATTTCTTGACACAGTTATAAAAGATAAAGAAATAATGGACTGCACCAGTAAACTTAAAAATAATAAGGCATCTGGTTTAAACAGTATCAGGAATAAAATGTTAAAGTCTGGTGCTACTACACTTCTTCCGTGCATAAAAAAGCTATTCAATTTATTTTTTTTCTTCCGGTTTCTACCCATCATCATGGGCTTCTGGATATATAACTCCACTTTTTAAAACTGGTGATAATTCCAGACCGGAAAATTACCGCGGTATAACCATAACCTCTAATATAGAAAAGCTTTTTAGTATGGTTCTAAATGCCAGACTGGACACTTTTTCTAAAAAATAATCAGGTTATTAATAAAGTCCAGATTGGGTTTACTAGATATGCGAGAACGTCAGATCATATGTTTGTTTTGAAAAGTTTAATTGATAAGTATACAAATAGTAAGGGTGGAAAATTGTATTCATGCTTTGTCGACTTTCATAAAGCATTTCATACTGTCATACATCCGGGGTTAAAGATCAAGCTAAAAGAGCTTAATATAAATGGTAAATATTATGATATTCTTAGTAGTTTATGTGCAAAAGTAAAGTTTGTGTTAGACTAGGACAGCATCGCACAGATATCTTTCAATCTAAAGTTGGTGTTTGGCAAGGTGATGTACTTAGTCCAAATCTGTTTTAGGTCTTTATAAACGACTTGCCAGACTATTTGATTGATTTTTTAAAAAGTCTATTAAAGCTTCATTTAAACTTACTAAGACCATAACATCGGGGGATCCAAGTATACAGACGAGTCTTCTAATATATGATCACCTGGTCAAACCTATAGAATATACGGATCAGAAATATGGGGAGTTTTTAAGACTCATAGTGCTGCTTGTAGAAAGGATAGTGTATTTTCATTTGAGAACATATATAAAAGCAATGTTGCACATAGATCTCAAAGGACTTCTATGCTTAAGGCGTGAATTTTCCCCATGATTAAAAAGTTATACGGATCACTGACTTCTGCTGTGCATTTATGACTATGACATGTAAATTGCATGACAAAAGAATTTTCAACTGTTTGTGTCTATGTAAAGTACGTTAAACACACGTTGACGTTGACGTCATTGTTGAGATAAATTGTGAATTATCCTCAAACTGATCGTTGAAATAATGATTTATTGTATACATTTCACCCTTTTTGGACTTACATTACTTACATAACAGACAACACTGGATAGTTTTGACTATATGTGTGTGACCTTGACCTCATTTCAAGGTCATGGTACACAATATAATCCTTGAAGATCACAGTGCTACTGTTGACCATTCTTCTTGTTTAGCTTACTGAGTATCGTTCCCCCCGTGACCCAGCTTCCCACTCATATATATTGCGTACTTGCATCGCATAAGTCTGCTGCATGAAGGAAATGCTGGGTCACGGGGGGGGGGGGGGGGGGGGGGGGGGAAGTACTTGTACTCTAATTAGAGTGAAGCGTTCTATTTTGGCTGTTTTGACCGGAAGTGTAACTATAGTTTTGCATGTTTAAATGCCAGTCAGGCGTAACAAGAAGAAAATCATTGTTTTGTATTGTAATATGCGTGTATTTAGCATGCATTTATGACAAAAATGTATGGAATAAATGACTGGTTTCAATACTTTTATTACCTCAAAAGATGAGGTATGCGAAAACCTTGAATTTAGGGTAGGTAGGGTCAGAATGGATCTCCCCATGTCTTTGGGTCAGAATCACAAATGATCTGATTTCATACGGTTTACATATTTGTGGAAGCTCTGCTAAGAAAAAATTGCACACTTTATACTTTTGAAAATTCGGACCTGTCGCGCCGGTCTAATGGGGAAAATCCTCGCCTTAATCATAGAAGTCCTTAGGTATTTAAAATACATTTTAGGAGCAAACAAACATTCTTCCAACTTAGCTGTTCTTTCTGAAACTGGCCGTGTTCCAATGTATTTCTCTATTATTCTCTCGATTGTAAAATATTTGTACAGATTCGAAAACTTGGCAGATGGGTTACTGAAGCAATCATATGAAATGACTTAAGAGCTACATGGCAAAGGTGTTGAATCCTGGTATTCTTCAGCATTATCTTTTTTTAATCGAATGTATGTATTTTTTATACCCGTGAGGGTCCTTGATTGGAAATAAACAGTATTCTATTCTATTCTATTCTATTCATTATTGGAGTGAGTGAGTGAACTCGGGTTTAACGTCTCACCAACAACGAGGTCATATGGAGACGGGACCTCGGTTTAAAGTCTCATCCGAAAGACCGGAGAAGCGGGGGATCGATCTTGCGATCCCTGGATTGGTAGTCCGGAGTGTTATCCATTACACTACAGCCGCTCCTTTCATTATTGGAAGAAGAAGAAGAAGCATTTATGATAAAAAAAGAAGAGAAAACATGCCCATTTCTTTCTATCTTTCTTTTCTTTCTGAGAAAATATGTCCCTTTCTTTCTACCTGTCTGTTTCTTTCACCCTTTCTAACCCGCTGCACAGAACTGCTCAGCTCCGGATCCAAGGGGTGGGCTTTGGGGCTTCAGCCCCGCCATCTGGGGCTCTGACTTATGTATAATATGTAGGCCTGTAGATGATAATGAATGTCTAATTACAGATTGAGATAATTTATACATGTGGTTAGATTAAAATATATGTTGTGACATCTCATTAGAATCGCCTCGGCGAGGCGATTCTAATGAGATCTCACAACATATATTTCAAGGCATAAGAGATACCGTACTATCAAAAATTCTCATCAAATTGATCCCTAATTATGCCATATATTTCCTAGCCCCCCCCCCCCCCCCCAAGCCCCCATCCACGCCCCGATCTCTACCCCACCCATACATATATCACATCATCTCCCAGCCCCACCAGTTATCCAGAGCCCCACCAGTATACGGAAGTATGGATCCGGGCCTGCTGCTATAGACTGTTCCACTGCTATATCTGTTAGGCAGATATTAGACAGTACCAAACCAAAGTTTTGCTATCAGAAAACTTGTTACTAGGTCAGCTTCAGCGTCACTTCACCTTGAACAGCTGTCAGCTGGGTAAATTATAAATAGCTTGCATTATACAAACGGCTTTCCCTATCTGTAATACACTCTGACCTTGTTAATAACGATAATGACCCTGATCATTGGGACAGAACAAGTAGTAATGGCACAGATTCTATAGAAGCTTTTTCATTAGGGTCTGCACATTTTACCATAATCTCTAATGAATGCTTTCAACACGGACAGTCAAATAAACGTGTTCACATTGTGGTGATAACTGTTATAGGTTAAGGTGCCCCAATATATATGTGTAGGGAGTTAATGGGACATTCCTGCAAGGAGCTGTAAAAATCTTATAAAGACGTAAAATATTTTTGTAATTATCATAAAATGGAATAGTTTGATTTCATCATGCCATGTGCATGATGCTGACATCAAAAAGATGCAGATAGAATAGCAAACAATGTAGTCCCATTCAGACTGTTCCTTGAGTCTGATCTGGGTCTGCACTGTTTGCTCATACCTAACTGTCCGAATGCTCAGAGTTTTCATGTTACTTGGTCGCTAGAAAAGAATGCCATAACTAATAGAATTGAAACCAGTAACAAAGATCTATATCACTCTTTGTGTAAAGTTCCCAGACAGGTAGTTTATGGCTGTCTATAAAAGGAGAGATTACAAGCAGAAGCCTTTTGTGACGTAGCACTATGGATAAAATTTAACAAATGAGTTGTTGGAGGGAGGTGGAGACTTGAAGAGCTCCAGTGGTTAGGTACAGTCCTTAAATTTTTGGCTTTCGGCTTCGGCCGCAAGCCTATGTATTCAGACAGGTTATGACTTCCTGTCATGCGCACTCAAGCGGAAGGCGCTGATTTGTTCCCAGCTTCTAGAATGATTCATAATTGCAAGTGGAGAACCAATATATGGAGAGCGTCTACGGGGCGCAACGTCGTTTGACTGTTTCTTTTACCTAAGCACCGTAAAATAACGACACGCCACAATCTGGCACACCTAATAATCGAACATGTCTAGCATCTTTTGCCTTACTAAAAACATGAGTTATTTTTATTTTATTATTTATCTAGTATCCGGTGTATTTGAGTGTTTCTTCGTTGTCCACTGTGAAATAAGGTCAAATAAAGACATGCGCAATTCGCAGGCATTATGTAAAATATGGACTGGACTTGGACTCTGGACTCTGGACTTCGGACTCTGTTAAACCTGGACTTCAGACTTTGTAAAACCTGGCACCGTAAAACCCGGACTAAAATATTTCCACAATAGTTGTTATGCCTGTACAAACAGTGCAGAGTGTAGATCCAAGTTAGACTACTGGTTGGAACAGTCTAATCAGGGTCTGTGCCAACAGCATTACTGGTTTTACAGACAAGGTGTTTGATCGTATTTACTAGATACTATTTCTTATTGTTTTTCATAAACGTACATTGAAAATCAGTTTTTTATTTTTTCATAAACGTACATTGTTATTCAGTTTCATGAAAGTGTCTTATTGAAAAAAAAAATCAGTTCAGGAAACACAACATATGCATGTGTGGGAAAATGTCAGTATCTTACAATTGCCATCAAATCGTCCTTTTCTAGGCCTATGCAGTTTTAACAGTTACCTTCCTTTCTGAATAAAACTTGCTAAAATTTAGAGGGAACGGGCCGCGTAGCGCAGTTGCTAGTGTATTTTGACTCAAGAGCCAGAGGTCCCGTGTTCGATACTCGGTCCGGCCACATACTTTCGTTTCTCCTTTCCCTGATTCAAGAAGGGCAGTTGTCAGTTACTGGTGAAAGTATGACAATGTGCACATAGTACTGGTTAACCGCTTAGAAGGTCTAAGCCAGCCCAGGAATAGTGTGATTAGGGTAATAGACCGTCCCGACATGACCATAGCTTTTTTCGTGGATGTAAAAAACATTAAAATAACAACAAAACAACAACTACTAAAATATAGAAGACTTATTTTTTCTTTTGCATTAAATCCCTAATGACAAAATTTGTGATGACCAAGGACAGCACGCAAGATTCTGAAAATAAACATCCTTTGGAAGCAACAAAAATACACTAATTCCTTCATTGACTTGTGATCATTACCAATTACCAGTTATACTCTATACCACAAGGCTTGCTGGGTCGTATAGTGCATTCGATGGCGCGTCAGACTAAAAAAACAGAGGTCCCGGGTTCGATATACGGTCCGGCCACTTACTCTCGTTTCCGCTTCCGCTGACTTAAGAAGGGCAGTTGTCAGTTGCTGGCGAAAGTAAGTGCACTTATTACTAGTTGACCGCTTAGGATGGCTAAGCCTGTCCAGGAATATTGTAGTTGAATTAACTGACCGTCCTGACATGACCATACATGCAGCTGTTTACCATGGATGTAAAACAATAACACAACAACAACAACAACATACCACAGGCTTTACCAGCACTTATAACTGAACTCAGTGATGACAAAATACCCAAAAGAATAAGCTGAATATTTGCAGACGATCTATGGCAACTGTTTGGGAAGGAACTATCATTTTCATTATAACCTCCTCTGAGAGTCTCAGTGGTAGTCAGCTTTTGAATGTGCTCCAACAGAAACAAGGAGGAAAACAGTCACAAAAGTTAATTCCCCTTGTAATAATAGCCATTGTTGCGAACAGTAATGTTTTGTTCCTACCAATCTGTCACAAATGAGGCTAGTAGGACAAACTACTTCCACGATTTCCTTCTCATATCAGAAATCAAGAACCATATATCATCTTACATGTAAGAGACCTGTAAAAGTACTTTTCCAATGTAAGATGTATTTTTTCAACATCAAGACATGACGATCTTATAATAAACATAACTTTGTCCTAACCGAACAGTTCAGGGAACACAGCAATCAAATTCCCGTCCATCTGTCTCTGTCCGTATATTAGTATGCGCATTAACATTTTCTTGTCCACTCTGTAACTTGAATACCTTTTGAACTATTTCATTTTACACTTCACCAGTTATGTGTAGTCCATTTGCTCCAAAGTACAAACACAGTTCTGCTTAGTTTCACAAAATAATTAAATAAATAAATATATAAATAAAAGAAAATAAACGAAGAAACTCCCAGTAAATCTTCTAAGGTCCTAAAATGTCTTTTATAACAATATATAACAGTTTACGAAAATCCTTATTTTTAAATGCTTTTATGAAATATTTTTCATTAGCAGTAATACAAAAATTGACCTTTTTACTGAAGGTTATCATATGATTGTCAGAACAGCCAGAATGTAGCGTAGCCTCATTGTCAACTACAGTTGTGAACGTTTTTAAATGAAGAAAGTGTCTCCAAGTAAGATACCATCTCAAGACCACAAACCATAAACCACAAAATACCACAAACCTTGAACTACATGTATTTCAGAAACAAAGCGCTAACTTGGCAAGCCTTTCTTTTAAAAGGAAAATTTATTCTAGATATTCATTTAGTACGGCGAAGCATGTGTTCAAGAGCCTCTGACCTTGTCAGAAGCAAAGAAGCCAACTATACTACTGTATGCTTGAATTCAAACGTTGAAAGTAAGCTCTCCATGATGAACAGTTTGGCATATAGAAATTATAAGCCAAAACTTGGCATCGTCGGCCCGGTTCCGCATGAGATGATAGAAAATATAAAGAATTCTTATCAAACGCCAGAACAGCTTCTGAACAATAATTGAATTTAGACTAACATGAACTATGTGATATATCATTATTTTATACATTGTAGATGATTTTCTGGCTGTTTTTATTCCCCGTTTGTCTGTTTATGAGGCCGTTTGTAAATAGTCTTGTGTGTGTATTATTTGATGATTCGACATCGTTTTGTTGTCCATTTTATTTACGTTTAAATATAAATCAATTTGAATTTTTGGCATTTTGTGCACAGTCTCCGCAAAATTGCACCGACACCCTGCAAAAATTCATTTTAGTCTAGATTTAATTATTGTATAGAAGCTGTTTTGGTGTTTGATAAAAATTCTTTATATTTTCTATCATCTCATTCGGAACTAGGCTGACGATGCCAAGTTTTGCGTTTATTTTCTATAAGCTTAACTGTCCCTCTCGGAAAGCTTACTTCCAACGTTAAGTCCAAGAGGGCTATTGCACTATGCCCCGGCGTCGGAGTCGGCGATGGCGTTGGCGTTGGAGTCGGCGTCTACATTTATGTTAAGTGTTTTGAGAGCTCATATTTTCCAGACCATATGATGGATTTGGTTCATGTTTGGTATGATGATAGATATTGGTCCAAATGTTTTCCAGCAATACCCACGCCAACGCCTGTTATATTAAGGTCAAGGCCGCGGACTTCGAAATTTTACATAAAATTTTTACGTTGAACCTTTAAAAGAATTTCTTTTCCAAACCAACCGATGTAAATTGTTTTTATTTGCATGATGACTGATACAGGCCCAGAGTTTCTTTCAGCAATACCCACGCCCATTATCTAAAGGTCAAGGTCACGATCTTCAAATTTTTACATAATTTTACTTTTGTCTTTCAAGAGCTAATATTTTCCAAAGGTTCATATTTGGTATGATGATAGATATTGGTCCACGTTTTTGATCAGCAATACCTCCGCTCATGCCTATGATATTAGGGTGAAGGTCACGGACTTCGAAAAATATGATAAAGTTTTAAGTTTAAGTTTTTAAAGAGCTCATATTTTCCAACCACATGACGGATTTTGTTCATATTTTGCATGATAACAGATATAGGCCAAACGTTTATTGTGCAGTACCCTCTCCATGCCCATAATCTTAAGGTCAGGGTCACACATTTTTAAATTTGATGTTTAAGTTTTGTTAGAGCTCATATCTTCACAACTATATGATCGATTCAGTTCATACACGGTATGATATTGGATATAGGTCCAGAGTTTTATTCAGCTGTATCCCCACCTATGCCTATGGCCGAAAGGTCAAGGTCACAGACAAATTTCAGCATAAGTTTTATGTTAACGCTTTTAAATCTCATATTTCAAAACTCTTCCACAAAATACAAAGTCCTTGTCTGGTTCCTCGTCGTGCAATGCAATATAAACAAAAGTGGAACAATGAACGGGGCCCATCATGTACATTTTTTTACCATATTATCTAATCTTATGATATCGAAAGAAGGTCATTTAAGTTGGCGACTAAAATGTCTCAGATATTTTTCAAAACTTTTTTATGTGAAACTCAAGAATGTTTCCTTTGTATAAAGTTGGCTTGTAACGGTCATTTACATTGACGAAACTATAAAAAAGAAGTTTGCAGCGATACCCTCGCGATAATATATGTCATGAATTTGTTCTGATAGAGTAATGGGCCTTCAAGAGAGAATTGATATAAGATCAAATTATTTACATATAGTCATTATCCGGATACTGAATATTATATGATATTATCTTTATCTTCTAGGCTAGTACAGAGATAGAAGATATTTTAAAATGATATATCACCTGTCTCGTTCTGTACATTTTTAAACCATTATCTCCAACAGGGCTTCGGGATCTTAATTTAAATATTAGATCGAATCACTTCTTAGTCTGTGGCCCGAAGTTGCACCGCATCTTCTTACCTGGAGCTGCGACAAAGGGTAAACATCGCAATATAATGGCTGAATGTTTTTTTTTTGGTTGTTTTTTTTTTTTCAATTTTGTTTATCACTTTTTTTTGTATGAATCATATCATATGCGCTTTTGCGTTCTTTTCAACAGTAATTATATCAGGACAATGGGAGAGTAGTAATTAAAGGCTGTGTGCACTAGAACCTCGTTTACGGTTGAAAAAAAAAACGTATTGGAGTACGGGTCAGCTAGATTAGCACAGCAGCGCTTAACCCACTGAGCTACGGGGTTAGGGCCTCCGGGTCTTTATCGAGAAGAATCAATGCTGAAATTATTTTGATTTTAGCTCTTTTTACCACCAGTCCGCATAAGGTATTCCAGCTGATTACTACTGGAAGCTGTTATGTCAAGGAGCTTAGTTGCTGATTGACGTTAATTAGTATGTTGCCTTCATAGGTAAGATATGGCTACGTTGGTTAAACGGGCTGTCGTTGGGTTTTAAGCCAATCAACATTGCACAGAGCTCCAAGTTTGATTCTCACTCTCAATCCGGTGCAGTTACAGAATCAGCATCAGAACTGTTTACTGGTGATACGTCCAAGGACAATCATTCACCATAACCTGTGAATCAGGGAAGCTAGTCCCTATCCCTTATAAGAGAAGTAAACTTAGTAGCTGAATCCTCTGCACACTCAGCAGCAGAAATAAGGGAATCTTCCAGGAAATTCCGATCTCTAATAGACTGGGGGAAGAAACTGGACTTGTGTCACTTTCTGTGTGTATGTGCTTCTTTCCCTGTTGGTTTTGAGAGCGGAATGTGGGATTTGATTGTATAAATTCGTGATCATTTCCCATCTCTTTACTTTGTAAATGTCAGTCCCAGCCAATGGGGTTTAAAATGCCAGGGAATGATGATTCCTGGTACGCCTACCTGGGGGAACAAGGTCATTTACAGGTGATCAACCAAAGCGTTCCGCTGAAGACAAAAACGGTAAAAGATAAAAATCGGAATGCGTGTTTGGGGCAAGAATGAAACGTTACATTAGCTAAAGGGACGGGGTGGGGCGCGTGGGGTGTGGGAAGAGAGTGAGGGGAGAGTAGTAATAATGCCAGGGAGCCGATCCTTATAAAAATGATGTTCATTAGTCCGCATAGGGATGTTGTACGTAACTGTGCCAGAGAGCAGTCAGGCACACTAGACAACAATCGATTGATTGATTGATTTGTTGTTTTACGTCCACAGTAAACAGCTATGGTCATGCAGGGACGGTCAGTTAACCTAACCATACTATTCCTGGGCAGGCTCAGAACTCCTAAGCGGTTAACCAGTACTAAGTGCACATACTTTCGCCAGTAACTGACAACTGCCCTTCTTGAATCAGCGGATGGAGAAACGAAAGTATGTGGCCAGACCGGGTATCGAACCCAGGACCTCTGACTTATGAGTCAGGTGCCCTACCAATTGCGCTACGTGGCCCGGCCACTAGACATCAAGTGCACCCCATCATGTGCACCCCATCATTTGCGGTTGTCCTATTCCGAAGGAAATCTGCTTTCTACTAGAGCAAGGTTTTACCCACCTAACTGATTTGTTGACTTTAAAACTGGGAGAAAACCTAAATAATATATGATATTTCAACATCAGCTTTTCAAGTGGCTACCCCTACTTAGTTGATCCCGATTTTTTTGAAAACTAGACTTCATCCTTTCAAATTTCCTCTCTTGATATTCAGCAATAACACCAGGCCTCAGACAAGAAATAACTTTTGTCTTACAAAGCATATAGCTGGCGCCAATATCTTGTATTCTTTTTTTAAAGTGTCTATGTCGGTTCCCGGTGTATCACGAGACATCAAAATATGGCGGGTCACGTGACCTTGGTAATTTTCGAAAATGGCGGCGCACACATCGGTGTTATTGAGTGAAACTTTCAAGCAAATCGATCAGAGTTTGTGAAGGTTATGGCTTCTGAGATACCCCTATCCTAATTTTTCTCGGCGGTCAATTTGAACACGATGAGAACAATTTGACTAATGGAGATTAACATGGAAAAATTTAATCAGCTAAAAAGAAGAAAAAGCGTGCTGAATTTTTAGGAGCCAAATATCATATGATCTAAATGCTTGATTTTATACGTCTTAAGTACACTAGATAATATTGCTGATGCAACATTCTCTTTTTTTATCGTGAAATGCTGGTACAATAGTGTTTTATCACTTTCTTTGTTGTAAAATCAGACCTGTGGCTCTCATTTGCTTGTAAAATAAAACGAACCCATCCAGACTAATATTTGCAGAGAAGAGAACCTTTTTCAAACAATTTAGAGTGAACCCATAAGAAGATATCAAGCAAACATACCCGCATGCTCCCGCCGCTGCGAGGTGAATACACTCCTGAAGTGGCCGTTACATAGAAACACGGGTAATCAACATGAAACAATAACAACATCATTATGGCCGCCTTAGAATGACCTGTGAAGGCTGTGATGAAAAAAATCAACGGTAGGCTCAGTTTAATATTCGTTTTTTCTTTACATCTGCGGAAAAATCGGTTTGACGACGTACATGTACTTTCAATATTGCTTTCTCCAAGTATTTATTAATTAGCTATATGTGAATTAACCACAGCATACCCCAGGGCCAGGGTTTTGTGCGCGTTATTATTGTTCCCATTCCTCTTTTGTTTTATCTAGCTGCTGATGTTTAAAAAAATTGCCGCTTTGTTTTAGTTATGCTTTCCTTGTGGCCCTCCGCTGTGTAAAGCTGTTCTTTTATCGCTTGACTAAGTTTTCGATAATGATTGTTCATAACTTCTACCTTTCTTTCTACTCTGTACTATGCAAAGTCGCTGAAACCCAATCAGGAGTTGAGCCTGCTCCCTTTAGTGAGCTGAAGTTGAAAGACCTAACTAACTGGTTACAAAACCTTAACCAGTAACACACTAGTGGGTTCTTCCTACAAAATGGGATTTCCAAGTAAAAAGCAGTTGGTAAAATTGAATTGTTTTATTCAGTTTTTATGTTTTCACATCAGAGAGAAGTTTGCTACAGAGAATTCATTTTGACTTCATTAAACCAAACACTTATTATATATGCATTGAAACAAAAATAAAAATAACAGACTGGCTTTGCAGAACAAGAATGATTTTCTCGGGATGAAATGGAATCAAACCAACCTCACTCTTTTGAAATTGACCACAATGTCAAAACTTTTCTAATATAATATAATTATGAATAGTGAATTTGGTTTCAATTGCACATATTAACCTGCATCGGTTCGTGCTATGTTTACAAACAAATCAGTGCCACAGGTCTGGTTTCACAACAAAAGAAAAAAATATAAAGCACTATTGTGCTACTATTTCACGATAAAAAAGACAATGTTACATGAGCAATATTATCTGATGTTCTTTAGAAGTACGAAAACATGCTTTCAATCCGTTATTACCTAGCTTCTGAAAAGTAAATTAAGCATTTTCTTCTGTTTAGCTGATTAATTTTTTCCATGTTAATCTCCATTGGTCAGATTGTTCTCATCGTGTTCAAATTGACCGCCGACAAAAATTGGGTAAGCTTGTAGTAACAAAAGCATGCGTATTCTTGAAAGTATGTTTAGAACGAAGCTATATAAGCTACGTGTCTTACTGCATCGGTAAGATTTCACAGAAAGCCTGCAAATGCACTCAAAAAGCCGCTTTAACTGTGCAGGACTCCTTCCTAGTTTCGTTTTCGGTACTGAACCTGGAGGACAAAAGTAACTTAAAAAACACCGCTTCAAACTGCTACATGTCATTTGGTTTCAATATACAACTGTAAAATATATATAGCATGACATTCTCCGATTTTTGAAATACCTTTTCTAGCGAGAAAAATCTTGTCTGAACCCTTTCAGTAAACCGCAAAAATTCATGACAGGATATATTCAAATTGCCTACCGGAAAATAGTCAAATTGTTTTTCAACAGACCTCCGCGGAGGTCAATTTGAAACTTTATGGATGTGGCTTAATTACTTTCATCGTTTTTCTAATAGTTGAGAAATCCTCAAGCAACACTCCGCTTTCCACTTTCGCCATTCTGTTCATAGCACTGTCATTGATAAAAGTTGTGCGAATGAGCACAGAACAGAGGTTTTACAGAAAGCATTCATGCCTGTCAGATATGTGCTTCCCGCTATGGCCGAATATGGAATTTTGATTGCATGCACATGTTAATTGTAGACGGACGACTCCTGGGCCCAGTTGTTCAAAACTAACGATGTCGTTAGTTAACGTGACGTTAAAATTTCAAACATTAATAACTCAAAAATGCCTATATTTTTTGTTGAAAAAAATGTGAAAAGCTTTTGCATTGCAAAAGCTTTTAACATATTTTCAACAAAAAATATCAGTATATTTGGTAATAAAGTCACGAAACACTTAACGAGTTGACCACTTAACGAACTCGATAGGCTAACAATGCTTTGAACAACTGGGCCCTGATGTTTATAATTCCCATTCTGCTTCAGGCTGCTGTTACAGCTTAACATGTCCTTTAGAACACACCTGCTCCATAACGTTCAGTATTTATAGTTTACGCTTTTAAAGTTTTAATTTAAACAAAATGTTACAAAGATTAGCATTTTATCTCTGATAAAACCAAATATAACTTAAAAACTTGCCAAGAGCTGCTGGTGAAAATCAACATATCTTGTTTAGTACAAGCCAAAAGCATATGTGTCCATTAAAACTATCATTTCCATATTGGTTGTTTTTAATAAGTAATTTCTAATAGCTTAAGTCGATAGTAAATTAATCTTTGACGTTTTGATCTGCTTTAGCTGATACTGAGTCTTGATGGTTTCTTCTTGTTGTTGTGATTTCTTTATTTAACCGACCCGATTTATGAATATTTTACCATATCAGATGAATCAGATGAGAAGTTTGTGTGAGAATTATGCTTCTACGTGATACGCTAGGAGTTACAAAAGTACTAATATAGGTTTAACAAACGATTGGTATTTCGTTGCATTGTTTTGAGGTAGAAAAGATGTTGTTTTAATAACATTTTCGAGTCAGAAAATTATGTAAGTTTAATGGCGTTGTTACACCAAAGCTCTACAACATGGCTTATCTATTACTCTTTTACACAAATAACCAGCAGATATTGAGCCTGCAATTCGGAAATGCTTAAGACTTTGTTAATGATTAAGACTTTGTTAATGATCAAGACTTTGTTAATGCTTAAGACTTTGTTAATGATTAAGACTTTGTTAATGATTAACAAAGTCTTTTAAATATTACCGAATTGCAGTCTTACATCAGCTTGCAGTCAAACGAGTCTTGTCATTTTATTACTAGTCTTGTACATACTCAGCTAAAGCGAGTCCGCTGTTTTCTTATATTTTATTTTGTTTCCGCGCTTCCAAAGGCTTAACTATTTAAAGCTTCTTGCATTTCGCTGCGACTGGTGTTTAGCGCCATTCGGCAGTCTCCCCGCACACCATCATAGTATTGATTATATAATTGAGCCGCGACACGACAAAACCAACAAAGTGGTTGTGCGCCCAGCGCACACTCAGATCAGTCTGCGCATCCGCCCAGTCTAATCAGAGTCTCCGCTGTCCGCATGGAGGTAGCTTAGACCCTTAGCTACCCTTTGAGTACTTAACACAGAGTCTGTTCAAACTGGGTGGATGCCCAGGCCGATCTGAGTCTGCACTGGGCACACAACCGCATTGTTGGTTTTTTCGTGTCGCGGCTCATATATACTATTGAGTTCACTGAATCATTTTATATACAGAGTTCAACATAATCCGGTGCTCCCAGCATTTCGATTGTATTTGTTTGTAGTTTTCTGAACCTTCTTTATTGGTCTCAATTCACCCCTGGTGGTTGGGGCAGGAAGTGTCGGTTCTTGATCATTGTCTTTTCATCTGCTTTTATACGTCACCCTGAAAGCATACCAATTTGAGCCACGACACGAGAAAACCAACAATGTGGTCGTGCGCCCAGCGCAGACTCAGATCAGTCTGAGCATCCGCCCACTTTGACCAGACTCTTTGTTAAGTGTTCAAAAGGGTAGCTAAGGATCTGAGCGGATGCCCAGGCTGATCTGAGTCTGCGCTGGGAGAAAACCACATTGTTGGTTTTCTCGTGTCGCGGCTCAATTGGTCAAAACATGCTTTCATCAGCCTGCAAACATACATGTGTGGACTGAACAAGCTTACATCAGCCTGTCTACATACAAGTGTTGTCGGAACATGCTTACATCAGTCTGCACACATATAAGTGTGGTCCGAAAATGCTTACATTATCCGGCACACTTATAAGTATGGTCAGAACAAGCTTACATAATCATGCACACATGTAAGTGGTGTCGGGACATGCTTGCATCAGCCTGCACACATATACAAGTGTGGTCTGAAAATGCTTACATCATCCACACATATACATGTAAAGTCAGAACATGCTTACATCATCATGCAATCATATAGGTGTGGTCGGAACATGTTTACATCAGCTTGGACACGTACAAATTAAATGTTGATCTTAAATCAAGAACTAATTTTGAACCTCGGCCCTGATCAGAGTCTTAACTTTCACTTTTCGGATTTAGATAGTAAGTAAAATGAAATGGTAGAACAAATTGTTCGGATGCACAGGCTAATTTGTGTCTGTCTCATCTGTCAAAACCGTAAGGTATTTTTACATGCGACACCATTTGAGCCGCGACACGAGAAAACCAACAAAGTGGTTGTGCGGACAGCGCAGACTCAGATCAGCCTGGGCATCCGCCCAGTCTAATCAGAGTCTTCGCTGTCCGCATGGAGGTAGCTTAGACCCTTAGCTACCCTTTCAGCTCTTAACAAAGAATCTGATCAAACTGAGCAGCTGCCCAGGCTGATCTGAGTCTGCACAAGGCGCACAACCACATTGTTGGTTTTCTCGTGTCGCGGCTCATTTAAATAGTAGGGACGCTAAAATATAGTAGCTATTCTGTTCCTTTTGGGATTTGAGTTTCGATGTGTCTAAACACAAAGTGTCGTTGCGAAATTTGGCTGAAGGTCAAACTACATTGAAGTCACATAACTGGACAAAATGGCCCACACGAGTATTTCTGTATAAGGCTAGTCACCAAAAAACGCGTAGAAAATATCTAAAGACTAGCTGACTTGTACTGGTAACACCCTCTGAAGTTTCTCAGCCGTACATTCACCCGATGCAGCATGCATGAACTACCGAAGATTCAGCACGTGCACAGCCGCGCAGTCTGATCAGTTTTCCATGTTCCTATCGCTGATGTTCGGATTGAGCAATCAGTAGTAGTGACGAAAAAGAAATCCGTTCATCATGCTGATCAGTTGCGCAGGCTGATATCAGCCCTGGTTGTGCTTACATGTCATAAAGTATCTTCATTTCTGCCATGGCTCAAGACTGATATGCTCTAAATCTCAATGAGCTGGCATGACTTTGCCTTGACTTTACCCTGGGCCCGGCCTGGGACAGTATAAAACAGGTCTGCAACAGCAGGTGCTCACCAGAAAAGAAGAACTCACCATTTTAGACATAGCTACAGGTAAGATATTTTAGAGCCCGCTTCAGATTAACTATCTTTTCAAGGCGCTTTTTTGTTTATTGTTATTATCTTATCATATGTTTGATTCCGATATCCATTGATCTGTTTATTATCATAATTATTATTATTATTACAGTCATCCCCGTTATTTATTTATTTATTTATTTATTCGTTGTTTTTTTTCACTCAACTGAAATTTTACAACATGCAAATAAAGTGAAATGCTAATATTTACATTTACATTTTACTACAGCCTTGATCATAAGTCCTATACATAAAATGCATTTGTTGCGACAAACTTTGACGGACATATCGACAGTTTAATTTTCACTTATGAACTCGAAAAATAACTTGACAGGCACGTGCCATTGCCATTCGTTTATTTACGGAATATCATTTATTTATTTATCTATTTATTTATTTATTTATTTATATTTTTATTGTTGCACATAATTTCTGACAATTTCTCATTCCAAGTGCAATATTCAAACTAGTCTAGTCTGCTCTATTTCATTATCTTACACGGTCTCTGTTGCGCCAGGGACGACTCTGCAACAATCTCTCTGAGCCTGGTCCTGTTTTTTAGCTGCACTAGTTGTGCTGGCAAGTTCATTCCCGTCAATTTTATAATACTGTCATTCCATTCCGACGTCTTCTTATGTCTTCCTCTCCTTATTTTTCCTTTTACTTTGTCCTATAGAATCGTCTTTGCTAAGCCAAGACCTTGATTTGTGACTGTTTCTCGACCATGGTTAAGAATTCTTTGTGTTCTTGCATCCTCATTAATTACATGGTCGTTTTACTAGTTGTTCAATAACACATCCTAAATGCCTGACTTTTTATTTGCTGTAAACTTCCAGGTTTCTAGGCCATTAAGAAAGATATAAATGACAGGGACACATTCTAAGGTTTTTACTTTGATTAAACAGAATTGAAAAGATACGTTGTTATAACTCTAAATTGGCTTTACCTTTTTTTTCTTTTGTGTGTGTGTGTGGGGGGGGTGGGGTGGGGGGGGGGGGGGGCAGGATTTGACCGAAAGTCCCAGGTTTATTAAGACCATCTCCTGCAGAAGTTTGTGCTACCTTTATCTGGAACTGTGATCTAGTTCTGTTATTCAAATTTTATGCCGAGTAGAGTCTTCTTTTGCTAAGCATGGGATGAACCCCTTTTTCAATTAAGTGGTCTCCGGTTTAGTTTTTTTTTTTTATCAAATTTATTTTATTTTAAGGAGAAATACCCATTTGTCCAATCATTTACAAAAAGACAAAAATAAATAAAAAATTTAAAAAGAATGAAAAAGAAAACCGACTTAGACTGGCCCTAGACTCCAGTCAGTAAAACTGAAAACTCTTCAGACATCACTAATAACTTCAGCTATCACAAATTTCATTCTTGTAGTTTTATACAACTTACATTATTTTATGACAATATAATTTATGAGACTGAAGCCAGTCTAGGCACCCACCGTCTAAAGACTGTTAATATTTGAACTTGGAAAAAAATGATTGAAACGAAAACAAAAGTAAAAAAATATCATCTGGAGATTCTACAAAAAAACATATGCGATTTCTCACTAATACTACAAACCTGTGAAGTTTCAACATGATTTGTACGGAATACTATGAGACATTGCGCACACAAGATACCCACTGTCTGTAGATTTTATTAGTATTTCGCCCAAACAACGACTAAGTTTGAAAAATTAAAAAGTGTGAGAAAAATATCAGGCTGTAATTCCAAAATGTCATGCACACCTAAAGATCATGTAAATGAAGCCTGCGAGGTTCCAAAATGATTCATGAAAACCTTTAGAGGGAGTTGCGGACACAAGCTACCACCTATTCAACAGGTCTTCTGATCCAGAAGTTGGACTAAGTCTGCTTAGCCAAAAATGTAGTTAAACATTAACCGACCGTAATCCAAGTCACATGAACATTAACAGACCATGAAAAAGAAGCCAAAGAGTTGTTTTTTTACTTAGCTTAAAGGGTGATAATCACTGATTTGGGACAAAGACAAAAATCTGCATTAAATACTCAAAATGACACTGATCTTTCCAAAACTTAGCAGATGCCTTCTTTATGTTGTTTCTCATAATTTAGAATCCCAAAATGCAGCATTTGTTAATGTTAAAAAGTGTTTTTATAAGAGAAGATCAACGGGTAATTTTCTGCGAATAAATCTGAAAAAATATATATATTTTTTTTTTACAATACAAATATTTTATTCAGCATAAAACATTTGCAATGTTTCTAGCCAAAACAAGACATACAGTGAAGACAATGAAATAATACAATATAAGGTTTACAGAAGAGAAAATTATACAGAACATACATTAGGAATATCTTAATTTGAACAATAATTATATTAAGTCAATACGTTTTTTATCTGCAAAATATATGAATTTTGATAAATTTCTAAGTGAAGCCACGGAAGTCATAGATAAAAGAGTTTCAAATTTCCTTAAGGTCGGCCAGTGGCAAGAATAGGTTTTGAAAAATTTCTGTCTAAGCTCTCTATAATTTGGGCACACTAAGAGGAAATGGAATTCATCTTCGACTTTGTTCATGTTACATGACTGACATATTCTTTGTTATCTCTGTATATTTTCGTATCTCCCTGTTTCTATAAATAAACTATGTGACGATGTTCTAAATCTTGTAAGTGCTACTTTGTATTTTTGATCCAAATTTAGTGTAAGATACTTTTCTAGCTCAAAGTTGTGTTTAAAAATGCTGTAAGAGTGTAAACGGCTCGAATTATTTATTTCTGAATACCAACACTGCTGATATGTATAAATTATGCGTTGTCGAATCGAATGATATGGAATCTCAATTTCCGATTGTTGTCTCCAGACATATTCAAAACCATACTCTTGTAAAATCAACTTAATTTGTGAAGCCCAATTTTGTCCATTATAGTTATTGTTTAAGTCAGAATCGTTTTTCAGCATCATATATATATTCTTTAGGAGTGAAGTATCATTTTGTTGAAGAATTTTTATCCAATATTTGATCAAATTTTTTTTTTCGACAAACCGACAGAGGTATTCTACCGAGTTCCCCGTATAAAGCCGCTAAATTTGTTGATTTCTTTACTCCAAGGAGTAATCTTAGAAATTTTGTATGGACAAGCTCGATATCTGTAGCGCTGTGAATTCCCCATAGTTCTGATCCGAAATTTAAATTGGGAGAAACCAAAGTATCGAAAAGTTTAATCTTTTGTGCTATAGGTAATGTTTTTAAAGACGGTGAATAGATTATAAAGTGCAAATGACGCATGCTGGGCAATACATTTTTGTGTTCGGTACCAGTTACCATTCTCAAACAGGGTTATGCCCAAATATTTAAACGAGTCGACGAGCTCTAAAACCGTGTTATATATGTTAAAGTCGTAGTGGGTCCGCCTCCCTTTTTCGAATATCATAGCCTTGGTTTTGGAAGTGTTTATTTTCAATCCCCACAGACGGCAATAATTTTCAAGATCTGTTAACATTGACTGAAGTGTGTCTGGTGAGGTTGCAAAGAGTACTTGGTCGTCCGCAAATAATACAAGGAACAATCTCAGTTCATTTATGGTGAAAATGTTCTCTACAATATCGTTCACGAAAAACATAAATAGTAATGGCGAGCTAGGGTCTCCTTGTTTGAGGCCAACGCTTGAGTCAAAGAAGTTTGAGTAAGTTGAATTATATTTAACACATGATTTGACAGTTGTGTACATCGATTTTATTGCAGTAACTAATTTACTACTAATATTTTCTGCTAATAATTTTTGCCATAAGTAGGTACGATCTATTTTATCAAAGCACTTTTCATAGTCGATAAACACACAGTATAATTTTTGGCCCGCATTTAATAGTTTTGATATAACTGCATGCAGAATGAAGACGCAATCGACAACAGACTTTCCCTTTTGAAAACCAAACTGATTTTTTGATATTTATTCATATTTTTCACTCCAATCAGTCAGCCGATTTAACAGAAGTTGGGAATAAACTTTAGCTAAAACATTTATCAGTGTAATCCCTCGGTAATTGCTTGCATCGTTAATGTCCCCTTTTTAAAAATTGGAGAAATGATCCCTTCGCCCCACGCACGCGGATATTCTCCCGAATTAAACATTCTATTATACAGTGTAAGAAGAAATGGCGATATGAAATCGTACGCTGCTTTTAATATTTCGCTTGTTAAACTGTCTATTCCTGGCGATTTGTTGTTATTCAAGGAAAAAATGACTTTGCGCAATTCATTTTCCGTAAAATTGACATCTACATCCTCGTTGAATTCCATTTGATTCGATGTATTTTCATTAAAAACATTTTCCACGGGTACCTCCCCAAACATAGATTTGAAGTGGTCATGAAGATCGTCAACGGTTAGAGAAGTTTAATTTTCGCTTGACTTTTTATATGCCGACTGAATATTTTTCCAAAATTTTCGTGCCTGTTTTTTCGCTAAATTATTTATTCGTTGGCCTTCTTTATTTTTAAATTTAATTTTTGCATTCCTTTTAACTCGGTTATATTTCGTACGCGCGCGCGTAAAGTTAATTCGTGTTTCGTCCGTTTTCATACGATTAAAATTATTTCTTGCTGTTTTAAATTCTTGTTTTGCGTTCTGGCAATTATCATCAAACCATTCATTATTTACATTCACACGATGTGTTGGCCGCGATTTACTGCTATATGTTTTACCAAATACGTCAAAGGCGTTGTCGTGTAGTATAATCGAGTAAAATCTTGTACCACGTGGTCAATTGGTTAAGTGCGCACGTCACTGATTAGTCGCGAGAAAGCTTCATTATTATTCATGTGTTGCGTGTGAAATAGGTCAGTTTTACTATCGTCCCATACTATTTTTCTATTGATAAATGTTTCCTTATGCGAAGTGTCAGACGGTTGTGTCTGCGGCAGATTTAGATTAAATTGGATTGTGAGCGTGATCAGAGAATTCATTAAATTCTAATACATCAAAATAAGATATTACCTCAAAATCAGATTTTTTAAGTAGCAAATAATCAACAGTACTTTGCCCCATTTGCGAGCAAAAAGTGAACTTGCCAATATTTTTGTCACCATATAAACGACCATTTGCGGTTACTAGCCCTTTAGATTGACATAAATTCAATAATTTCAGTCCATTATAATCAGTAATACGGTCTTTGCTTGTACGTAATGGGATATCAGCAGAATTCATAAATTGCAAATTTTCATCCAGATATTCATCAAAGATTAAATAATCAATGGAATCCGAAGTGCGGCTATTAAAGTCACCTGTGACAAATACTTTTCCTAGGTTGTTATATTTAATTATTCCAGTCTCTATTTGGTCATACATATCAATGTCTGAAGTTTTTAGCACATTTGAGAAATTTGGTGGGATATATAAATTGCATATGTACACATCATCTTCAAAGGGAAATAACTCTAAAGACAGTTTTATCCAAATTATGCCACACTGCTGGTTTTCTAGAACAGTAATATGATTTTTCAACTCTGATCTATAGTACACCGAAATACCTCCGCTATTCCGGCATTTTCTCGTACGTTTAGACTTGTTCCCCGGAATATAGTCATGTATATACCCTTTTATGTCCAAATTCACAAATTCAGTTTTAGAAATCCAAGTTTCATGCAAAAATATGATGTCATACTCATATATTAACTGTAGAAAATCATGTTCCGTTATTTTGCGCTTTAACCCGTTAACGTTCCATGATAGGATATTTCATTTGGGCCTGACGCCCTTAATGGTCCATGGGTGGTGGGCCTGAGCCCTGTCCCGCCTGAACATATTCTACATCCTCAATATAAAGTTTCGAACCAACGAATTTCACCTTCTTGCCCTCACTTTTTGCCCTTTTCATGGCAGGGTAGTACTGCTTTCTGGCGTCCCGCGTTTCCTTCGGAAGCTGTGCCCCGATGCCCATGTTGCCGTTTTTCAATGTATCGCTGTAATCGAATGACCGTTTCCGAACCAGCTCTCTCTCGTGGTAGTAGTGGAATTTGACCACAATAGGTCGTGGTCTAGGTCCCGGTCGGGCCCTAACTCTATGTGCCCTATCGAATATCATCTGGTCTGCATTTTGGAGCTTAATGGTGTCCTTACACATGTTTTTTACCAGTTCTTCGCAATTCTCGTCCCGCCCTGCTTCGGGAATTCCATAAAACATCAGGTTTTCCCTCATTGACCTTGATTTGAGGTCAACCATTTTCTCTTTCATAGAATTTGTCTCCTTTTCGAGGTGCTTACACGATTTTGTCATTTCAGATAGCTCATCTTTGGTTGCCTTTAATTCTGTTTCATTTTGCTCGTTTGCACTTGATATAAAGTCACATGACTTTTCATTATCGATCAGTTTTTTTATCCAGATTTTTCATTTTTGTTTCTAGGTCACTGACTTTGGCATTAATTAAATTAACCGTCTTCTCAATTTTGTCCCTACCCTGTAGTTTTTGTTTTATTTGTTCCATATCCTCCAGTAACTTAGTCGCCCATGGTGGAGGGGATCACAGTTCCAGATAATATCATTATTGAAAATATACTTAGTGCTTAGAGTACCTTGTTGTATAATGGAGAGCGTCCTAGCAATTATTTTTTCAAACTCTTTCACACATTATCAGGCTGAGCAGATGAAAAAAAGATGCAGTCAGTGTCCTTTTTTTTTCAAAACACACAGGTGAGACAGGTGATGCTATTTTAACAAGGTTGAACAATTTCATCTACACACCACTGATCATGTCAGTAATGTATTATTTATATTGTATGTGTTAACATAGGTATGCTTGCCTACCCTATATTTAATAAATGCGTCCAGTGTACATTTACTTTGTACATGGTTGAACATTTGAGAAAAAACTACCGTTTTCATCTGGTCTACATTACAATTTGAGAAAGAGTTGGAATAAATCATTGCTAGGACGCTCTTTATTATGCAATAATGCACCTTCAGCACTACGTAAATTCTCAATAACGATATTATTTTTTCAGATTTATTCGCAAAAAATTATCCTTTGATCTTTCCTTATAAAAACACTTTTTTAAGCAGCATGTACGTCTATTTTGTATTCTAAATTGTAAAGAACAACGAAAATAAGAAGTCTGCTAACTTTCAGGAGATACGTTACTTTTTTATGGTTTTATGCAGATTTTTACATTCACCATAAATCACCACCTTAAACTTTACAACAAGCAAATATAGTGAAATGCTTATACCTGCATTTTATTTCAGCCATATTCATAAGTTCTGCGGAAGTAATGCATTTGCAACGACAAATTATGACGGACAAATCGACTGTTACACATAAACTCGATTTATATTATTATGGCCACGCATTTACTTGTGCAATATCGCCTTTTTATTTATCTATTAATGAATTATTTATTCATGTATTTATTTATTCTCATGTCTAAGTCGTTATTGTTGCAACATTTGAATAATTTCTGACAATTTTTCATTCCAAGTGCAATATTCTAAGTAGTCTAGCAGACTCTAATCTTTCCCATTATCTTGTAAAGTCTTCGTGACCCAACAAACAAGTCTGCATCAGTCTCCCTGTGCCTGGTCCTGTTTTTTTTCAGCTGCACTTATTGTAATAGCAAAGTCCATCCCATTCCACCCAAGAATATGGTTTTTCCGTTCCCAACTTTTCTTCTGTCCACCTCTTCTTGTTTTTTTCCATTTATATTGCCTTACAGAATCGTCTGTCAAGCGGCTAAGCCAATACCTTGAGATGTGACCGCTTCTCGACCATAATTAGGATTTCTTCGTGTTCCTGCATCGTCATTAGTTGCATAGAGGATCTTACATGAGTGCTTATATACTGAATTTATTAAACGAGTTGGGGATAAAGATAAGATGCGAGGATATGCCGAGCATCCTATTGGATAGCCCCGCATCTTATCGGTTTTCCCCCAGCGAGTTTAATAAATTCAATAATACAGGAGCACGCATGCGAGATTTTATTTATCATATTACTCTAAAATCCTATTTTATTAGCAAATTCTGCGCTAAAATGTCACAATCACTCCATTAGAAAACGCGACGTTTTTATGGACGTCAACACAACGTTACGACATAATTTGCATATTAAAACCAATAACTGATTATCGTTTTAGTGCATAGGTTTATTACACTTTCGAATTCAACGTCATATGATAAATGATCTTTCTACGAGCTGTTCAATAACACATCCTAAACGCCTGACATTTGCTGTTAAGGTCTAGGTTTCACAGACATATAGAAAGTTGTACATGAAAACAAAATCATCTGGAGAGTATACAAAAACCATATGCATATTCACAGATAATGTTACAAATACCCGTGAAGTTTCAAAATGATTGGTACGAAACCCTTTGAGGCATTTTGCACACAAGATAACCACTGTCTGTAGATATTATTGGTATTTCGCCCATATAAAACGACAAAGTTTGAAACGCATAAACGGTGTGAAAAAATATCAGGCTTTAATAGCAAAGTCGCATTCACATCTAAAAGTCATAGAAAAGAGGTCTGTAACACAGAATCCGAACTGACTGTACCCTCTCTTCCGGTTTTCATAGCGTTGAATCGAGGGTACAAAATTCGCTTGTAACCAGTAGTCGGAAATCATTATGTTTTGAGATTTTATCCGGAGTCTGCTGCGTCATTTATAGTTATTCAGCTTCGAAAATGCAAAGAGGTAAGTTTAATATAATTTGCTCTTCGGTCTTTTACTTTTTTACCCTGTACAATGACAACCTCATGGCCGTCACAGAAATTTTATTCCGAGCAGCTGAATTTAACACGAGTTTGTGTCGTGCAAAACCTAGCTATCATCCAATTATCAAAGCTAACAAACTGTAGATTGATAACGCCTTCCGTTTATTTAAAGATTTTTTTACAAAACATGTAAAAAAGGTTCAAAATGGTTTTAGAATCATGCCAAGGGCGATTTGAATACTGTACCAATTACTACCCACACATACACGACTTTGTACAGCACAATAAAGTAAAAGACCGAATAGCAAATTATATTAAACTAACCTCTTTACATTTTCAAAGCTGAATAACTATAAATGACGCAGCAGGTTCCGGATAATATCTCAAAACATAATGATTTCCGACTACTGGTTATAAGCGAATGTATGTACTCTCGATTCAACGCTATGAAAACCGGAAGAGATTTACAGTCAGTTCGGATACTGTGTGTAAGGTCCCAAACTGATTCACGAAAAATTAAGAGGGAGTTGCGCAAGAAAGGTACCACCTATGCAACAGGTCTTCTGGTGCAGAAAATGGACTAAGTTTTGCAAAGCCAAGTATGTAGTAAAAATTTAACTGACCATAATTCCTAATCACATGAACATTTAAAGACCATGAAAAAGAAACTTGTCTGACAAGGTACCTACGGTATACAGAGACTGAACATCTTTCAGGGGCGTAACTAGGGGCAATTTCATAATACGCACAACCATGTTTTATTCTCTACTTCTTGAAGGGAAAGCTAGTATTTCAGCCACTTTGGTAATTGGTATTGAAATCTTGTCTAATATATAAATTTTCAGCTTGCAAATATGCAGGTGCGTTTTGAAATTTTGTCAATTTTGACAAAATTTCAATACGCACTTGCGTATTTGCCATATAGGTAGCTACGCCCTTGTCTTTTGCAGAAAATTTACCAAGTTCAAAATGCAAAAAGGTGGTTCCTACACGATAGGTCCTCTGGTGCTGAAAAAATGACAAAATAAGCAAAGCCAAAAAAGTAAACGCACACACACACAAAAAATCCGACCATGACCCTTAAAGTCACATATACGGGGACCATTTGCAAAGTTTGAAATATCATCCCATTGCCTGGTAACCTGTTGCAAAGCCATTTGATTTGCGGCAACACAATTATTGTGCGTGACAAAATCTTCACAATTTATCGTGTAAAAATCAGGCAAAATTTCTGCATTTATATAGAGTTTTTTTGTTGTTGTTGTTGAGGGACATTTATTGTTAAATTGGTAAAAGTGTCCTGAAAATTTGTCATTTTTAAAAGCATGACATTAATCTAATAACTTTTGTTTTCCCAATCATAATTTACCAGTTTACTGGTTGTATCGATTGCCGTTTAAATTTATGAGAAAAAAAAATGATAAAGTCCCAAACAATGAGCCTCAATGTTACCGCTTGTTTTCTGTTGATTTGAAAACACTTATTTTGCATAGAATTACCACCAGTGTATAAACACCTATTCGTTTCGGACATGCATTGCACGCTCTGACGAAATTCTTTTTAAATCATGTTATATAATGATAAAAGATTAGATCCTTTAAGAGCAAAGAAAACATTCATAAGTAAGAAGTTGGGCCATACCGCGGTTTCGGCTATTCAAGCCTCATCAGTGACCCTTTAAATCTGGCACAAGGAGCCAGAGGAAAAAACAGTAAATTTGCAGGTTTAACATGGCAGTCGTCTCAAAGACTGATATAAGTCGAAAAATACCAAAATATTTCAAATTTGTTTAGAAAATGAATCTAAACGTATGATCATTTCTGACTTCTCAGAATATATTCCATGATCTCAAAGGACCAAAAGGAAAATATAATCTGCACTCTAGATGAGTGCGGGGAGACTTTTTACGGCCGCCACACGGCACAACATCCAGCTGCAGTGATAGTAAATAATGATAAAAGATTAGATCCTTTAAGAGCAAAGAAAACATTCATAAGTAAGAGGTTGGGCCATACCGCGGTTTCGGCTATTCAAGCCTCATCAGTGACCCTTTAAATCTGGCACAAGGAGCCAGAGGAAAAAACAGTAAATTTGCAGGTTTAACATGGCAGTCGTCTCAAAGACTGATATAAGTCGAAAAATACCAAAATATTTCAAATTTGTTTAGAAAATGAATCTAAACGTATGATCATTTCTGACTTCTCAGAATATATTCCATGATCTCAAAGGACCAAAAGGAAAATATAATCTGCACTATAGATGAGTGCGGGGAGACTTTTTACGGCCGCCACACGGCACAACATCCAGCTGCAGTGATAGTAAATAATGATAAAAGATTAGATCCTTTAAGCCGTCTTGTAACGGGTGAACTCCTGTTTCTAAAAATATATACTTTTAAAGCATTTTTCACTACATGTTAGAATATGGGGGCTTGCTACGGACTTTCAAATGCCCCTCGTAAGTGCACATAAAGAGACCATGAGAAAGAAACCTGCAAAATTTCAGAATGATTCATGACATACTGTAGGAGTAGTGAACCACGGACCTACAGAAAGCCAAAAACTATGTCCCCTCGCTTTTCTTTAAAGACGTGGGACAATAATTGTGAGGTGACAAAGATGAGGGCCCATGGTATATACTGCAGTCATTACCTGCCAGAGCTAAAATCACAAAAACTAAGGCACGGTGGGCCGGACCAAAGGAAAGCATCAGGCACAAACAACGTCAAGACTGTGCCGTCATTTAGTCTGAAACGAACCGGAACCAGCTCGGCCAATTCCGTGAATCAGAAATCAGATTAAAGATATTGGCCGAGGAGTTCCGACTGACTCTGAACCCTGACCCACCTTGTTAGTATTCCAGCTTGGGCACATACGACTTGGCAGTAACGAAGCAAAAATAAACAAAATCTCGAGTAGGGAAGTGTACGAGGTACTTCCTGAAATGTATTTACGCGGCTATAAAATGGGGCTTTTGGGTTTTACTTGGAAGGGAAAACCAGCTGTCGTTTAGTCGAAAACATACGGTAAGCTTAATCGGTTCTATAGAAGATTTTTGGCTATAATAATTATCTTTCTTGGCGGTCATATAGGATCATGGGCTGAAACTATATTCAAATCAACATTCAGTAACCAAACCTATGGACATAGAAGATTGTTCCAGTTGGCCCAAAGGCTTTGGAGGAGTTGTAATTTGAAAATGTTGACCGACAGTGACGAAGGACGGCGACGAAGGAGAACGGGGCATGTCTGTTATAGAAACTGAGCGGTGCCTTGGTTAAGATGAGCTATAACAATCAATAAAATCATTCCTGCATGCAGACTGCTTTTTGGTCGACAAAGTTGTAACGTTATTATTGAAATAAGAATTCATCACACCCACCCACTCACCATACAGGTTGAGAGTTGGGGCTTTCTACTACCGGAGTTATTAGTTATAATACCGGAGTTTATCCTTCCAAAATTACTGCAACTAAGAAGATCAGTCTTGTATAATTTAGCTATTAACTAGATTTTTCTCTTCCAAAAAATCTCGAAGATCTACATCAGTCTTATCTCTTCCAAAACCATTACAAAAATGAGCCGCGACGCGACAAAACCAACAAAGTGGTTGTGCGCCCAGCGCAGACTCAGATCAGCCTAGGCATCCGCCCAGTCTGATCAGAGTCTTCGCTGTCCGCATGAAGGTAGCTTAGAACCTTAGCTACCCTTTAAGTGCTTAGCAAAGAGTCTGATCTGACTGGGCGGATGTCCAGGCTGATCTGAGTCTGTGCTGGGCGCACAGCCACTTTGTTGGTTTTCTCGTGTCGCGGCTCAAATATAGATCAGTCTTTCTAGATCAGTCATGTCTCTTCCAAATCAATTCCAAAGTTCTAGACCTAGCAGTCTTACAGACGGATCTAGATTTTTTAGATAGTTTTTGAAGGGAAACCCACGTATGTAACTGTATACATACGGTATCTGACCTCACAATGTCAATTTCAGATCAAGGCTGAAAACGAACAATGTGGTCTCCAGCTGTGCTCGGACTGTTGGCGATGATTACTACTCATTTGTATGAGACAGAGGCTCTCGTCGCCCTTGATTCGTATACTCTGAGCGGTTTCACCAGCCAGTTCCGGGAATGTCTTTTTCATATAGTATATGCCGAGAAGAACGAAACCGAGGAAATGGCCGAGACTCTGAAGGCGATGATGACGACTTGCAAACCTCTGGTGGAGGCCCAGCAGGCCACGTGTAAGTCATGTGCTAAAAGCAAATGCAGTCCTTCATTTGGAGAAATCATAGAGGGTTTACTGAAGGAAGCGCTGGATCCACTCGAGGAAGTTGGTATTGATATTATAAGTTGGACAGGCTGGGCTGAAATGACTGATTTCTACGAAGACATTGGAAAAGCTTTCGTTAACTGGGGAGAGTGGAACAATATGAAAGACTTCTTTACAGACGTATCTTCTGGAATCGCTGACTGGGGAGGTTGGACTGATATTGTAAACTTTGGTGAAGATTTCTATGAGGGACTGAAAAAGATAGAAGATATTTTCGATGTTTTAGGCCGGAAGAAAAGAGACGTCGACAAATTAACCTCGCTCTACCGTATGTTAGCTTACCTCCATAAACGAAAGCTTGAGCACCAGCGGCGCGAGATAGATCCCGAGGTCAGGGAATGTATGGAACAATGTAGTTCCTGTGCACCATTTCTGGGTGAGTACCGAGCCATGGTCGGCTCTATCTGCGGGCAAGATCTTCTTGACCTGAATGACACCGTCGCCTTTAGAGCGAAAGTTATTCTGCTTATCTACCAATATATCGTGGATAATACAACATCAATCGTCGAGTCAATCAGCTACAACCCAAGTTCTTTAGATCCAATAAAGGGTTACTTCACTGAGGAAACCATCAGTGCTAGGTTTGAAGTCGGCTACAAGAGCTACGCGTCAAGTGTTGGCTACAGGTTTTCTGCGATTCCGACTATGGCGGCGCTCATGGCCCTCGAATATTGTCAAGAGTGGAATTTGTGCAAGAAAGAGACTGTGTGAATATTTTATCAAACATGTCAAAGGCGGCACCTACCCAAAACTCTTCAAATAAGAAAGATTTGTACTAGATGAGTATGATCAGACTTCATATCTAACTGTAGTTAATGCAGAAACACTATCTGAAAAGAGATTTTATCATCGTCATTAAAATGGAGTACCTGAGTCGTTAAACTCAAGTTTAAATAATGCTACATGCTCCAGAAAAAAGGTAAGGTGAATGGATATACTTCTAAGGAAGGCAACTTTTCTTTTCTCATTTCGGTCTCCCTTTTTAATTGATGTCAACTCCTAAAGAAAGAATTTGACCTTTTAGGCATTTAACCGTAGATCTCATTTAAGAAGTGCTCTCATGTCCAGGAAAGTAAGCAGGATAACACACAAGTCTCCTTGTGTCTCCTTTTGAAGAAATGACCGAAATACATGGAGTTGTAGCTATAAACTTTAAGCATGGAGTTGTAGTGTTCTTCGCGCTTTACCTGCTCGGATAAGGATGGTAGAAAATAGTCACACCATGGTTCGTCCGCATTGGCAGTAATTCTGACTTGATATTTTATGTCCTGTATTGGTGACCTACACTTCCCCATTTTGCCTGACAACTTGTTTAACACAAATAGGTATTCATACATTTTTTCGACATTTATTCATTTATTTATTTTCAAATTAAGACAATTTTCTTGACTTCCTGTTTTCTTCCCTGGACGACAAATATCCTTTTGAAACACATCAAATCCTGAAGAAAAGAAGATTTTTTTTCCTTTAAAAGTTGACCCCATTGAGAAAGGAGACAAAAACATAAATGTCAGAGTTCCTTCCTTTGAAAGTATACTTATTCACCTTAAACATAGATTATTGTGCTATTCAGTAGACATACAAACATAATAATTGAGCCGCGAGACGACAAAACCAACAAAGTGGCATGTGCACCCCGCGAAGTCTCAGTTCAGCCGCAGCATCCACCTAGTTTGAACAGAGTCTTCGTTGTGCATTTACAATATAGCTAATGGTCCACGCTAGCTCCATGCGCACAGCAAAGAGTCTGATCAGACTGGGCGGATGTCCAGGTTGACTGAGCAGACTTGGCGGATGTCCAGGTTGATCTGAGTCTTAGCGTGGCGAATATCGACTTTGTTGGTTTTGTTATGTCGCGGCTCAAATTATTATGATATCAGTTCAGGCTTACGTGAAACGTTTATATGAATTTTATGGCACATATCTGTATATAGCAGAAACTGTCATATATGAGCAATATTAATCCAAGTTTATACATGTATATAGAGTTCTCCTTAACAAGAAACTTTTGTATGTATTATATGACGGATATCTGTATATAGTAATAAAAATGTATGAGCAATAATCCAAGTTAACATTGCAAACTATACAAGTCATACTTTGAATAACCTTACCACTTTGCCACAAAGCGGTACATGTACTTAAGTAAACTCTAGTAATACACAGGCACACCTGTGAAGCGACTAAATCGGAAATGCGTTTAAGTGGGATAAATTAACGGCTATCTAGGAAAAGGTCTATCAAACGCTTAAATAGGAAATACAACTAAATATGCAAAGTGAATGGTTACCGCTTAAGTGGGAAAATAATTACCGCTAAGTGGGAAAATAAGGCCAGTGTAGTATAACTTGGAATAGAAGAGTTTAGAATAGGCTATGGAAACGCAACACAGTATGGTCGAGGCAAGTAGTGTAGTGTAGTGTATTGTAGTGAAGTGTAGAGGTGAGTAGAGTAGATTAGAGTAGAGTAGAATAGAGTAGAGTAGAGTAGAGTAGTGTTGTGTAGTGTTATGCAGTGCAGGATTTAGATAAACATGAGCAGTAGGATGGATTTACAGCGAAGCCTGGCGAAACAGAGTCCTCATGAAACTGTCATTCCATTTACTAGTTTAAAACGTAATGTGAGTTTCGCTTTGGTATGTCGAGTAGGAGGGGACAATGAACGGCAGGGAGGGTAAAGTATGAAATGACAGGCCAGGCATATAGCGGGCTAGGTAAAGATGATTCGGTAGGTAAAGGTCAGGTATAGCAGGGCAGTGAAGGGAAGAATCGATTAGACTATGGTATATTGAAATTAGATTAGTTATAGTAGAGTAAGCGTAGTATAGTGTTGAGGTACATGCATGGTAGAGTATGTTATAATACGAACGAAAATAATAGGAAATAGTAGATCGAGAAAATGTATAGTAGGGTAGAGTTCAGTAGGGTAGGGCGTAGCTCGCCTTATCAGACAGATCAGGGATGATGGGATAGTGCAGTAATGGTAGGAAGGAATAGTGTAACGTCAAAGACGGCTAACATCGGCGATATTCATCAAAAGAAGGGAACCCGTTTCTTTTAAAAACAAGTAGACCCCAACGAAAAAATTGACAGAAGACGAATGAGCGCCGCAGGATGTTCCCAGGACAAGTTTTATCTGTCGGTAAAGATATAGCTTTATGGAAATCCTGAAAAAAATACTGAAAAATTTGCAATAAATCTCGTTTGAATACTAGTAAAGCGGTCATAGGAGCAAAATCATAAGTCCGAACTCATAACCATATAAACATCGACAAATCCGAAATATGTTGACACATAAGCATGGACCTCCAAAAAGGAAGTGTGATCAGGTACTCGCGAAAAGTAAGCATCACCTGCCTGTTATAACACACCCGCCATGCCTATGTATCTTATGGAAGAAGCAGTGAAAATGAATTACAATCTTAAAGAGCTCCTTCAAGAGCAGAGAATACATTCAGAAGAAGGAACATTGGCCAGATTAGGTAGTTTTCGGCTAATAAAGCCTCATCAGTGACCCTGGCATTACCTGGTGACGAAACTAGATTAAAACATACTGTTGTTTTTTATTTTTAATTTGGCAGTCGATTCAAAGACAAGGATCCGGATAATATAACAGACGATGATCTAGAATAAGAGTTAAACCAATCTCAAATTTAAGATTTCTCAGAATATATCCTCTGATCTCAAAGGACGAAAATAAAATATAATATGCACTATGGATGATGTACGGGGAGACGTTTTACGGCTGCCACACTGCACAACACCAGTGCAGTGAAGTAAAAAGAGTTACTTCAAGAGCATAGAAGGGAACCGCATAGAAGTCCGGTATCTGAAGGTATACTATGTTTCGGCCGTTTCCATCAGGTCGGAAATAAGAAATGGCCAGTTTATAGGGCTCAACAAGGTCGTGGAGCCTCCAGAATAGAACTTTTTAATACAAGTAGCTCTGTGACAACAATTTACTGATGAGTAGCTAGATAAAACTTACAGATTATTACATTTAACAAAGAGTAATTCCTATGACAAGCTATGTATTTGCAAGCCGCAACTACTTAGTTTAATGTACTCATCAAGAAGGTTTCAACGCTATCAGAGAGGAAGTATGTGGGATTAAAAATTATCAGATGACTTAAACTATTAAAGAATATACTTTACCATGTTTACAATATTAAATTATTAACTGACTTTTCTTCACACAGTTCCTGCACAAAATGCATTAGTAAAACTCACAAAATATTCCACAGTGAATATGGGCAGCTGCAATTAAAAGCGCGAGCCGGTAATCAAGGGGAAGAGATGATAAATCAGTCATTTATCTGATAGTAGCAGTCAATATATGATAATTCTGTCGCGTCATGAGGATATGTGTCTTGTTCCCTGTAAAATTTCAGCAGCGACTCTTGCTTCCTGTATGCAAGAGTATATGATTACAGTTGGAACGCAGCTCCAAGGAGTAGCGATATAATCAAGCCCATAGCAATGATTTTTGTTCTAAAATGTCGCCATCAAAAAGGCTATCGGTGAACCCCTATGTATTTTCATGCCACCATACAGATTAATCAAGTTGTCTCACCAGTTGAGATTTTAAGAGCACTTCTCGGACTTCCATTATTGAATATTTCTGTTCATACAATTCCAAGACATTCTTTCTCGGCTGTGTTATTATCAACGAAACAGTGCCCTTAACTTCAAGGTCAAATACGTGAACAAAAAATTACGATTTACAGCTTATTTGACTTTCTCCGATTCTCAAACCTATGCCATAAAAACACTGAAATATACTCTACTATTATGTGAAATTTCAGATAATTTGGTTTTGGAACATTTTAAAATTGCAAAATAACTTTATGGCTACCCGGTTTGTAAACAAACAAAATGGCGTCGAAATCATGCCAGCCTTACGCGCGAAGTTTTCATTACCAAAATAACAAACTCACAATTCTGCCTGTCTGTAGAAACGTTAACACCTCTCACTATTTAAGTTTCGACCAAGACAGAATAAAACAGTCAAGGAAATATATTTTATACATATTTTATTGTGAGATAGAATAATGTCAACTCTCACCTAGATATACTCACTGGTTGGGAGCCTACAGTACATGTGACCAGGTTGTCGGCTTTGTATAGTGGACAAATCTTTGTCCGTTTTGTGACCTTCAGGGCGTGTCTGCGTGAACTTTGCTTTCGTTTATTGATTTTTTACTATTTGGATTTAAACAACTTGGTAAGCGTGTTTTATTTATTTATGTTATCCATAATGGACGTCTTTGGAGATGCCTAGATTTTGCTTTCTTTGCTCTATATCTATTTTTTCATCTGCAAATCACTTATGTTTGTAGTACGATCATTTCACCTGTAACCAGAAAATCGCCCGATTTAGCGTTTTAATTCGAAAAACTTGTCAGTAAATCACTTATTAAGAGAGATTAATAATCTATAAAGAGATTTACTCATGATAAATATTCTTAAAGTACGGGACAAAACCACACGACAAGCAAGACTGAGCGTCCCCATTTTTTTCTGACTGTATGGGATGTCTCATATTTGCTGTATAGTTTGTGATATGATACGCTGTTGTGACTGTATGGGATGTCCTATTTAGGTGTGATACTTATTCAAAACTTTTTTGTTTCGTTCAATTAAATATATACGTTTAAACGTCTAGCTAAGCTTTGTTACAATAGCAATTACTTATTAATTCACAAAATCTTGGAGAAAAGTACTAGTCTATTGAAATGACCACAAGCATGGAGTATGGCCTATTCTACACAAAATCTTGGTTCAAAAGGTACCAGTAATGGCATTTTTCACAGTCTGTCACTCAAAACGGGGTATGACTTTTACCCCACCTTGGCCTTTAAACTCATTTGTGAGCGAGGTTATAGTAGCCATGCTAAGGGAAGATTTATTATTATCAGGTTGGGATAGGGGCGGTGGGGAGGAGTGGCGGGTGCATTCAGGTGTGTGTGGGTGGGGGGGGGGAGGGATCGGAATATTTTTGGTGATCTACAATAAGCATAGGAAGTGACAATGACCTGGTGGTGATGACCTTCCGAGTTCGTCTGAAGACGGCTAGAAAGCCAACCCAGCCAAGACTGAAGTTTGATCTTGAGAAGTTAAGGGACCCAGACGTGGCATGCACTTTTCAAGCAACAATAGGTGGGACATTTGCACCACTCATTGGTCTGAGGGATGATGACATTAACATAGATACCATGATCACCACCTACAATACAGTTGTGACTAATGCACCAGTGAGGTACTTGGGAAGGAACGTCGCAGGAAAAAGCCCTGGGTCACCAGAGATGCTCTCGACCTCTGTTATGAGAGGAGAAATTTGAAGAAGAAGCGGTATGAAGCAGGAGGAGCAAACGAATACAGGGAAGCAAATAAGACGATTCAGAAGGCAGTGAAGAAAGTTAAGGAGGAATGGATAGGTATTCAATGCGAAGAGATCTAAACTTGCCTGAACAAAAACAACAGCAAGAAAGCATATAAGCTGGTGAAGGATCTAACTTCAGAGAAAAAGGCTGGATCCACAACTATCAAGTACAGATCTGGGAAATGCCTTACAGAGAAACAAGAGATTCTAAGCAGATGGACAGAATATTGCTCAGAACTATACAACCATGAGACTTACGGTGACAATGCGGTTCTGGAAATGCCTTACAGAGGAACAAGAGATTCTCAGCAGATGGACAGAATATTGCTCAGAATTATACAACAATGAGACTAACGGTGACAATGCGGTTCTGGACTGCAATCAGCCCCAGAAGAAGATCAACAACCGATCCTACGTGAGGAAGTTGAGGTTGCAGTAGCAGCACTAAAGAAGGGGAAGTCTGCCGGAGTTGATAATATACAAGCAGAACTTTTTTAACTTGGTGGGGAGACCATGACTGATGTTTTCACAGATATCTGTAACAGGATCTGGAGAACGGGAGAATGGCCTACCCCATGGACTCAGTCGCTGATTATTACACTCCCTAAAAAACGCAACCTACAGCTCTGCCAGAACTACAGAACAATCAGCCTCATCATTCATTCAAGCAAAATCATGCTGAAAGTCATCTTGAACAGGTTTAAACCCCCCAGTAGTTAATACTGACCGTCCCAAGGCGGTACTTTCGTTGCGGTTGCATTTGTGTTTTGTTCGGTGCTGTTTAATTTATTATGTTCTCATTTTAACCCTTCTATAATAAAAATAGAAAATAGGTAAAAATAGTTGTTAAATGTTTATCGTATAATTTGCTTAGTTTGTTGTAACCCTTCTGTTGGTCTAAATTATTTAGTTCAGTAAAGATAGCTGAGTTGCCACCTATTTGGGAAAGAGCTGCTTACTCGGCTTATCACTTGTAATTTATTGTTTGTTGGGATGTCTTTGTCAATCTTTCCCTTTGATGTTGGGGATAGGGTTTGGGATCTGATTCAGTCAGTTCCTGAAGTTAGTTACTCTTTAAATTAAACTACAAGCCGAAGAGATAATCACTGAGAAACAGGCAAGGTTCCGAGCAGGAAGGGGCACAACAGAACAGATCTTCAACCTTAGAATCCTGTGTGAAAAGTATGTCCAACATCAGCAGAATCTGTACTATGTCTTCATGGATTTCAAAAAAGCTGTTGACAGGGTATGGCATGCAGCGTTATGGGTCACCCTGCAGAAGTACAATATCAGTGCAAATCTAGTTCCCATCATCGAGCAGCTATACTACAAGGCTACAAGTGCAGTCCTGATGAATGGCAGCACAGGAGAATGTTTCAGATCAACAGTTGGAGTAAGACAAGGATGTCTTTTGTCACCCACCCTCTTTGAATGGATCATGTCTGATGCTCTTGAAGAACATGACAGGAAGGTTAGCATAGGCGGCAGACACATTACCAATCTGCGGTTTGCCGATGACATGGACGCTCTAGCTGGGGAAGAGCAGGAACTAGAAGCCCTAGTTGAAAGTCTCGACCAAAATTGCACAAGGTATAAGGTAGAGATCAGTGGTGAAAAGACCAAACGGATGACAAACAACGCAGATGGCATCCAGAAGGAGATCAAAGTAAAAGGGCAGAAACTGGATATATTAACACGCTTCAAATACCTTGGAGCAGTTGTCTCAGATGATGGCTCAAAACAGGAGGTTCTCTCAAGGATTGCACAAGCCACTTCAGCTCTTACCAAGCTGATCTCAATTTGGAGAGATAACAACATATGTCTTGGATCAAAGGTGAAACTTATGCGCTCCCTTGTCATTTCCATATTTCTGTATGCCTGTGAATCGTGGACCTTGACAGCAGAGTTAGAGAAAATAAAGCAGGGTTTTGAGATGAGATGCTACCGAAGGTTACTGAACATTTCGTACAATGACCATATAACCATTGAGGAGGTTCGCAGAAAGATCCAAGCAGCCATTGGAGAATATGATGAACTCCTGACGCTGGTCAAGAAACGGAAACTAAGGTGGTTTGGCCACGTCTCAAGGTCTTCTGGTCTAGCAAAGACGATTCTACAGGGCACAGTGAAAGGAAAAAGAAGAAGAGGTAGACAGAAGAAGAGGTCGGAAGACAATATTAAAGAGTGGGCAGGGATGGATTTTGTCAGCTCAACTAGGGCAGCTGAAAACAGGACAAGGTGGAAAGGAATTGTTTCGAAGTCATCCGTGGTGCCCAAACGACTTTGTAAGATTATGGGATAAAATAGAACAGAATGGAATAGAATAGACAATAAGCCGTTCTCGGACCGGCGGGGGGGGGGGGGGGGGGGGGGAAGAGGGGGGCAGGGGCGAACAGGGTTTGGGGTCATATGTTTTGTTTGACATATGGGGATGGGAGTTCAGAATTCTTCCACCAGTCCCATTTCGACCCACAGACCCCACCTCCCCCGCCCCAATTACTCCCACATTTTCAGATTCTGTTATTTCAACTTTAAAACTTCAAAATTTTAATATAAAAAAAGTCTTGGTAGCTTTATATCCCCATTGATTTGCCAGTAGGACAGTATACAATGGTCTATAAAAATCATGTCGAGAAGACGATTTCGTTCTCAAGTGAAATTAATTCCTGCGTTTGTGGTATCAGATCTCCTGAGGTGACTTGGCATCAGCAAAAACTGCTGTGGCTTCTGGCGGCTGCGCCCCAGATCCCACAATATTATTTACAGCTTTATAGGGCATTCAGCATCAGATCAATGAATCCTGATCCGAAATACACCATAAAATAATTGTAAGGAAGATACGGTCGTTTCATGTAAAATTGATGGACAGATATAAAGAAATGGTACGGATGCACCTTTTGAAAGCGAAAGTAGAGTAGTGATTTTCTCAAATGAAATGTGAAAACAGAGCACATCGTAACAATCTACAGAAAATCAAGGTAGCATGTCAAAAAGATCTGTAGTTAGGCTTGTCGAACAATCGGTACTAAGTTGAAACTCCCTCACTTTATAATTTTAAAACACAAAAATAAACAGTTCTGAAACTTACCCGCCATATTTGAACAAAGATGCGTCCACTATACACAACGGTACAACGGGTCACACGTACTGTACGCTCCCAACCAGTGATACTGTAGCAATTTGTAAACACGACAATTATTGACAAGCTTATGACGTAATTTGAAGCGGTTAGGAGTTTGTATAATCCTGGCATAGAAGACGGACTTAATCAGCAAGTGGTGTTAATTTCAGTACAACTCACGCTATCGTGCAGGGTTAACCTTTCCCCTTATAATTGAACGGTAATTTAACGGTTATTCTTTTTAATTAGCAGATCACGCGCTTGATATCAACAGTCAAATAAACGGTTGTATAGGAGTTACGCACAAGTATGTTTATACCCTTTGAGAGCAAGAATAAGAGGTAGGCCTCAAAGATATTTTATGTAGTATTGTCTGCTTGTAGCTACCACTGAAGTCTTGTTCAACTTACAAATACCAGCATCATCAAATATGGCGATACGTGTTGAAATTTAGTCAATTTGACAAAATTTCAATACGCACCTGGGTATTTGCGTCTAGGCAGTTACGCCTTTGAGAATGGGTAGCATTGCACTATATGCATGTGATGTTTTCGCATAGCCTGTCTAGGCATCTGAGTGTTGGAGTGGGGGGACAACATTTACAAATCTGCAGGTACACTGGTAGATCTACAAAGAATAGAATAGAATAGAACATTTATTTCTCCAATTAAGGAATTAAGGACCCTTTTGGGTATGCACGCAATCACATAAAAGAAAAAAACACTTACTGATAATTCATATTGCTCTATCAAAATGACTGATGTTGCCTCACATTAGAGTAGTCTTGGCGAGACGGTTCTATATACAGCCGCAACACGTTTTCATGGATAACTGGCACAAATTATCGTAGAATTATTATCAATACACCATTTTATTGATTTCCTTTTAGTTTTCCTGAAATGGGAAACGCTTCAAAAATTCTTTGCTCCCAAAGGAGCAAATGCTTTCCTTAATGAGTTTTTTCCCATTGGAAAGGTAGGCATAAATAAAAAAATATTATTGCCGAGATGCTTCCACTGAAAGTGTATCCAGTTGCCCTAGGCCCACACATTTACATGTACACTCACAATTTCTTTCCAGTTCCTTCCAAGACATAGCATGTTCATTCTTCATGTGTGTGCCGATCAGAACTGTAACATTGTAATTAACCGGTTGACTAGCAGGCCCAGGTATCTTGCAGGTCACCAGAAGATTTGATATTTTTGCATTTACAAATCGTTCCGAAGGCAAAAATAAAGGGCAAACCAGCACACTTTATACTCAACTCTGGGCTTAGTCTTCATACTCTGTGTCCTGAAATTAAATAATTGGTCAGTCGATTTCCGAATCGAATAGGACAACAGTCGGAACACATTCACTAGGCAATTGTAGGAATTGAGTAGCGGCCTCCAGATTCTCATCTAAACACTCTTAGCTACCAAATGTGGTGACGTGCGGGAAGGTTTTCACCTTTTTTTAGACGAAGTCTAATAAAATCATCGTTGGCGCCAAAACTTGACTTGATCTCTGTATGGAAGAGAGCATATGTCATGGAATTGTTATTCACCTGTCAGAAGATTTAGTTACATTAAAAATGTTATTATTTGCACTTTGCATTTAGTTTTAAATATGTTTTTCACTTTAATGCTGTAATTATTGATAAAGTTAAGCAGAACGCGAGAAACGCAAATGCCGATGGCTTGAGAAAAAAATGATTCTCTTTCGTAGTAAAAAAAGTAGTTCAGGCTGTACTCGGTGCGTAAATTTACCGGAACGGACCTAATTACCGGGTCGGACCGGAACGGACCCTTATTATTTCATATTTCCAGCCGATTTTTTAGATATTTTTATACAATCTACACGCGCAGATTAATTCAAGGCCCTACCTATGACTAACATGTATTATCTTAACTTGCAACCCCTGATTTCATCCACCGACTTGATACATATAGCTCTACAGATTTTCTATGGCTGAAATGTTGGTCATGATACTATGGAACAAAAATTCGGGAATTTTTGTGTTTTTCATTCGCTCCAAGTCTTGGAAGAAAGATAACCAGATTTTTTTTGTATAAGATTATATAATTTTAAGATGAAACGCATATGCGTGGGGTATTAAGAGGCCTACCCATGGCGCAAAATACTCAAAGAGTATTTTGACTAATATCTCTAATTGATTTGCGCTAGATGGCATACAGAATATGTATTAATATTAAATAAGAGTTATTTAATAAAAAAATATTACAAATGTCTACTGAAGATAGGGGAAAACTGGTCCGTTCCGGTGTCCGTTCCGGTAATTCAGTTCATTCCGGTCCGTTCCGGTAAATTTACGCACCCGGCTGTACTGAACCGGGTAAAATACACTACCGTATCATCGGAAGCATATCGGAATGTACCGAAGAATGTCAACGTTTGGTTTCTCGCCATAGTGGATAACCCCAACATAAGGATACTGCTATTCAATAATAATTTCAGACATGTGACACAGCTGAGAAGACAAATAGGGAGATTTTCCTCTACTTTTTTCCAAATAGGGAGAATGATTAAACAAAGAAGGGAATTCTTGTATTTTGGTAGGGAGATCTGAAAATTACAAATAGGGAGATGTACAAGACATATATGGGGAAATTCTGAAATTCCAAATAGGAAATGGGCAATTTCAACAGAAATAACAAAAAAAAAATATTATTTGTTTCAAATATGTCTTCTTTCACTTCGTCTTATATCTTTTTTTTTAAGATATTTCTTGTTTTCTTATTTTCTAAGGGTCAGAAAATATACGGGTGACCTGCAGCCAGCAAAGACTTAGATAGCTCGCACTACAAATGTTTTAAAAGTCAAGATGAACAACTTGCCTGTGTGCATTCAAGTATGTATCGACGCTGGCAGCTTTTATGTTCATGCACATTTTGCTTACGAAAGCAATGATGGGTTGGCTTAATTAGTATACAAAGTTCGTGCGTATTTTAACATTTCCTCACACGCCCACTGTTTTCAACTTTCAAGCAGATTATTCAGGATGTGGAATTTGCCGAAGTGAAACGATTCGTGTGCAGTTTAAGTACATGTACAGTGCTATGCTTCCACGGAATAAATGGCTGCATTTTTGTGCCACGTGCCAAACGTCGGAGGACACGTAGCAAGCCTCCAAATTTTCCCCACACCTCCCACCACCCGCACACCCCGACACAATTTTTCAGACTCATCATCGAACACACGAAATGCTCTTCGTAGAACTTACTTTTAAAATTAGCCTGGTTATTTCGAAGCGGAAAGAGTATGCTTGCAAGCCAATCAGGATTTTTTAAATATGTTTCCCGTTTTAAATCTGTTTCCCGACACATTGCCTTATAAGGACATTGCATGAGTTCGGATACATGATCATTTATCCTTATCCAAACTCACGGATAACTAGCCAAAATTCAGCATAACTAGCAATTTGAATTTATCAGTTAATACAAGTAGGTAGAATTACGTTCTAAACTCCTTTAAACTTATTTTAACATTCTAGCAAAGGCAACAATTATCAATGCTATAAAATGAGCTAAAGGTGTGTATGTTTTGTTCAATTTATTTTTTCCCTTAATGTTCCAAAGTCCGCAACAATATGGGTATTCAACGTTCTCTTGATAGCCAGGAATCAGCAGTGACCTATAATATTAACAAGGCTAGACGAACCATCTACTGTCTTATGGGTGCTGGACTACATGGAGATGATGGCTTAGATCCAGATACATCTGTCCATATTTTACAGACCTATGTCATCCCAGTATGAGTCTACGGCCTAGAAGTGGTCCTGCCAAGGAAATCACTCATGGAGAAGACTGACAAACTCAACAAAAAGTTTTTCAACAGATACTTTCTTTACCAAATATTGTAGCAGACCCGGCGGTCTATATTCTGTCTGGTTCAATTCCAATTGAAGGGGTGGTACATACGAGAGCCCTTACCCTTTTCGGCAGCATTTTTCGGTTGGAAGAAGCGTCACTCGAAAAACAGTTGGCGAGAAAACAGCTAGCAGTTAAAGGAGATAGGTCAAGTAGCCGGTTCATCTGTATTAAGGTTCCTCTTCTGAGGCCCTCCCAGGGGTTCTGGGGAGCTGGGGAGAATGGCCATTTATTTTCAGGGAGCTGGGGAACACTACCAATTATTTGCAGGAAGCCAGGGAGCAAGCTCATAATTTTGGGGAGCGGGGGAGCACTGTCAGAATGTGATATTCTAAATTGTGTTTGGCTTCTGGGGGCGGAGCCCCCCCCCCCAGACCCCCCATTTATACATATATATAGTGTCATTTCAGTCATTCTTTTTAATCGAAATTTGACTTCTGATGGGCATTCAGGCTTGCAGTTGCTAGCATTTCGGGTTCAATTCTGGCTAATCGCAGAAATGACTTCCAAAAAATTTTTGGGAGCAGGCTTGAATATATTTAGGAAGCTGGGGAGCAGATGAGTTACTGTTAGGAATTTGGGGAGTAGTAGCAAAGTAATTTTAGGGAGCACTAGAAAATATTTTAAGGGAGCTGGGGAGAATTTGGCATTATCTTCAGGGAGCAAGGGAGCTTTGACTCCCACTGGGAGGGCCTCTCTTCTAAGGAACATGCTCCCAACGCCATGGGAATTGCTGGATATGCCTCCCCCCACCCCCTCCAAAGTTAGTTGGAAAAGACAGGTTAAAGATCACGTTGATTACTATTGGTCTGATGCAATAAGGTCGAAAGCAGCTTTGTATCCAAGTCTCAGATACCTTCATTCTGCGGGATACGTTCTGGGTACCAAGCACCAAGGCATACAAGATGCAGCCGTTGTGAAAGCCGTTCTACGAATACACAACAGGATCAAAATTGTCACAGATTCCTACATCCTGCAAACCAATAGAGCGTCATTCAGTCAGAATCAGATTAGCCCTGTGTGTCTATTGTGCCAGAGGGATGATGAGACCATTCTACACTGTTGCGTCCTAGAGGCGGCAGTTAGGCAACAAATTCTTGAAGACATCATACATATTGGGTCAACAATGGGAATACAGGTACGTAGAACAAATCCAGCTCATCTTCTTCAAACTATACTAGACTGCTCAGTCACTCAACATCAGCTGAACCTAGAATAAGTGTGGCTCGGAGAGGGATGCTCGTTGCCTGCCGAGACCGGCCCATCATCTCCTTTTGGGGTTTAGCGACACTAAAGAAGTTAAGTACAGAAACGCGCGTCTGTCGCACTAAAATTGGTATGGATACGTTTATATCTGGACCTAGATGTAGCACCTTCTATCGTCCAATATTCTTTGAGAGACATGTACGACGACTGTGTCATGCTTTACATGCTGAACGGTATAAAAGATTGCCACTAACTGTAAGAAAGAGTCAGAAATAAGAAAACTAGTAGAAAAGATAGCCGCAGCACAAACCAGCCAGACTGATTTTAAAATAGAGGTTTTTACGATGTAAATAGGGTGACGGGAAGACAGCCATTTTAAACCCAGTACTGACATTTCTGTTTCTGTTTCTGTATGAATACGGTGTAGGGCCTGTTCAGCATAACACACCGGGGGAGAGCAACTTAGTAGGAATGTGGGAGAGCCTTTTTGAAGTTCTAAACTGTCTCTGAACACACTGTTGCTGTATCTAGATGGTTCCACTCCACTACCATTCTGACGAAGAATGAATATTTTAATTGCTCAGTTTTGCACTGTTCTACAATAAAGCCCCTACTATTGTTTAATATGTGCCTGTCCAAAATGTTTTTGTTTCACAACTTTCAAACTTTTCCACTTTCACTTGACGTTTTTGTTTTGACATTCATAATCATTAAATTTTAACAATTGTGATACTCCTGCGGGAGGTGGGCCTTCATTGGCAGAATACATATACAGAACACAACAGAACATGATAGCTCCTCTAGAATCAAATAGGCTGGTCAACTTTCAAACCTTATCTATATAGGACAGGGTGTAAGGCAGGATGGAGTATTATCAACCTCCCATTATAAACGTTATAACAACCCCTTGTTGCTCCACCTTGAGGATGCTTATTCAAAAGACAAAATTGGGTCGATAAATATACCCCATATTATAGTTGCAGATTATTTGGCGGTCCTATCTAGGAAAAGCCAACAGTGCAGGTTATGATTTGGGATGTAGAGAATAATGCAGATAGGAAAAGATATGGAATACACCCATCAAAGAGCAACAGTCTGATATATTGCCCTGGAGAAGAGTCGAATGCACTGATTTCTATTTGGCTGGTCAAAATGTTACCTCTGCGAGTAACACTTTACATTTGCGAAACAAACAGGATGTATCAGGAAAGGTTAATGTGGAGGACAAAGTGACCATAGGTCACAGGACTGCTTACTCCTTTATGGGTGCTGGTTTCCATAGTGTAAATGGGTTAAAAACCAGTCAAAATTCTCATATTTGGAAGACATTTGTCGTTCCTCGTATAGTCTACGGACTAGACGTTTTACTGTTAAAATAATATAAAGACTTTGAATACCTTGAAAGGTTTCAAAGGCAGAGTCTCTGGCAAATTCAAGGGCGTCCAGACAAAACACTAATTATAGTAACACTCTAGCTTTACTTGGGATTCTACCTTTGAGAACAGTTATTCATAAAAATGCTTTAAATTTGTCTGTGAACATAGCTAGGTTGTCAGACTCGGTTGAACTTGAAATTGCTAGGAGACAGTTAGTTATGAAAGACAGGCATGAACATAGTTGGTTAAACTACATAAAGGATCTTCTAGACATGTATGATCTTCCCTCAGTTTTTGAACTATTTGAAAATCCCCCATCTAGGTTTGAGTGGAAGGCGCTGATGAATAACTCTGTTAACTCTGTCAAAGAGGCAGAATGGGAAAAAGACATTAATGAAAAATCTTCACTAAAATATGTTAACCCAGCTTTGTTGAGTGTCGGCAGATGTCATTCTATTTGGTCAACTGTAAGGAATAATATAACTGATAGCAGAAGGGTGTAATGTCCGTTGTGGAGATAAGACAATTGATAAACTATATTTACGATTACATATTTAATATTGATGTTTACTAAAGCAAATCTAAATACTAACTGATCATTGCATGCAGCGCGTGTACTCTACAAAAAGTAGTTCCAATTCATATTTGGCAATAAAGGCGGAGCTATGCAAATTGATGTTAATACATTACATTTCCCCTTGACATAGATTAAATCTCTTGGGTGGTAAAATAACAAATTATTACGAATCAGCAACTGTCACTTTAAAACATAAGTAACACATGTTAGAGTTTAATCTGTAAACAATATCTGTCAGCTAATTTCACTCAATGTGGCGGTACAGCCAGCTTGTCTCTGTTCTACTTCAACTTGTTGGTAATTCACATTCCACAAAGTTATTCAGTTACACTAGGGTGTGTATTTTCTCAATGAAATTCCATCAAAGTGTGAATGTAGGTTACTGGACTTTGCAAAACGAAACGTATACATTTTTAAACCTAGGAAAGTATTTGAATTAATCCTGCATGCAATTTAAGAATAAAACAAAAGCAAACTACACATTTTAAAACGATATAAAAGACATATAATGAATTAAGATGTAAGCAGTTATTAATTTCTATTTCCATGTCTTTGTATGTTGTTGATAGTACAGGTCTGAAAATAAACGGCCTATTAATTTAATTAAGACATTTAGATCCGATGGTAGAAATATATGAATAGTAATCCAAATAATGAATTTTCACTATGAATTAAATCAGAGGCTTATGAATTACTCACGGGGCTATGAGCTTGAAAACGACATTGAAGATGTGAATGCCATAATCAGCTATGATCATTGGCTGGCTGATCCCAGCAGTGATTGGCATTAATGTGTTTGTTTGCAGGTCGTTGCAATTTCAACCATCACTTAGAACATCAGATTTAGATATAACTCTACTAAATATTAGTACCAGTTCATATTTTAGAGATATTGTAATGAATTGTATTATCTGTTTGGCATAACTTTTTGTAGAACGACAGTCGATTTCTAATAAATATGACAATAAAATGATAAATCTGCATGAGCCTGATCTGTGTATTGGCAGTCTCCTGTAACATGTCTGTCCAAATTTTTATGATAATTACATAGTGCTAAAGGTTGACTGGCAGCTAGCATGTGTATTTATCATAAGTATAAACATTTTAATGATGTGCGGCTGAGACAAAGTCATTATAATAACAGCTTCTCTACAGAGGGTGAGATAAGATTACTGATAAGCTCTCAAGTCAAAAGCCAATGTCTGTAGAGTATTTCAGATTCGACCCGCACACTTCATGTTATATAGTTTATACTAGGAAGCTGTTAGCCCCATGAGTAGTTATAAGCCTCTGATTAAATCCAGTTATGATCACAATATTAATCCAAGAATTCTGAAAGAAACACAATAATAATCCTAATGAGATTGAGAATATTTTGCTATTTCTGAGATTATGATATTACATGGTATAACTATACTACACAAAACTACTTAGCACACACACTATAAATCATTCACAGACATAATTCTTAAGGTACGCAGGTGGTCTACGGTTTCTTGTTGACCTGCGCGGCATGTCGGTATCTTCACTGTTCTGACCATTGTACATTCAGCATCCGGTTTCTCCTTAATTAACAGATCCTCTGTTTCATCTGTCCCTGGCAAATCTGGGGGATTGAGGACAGATTTGAAATGTGAAGAGTTTCTGGTAACTTCTCTGTCTTCCCTTTTAGCCGTTAACATTCTCCCTTTTTTCTTGATGATTTCGTATGGCCTTGGGTCAAAAGGAGTAGTGAACTTGTTTGTTTTGTCCTGTTGCACTAGAACAGTATCTCCATTTTGTAATTTTGAGGGTTTAGCATTTCTTCGAATGTCAGCATAGTCTTTCATTTTCTTTTTAGCTTTCTTGTCACAAATTTTGGCTTTTGCATGATTGTTTCTTGCCTTAGTTTTCATAGGTAAGCTAGGTATTTTAATGTTAATTGCCCTTCCGAAGAACAAAACACAGGGAGGCTGTTTTGTTGAGGGGTGTATTGTCGCGCGATAATTTCTCAGAAACGCATACAAGTCTTGTCTCCAACACGTATTTTGCATATAAGATGCTCGAATAGCTTTACCTAGCGACCTCATGAACCGTTCACACTGAGCATTACTTTCAGGGTGTCTTGGTGTAATTTTACGATGGTGGAACCCAACATAATCTGCAAACTGTGTAAACGAATGCGACGACATAGGCGGTCCATTGTCTGATTTTAACGTTTTCGGCACACCATATTCCGAAAATATCTTGTCTAGTACTGGAATTACTGTCTTTGCATTAATTGAGCTCAGAATTTCGACAATAGGAAATCTTGAATATTCATCCATAAGCACCATAACATATTTTCCGTCCGGCCCTGGCCCGGAAAAATCTAAGCTTACTTCATCAAATACATTGTCAGGCATTTTGCTCATTTGTAGAGGTTCAGGTATGTGACTTGGAGTTGCAGCTCAGCATGGAATACAACTTTTGCATGTCTCCTCAACAAGTTTGTCAATATTTGGAAAATATACCTTTTCCCGAAGTAATTGCTTTGTGCGTACAATGCATTGATGGCCTTCATGCACGATCGAAATTACTTTCTTTTGAAGTGATTTGGGGATGACTAGTCTTGTTTCATGTAGTAATAAGTCACCATTTTCGTGCTTGAATACCGTAAGTTCATTTTTACACCTTGCTAGTGTGTCAATTGTGCTGTTTTCACCATATGGCAGTTTTCATTAAATCGAAAAATCTGACTGTCTGAAATGTTTCTCTTTTTAGACTGAATTAGACAGGATAACGGGTTTCTCCGCTACTAAAGTGCAGGTGTACAACGGTTTTTTAGCTTCAAAGCAAACCGTCTTGTCACAAACTTAGCGGTACCTGTCAGCGGTATTATTAACACATAAATCACAAAACACGTGGCAATGCTCTTCAACATACGATGAAATCAATCGAATAATAATAGTGAAGAAGGATAAAAGTCAAGCCCGACTGCGTAAATAATGCGCTATAAAATGAGAAAAGGAATTGTTATAATTATTATTATTATTATTTGATAGAAAAGTGCAGAGTTCCTGGTGGTTTAAAACGGCGGTGATAGTTTAGCAGTAATGGGTAAGGATGAAACAATCTGCAAGAATAAGACACTCGGGCAATAAAGATAACGTAATTCGCCGCCCGTGTACAAACTGGTAATACGAAGATGTATATATTGTACAGACCCTGATCAGCCGTGTTGCATGTAAATAATCTGCGCAATTGTTGATAATAAATGATGTGTGTGTGCGTGTGTGTGTGAAATTATAGAATTCGCTATCTGTTCGGCAACGTTTGCGCCGTCGGATGATCTGTGGCTAACCTGTGCTGTTCGATTGTGCAGAAAGATGCCGTCTAGTCTGGCGCTCTCAACTAGGAGACGGTGCGACCAAATACGCCAGACACTGCCATTTTCAGTTGTGGCGTTTTGAAAGAAATGAACTTGTCCGGCTTCGATTTCAGTATTGATTAGTTTCAACAACGTCGTATTAACGTCTGTGCGACAGTATGACGTCGCGCTGCTGTTGATACGACTAAGGGTCTGGCCACAACAAAGAGTAACTGACATATGGCATGTGATGATTTTCACACATCATTTTCTTAATATCCGGGGCCCTGATCCCGTTCTCTTTGTTAAAAAAGTACATGTATGTGATGTACGATTTGTTTTTGAATAGCGTCTCTCTCAAGAAGGTTGTTACTGTAAATACTCTAACCAACCTGTGCAGCCGAGCAGACTGTTCGAAGTGTCTGTCTGCTGCCAAATATACTTCCCAGGGTCCGTAGATTGTTTTGCGAACAAGGTACTCTGATCATACTGGCATTATGTGCAGGCTGATCAGAGTTACGTGTTTGCAACAATCAAACGGTACATTTTTACACGGCATTAATCATTTGAAATCAGCTTATAATGTGTTATATAATTTGCAGGGACCCAGGTGTTTCTTTGAGGAACCACCTGGGCACGAGCATTTTTGTATGGGAGTCTATGGAGAAAACGTCTCACGGTTACGCAATTTTCGATGTCACATCGACGTCAGTACGACGTCATTTGACGTCATGTGCCCGCTGGGAAACCAGTCTGGATCAGTGCTGTCTGACCATAGCTTTGCATATAGCCTTCAGATTCATCAAATGTATATGGACGACAGAGTTCTAATCAGACTGTGCCGCTGCGCAGGCTTATCTGAGTCTGTTTTTGTCGTGTATGACATGAGCACCGTTTTACATACATCACTGGGGCTTAACTTCGCCGAAAACAGCTATTTGGGATAAGTGTGCAAACTGCGAAGAATGAACTCCGCCTGAGCATTCACTCAAGTCTGATATGAAGTTTTGCTGTTGGCAAAAATGCGAACAACGAAGACTGTTCAACCTCAGACAGTGCAGGAGTACGCCATTGACGTAGTTTCGTTCGGTATTCTTCTCAAAAGGATCATCTTTTTTGAAGAATAGAAGTTGCTTTCCTGGCGAATTCTTGTCTTTTAGTGTAGTCTCCATTTTCGTCCTGGCATTGTTTAACTCGTATGCCCACATTTGGGTGTTGAAAACCAACTCGTGGATAAAAAGCAGTGGAAACCGATCATGAGTGAATATGATCTAATCATAGCGGCAGAACTTGACCTGTAAACCACACAAACCGTCAATCTGCTGTCTCGTAAGAGACATGACCGTCGGAACTTTTGGCAGGAAAATGTACGTCGAGTCAAACAATGTACTTTGGGTCAGACAACATTTTAAAATAATTCGATAATTCTGAGATTTTTTTTCGTATTTATCAATAAAAATACGTTGTGACCCCTCGCCGAGTCATTTTGACCCCTCGTTAGAATCGTCTCGCAGAGACGGTTCTACTGAGAGGTCACAACACATGCTTTTGCGGAGAACGGAGGATAATTATCCCTCGATTATCCCTATTACCCCTTCTTATCTGGAACATTGATTCATAGTTTAATTCATTTGTTTGTTTGATGGAACTCTTTCTGCGACCTTTGTTTTCTGTGCATCGTCTGCTGAGACACTAACAAAGTCAAGGTCGTAATAGGCAGGGATGATGGTATTGTTATTGTTGCTGTTTTTTTTTTTTTTTTTTACCAAAACTACTTACTAACTGAAGGGCCAAAAATGCCACCCAGCTGTGTACTCAGTATTCATATATTGTTTCGAAGTACAGAACATATCATTAAATAATGGGTTGGCTATGACTGTCGTCTATAGTAGGCTGGTGGCATCATTTCTCCAGGGTCCGATTGTTGAAAACCAACGATGGCGTTGGTGAACGAGGCGTAAGATTTGCAAATATATGATAGGCCTTCGAAAAAACGTTGCTGCTCTTGATGAAAAAAAAATCTGACAAGCTTTTCAAAAGTTATTCACATTTTGTCTTGTTGGAGCAACACTCTTGATGTTACCGGGATGCTTTGAACCACCTGGCCCAGGACGTAACCCTGCAGACAAGAAATATCGAACCAGCGTCATATCAACGTCACTACAACGTCAGGGTTCGAGGTTATAAAACTTGAGAATAATGTGCTCGGAAGCAGCCAATCAGTGTGCTTTATTTTGAGTTTGAGAATATACTTAAGTTTTATAATCTCGAGGCCTGGAAAAGTTACATTGATATCAATACGACTGTGTTTCAACGCTATGTGTCTGCTGGGAACTTGACAGTGTGCATATCTCTGCATGTAGTAAGGATCACAATACTGCGAATGAAAATATTTCTACGCCATAACTATGTAAAGTTAGTTCGGATTTTATTCTTTTGTTGTAGCTAACTAATTTTAAATGGTGGTGAAAAATGCTCGTATTTCATGATAATGGGACCCCCAAGCTCAAGCGTGAACCGGGACAAAATATAAAGGGGTTGTTAATTTTGCCGAACGTAAAAAAATATGATGTATCAGTATATGAGCGGCGCGACGAGAAATATAAGGCGGAGACTGAAATCAGCCCACTCAAATTTGCTCTACATTTTCCTTGACTCTCAAATGTGGACACGAGTAACGCTGACAGGACAGGATTATCTGAGTCTTCGCTGTGTTCGCACATGTCCAAAAAAACTCCCTTGAGTATACTTACATTCAGTTTGTAATCCGAAACAGTTTGCGAGTTGTATGAGTTTAAACCAACTTAATTCAGTTCATCGAGTGAAAATGCTCTTGAATAATGAAATTTAATAGCTTCATCCATTCTGAACAAAGTGTTATTTCTGCCTTTTGACGTATAATCCCAATTAATTATTTTGTTCTGGCACCATAAGACTGAACACAGTCCTAGGTACTCTGTGTATACAAAAATGATTCAAAGCAGCTAAAGCACCTGCAACGCATGATCACTTATCGTGTTTAGAATTGATTATTCATTAATCACAGCTTGGTTGTCTGAAGGTTTTTTTTTTTTGTGACATGGCTCAAAATTCCTCTTAAGCATCAGAAGGTCATTTTACATAATTGACTTGTCAATGTTATAATAATGTGTCCAACCGTAAGAAGCAGACTGGACTTTTATCCCTAATTTATTCACCTATTAGCTCACTTTTTGTGTATTTAGTTAGTTATTTATTACCCCAGATGTTTCGTAATACGATACATTTCAGGTATCAAATAATTGCATATGATGAAAACTGAGTGAAAAGAAACCGTATGACATGTACCAGATCAAACGTATTTTTTTTGTTCGAATGAACAGCCTAAAAATCAGCTTTGGGCAGGTACAGGCTTAGCTGAGTCCCTGCTGTTCGTTGATGTCGCACAATCGTCTTTCACTTGACATCACTTGTGAACTAATTCGAACTTACGCAACAGCGACGAGAGTCCTTTTAGCGAAGAAACAAGATGAGTGAGCCGGAACAAAAGTGAAATTTTTCAGTACGGGTACAGGTGATATCAAATTACTCTCAGAAGAATTTCAGCAACCCAGCGGGTACATGACGTCGAAATGACGTCCTACTGACGTCGATGCGACGTCAGTACGTCGATGCGACGTCAGTATGACGTCATTTTAACGTCATGTGCCTGCTGGGAATAACAAAAGGCCGTAATAAAATGATCCGACTCGGACAAATTGTAGGAAAATTAACGTAGTTTTTAGAGATATAAACTGAGATGCACAAACCATGCGAAAGAGACGTGCCCAATGGTGAAAATACTTCCCATTCGGGAAAAAAACTAGACCGGCATGCAGTTCGATATATACCGGCATGCACCTCAAAAGCACTTCCTTGCTGTTTCCTGATCGGAAAATCGACCCTACTGGTTACGATCATCAGAAAGCCGAAAAGAAAGTGAGCATATGGTAACTGCGAGTTGCGCACTGAGATATTGAAACGCCCCCTACTTACCAGTGCAGTTTATACCAACTGACCTCAGCAAAAGTCAAGAGATAATGAGCTAAAGTTTACTCTGGAAGCTGGTGACAACGTTCAAGGTCAATGGAGAACTTTGTAACGTTTTCACTTCCTACGTTTGATCAAATACATTATAAGATCAACTCTTAACCAAAACAAACTGGCCAAATAATGTGGATCCAGACAATACGGCTCATCCCAAATGGATTTGAAGTCTAGTTCTTTTGGTGTGTGCGAAGAACATCATTTACTGACCGTTCCAAGGCGGTTCTACAATTTTACGTATTTTAGGTCCGCTTGTCTGTGGTCTTCTAGCAATATGGTCACCTGTAAAGCTTCCCACTTTGTTCTCTCTCTCTCTCTCTCTCTCTCTCTCTCTCTCTCTCTCTCTCTCTCTGCAATTTATAATAGAAAATAGGTAAAAATAAATGTAACTGTTGTTTTTGATGACCGACTATTTGGGAAGGAGCTGTTCAAATGAAATCAAAAACTGTAAGTTGCCTTAAATGAGTGTCTTGTCCATAGTCGAAGTCATCAGCTCAGCTGCATGCAGTCATGCATCAAGAGGTTATTTTTTTACTCTGGGTTGACAAAATTTTTCAATCGTTGGCCGGGCCGGGTTTCGAAGCCGCGACTTTGCAATAGCTATGCGCTCTTACAAATGGACTACGGCGTGACACACAATCACTAGAAAACTGTGCAGTCCAAAAGTCTGTAACTCTGGTAACACACGTTGGTTGGTTGTTTTGAGTTTAACGGCCCTTTGAGACAGGATCTCAGTCTATATCGGGCCGTCGGGAGAAAGAAGAGAGGTGTGATAGCTCGAGAAAATTGTCCTAACAGCCCCACCTGCACCTACTGCAAGCACAGTAGGCCCTTGCCCCACCATTATCCAAATCAGTAGGACGCCACGGAATTGAAAGTTATACCCAGCACCATCGCACCACCCAACCACCGAGAGTCGTCAGGCTAACAGTAATGCTTTAGCTGTAGTGCACAAAACACAGGTTGGTCTGAGTCACCAAAGCCCACATATGCCCTAACGCCCTTTTACGCGTCGGATAAGGGACGATGGGAAATTAGCGAGCTGCCCAGTCTGGGATTAGACTCTGCATTCGTTCATAAATCCCGGGCTCGAGACCGTTGGAAGTGGGTATCTTTTCAGTCATAAACAGCCTTTCATTATCACCAACCCATCTTCCTGATATGGCTGAAATTATGTTAAAAAGGGCGTAAAATCGTTATTCGTCCACCATCGACAAAATTTTATAGGTTTGATTTTCAACAAATTAATCTAATAAAGATAGCAGTCTAGTCAAAGCAGCTTATACACGTCTTTTCAAGCGCAGAAATTGATTGACACTTCCGGCTACTGATTACATCATCAATGGGCTGCCCGGTGTCTCTCTACCGTTATATTGTCACATGTACTCAACACAAAAGTCACAGGTCTTTGAGATTTTACAGCTATGTCTGTCACTGACCCGTTGAATCGTCTAGAGAAAGTAAACGTTGTAGACGCTCTTATTCCACGTAATTTAGAAAACTGCCATAACAGTTAGTCCAAGTTCCTGTATTAACATTTTGAATCACCTTTTGCAAGTCAGTGTCCTTTGAGGTTTCAAGTGCGATTTCTTTAAGAGTCATAGCTTTCGGCACATCGTGACTGACAATAAACGCAACATATTCCTCTGCTATTTTTGATGACTGACATTCTCCGGAGGATGACTTACTAGGGTGACGACTGATATAGTCACTCATGTTTAAGTGTCCCGGCTTGAAGCTTACATCGAAATCATATGCTTGTAGCCTCAAGCGCCAACGTTCGAGTCTCAGCGGAGGTTTCGATTTCGGGTTTCCGTAAATGTTTTCCAGTGCTTTTGCATCGCTGATTAATGTAAACTTGTGTCCGAACAAATAAATATGCCAGTGTTCGATAGACCATACTATGGCTAAATTTTCTTTCTCTGTTTGGGAATAGCGTTTTTCAGTTTCTGTGAGCGACTTACTCGCGTAGCACACAACTTTTCCTTCTTGTAGCATTATTCCAGCTAAGCCAACTGGGCTAGCATCCACGATAATTTCGGTTTTGCGATTCGGATCGAAATAAGTCATGACTGTATCACTGCTTAAAGCTGACTTCAACTGATCGAATGCATCTTGTTGCACCTGACTCCACTGCCATGTTGCTTTCTTTTTCAGTAAGGCACGGAGCGGTTCAGTAATGGTGGAATAGAGAAACATAGTTTGTCATGGGAAGGTAGATTCTTACCTCTGATACATTTGTGGGTGGAGGCGCATTTTTGATTACCTCGCACTTCTTAGGATCAGCGGACATCCCATTTTCCCCGAATACATATCCAAAGAACTCTAGTTTCCGTTTGTTAAACTCACATTTTCCTTTTTTTAGGTTAAGTTTTTGTCCTGAAGCCTTTTCAACACTGCTTCTAATCGTTCATCATGTTCATTTTGATTGCGTCCGTACACTATAATATCATCACTGATGTTGCGTACGCCTTCCAGACCTTCTAAAGCGGTACTTATTGTGTTTTGAAATATTTCTGCAGCGCTGTTTATTCCAAAATTCAAACGTTTGTATCTACGTAGTCCCACATGTGTTGTAAACGTCGTGACGTTACGTGACTTTCCTGGAGCTAACATAAGCTGATGGTAGCCATTTCGTAAGTCGAGTTTGCTAAAAACACGTGCACCATTCAAGTCTACAATGACGTCGTCAATTGTAGGAATAATATGACGAGTGCGTTTGATTGCTTGATTTGGCAGTTTCATGTCAACACAAATTCTGATTTCATTTCTTTTGCTTTTGGGCTTGGGCGCGACTACAATCAGCGATACCCAATCTGTTGGTCCATCTACACGTTCAATGATGTCCAAATCCTCGAGTCGTTGTAATTCAGTTTCAACTTGTCTACGAAGATGGAACGGAATTCTCCTATGCGGTTGTGTTACCGGCTGTATGTTGGGGGTCAATATATAACTCTATTTCCGTATCCTTCATTTTTCCTATGCCACTTAAAATTTTAGAATATTTCTGGCACAAATGGTCCACCTTACTAGTTTCTAGCGACCGTATTTCTGGAACAAGAAATATCTTTAAAAAAAGATATAAGACGAAGTGAAAGAAGACATATTTGAAACAAATAATATTTTTTTTTATTTCTGTTGAAATTGCCCATTTCCTATTTGGAAATTCAGAATTTCCCCATATATGTCTTGTACATCTCCCTATTCGGAATTTTCAGATCTCCCTACCAAAATACAAGAATTCCCTTCTTTGTTTAATCATTCTCCCTATTTGGAAAAAAAGGAGAGGAAAATCTCCCTATTTGTCTTCTCAGCTGTATCACATGTCTGATATTATTATCGAATAGCAGTATCCTCATGTTGGGGTTATCCACTATGGTGAGAAACCAAACTGGTCCGTAAATTATTGACATTCTTCGGTACATTCCGATATGCTTCCGATGATACGGTACTGTATTTTACCCGGTTCAGTACAGTCGGGTGCGTAAATTTACCGGAACGGACCGGAATGGACTGAATTACCGGAACGGACACCGGAACGGACCAGTTTTCCCCTATCTTCAGTAGATATTTGTAATATTTTTTATTAACTAATTCTTATTTAATATCAATACATATTCTGTGTGCCATCTAGCGCAAATCAATTAGAGATATGAGTCAAAATACTCTTTGAGTATTTTGCGCCATGGGTAGGCCTCTTAATATCCCACGCATATGCGTTTCATCTTAAAATCATATAATCTTATACAAAAATCTGGTTATCTTTCTTCCAAGACTTGGAGCGAATGAAAAACACAAAAATTCCCGAATTTTTGTTCCATAGTATCATGACCAACATTTCAGCCAAAGAAAATATGTAGAGCTATATGTATCAAGTCGGTGGATGAAATCAGGGGTTGCAAGTTAAGATAATACATGTTAGTCATAGGTAGGGCCTTGAATTAATCTGCGCGTGTAGATTGTATCAAAATATCTCAAAAATCGACTGGAAATATGAATAATAAGGGTCCGTTCCGGTCCGACCCGGTAATTAGGTCCGTTCCGGTAAATTTACGCACCGAGTACAGCCTTTGGAAGGAAAAGAACTACTTTTTTTACTACGAAAGACATTTCGCACCATAGAATCATTTTTTTCTCAAGCCATCGCCATTTGCGTTTCTCGCGTTCTGCTTAACTCTATCAATTATTACAGCGTTAAAGTGAAAAAGATATTTAAAACTAAATGCAAAGTGCAAATAATAACATTTTTAATGTAACTAAATCTTCTGACAGGTGAATAACAATTCCATGACATATGCTCTCTTCCATACAGAGATCAAGTCAAGTTTTGGCGCCAACGATGATTTTATTAGACTTCGTCTAATAACCTGTAGATCGACTGTTGTCATATATGAAAGCAAATTTCCACTGTTGCCTTGCGTAACATAGAAAGGTGCTGTGGTCATTTTACTTTCTGTTTCCACCGTAGCTTGAAAATTTCCCAGCATTGACACTTTTTTGTTTGCCCTATATGCATAAACTTTTGTGTCCGATTTTGAAAGGTTAGGCTGATATTTCATTGATTTGTATGTATATTCGTCTATGACATTGATAGAACTTCCAGTGTCCACTAAAACATTTATTGGATTGTCATTCACCTTAATTTTGATTTTTGGGCGTGATGTCATAGAGTTAATATCCTATAATCCAAATAAATAACTACCAGTCTCGTTATCGCTACTACTGCTGTCACCGTGTTTATCAACATTATGTACAGTTTTTGATTTTGTTTGTCTTTTCTTTGATCTACAAACGATTTCAAAATGGTTTTTCTTGTGACAATAATTGCAAAGTTTACCTTCTGCTGGACATTTTGAATTTGTGTGGGGATAATCCTTTCCACAATTTCTGCACTTAGTATTCCTGTGTTTTTCTATTTTCACAAACGGTTGTTGTTGTTTTCGCGGTTTATACCTCTTTTTGCTTACTGCATTTGTCTCGGCAGTGCTATTTTCTATTTGTGAAGCCTGAGATTCCGAAAGTTCTAATGCCCTTGCAGCCTTGATCAGATTGTCCAGTGATAATTCTTTCCGTAAAGCCTTACGTCTCAGCCTCGTGGAACAACAACCTTGTATTATTTGAGACACTCACAAGTTTCGCAAAGTTTCCTCAGTCGGGTATGAAAAGTGTCAATTTTCTCACTTGTTTCCTGCTTCGCCTGTCTGAATTTATATACTTCAAATTCGGTGCATTTCTTCGGCGCAAAGTAGCAATTTAATTTGTCCAGGGCTGTAGCGTAATCATCGCTAGTGTCCGGCAACGTATCAAAGATTTCATTGACCTCCTCACCTGCATAGTGAAGAAGTAATGCACGTTTTCGCTTGTCCTCCTTTATATCAAGTCCAACAAGCAGGTTTTCCAACCGAGCGCACCACTTTTTCCAACGAGTGTCCACTGCAGGTTCTCGAACACTGAAGCTAGGAAATACCGGTAATCCTTGTGCCATTGTTTTAATAATGAAACATCAGTTTTACTAATGAAACATTTAATGTCACAGATTTTAATCCAGCGAAGTTGATTAAACTTCTTAGTTCCTACTTGTATGTGTTCTTGAAATGTTAATTTATTACTCCATTGTTTTGATGAACTAATCCGTTTTACTTTTAATCCTCGTCGCCATTGTAATGTCCGTTGTGGAGATAAGACAATTGATAAACTATATATACGATTACATATTTAATATTGATGTTTACTAAAGCAAATCTAAATACTAACTGATCATTGCATGCAGCGCGTGTACTCTACAGAAAGTAGTTCCAATTCATTTTTGGCAATAAAGGCGGAGCTATGCAAATTGATGTTAATACATTACAAAGGGCTCACCTCAAATGTAAGTTGCTCACTGGCTCTTATATTCTTCAAGCAAATAGGGCTGTCTTTAATCAGTTTCAAGTAGATCTGACCTGTACGTTATGCTCCTCTGCACCTGAGACTCGTCAGCATTATGTAGCAGAGTGTACTGTGTTTGAACCTGAAAGAGACTCTTTTAAACGAAAAGTGTGTACTTATTTGCCGCTCCAGGACTGTAACCTTCAAGACCCAGATATACTCACAAGACTTGTCCTAGACTCATCAACAGTGTTTAACCACGATACTTCGGACCAGGGTGTGATCTCTCAAATAGAACTTTATGCTAGAGAATACATCTACTAGTATGTGATCCATAAAAAGAGAGTCGCCAGGTTAAAACAAATTTCAACAAATTAATAAAAAAAAAACATGTCAGTTTGTAAATAGCACAGCTGTATATATCACCAGCAAATTTGAAATGAGCTCTTTATTTACAAATTTAAGACAACTCCCTCTTTGACGTCGTCATAAAACGACGGTGGTCCGGAAAGTCAGCGGACGAACTCTAAGAAGAACAGAACAGAACCGCGGCCATTGGGGGTCAGCCCAACGATCACACTGCTACGGCCCCGCGCAGAGTAGTACAGAATGTAGCAAGAGGACCTGTACCGGCGGCTTCACTGTACACTGGACAACCATTTATCGCTGGTCAACAGGCTCAGCTTCAACCAACAAGAGTGCAGGGAATACATATTTTAACCCAGGCACCGCCTCTGAGAGTAAGAAGATAGTACATAAGAAGGAGCTGAATTTAGTATCTTTTAATTGCAAGAATGTAAATACCTGTAATTATGTTTTAAATGAACTACTGGTAAAACGAGGTGTCGACATAGTGTTTTTGGCTTGCGGCTTCAAGCCTATGTATTCAGACAGGTTATGACTTCCTGTCATGCGCACTCAAGCGGAAGACGCTGATTTGTTCCCAGCTTCTAGAATGATTCATAATTGCAAGTGGAGAACCAATATATGGAGAGCGTCTACGGGGCGCAACTGAAACAGTTTACCTAAGCACCGTAAAATAACGACACGCCACAATCTGGCACACCAAATAATCGAACATGTCTAGCATCTTTTGCCTTACTAAAAACATGAGTAATTATATTATTTTTTATTTATTTATCCGGTGTATTTAAATGTTTTTTCGTTGTCCACTGAAATCATATAAAATAACGACATGCGCAATTCGTGGGCATTATGTAAAATATGGACTGGGATTGGACTCTGGACTTTGGACTCTGGACTTCGGACTGTGTTAAAACTGGACTTCAGACGTTGTAAAACCTGGCACCGTAAAACCCGGACTAAGATATTTCCACAATAGTTGTTATGCCTGTACAAACAGTGTAGAGTGTAGATCCAAGTTAGACTACTGGTTGGAACAGTCTAATCAGGGTCTGTGCCAACAGTCTTATTTTATTTTAAGTTATTTAAAAGCATTTACTGGTTTTACAGACAAGGTGTTTGATCGTATTTACTAGATATTATTTCTTATTTTTTCATAAAAGTACATTGAAAATCAGTTTTTTATTTTTTCATAAACGTACGTTGTAATTCAGTTTCATGAACGTGTCTTATTGAAAAAAATCAGTTCAGGAAACACAACATGTGTGGGAAAATATCTGTACATTGTATTTTACAATTGCCATCAAATCGTCCTTTTCTAGGCCTATGCAGTTTTAACAGTTACCTTCCTTTCTGTATAAAACTTACTAAAATTTAGAGGGACCGGGCCACGTAGCGCAGTTGGTAGTGCGTTTGACTCAAGAGCCAGAGGTCCCGGGTTCGATACTCGGTCCGTTCATAAACTTTCGTTTCTCCTTCCCCTGATTCATGAACGGCAGTTGTCAGTTACTGGTGAAAGTATGACAATGTGCACATAGTACTGGTTAACCGCTTAGAAGGTCTAAGCCAGCCCAGGAATAGTGTGGTTAGGGTAATAGACCGTCCCGACATGACAATAGTTTTTTTTTTTTTATCGTGGATGTAAAACAATAAAATAACAACAAAACAACAACTACTAAAATATAGAAGACTTCTTTTTTTCTTTTGCATTAAATCCCTAATGACAAAATTTGTGATGACCAAGGACAGCACGCAAGATTCTGAAAATAAACATCCTTTAGAAGGAACAAAAATACACTAATTCCTTCATTGACTTGTGATCATTACCAATTACCACAGGCTTGCTGGGTCGCATAGTGCAGTCGGTGGCGCGTCAGACTAAAAAAACAACATAGGTCCTGGGTTCAATATATACGGTCCGGTCACTTACTCTCGTTTCCGCTTCCGCTGAGTCACGTAGGGCAGTTGTCAGTTACTGGCGAAAGTAAGTGCACTTAGTACTAGTTGACCACTTAGGATGGCTAAGCCTGCCCGGGAATATTGTAGTTGAATTAACTGACCGTCCTGACATGACCATACATGCAGCTGTTTACAATGGATGTAAAACAATAACACAACAACAATAACTACATACCACAGGCTTTACCAGTACTTAACTGAACTCAGTGATGACAAAATACCCCAAAGAATAAGCTGAATATTTGCAGGCGATCTATGGCAACTGTTTGGGAAGGTACTATCATTTTCAATATAACCTCCTCTGAGAGTCTCAGTGGTAGTCAGCTTTTAAATGTGCTCCAACAGAAACAAGGAGGAAAACAGTCACAAAAGTTAATTCCCTTGTAATAATAGCCATTGTTGCGAACAGTAAGATTTTTGTTTCTACCAATCTGTCACAAATTAAACTTGGGTTGAATATATCCCATCTAATGACTTGATTAAAAATTTACTTTATTGTTTGCCTGACCTTCAACTCTATGTACACTATTTACACCATAAATAAATCATCAAGATACATGACCCATACACAAATATAAAGTTTGAACATGGGCATGCATCCTGAGACTCCCTTCTTGTTTCTCACACGAGAAACCAACCGCCAAACCGAAGGTCCGCCAAACAGAAGAGGGAGAATAATAGTCCTTAATATGGAAATCAAAAAGTCGCTTAAAAATCGATTTGGCTGCACCCCGAGAGGGACAAAGGTTTCTTAGTCTCATTTGAAAGCTTAGAATGTGCAGATTTCGATTCTGTTTGTCTTCCGCTTGTACATGTGTCCATTTGCATTTTAGACAACTTGGAACAGACCCACCCTCTTGTCAGCATAAGCGAGTTTGTCTACCATAAAATTGACACCATATCAGGGCAAATATATGAAAACATTGTACATTTATTTGATAAAAGCATGGAGTTTGACACAATGATAGACAAAGCTATTGTAAGCATTTTAAACGTGGATACAAAGCTAGAAAGGTTTGTTCGTGGCGGCCATCTTGAATTTCAAAATGGCGGCCACTGAAAATGCATTTTATGGCAAACACAACTAAAGATTATCCAAAATGTTAGTTTTATTTTTCTATACATGTTTATATTAACTTTCAGCATGGTGTTCTTAATTCTGTTTGCTATTTCAGCATTTGTGATCTATCTATGCTACTGGGCGTAGACATGACACTGATCAATACTCATCAGTCTTATAGGTATAGATGGTAGCGAATGTCTTTGTCGCTCCACATGGTGGACAAAACTTAAAAAGAAAACACCGTTTTGCAATTTCATTGTTTCTACAGTAAAAAACACTTGTTTACAGGATAGTAACAAAAATCGTTTAAGTTGTTTCATTTTATTTGTATAATATATATCACATGCTTAGGTATATTACATGCCTAGCCCACAAATTTTAAGGGTTGGTCGGGTTGGGCGATGGAGCTGGGTGAATTTCAATGCCGGTTTGTCCTATAAATTTGGATTACTGTAGGACGATGGCCTACTGTGCTTCCAGTAGGTGCAGGTGGGGGTTTTGCATATATTTTCTCTCGTCCATTATCCCTTTTCTTTCTCCCTCTCTTTTTAGAGGCAGTTCAATATAGACTGAAATACTGTCTCAAAGAGTCTTTAAACCAAAACCACCAACCAACTAACCGAGTCATAAGAGGCAGAAAACATTATTCAGTCCTGTTATATATTGCATTTATTTTAATATATAAAGCAATATAATGTTTTTAAAAGCAAAAGCAATCATATAAAATGTGTACCGTAGATAACAACGACACAAATACAATTAAACAACCAGGATCTTAATAACTTGTAATTTAAAGTTTATAGTTTAGATTCTCATTGAACATATACTATCATGCATTTTCAAATCAAGCCTTATCGACAGAACTGATTGACACCGTTTATATGAGAGTTATATAGCACTTGCAAATCAGCTGAATCGAGAATGAAATTTATTTTGTAAGAATTCATACAAATTCGACGAATGACTGTTAGACACAGATGAAAGTTCAAATTGTCGATAGTGTTTCTTCGTTGTGATCATACTTAATCTTAAGTAGCCCAACACAGACGTCACTTTATCGAGCTACGAATTTTATATGTCTTCAAATTATAATAATCTGACTTAGATGAATTTTAAATGGCAGTCTAGCAGTAACGTTGAGTAACATAGTTGTAGTCTATACATAATTTAATTTAGCTTCAATGCTCCCAGGATAAAATGTGTAAAATTATGTGTAAAAGGTCATTTGCACCACAATCTACCTTTCGGTGCTTCATTATATACTTAAGATTGGTTGGTTGTCGTCCGTATATATACTTAATAACTCAAATTCAAATGCATGTATTATAATTAGATCTTCAATAGTTCAAACATCTTAACAAGACACATGGGGGTTTTTAAAGATGAAGTAGTTTGCTCTTAATCCTTTACAAATGTACCACTATAGCAACTAAAACAAGCATTTAAAACAAACATTTAAATCAGATTCAGCAAGTATATATATTGGTGCGCATTTAACTGTAGTAAAACGTTTACCTTCTCAGCTGTAATCAACGTTACCTGTTTGTATAGCCCTCGTCATTAATACAGCAGCATATTACTGACATTAACCCAACCAATAGCAAATCTTTTAGGTTTGAGGCCTTAAACTTTGAAGCTTAGAACAAAACTTAGAGTTTCCCATAATCCATCTGTTCCCAAGCTCTATTTATCACCATCATATTACCATTTTTTCCTGACCGGTTATTATCATGCCCTTTGCTTATTCCGTTAAGCTTTTAGCAGTGCATAAACTTTTATGAAAGACTGATAACATTCAAACACCTTTCAATACATATATTGCTTTATTATTTTTTTTGATACAGCCAAAATGTTGTATCATCTTTATTTGTTATGTCTGGCAAAGGATGGTGTTGATAAGCGGTAGGACTTTATAAATAATTCACCCTAAAATGATTGCAACAAAATAGGCTGTTTAAGGCGAGATAGTAAAAATAACGTTTTGTAATAATTCCTGATAAGTAAAATTATAAATTACCTATATTATTTGTTTAAGGCTTACTCAAAATGCCATATTACTACACATTTGGTGGGATGTATCAGTGAATTGCTCGACAAAATGGTTATAAACGTTACCCGTTGTGTTTTGCTGCCTTTTCTTCTCTTATCATGCTGCAAAACATTATAGAAGAAACAGACAAATTAGCTTGGCCAATAAAGCCCTCATCGTCATTGTCCTAAATTAATATTTTCTGTCCTTTTTCATTTGCAAATACACATTGATCGAACCATTTAAACTAATCCTACTACTGATACTTCAACTTGAAAAAAAAATTAAAAAAAAAAACAAAAAAACCTTTGTCAATAAAAAGAACATAAGGTTTCATGCTTTAGCAACTCTTTAATGTATTGTTGAAAAGTATTTGTTACACGAGAAAAAGCAAAAGTAGTACTACGGAAATTAAGACAACCATAAAGGCAAATATTTCTCGAGCCCAACTCTAGCTTGCTGCATAGCAAATTACTCATCTCCTCGCATCACTAGTACAGTAATTTCTATTTCATGTTTCTAATATTATACTCCAAAAGTCCTGCTTAACTGAGACATCGTCGTTAGGAACATTAATTGACAATTCAATATAATATTTGACATAATGTAATTATTTCCCAATTTTATCTAAAAATTTCAGTTTAGCAAGAACATTTTCCTTCGTAATGTAAACTGTCCCTATAATCTTAACAAAAACAAACGTGCTCAACAAGAAAATGTTAAACTAACATTCAGTCAAAAAGAAAAAAACAACAGTTTTATTGTCAGTTTGCATTTCTCTTTTCAACAGTATTTCTCTTTGCAGGCTCTTAAAATCCATATCATTTTAATAAACACTATAGCAATTTGTACATTTATTGTAGATTATCACTGAAACTAGGCATTTCTACATGAAAAATTCATGCACAAAGCTGATGAGCAGTTTCCTTACTAGACAAACTGCTTACTGTTTGTCATTTGATTTGATTCATAAATGAAAAATGCTGACCTACAACTACAGTGACTTTATGTAATGTATTTGGTTTGTTTTAAGACGTATGTAATGTCTTTGATTTGTTTTAAGACTAACTATGAAGTATCTAGTGCCAAAAGAAAGACAGCAAGTATGCTGAGTTGGGAAAGTACAACAGTAAATTTGTTGATATATACAGCAAGAATCTAGAATACTACAACAAAACTGATTGTGTTCAAAATTTGTCCAAGTTGCAATCAGTATGAGATTGGATTATTCTAATTTTGTCACGTATAAAACACACACAGTGGCACCGTAAACCTAAATTGTAAAAGTGTCAACAAGTCTTAAGCAACCACAGTTAATAAAATTGGTCAGAATATAATATGAGAGGTTTGGAAAATATTTGGAAACGTTAATTAGTTTACTGGAATGGAATAATATGAATCATTGTTAGTTACGTGACCTCCATAACAAAAGAAATCAAGCAGATTGTTATTTTTCCAATTCCTTAAGAAAGCGCAATGGGCAAATGCTAGCAGGAAACATAACAAATTGATTTAGCGGCTATACCTTAATAGTATGGAAATATTCACAAGTGACATATGTAATTTACAGGCACAGGCTTAAGCCAAGCAGTCAGAGGGTTAACAGATGTTAGTCAACACCATTTTAACAGGACTTTCTGCAAATACTACTTACTAGAGCTTCACTTTAGAGAAGGGAATCTGTTACCAGCCCTATACATACATGAAATGGGCTCTGATCAGTATTTACAACATGTAGATATTGGCATTTCAGTTATATTGACGACAAAAATGTGACGGAGGGTACCTTTACAAAAACGTGTCTACAACCCAAACGGACACCTCCACAAGTGGAAGACAAGCTGATTCTGAAAGCTTACATTCATACCTTTAAAATGATACCACAAAACCTTTGTCCCTTCCGGGGTGCAGCCAAACGAAAATTTAGCTGGGTCATCTCAAGGACTATAAAATGAGAATAAGCGATGGACAGGACCAGTCTGAGAGACCTACCATGTCAGCTGAGGCATAACAAAAACCCATATGACTCAACTACCCCCAGCATTGTCCAGAACAGCTAAAGGATAACTCTTCTATTCCGAATGCCTCTCAGTATATCAACATGGATAGACTGATCTATGCTCAACGAAATAAATAATTCAATAAATAAATAAAAGATCCAATCAACCAATTAGCTGTTTTGTTCAACCTGATGGTAGGATCCAAAAGTTTCTACTAAGATCACTGTGGTGGGTCGCTCGTATCCAAGGGACACAACTCTGCCCCACAAATCTATCTAAGGGACAGAACTCTGTCAGATAATGATCCTGTAATCTCTCTGCATTTGCAAGTATAACATTTGTATTCCTGCCCATATGGAATAACTTCCACGAGTTACGCGCCACCCACCACTGTGTGACACCAGGCTGCCTGCCCGCAAAGCAAAATTTATAAACAGTTCCACCGTGCTCTGCTCTTCATTCACCTGTTTTCGCCAAGATTCACAAATCCGCTGACCAGCGAATCTGAGAATATTGCCTATACTGTACCAACTATTTACCAGTGGAAATTATTAATGATCTCCATTGGTCACACAATCCAATGGCAATACTGTCCCAAACCAAATACTTCTAAATAATTCCAGTGAAAATAAGGCAGATCACGGTAGCTCAAATAAAGCACGCTTACTGGCGTTTGAACAAGCAATAACCAAGCAAGAAATGAAAGCAAATTAAACAAGCAGCAGCTCAACTGAACAAGCATAACAGCAATTTTGTACTTACATATCTCTGTACATGACACATGGTGAGCTATGCACTGAAAGAATGAAACAACATCCGTTTAGCTTACAAGTTCTTACCCTGTTCAGAGTCACCAAGTTTTCATCAATACTGTTGAGAAGACAAACTGCTTCAAGAGCACTGCAGCCAACAGTCCGCCCCACAACCAGGACAGGCCCGGCGGAATGTTAAGCTACACAAACCGAAAGGCCCTAGCCTGAAGGAATAAAATACTTCCCACTAAGCTAACAGGTGCCCAGGGAAGACTTAGCGTCCCGAGATGCACCAAATGTATCCTGACTGAGGGGACAACTGCAGGCTGCATGCAGAGCCACTTACTGCTTTAGTAAGTGAGCAACTGTATTGATGAAAAACTGGCGTAACCTTCTTGTTCCTTCCAAATTCAAATGCAGTCCCTGATCTTTTATTGCAAACAACTCTCGTACAGGTAGGCCATTCTTAAGAAAGGGCCTAAACGTATGTAAATACCTCACTTGTCTGTTCTGACATAGTTTTTTAAGTTTTATGTTGAGTAACTTGACTTTGTCCCCTGTGACCTGGTAATCTACAGGTCTGGGTAAAATAGCTGAAATTACTATTTCAGTTGGGCTGTTTTGTCTGATCACACAAATCAAATTGTTAAATGCACTCAAAATCTCCCCTATATTTGAAGAATGAATATCATTAGTTCCAACATGAATTATTGTAAATGTCTTATCCAGAGGCAAGTGGCCGTTCTGTATTTTGTTGGTCAACCGATTAATGTTGATACCTGGAAAGGGGATTACTTCTGTGTGTCTGATCCCGGTCATATACTTGGCCATAGAATCTGATACTATTTGGACTCTAATGGGTTCCGCCTCGGAAAGCAAACATGAACTTATTATAAAAGAACGAATTAAAATATATGCTAAAAACCAAAACCCTGTCATAAAAACCTTGCCAAGCACTGTCCAGTGTTAACAATCATTTTGGTACTTCAGTAATTATGCGTGCCGCCATGTTTTCACTTACGGATAATTTTTCTTGATAATCGAAAGTCAAGTATTCCTTATAGCATTCTGACAACCAATCCCCATGGTGTTGAATGAGATTGACTGGCACCCCCGATTTAAAAGCCCAAGAGCAGCCACCCCTCCTGAAGCTGTGAGATGCATACTGATCAGGGTCTCTGCCTTTCAAGGTAATCAAAGATTTGATTTTCTCTTGTAGCTGTCTGTATAATAATGGCATTATCCCTGATTTACGGGTCAAGACCCCAAAAGCTGGGTCAGCGTCAGATGCTGGAGTCAATGCTACCATGTTTTTGTACGCTAATACAGGACACAGAATTGATTCAGGAATTGCAATTAATGGTGTCTGTAGCAACCTATTACCAAACTGATTTGTTTTGGACCACTTTATTTGGACCAACACCATGCTCTTAAAAATTTTGACATCCTGTCTTAGAAGTTCTTTTGACTGATCAAAATCTGCATGTGAAACTGGCACCATATTAGACTTCCTGGCCATTAAAAAGAACATGAACAAAAACGCACACCAATATGTAGCATCCAAGGGCTTGGCCATATCTAAGAATTTTGACATGTCAAGTAAGATCTGAGGAGTCATAGGCAACGCCTTTTTGGAAAGATGTTGACCTTTTCTAGCTATGCCTTTAAACACCAAACCCAGCTGATAAAGATTTCCGGATGGTTATGCAACATCTAATATGAGATGTAAGGTTTTCTCTCCCGAAATATAGTTCCTCACAGAGTCCACAGATACAAAAGATCTGCCAAGAAACTGTGCGTATAAACACAAATGCTCGAGACTGGCTGGTATTGCCTTTAATCCATAAAAGTTGCAAAACAGAAAATATGACCTCCACTGCACTTTTAAATTCTTAGATGTACCCTCAGCCAAGGCGGTCTTCATGGATATTTTGACCTCCTTTTGTAACACTTCCAGAGAAAACTCTGTAAAAGTTAAATAAAAACCTGTGTCACCTAATACCTCAGTAAAACTTTACACACAAGAAAACTGAATGCTAACCAATCCTGCTTAAGATGACCTGCTAACCGTCAGACACTACCAAGGATTAGAAAACTGAAATAAAGAGTCTGCGACTGCCAGCCTTTGACAGTCTCTGCCTTTTAAAAAATTCCTGATACAATTTCTCTGAATTCTTATTTAGGTGCCACCTAGATAGGATGTCTGCTGCCCTATTTTCGTGGCCCCCGATATGTTGTGCCTTAACGGCGAACTCATTGATGGCAGCAACAAAACAAATCTCTCTCAAGCAGGATTGATGAAATTCATCTCTAGAAAACCCTCTGTTTATCAATCTGCAAGATGACATATTGTCACAATAAATGAGTACTTTCTTCCCCTTTAAAAACTTTCCCCACAACTTCAGAGCCACAACGATTGTTAGTAATTCCAAAGCATTGATATGCAACTGCTTTTCTAGAATAAATGGGGGAAATGTCTCATGAAAACAAAAAGACTGCATAATCCCCCCACATCCTGAAGGACATGCATCACAGGAGAATATGTCATCTGGTGCAGACCACTCCTCAGTCAACATCATTGAAATGCCATTATAGGATGGTAAAAATACTTTCCACCAAACTAGGTCATCAAAAACATGTTTTGGGATTGACTGGGCAGACCTCTCTCCATGAATTAATCGCAACCAATTTTTTCTATAATTCTTCTGAGAAAAGAAGATCTGTGTCCTCGACTGAAATGTCGAACAATGAACAAGGAATTGGTTGGCGCGAGGGATACCCCCTTCTCCGCCAATCAGAACTCTTGTTCTATTTAAATGTCAATGACGTCAATTGGCGCGCGAGGTAAATTATTTGCACCAATCGGAACGCACATAACACTAAACTTCTACACTCTCAGACTGGTCCACCGTTTAATTAATGGTTATGAAACATAACCACCAAATGAGGCTAGTAGGACGAACTACTTCCATTATTTCCTTCCAGTGTTCCTTTTCACCTTTTTGGGAATGGTGGCGGGGCCATTAGCATTGGGAAAAATTACGCGTGAAAACACAAAATTGGGAAAAAATCATATCCAATGAATAAATAAATACACATCTACCTATATGTTTGCATACATGTATACATACAACTGATTAACACCCATGGAAAATAATACCCAAAAGCTGACCAAATTAAGTGCATTAAAAAAAATTCCATCATGAAATATACTTTTCTTGAAAATATAAGAATTAGTTATGTACAAAATAAAATCTAAAAATGCTATTAATTCTTAAAAAAAGGAAATGACAGCAAATGCACTATACATTATGTAACCAGAAGTTTTTTTTTTTTTTTTTTTTGCTGTATTTTTTTCAAAAGTCAGTTCTTATTACCCACTGGACAAGTGTAAAAACTGGTCTGAGTTCTGTGCAAAAGAGGGAAGCCAGGCCAAAATAATGAGTCTTTTATTGACTTGAAGTCTTGACAATCAATATTGACACTAATCTAACATCATTTGGGCATACTTTTCACACCTTAAATGGTGAAAATTGAAAGGTCATATATTTTCGTGGCTGTCATAAAAACGGACATTTTTTCTTCAGCATCTAATTGGGAATTTTCTCCAGCCAGTTGGGAAAAAGAGGTGTTTTGCCTTTGGGAATGGGGCCGAATTTCGGCCCCAGAATGGCCTGAAAAGGAACCAAGAACCATATATCATCTTACATGTAAGAGACTTGTAAAAGTACTTTTCCAATGTAAGATGTATCTTTTCAACATCAGGACATGACGATCTTATAATAAACATAACTTTGTCCTAACCGAACAGTTCAGGGAACATAGCAATCAAATTCCCGTCCATCTGCCTCTGTCCGTATATTAGTATGTCCATTAACATTTTCTTGTCCACTCTGTAACTTGAATACCCTTTGAACTATTTTCATTTTACACTTCACCAGTTACGTGTAGTCCTTTTGCTCCAAAGTACAAACACAGTTCTGCTTAGTTTCACAAAATAAATAAATAAATAAACGAAGAAACACCCAGTAAATCTTCTAAGGTCCTAATTTTTCTTGTACATGTATAACAATACATAACAGTTTACGAAAATCCTTATTTTTAAATGCTTTTATGAAATATTTTTCATTAGCAGTAATACAAAAATTGACCCTTTCACTGAAGGTTATCATATGATTGTCAGAACAGCCAGAATGTAGCGAAACCTCATTGTTTACTACAGTTGTGGACGTTTTTAAATGAAGAAAGTGTCTCCAAGTAAGATACCATCTCAAGACCACAAACCATAAACCACAAAATACCACAAACATTGAACTACATGTATCTCAGAAACAAAGCGCTAACTTGGCAAGCCTTTCCTTTTAAAAGGAAACTTTATATATTGTAAGGCCGTGAAAGAGTCTAAGGCCCGATTTCACGTCAACGAGTTAATTTAGTCAATGACTAACGCTAGTCACCGCCTAACTAATATGTATACTAACTTAGTACGTGTACTATTTTATTCCGATTTCACATGCTGAATTAGTCAATGATATAGGTAAAACGTATATTAGCAGAAAATAGAAAAAATAAATGGATTTATTTTGAAAAAAACAAAATGGTTTGGACCCGACCGTCTGTCCATCTGTCTGCCTGTCCGTCTACAATGTTTTGTGGGCAGCTGTGAAATTAACAGCGGCTTATGCTAGGATCTTGATTTTTGAATGGAATTAGAATAAGCAGACCATTGTTTTTGGCCCCGGGTTTGTTATTCAGATTCTGACATAAGCATTTCCTCAGTATATCATATATTTGACATACAAATACAAATCAAGATACAGATGATCTGACTTATTTGAGTGTATTTTAACTATTTGGGTTATTCTCTTTCTTTCAACTTCAGGAATAAGATTGTGAAAAAAATATTTGAAGAAACCGCTCAGGTTTGGATGTTTGGGTACACGTTAACAGTTCAAACTGTAAATGTCCAAATAAGTTTTTGAGTTATGTCTTACTGGGTTGAGTTATTCCCCTCCTTCCGATCTGGGAAATCTTGTAAACAAAATATCTGTAAAACCGCTTAAAGGATTTTTGAAAGGGTTTTATAAGCATGTTTTCTAGACAAATAATTTTTGCTGTTAAGGCACTAATGCCCGTCAGGAGGAAACTACCCCATACACGCTTACCAATCGCTCTCATGCGAAACCACGGTTCAGAACGCCAATCCATGAGAGGAGTTTCCGATTTCGCAGTAGGGGAGCCAAAATCATAAACAAATTTGACATCGGCACAGAGTTTGAGGTATCTATTTTCTCTGAAAACTATTTATGCAAAATATAAGAATGCTATTTTGTCACATATAGATTGTTTTTTCGGCACATGAAAGGATTAGGCACATTGTCTTGCATTTTTCCAGATATGCATTTAGTACGGCGGAGCATGTGTTCAAGGACAATCTCAACGATATATACATGTAGGGAAAAGTCGCATTCTCTTGCTTGATTTTGTGTCTCTGGCCTTGTCAGTTGCAAAGAAGTGAACAGGACTACTGTATCCAAACGTTTAAAGTAAGCCTTTTGCGTTGGACAGTGTAGATTTTAGAAATTATACTAAAAAACTTGGCGTCGTCAGCCCGGTTCCACATGAGATATTAGAAAATATAAGGATTTTTTATCAATCACTTAAACAGCTTCTGAACAATAATTGGATCAAAACTAACATGAACTCTGTGATATATCATTATTTTATACATTGCTGATGACCTTCTGGCTGTTTTAATCCCCGAACACATGCTCCGCCGTACTAAATGCATATCTGGAAAAATGCAAGACAATGTGCCTAATCCTTTCATGTGCCGAAGAAACAATCTATATGTGACAAAATAGCATTCTTATATTTTGCATAAATAGTTTTCAAAGAAAATAGATACCCCAAACTCTGTGCCGATGTCAAATTTGTTTAAGATTTTGGCTCCCCTACTGCGAAACCGGAAACTCCTCTCATGAATTGGCGTTCTGAACCGTGGTTTCGCATGAGAGCGATTGGTAGGCGTGCCATAGCCAAAGAAAAATACTCACGGTACCAACAGTTGCTGGAGCGGGGTTGCATTATGACCTTATGACCTCTGTCAGCTGTGTCTGTTTATCTATCGACCGTGAAGGGCGTTATCCTTTTCGTTAAAGAATCAAAATCTGCAGCAGCATTGAGGCCCTACCCCCGCACCCCATTTCAAAAAATAAAATAAAAAAAAAAAAAAATAACAGTTCCACTCATCAGTAGCGATACGATCCATGCCAGTTATATTTTAGAGCAATTCTTTATACGCTCAATGCCAGTCCGATTAGAGGACTGGCCTGGGCGTTCAAATGATTGATCTTAAACAGTCTGCTATGGATCATATTACGTTGCCATACGATCCATGCAAGTTAAGTTTAAAAACAATCCGTCATACACGCAATGCCAGTCCGATCAGCGGTCTGGCATGGGCAGTTCAAATGATTGAATTGAAACTGACTGGTATGGATCGTATTATGACTGGTGTTGATATGATAGGTTTTATTGGACTATTTATATAATTTTTGTATAGTCATTGTCCTCATATTTTGACTGAAATGTGTTTACAAAAAGTTAGTTCTTCGATAACGGCGTACTAAGTTGGAACACCGTTTAGTATGTATTTTAAATTAGTTGACGCACGTGAAATGCATTTTGTATTTTTACCTGTGGGAAAACAGTCAAATAAGGCTTAATATGTGTTTTAAATGCGACGTGAAATCGGGCCTAAGTACTGCTACACCGTTTTACACTCCGGTGTTCCGGGGTACCGCAGTACCGTTTGACGGTACCGGTAATTATCTCTTTCAGTCCAACGCACCTGCGCTGAAATTGACGGAAGTCAACAAGCACTTTATTGAAAGGCAAAATGTCATGAAATTATTGCTTTATTTGAAGTCTTTTTCTTTAAAAATTAGGTAAGATTTTTCTGATATTGATTTACTTACTACAGGTAATTCAATACCGAGCCTACAATCATAAAGGTCAGACTTACAATCGATTTGTAATAATTATGGACCTCAATTCGTGTGAAACTGTTTTTCGGCATTTAATCTGATTGCCAATTTAAAGACGTGTTCCAGGAGATGTTGCTTTTTTCATTTTCTAAATCTTACCAGGATAAAAAGAATGTACAAGCAGCCTCATTATTGCTATTTTCTTGCTCAGAACCACAGAGCTCCAGATAACTTTTTTCGAATCTGGGTCAACTCGGCGTGGGGTCAACTCGGCCGGGTCAACTCGGCCCGGGTCAACTTGGCCTGCTGCATATGCATGTGTGTGTGTATGTATGTATGTATCAAAGTGCACTGTGCAAGTAATTATTGTCGACACACTTGATTAATCACCGTTTAAACTAAACCCGCTTTAATTAGTATATTGATACATGAGTTATTTAGTGGGGATCTTTAAGTATTTGACACATTCTCAGCAAACATTCATTGGCGTGACGAAATACTCACAAATATTCTTTAATTTGAAACAATATAAATGTTTGGTCATCGAGATTAATTACACTCTGGTGATCACAGATCACTTATAGAACTCATCTTTAGGGAAACGTTCGTAAGTAAGTACATATTATAATTTCTTGGAAAAATAAGGTTTTAACTGCACGATTCTATCCACACAAAATATAGCATTGGCATTATTGTAAAATAACAGGCCGAGTTGACTTGAGGCCGAGTTGACCCAGGGGCAGAGTAGGTTACAGGCCGAGTTGACCCATGACCACTTTTCTCAGCAGGGAGTTGCTGAATCCTCACTTTGTGACAAGGGAGTTTTTCTGCAATATCTGGAAGTTTTTTCACTCCCAGTTTTTTTTCAGGGAGTTTTTTGTGGTTTGACTGCCATTAGATATTACAATAAAGTCAACTTTTTACAACAGAGTTCCAGATGCAACATTAGTGTTTCCCCTAGCGGCTTTTAGCATGGCGCCGCACCATGCCCCTTTTCCCCAGCGCCATGCCCTTTTTTCCAGCGCCATGCCCTTTTTGCTCTAAACTTCACCTGCCAATAAGGAGATACACATGTGTATTCACAGTTCACTGCCTCAATTGTTTTGACAGCGTAAGTAAACACAACTGTTGGCATTAATCCTGTTATGGTCCACTCGCTAATAAACTAACTGATCCGTGAAAATACCTGACAGATCTGCAGAATATCAGTTAAAGGGAAAGATCATAGTGAGGCTTGTTGAGTGAAAAGGAGCCAATAGCCATGTTTCACAATTGCACAAATCAACATGCCCATTACGTTTAAAGACTTAATTTGTTTTAATATTTTTCTGTTTTTAGATTCCTTTGGATTCAGGGACTGTATTTGGGAAACTGATTTGACCCACAGATGTGCAGGCTGATCATTGTCTTCACTTGTTGCTCATCCCGTAAGGCCAATCTTCCGATATGCGTATTATGTATGGCTTACATTCGACACGTTTGATAAATTATGGTGTAAAAATAATTACGCATATTATGCAAGTTTGATATTTCTGTCTTGTATATGCCGATTTTTGTGTCCAAAATAGAATTTGAACATCGTTATATATATTTTTAATAGTATTCAACATCTCTGAGTACCCTTAAACAAAACTCACTTGGGTTAAGAAGATAAACAGAGCTAACTGAAACAGATATGAATAGAAATTCAAGGGAGGCAATTCTGTGCCAGATTTTTTTTTTCAATACAGACCTAATGATAATCCTGGTCAGTAAGAATTATAAATAAATAAAGGACAATAATGATAAATACATGTAATAAAAATATAAATTGTTATAATAATTAGGATATTGCAATGTTTTAGGCTATTTATGTTTCTTGATATTTAGAAGAAAAAAAAAAACAAAAAAAAAAAGAGTAGCTTGACACACACACACAAAAAAAATACAGAGCAGATGCAAATTTTTTATGTATTATCATCATATGCAGGCTCTATTTGCTTAGTTATATCCAGGCTCTATTTGCTTAACTATGTTTACTGCATTTCAAGATAAAGATGCTACTGCAGCTATAAATAAGATTTAATGCTTTATTAGCAGTATTAATCTCTGTAAGCTAATGTCCATTAAAACAGGGGTCTTTGAATGAAAGCATATACAGTGCCCTTTTTGTGAAAATTCACGCGCTAAAGTGCCCTTTTCTGAGAAAATTTACCATGCCCTTTTTCATTCCTGGGGGAAACACTAAACATGTCTATGGTTTTTAATACGTTTCTCAACAATGTCAACGCACGAACTCAGCAGGTCAAGAATAATGGGTTTTAACAGCTCCGCTAACTATATCTCTGGCGGATCAGATCGCTGGAAAAAACTTAAAAAGCGACTTCTGAACTGATTTTGGCTCGCGTGCGAGCAGCCATGATGAAATTGCCGGAAATAAATATGGAAGACTGTGTCTCAATCTATTACGTGTAAAATGTAGCAGACTGTCTATTTGCTCTGTAACCCGTCAATGACGCCAAAATATGGACTGGGTCACCCAATTTTTAGTCCGGTTATGTACTATTTTTTTCAGAAATGTAGTTACCCGTCTGCCGGATATTGAATTACGTCACACAGCACTTTCTGCACCGAACTGTCGCATCAATCGTGTGTAAAGCTGGGAAATTTTATGCGAACAAGTTCGGCAGTTATTCGTTCACGCTTTTGCAGACATACCCATAAGGCCATGCGCAAAATACGAGGCGTTTGTTGACGCTTCCGTTTCACAAACGATGCGTCAGCCAGTATTTTAAAGACGTTTTCGGGACGCATCAAACAGGAATGGAATGCGTTTTTACCCTTTTTTCATGCGTCAAATACGCAAAAACGCCCTTTATCTGGACCTCTGGAACCAGATTCAGAATTTTGGTGATAATTCCAAGGACAGTTATTCACCAGGACCTGATTGTTTTGCCGAAGCTGTGCTTTTGGGCCATTGTGGCACAAATTTTGCATATGACATAGCCATAAATGTCTGCGATGGAGATCTGGTGCACACTTATTTTGGCCTGAGGCTGAATTTCGAGGCTGAAGGCTGCCTGGGGAATTCCTATGTCTAAAATAACTTAGTTTTTAACCAGAATTCCTGTTGTTGTTATAGCTTTATTTTGGTGTATCTGTTTTCTAAATTGTACTGGTACTTCAATACCCTTTACTGATTTTCGATTCGCTAACAGGCACCAGTCAAATTGCCCAATTCCGATGGACCAGTGAAAATCATGGCGTGCACAGCATTGCTTTCAAGACGTGGGCAAGAGCCTAAAGTGTAATTAACAAAACTATCCTCAGTTTTTCTGCTGCTCAGCCCACTGAAAAGAAATCAAAAGGTGATCAGGCCCCAGAAACCTTAGCATTCCACCCAGATGAAATGCTAGGCATTAAATGATTCCCCGGCAAAATCGCTGTCAGGACTTCAAAGTGAAGAGCCAAAAGTATACAATCCCTAAAAAGTAAAAGTCAAGAAACACAAGGTTTCAGAAAACAGTGGCTGAACCATTTTTGTTGGTTAAAATATGAATCAGACAAAAACCTAATGTCAGTAATGATGGAAAACTGATTTTTGGTCTTTTTAAATCACTGTCCTATCATTTTTTCCACAATGTCTCCTCTTTTTTCTAAAATGTTCCCACTTTTTCAAGAGCACTGTAACAATGTCCCCAGTTATGAAATTTCTTGGCAAACCACTGGACCTGTGATCAGGGAAGCTAGTCCCTAGCCCTTACAAGAGAAGTAAACTGAAGTAACCGAATCCTCTGCATACTCAGTCACATAAATAAGGAAAGATGGGGAAGAAACTGGACTTATAAATGCCAGTTCTAGCCAATGGGGGTTGAAATGCGAGGGAATGATGGTACAGCTGTTTGGGGAAACAAGGTCATTTGTGAGTGTATTAGCTGCACCCTTCAGACTTGTGTATAGTATTATGAGTCTGCTATCTTTCCTCCTCATATTCATAGATTCCCACTTAAGTTTCTCTAGAATGCCAGTCGTACACACAGTTTTATAGGTGTAAATGCCTGTTACAAATCTAGACCCCCTTTTCTTCACCGTCTCCAGTTCATCTTGAAGAAGAATACTTTGGGGTCCCAAATTGAACTACTATACTCCAGGACTGGATGCACCAATCCCTTGTATGCTGATTCTTTAACGTCCTGTGGACAATGACGTCATGCTGCCAAGTTATGTCTAAGGAAGCCAATTAAAGGTTCTGTTAGCCCTTGAGCAAATATTTCATGTTTCATTTTAAATCGTTGGTAATGGTTATATTCTCTACATTATCGAGAACTGTTCCAATCAAGATATATAGGAAGCATTGATCTTCTTGTTCTGTTTCTTTGTAATCTGCATTATACTGCATTTGGCTGGTTGGAATCTCATGTCCCAACTCTTGCCCAACACCCTAAACAGTCTATATCCTCCTGAAGTTTCACTGTGTCTTCACTATCTCTGAAGTCATGATACTGCAGGGATCTCCCCAGACCATTAAGGCATGTGGCTTGCAACATGCCTTCCTCTTCAAATTACCTTTGCAACATGCCTTAATTTCCAATCAAAATTTATGAAAATTCTATAATTTCCATTTCTTAGCCAGTAAAGTTGTTTTAAATGCATTGAAGATCATCAATAAATCATTTATAATGTAAATTCAAGCTAATTTTGACAAAACATTGCTATAATAAGGATTTCAAAAATTGATCAACAAGTCAAATCTGATATTTGTGCTAAAAGTGACATGCCTTGGCCCTTCTGAAATTTCTGGGGAGAACACTGAATAGCAAACACAGTCATCAGCAAAGAGTCTTAATTCAATTCTCAATATAGATTCCGGTTTTGAAATTTTACATCTTCTTTTTTCTCCTCAGTTTGTTCACCCTACAAGAAAGACAAAAGTCGTAAGTTTAATGTTGATGTTCAAATGTACATGTCAACATCAGACATTTAACCCTGTTGCACTCAAAATGGCCAAAACTCTATAGAGTTTTGGCCATTCTGAGTGCAATAGGGTTAGCTGTTTTACCAACAGACATTTGCTCAGTGTAAACGCAAAATGTTTGGCATACTGTCTTTGTTAAAGTGTCTGTGACATAGAAACTTTGCTTGTTTGAACGCGGCCTAAGTAACATCAACCACAGTTCCCTCAGCGGCCACACACCATTGAATCAGAATCAACATTGTGTGCCCAGTGGTCCATTTTCTTCTGATAACACTTGTATGTACATGTTTTAGAGGAACATGAGAAGTAAGGTAACATGGCTTTAGTAGATGAAATATTTCATATAACTTCTTTGAAGTGATAGGCCAGGAGGGTCGTTCATTTAATTGTGTCACTAACAGCACACCATACCGTGTGGCTGTAAGGAGCACGTGGAAACTGTGGTGATTTCATGGGGGAGTGATTTTCTATAATAGGATGAAATTTCAGTCTAATCAAAAGTTATTGAAAGATCAAGTTGGTTCATTCATAAACTCTCAACCCTTACTGTATGCAAAATGAAAAACAAAACAAGCTTTGAAATTAGGGCCTACATTAAAGGTCGCATTGATCTGAATGTTTCAGTTTCACAGATACATGTATATAGTGAACTGACTCAGACACACCCGAAGGGTGTTCCTGTTAACTTTGCACATGACCCTTTTTGTCTTTGCACATGACCCTTTGTGTTGATACTTCCATGAATTTCGGAAAAGTGAAATTTGTCTCATAATTATGCCTCCGAAGGAACTTCGGGTGGGATATTAAAGTCACACCATCCATCCGTCTAACTGTCCATCCGTTACAAATCCTGTGTCTGCAATAACTCATAAACTGCAGAAGCAAATTTAATCAAACTTCACGGAACGGTAAACCACAATGAGAAGGTGTGTCACACACAAAATTTAGGTTCCCACGACCAGGGTCAAGGTCACAATCAAAAGTCATAGGTTTGCCCCTTACAAATTGTGTGTCCGCAATAACTCATAAACTGCTGAAGTGAATTTAATCAAACTTCACAGAAAGGTAAACCACAATGAGAAGGTGTGTGATGCACAAAATTCAGGTTCCCACAACCAAGGTCAAGGTCACTAGGTTTGTCCCTTACAAATCATGTGTCCCCAATAACTCATAAATTGCTGAAGCGAATTTAATCAAAGTTCACAGAAAGGTAAACCACAGTGAGGAGGTGTGTGGTGCTCAAAATTTAGGTTCCCATGACCAAGGTCAAGGTCACAATGGAAGGTCATGTGTTTGTCCCTAACAGATAATGTGTCTGCTATAACTCAATAACAACTAAAGTGAATTTAATCAAATTTCACATAAGGATAAACCAAAATAAGAAGGTGAGTTATGCACAAAATTTTGATTCCCGCGACCAATGTCAAGGTCACAATCAAGTGTCATAGGTCAAATCTTGTTTGGTTTAAACATATTTTATTTTCAAAAATGCACATAATAACATACAAATAACACAATTACACAAAGCAATAGGATCAGAACGAAAGCTGATAGCTTATATAGCTCTTCTCCTGAACACGAATAAATTGTGTACTATTAGGCAGAAAGTGAAACGGTCCGTGCAAACTTGTTTAAGCACATATTTCTTGTACTTTATACTAAACATGTCTTTTAACAGAGATGTAAGTGAGAAAAAAAAATAAATTCTTTAGCTGTAATCATGTTCGCAGTGAATGAAGTTCAAGATCTAAGTGTATGTAAGACTGCAATGATACTAGCTAACTACATTTGTAGCTAAGTGGATGTCCAGTTCACGAACATTTATTCACTGCAAACATTTTGTAATAAACATTAATTACAAGTACTTCACAAAATGGATAAGAGAAGATACATCTACTGAACAAAAAAAAAAGACAGAAAAAAGTATATAGAAACAGAAAAGCCAGCATCTGTGGAAAAAAAGAGAAAAAAGGGAAAAAAAAAGAGATGGGGCGCAGGTTACTAGGGGCTTTCAGACTTTGGCAATTACTTTCCACTAGGAACAAGTCGCATGTGTTTAGACACATGATGATAATAATTTTCAGAAACGATGCGTATCTAGAATATAAATCTTGTTTTGGCAATTACTTAAAAGCTACTGAAGTAAATTTTATTAAACTTTGCTCAAAGATTCAGCATACTGAGAAGATCTGGGTCACACAAGATTTGGATGCTCAAGGTCAAGGTCACTTTTCTTCAAAGATAGATGCCAAATAATGTCTCTGTGCTTACTCAAAAAGTACTGAAACAAATGTTATCAAAACATCTTCTAAAAGTAAACTATAATCAAGAGGTTTGTTATGCACAAGATTTGTTTTATGTGCCAAAGGTCATGGTCACAGTCAGGAGCTAACAGAGTCAAATTTTGCAAGATTTATGTTCCCATATCCCAGGTCAAGTACATGTAGTCAAGAACCAAGGCCAAAATTTTGAATTGGCCATTACTCAGAAATTACTAAAGTGAATCTGGTGAAACTTCACGGACAGTTATTAATGGTGTGACATTTGCAACATTTAAATTTCCATGCCCAAGGTCAAGATCACGATCAGCATCAAAGGTCAAACCTTGCTAGCATAATATATTGAAAAACTGCAATGGTGTACATGTATTTGATTAAATTCCTCAGTGAGAGTCATTGTCATGGGTAAAATACCAGGTATAAGAGGTCTTTGGGGGCATTTGTAACAGACTGTAACATTTCTTGTTACATTTAATTTTAAAAATAATTTTGAGCATCATTTTTGATTTTTAAGAGCAACATTTGTAAAATATACGATTGAAAGCTTTTATTAATCACCAGGTAAGCCGCTTACATTAAAGGCCGTCACCATGACGTGACCGCCATAAAACGTCACAATGGCCAATGGCGTCGTTTGTTTACACATGATGTTTGCGTACCTAGTGAACGACATCACTTGACCGACTGTTGTTCATGGAAATATGAACACTGTTTCTCCGTAATAGGTTCATCTAAGGAAAATTAAAGAGAATGTAATTATTCATAAATGAATGCAGCTCATCATTTTGAGAACAAATTGAATAATAACAGTTACCAAGGGCAACAATATTTTTCATTCGGCATGCAACCTTGGTCATTCAGCATATGACAAATTGATAATAACACACTTTTTCAAACAATCATTTAGTCAGAATTCAGGCATGTACCAATGAAATCTTTTGATGTTTAAAACTTATTGAAAAGGACTGCTTGAACAAAATGTATTCATAAAAGGACAGTGGATGAAACAGGTTTGGTTGAAGTGTTAGCTAAATCATATGAGCCGCGACACGAGAAAACCAACAATGTGGTCGTCCGCCCAGCGCAGACTCAGATCAGCCTGGGCATTCACCCAGTCTGATCAGACTCTTTGCTAAGCGCTTAAAGGGTAGCTGAGGGACTAAGCTACCTTCATGCGGAAAGCGAAGACTCTGATCAGACTGGGCGGATGCCCAGGCTGATCTGAGTCTGCGCTGGACGCACGACCACATTGTTGGTTTTGTCATGTAGTGGCTCATATTCATGTTGGTAGCTCACTTTTATGTAGTAAGATTGCTCTGTTTTTTGACGGCTCTTTTTGAGAGAAATTTAAAAGTACAAGATACACAGTTCTAAAGAGTCAGTTAAAACTCAACCATGCAAAATGATGTACAGTGAACTCAATATATCTCAAAGTCAAAGTTCACCCCAAACTACTGATATCTCAAAGTAAATTTTCTGGTCCCAGAAAATTTACTTTGAGGTATCAGTAGTTTGAGATAATAGGAGTTGAAATGTGAATAAATATAGGAAATGTGTTCAAACTAAGTTCTTTAAATAAGAGGATTATGGATACTTTGAGATATCAGTGTTCGAGATATCGAGAGTTCAGAGTTGACTGTATTGTATTTATTTGGATATAAGATGTCACATGATTTTCCGTCTCTAGAATAATCCCAAATATCTAAATAAGTCTTATGAAATTCTGCTATGAGATGGGGACTCCCCTTCTAAAACAATCCCAAATATCTAGATCCATCTTATAAGATGGATATATAATTTTGGGATTTTTTAAAAATATCTAGATCCATCTTATAAGATGGATCTATAATTTTGGGATTGTTTTAGAAGGGCGTTCTAAAACAATCCCAAATATCGAGATCCATCTTATAAGATGGATCTTATTGATCTATAATTTTGGCCTTGTTTTAAATGGGAAAATCCCCGTCTTCCACCCACCCACCCACTAGAACTTGGAAGTCTTGGAGAATTATCATTATTATGCTAATGATGTAGGTAGGGGTGATTTACTTGCTACCATACCACATTCAACCTAATTAGTAATTGGCACACATACCGTAATATGCACACATCATGGGAATTTTTGAGGCATATGATTATAAGTGCACATTTTTTTATGGTTTATCACTTTGTTTGTTTGTTTACAAGCACTGAAATCACTATAGAATCTTTCAGCTTTTCCCTTACAAACATTGTCCATCCTTTTATGACTGACAGCAGATTTTCAGATTTTCTTGAGGCCCTCCCACCCAGGGTGTGTGTGTGGGGGGGGGGGGGGGGGGGAGTCAGTGTTCCCTTGCTCCCTGAAAATAATGCACAAATCTCCCCAGCTCCCTTAAAATATTTCCTCAGCTCCCTAAAATTATTTTACTGCTGCTCCCTAAATTTCTAAAAGAATACAGCTGCTCCCCAGCTCCCTAAAGATATTCAAGCATGCTCCCAAAAGGGAAAATATGCTATTTTCCATTTACCTTGAATCTTCTTATTTTCCATAATGGAATCTTCTGCTTTTGAATTTGGACTAGTCCATTCATTATTTATGAAAGGGTATTATACCTAGGAAGTTGGTCTGGATCTATTCTCTGGCATTATCATGGGTATGATAATACTGTGAGGCAGCCTCATGAAAATGATTGCTGGACTCACTGACTTTTATCATGTTTGACATGTTTAACTCTTTCACTACCAAAAAGCAGACGACAAAATTTACGTCTGCAAAAATTAAAAAAATGCCTTGTCCAAGACTTTTTATATTGAGAATTCAAAGACTAGAGGGCAAACAGTGTAGATCTAGATGAGGCGGCTCATAGCCGCCTCATCAGGATCTACGCTGTTTGCAAATTTTGCTAATTGCGTCACTGGAGCTTAAAGAGTTAAGGTGATGTAACCAACATGTCTCTGCCTTCTCACAGCCTTCTAAACCCAGTTTTATTCTGCTATATACATGTATAAAATTACAAGAGTAAAAACTGGTAATACTAATTTTTCTTCAGTCAAGAACTAAGGAACTTGCAGATGGCAGATTTATCATTAGAATAAACATCCAAACTCTGCAGGTTTTTGTGTACTTCTTTAAAGAGCTCACCCTTATAATTATATCAGAACGGTGAGCAAGGGGTAAATCCCATGGAGTCCAAAGAACTTTGGTATTTACACTGAAGCGAATATGGAGATAAAGCTCAGAATGAGGGATTTACCATAGTAGTCCTATTCAACGCCCTGGGGGTATTGCGTTTTGTGAAAGGGGGCGTTCATTAGGTCCTAAAGTGTAGTAAATCAGCCACTGCCAAAATACCTCTAATAAGCAATATAAAGATGAGGAAGCAACTCTACTATTTTTTGCCTCCCTTCTCAGTGAGGGTCAACTCTTAAAGGAAAAGAATTTGCTCCTCCTGGAGCAAATTCTTTCCTTCAATAGTATGCTCAGTTTCAAAGAGCTACCTTATCCAGAGAAGAAAACAGGTCAATTCATGCAAGTTAATATAAAATTATTTTGGTGTAGTTTATTAGAGCAGAGACCTTAGAGCCACGACATGAGAAAACCAACAAAGTGGTTTAGTGCCCAGCACAGACTAGGATCAGCCTGGGCATCCCCCCCAGTCTGGTTAGAGTCTTTGCAATGTGCTTAAAGGGTAGCTTAGGGTCCAAGCTATCTGGGTGGATGCCCAGGCTAATCTGAGTCTTTGCTGGGTGCACAACCACTTTGTCGGTTTTCTTGTGTTGCGGCTCATTTATTAGGATTAATAAGGTATGTGGGCAAGATCCTGGCAGTGGACCACCATACATGCATGCTAATGTTGTCCAGCCAGTGAAAAGAAATGTATTAGGCAGGCCGTATGAACAACTACTGTCCAAGTGTGCGAGTTAAGTGAGTGAGTGAACTTGGGTTTAACGTCCCACTAACAACAAGGTCATATGGAGACGGGACCTCTGTTTAAAGTCTCATCTGAAAGACCAGAGAAGCGCGGGATCGATCTTGCGACTGGATTGGCAGACCGGAGTGTTATCCACTACACTACAGCCACTCCGAGAGTTAATCGAAAGCATAATGGTTTTGTTGTTGCTGATGGGAATAGTAGAATATAAAGGTGTTAGAAAATAGATTTATTCCGGATAAGCTTAAGATGAAGGAATGAGGCTGATACCCAAAATAAAGTTTCAGGCTGAAGTTACCAGGAGCTTATAATAAATTATTTGCTCCTGAAGTTATTCATTAACAATGGAGTGCTTGCATCTTGGGAGAGTCTCTTTAAAAGATATAAAATATATTGTTTATGTTATTGTTTATGATGATGGAGAGAGGTGAAGTTGATATTAGGCATTTGGAAAGTCATAAAATCATTGCTTACCTATCAGATGAAAGGAATATTTGGATCATAACCTTAGACAGAGCTCTAGATAAGAAGGAGTATTTGGTGATAATTAGGGATAATTTTTGTTAATTCTGCATAAAAACATATGTTGTGACCCCTCATCTGAACCGTCTCGGTGAGACGGTTCTAATGATGGGTCACAAAATACGTTTTTTTTTTAAAATATGCAAAATTATCCCTAAATTATTCCTGTTACCCCTTCTTATCTGGAGCACTGATTATTCATAACCTTAGATCACTCATAGTTTTACAGAATGAGTGCAAGTGTTGATAAATGTGTCTCTTAAGGTGATTGGGTACACTTTCTTTGGGAAGCAACTCTGTCATTTTCATTTTTGCCTCCCTTTTCTATGGGAGTCAACTCTGAAAGGAAAGAATTTGCTCCTGTAGGAGCAAATTCTTTCCTTTAAGAGTAGACTGCATTTTGGAAGGGCTTTGTCATCCAGGGAAGCAAATAGAAAGTCACAAAAGTTGCTCCCCTTGGTAAAAATGGCAGAAAAACATGGAGGTATACCTGTATATCTTGAAATATCCTATAAAAGTTTATAGAGTGCTAGGAAAAACACTTTGTTTACCTACATAAAAACATCAGAAATAATTAAGAACAGTTACATACAAATTTCTGTTTTATTATTTACATAATTTTTGGATGTAGGAAATATACTTCTGTTTTTGTTTGAAATGTCATTTGAGAAGTAAAATATCATTGGCCGTGTATTCAAGGCATTAAAAGATATTGATGGGGACTGGCCAAAGTCTGAAAGATGTTAATTGGTAGTCAAATTGGCCACCTTTACAGTGAATTACTGGAATTTTATCAGGAAATATTGTAAATTAACATCAAAACACATTTTGAACAGGTGAAAAAATATGTTTATTTCTGATGAGGATACCAGTTAGCTATATTTAGCAGGAATCCAGCCTGAACTCAAATTTATATTCCAAAGGGGATTAAATTGATGTAAAAAACAGAACCTGCAGAGTGATTATGTCATATTTCAGCTGTTCTGCATTATAAGAATAGCATAGACAAATTTAAGTTTATGTTTCAGCAAAGTTTTCTGTATACCTAATGCATATTACTTTACGGATCGCTATGCTTTTTGGTTGACTGTAAAATATAGCTGCTGCAAAGTAGTTTAGTGTAATATTACTGCAGAACTCCAGAAAAATTCTCATAATGTTTGGGGGAGCTTATTAAAACGATCCCCATAGTGCGGCATACAATAAATGTAAAGTTATGTTTCTTTCTGATGAATTTTCTGAGCTCTGGAGTAGAAGAGTATTTAGCAGTGACTTCAAGATAATTTAAAAAAAAAAAAAGGCATACATGAAATTATTATGGGTACACCTGCATCATTATAGTTTTCAACCAATTTATAAAAAGGGAAATATCTTTTGTGCCATTTACCTGATTAACAAAAAAAAAAAGTGGAATAATTCAAAGTAGACACACACTGTATATTTACTAAAAATATCCTGCCATTTTGCACAACTGACCATCATTGGTCAGTTGTGCAAAAATGGCAAGGTATTGTTTCAAATGAAAAATTTAAAGGACAAAAGAATGGTGCTGCAAATTGATCACCTAGCTGCTAGAAATGTTAGAGGCACAACTTTTTTCTTCAAATTAGAAGCTCTGACTTTGGCGTTGTCACATACCAGCTGATAAGCACAAAAACTAGTTAGACTTTGTTATCAGGATATTGAATACTATTATTTAATCGAAAACAGCTTCCTATATACAAATAAACATAACATTATTCATATGTTGTGAAAGGATATCTTCAGAAAATATCTCAAAAGGAGAATGAAAACAGGTTGTGCATTTGTATTTCCATTGTATAATGGTAAGTATGATACAATGATGGTGCATGACACAGTAACAGCTGATAGAGAAATCCCTCAGTTTAATCCATGTACCATATTAATCCTAATAAATGCTCCTGCTATAAAAATGCCTTCTGCCTCTTTTCCAAACATAATGTTGTATTGCCTTGCCAACCTCAGTGTTTTCCATCAGGTTAACAAAGAGAATGTGTTTTCCATCAGATTTACAAAGAGAATGTGTTTTCCATCAGATTTGCAGAGAGAACATGTTTTCCATCAGATTTACAAAGAGAATGTGTTTTCCATCAGATTTCCAAAGAGAACATGTTTTCCATCAGATTTCCAAAGAGAACATGTTTTCCATCAGATTTCCAAAGAGAACATGTTTTCCATCAGATTTCCAAAGAGAACATGTTTTCCATCAGATTTCCAAAGAGAATATGACATTGATTTTGGTAGAAGTATGGGGTCCACTCTTCAAGGAAAGAATTTGTTCCTTCGACATTCAACCAAAATTCTTTCCTTTAAGAGCTGGTCGCTATTTAATGCAACATTTTTAAAATGCAACATGAACAGAAACTCTGTAAAATAATGTTATGAAAAGTTTAGTGGAACAACTTTGGTAGCATAGTCCAGTTCATGCACAGCAGTGTCTGTTAGACATGACTTTGAACAGAAAATATGAAACTATAAATATGCTTTTCTTTTGCAGGTGAGTGTATATTTGCAAATATTGTTTCAGACTTTTGTCTTAAGGATGGAGGCTGTGTGAGACAATAGGATTATTGCCTACCTGAATGTGCTAAAATATTGGGACACTTAAAAAATCATGAATTTTCCATTTGGTGAGTGAGTGAGTAAACTCGGGTTTAACATCCCACCAACAACGAGGTCATATGGAGACGGGACCTCAGTTTAAAGTCTCATCCGAAAGACCGGAGAAGCAGGGGCTCGATCTTGCGACACCTGGATTGGTAGTCCGGAGTGTTACCCACTACGCTACAGCTGCTCCTCTTTCCATTTGGAACAAATGGAAAATTAATGGTTTTAGGTGTCCCAACACTTAAGCATGTTAGGGTATTCTTTAAGAGCTATTGTCTCAATGACACAGTTTTGCGTCTATTTCAGAAGGGATGTCAGAACTTCAGGCCACTTTAGAGTTCTCTGTGGAGTTGAATAAGTTCTACAATGTGGACCTGTTTCAGAGAGGGTAAGTTAAATGGCAAATTTACCTACCTCATAGAAATGTTTCCAGGTACTGTTCCATACCTGGAGACCCAGCTAGCATCTCATCTCTGGATACAGTTCAGTACCTGGAGACCCAGGGTCTCTTGATATGGTACCATCCCTGAAGACACTTTGAATGGAAAGCGTTGTAAAAGCAAAATTCTGTAAATTTAATGCAGCAGTAACTTAGGTGTCCTGAATATTTCAAATCAGTTTCTGCAATCTATTGTATTTTATGCAAGTTTGAAATGAGTCTTATATCATAACATGTTTACAAGTGTATTTTCCATAAATTTGACTACTAGCTGCATGGCCCAGGGGCAGAAAAGGCAGTGAATAATTCCTTGGTGAATAAACTATCATTAATCAGATGTTTGATTTCAAGTTCTGAAAGTTATATACTAATATTTCAAAAGACTTTTAGTCAGTGAAGTTTTAAAAAACTAAATGCAAGTTTTTTTTGTTCTTCAGGCAAAACTTTGGATTGATAAATTTTCTAATCATGTGATATGTGATTTGTTTCTTTCAAAAGAAGGTTTGAGGTACCTGATGTGAGATTTAAAAGGAAAAAAAAAAATTGAGCCGCTACACGACAAAACCAACAAAGCAGTATGTGTGCCCAGCAAAGACTCAGATCAGTCTGGGCGAGTCTGATCAGAGTTTTCACTGTCCGCATGGAGATGGCGTAGACACTTAGCTAGCCTTTAGGCACACAATGAAGACTCTGATCAGACTGGAAGAATCCCAGGCTGATCTGAGTCTTCACTGGGCACACATGCCACATTGTTGGTTTTGACATGTCGCGGCTCAAATTATGGCAAATATTTTTGTGAGCTATGAGTTATTTTAAACGGGTCTTCATTGCACCCAGCCTTTCATTATGACTCCCCCAGTATCCTGATATGACTGAAATACTGTTAAAAAGAATGTAAAATTGCAAGTCATCCAACCATCAGCCAGTGCTCCTTAGTGTCATTAAAATGACAGTTTTACATATGTGGAAAAATGAAGTTGTTTGAAAACAGATAGTTTAGTTTAGTGTGCAGGCTCAGCTGTTTCATTAACCACAGGGTATAGACCAGTCCGCCAATTTTCCCTTCCTGCAGAGACTGTACATCATATTTGGCTTCCGTCGAGACTGCTTCCTGCAGGGACTACTGTGCTCGAAAAATGGCTTCCTGCCGAGACTGTCGGCATGACTCTGCTTCCTGCCGAGAGCCTCGGCAGGAAGCAGAATCACGCAGACAGTCTCTGTAGGAAGCCATTTATCATGTACAGAAGTCTCGGACAGTCTTGGCAGAAGCCAAATATGATGTACAGTCTCTGCAGGAAGCGAAAATTGGCGGACTGGTTTATACCCTGTGTTAACAGGGTTGCCACAGTCAAGGAAAAACCTCTGGAATTTCTTTTTTTCCAGGTCATGGCAGGGTCAGGAAATATTGTTGTTGGTCAGGGGAATTTGGAAATTAATTGAAAAGTTAGGGAAAAGTCAGAGAGTTTGAAAATAAATGGCTATGGCAATCTTCAGAAAATATACTTATTCTGTTGATTGGGGGCTACTCTTGAAAAGATTTTGCTCCCTCCATGGAGCAAATTATTTTTGTCTCCCGCCTTTTCAAAAAAAAGCGGAGGGACATAGTTTTCGGCTCTCCGTCCTTCCATCCATCCGTCCTTCCGTCCATCCGTCCTTCCGTCTTTCCGTCCCCAAAAGTAGTAGGTACCTTGTGTGCGCAACTTCTCCTACAGTTTTATGCCGATTCTTTCAAAACTTTACAGCTATTTTTGTCATGGTCTGAAGATACGCATGTGATTTGGATATAATCCTCACGTTATTTTTTATCACTTTTTTTGCAAGTTGAACTTAGCCATTTTTTAGGCGTTATTACTATCAAAGTGACTAGATAGTGGGTACCTTGTGTGCGCAACTCCTCCAACAGTTTTATGCCGATTCCTTTGAAACTTCACAGGTGTTTTGGTCATGGTCTGAAGATATTGCATGTGGTTTGGATATAATTCTCATGTTATTTTTTATTACTTTTTTCGCAAATTGAACTTAGCCATTTTTTAGGTGTTTTTACTATCATAGTGACTAGATAGTGGGTACCTTGTGTGCGCAACTCCTCCTACAGTTTTATGCCGATTCCTTGAAACTTCACAGGTATTTTGGTCATGGTCTGAAGATATGCATGTGGTTTGGATATAATCCTCATGTTATTTTTTATTACTTTTTTCACAAATTGAACTTAGCCATTTTTCATACATTTTTACTATCAAAGTGAATAGATAGTGGGTACCATGTGTATGCAACTCCTCCTACAGTTTAATGCTGATTCCCTTGAAACTTCACAGGTGTTTTGATCATGGTTTGAAGATATGCATGTGGTTTGGATATAATCCTCACATTATTTTTTTTATTACTTTTTTCACATTTTTAACTTAGCCGCTTTTCCAGCTCAAACACTAAGTGTATATACAGTGGAGACCTAGTTTCCAAGGCGGGGGACATAAATTCGTCGAATTTGCTTGTTTTTCAGAGTAACCCTTATATTTGATGAGATACATTAAGAACTGTAAAATTGATTTTCGGATCCGTAAAAAGGGTATGGAAAACTGTAAAATGTCAGGGGAAAATCAGGGAAAAGTCCAGGAATTTTGACGTGGAGAATAGTAGGCAACCCTGAAGCAAGATTCTAGTCTGTGATTTATCATATGTCTTTGGTTATTAGTTGGGGAAATTATTGCACATAATGTAAATCAGTCGTGTGTAATTCAGCTATAAAATGGGTTAATATCTTCCAAAACAATTTCAAATTTCTAGATCTGTCTTATAAGATGGATCTAGATCATAATGTAAATCAGTCATGTGTAATTGAGCTATAAAATGGGGTTATCCCTTCCAAAACAATCTCAAAGATCTAGATCCATCTTATAAGATGGATCTAGATCTTTGAGATTATTTTGGAAGGGAAAAACCTTTTCTTATAATTGAAATACAGTAATATGAGATGCCATTATTGTTGTTCACATGGGGAAAAAAGAACTTTTATTAAATGATATACATGTATTTGTAACTTTTCTTCTTGATATTTTTTTATATATTTGTAACTGTTCTTCTTGTTTCAGCTTTTACCAGATCAGAACAGCCTTGAAGACACCCCCAAAAGTCCCTTCAAAGATTGAAATTACACTACAGAAATCACAAGGTATTGTCACTTGAGGTTTGAGGTAGAACAATCAGTTTGATATGACAAAATTCTATTACAATAGCAGAACCTGCAGATCTAGACAGACAACCATTATATATTGTACTAATGTTATAAGTAAAGTTTCCTCATTTGATGGTTATCAGTTTCATATATTCATGTCGATCCCTTAATCACATCACCAGAGAAACTAAAGGGAAAACTTGCACCATGTGTATGGGTTAATATTGTTATCTCACAGTACAGCTATAATGCCCAATCTAGAATGACACCATAACAGTCCCAAAATATGAATCCCTTTTATGAGACAGATCTGGATTACTGGGATATTTTTTGAAGGAGAAAAAAAATGATAGCTGAATAAATTTAGTAATTCTAAAAGAATTCTCAGTCTGTCAGGATATAGGCTTCCATGTTTAACCCTTAAAGCGCCAAAAATGAAAAATTGTTGAATTTGCAAACAGTGTAGATTCAGATGAGGTGGCTCTTTATGAGCCACCTCATCTGGATCTACACTGTTTGCCCAATAGTCCTTGAATTTTCAATATGATATAGCTTGGACAAAACATTTTTTGAAATTTCTGCAGACGTAAATTTTGTCGTCTGCTTTTTGGCGCATTAAGGGTTATTAGTTAAAAGGTACTGAAGGAAGACAAATTGTTTTTGAAGGCTGTTGAATAAGGTGTCATTTATCATACAAAAACTTGAATTTCTTTTCTTCTTAGGAGATGGCAGCGGCAATGATTTACCTGCCCATGTTATCAGTGACATGGCTGTCAGCCGAACTTTCCAGATTCTCTATAGAAATGAGGATGTTGTCATCAATGATGTCATTCTCTACCGGTTCCACACTCTTGTCGACAGCAGTAAGGTAAGTGGTCTGCCCTTTAAACCTGGCCTAAACTGAGATTTAACAACCTAGTAACACATTAGTCACACAGAGATGGTTATCTCGCTTTAAAGTCCTATGAAACACTGGAGGACCTGGCATCAAACACCTTAGAGTTGTGCTACAAGACGAATTAATTTGCATGATAAAAGTAGCTAAAATTTTAGACAGTTAGTACTAAGTTGAGGTAGATGGGTATACTTTCCAGTACTAATCGCAACTCACCTGTGTTGTTTTAGCCTCCCTTCTCAGGTGAGGCCAGGGGCCGTATTCATGAAACGACTTAAGTGGTTGCTATGCTGTTGCTAAGGCTAAATTTCTTTGAAGGAGATTCCCAACAACTATGAAATTTGCTCTGGAGGAACAGTCTTTGTGAGTCTTTGTAAGACTGTTCCTCCAGACCAAATTTCATAGTTGTAGGGAATCTCCTTTATAGATATTTAGCCTTAGCAACAGCATAGCAACGACTTAAGTGGCTTTATGAATACTGCCCCAGCTCTTAAATGAAAAGAATTGCTTCCCTAGGAGCAAATCTTTCCTTTAAGTGTAGACAGCATTTTGGATGGGCTACATCAGGCAAAAAAGCTAACAGGAAGTGATGAAAGTTGTTCTCCTTTGCAAAAATGGTGGGAAAATATGGAGGCCTACTCATACACCTTAAAAATATGCAAACAGAGCAAGGTAGACCAATAAGACAGAAATAACATACACACTTTTCTGGAAGTAGATCTTTTTCAAAATCTGACATTCCATTTGCATGTTATCTAAAACCTTCACTATCCAATTAGTGATCTCTGGAGCAAACTATATTTATGTTAGAAGTTAAAAAAGGCAGTCAGTTTTGCCACCCTATGAGCAGTTCGTAGACACCTGGCCAAAGACAATAATAAATTGGCTATAAAACCAGGTCTGTTCGGTTCCCCTCCAAAATGTCCTGGAATATTTAAATCAGTCTTGAATTAATTCACCTAAAAGAAGGGATTTTCCTTTCACAACACTCTCAAAAATCTAGATCTGTCTGACAAGATGGATCTAGACTTGGGGTTGTTTTGCAAGGACTTAGCACCACCACCCGCCCCCACCCCCAGCACCAATCAGCACACTACCACCACCACCTTCCTCCCCACCACACCCTCATACCCCCATCTTCTAGCCTAAATACAGGTGATAGTAAAATCAGTTTCCCCAGATAATCCAAAAATAACAATAGATGCTGGATTATTTTAAGGTAATTATGGTAATAAGAGAAAACTTTTATTTTCATTTTATTAGATGGAAGAAGAGTTGTCCAAAATTGAGATTCAGCTGTTGATAGAACTCTGGTTTTCTGAAGAACAAAATGGGTAAGAATTTACAAAGTTTGTATGATTGTCTGAGAAAAAAAATTGGTAAGAATAAATAAACTCAAGATTTTCAGAAGAACTCATATGGTAAGAATGTACAAAGTTTATCAGCACACCTGAGCTGTAGACTTTTGGGAAGCCTAAAGGATAGACAGGCTCCATTTTTGTCCATCAAAATTATTTCGAAGCACCTTCTCTGTAGCCACTTGGCTAATTGCAACCAAATTTCAGATGTAACCCCAAGGGGCTTGGAGTAAAAACAGTTTACATTTAGATTTAGTTCCAGAGTGTGAAAATTTAAGAAGGCCAGCATAGGCTGAAAGTTTCCAGGAAAAAAAAGAGTGAAAATTTAATACTAGTTGTTGTAGTAAGTTCTTCTTTATTAAAGTTATATTGGCTGCAACTTTGAATCATTTTGACAACTTTTACACAGTTATTTTTACCTATTGTAAAACCTGAGTAAAAGTAAGTTTTTATCATAAATCTATTCAATCCCCCTGAAAATGCATGAAAACTATGATAACTTTGGGTAAACAGGAGCCTTTAGCTTTCAAATAATTTAGTTCGGACCGAACGAAATTCTAGACAGCTAATAGTTTACATAAATTACTGTTGTTTTTGTAGCACTAACCGGCCTAGGTTTGTTATTTTTATGAGTGTTTCCTGGCCATCTGGGCTCAATTATTGTATTTTTGAAAATTATAAACAATTATTCCTAAAATAAATTGTTAAAAGTTTCAGCCCATATCACTTTAAGAAAATAGAGTAACTATGGTCATTAAGCTGAGTGGGTACACTTTCAGGGGAAGCATCTCTGCCATTTTTGACTTACCTGTGACTAGTAGAAGATAGGCATAATGGAAACATACCTATACCAAGTTTGGTTCAACAGATGCATGTTTCTGTATTTAACTTCTTCAGTATTGCTAAATCTCAAAAGTTTAAAAGAAAAAAAGATGATGGGCAGGTCTTGGCAGGCAACGAGCATCCCTCATCAAGCCACACTCATTGGTCTATTCCACATTAGCTGCAGACATCAGGTAAGGGATGTCTCTGTATTAACTTGCAAGGGCCTCAGCCCCTTTATTTTGAGAAAGGAGACAGAAAAGGGCATCAGGAAGAAGATATCTGATGCAGAGAGAACCTGCATGAAGCCAAAATATCCAAATGAATGGAACCCTCAGGTAAGATTTGTGTTCATACTTTTTGGGCATAGACATTGTTGTTGACGGCCTAAACTTTTGTCAAGTTTTCTTGTTTAGCTCTTTTTAGCTCGCCTGAACAAAGTTCAGGAGGAGCTATTGCACTACCCCCGGCGTCGGCGTTAGCAAAATGTTAAAGTTTTACGTTAAAGTTTTTTATGTGATGGGCAAGGCGCTGTCAGGCGAGCTATCCTGGCCCTGTGACAGGTCTTGTTGAGACAATGTGTTGACAGGCAAGACTACCCAGCCTTCCGAAGAAATCTATATTTTTGCCTCCCTTCTAAATAGGAGTCAACTCATAGAGGAAAGAATTTGCTCCTTGAGGAGCAAATTCTTTCCTTTAAGAGTAGACTCAATTTGGGAATGGCTACATTATCCAGGGAAGTAAACAGGAAGTCAAGAAAATTATTCCCCTTTCTTAAAATGGCATAAAACATGGATTAGTACCCACATACTTTTAACACTGTTTCTCTGCAGGTTGACAGGTATCTCACAGACAGCAGAGTGTGTAAGTTCAAGGATGTTAAAATTGCACTTCAGTCCGACTAAAGGTCTTCACCACCATGTGCCAGTATTGTTTGACTATTTTCACCTGTCTGCACTGGAGGTTACTGTACATGGAACTCTCATAGCTATACATCAGCCATTTCTTAGGTAGGACCATAGTAATTATGGGCATGTAATACTTGCTTTGATTTCCAAAATTAAAGACATGCGGATTCCATAATCCTATTATGCAACAGTTGAGTGAAACTGCTATTTCATAAAGAAAATACCCCGTTTCACATAGGTTATTACATAAAAGGCCATAAAACAGCTGTCAGCAACCTATGTGCTATTCTATATTAGAGAATAAATGTCTTTAAGTTTCCTTCAGTAGTTGGGAAAGATACACCTGTTGTCTGAGTATTTTACTTAGTTGAGGAAATTTGATGAATTAGACTTTTGTAATAATCGTGTATAATAAGGATCCTTTTACCACCCATGTTTCTGTTACCAACATTTGTTTACCAGTTTGTTCAGTCATGGAATATGATTATTTGGTGATTGATCAGGAGCAGCAACTGTTGGCTGGATTTTGTCCAGAATTATAGGAGATTTACAGGACTTTAAACCAACATTTAAGTGATTTTCGTCTCATTTCAAATAGACATAGCTGCTCACCTCAGTCTTAGTGTTTGCTTAACAGGCTGTTTTCTGTTTGAATTATGCCAGAACAATAGAGTCAGAAAATTTAGCACAGTCTTCATAGAATATCACAAAATTATATTATATACACATGTACAGTTGCTCCACATAAATTTTGTACTTCACAAGATGCAATAAAAAAAAAACATACTAGTATGTTATGTATGATAAACCTATTCTTGAGAAAATATATTTCTATCTTTTTTCATTTAGTGTTCCAAAGCAACCCAAAACAGCATGGTCCAGTAGAAATCCTGAGTTATCTACCTTGGAAACTGTGTACTTCGGTGTCAGACCAATTTCTGCTGTAAGTTAACAAACTTGTACTGTAGATGGCATATAGAAATTGAAGAATGACTGGCATGCCTACACCAGTACTTCTGCTATAAGCTGGGCTTTATTCTTCTTGAGAATGACCTCAAATACTTACGTTAGTTTTGTAGAGTATTACTGTGTAGTAGGGTTCTTTTCCCCTTTAAAAAAAATCCCAAAAATCTAGATACGTCTTAGTAGATTGATCTAGACTTATGGGTTGTTTTTGAGAGGAAACCTCCTGCTTATAACCAAGTAAATACAATACCTTTTTTCCTGAATATCTGTTTCTAGAGGAAGGGAAGTTGGCTTAAAAGTTGACTAATACCAATGCCATTTTGAAAGATGGCTTTTGATTAGCTCACCTGGCCCGAAGGGCCATAGTGAGCTATTGTCATACCAATGCGTCCGGCGTGCGTCGTGCGTCGTCACGGAATGTGTCCGTCAACACCTAAAAACAAATATTCAAACATCTTCTTCTGTAAAACTACTGGTCCCATGGTTCTCAAATTTCACATGGAGCATGACCTGACTCCAGGGTCTCAGAATTGTAAAATTGGGTCAGGTTGAAAATCCAAGATGGCCGCCGTTACTAAAAATAGCAAAACCAACAAAATAAACTTCTTCTCCAGAACCACTGGGTATATTTGTCTGAATTTTGGCATGGAACATCAGTGAAACCTTGGTATTCAAAATTGTAAAAATGAAAAAAATCTGTATCGGAGTTTTGTCACAGTGACCTACTTTCTGTTTACGTGTGTAATTTTGCTCAAATGCCAATGTCAAAAAATGACCTATTTAAACAACTTCAAACAACTTCTTCTCTAAAACTACTGGTCCCATGGTTCTCAAATTTCACATGGAGCATGACCTGACTCCAGGGTCTCAGAATTGTAAAATTGGGTCAGGTTGAAAATCCAAGATGGCGGCCGTTACTAAAAATAGCAAAAACAACAAAATCAACTTCTTCTCCAGAACCATTTGGTATATTTGGTTGAAAGTTTGCATGGAACATAAGTTGGACCTTGGTATTAAAAATTGTAAAAATAAAAAAAATCTATAGCGGAATTAGGTCACAGTGACCTACTTAGCGTTTACAAGGCCGATTTTGCTCAAATGTCAATATCTAAAGAAAATGCAACCAATTCTGACCAGATTTGGTCAGAAATGGTTCTTGAATGGAATTATTTCAATTTTGTGCCAGTTGACTATCCAAGATGACCACCATGGGGGCCGTTACTAAAAATAGCACAAACATAAAAATGACAATTACTCAAGAACCCTTGAATGGAATTGGACCAATTTTGTGTCAGAATGTTCCTTGCATGAAGCCGTTTCGATTAATTGCGATTTGGCATTCCAAGATGGCCGCCATCTGGTGTTACTAAAAATAGCACAAACATAAAAATGACAATCACTCAAGAACCCTTTAATGGAATTGGACCAATTTTATGTCAGAATGTTCCTTGCATGAAGTCCTTTTGATTAATTGCAATTTGGCATTCCAAGATGGCCCCCATCTGCCGTTACTAAAAATAGCACAAAACATGAAAATGACAATATCTCAGTAACCGCTGAATGGATTTTGATGAAATTTGTGTCAAAAGGATTCTTGCATTGAGATGTTTCAAAAATATCTAACTGTAGACCCTTCATATTGGCCTCTGTTACTAAAAATAGAAAAATGTGAAAATTGGAAAATCTCAATGGAGTTGGATTAATTTTGTGTCAGAATGGTCCTTTAATTAAGCTTTTTCGATTTTTTGCATTTTGGCATTCCAAGATGGCCACCATTTGCCGTTACTAAAAATAGCACAAAACATGAAAATGACAATATCTCAGTAACCGCTGAATGGATTTTGACGAAATTTGTGTCAAAATGATTCTTGCATTGAGATGTTTCAAAAATATCTAACTGTAGACCAGTCATATTGGCCTCTGTTACTAAAAATAGAAAAATGTGAAAATCAGAAAATCTCAATGGAACTGAACCAAATTTGTGTCAAAATGGTCCTTGCATGAAGGCCTTTTGATTTTTTGCATTTTAGCAATCCAAGATGGCCGCCATCTGCCGTTACTAAAAATAGCACAAAACATGAAACTGGCAATATCTCAGTAACCCCTGAATGGATTTTGATGAAATTTGTGGCAAAATGATTCTTGCATTGAGGTGTTTCAAAAGTAAATATATAAAGACCAGGCAAGTTGGCCTCTGTTACTAAAGTAGCAAAATGTGAAAATGAGAAATTCTCAGTGGAATTGGACCAATTTTGTATCAGAATGGTCCCGTTGCACAATAGCCAGGTGAGCGATATTAGGCCCATTTGGGCCTCTTGTTTAAAGTGTCATAAAATAACAGCTAAAGCATGTTAAACTTGCAACCCTGGTATTAAGAATTATTAGATGAAAAAAGGCAAAACAAAAACTAAAGCATTGCCTAGCTGCATGTTTTGGGATAACAGTATGTTTTTGTCTGGTCTGCAAAGAGTAGAAAGCTTGAAATAATACTCTAATGTGCAAAAGTATTGGACACCTGAAAATAATTAATTGTCCTAAAGGGAAAATTAATTATTTTTAGGTTTCCCAAAATATAGACACAATACAGTATTCCTATTGTAAACTTTTCCAAGTTTTCTGAGTAACCTATGTCTCATTGACAAGGTAATGGTTGGTCATTTCTAATCTCTTGATTTTTGTCTGTAGGACCCAGAGCAGTGTCTACCTGTAAGTCTCCACCAAGCCTGGCAGATGCACCATCGTATATGTAATATTCTTCTCTCAGGATATGAGAGTTTACAGTCTATGTTCGAAACCTATCTGGAGAAAATTGGGTCACAGTTCAAACTTGGTATGTTCTTATTATTTACCTTTTACAAGGTTGCTAGAGTCAGGAAAAAACATTCAGGGAAATCATTTTAAAAGTCAAGGAATTTGCTATTGGTCAGGTGAGTTCGGAGATAACTTAAAACAGTCATGAGAAGCAGCTGTAGTGTAGTGGATAACACTCTGGACTACCAATCCAGGGATAGCAAGATCAATCCCCCGCTTCTCCAGTCTTTCGGATGAGACTTTAAACGGAGGTCCCGTCTCCATATGACCTCGTTGTTCGTGGGACCTTAAACTCAAGTTCACTCACTAAAATAGCCATGGGAAAGTCAGAGAATTTGAAATTAAATGGCCACAGCATTTTTCAGGAAATGTACTTATTCTGCTCAAGGGGAAAAGATATACTATTAAGGGAGATAATCTAACTTTGAAGTAGGTTTCTCCCTCCTCTTTTGAGACTACTCTTACAGAAAAGAATTGGCTCTTCTTCAAGAGTAACATGAGCCACGACACGAGAAAACCAACAGTGTGGTTGTGCGCCCAGTGCACACTCAGATCAGCCTGGGCATTCGCCCAATTTGACCAACCTCTTTTTTAAGTGCTCAAAGGGTAGCTAAGGGTCTTAAGCTACCGCCATGCGGACAGCGAAGACTCTGATCAGACTGGGGGGATGCCCAGCTGATCTGAGTCTGCGCTGGGCGCACAACCACATTGTTAGTTTTGTTGTGTCGCGACTCACATGTTTATATCTGTAATAAGAATGTGGTAAATCAGGTCTGTGGAAATATCAAAATCTTCTACTTGTCAAAGTAATTAGACAAAACTAACATGTCCGCACTAATATTTACCTTTGCAGAAAAAAAAGGCATACATGAAATAAGGAAGGAATAATAGATATTGAATAGAGGAAGAGTTGATGGTTTTTGGTGAACTGTCACAAAGTTTCGAATTGAAACACATGTTGTTGGCACTCATTAGAATCAGTCGATGAGGCAATTCTAACAGGAACCAACAAGATATGTTTTCATGAGAAAGTATGAAAGACATCTCAGAACTATCCTCAAACACTTCAACTGATGGCACTTTGATAACTTTTCCCAGGGCAAGTAAAACGAAATTGCTCACTTGTCCTGAGTCAAACGGGACATGTAGGACAATCAAGCATAGTATTTCCACAGCCTCGGGTAAATAGTATCCAGATTATATCTTGACAGTATCATTTTCTAGAGCATATAGATTGTCACAAGAAGTTACAGAGTATCATGGATGGTATCCGCTTGCTGGACAACGAAGAAGAGTTGATTCAGAATGCCACAAGGGACATTACTCAGCTTTGTGCCGGAAATGTTATATTGTGGACACAGTTTCTAGAAACAGCAACTCTAGATCAGGGGGTGATATTCTACCTCGCAAAGGAGCATCACATTTCTAGAGTAAGTAACTTACGGTTTATGAGCAAACATTAATGTTTTTCAGTCATTTTTACAAAGGGAAATAATTATTACAACTTTATGCTTGCTTCAGTCAGCAAAGATGCCCTTCCAGACTGAGGTCTAGTCTTAAAAGAAGGAAGTTGCTCCTAAAGAAGCAAATTATTTCCTTTAAAAGTTGACCCAATTCAGAGGGGAGGCCAAAACAAAAATAGTAGAGTTTCCTCTCCTGAAATTGTACCTATTTTATGTCTCACAGCCAGCATGACAAGGGGAGTATAACCTTAGTTAATATGGGTCAGACACAGTGCATTGACCTGCTAGACTGAGTTTAAAATCTTGATAAACTATATTCTTAAGTTGCAAGTTTTCTGACATTGGCATCCGCGTGGTTGATTAGAGTCTTCTCTGTCCACATATAGCATCTGAGGATCTTCGTGAATCGAAAAAGTGAGAGTTGAAGACTTTAGTCTGTTTGCCCAGCTGTACAGGCTGATTTGAGTATTAGCAGTATGTGAATGGTATAAGATCCCTCTTCACGCCTTACCAGTCATATTTCCAGAACTTCAGATAGGTGAAAAAATTGTTTGTTTTTTTCTCATCTGTATGCACAACATGTTATATGGATTTTTGTAAAATAGCTGCTACTCATAAAAGTTCAGTACCATGTTCCAAGAATCTTAATTTGCTGAAAACGTGACCTACATGTAAATGTTCTTGTTCATTTTTTTTTCAGATAAAAAGGTTTGCTGAAGCCTTTTTCACTCATGAGTATCCCAAGAACGAATGTCTATCCTGTTATGAGCCAAGGTAAATTGTTTTCTACATCTAATGACATCCCAAACAATGATAATCTTCAAATATACTGTAAAAATTCTAAAAATTGGGACACCTAAAATAATTTCTGTAACTGTCCTAAAAATTGAACACTTTCGTTTTTCAGTGCAATAATGCATCTAACATGTCTAAAAGATGCAGATAAAATGACATCCAGTGTAGACCCTGATCACTGCCATATTTGCTAGACCTGTCTGTCCCAAAAGTTAGAATTTTCGTAAGAAATGTTCATTCTAAGGTGCATAAAGGTGGTACATTGAACTTGCATCACAAGGGTGAATATAAAGACATTTGAATTCTTAAGAGTCATTCTCTGTAAGCACCAAAATCAGGTGAAAATGACATGTCTCAGATTTTCACGAAACTCAGTGTCTTTTTTAGCTCACCTGAGCCAGCGGCTCCGGGGGAGCTTATAGGATGGTAAGGCTCCGGCGTCCTTCGTCCGTCCGTCGTACGTCGTCCGTCGTCCGTCGTCCGTCCACACTTTGCCGGGCCGGGTAGCGCAATCGGTAGGGCACCTGACTCGTAAGTCAGAGGTCCTGGGTTCGAATCCCGGTCTGGCCACATACTTTCGTTTCTCCTTCCGCTGATTCAAGAAGGTCAGTTGTCAGTTACTGGCGAAAGTATGTGCACTTCGTACTGGTTAACCGCTTAGAAGGTCTAAGCCTGCCCAGGAATAGTGTGGTTAGGTTAACTGACCGTCCCGACATGACCTTAGTTGTTTACCGTGGACGTTAAGCATCAAATCAACCAACCAACCGTCCACACTTTCAAACAACTTCTCCTCTAAAACCGCTTGGCCAATTGCAACCAAATTTCATATGTAGCCTCCTGGGACCTTAGGAACGAAAAGTTGTTCAAACGGTCCTGGTCACATGACCAACATGGCCGCCATGCCCATATATGGTAAAAAGCTGAAAAAATCTTCTTCTCCAGAACCAATAGGGCGATGGCCTTGAAACTTGGTATGTAGCATCGGGTACACGAGTACTACCAAGACTGTTCAAATTATGACCTTGGGTTGACCTTGACCTTTTTTACGGTAAGGTCAAATTTGCTTCCTTATGCTTTTATATGGCAAAATGCTGCAACATAAGATATCTTGGAAACTGTTGAATATTTTGGCCTAAAAATTGGTACATACAGTCATCTTAATGACTACATGAAGATTTATGAGTTCAAGAGGTCAAGGTCATTCTTTGACCTTTGACCCAGAACTCTCATATTTTGACAATATCAAACAATCTCCTCAAAAACAACTAGGCCAATTGTAATTAAATTGCATATAGATCCTCCAGGGGTTGAGGGAATGAAAATTTGTTCATACGGTCCAGGTCACATGACCAACATGGCCACCACGCCCATATATGGTAAAAACCTTTAAAAATCTTCTTCTCCAGAACCAGTAGACCGATGGCCTTGAAACTCGGTATGTAGCATTGGGTACTCAAGTACTATCAAGATTGTTCAAATTATGACGCTGGGTTGACCTTGCCCTTTTTTACGGCAAGGTCAAATATCGGAAAATGCTAGCACATGAGATTTCATGGTAAGTTTTGAAGATTTTGGCCTAAAAATTGGTATATACAATCATCTGAATGAGTACATGAAGATATGTGAGTACAAGAGGTCAAGGTCATTCTTTGACCTTTGACCCAGAAATTTCAAATTTTGACAATTTCAAAGAATCTGCTCTAAAACCACTAAGCCAATTGAAACCAAATTTCATATAGAGCCTCGAGGGGTTGAGGGAATGAAAAAATTTTCTAACGCTCCTGGACACATGACCAACATGGCCGCCATGCCCATATATGGTAAATACCTTTATAAATCTTCTTCTCCAGAACCAATTGACCGATGGCCTTGAGACTTTGTATGTAGCATTGGGTACTTGAGTACTATCAAGATTGTTCAAATTATGACCTTGTGTTGACCTTGACCTTTTACAGCAAAGTCAAATATGGGAAAATGGTAGAACATATGATTTCATGGAAAGTTTTGAAGATTTTGGCCTAAAAAATTGGTATATACAGTTGTCTTAATGAGTTCATGAAGAATTATGAGTACAAGAGTCAAGGTCATTTTTTTACCTTTGATCCAGATCGCTCATATTTTGACATTTTCAGCCATTTCCTCAAAAGCCAAAGGGCCAATTGTGAACACATTTCATATAGAGCCTCCAGGGGTTGATTGAATGAAAAATTTGTTCAAACGGTCCAGGTCACATGACCAACATGGCCGCCATTACCACTTATGGTATAAATCTTTAATATTTTTCTTCTCCAGAACCAATCCACCTATGGCCTTGAAACTTGGTAAATAGCATGGAGTACTAGAGTACCACCAAGACTGTTCAAATGATGACCTTGGGTTTACCTTGACCTTTTTTGCGGCATGGTCAAATATGGGAAAATGCTAGAACATAAGATTTCATGGAAAGTTTTGAAGATTTTGGCCTAAAAATGGTATATATGGTTGTCTTAATGAGTACATGAAGATTTATGAGTACAAGTGGTCATGGTCATTCTTTGACTTTTGCCCCAAAACTCATATTTTGACAATTTCAGACATGTTAAGTAAAAGCCAGCTTGCCAATTGTTCAGGTGAGCGATTCAGGGCCTCATGGCCCTCTTGTTTCTTATGTCAAGTGATGAACAAAAATAAAAGTTTTTCTTCGATCAAACTATCCGTTGCCATGGCAACCAGGATTTTCTGTTTTTCAGCCTAATCTGGTGATTTTTCAAATGAAAAATGCAAGATTTGACTCCAATTGTTCTGGTAGTAATTCACAACAAACGGTATTGATATTTACATTTTACAAGAGAACCATGTAAGTGCTGCTTACAAATACAGAAAAGTTTCATCATATTGCCATGGTCAAGCAGTCAGTGACCTTGACTTCCACCTTGTAAAGCGTCTATTTCAAAACATCAAAAATCAGCAAACTTTTAAGACGTTTTACTAAAAAATGCGGCTATAGATTTTTTTCTTTCTCTTGGTGCAGAGAGTACAAAGCCTAGTTGTTGATATATCAAAAAATTGGAGATGGTATATTTTTTAAATTGAAAATATTTTTCTTTGAATTTAGTCACCGTCAGAGAAATCAGAAGGAACTTTCATAATTGAAATTCTGAGATAAAATACAATATCTTGAATATTTTCAAGAAATATGAGCCAAAATACAAGTTGATGCATGATTAACAACTGAAAAAAACTATATGCAGAGTTTTCACCCTCAAAAAATACGTTAGTACCTTACAATTTGGGGTTTAATTACCCCACCCACTTTCTTTCAATGCAAAACAAAATTAAATGTTGCATGCTACAATGAATATATCTCAGTTTTTGCTGATTTTGAATGGTCTAGGGGGCTTCTACAAGTTCATTATTTCTGTCGTCTTTCTTTTTTTCATAATGTTCCCACAGTGGTTGGTGGGTGGGGGGCTGGATGGGGGGCATATTTTTTTTTTGGTGTAGATCCCATCAGCGTCTTCGTAGCCCTTGCCTGCACTCTATGTCCTGTAGGAATAAGTGGATCATGACCATACTTGCATGCATACATAATTGGGAAGGGGTAAAGAACTGATTAGATTTTGTTGACCTTGACCCTATTTTCAAGGTCACAGAAGGTCAAAGAATTATGAAAAATGGCTTTTCTGCACCGTATCTCCAAAATGGATAAATTGATTTTTACCAGACTCGCACAAATATATCATTGTAAAATGGAAAAGAACTGGCTAGATTTTGCTGACCTTGACCTTATTTTCAAGGTCACGGGAGGTCAATGAGTGCTGGAAAAGATGGCTTGTCAGCACAATATCTTCTGAATGGATGGATGGATTTAATGCAAACCTGCACAGATATATCACTCTGAAATGAAAAAGAACTGATTAGATTTTGGTGACCTTGACCCTACTTTCAAGGTCACAGGAGGTCAGAAATGTTGAAAATGGCTTGTCTGAACCATATCTCCTGAATGGATGGATGGATTTTAACCAAACTTGCATAAACATTTCACTGGGAAATGGGAAAGAAACTGATAAGATTTTGGTAACCCAGACCTTATTTTCGAGGTCACAGGAGGTTGCAGCATGTTGAAATATGGCTTTTTGCATGATAACTCCTAACGGGATTGAAGGATTATGACAAAACATAGATAAGTTTATAATCGGGAGATGGAAAAGTACTGATTAGATGGAGGTGACCTGGAACCAAATTTCAAGATTTACAAGAGATACTTACTTTGCAATATTTAGGGAAAATGATACAGCATAGAAAGGATAGGAGGGGATTCATCTGTTTTTGTAAAAGAAACATTTCTAGTTTATTTTATTTATCACGTAGTAACCATGCCAACCAATACTCTATCACTAGTCTGTTTTTGTTGGAAACGCATATTTAAAATGGATGGATGGATGACTTAAGATTTTACGTCCTTTTCAACAGTATTTCAGTCATATCAGAACTATGGGACGGTGCTAATGAAAGGCTGTGTGCAATGGAACCCCGTTTACGGTAGGTAAAAATCTCACCTCTAGCGGGTTTCGAACCCGGTTCGCTACTTCAGTTGGCCAGCGCTTAACCCACTGAGCTACCGGGGCTCCTGAGTATTTAAAAACATTCAAATTTAGTTGAAAAGTGTTGATTGTGATTTTCTATCTCTGTATACACTTTCTATTTTCCAAATAATTCTCATCTTGGACAATAATTAGGTATATCTTAGTTGCTACGGATACAATCATATGTTCCATCAAAACAGCAATTGACAATCTGAGTGCATCTGATAGCAAGCAAATAAAGGACATAAAATGAGCAGAAATACATTCAGATATTTCATAATGGAGAAGAAAATTTGCTTATATATTTATCATATTGATAAACATATATATTTCCCCCCCCGGGGGAGGGGGAGGAGGGAGGAGGGAAGGGAAAGCGGGTATGTTGTTTTGGTGCAGATCCCGTCTGCATTGGTGTCTGTGTGTCAGTATAACTTCATGTCTGCACTCTATCTCCTGAAGAGTTAAATGTATTTCACCAAACTTGCAAAGATACATCTTTGGGTGGGGAAAAAGAGCTGATCAGATTTTGGTGACGTTGACCCCATTTCAAGGTCATAGGAGGTTTCTGAATGGCTTGTTGGTGCCATATGTCCTGAACGGGTGGATAGATTTAGATCAAACTTGCACAAATATATCACAGGGAAGTGGAAAAGAACTAAAAAAAGTTGGTGACCTTGACCATATTTTCAGGTCACAGGCGGTAAAAAACAGTGAAAATGGGTTGTATGCACCATATCTTCTGAAGGGATTTATGAATTTGATCAAACTTGCACAAGTATATTATAAGGATGTGAGGGAGGAAACACTGTTAGACTTTGGTGACATTGACCTTATATTCAAGGTCACATGAGGACTTACAGTGTTAAAAATGGTTTGCTTGCACCATATCTCCGGAATGAACAGATTGAGTGTGACCAAACTTGCACAGACACACCACTGGAACATGGGAAAGAATTAATTAGATGGTTGTCCAGGGACAACTTGTCGAGCCCACTGTTTGCTATAGTGACGTATAAGTATGTCAAGACTAAATGCTTCATTTACTTATTAGAAAGAAGCCAAACAAGTATATATCATGATACAGCATGTTTCTTTTCTTTCTTTTTTTCTTATGAAGGAAAACAAATGGAACTACGGCCATGACAAGCACATATCATGACCATTTTATTATTTGACCTTGAAGTGTGACCTTGACCTTGGACCAACCTGAACAAACATTTCTACTTGTCAAGGAGAACAATTGTGCCAAATTATTTTGAAATTCATGCATAACTGTATAAAGTATATGGCACGGACAAGCTCAGTTTATGACATTTTTTTATCATTTGACCTTCAAGTGTGACCTTGACCTTGGACCTACCATAATAAATCCCACATGCCACTTCTACTCATTAAGGAGAACAATTGTGCCAAACTGTTTTGAAATTCATCTATAAATGTAGAAGTAATGGCCAGGACAAGCCCTATTTATGACTATTTTGATCATTTGACCTTCAAGTGTAACCTTGACCTTGGATAGACCTGCAGATGTTTCAAAAGTTACTTGAACTCATCAAGGAGAATAATTGTGCCGTTTTTTCAATCCATGCATAAATGTAGTTGTTCTGGCCTGGATAAGCTCAATTTATGACAATTTTTATCATTTGACCTTTGAATGTGACCTTGACCTTGGCCCTACCTGACCAGATGTTCCAAATGGCACTTCTACTCATAAAGGAAAATAATTGTGCCAAATTATTTTGAAATCCATCTATAAATGTAGAAGTAATGGCTCGAACAAGCTCAATATATGACCATTTTACCATTTGACCTTTAAGTGTGACCTTGACCTTGGACCTACCTGAACGAATGTTTCAAATGGCACTTCTGCTCATCAAGCAGAACAACTGTGCACAATGATTTTGAAATCTATCTATAAATATAGAAGTTTTAAAGGTCCCAGGAAGTCATAGAAAGCTGCTAAATGGATTGTTTGACCTTTATTCTGTTTTGGAGGTCAGAGGTGGTCTTAAAATGGTTAAAAAATGGCTTATCTATACCCTATATTACAAAGCATTTGTTGGAATTATGCTAAACTAGCCCTAAATCATCATTTGGAGAAGATTCATAACTGATTATTAGGGCCTTGCCAGACGAAGTAATTTGTAATTTTGTATTTTTGTAATTTTTTGGTACAGTAATCGTGTCCGCTCCATAACTCTGAAACTCTTTGTGATACTTTCATGAAACTTGGTACAAATGTAAAACTGCATCAGACAATACATGTATGCAGAGAGAAAGAACCACAACTCCACCTACATTGTTTACTGAAATATGCCCCTTTGTGATTTTTTGGTACGGAAATCGTGTCCGCTCCATAACTTTGAAACTGTTTGAGATATTTTCACGAAACTTGGTACAAATGTAAAGCATTATCAGACGATGTGCAGAGAAAAGAAGTGTAATTCTTTTTTACATTTTCACTGAATTATGCCCCTTTGAAATATCAGTACGGAAATTGTGTCTGCTCCATAACTCTAAAACCGTTTTAGATATTTTCACAAAACTTAGTACGAAAGTAAAACATCATCAGACCATTTGCAGACAACAAAGTCCATAACTCTACCTTTGTTTTTACTGAATGATGCCCCTTTGTAATTTTCAGTATCAGAAATCTTGTCCGCTCTATAACTTTAAAACTCTCAAAGATATTTTCACGAAACTATGTACAAATACAAAACATTGTTAGACAATGTGCAGAGAATAAGAACCACAACTCCATCTACTTTTGTACTGAATTATTTCCTAAATGTAATTTAAAGTATAGAAATTTTATCTGCTATCAGGTTTTAAACCATCAAAGATATTTTCTTGGATTTTTTTACAAATATAAAGCATTATCAGACAATGTGCAGATAATTAAAACTGTAACTTTCTACATTTTCTACAGAATTATGCCCTTTTGTAATTTTCAGTATAGAAATCATTCCACTCTCTAACTTTAAAACTGTAGAAGATATTTTCTTATAAATTGATACAAATGTAAAGCATGATCAAACAATTTGTATAGAAAAAGAACCATAACTGCACCTTCATTTATGTTAAACAGAATTATATCTCTTTGTAATTTTGGGTATTGAGACCTTGTCCAATCTATAACTTTTAAGCCTTTGAAGATATTTTCACAAAACTTGGTACAAATATAAAGCATCATCAGAATATCTGATGGTGTTCAGAGTGCAAGAATGTTAACTCCAGTTTCCTGCTTTACAGAGTTGTTGCCTTCGTTTTAATCAGTCATGATTTTATTTTTTGCCCGTATCTTAATTATTCTACCAGAGGCTTAATTCCAAACAACATGGTAACAGAAAGCTGTTATTGTATTTTCTGGTCGGGGATATACGACTTAAATTCCACCAACAGTCTCATAAAGGCGGGGCCCTGTTTGTTACCATGTTTCTAGTTAGGTTTTGGTGACTTTGACCCTATTTTTAAAAGTCATTTGTTGATTTGACTTGAAAAACGAAGATGTATCTTGAACCAGTAGATTCATTTTTACCAAACTTGCAAAGATCAACCATTTAGGCAAGACAAAGACTTAGAATTTGGCGACCTTGATGCCATTTTCAAAGTCACAGGAGTATTTTGTCGAACCCACTTGCCGTAAGCGAGGCAGTCGACAAAACTTCAGTTTGGTATATATGCATGCATGCCTCCATCCAGAACTTTTACAAAAACAAAGGACAGTAGACAAGAAAGCTTATGCAGACCAGACATGTGATGAGCAACTTTAAAACAAGTGTACCAGGTGCTATTTTATCATCAAAACGCATAGTATGTAACTTATGAATTCGTTGTATAACTAAATGAGGTGGGTGGGGTAACTCACCCCCTAGATATACAGATTAAACATATTAATGAATGAAAAAATATAAAAGTTGTATGTGTGGTTTATTTCTTCTCCAATGCATGTATCTATTTCTATTTATGCTCAGTTGCTGTTCTTTCTCTACATTGTACTACATACACTTAGATTGCCTAATTTCTTTGTGGAAGGAATGAGTGGTTTTTGTCATAGCAACTATAAAAATACTGATTTATCATATATTATTTAACAAAAGCAACACTTAGAATGCGTATGCATATGTAAAAAGTAAATAACAAGGAATATGTTTCATTAGCATTGAAACGATTTCCTGTAAATATCCGTGTAAATGAACACTGACCCATAATAGAATAACAGTTACCATGGTTACCAAATGATAAACAATGTAAAACAATGACAGCAAACATGTGGTGATCTTTTAAAAATGTTTCACTTTACTCACAATTATGGAAACTTGAGAAATATTATCTATGGCATGTAACTTTTGCATTCATTTCATATTCAGTGGAAGTGGGTGGGGTAATTGCACCCCAAACTGTTAATTTTAAACACACTTCTGAAAGAGAAAATTATTTATGTAACTTCTCTCCACTGTATTCAATGTATTTATTTGTATTTCTGCTCATATTTGCTTAACATTCTCCAGATATTATCTCTTATAACAGATTTTCTGCTATGACAGTTTCTTCTGATTTTCCTGACGGTGACTAAATTCAAAGAAAATTATTTTCAATTTAAAAAATATACCATCTCCAATTTTTAGCTCACCAGAGCCGAAGGCTCCGGGGGAGCTTATAGGATAGGCAGTTGTCCGTCGTCGTCGTCGTCGTATGTCGTCGTATGTCGTCGTCTGTCGTCCGTCAACACTTTCAAACAACATCTCCTCTGAAGCCACTGGGGCCGATTGGGCCCAAAGTTTATCTGTAGCATCCTTGGGCTGGGGGATTGAAAGTTTGTGTTTTTTATGAAAATCAGCTAATTAGTTTAGTTGCTATGGCAACTTAGAGTTCCCATAGGCTTATAATGGGGAAAATCGAAAAATGGCATTTACTGCCAAGCCATTGCAGATATTTTGACAAAACTTTTATAGAAATGTTCCTTAAGAAGTCTTCCATCAGCCATATGTTTTTAGGCCCACTGCTCTTTTTATTGGTTGCCATGGAAACCAAAATGCAAAAAAGAAAAAAACAGATATTTAAAAATTATCTTCTCTGAAACCGTTAGGCTGATTGGGCCAAGATTTCATCTGTAGCATCTTTGGGCTTTGGGATCGAAAGTTTGTGTTTTTTATGAAAATCTGCTTTTTAGTGTGGTTGCTATGGCAACTTAGAGTTCCTATAGACTTACAATCGGGAAAATTGTAAACTGGCATTTACTGCAAAGCCATCAAATATATTTTGATAAAACTTTCATAGAAATGTTCCTTGAGAAGACTTTTATCAGGTATATGTTTTTTAGCTCACTGCGCTTTATATTGGTTGCCATGGAAACCAAAATGCAAAAACAGAAAAAAAAAACTTAAAAAATTATCTGCTCTGAAGCCAATGGGCCAATTGGGCCCAGATTTTATCTGTAGCATCCTTGGGCTAGGGGATTGAAATTTTATGTTCATTATGAAAATCGGTTTCTTAGTTTGGTTGCTATGGCAACTTAGTTTCATTGACTTATAATGGGGAAAATCAAAAAATGGCATTTACTGCCAAGCCATTGCAGATATTTTGACAAAACTTTCATAGAAATGTTCCTTGAGAAGTCTTTATAAGCTATATGTTTTTTGGCCCACTGCTCTTTTTATACCCCGCCACACTTTAGTGGCGGGGTATTATGTTATACCTTTCGGTGTCCGTCCGTCCGTCCGTCCGTCCGTCCGTCCGTCCGTGCTCACCATTTCCGATCGATAACTTGAGTATTTATTCACGGAATTTTTTCAAATTTTGCATACATATTGTTATCGGCGATGAGTGGTATGGGATTGTTAATGGGCAAAATCCGTCCATTTTTAACAGAGTTACTGCCCTTTTTCGTATTGGAAAAATGGTTTCTGGCCTGTTATTCCTTTACTGTTCATGATATCTGAATGAAACTTCACAGATATGTTGCACATCAAAGGTTACATATTGTGACTAAGGACCGTCACTCTGACCTTCCCAGTTTGTGAGTTATCCACCCTTGATAGGTCTGAAAAAAGGTTTTTGACCTATTGTTCCTTTACTATATGGAATATCTGAATATAACTTCACAGATATGTTTCACATCAAAGGTAACATATTGTGACTAAGAACCGTCACTCTTACCTTTCCCGTTTGTGAGTTATCCGCCCTTGATTGAATTAAAAAATGTTTTTTACCCGTAGTTCCTTTACTATGTGGAATATTTAAATGAAACTTTACAGATATGTTTCACATCAAAGGTTACATACTGTGACAAAGAACCATCACTCTTACCTTTCCAGTTCATGAGTTATCTGCCCTTGATAGGTCTGAAAAATGGTTTTTGACCTGTAGTTCCCTTTCTATATGGAATATCTGAATAAAACTTCACAGATATGTTTCACATCAAAGGCTTCATATAGTGACTAGGAACTGTCACTCTGATCTTTCCGGTTTGTGAGTTATCCGCCCTTGATTGATCTGAAAAACGTTTTTTTATCTGTAGTTCCTTTACTATATGGAATATCTGAACGAAACTTCATAGGTATGTTTCACATCAAAGGTTACATATTTTGACAAAGAACCATCACTCTTACCTTTCCAGTTAATGAGTATTCCCCCTTGATAGATCTGAAAAATGTTTTTTGACTTGTAGTTCCTATACTATATGGAATATCTGAATGAAACTTCACTGATATGTTTAACACCATAGAATAGGAAACAGAGTCTCTCAGCTCAAAGAAATGCTTTACAGCCTGATCTAACTCTACACTGGTCAGAATGCTCCACGTTGTTGGGTGGTTTATATTAATATTTATTTACAGTAAGGACATCATATCTCTGTCTATCTCAGTTCTGTGGCTCTTTAGCTATTATATATCTCAAAAAATAAGTTAGGATGCACAGCAGTGGCGGGGTATCATGCAGTGCCTGCGGTGCTTTTATTATTGGTTACCAAAATGAAAAAATAGAAGAAAAAAAAATACCTTAGATTATCATGTCGGAAACCATTTGCTCTATGAGGCAGAGACTTCATAGACATACAGATCATATTAACCTTTACAGATTTTATGTTTTCCATTGTCACTGTTCAAAGGACATGGTTGGTATGGCAACTTATAATGGAAAAGAATAATAAATGGGATTCATTGCTTAGTCATTGCAGATACATGTATTCTGAACCTACATTTTCAGAAGTATTCCTAGAGTGGTCTTCAATTAGCCCTATTTCTGCACACTGCTCATTTTGATCATGGCAACCAAAGGGGAAAAATAATCACAAAAAAATCTTAGAAAGTTATCCTTTTTTGTTGCCAGGGCAATCAAAATGTGGAAGATAGTTATATATTTTGTTATCAACACAACAGACTGTCAGACTGAGACTTTGTAGTTATATATTTTGTATTCACCATTACAAATGTGACAGCAATCTTGAGCCTATATTAATGTGGCAGCAATTTTGAGCTAGAGATCTGGTGAGCTTTGTGGCCCCTGGGCCTCTTGTTTAACATATTGAGAGCTAGGTGTTATACTCTCTGTACCAAGAGAATGAAAAAAATCTATAGCCGCATTTTCTAACAAAGCGCTTCCAAAATTGGCCAATTTTTTATATTTTTAAAGAGATGCTTTACTAGATAGAAGTCAAGGTCACCTACTCCTTGACCATAGCAATATAAAGAAAAAAAAATCTATCCGTACACAGCACTTACATGGGTCTCTTAAAAGACACGAGTGTCAATAACATTTGTTGAGAAAGACTGTCAATACAACTGGTGTCAAATCTGGCATTTTTTATAGGAAAAATCACCAAATTAGGCCAAAAAAGAGAAAATCCTCGTTGCCATGGAAACGGACAGTTTGGTTGGAGAAAAAATTGTGTTTTTGTTCATCACTTGATATAAGCAAAAAAGACACTAAGTTTCATCAAAATCTGAGATATGTCATTTTCACCCCCTATTGCAATTTTTTGGTGTTTACAGAGAATTACTCTTAATCTTTACAAGCCAGTGTCAGTCTTCAGATGTGTTTTCAGTCTTGATGGTTCAGCCTTTGAATTTGAAAAAAACAATGTAGCCCATCAAATCCAAGCATCAAAATTATTATGAATTGAGAGTACCCTGGTTTATCCTATAGTTTGCAGAAAAATATGGAAGTACACCCGAACAGAAATAATCTTTTACACCAAACATTTTGCACACCTGGAGTTCTTATCTTATTGTATTTTCAGTTACCATGGTCACAGTGATTTAGCCACTCTAGTTAGGAGCTCTATGTACTTACAAACACTGCCACCTCTAGATGTTGAATGCCTAGAACTGGATGGAGATAACTCTTCTCTGCCTATCATATTTGAGGATATTTACTTTGATCAGAGTTATGGTAAGTGGAGTCTTTCTTAACATCTTGAGTGGTGCTTCTGAACTGCTTATCTTGTAGTTATAATAGAAACACAAGCTCAGGTGAGTGGGGTTTGGCTGATAGATTTCAGATCTTTTCTTTTCATCAAAAGGTGATTATATTCACTGTCAGGGGAGACAACTCTGTTTTCTGTTTTGGCTGACCTTCTCAGTAGGGGTCAACCCTTATCGGAAAGAATTTGCACCCTAGGAGCAAATTCTTTCTTCAAGGCTAAACCCTGTTTTTTAAGGGCTTTGCAACCCAGGGATGCAAGCAGGAAGCTGAAAAAAATTGTTTCTTTTTATGGCAAGTATGGAGGTGTACCCATGCGTCTGAAAAGCATGATCCTACAGTCACTTTTCTGAGCCACGCACAGAATGTCACTCAGAAGTCACCTGATAGTATATAACCAGAGCTCTAGATAAGAGGGCGTATTTGATGATAATTAAGGATAATTTTTTTTATTTCTCATTGAAACCATATGTTGTGACCCCTCATCTGAACCGTCTCGTTGAGACGGTTCAGATGAGGGGTCACAACATATGTTTTTATGCAGATTTAACAAAAATTATCCCTAATTATCACCAAATACTCCCTCTTATCTAGAGCTCTGATAACTGGCTAATGCAACGCAACTTGGGCAGAATACAAATTGTGAACAGTAGCAGAAGAATCTAAATGGAAACCAAGGGCTTGGTTTGGCTTGCATGTGTCTGACAGAAGCAAGATCTAGGTATTACTTTTCTGGCCGTGGTGTTGGTGGCGACGTACACTTTATCAAGTCTCCTGCTTTAGCTCTGTAAGTAATATAGACACCTCTTTGTGACAATGTGTGACAGGCAAGACATAGCGAATTTTTCATAAATGTCATTTCATAAGAAATTTATGAAACAAGCCTTTCATGATTTTCATATTAAATGACCACAAGTGTAAGACTCTGTTTATTCATGTGACCCTTTAAAATGGGATTTTATCACCTTCAAAATAAGCTTTATTTTAATAAGAAAAAACATTGTTGACATGGGCGTTGTCAATGACATTAAATGTTATAACACATGTTGTCATAAGATTTTTATCTACTGAGTAACAGAGATGTCATATGGTAAATAGTGTTCTGTGGAATTCTCACCTCATCTTTTTGATTTCCAGATGTAACTGACAATGCTAGAAGTTCTAGATCAGGATCTGCCTCGCCAAGTTTCAGTCAGACCTCATCTTCTCCTGGGCAGCGTGCAAAATCAAAACGAAACTTTATTAAAAATATCAAACCTGATACTTTTAAACGTCCTTCCTCTTATTCTTGTAGTGATGCTGAAATTGCTAGTGCTAAAAACAATAAAGTTGTTGAATTAGTAGGTTATAGAAAAATGGTGGCTACCCCAGATGCACACAGTAAAGTTAAGGGGAATTCTAGGTTTGTTGAGTTAGGAACACTTAGTCCATTACAGTCTTCCACTAACTTGAAATCCGACACACAAGTGCCTGATTCAGTTCTAGCCTCATCTGTGTCCATGCCTGCTCTGTTCAACAGATCAGGATGGGGCAGAAACAGTGATGGAACTCTACCAGAATATAGGGAAGTAGCTAGAAGATCATTAAGAGCTAAAAAGAGACATGCTAAATCTTCTGTTATTAGTGTTGACTTTGGAGGGTCTGATCCAGCTCTTAGAGCAGAGAAAAGAGACCATAGTGGTAGCAGAAGAAGGTTAAAAAGGGCATTTACTGACCCAGTTAGGCATTCTGACAATTTAGAATCAGCATCAAATTCCAATGAAAATAGTCAAGATAATACACTCAAAAGGACAGAACCTCAATCCGAGCCACTAAGAGACAGTGAGAAAGATGATAAGACAGATGGAACTGGGAGAGCAGAAGCAGAGCAAGATGCATCTACTGGTGCCAAGAAAGAGTTAGATTTCAGACAAGAACTGTATCAGAATCTGTCAAAGTGTCTTACTGAAGCCTTAGGTGACGATGGTCAATTAAATGATAGTGATAGAAGTGATGATGATAGGTGTATTCAGAATGGTTATGATGAATTCCTTGAAACAGATATAAATCCTGTCAGAAATGTTGATAATGAAGATGAGATTAAAAGTTCTAACACAAATGAAAATGCAAATGTTGATATAAATCGTAAAGATGAAGAACTTAGTGCAGTAGCTTCAAAGGGTGATATAGTTAGTGCAGAGAAAACACCTGTCTCTGCTCCAAAATCAGGGTTGACTGTTAGAGATTTATTGAAGAATAGTGATCTGAAAGCAGGTCCAAAATTAGGTCAGAGTGATATAGCAAGTAGACAGAGTATTGATTCAACCTCAACAGCTAACACAGACAGTGGTATAGATGTTTCATGTGTTAAAGATGATCAGACAGATTCTGCTATTTCATTAAGAGATTCTGGGAGTGCTAGTGCTAAAGAAATTAAATCAGAAATAAAAATTATCTGTGATACTGATATGGATTCTAAAAATCTTGGTAACAGAGTAACTGTGAGTGAATTTCTAAGGGAGGAATATAGAAAATCTGTGACTTCAGATATAATTAAACAGTCTGAAAATTTAGCAGATCCTGAAAATTTGCAAAGTACAGATATAGATTCAGATGTTGATAGTTCCGAGCCCTCTAGTGTTTCAATGAAAAATAATTTCCGAGCATCTAGTGAATCAAATCTTCTACAGTCAACATCGTTAGAAGTAAAGAAAGTTGGGGATGCTATGGTGTCTTCAGCCTCATTTCCAGAGTTGTCTAAACTAACAGAAGTTGTAAAGGAACAGCCAAAATTGGTTGATAAAGTTGGGCACAGTACAGTCAGGTGGGTAATCATATTTTAAGTTACTATAAAATCATATGCTGTGTCATCTGGTATGAACCAGTCCTAGAAGCCTTATATGCATGATATGTACACATACATAAATGTTAAGAAATATGAGCCGCGACACGAGTAAACCAACAATGTGGTTGTGCGCCCAGCGCAGACTCAGATCAGCCTGGGCATCCGCCCAGTCTGATCAGAGTCTTCGCTGTCCGCATGGAGGTAGCTCAGTCCCTTAGCTACCCTTTAAGCACTTTGCGAGGATTCTGGTCAGACTGGGCGGATGCGCAGGCTGATCTGAGTCTGCACTGGGCGCACAACCACATTGTTGGTTTTCTAGTGTCGCAGCTCATATGTACTTTACATAGCTCAACTTAAATTTATAGAAACATGAGAGAATATAAACTAAAACTGCTGTAAAAGCTCATATTTCCACATATTTGGAGTGCATGTATTCCCAGGATGGTAATTTCCACTGGGAATTCCTGCCGACGGTATTTCCAAGCCGATTTTGTAAAAACGATAGTCCAAATAGATGTGGTAGGATCAGTTAGTGACATGTTGGATGTCACCTAGGTTATTTGCCATGTATTATAAAATAATCTTTTCTTAACTGTATGAAAGTTAAAAAAATTAGATCTTTCAAAGTCTTTTTCAAAAAGTACATGATATTAGCACAGTTGTCCAACTCTGTTACAACGTAAAAGGAAATTCAACGACTTTTGTTACAGGAATTATCAGACAAGTAAATTAGCAGACGCTTCCACTTTTATGGGTATGTATTTTAATGAGGCTTTTTGTATACTTTCTGTACACCTATGATTTCCAAGACAGAAAAAATAGGTAGTGGAATATTTCATTCACTTTTTACCCCTTTGACTTGCTATTTGAAAATTATCTGGTATGTTACAGAAATTAACCGACTCCATGTTCTATGTTACAGAAATTATCTGTTATGTTACAGCTATTCAACAAGACAGAATGTATTATTTCAGACTGTTTACAGTCTATTTGCAAGTGTAATTTTTTCTTCCCTTCGACTACAAATGGATGGACATTCAACATTGACTGATTCAAGGTCAGGAGACAGACTTTCTATTGATTGTTGTCTCAGTAATATTCTTTGCTTTTATAACCACATATGAATCAAATAAATTTTGCATGGAACAAGGACTCAGACCAAAACTACTGAATTTCACGAGGAAACTGCATCGCATGGACATTTCCTACTTGACTGAAACAAACAGAAGTGCAGCCACATGGTCAATATTGAACTTTCCGTTTGCAGTCATAAGCAAAAAAAAAGAAAATAATGGCAGCCATTTTTCAGTTCTGTTGTGTCTTCTTAGAACATCAGTTACATGTGGAAGGAGTATTTTTTAATTCAGCTACAATACTGTATTTTTTTTCCTTTCAATGGTAACAGGCATTCTCTGTATGAATTCATTCATATCTACACTTGCGTCCAGTTCAGTGACTTCCTATCTAATATCGTATTACAGCGCTTATAATCCTTTTGTTCAGCTTGAGATTTCATTATTTTTTTCAATTTTTGCATAGGCCTTTCACTGAATATATTTGTCACAGGAATTGAAGTTTTTCAGATGTGATATCTGGGGATATGGCTGATGCATCAAACTGTATTTCTCTCTTCCACGAATGTTGAGGCTGTAACTTTATATTTATTGTTGTCAGGATTTTATCCATTCGTAACAGGCAATACAAATGTAAGTCTCTCATTTATATACCTTTTTATTGAATATTGGAGTTCTGCATCTGGGTCACCTGACTTAAATCGACAATAGTGGCATCGCAGTGTGAGAAAATCAGATTTTTTTTCATTATTCCATTTTGAAAATATATTCTCCTTTATAAGCAAGAAACCCATGCGTGACAAAATAGTCCTTAAGTGAGCTTAAAGATTTTCACCCATTTCTTTTATAAAGGAATAAGTCTTCAGTATTTAAATAAACATTCTAAAATAAACCAATAGGCAAAAGAAATGCGGCACTTGCATCAATTTATATTATTCCCTCATTCAAACTATAATAAGATTAAGATAGCAAGAGCTAAAATCTGATGGAGGTCATTTTTCTGCTATAAGACCATAATAATACATTGTAAAAGTCGGTCAATAACTGTAACCTACTCTTGAAAGTCTGTTAATAACTGTAACAAGGTCTGATAATTTCTGTAACACATAATTTAAATAACTCATGTTTGATTGTAACCTGATTATATGTATGGGTGTTTTTTTAATAATATACTGATGTCACATTTATAGACTAGCATGCAATATATAATTGTAAAACAAAAATTATGTTTATTATCCATTTACTATAAAACTAACACAATCGGGAGTTTATTACATTTTTTCAAAACTATCTCTTAATTTATATTATTTAAATCTTAAACATACTGTTTTGTGTTCTCTGTCATATTTTATCAAAAATAAGAAATATATTTGCCATTACTTGAGATGTTTCACATTTCAAATCTATTCTTAATGTTTTTAGTCGTTGAATTTCCGTAACAGTCGTTGAATAGCTTTATCACTGACAGCTTAATCAGTAAATTCCTGTAACAAAAGTCGTTGAATTTCCTTTTACGTAGTAACAGAGTTGGACAACTGTGATTAGGGAATCCACATATCATGCTATAAACTAGAAGAGGATACAGAGTTAATCCTTTGGTGTGTTGGGTTGGGTATTATCATAAGAAAACCGTTTTAGAAACTATCATTGAATGAGCTGCAACACAAAAAAAAAACAAAGTGGCATGTGTGTCCAGCAAAGACTCAGATCAGTGTGAGCATTTGCCCAGTCTGATTTGAGTCTTCGCTATCCACATGGAACTAACGTAGACCCTTAGCTACCCTTATTAAGCACACAGGAAAGACTCTGATCTGACTGGGCAGATGCCCAGGCTGGTCTGAGTCTTTGCTGGTGCTTATGCCACTTTGTTGGTTTTATCATGTCAGGGCTCAAATAATGTCCTTACTCTGAGCTCTGGGGCTTTTTTATTATTAAAACAACTTAAGTGGTTGCTAGGCTGTTGCTAGGGCTGAATTTCTATAAAGGAGATCTATACAACTATGAAATTTGTTCTGGAGGAACAGTCTTTGTAAGACTGTTCCTCCAGAGCAAATTTCATAGTTGTAGGGAATCTCCTTCTAAGAAATTTAGCCTTAGCAACAGCATAGCAACGACTTAAATTGTTTTATGAATACGGCCCCTGATCTATCCATTTCAGTTTTGTCACTACGAGGGAGCAGCTTAAATCTCGAATGAAGTATCAAGGAAATCTTTACAGGTGAGCAAATGTCCTTTGCCTTGTTTCAGGTTTTGAATTTTCATTTAAGCATCTTGGAGCTTTGGGCATAGACAAAAAAGTAGTTGGAAATTCAAAGTATCTCGGCTTTATTACTATTAATGGCAACCTAGTCACTGTTTAAACCTTACCCTTGTGGTTTAAGAGAGCTAGGCCAACATGAGAGCCAACCTAGATTACACACCACCAGCTGGGATTCACAATCTACTTTCTGAAAAGAGGCTTTTTTACCTTCATTACTGGATGTAAGATTTTTAAACCCCAAGAATATGAAAAAATTTATGATATCAGTTTTTCGAGGACACCCTTACCTTTTTCGGGAAAGAAGACTAAACCATGTCTACTGATAAATGTGCAGCAATAATACAGATGCTCAGACAAGCAATGATTCTCATCTCACAGCGCATAACCTTAGTATCAATAATTTTTGATTCTTTTTGTAAGTGTCTTAGGTGGCTCTGGATCAAATCAGGAACATTGAAATTCATGTGACCTATATCACTTCCTGAAAATGGTTGTTTATCTTGTGAAATTATGAACTATAATAATTTGGTCAAATTTTTCTTGTCAAATGCATTATTTCAGGCTTTGTTTGATTTTGTTGCTTTGCTTTCTTAGCAGTTATACAGTGGATTGCATAGGTTAGCCTAAGCAAAGACATGCATTCAGCTAAGCTAATATGCATTTTGAATATTCCATTGTCAGTCAGAAGCATAAGAACTTTGCTGGTTATGCAAGCAAGAATTTTGTCTCATTTTATCTGCTTTCTCTGCAAAATGGCCAAGATTATAAACTTTAATATGTCAAAACTTAAATAAGACCTTCTTGTGCCAAAAAAAAAACAAAAAAAACATTTTCTAGATAGTGAAATTCATTTTGATGTATATTACCATTTTTCAGTCTTGTTGAAGAAAGGTAGGTGCTGTGATCACAATAGTTAGTTAAAATAATGGATTGGTGTATTTTTAAAGTAAACATGGCATTCTAAAACTGCGTCTGACCCAACGTAAACAATTGAAATTGTTACATAAAAGGGTGTCAGAAAATTTTTCAAGCCTTCCCAGATCCTTCAGGGTTTAAATGTTGCCATTTGGCTCACACTAATATCTGCTGTTTGAGGGGCAAGGTATTTTTGCAGTGCTTGCTGTGTAAAGTTTGAAAAGACTTTCTAAAAAGTGAGAACACCATTGCTGACTTCTGAAACATTTTCTGTCGGAGATACAGTAAAGTTAGTCTTTTTAAAAATCACCTTTCAATATGAAATGGATACAAGTGTAGTTTCAGAATGAAAGAAATGTGTGAAGCAGTAAATAGTTAGACTGGACCAGCTGGTGTCTTCAGTATTACAATTGGGCAAATGCAATACTTGGTGGCTATAACATTTGGTAACAAAAAAAAAAAAAAAAAGAAAACAGTAAAATTCAAAATTTCATCAAAATAAGTATTATCATATATGCTTTTAGCTCACCTGAGCACGAAGTGCTCAGGGTGAGCTTTTGGGATACCGTGATGTACGTCGTCCGTACGTGTGGACGTCCGTCCGTCAACTTTTGCTTGTGTACACTCTAGCGAGCACAGTTTTGATCCAATCTTTCTGAAACTTTGTCAGAATGTTTATCTCCATAAACTCTAGGCCAAGTTCGAAACTGGGTCATGTCGGATCAAAAACTAGGTCACTAGGTCAAATCTTAGAAAAACCTTGTGTACGCTCTAGGAGGCACAGTTTTGATCCAAAGTTCATGAAACTTTGTCAGAATGTTTATCCTCATAATATCTAGGACAAGTTCGAAACTGGGTCATGTAGGGTCAAAAACTAGGTCACTAGGTCAAATCAAAGAAAAACCTTGTGTACGCTCTAGAGGACACAGTTTTGATCCAATCTTTCTAAAACTTTGTCATAATCTTTATCTCTTTAAAATCTAGGCCAAGTTAGAAACTGGGTCATGTCGGGTCAAAAACTAGGTCACAAGGTCAAATCTTAGCATAACCTTGTGTACTCTCTAGAAGGCACAGTTTTCATCCAAAGTTCATGAAACTATGTCAGAATGTTTATCCTCATTATATCTAGGACAAGTTTGAAACTGGGTCATGTCCGGTCAAAAACTAGGTCACTAGGTCAAATCATAGAAAAACCTTGTGTATGCTCTAGAGGACACAGTTTTGATCCAATCTTTCTGAAACTTTGTCAGAATGTTTATCTCCATAAACTCTAGGCCAAGTTCGAAACTGGGTCATGTGGGGTCTAAAACTAGGTCACTAGGTCAAATCTTAGAAAAACCTTGTGTACGCTCTAGAAGGCACAGTTCTCATCCAAAGTTCATGAAACTTTGTCAGAATGTTTATCCTCATAATATCTAGGACAAGTTTGAAACTGGGTCATGTCGGGTCAAAAACTAGATCACTAGGTCAAATCATAGAAAACCCTTGTGTATGCTCTAGAGGACACAGTTTTGATCCAATCTTTATGAAACTTTGTCAGAATGTTTATCTCCACAAACTCTAGTCCAAGTTCGAAACTGGGTCATGTTGGGTCAAAAACCAGGTCACTAGGTCAAATCTTAGAAAAACCTTGTGTACACTCTAGAAGGCACAGATTTGATCCAATCTGTATGAAACTTTGTCAGAATTCTTAACCTCATAATATGTAGGACGAGTTTGAAACTGGGTCATGTTGGGTCAAAAACTAGGTCATAAGGTCAAATCATAGAAAAACCTTGTGTACGCAATAGAGGACACAGTTTCAATCTAATCTTTATGAAACTTCATCAGAATGTTCATCTCCATAAACTCTAGGCCAAGTTTGAAAGTAGGTCATGTCAGGTCAAAAACTAGGTCACTAGGTCAAATCCTAGAAAACCTTGTGTATGCACTAGAAGGCATACAGTACAGCCGTCGACATCTTACCATCAATCGCTACGCGTCGTGACGTGTAGTGGAGCGTGAAAAAGATTAAATCCCACGCTGTTCCCTCGATATTCCCGCGCTATTTCCACGCCTCGCCGCGCCACTCCACGCCCGCTTCGCTCCTCGCCGCGCAGCGTGGGAGCGGCGTGGGAATATTTCGCGCCTATCTAGACGCGGCGCGATTGCTCCGCGACGACTGGCGACCACGCCTCTAGCGATGTTTGAAATGTGTGCAGTCATACATGTAGTGAACTTTTACACAAGTCGTGTCTGTAGTTTTACCCGATGATGTAGATACAGTCAAACCTGTCTTAAAGGCCCGGATTTTGTTCTATCATTTTGACCCCCCCAAACTAATCCCCTCCAATAAACAAGTGATAAGAAAATCAAAGGCACCTCCTAATCACCTTAATATAATGGGTCATAAAACAATGCAGTGCTGAAATCACTGCCTGCCTGAGGGGCCCTAGTGGGATAAATTCATGCATAAGTCAAAATGTAAGAGATCAGAACAATATTTTCTATAATTTGTAAAATATAATTGGTTGATTAACAGTCAAAGAATACTCAAATATTAATTTACAAAGAAAAAAAAAGAAAAGAAAGAAAGAAAAGAAAAAGAAAAAAAGGCAAAAAAAAAAAAAAAAAAAAAGGACTTGAGGAAAGAAAAAAAAAATAATTGAAAATTGAATACTTTTCACAAATATTTTCATGTATTATCACTAACTAACTACTTTATTTTTTTGTATATTTTTGATATGTTATTTTTAATTTTACTTTCTTATATTTTATTCAGTTAGTTTTATATAATTTCTATTTATCTATTTTTTTATTTTTTTTTTTGTGAAGTAAGTCAAGTGCTCAGTAATTTAATGCATTAGCCATTATTATTATCTCAAGAACAAGAAAATATGCAAGATTTGAAGATGAAATTTTGTTTCAAGGATCACTTCAGACACCCAAAAGACTTCAGTTTAAATAAATTGCAAAACCTGTATTTTGAGCAGTTTGGTGACATTATACATGTTTTGACACCTTTTGAAAACAGTGAATTGGTCAAAGTTCATTTGTTTTTACAAGAACTGACACTGTAGTTTTTGTTGGTTATAGACTGTGATTTGTCAATTATGGATTTATAATTATCAATATTTTTTTCCACAGAGTAAAATTGTATTTTCGCTTCTCTTAAAATGAATTCTAATTGTGAAAAGGAGAAGATGTGAACTTAAGATTTTGTAAACATTACCAGAATATATGTATCATAAATGTTTTTCTACATCTAACTTTGAAGAATACTACGGAAGCGTATATACGCCACCACTTGCTACATAAAACTGCCGGAAAAATATGTTTTTCTCACGAAAATGCCAGAAATAAGTGGCCTGACTGCGATAATATTAATAATGTTAAAACATAGTGCGTTTAGATCATTATTTTCACGGATAGTCTCAATTTAATGTTGACAGACAAATAAAAGAAAACAGTGCGTCTAACTTTTCTTGTTTGGCAAATGATTATCTGATTTTGATAAACAAGTATTTCACTATGATCCGAAAGTATATAGCCATATATGTGTTGTGGCAATATTTTTGCTTTTAATTAAAAACTACCATTTTGCGCGAAAAGATTTTGCGTCGTCACAGATCACTTTCTGTATTCGGGGTAGAATGATTGTATTATATCCTTCAAAAATATAAGATATCAAGCAAGAGAAAATCATATTTCGTTCAGATAGTTGAATATGTCGTATTGATAAATTTATATATGTCAGTTCGAGACACTTCATATTTTGTAACAGTATTAAAGCCCTTTGTTGAAAAAATAACAAGTAGTACTAATATTTTTCATTTTATGACACTATTTTTGCCAGTTGCTTTTTTAAATATGCATCGTAATATATATGTAAGGAGCGGTGCTAATATTTTTGTCCACTTGCTACTCATTATCTCATTCAGATCAATAAATTTATTGTAATAAACGAAGAAAAAGGAGCATGCGGAGTGTCTTTTCCGTTTAGTCGATTTAACTTTACGCAATAAGACGAAAGAAGATCAATATTTTTTTTCTGTGTTCAGATAAGATCTAGCAATTGTCAAAATCATTTCCCTTAAACAATAAAAGTTCGCTATTTGTTTAAACTCGACCACAGTTCAATAGCAGTTTGCGTACCAGTAGGAAGGTAGGGGTAAAATCAAAATCTGTAAAAGGTCCTTCAAGAGCAGAGAACACATTCAGAAGAAGTTACATGGGCGAGACTACGTCGTTTCGGCTAATAAAGCCTCATCAGTGACCCTGGCAATATTTGGTGACGAAACCTTAGAAAAGCATACTGTATTTTCTTAATTTTAATACGGCAGTCGATTCAACAGGGCTTCCACTAACTTTCAAAATTTGGAAGTCCAGACTTCCATGGTGTCAGATTTGGACGTATTGAGAGAATTTTTTGGAAGTCCGAAGTTTTTAGGAATGACTTATACATGGTTATTTTTACCCCCCCCCCCCCCAACCCCCTTACACGTCCCTCTCCCTCTCTCCCTTACTGTAGTGCCCTTTTTGATCTTCGAAAGGAAGCCTGAGCATTTTCGCAGTCTAATCAGAGTCATTCCTGTTTGTTTGTGAACAATACGCAAGTCCTCGCCGTTGCACTGTCTGCTATTGCATAATATTCCCTTTCATTGCCGCCAAATGGGCCGCGTCGGAAATACGGTGACATACGGAACGCAGTCTAATCAGTCATTCCTGTTTGTGAGTGAACAATACGCAAGTCCTCTGAAGACTCGCCGTTGCACTGTCTGCTATTGCATAATATTCCCTTTCGTTGCCACGAAATGGGCCGCGTCGGAAATACGGTGACTTACGGAATGTTTAATAACACGCTTCCACCGAAGAACTCGGTTGTCGCTAGGTCGATGTTAATTATTATTCATGTTAGATGCGAACAAGAAAGACCGGTCTGACTGCTTAGTTGCGCTGGCTGATACGATTGTTAGTTATCGGTATGTGTACTGAGGTACCTGTCTCACGGTATGACACTGCGTACGGCACGCGTATATACTCGCAGCGGCATCTTTGATCTTTACATCAAAGAGAAAACGTGCTTGACCCATAAACGTGCAGGTAATTGTATATCAATGCTACCCTATATATAATCGCGTAGACCTTGATCAGAATGCGCTATTTCTGTGCACACTGTACGGCATTATTTTCGCACTGGGTTGCATGACGATATGACGATACAACTAGGAAATCGGCGAAATGGACGTTTCAGTATTCGTATTTTAATAGTACCATTAATCAAAACAATGTATAGTACCAGAGCGTACAACCATAACACGTCGGAAATAGCGACTAATAATATAAACGGTGTATCACTTTTCGCAGAAGAGGTTTGTATTCCTAAAAACTCCATTGACGACAGTATGGATCATGACTAGTCCCTTAAAATCGACGTCGAGGTGTTTTTATTATTGGCTGGCACCTCGACGTCTCTTCGCTGAACATGGACTTGGCATACCAAATGCCGATCGTGAATCCAAGCGGCTTAAACTTGGTTTTCCTGCCATGGCCAAGGAAGATCCAGGAAAGTGCTATACAGCATTCGAAAAGTCATACAAAAATGTGTTAACTACCATCATCTTATTGTCAAAAGGTTCCAGAAACCTTTCTAAATCTCACCTTTTTTAAATTCGTTGGCGACAGCCTGTTGCAGGTACTTGACAAGAGCTAAAGTGTTCCGAATGAAATATTGGGAAAACCTATATTTTATGACGACACAAAGGTATATGTAAAACACGGATTTATTTTTGCAACGAAGCCCTATTTAGATATGCTGAGCAAAGCGTCATACGACGAAAGAATAAGCGTGTGTGTGTGTGTGTGTGTGTGTGTGTGTGTGTGTGTTTCTTATCCTCTTCTCATCTGTTTCCGCCTCCTTAGTCTGTCCATCTATGCACATGATGACATCGAAACAACGCCCTACTGTTGCTTTCGTTTCCTTACTTTTCTGTTCCCGCCCTCCAACCTCGCCCAATCACACACAATCATTGGGCTGCCTCACAAAAAAACATGCACATGGACTAATGCGACCAGTAAGGCTTCAGTCTCACCTGCGCCCTCATGCAATCTCTTTGCTCGACGCTGTATGGGTAGCCCAGACTCCCTAAACAACTTGTTTGAACGGAAAAGATGCCGATTAGAATGGGCGGATGCGCACGCTAATCTGAGTCTTCGCTAAATGCACATATCCGGAGGGACTTTTGGCATGACGCGGCAGTTCGAACAGCCCAAAAGGGGCCATTAATTTGTTTCTGAGAGGGAAAAAAGTAAATAAATAATTTCTCAAGTTTATCTCTTTTTCATTTAATGAACAAAAAGAAGACAAAAAGTGCCTTCAGATACAGCGAAAGTAAAAAAAAATGTCAGAGAAATTTAATTGAAAATATCATAGAGCTGTCTGAAAGCTAGACAAAAGAAGGACGGCAATTATAATAATGTCTCATTAATCTACGGTTACCCGATATATTTTTTCTAAGCAGAATGACTGGGTGAATGGGGATTGCCTCGCATACCCTATGGACAATTTCAAAAACTTTACAAAAAGTTTTTCTTGTCAGTGATTTTTTACTGCGTATTCCACATCTTGTACGTATTAATTCCCTCTGGGATGCATTTTTTTTTCTTTATTTTGATGGTCTCAAGACTCAACGAAATTATAGAATTGCAGTAGGAAAAAAAGTATTTGGGACATATTGGTTTGGGGTCCAGCGAGTCTCTCGACCCCGGCACAGGAATAAAATTGTAAATAAAACACTGGCTTATGCTTACGAAATTAAAAAAAAAAAAAAAAAAAAAAAAAAAACAAGGTTACTACGGAAAGCATAATCTATTACTACAGCCATTCTAAGATGCCAAATAAATTTTATAATTAGAAATACCAGTATGAAAGAAAAATACCAATGAGCAAGAAATCGTGCTACAGTATGTAACAAATGCCCCAGAAAGTCCCTTAAACTGACCTTTGATCCCTGATTGTGGTTCTTTATTCCAATCTATAACTGGAACTTGTCGGAATGGGCTCATCGAATTCAAAAGAAATAAAGTTTTTAATACTTATCCTCCGACGGACAATATCCGATAAGTAAAGCCAAGAATTCGTATCCCAGCAGGCAGAAAACGTCGAATAAACACTGAATCAACAAAGATTCAACATCATGACGTTGAATCTGGGTTGATTCAGTGTTGAGTCAACATTGTGTGCCTAGTGGGATGTCATTTCATATATGTTTATTCAATTCCAAAGGCTGTTGGGCTATAAAACCCTCGAGTAAACATACAACATAGCATTCCGGGATAAGGTTTGAAACTTTGACGCAAAGTTAAAAAAATGTCAACACGAGAACTCTCTTCAAACTGGAGAGCGGACGGACGGCCAGACTCGGTGTCAAGAATGTGCAACCGCACTGTAAAAAATTCATAGATTTTACGATTAAATACCTGTTATCTGGCTGCCACACTGTAAAAAATCCATAGATTTTACGGTAGAATAACTGGCACCCAGCTGCCAGTCCATTTCCTGTTATTTTTACGGGCGTCTGTAAAATTTTGCAGGAATCATCAAGCAGAGTAGAATAGAAAAAAACAGGTGTTGCTTTGGTCATATTGCCCTTTAACACTCTAAAGATATTTTCGAGTGCGGCCAGTAAATATAACACTACCAAATCGTAATTTCCAACAATGTTGTAGAGGCAAACGCCCGTAAAAATAACGAGAAATGGACTGGCAGCTGGTTGCCACACTGTAAAAACAAATTCCGTAGATTTTATGATAGAATACCTGGCAATCAGCTGCCAGTCTATTTCCCGTAATTTTTACGAATGGATGACTTGCGATTTTACGTCCTTTTCAACAGTATTTCAGTAATATCAGAACGATAGGAATGTGACAACGCAAGGCTGTAAGCAATGGAACCCCGTTTACGGTAGGAAAGATTCTCGTCTCAAGCGGGACTCGAACCCGGTCCGCTAGAGGCGAGAATCTTTCCGCCCGTAAACGGGTTCCATTGCCCACAGCCTGGCGTCTGCCTGTAGAACATTTGTGGAAATCACTTTATGGTAGAGTTGTTAACTGACCGCACTCGAAAATACATTTATAGTGTTGAGGAGCTATATGACCGAAAAGTAACTGTCTTATTCGACCCTTCTACGCGTGATGATTCCTGCCAATATTTACGGACGTCCTTAAAAATAAGGGGTAATGGACTGGCAGCTGGTTGCCAGGCATTCTGCCGTAAAATTTACGGATTTTTTTTTACTGTGCAGTTATTCTGACGAAAAATCGACGGACTTTGTTTTACAGTATACAGTTCATTTACCTTTATTTTACGGGCGTCTGCCTGTAGAACATTGTTGAAAATTATGACATGTTAGAGTTATATTAACTGGCCTCACTCTAAAATACCTTTATGGTATTGAAGGAATAAAAGGCAGAACAACATCTGTTATATTCTATCCTACTCCTGCGTTTTTACGGGAAATGGACTGGCAGCTCCATGGTTGCCACTTATTCTACCGTAAAATTTACGGAAATATTTTAGTGCATGGATTCGTTCCGCTCAGCTTCACTGGGGACATCGTTGTGAGAACTTGACAAAAAGGAGGATAAATGAGAATGAGTACACCTAATTTAAGAGATTTGGAAATAGTTAAGGCAGAGGCTATTTACAGTTAACTGTAAATAGCCAAAAATCGTTAAAATGGCTATTTACAGTTAACTGTCAATAGACAAAAAACGTAAAATTGGCTATTTACAGTTGACTGTAGATAGCCAAAAATCATTAAAATGGCTATTTACAGTTGACTGCAGATAAGGCCTTTTACAATTTACAGTTAAAAGTCGTGGATATTTGAAGTCTATTATTTCAGCGTTTGGCTAGGACAAAGTTCCAGGTTCAATATTATTTACGATCTTTTTGCTGCTAAGTCTTATGAAATAATATTCAGTCGTGTTGGCTGATGGGCTAATGCTCTGGACACGTATTCCCAAGGGCCGGCTAGGTTCGTTGTTTCATCTGATCTCTGGTCTCTGGACTGTTTGGCCCTTTTCGTTATCTATTACATGACTGAAATACTGTGGAAAGGCCTGTATGCCTTTAAATTATCTATCAACTCTACTATATTAGATAATGCAAAGTGTGTTAAAAATGATCAAAATCATTCGAGAAATCAACAACAATCACATAACGTTTTTAAATGAATTATTTTTTGGAAGAAACAAACTCGTGGCCCGACTGGGGCTCAAACCCAAGACCTCAGACGTACCTTATCACATGATCATAAATACAAAGTATTTGTAAACGGCTTTGGCTTCACATCTTTATGTAACAGCTGCTCCTCTAAACATCGTACCAACTAAATTTGCTCTTAAATGTATTTTCTGTTGGATTGGTTTGGTTGGTTGTTTTGGGTTTAACGGCCATTTGAGACAGTATTTTAGTCTATATCGGGCCGTCTCCCAAACAGAGGGAGAAAGAAGAGAGAAATGATAGACGAGAGAAAAATGTCCAAACAACCCCCACTCACACCTACTGCAAGCACAGTAACCCCTTGCCATACTTCTATTCAAATAAGTAGGACGCCCCCGGCACTGGAAGTTACACGGAGCACCTTCGCACCACCCAACCATCCCCATTTTCTGTTGGAATTTAAAATCTAGAAGAGTTCCTTCAAGAGCAGAGAACGCATTCGAAAGAAGGAACATATAGGCAGATTCGGAAAATCTGCATTCCATAAAAAGAAATCATCCACTAACTCACAAATTTCTGTGTTCTACGCAGACTTTGTTCTTCCACTTTAAATGTATCAGATTTCATCAAGCGACACAATTTTCCATTTTTAAAATGACTGTGTGATTTTTATCTAACGTCCGCTTAAAATTAAATATCTCCGGATGGGCTTCAATGAAAGGACGTTGAGGAAACTTAACTGTAAATAGCCATATTAACGTTTATTGGCTATTGACAGTCAACTGTAAATAGCCACTCCGAATAGTTAATTCCCTTTTAAAGGCAGATATAGGTAATACCCTTAAGACACTCGATCCCCAAACAACACCACAACCATGTCGGCGCCAAGTCACTAGTACATTGCATCGACATAGTGCTACGCATCTGCAAAATCGTCAAGGCTTTGCGTCAACGGGCTAACAACTCTCTGGGATAATAAAGTTTAAAAACAATGTAACGCAGATACATGCAGACGTCTCCTGTGTAAGTTCCCAGAAGAAACTTTACTCTGAGGGAAAGAAAAAGAAAGGACATTTCACCGTCCATCAAGAGTCACCGATGAAACGGTACGTTTCAGGATCGTGCGCTGTTACCAATTAAGCGAGTACAAAATGATTATCTTAATTAATAAAAGCTGAAATATCCTTTATTTCTAGACTGTCTGACAGTTTAAACCAGAGGTGGCAGTATCGTACCTGTGGCCCTAGAGGGGTGGAAGGGGGTGGGACAATTTATTTTCATTTTATTTAATTAATTTCTTTATTTTGACATCATACCTATTAACATAGACTTTGTAATGGTACAATGACTTTATTTTCAGTTATTTCCCTTTCCTCCCTGAGGGTCAAAGGTGTTACCACCTACTATGACTCAAACCCGAAACAACCGTTGCATCAACGTGGGTGTAAAACATCTGCCATTGCACTAAGGTCGGCACGAGGCACTTTCTGGGCTGATAATATCATTGTTCAAAACATATGCAGATTATATGTTTTCTAATTTCTCATAACGATGCAAGGTCAACAAAACTGGGCACGAAGTTAACACTGCCAAAGAGTAACAAAATTATCGTTCTTCAGATGGCACCAAACTTCCATCAACGTCTCGGCAGCGTCGGTGAAAGGTCCAAGGGCCCTGCACTGACGCCAGCAGGACGTCAGTCTTACCAACCAAAACAATTACTTTCATATTACATGCTAAGTTCACTTGTTTCTGAAACGCAATGGCGCAGTCTAGTTAGCGTCTTTTCCGCTTTTCCGTTCGTATATGGTATATACGGAGCCTGGGTTACATAAACATCGTCCGTCTAGACTCTGGTGCGCAAGCAAGTCCGAAGTTGAGTCGGGTCGCAAATGTCGGGAGGTATGTTTTCTTGTGGCACAGTCCAATCAGTCGGGGAACGGTTGGGTGAGACGGACAGAAGACGGAAAAAGATCGGATCAGAATCCGAATTGTTTACTGGTGATTGTCCAAGTGCATAGTTATAGATAGTATAGGATCATATTTTATTGGTACGATAAATATTTAAGTATTTCGTTCAAGAAATGAAAATAAAATTATTATTTTGCATTCAACCTAAGCTCACGTGCTCACGTGCTTTGGAGAATAACAAGATGGCAGTGAAGTGAAAGTACAATTGAAGCTTCTGGATATGTTCGAAGACTTTACCAAAGATCCTGATATGAACATCACAATATATAGATAAAATATGGGATAGATAGGTTGCTGGTAGTGATTCCTGTGTCGCAGTGGTAAGCAATACAGTTTAAACTCAAGTAATTGATTTGCTACGCATTATTTTTTGACGTCGGTAGAACGTAATAAGGCCAACGAAAAATAAAAATAGAAAATGTCCGATATAAACGAGAAATGTAAATAGGGCCAATTACGTTCGGCATTGTAGAACTAGGATCATGACAAGACCTTCGTTGTAAGGGCAAGCGTTAATATGAATGTTATGTTCTTAAAAACTTTGGATAGAGTTTGTCAATACATGCTTCAGGATTCGTGTGTTATGGATACATTCACAAACTTTTGAAGTCGGAATACGCCTTACACAAACAGGTCAGTTACATTCTCGCGATCGTAAAAATAGACGGACACTTTTCATCCAAAAGATTTGATAAGTTGTTTTGCAGACTGCCGTAAGAGGTTGAATCTACGAGTGGGCGTTATTTTGATTGACAGGTAGGCGGTCCCGACATATATGTTAACTGGTTCAGTGCTCCATACGGACAATCTCGATTGGCCAGTAGGCGGTCTTTTCGTCTGGCTGACACCTGCGTTAATCCGATTAATTATGACACGTGCTAGAATTTTAAAGACAGTGGCGATATTTTATACGTCGGGACAAGATCAAACGGCCGTATGTAACAATTATCGGGCGTATGCCAGACGCCAGAGGTCCAATTTCTCGACGTACGGGAGCAAATCCTGGGCGTAATATACGGCCATACGCCCGTTAACGGAAGCCCTGTTCAATGACATGGTACCCAAGAAATGTTTATGTGTCACAGGATAACTTCCATGAAAATAAACTAAACCTATGGCAAGCTATTTTACTATTTATTCTGGAATGTTGACATCTCATTTATTATATCAGATATCTTATATATTATATAAATCTTATTTTTTTGTATAAGACATCTTTTATCTATAAGATATCTGACATAATAAATAAGATATCTTATAAAATATATAAGTTATCTTAAATAACATTTAAGATATCTAATTTAACATAAGAGATATCTTATACACTATATATCTGATATCGGATATAAGATATCTTATATAGGATATATCTTATATAGGATATGAGATATCTCCTTTAATTTTACATATAAGAAATCTTATATGCTATATCAGCTATCTTATATAATATATAAGATATCTTATATAGCATATAAGATATCTTATATGCTATATCAGTTACCTGAAATATTATATAAGATATCTAATACGTAAATTTGAATAAGATATCTCATATCCCACATAAGATATCTTATATCCCATATAAGATATCTTATATGCCCTTATATGCCATATAAGATATGTATAATAGTATAAAAGACATCTGATATATTATATAAGAAAGGTTATTTGAAAAATTAAATAAGATATCTTATATCCGATATAAGATATTTTATATCTTATATCAAATTTCTTATATAGAATTTTAAGATGTCTCAAATGTTATATTAGATATCTTATATGGCATATTAGATATCTTAATTGGCATATTAGAGATCTAATATACCATATAAGATATCTACTATGCATTATAAATAGTAAAACGGCTTGCCATATATACCTGCTGCATCGCCTGACTACCTTGAGATTTATTGGACCCTTAGCTGGGAACAGTACCCCGAGGTGGGTGGGGAAGGGGTACTCATATATAAAAGTGGTATACGTATATGTACTGCGTACGATTTTAATCTTAGGGAGCGACTAGTCACTGACAAAACGGTGGATTAAGTTGACTTTGTTGAGGTTTAAAGGCCTAGTAAACAACTAAAGTCATGTCGAGCCGGTCAGTTCCCGTGACTTCCAAGACATCTTAAGCAGTTAACGAGTACTGCGTGCATATGCGTCCGCCACTTATCTTGAATCAACAGAAGGGAAAGAATGTATCATTGTCAATCTCGACGAAAGTGAAGTGGATGGGCAACACACAAAAATTGAGTGTGTGTGTGTGTGTGTGTGTGTGTGTGTGTTTGTGTGTGCATTTCCGCGGTATATACCCGAATTGACTTAATATGAGAATACCCGCTCCCCCTCCACTCAACAGCACAAGTTTTTTATCAAGTAAACCTTGAACTGACTACTAATAATGGAATAATAACATTTAAACACACAAAACGTGCGTTAGAAATAATAACCCATATCAAAAGAACCGCCTTTGAGCGAACAGTAATACAGGGAACATTGCATTTGTCCGACCGAGACAAAACTTATTCTTTAAGGTAGGCTGATCTTCAACCCTATCTTCCCTGACTGAATTTATTGTTCTCCGATACATTCCTAATTACAGAGACACATAAGCAGATGTCAAGTGGTATTAGTTTAATTAAGTTACATCTGCGAAATGAAATAAGATAAAACAAGAGGGCCAAGAGGCCCTGAATCGCTCACCGGAACAAAAAAGGATAAAGGTCAAACTAGGGTCATCATTTGAACAAACCTGATAGTTTGCAGAGATTTCCAAATGGTTCTGAAGAAGAAGATTTTTAAATATGTTTTCTATGTATTGCTACGAGTCAAACCCTGGACCCCCTGGGGAGGGGCCATTTTGGATCCTGAGGCAATCATTTGAATGATCTTGGTAAAGGACCACTAGGTAATGCTATGTACTAAATTTCAAGCATCTGAGCCAAGTGGTTCTAAAGAAGAAGATTTTTGAATAATTTTCTATTTATTTCTATGGTTCAAACCCAGGACCCAATGGGGTGGGGCCATTTTTTAACTTGATGTCATCATTTGAGCAAACTTAGTAAATGACTACTAGGCAATGCATCATACACAATTTCAAGCATCTGCACTAAGGGATTCTGGAGAAGAAGATTTTTAAATATATTTATTTCGAACCCAAGACTCCCCGCCCCAGGACCATTTTGGATCCCATGGCCACCATTTATACAATCTTTGAGGGTGTCCACCAAGCAATGCATCATACCAAATTTCAAGCATTTGAGCCAAGTGGTCCAGAAGAAGAAGATTTCTGAATATTTTTCTATGTACTTCTATGGTTCAAACTCAGGACCCCCTGCCGCAGGGCAATTTTGGACCCTGGGGTCATCATTTGAACAACGGAATGACGGACGACGCACGACGGATACTGGGCCATCACAATAGCTCACCCTGAGCCTATGGCTCAGGTGACCTAAAAAGGGATTACTTTGTGTATGTTACCCTAAATTTAAATGGATAGATCCTATACAGAAATTATTTGTGTGGCTGGGAAATTTCAAGTCTTAGCATGAAATCATATTTTTTACACTTCAATACTCTAACATGTCTAATAAACAAACGATTTTACTGAATCATTACATTCTCGGAAGCAGTTTGATAACGGTAGCGTCCGTAAAGTTTGGTAGGGGTCGGAAATCTTCGGCGGTTCGGTACATTATTTTACCCCAGTGCGGTGCGGTGCGTTAATATTTGTGCATGAATATTTTGGGAAAAATATTAAATGTATAGCAATAAAAGATAACATCAAGACTTCTCGAGATAATAATGGCAAATGACAATATATTTAAACGCGTTGTCATACATTTTATGATCATTTTCAATTAAACATTTTACAAAGACAGATAATATGCAGAGATCAAATAAAATATTAAGCGCGAAAAACTTAAATTTTGCTAGCATATTTATGTAGCAAGTGGTGGCGTATATACGCTTCCGTAGAATACTGATGCAAGTAATTAAATCAAGGTATCTCTGTTGTTGATTTCCCCCATTTTGGGCCTCCCAAAGAGACTGCTGGGACACTGGTCTAGAGAAGACTGGCTAGCCAGAGAAGATTGTTTATTGGATTAGATAAGGATTACATAACTTACTAATGACAAAAATCCAGGTCTTTAAGGGGTCACCTAAGGGAAGCCCAAAAATTGGCTGCTTAAGACAGGTGACCCCTTAATACAGGTTCGTTTGCACAGTATTTTGGTTCAAGGGACCAAGAAAAGGTGGCTGCTTAAGGCAGGTGACCCCTTAATAGAGGTGACCACATAAGCAGGTTTGACTGTATATAAAAATATTAAAACAAAATACACCCGCCGATCTCGCATCACGCCGAAATTTTCATCTTTTCAGCGCTAGTTTCTTGTGACTTTTGCAAGTGTTTTGGGAGTGTTTCGCGCGAAGGTTTCAAGCTTCATGCATGATATTTGCGGTAATACTCACGCGGGATGGGATGCGAGAAACTTCGTGCTTCTGTAGAAGATCGATGTGTTACCATTCTCCCGAACATGATAAAAGCTCTGTTTTTCATTTAACTTATTTCATTCAATTTAAATGATGCAAGCTCTATGAAGTTTTGGCAGTTTTTGCAATAAAAGTAAATAGGGCCTAGGCACCCTTAGAAAGCGAATTTCTATAATTTCAAGCACAAGTTTGGGACATCGTTTATTTTTCTACTTATCTCCACTATTATAACTTCCAAGACTAAGAACTCTCTAAAAAAATCTCTGCTTTAGGACTTTGGCCCCGCCGCAGCTGTATTACTACTAAATGGTGGTTATCAGGGATACAGACTAGCGGTCGCCCACTCGCCCACTGCGAGTAAAAAATCGGGTGGGCGCCTAAAATTGAAATGATAGTCGCCCAGTTTGCGATCGTAAGCTGTCGGCGAGTGTCTGGCGTCTTTTTTCGGCTTGGAGTAAAATCCGCCACCTCTAAGGGTATTGCTAACTTCCGCGCCGATATCGGCTATGAATATTCGGTGTTCCGTCATACTTGTGTGTTGGATTTTACACACTATCGAGAAACAACATGGCCGCCTCCTCGTAAAGGAAGATAGATAGATAGACGGATTTGTCAGCTAAAAATCTTAACCGTTTATAGATTTTTCGCGCGTAATATGGCGATACATCGCTGGTGTTTCACACCCGGTTGCTAAAAGGAAACAAAACCATGAAGAAAGGAGGGTTTACTACAAAGCCTACGGAAACGGCGCAATTCTCGCGCAGATTCTGAATAAAAGATTCCCATGTTTTAAATGTGGGCCCCTAAATTTCTGGCTGGGCGACTAAGTTTCAGTTTTTAGGGGCCCAGCTTGCTCCTATGAAAAATGAGTTAGTCTGTATCCCTGGTTATTTTGGCGGGAATCTGCACGTGCGTTAACGCACGTGCGTTAGCGCGCGGGCGACTCTTAGTACTTGAGTCGGGCTATTTGTTTTCCGGTATTTTGCGCCGTGCAGTCGGAAAAGGTGCTTTGAACTGAGTGCGAACAGCGAAGACCCAGATCAGCCTGCACTGTGTAATCTGATCAGCGCCCTCTGTATCTGCATTGTTTGTTGATTCCGAGGAGTCTGTACATATTTACATAACCGAAAACGATCGAGTTTATGAGAATGTGGGGTGCGCAGGTTGAACTGAGTCTACTTTCCCTATTAAGTGGAAATGTGCATGTACGGTATTGTGTACTTTCTTTTTCCTGTCTTTCTTTTCTTTTTTTTATTTTTAAGTTTTTGATAATGATGCATGGACGGGAGATGAGAAACCGAGGTTGCAAAAAGAAATTGTCGGAACGACATGAAAAACGTCCTGACAAAATCTGTCAAACACAGAGCACCAACCAGCCTATGCACACGCATCGTATGTGCATTCAAAATTTGCAGGAGCGTTAAGACAGACCACTGGCATAATTGCCACGAGTCCTTATTTGACCATGCGCAGCTCCCAATTCAATTTATGCTTCGAGTTAACGACTTTACTCGCATGTGCAGTAATATAAATCAGCCCGCGTTTCAAATGGACGTTAAAACACATCCGATCAGCGAACATACATATGAGCCGCGACACAAGAAAACCAACAATGTGGTTGTGTGCCCAGCGCAGACTCAGATCAGCATGGACATCCGCCTAGTCTGATCAGTCTTCGCTGCCCGCGTGGAGGTACCTGAGACCCTTGGCTATCCTTTAAGATCACTGCGAAGACTCTTATCGGACTGGCCGGGTCCCCAGGCTGATCTGAGCCTGCGCTGTGCCCGCAACCACTTTGTTGGTTTCTCGTGTCGCGGCTCAATTATCATACCATGTGCATTTACAAACATTCACAATGATTATTATGTGGTTCGCAGATGTAGAACACTGTCTCGTTTTTTTCGACGTATGGGCCTAGGGTAGATTGCGCTCATGTGCAGTCTAGTTGGAGCATTCACAGTTTGTCAAGAGAACATAAACCAAAAGGCATACTTTGCAAAATCATATTATTTACGTGCGCAGACTGGTCTAAGGCTTTGCGGTTCGCAGATGTAATACGATGCCTTTTTCAGATAATGATTATTTCGAGGTATGGGTACAACTGCGCATGCCTAGAGTAGATTGCGCTCATGCGCAGTCTGGTTTTGGCATTCACACTTCGTCCATAGAATAACAACCAACCTACACCAGTAACCATGTAATAACTCCTACATGTATGTGTCAGGAGCTGAGCGCTGGGTTGGTAAGAGTCATCAGTAGCGAGAAATCGCAGTAAGAAAAAAAGAAAAGACGACAAACACACCGTTCTTTTCCTGCAAATAAGAATTATACGTACAAAAGTGCCAATTACAGATTCTTGAAGAAATTATATTTAGCAAGACTAAAAAAAGGTTTGTGTACGTGCGCATGATAATCTGTATCTGCGCAGCTCTTTTTATACTGTGTACAACTAAACCGTAATCATTTTAAATACTGTGACAATTTAACCAGTTACTCTATGGGTCCTAACTTGAAGAACACTTATGATTAAATGGGATGACACCTTGCCTAAGGCGCAGTGTGATCAGGATCTACGCTCTTCGCTTAGACTCTTTTACCCCAGTATTTAGAGTAATTACGTGCGAGTCAGATACTTTGTGTAGCAAAACACTTGGCGACAATAGTGTGCGTGTTCGTCTTAGTCCATCTCGGTGCACTTTTAAAAACCCATAAATTGGCAAAGGTCCGGATCAACTAAAGGCACGCCACATTTAATAGTTGATGAAAAAAATCATAATGATTGACGTATACATGTATATATATATATATGCTGATCTGGCTTGTCCTAATTTCTACTACAGTAGGAGGCCCAGGATGTCAAAAAGGGTCCGACGATAAGTCGATTTTTGTGCTGGCCGACCATAAATACTCAAAGCAGTCAGCTGCCTGCACAGACCGACCCGAATCCTCACTTTGTACATGATGTAGAATCGTTTCCATTTGTTTCCTTCTGTGTGTTTATATCGTGCGCATTTACCTGTTGTGTATCTTCACTGATGATTTGAGCACGTGCAGATTTCCGCAGTCTGGAGAGTATGAAAGAGGTTCCAAGTTTTTTTTCACGGAGTAAATGGGGGAGAAAGAGAAAGAGAGAGGGGGTTCTGAAGCTGACACTGAATGTTAAATCGTAATGTGTGAACAAGAAGACTCAAGTCAGTCTGCGGGACAGTCTGCCAAGTCTGCCGGATCGAGATCGTCCGAGTGCCGAAAAAAAAAAAAAAAAGCTGGTTTAATCACAACAGAGAAATTAGAGGCTAAGTGAATGCGCTGGGCATAAACACATGACGTTGAATCTACGTCGATTTAAAGCTGTGTACATGCTGGCGTAGCTCTTGCTACCGGAATACGTCTGCGTAGTCTTATCGGGTAGCCTTAATAAGACAAGCATATATCAGCTGCGCAAATGGCAGTTTAGGGTGTTAGCGAAAAGCCTTGAACTTGATACCGGCAAACGTCTGCGCAGTCTGGAAAGGGCCTGCGCATGCGAAAGAGAGAGAGAAAAACAGGTTTAAATGTCTAAAGTAGAAGTTGATACCAGAAAACGATGGTCCGGTCTGATTACGAAAATATGCAGATCGTCTGCTTAATAACCAGTTGATATTTGAACACCGTAAACTGTCTGCGCAGTCTGATCAGGAAACTGACCCCGAGTTCCCACCTACATGTACAATGCTCGGGTTTAAAGAGCGCATTGTGATAAGAGTCCTGCACAACTGTGTGCACAGCCTGGCCTGAAAATATGTTATAGGACTATTTAATTCGTCTATCCAGTACCAGGTATCAAAGTATGAGTTCTGAATCGTACATGTACATGTACTGCGACGGGATAGCGTCGTGAAAAAATATACACCTGGCCAGTGTGCATAGAGTTCTCGGGCGTGTTTAAAAAAAAAAGCAATTAACATAAGGGGTTTTCCATATAGTATCCGATCAAAAAAAGAGGTAAACATACAAAAAACTGCAATATTTTGGTACCGAATAATTAACGAAAACTGAATAATAAAAACAGTTGTATACAATACACAAACCTGTTGAATTGTGTAATGGCATTGCAGTTTGTAGCTTCTGTGTAAGGTAGTCGTTAATCTTTTTCGCGCCTATTAACGCGGTTTCCCGCGATCCACTACCAGTCGGGTAGAGGATCACGCGGCATCTACCGCTCCACGCCGCGCCGCGCCGCGCCACGCCCACTCCGCGCCACTCCTCGCCGCGTTAAACCCACGACGCGCCCTCGATTTTCCCACGCTTCTCTGCGCGAATTTGTCGTGGAGAGACGCGGCGAGGCGCGATTGATAGTAAGATGTCGACGGCTGTACTGTAGTTTTGATCCAATCTTCATGAAACTATGTCAAAATGTTTATTTTCCACGGTATATGTAAGCCCCCTATGAAACTGAGTCACATCAGGTCAAAAACTAGGTCTCAAGGTCAAATCTTAGAAAAATTTTGTGTACACCCTAGGGGACACAGTTTTGATCCAATCCTCATGAAACTCTGTCAGAATATTTACCTTTATGAAATCTAGGTAAAGTTTGAAACTGGGTTGTGTCGGGTCAAAAACTAGGTCACTAGGTCACATATAAGAACGACCTAGTATACGCTCCAGAGGGCACAGTTTTGATCCAATCTCAATGAAACTTTGTCAGAATGTTTATTCTTACAATATCCAGGCCAACTTTGAAACTTGGTCATGTCGGGTCAAAAAGTAGGTCAAATATTAGGAAAACCTTGTGTATGTTCTAGAGGTCACAGTTTTGATCCAAATTTCATGAAATTTTGTCAGAATGTTTATCCTCACAATATCTAGGCCAAGTTTGAAACTGGGTCATGTCGGATCAAAAACTAGGTCAGATTTTAGAAAAACCTTGTGTACGCTCTAGAGGACACAGTTTAGATCCAGTCTTTTTGAAACTTTGTCAGAATATTTATTGTCATAATATTTAGGCCAAGTTTGAAAGTAGATCATGTCGGGTCAAAAACTACGTCACTAGGTCAAATCTTAGAAAAACTTTGTGTACACCCTAGAGGGTACAGTTTTGATCATATCTTCATGAAACTTTGTCAGAATGTTCATCTTCATAAAATCTAGGTCAAGTTTGAACCTGGGTCATGTCGGTCAAAAACTAGGTCACCAGGTCAAATCTAAATAAAGTTATGCTGCAAGAATCAGAACTAACATTGCAATGATGCCAGCCACAAACTCCTTGAAAAACATTAATTTCACCACAGTGAGATAATGATGCTACCATTTTATCATCTGTGTTTGCCTAGTTCAGTCTAGTTCAGATCCATCAAAGGAACTCAACATGAATGGGAACTTTTCCGAGAAGCAACTCTGCCATTTTCAGCTCACCTGACCCTTACAGTATTGGTGTTAGCTGCCTCTGTCATCCATTCATAAACATTTTCAAACATCTCTGAAACCACTGGGCAGACTAAACTCAAATTTCATATGGAGCCTGCACATGGGTCAAAGGATTGAAAGTTCTTCAAATGATATTGGTTACATGACCAAGGTGGCCACCATTCCCATGTATGGTAAAACTCTTTTAAATCTTCACCAGAGCCAGTGAACTGATTAATGCTCAGGTGAGCGATTCAGGGCCACCATGGCCCTCTTGTTTTTTTTCACCTTTTTTACATAAATGAAATTAGCTTAGAAAGAGTGTCAGATTGCCAAAGGGAGGCACCTTGGGCACAACAATAGAATAGACTGCAGGGATCAAGTTAGACCAGAGTGACGTCTCTCTCCAGTTAAATTAGGGTGGACTTAATTATCTCAAAGCATGATACCATCATGAAACAGATGGATAGTCTCACAAGCTGCAATAGTTAGGTAGTTAAATAAGCAAGGCAGCTAGAAGTTACGTGTAGCATAAATTTATGACATTCCAAAATTCATCATTACAACTACTACTGGCATATGTAGATAGCATAAATGACAATCCGTTACCCCTCACATATTAATGTTTCAAAGGATTCAGACAAATCGACCTTTATTGAGGATTTAGCCAGTTATTGCTCTCAAATATTGTCTTGAAGCTTCCAAACTTTGATTTACTGTTCAAAAATTTTATGAACTTACATATATGAAGGACTTTGAAAAACAAGTTACAGTTTCACAAAAGATTCCAAACTTCCAGGGGAAGTTTTGATCAGTAGAGCCTCTCAGGTTGCCAAATTTGCCCTAGTCACCCTCTAGTGTGATCCCTGGACACCAGTTTGGTCTTGGAAGATACACAACAGAATGGGCATCTGCTTAGTAAAGCCGACATTTAAGTGAAGAAATCACTGGTTATGCAAGCTTACATATCAGGAAAGACATGCACACTCAAATGCTTTTGGCCAGTTACTGTCATGTAACTTTTTCTAAATTTTGTCTTGCAGTTCAATCAAGTTCTCTGGTTTAGCTCTGTTTTGTGACAATAAGTAGATATGCAAGACATAGCATCCTGAAACTTGTTTGACTAAGTTTGAACAAATTTCAACCACATATCTGTTCTCAAAGTGTCATTCAGTGTAACTTTGACCTAGTGCCACATCTGCAGAATGTCATATTTGACCAAATGCATATATATGATGATTCATTTTATTTGAGGAAATATGGTATTGGATGAAAGGGTTTGAATCTTTTTCTTTGCTTTATTTGCTTCACTGTCAGTCATTTAACTTCGCAGAATCAGCTACGAAATTGAGAAGCTTGAAAGTGGTGGTTGCACAAGTTACCCTACACTGATTTTAGCCATTTTTTTTTTTTTGCCTAAAGCTGATAAACATTTGCTGTGGTGTCTGTGAATGTTCTGCTCTCTTATCTCGGCTTTACTTTTCTGTATGCATGTAAATGTTGTTTCATATGGTATCACACTATACACATTTGCATATTTTTAGATTTTTTTTTTTTTTTTTTTTTTTTTTTTTCATTTTACAAAAACCGAGAAATGCCTGTGTGATCAGTTATCTGATAACATAGCTTATACACTGGAGCGCCGTTATAACGCAGGTGTCGGGAGACATAAAATCGAACCCCGTTATACGTGATCGCGCGTTATAATGATCTTCTCGGAAATACCCCACCCACTAATGAAAAACCCCATGTTTACATGTTCGTAGCGCTTATTTAGCCCTAACCAGGTAGATAGACATGTTTACTGCTTACCTGACACAACGAAAGTCATCGCTGTAGTAGCCTTTCAGTCCCTGTGTTCTTACTTATTGTGAAAAATCTGCTGCTAAAACATTCACAAACCGAAAGTAGACATGCCAGAAACACATGATTCGTATTATAGCTCTTATACAAATTTTGAGAACTGGTCTGATGCGTAACCGTCAAGTCCACTTTTTGCTAAGGTTGACTGCCCATTTTAGCACAGTTTAAACCTATTTTGCTATAGCTGACTGCTTACTGACATCATACCTTACCATGACAGCTTTAATATTGACATAAGCTATCACTGCAGCAGATGGGATTGAAAACCAAAATTAAGCTGATTGATTTTCACCGATTTGAATATCATCAATTTGACACAAAAGTGCTGGCAGAATGGGAAACACTACTTCACTCCCTGAACAGTCTGACCTTGGTCTACAAGGTTTCCTCAGACATTCCTGTCCCAATATTTAGTGAGGTGGTCACCTTTTACAGATCATTTTGGAACATTTATTTGCTTGTAAGACCAAATTCGTACCTGTGTTAACATATCACTTGTCAGAGTGAAAATCCAAGTATATTCAATTTTATGTACAGGCTACACCGTAAAATGAATAAGACGAAGAAGCTATCAGAACCCAGTTGTGTCTATGCAAAGAGATATATTAATTAGCATCAGTTTCTTGAAAGCCTAAACTGCCATGGTGAAAGCCAGTCAGCAAGTTCTTATAGTTTGAAAACTGATGCTCAAGACCTTGTATTGCCTGTATGGTGTTTATTCAAGGCCTTCTAAATAGCTGTTTTAGGTCCAGTTTCCACAAATATCTAGTTTTAGCTAAGAAACCAGTTCAAGTTTTCTTAGCATTCCAATCAGGAAGTCCAAAATTTGGCCATATCCATGGTTTCATTTTTAGGAGCCAAAGAGATGACTTCTAAGCAAGTATTTACACACAACTAGCCAGTTGAAAGATTTTGGACAGTGCACTGATTGCACATGCATAGTATGCTAAATCATACAGGTGTGACATCCCATATTCAGTGAATAAACCTTACCACCACTGAACTAGAAAGTGTAAACAGTTTTTAAAATTCGTAGAAGATCTATACTACCAGTTCATATGGGCCAATACGCTATTGAGCCGGTGACCAACATGTTTGTTTGTGTTTGTTCGAGTTAATTCCCTTGTATATACACTTGCAAAAAGGTACCTTCGGACGAATAAAATATACTTATTTGCGCGAGTACTGACGTCGCCTAAAAAACTCTAATCAGCCTACAGATAACCAAATCAGGTTTAGGCTTTGTTGTTGTTGTTGTTTTCCATTTACAAAATTCTCTTATAATGTTTTGTTTGGAAGCAATCAGTGACTGCTACACACAGCCATTTTCCCGAGCGTCCGCTTGTGTATTGTGTATATGAGGTGACCTTTGCTGTTGGCCAAATGGGTGACACGTGATATGCGCTAATTATCGAAGTCTTCTAAAAACATGACCACTGTTCACACCTTGGCAAGACAACTGATGCTTTGATTGTCTGTGATAACTTTTGACATGCTGTTGATTAAAATTATGTCAACAACCCAATTAACTTCTAATGGTTATTTTATATTCCAATGTCGTGAACACCGATGGAAACCGCCGAAAAATCCGCGATCTGTTAAAAAATGATGGGCGACACAGGACAACCACGTTATACCCATTTCCGCGGTATATCGGTCCGCGGTATAACGGCGCTGTAGTGTACAGAATCAGGCATAAACTGTATTGTTATGTATTGGTGAGAAAGGTAGTTTTGACAAGTCTGGCTAGAAGACAAAAAGTGTTTACCATTAAGACAGATTTTCTGAATACTACTTATGCAACAAATATATTCAACCTGAGCAAAAACTTCATTGATTTTAATGAAGAAAATCTGCTAGCAAGGGTCCTTAGGTGAGTGCTAAATGGTTGAGCAGTGCCATGTTTACAACTTAAGTTACTGAGGATGTCTGAGACTTTTATAGCACTAAGGTGAAGTTTTTGGATAGAGAAGCTGATATTCTCCATATTGATATTTTTCCAAAATATAGCTGATAAAGTGCCAGTAGTAGTATTTCAATTCTCATATCGACGTTTCCCCCGCACCTCAGTGGAACGAATCCATAGCCGCAGTAACGGGGCGCCGAGCGTCCGTCCATTGATAAAGTGCCAAAAAGCAGACAACAATATTAATATATGGAAAATTAAAAAATAAAAATGTTTTCATCCAAACTATATCATATGGAGAATTCAAAAACAAGAGGGCAAACTATTTGGATCCAGATTAGGTGGCTCATTTTGATGCTAATGGGATTGTGTAACATAAGTTTTGTGTTAAAATAAGATGAATCAAATATTTAACCTAGAATATATTAACAGTATTTCTTGTAATAAACACCCCCTCTTTAGAAAAGAAACAGTCACACTCAATTTTCCCTGAACGAATTCCATCAAGACTGATCAAAACTTGTCATATATCACACAAATTTTGTCTGAAGAATGCCATTATTAGGACTTATGAATTACAAAATCCCCCGGGGCATTAATTAGAAAAAAATACAGTATCTGGATGTCTGTTTTATATGCTTTTTTCAGTGAAAGTCCAACCCTTGCATCAACGATCCCGTACTTCAATGTCCCAACATCGACAGGGGAACAGTTTGAGGGCTGCCATCTTATTGTCTGTGTCCATGGGCTGGATGGTAAGTCAGGGCTCCAGAATATTAACCCCTTTTTAGCTCGCCTGAATGAAGTTCAGGAAGGGCTATTGCGCTACCCCCGGCGTCAGCGTTGGCGTTGGCGTTGGCGGCGGTGGCGTTAGCAAAATGTTAAAGTTTTACGTTAAAGTTTTTTATGTGATGAGCAAGGCGCTGTCAGGCGAGCTATCCTGTCCCTGTGACAGGTCTTGTTGTCACACCTGCCTTAGCAAGGTGCATTATAGGTGTCAGGTTTTCCGTCATTCCGTCCATCCCGTTCTGTTATGTCAACCCTAGTGTTAAAATTTATTCAGACCACTTCTCGGAAACCACTGCACTCTGCATTCTCAAATTTCACACAGAGCATGATCAGACTAAAGGGCATAAGAATGATAAAATTCAGCCAGGTCAAGAATCCAAGATGGCTGTCATTACTTAAAGTAGCAGGAGCGGCTGTAGTGTAGTGGATAACACTCCAGACTACCAATCCTGGGGTCGCAAGATCGATCCCCCGCTTCTCCGGTCTTTCGGATGAGACTTTAAACCGAGGTCCCGTCTCCATATGACCTCGTTGTTGGTGGGACGTTAAACCCTAGTTCACTCACTCACTTAAAGTAGCAAAAACTACAAAATCAACATTTTCTTCAGAACCACTTGGTATATTTGGCTTAAATTTGTATTGAACATCAGTGAGATCTTGGTCTTCAGACTTACCACAATAAAAAATATCTGTTGCAGAATTAGGTCACAGTGACCTACTTTCTGTTTATAAGTCCAAGTTTTGCTCAGATGCCAAGATCGCAAGAAAGCTGAATTGATTTTGGTCAAATTTAATCAGAATGATACTTGAACAGAGTTCTTTCAGATTTATGCAACTAGACCATCCAGGTGACATTAACTTTTGTCAAGAGTTTTGTTTTACCTCTGTTTTGTGACAATGTGTAGACAGGCAAATCACAGCATTCCATGGCTTGCTTGTTAGCTTGCCTCTGTAAAAGTACAGGATGAGCTATTGCTCTCACTCAAACATCAGCTCCGCATCAGCATAGACGTCCCACTTTGCTTAATAGTTTCAGTTAAAGTTTCTTATGTAATGGGCACGAACCGATCTTGTTTCCAAAGGGAACAACTTTTGTGACTTCCTATTTGCTTCTCTGGGAGACATAACCCTTTGAATGGATCTGTTTGAAAGGGAAAGAACTTGCTCTCAATGTAGATGAAGACTGTGCTAAAATGGTATTATATACATGTATATGTGTGTACTTTAGTGCTTATGATGCCTAATTAAATAATTATATATTTTATTATCATACCATATCTCCTAGTAGTTGGATCTGACATGGTTGTTTGCATGGTTCGCATTCTTACAGCTCTTCTACATTTGTTGATCATATACTCACATTTTAGCAGTCAGTTCAGAAGCTCATCAAGAGCTTATATTGTGTTGTTATGTAACTTACCGACTTAAAATAAATCTCAATTTATCTTATCTTATCTTTGTGGTATTAAATAAATTTTGGTATTAAACTATTACTAGATATAAGAATATGTTTTGTTTCTTCCAGGTAACAGTGCTGACCTGAGGCTGGTAAAAACATACATGGAGATGGCTCTGCCTGGTTACCGGCTGGAGTTTCTCATGTCTGAGAGGAACCAGAGTGATACGTTCGCAGACTTTGAAATGATGACACACCGACTTGTGAAAGAAATTGTCTCACACATGGAGCTGTATGCCTTAAACATTGGAAGACTTAGGTAATTATGCAAAAGAAAGATATTTGCAAAAGCTTTATTTTTACAAAACTTCACATTTTCAGACAGTTTAATATCCATGAAACTTCACCAATGGTGAAGTTTCATGGAAATTAAACTATCGCAAAATGTCTATGACCTTGAAAGAAATTGTCTCACATATGGAGCTGTATGCTTTAAACATTGGAAGGCTAAGGTAGTGTAAATCAGAAAGTATTTGCAAGTTATATTTTCATGAAACTTCACCTATCTCAAACTGTTGGTGACCTTAACAGAAATTGTCTCCTATATGGAGCTGTATGCTTTAAACATTGGAAGACTCAGGTAGTGTAAATCAGAAAATATTTGCAAAGTTTTATTTTTAATGAAACTTTACATTTTGAGATCGTTTGATTTCCATGAAACTCATGGTAATCAAACTTTCTCAAAATGTTTACAGTCATTAAAGATATTGTCTCCCATATGTAGCTGTATGCTTTAAACATAAGGTGGAACAGAGAATATTTGTGAAAGTTTGATTTTCACAAAACTTCACCATTGGAAAATTTTGTAAAATTCAAACTGTTGCAAAATGTTTCTGACCTGTATCAGTACAAAAATTTATTCTTCAAATTGTGAGATTTTCTGTAACACTAGTTTATGGAAGTAAACATTCTTAAAAACTTCCCAAGTCTGCATTATGTGGAACCTGCATTTGACTACAATTAGCCATATAGGAGTAGACAAATCAGCGTGCATGCAAAGTTAAAAGTGATCAGCTTTCTTAACCTCACTAGAACAGTCGTGGGTTGGATACCTCAGGGTCCAGTTGTCCAAAACTAACAACTTCATTTATTAATAAAATGTTTCTCAGACATATTATGTGCAAAAACTCTGCCATTTTTTTGCTAAAAATATGTAAGAAGCTTTTGCAATGCAATAGCTGCTCACAGTAGTTCAGCAAAATATTAGCGTGTTTGATTTTGTATGTACTAAAAGACTTATAGTGTGTCCTTGACTAAGGATTTTGTTAAAGGACCTCAAATAGGTGGCTGGTCAAGACAGGTGACTGCTTAATATGGTCACCCCTTAAGACAGTCTTGATTATAGTAGTACATGTATGATGTAGAATTAACCAATTTTTTTTGTGTGTGATAGGAAAGTATATAACTCTTTTAAACAGCTATAGTAGTTATAAAATGTAGTGACTATAATGTTAATGAGCTCATAATTGAGTATTATCTATTTTCAGTTTTGTTGGCCATTCGCTGGGTAATATCATCATCCGTTCAGCACTGACCTCTCCAGAACTCATACCATACCTGCCAAAGTTATACACATTTCTGTCTTTGTCTGGACCACATTTAGGAACTTTATATAACAGCAGTGGGCTGGTTAACATGGGTAAGTTAATAATCAATTCTAAAACTGTGCACCTATAGAAGCAATGGAAAGTTTCTGTGTTTCATTCTGCAACTATTCACTGTTTCAGAGCGCGTGTGTCTAATTGCTGACGTCACTGGCATTACTGGTGTAATTTTGTGATGTTTTGAGACGTTAGACAGTGTAACGGCTTTTTCTTTGTAAAATTGCCATTAAAACGTACATTTACCTTAGATACAGTTAAGAATCTTGGTGGGAGCATGAACGCACTGGCGGGAAGGTTGGGAGAGTTTGAATGAAAAGAATACTTTTTCAGCGTTTTTGAGTGTTAGAATTTAAATAGTTCAACTCAAGCATTGAATTGTTGATTAATAATTCACTGTTTGTCGGTCAGTTGTAAGTAGACATATCACTCGCGCTCCGCGCTCGTGATATGATCTACTTTACAACTGACCTCCAAACAGTGAATTATTACACAACTATTCACTACTAGAGCTGATCTATTTCTTAAATAATACACAATGATGCCATGCTTCAACATGTGTAAGTTACAAAATGACACAGAACCAACCTATTTTGTAGAAAACGTAATTCAAATTTAAGATTAATGGCTACAGTTTCGGAGGAAGCAAGTGTTCCATTTTCATTATAGTTTCCCTTATCAGTTAGGGTCAACTCTTGAAGGAAGCAAATTCTTTCTATAAGAGTAACTCCCTGTTTGGAAGGGTTTTGATGCTTAGGCAGAGCTCTAGATAAGAGGGAGTATTTGGTGATAATTAGGGATAATTTTAGTTTATTCTGCATTCAAACATATTTTGTGACCCCTCATCTGAACCGTCTCGTTGAGACGGTTCAGATGAGGGGTCACAATATATAGTTTCGATGAGAAATAAGAAAAATTATCCTTAATTATCATCAAATACTCCCTCTTATCTAGAGCACTGCTTAGGGAAACAAGCAGGAAGCCACAGAAGTTTTTTCCCTTTTAAAAATGATGGAAAAATATGGAGGTATAATGATACACTGTAATTATTTGCAAGGTCAAAATGTTACACACTTGATAGACGAAGTAGCTTTGCAGTTGAAATTTGAGATTCAGTTATTATTTATTAGGATGTAACACAAATAGAAGAAATGTAATGTCAGCATAAATCTTACTAATATTAGCAGAAGCCAAAGAATTTTTTATGAAATTTTCAAGAATTTACCGTACAATGAATTTGGAAGAAATATCACGGGAAGCAAGAAACACATCAAGAAACAGAAATAGCTTACTCCAGAGCTCTAGATAAGAGGGAGTATCTGATGATAATTAGGGATAATTTTTGTATATACTGGATAAAAACATATGTTGTGACCCCTCATCTGAACCGTCTCATTGAGACGGTTCAGATGAGGGGTCACAACATATGGTTTTGATGAGAAACAAGAAAAATTATCCTTAATTATCATCAAATACTCCCTCTTATCTAGAGCTCTGTTACTCAGAGTGAGTCTGTTAATGTGCAGAAGTGAAATGTTGCAACACCGCTCACACTCCCGACACTGGCTTCATCGGAACGCTATTTTCAAACTGACTCAGAATGAGCACAATGATCCCAAAAGACCAGAAAATATATAGTCGCCATTATGATGTATGAGGAGCTATATACGGCCACCGCTTGACATTTAACATCAACATACAGTAAACTCTTATTATTGCTTCATAATTGATGATTTGATTTAAAGTGTAAGGGTTGGCGTCAGGAATAAACTGTTATGTCTATATGTCCTATATTATATCTGTTTGAAGGTATGTGGTTTATGCAGAAGTGGAAGAAATCTGGTTCCCTGCTTCAGCTCTCATTAAAAGACAACCTAGATCCAAGACAGTCATTCCTGTATAAACTTAGTCAAAAACCAGGTAATAAACTGTTATGTCTATATGTCCTATAATACATCTGTTTGAAGGTATGTGGTTTATGCAGAAGTGGAAGAAATCTGGTTCCCTGCTTCAGCTCTCATTAAAAGACAACCTGGATCCAAGACTGTCATTCCTGTATAAACTTAGTCAAAAACCAGGTATTATGGTAACCAGCAAGTGTTTGTGTTCTAATCTTGTCTAAGAGTGTTGTTTTTGTCTTGTCTATGACTAGCAGAAGCAAGACACAGCTATTCTTTTTCCGGCATCATTGGTGGCATGAAACTGTTTTGAGTTTTTAGATTTAGCTCTTTTTTTATTTTTTTATGTTTTCACGTTGGCTGTTCGTGTGTCCGTCCGTCGTACGTACATCCGTCTGTCCGTCCGTCCGCACTTCGTTTCCGTTCGATAACTTAAGTATTTATCAAAGGATTTCCTTCATGTTTTGCATATGCATTTGTACCAAGAATGTCTTGCTTGGGATTGTTAATGGGCAAATTTCGTTAATTTCTGACAGAGTTATGGCACTTGTCAATGTACAAAAAATGGTTTCTGGCCTCTAGTTCCTTTACTACTTGGACTATCATGATGAAACTTCACAAACATAATTTAAGTATCAAAAACTTTTTATGAGCACAGAAATTTTATCATCGGGGGTTATCTGCCCCTGTCCTGGGACTATATACATGTATAAAATCATGAAAAATTGCATATAAAATCAGAGTTCGAAGCAATTTTTCTGAAACTTTCAGCAAATGATCAGAGTGATGAAAGCCTCCAGTGATGCTCAAATTTACCCCATGGGAGTTATCTCCCCTTGCCCCCGGCTATATACATGCATAAGTCTGGAAAAATCAGTGTGTGAAAAAGATTTGCAGTGGCGGGGTATCAAGTAGTTGTATGCGATGCTTTTATGTGAAAATGCTTAGACAGAGCAAACATAGCATTCTGTGGCTTGTTCAATATACATCAACCATCAGAATCAGAACTGCATAAATTATGTTATTATTTGGCCACAAACTATTGAGCATTAGGTTGTTTCCACCTCTAGCCCATGGCAGTCATTAATAAACACTATTTTAATGAAAACTAACCAGATTGACTAAAAAGAAACAATGCTTATTTACCTTTACCTCCCTAGACGTCCACTAAATAGTATATCTTCTATCATAGGAATGGGTTTTAAATTGTTGATTTCATTGATGAATAAATGCTGACAAGTCACTTATAAACTTGGGCTTTAAGGTTGGCATTTACACATTGGCAAAATCCAAACAAACAATATCATTCCTTATTATTCCGACTTTGTCATCTGTATCTTAAAATTGTCTGCTATATTGGCAGAAAGAAATATTTCCAAGTAGTTGAAAGATTCTGGTTGGAGGGACTTACTGATGAATAAAAGCCATTTCCATTCACTCTTGACCAGTCAAAATTGCAGTAATCTAGCATGAGAATGTTGAGTTGGAATTGTAAACGTGTACAGATGCAGAGCTCTAGATAAGAGGGAGTATTTGGTGATAATTAGGGATAATTTTTGTTAATTCTGAACAAAAGCATATGTTGTGACCCCTCATCTGAACCGTCTCGTCGAGACGGTTCAGATGAGTGGTCACAACATATGGTTTCGATGAGAAATAAGAAAAATTATCCTTAATTATCATCAAATACTCCCTCTTATCTAGAGCTCTGTAAAATGGTGCACACTCCTAGTTGTCACTTTTTAGCGTACCTGTACAAATGTACTGGAAGGGCAATTGGACTACCCCTGGTGTCGGCGGCAGCCTTGGTAGCAATGTCGTTGTTAGCAAAATGTTTAAGTTTTACATTAAAGTTCATATGATGGGCAAGGCGCTGTCAGGCAAGCTGTCCTGTACTCAGACGGGTCTTGTTTATTTCTCTTATAAAAAAGGCCACTGTATAGCAGAAAAGAACATGATATTTGAATTATTTGCTAGAGTCGTATTAAAGTACTTCCACACTACTAGATATTTCCATTTTTATACGAAGTATGTCAGGGGGTATATAGTTTTTCTCATTCCGTCCGTTCCTCTGTTCGTTTGTTTGTTGGTTCGTTTGTTCATTCGTTCGTTTGTTCGTTCGTCCGTCCATTCATCAACTTTACGTGGAAGTTTTGCGTTAAACCTTTTTTGATCTCCCATATCTCTGTAACGACACATCAGGCTCTTTTCATATTTGGTTTATGATATCTCTATAGCATTGCCTTTGTAAACTATCTTAGCACCTGGGCCAGGCCCCAGGGTGGGGCCAGGGGTCAGTAATTAGGACTTAGGCATTTTCATTATGTCAAAGTTTTGCGTTAAACCTTTTTGATTGCTTATATCTCTGTAACTGCATTTAAGATTTCTTCCATATTTGGTTCATGATATCTCTGTAGCATTACTTTTGATCTGGACTACCTAAGCTGCAGGGTCAGGCTCATGGGTGGGGCCTAGGGTCAATAACTAGGACTTAGCCATTTCTTGTATGTACAGTTTTGGGTTATTGTTCTAATATACTTGAATAGAGGCTAATGATACGTTTATTTCATACTTGTTTACACATGTGGATGCTGCTGCTGACATAAGGTCAAGGTCACAAACGTTTAAATTTTGTACATGTTTAACATTTGCATTGTAGTTTTGTGGTAAAGTATGCTTTCATGATGCGGTAGCACTGGTCAGGGGTATACGTGAGCCCCTGCTCACTTGCTCTAGTTTGTAAAAAAAACAAAAAAAAACACCATTATGTGTCTTTCTGTATGAAATTACATTTATGCTTAAATATGCAACACTTGTAGGTTTAGAGTTCTTCAAGCATGTACTACTAGTTGGGTCATCGCAGGACAGATATGTTCCCTATCACTCCTCCAGAATAGAGATGTGTAAAGCCGCCCAGAGAGAAAGCTCAGGATTAGGTAAGTGTCAGAGCTTCAGATAACCACAAATTACAAGACAGAAAGCATACATAATTTCTTTTTCACATAATATGCTTTGGAATTCATTATGTGCCACCACCCAAGGTGTTAGGGGACATTGTTATTCCAGATAAGAAGGTCTAACAGGTAAATTAGGGATAATTTTGCTTCTTCTAAGGTTCACAATACATGTAATGTTTTTGTTGAGAAATAAGAAAAATTATCTCGAAATTATCTTCAAAGCACCACCTTATTTGGAGCTCTCGACATATTGCTTTTAGCTCGAATCCAGTTGGTGTTAGCATGACACATTCTTGAACTCACAATATCTTATGAACTTTATGAACTGGTGACTGCACTTAAGCCATATTATAAGGACAAGTCATAGAGCTGAGAAGCTTTGGGTGGCATTTGCTCCAATTTAAGGTCACAGAAAGACCTAGAATGTTTAATTTGTGTAAAAGGTAACTATTGTCCTCCCTATCTCTTAAAAACAGACTGATTATGACCAAATTTGATAGATTATTTAATAAGGAGAATTGTGATGACCTTGACCATAATTCAAGATTACACCTATCATAGACTTTGGGAGGAAAAGCATGGCTGTGAAGATATCTGCTGGTCTCCGAAACTTTTAATACAGTCAACTCCCGATATCTCGAACATTGATATCTCAAAATATCTTCTTATATCAAAGAATATATTGTCTATTTTTATTTACATTTGAACTCCTGTTATCTCAAACTATTGATATCTCAAGGTAAATTTTCTGGTACCAGAAAATTTACTTTGAGATATCAGTAGTTTGGGCTGAAATTTGACTTCCAGATATCGAGAGTCGATTGTATAAACTGATTTTTTTTTTGCAATATATCATTTGCAAAGTGGCTGCAGTACAAGTATATAGTATCTGCTTATGATATTACCACTCTACAACTGATCACAAACAATGATGTGTAACATTAAATGACATTGAGGTGAATCTGTTTCTTTGGTTAGCATAGCTTGTAGGTTCCATTCTCTTTCTAGGATCTGTTTATGGGGAAATGGTTGCCAACATTCTCACGCCTATTGTCAACAATCCACGCTGTAAGCTAGTCCGTTATGATGTCTTTCACGCCTTGCCGAACACAGCCAACACCATCATTGGTCGAGCTGCACATATAGCGGTGCTAGACTCGGAAATCTTTATCGAAAAATTCCTCATGGTGACTGGTTTGAAGTATTTCAAGTGATTTTGTCATGCACCTGTCTACTGTTAAATTTCCAAGATCATGATGTAAAAATTTGCACATTGAGTTTCAACAGGGTAGTTCAGTAGTTAAATTTATGGTAGATATATCAGGGTTCAAGGTTATAAAACTTAAGAATAATCTCAAACTCAAAATAAAGCACACTGATTGGCTGCTTCCGTGCATGTGCTCGGAGGCAGCCAGTCAGTGTGCTTTATTTTGAGTTTGAGAATGTACACAAGTTTTATAACCTCAAACCCAGGTCAAGGGTCAAAATTTAAATTGGAGCTTAAAATTATGTGATAAAAATTTGGAAGTATTGAATTTGAAATAGTCTAAACTGGTTATATAGAGCACCAAACTTAACATTTTCTATTTCATGCCCGCACATTACAGCTGCCTTTTTATTTTTGCTCAGTTTTACATGTTATTTTTAGCTCGCCTGAATGAAGGTCAGGAAGAGCTATTGTACTACCCCCGGCATCGGCGTCGGCGTCAGCGGCGTTAGCAAAATGTTAATGTTTTACAGTAAAGTTTTTTAGGTGACGGGCAAGGCGCTGTCAGGCGAGCTATCCTGTCCCGGTGACAGGTCTTGTTGTCTTGATTGTAATTCATGGTTAAATCTAAAGTTTAAATTGTATACAACTTAATTGACATGTCTGCATAAACTGGTTGACATATTTTCAATATCCAAAATGGAAACGATAAAGATTCATATTGGTAGGTTTTTAAAGTGTATATCTGCATGTTTCTCCGCCATTTTATGGTTTTTGGGACTTTCTGTTTGCTATCCAGAGCCAAAAATAACAATCGTTCCTCAAAGTTAATGTCACATTAACTTCAAGGTCTGAAGTTTCAAGGTTGTATTTCATACTCGTACCCTAATGATAATTATGCAAATTACAGCTTGTGATCCTGTTTGAGATGTACTCAATTGATGAAACACAAATACTAAATGAAAGCTAGTTTTCATGACACAAAATTACCTCCCTTTAAGTTAAGGTGACCTTTACTTTAAGGAATGATTCTAATCTTGGGCCCTGGTTGACAAAGCCCATCTAAAATGGCGTTTACTCCTAATGGAAAAAATTTGCTCCTTGGGGAGCAAAATCTTCCTTTAAGACTTGACCCCATTGAGAAGGGCATGGGGTGGTGGGGGTTGGTATGGCAGAAATAAATATTGGATAGCTGCTTCCCCTGAAAGTGTGCTCATTTACCTTAAATATGTAAAAAAAAATGGAGAGAGCTATACCTAATTCCTCTCTGACAAAGAGCTATGACAAGGCCATGATACCTCAAATCAGCTTCATAGTGGCAGTAGAAATCTTGTTTTGCATATCATTAACTTGTAAGGTTATGTTTCATAACTTATTATGGTGTACTTAACTTTTTGTATGTATTTATTAATTATAAACTGTACATGTATGTTTATGTTTATGCATAGACATTGTAATGTAATGTAACATTTCCTTTTATAGAATAGACCCAATTTTGGAATGGCTTCTTTGTCCAGGAAAGCAAACAGTCACAAATGTAATTTCCCTTAGTTAAAAGGGTGGAAAAATTAATGGGTGTATCCATCGACCATAGTATTTTTCTTGTCAGGCAGTAAGCTGTATATAGAATTCTAGAGTTAACTGTTAAAATCAATGCAATTTTATTTTCTGTGAAAACCCTTGATGACTACTGTATTATTTAATTGTTTAAGTTTGTTTATTGTAGTAGGATTCAGTATTGGTTATCCACCGTATTATTTATAGTAAACCCAGATATTTCTGTGATAGACATCAGGGTCAAGTCAGGTAACTTCGGACAGCGGTAAAATTTGGACATACCATTGCAAACAGTGAAAATCCAGATGAGACGGCTCATGATGAGCCGTCTCATCAGAATTTTCACTGTTTGTACTGTTGATTTTATTGTAATTCCAAACAACTGACATATAAAGGAAACAATGTCACTATCCGAATTTACCCGCTGTCCGAGTTTATCTGACTTGACCCTAGATCTCTAGAATGGTAGTTCTGCAGAGATCACACTTGGTAATGTATCCAGTAAATAGTTATCAGTAACAACTAATCAGCTTCGTAGAGATACTATAAAAAAAAAAATAGGGAAACATTCACAGCATTTCAGTTTTTGCCCAACTACATGAATGCAAAGTTCTGCTAAAATATCTCTTTTGAGAAATGCTGATGGTCTTTATCAATCCAAAGATTTATGACATTACTAATTTCAAAACTTGGTGATTGTTTCCTTTAATGCTAATTCGCAAAAATAAGCACTCGAGAAAATTTCATAGTTTATATACAATATAGTCACTTTACTTATCGCTTGTTGACGCTATCATATTGTCTAAGAAAATTAACCCTTGACTAATCACATGCAGGGATATTGACATTCTTTATGATAATAACAAGGGCGTAGCTACCTTTACGCAAATACGCAGGTGCGTATTGGAATTTTGTCAAACTGACAAAATTTCAACACACACCTGCGTATTTGCATGCTGAAAGTTTGTAAATGGGACAATATTTGAGTAGCAGGACCATCAGACATGAGGATATGCAATATGTTATTTACTTAGCACCTAGATCTCCCCTCAAAGAGTACGAGGCATTATTGTGCGTAGCATGTAATTGCCTGTAACTACGCCCCTCAATAAGACAGTGTATCATTCATTATATAGTTACTATTTTATTTATTTATTTTTTTATTTTTTTTATTGGATTTGGATTATCATCGAAAAAAGCATGCATGTATCACTTACGTTAGAATCATTGTTACTGTAAAAAACATTGACTGTTATCAGTTAGCTGTACAGATATTGAGAGTAGTTTGTGATAGCTTCATGATAAGTTTACCTTGTTTCCTAATAAAAACATATATGAGCCGCGACACGACAAAACCAACAATGTGGTTGTGCGCCCAGGGCAGATTCAGATCAGCCTGGGAGTCTGCTCAGTCTGGTCAGACTCTTTGCCAAGCGCTTGAAGGGTAGCTAAGGGTCTCAGCTACCTTCATGCGGACAGCAAAGACTCTGATCAGACTGGGCGGATGCCCAGGCTGATCTGAGTCTGCGCTAGGCGCACAACCATTGTTGGTTTTGTTGTGTCATGGCTCATATTTTGATATCTCATTAGAAAGGTTTGGTCATCTCATGAGAATGTTGACTGGTCTGAAAGGGATGCTATGTTTACGGTGAAACCTGTCTTAAAGGCAGCCTCTTTTGAGCAAAAACCTGTCCTAAGAAGCCAGAATGTCATATCCAAAGTAGTATTTTCAGTGTAAATTGACTTGTATTAAGGAAGCACCTGCCTTAGGTAGAGAGTCCCTTAAAGAGCAGAGAACACATTCAAAAGAAGGAACTTCCCAGCGGGCACATGACGTCATAATAACGTTATACTGATGTCGATGTGACGTATAGCAGGCACATGACGTTGAAATGACGTCATACTGACGTTACTGTGATGTATTGACGTCGCATCGAAGTCAGTATAACGTCATTTTTACGTCATGTGCCTGCTGGGATGGGCCATACTTTGAAGTTTTGGCCACTCAGCCTCATCAGTGACCCTGACAGTATCTGGTGGTAAAAGCCAGAGAAAGCATACTGTAATTTCTTAATTTTAATAAGGCAGTTGACCCTGTCATTACAAGTGTTTTCGTAAGGACAAGTGTTTTCATAATGACTGTTGTACATAATCATATCAGTTAACTTATTTCTGAGTGTCCTAGATAGCACAGTTTATGTCTCGCTCACAAGGGAGAAGGGTATTACTTTTCTCGTGTCATTATCATTGGCGTAAACTTTTGTCAAGTTTTCAGGTTTAGCTCTGCTTTGTGTCAATGCTGTGATGGGCTAGACTCTGTTCTGCAGAATTCATCTTTTTTATCTGTTTGTTTTTCTCTTTTTTTTATGCCCCCGCCACGAAGTGGGGAGGGGCATATAGTTTTGCCCTTGTCCGTCCGTGCATACGTACGTACGTACGTCCGTAAATAGGTCCGTCCGTCACACTTTCTAGTACTGTTCTTGTCTCCGCAACTCCTCCCACAGTATTCGATGTAGGGAGCTGAAACTTGGAACACAGTTCAGACATGCATTGAACATGTGCATAAAGGAAACAGAACTTTGATTAAGATCTTTATTGCAGAATTATGTCCCCTTGAATAATATACATATTATAACCATATTTCACATTTGAGTACTTTTCTTGTCTCCGCAACTCCTCCTACAGTATTTGATGTAGAGAATGGAAACTTGCAACACAGTTCAGACATGCATTGAACATGTGCATAAAGGAAACAGAACTTTGATTAAGGTCTTGGTTGCAGAATTAAGTCCCCTTGAATAATATACATATTATAACCATATTTCACATTTGAGTACTGTTCCGCAACTCCTCCTACAGTATTCGATGCAGGGAGCTGAAACTTGGAACACAGTTCAGACATGCATTGAACATGTGCATAAAGGAAACAGAACTTTGATTAAGATCTTTATTGCAGAATTATGTCCCTTTGAATAATATACATATTATAACCATATTTCACATTTGAGTACTTTTCTTGTCTCTGCAACTCCTCCTACAGTATTTGATATAGGGAGTTGAAACTTGCAACACAGTTCAGACATGCATTGAACATGTGCATAAAGGAAACAGAACTTTGATTAAGGTCTTGGTTGCAGAATTAAGTCCCCTTGAATAATATACATATTATAACCATATTTCACATTTGAGTACTGTTCTTGTCTCCGCAACTCCTCCTACAGTATTTAATGTAGGGAGTAGAAACTTGCAACACAGTTCAGACATGCATTGAACATGTGCATAAAGGAAACAGAACTTTGATTAAGGTCTTTATTGCAGAATTATGTCCCCTTGAATAACAAATATTTTGACCATATTTCACATTTGTAGTACTGTTCTTGTCTCTGCAACTCCTCCAATTGTATTTGATGTAGGGATTTGAAAGTTGTAACACAGTTCAGACATGCATTGAACATGTGCATAAAGGAAACAAAACTTTGATCCAGATCATTATGGCAGAATTACATCCCCTTGAATGACATGCATATTTTGACCATATTTCACACTTTGTAGTACTGTTCTTGTAGTACTGTTCTTGTCTCTGCAACTCCTCCAATAGTATTTGATGTAGGGATTTAAAACATGCAACACAGTTCAGACATGCATTGAACATGTGCATAAAGGAAACAGAACTTTCAGTCAGGTCTTTATTGCAGAATTATGTCCCCTTGAATAACATACATATTTTGACCATATTTCCATAGCTTAAATACAATCTCACCTTTTATCGTCGCTCTAGCGGCCTCATTTATTAACAGATTTTGGTATTACATCACAGCTTTATTGGGTATGACAGTACCTTGAACAACTTTGCGTTTCAGGTTTGTAGGATGAAGGTCAAGGTCACAGTTGCTATTTTCAGAAAAACTAGGGCATTGCTCCAGCGCTTTCATTTATAGATCGATTTTGATGTAACTTCACATAAATGTTAAGTATAATAATATCTTGAATAAATTACTGTTTCAGCACCGCAGGTCCAAGGTCAAGGTCACAGTTGCTATTTTTAGAAAAAAAAATTTATCATCCCTCTACTCCTCTATTCATTGACAATTTTGATGTAACTTCACTCAAATGTTTAGTGTCACAATATCTTGGACAAGTTCATGATCCAGAATTTCAGGGTAAAGGTCAAGGTCAAATTTGCTATTTTAGAAAACATGCTGTCATCCCTCTGGAATGATTTTGGCATAACTTGACACAAATATTTAGCTTGACAATATCTGGGACAAATTTACGTTTCATCATTGTAGGTCCAAGGTCAAGGTCACAGATGCTATTATAGGTACATGTAAATCTTTGTCATGGTTCTAGCGCCTTTATTTATTAACTGATTTTGATAGAACTTCACACATATATTAAGTATGACAATATCTTGGACAAGTTAACCTTTCAGGGTTGTAGTTCCAAGGTCAAGGTCACAGTTGCTATTTTTAAGAAAAACTCAGTCATCCCTCTAGCACCTTGATTTATTGACAGATTTTGATGTAACTTCACACAAATATGTTTTAACACATTACTTTTCTAGTGAGGCATATGGCGGGGGCATTCATCACCTTTAGTGATTGTCTAGTTTCTTTTTTTTTTACATTATGTTGCTGAACACATTAGAATTCTGCAGACACGGTTAATTGCTCATATCTAGTCTAACTAACCTCAAGTTTAGCTCATATAAACTGTGAAGCAAATCTCAGGGTTAGCTTTAGACTAGATCAGAGAGAAAGTCAATTAAGCCTTCTGGATTCATTGATTAGTTGGCCTCAAATGTTTAGTTTGTTTAGAACTGTGATTTTTCTAAGATTCAAACCTAATTAATGTAAAGATTAGTTCTTCAGACTTCCAAGTAAGAGTATAAACTGTTTGAAAACAGATATATCCTTTAGTTTGAATGATAGCATGTAAATCTGTTTGTTAGATTTCTGTTATTTTTGTATGTGAATGTTTTTAAATCACATGGTGCTGGGCATCACTGTAATCTTCTTAGAATTACCATGGTGTACAGATCTCTAGACAAACTGATATTTTTAGCTAACCTGAACCTTTAGGCTCATAGGTGAGCTTATAGTATAGCCAGGCATCCGTCGTCCGTCCGTCCGTCGTCCGTCCGTCGTCCGTCGTCAACATTTTCAAACATCTTCTTCTCTGAAACCACTGGGCCGATTGAAGCCATATTTCATATGGAGCCTACCTAGTTCGGGGGAACAAAAGTTTGTTCGCGGTATCTGGGTCACATGACCTAGATGGCCGCCACGCCCATATATGGTAAAAACCCTTCAAAAATCTTCTTCTCCAGAACCAAAAGGCCTATGACCTTGAAACTTGGTATGTAGCATTGGGCATGCGGGCTAATCATAGTTTGTACAAACCATGACCTTGCGTTGACCTTGACCTAATTTACAGCATGGTCAACTTTGGTACGTTAGGCTTTTACATGGGAAAACGCTTAAACAGTGGATTTCTCAGAAACTATTTAAGTCTAAGGTTTAATACTTGGTAAAGATGGTCGACTAAATGACCAGATGAAGATATTATGTCAGTAAAGGTCAAGGTCATTCCGTCGGACCATCCGTCGTCAATTTTTTTCAAACATCTTCTCCTCTGAAACCACTTAGCCGATTGAAGCCAAATTTCATATGCAGCCTCCATGGGTTGAGGGAACGAAAGTTTGTTCGCGGTATCTGGGTCACATGACCAAGATGGCCGCCACGCCCATATATGGTAGAAACCCTTCAAAAATCTTCTTCTCCAGAACCAAAAGGCCTATGACCTTGAAACTTGGTATGTAGCATTGGGCATGCGGGCCCATCATAGTTTGTACAAATGATGACCTTGCGTTGACCTTGACCTAATTTACGGCATGGTCAACTTTGGTACGTTAGGCTTTCATATGGGAAAACGCATAAACAGTGGATTTCTCAGAAACTGTTTATACTTGGTTAACATGGTCGACTAAATGACCAGATGAAGATATTATGTCACTAAAGGTCAAGGTCATTCCGTCGGACCATCCGTCGTCAAGATTTTCAAACATCTTCTCCTCTGAAACCACTGAGCCGATTGAAGCCAAATTTCATATGCAGCCTCCATGGGTTGGTGGAACGAAAGTTTGTTCGCGGTATCTGGGTCACATGACCAAGATGGCCGCCACACCCATATATGGTAAAAACCCTTCAAAAATCTTCTTCTCCAGAACCAAAAGGCCTATGACCTTGAAACTTGGTATGTAGCATGGGGCATGCAAGCTTATCATAGTTTGTACAAATCATGACCTTGCGTTGACCCTGACCTAATTTACGGCATGGTCAACTTTGGTACGTTAGGCTTTAATATGGGAAAACGCTTAAACAGTGGATTTCTCAGAAACTATTTAAGTCTAAGGTTTAATACTTGGTATACATTGTCGACTAAATGACCAGATGAAGATATTATGTCAGTAAAGGTCAAGGTCATTCCGTCGGACCATCCGTGGTCAAGATTTTCAAACATCTTCTCCTCTGAAACCATAGGGCCGATTGAAGCCAAATTTCATATTCAGCCTCCATGGGTTGAGGGAACGAAAGTTTGTTCGCGGTATCTGGGTCACATGACCAAGATGGCCGCCATGCCCATATATGGTAAAAAACTTTCAAAAATCTTCTTCTCCAGAACCAAAAGGCCTATGACCTTGAAACTTGGTATGTAGCTTTGGGCATATGGGCCCATCATAGTTTATACAAATGATGACCTTGCGTTGACCTTGACCTAATTTACGACATGGTCAACTTTGGTCTGTTAGGCTTTTATATGGGAAAATGCTTATATAGTGGTTTTCTCAGAAACTATTTAAGTGTAAGGTACAATATGTGGTATATATGGTCAATTAAATGACCAGATGAAGATATTATGTCACTGAAGGTCAAGGTCATTTTGTCAGTCTGTCCGTCATCAAGATTTTCAAACATCTTCTCCTCTGAAACTACTGGGGAGATTGAAGCCAAATTTCATATGGTGTCTCAGTGGGATAGGGGAACTAAAGTTTATACCCGGGGTCTGGGTCACATGACCAAGATGGCTGCCATGCCCATATATGGTAAAAACCCTTCGAAAATCTTCTGCTCGAAAACCAAAAGGCCTATGATCTTGAAACTTGGTATGTAGCATTGAGCATGCGAGCCCATCATAGTTTGTACAAATGATGAGCTTGCATTGACCTTGACCTAATTTACGACATGGTCAACTTTGGTAGGTTAGGCTTTTATATGGGAAAACTGTTATACAGTGGATTTCTCAGAAACTATTTAAGTCTAAGGTACAATATGTGGTATATATGGTCAATTAAATGACCAGATGAAGATATTTTGTCAGTAAAGGTCAAGGTCAATTCGTCGGTTTGTCCGTCATCAAGATTTTCAAAACATCTTCTCCTCTGAAACCACTGGTCTGATTGAAGCAAAATTTCATATGGAGTCTTAAGTGTGATCGGGAAATAAAAGTTTGTTCTCCGGATCTTGACCAAGATGGCCGCCATGCCCAAAGATGGTAAAAACCCTTCAAAATCTTCTTCTCCAGAACCAAAAGGCATATGACCTTGAAACTTGGTATATAGCTTTGGGCACTCAAGCCCATCATAGTTTATACAAATGATCGTGCTTTGACCTTGACCTAATTTATGACACTGTCAACTTTGGTACATTATGAAGGTTTTTATATGGGAAAATGCTTACACAGTGGATTTTTCAGAAACTATTTAAGTGTAAGGTACAATATTTGGTATATATGGTTGACAAAATGACCAGATGAAGATATTTTGTCGTTAAAGGTAAAGGTCATTCTTTGACTTTTGTACAAGGTCATTGAGATTCTGTCTCCCGTCAACATTTTCAAACATCTTCTCAGAGGCCACTGGGGTCAATTGAAGCCATATTTCACATGGAGCTTCACCGGCTTAAAGGAACCATAGTTTGTTCAGATGGTCTTGGTCACTTGACCAAGATGGCCACCATGCCCATATATGGTAAAAACTCTTCAAACGTCTTTTTCTGGAGAACTGAAAGGCCTATAACCTTGAAACTTGGTACCGGTATGTAGCATTGGGCACTCAGGCCCATCATAGTTTATACAAATGATTACTGTATTTCATATGTAGCTTTTATACTGGGTCAAAGGAATCAAAGTTTGTTCAGATGGTCATGGTCACATGAACATGGTGGCCACCATGCCCATATATGATAAAAACCCTTCGGAAATCTTTGTCCAAAAACAAAGGCCCAGTGACCTTGTGGCTTGGTATATAGAATTGGGACTCAACATTAATCCCCAAGGGAGGGGGGTTATCTGCCCCTGCCCTGGTGCTATATACATGTATAAAAGCATTAAAATATATACCAGGACCAAGTGTCAGGTGAGCTACAGGACCATTGGTCCTCTGGTTGATGATTATCTTGGAATTATTTTTGTCTCATCTTCAACTTGCAGAAACAAGACATAAATGAGCCGTGACAAGACAAAACCAACAAAGTGTCATGTGTGCCTAGCGAAGACCCAGATCAGCCTGGGCATCCCCCCAGTCTGATCAGAGTATTGGCTGTCCGCATGGAGGTAGCTTAGTCCCTTAGCTTCCCTTTAAGCAGTCAGCAAAGACTTTGATCCGCCCAGGCTGATCTGAATCTTGGCTCCGCGCACATGCCACTTTGTTGGTTTTGTCACGTCCCCGCTCAAGTATTGCTTCTCCTGTTGCAGTAGTTTAAACAGGGGTGTCTGAACAAACAGGACTCCTGGTTGCCCAGTGGATTAAGCACTGGCATGCTGATCTAGCAGTCAGGAGTTTGATTTCAGGAGCTGGAAATCTCTTCAGTCGTAAACAGGGTTCCATAATACACAGCCTTTCATTATTACCTCCTCATCGTCCTGATATGGCTAAAATACATTTGAAAAGGGTGTAAAACCACAAGTCATCCATCTATCTGAGCAAACGTTGTAGGCACAACACAGTCTGATCATGTTAGTACTGTTTCCATTCTTCCTTGAAGTCTTTGGTTAACCTCAGATTTTTGAGTTATCATGTTCAAGTTTTGGATCAATTATAGGCATTAATTTTGTTAAAGTGACTAAGATAAATGGATTCAGTTTGATAGGAAACAAGTGTACAGTTTTCATTTTGTCTCCCTTCTCAGTGGGGGCCAATGCTTGAAAGAAATAATTTGCTCACATAGGAGAAAACATTTCTCTTTAAGAGCAGACATCCATTTTAGAATAGCTATGTCATCCAGGGAAGCAAACAGAAAGTCACAAATTAAAGCTGTTGTCTCTCTTAATGATGGAAAAACAATGAGGTAAACCAATATACCCATAATGTACTTCAGTATTGGGACACCTTAAATAATTTAATTTTCCATTTGTCTCAAAATTAATTATTTTAGGTACCCAAAAATTTAGGCACTTTACAGTACCTTAAAAGCGTCCCAACATTTAGGGTGGATAATTTTGCCTTTTGCTGTCCATGCCCATAATATAGGGAAAAATATTTTTCACATAGTGTGATACTGATTGGTGCATTTTAGAAGTTTTCCGCTTTTTAATAGGACTTATTGTATTGAAAATGCTTATCATTACCTCTTTTTGTAAACTAATACCATGACTTTTTGTGTAAAATTGCATGTAAGACGAAGCTATTTAAAGTGAATGGGAACACTTCCAGCCCTGAAGAATTTATGTCCACATTGTAGGGGTTTATCATTAAGGGATTGAGTTTACTCTGTGAAGAGCCCCCTAAAAGTGCTTCAGCATCCAGGGAAGCAGGAGTGGCGGTAGTGTAGTTGATAACGCTCTGGATTACCAATACAGGGATCACAAGATCCATCCCCCACTTCTCCGGTCTTTCAGATGAGACTTTAAACCCAGGTCCTGTCCATATGACTTAGTTGTTGGTGGGACGTTAAACCTGAGTTCACTCACTCACTCCAGGGACGCAAAAGTTCTTTCCATTTGTCGGAATCTCAAAAAGAAAAAAATGGAAGTGTATCCAGTCACCTTAAATAGACAGAAAGTTATTAAGGCTTCTGCATTCCTTGATGTTAACCATTATTTCTCAGCATAACCTGTGACTTATTTAATATTTCATTAGTATTTTGATGATTCTGTAAAGGGAAAAAAGCATATATTATTTATAAATTTACTGTCATATTCCAGTTATGTATTTACATATCCATACTTTATTTTTTTATTTTGCATCATGAAAGTTTTAAACATTGGGACACCTGAAATAACTTCTCTAAATGTCAAAAATAGAACTGTTTGGTTTTACAATGCAGTAATGGATCCAAAGGATGCGTATGGAATGGCAAACAGTGTAGGCCCTTATCAGGCTGCTCCTCCTTCAGGAGCAGTCTGATCTGGGCTTATACTGTTAGCTTACACAGTTAGCTCAAACATATATGTCCCAATACTTAGAAATTTTGTGGTATTCTTGAGCTTTGAAGAAGTCAGAATTTTGGGGGTGAAGTGGTATGAGAAATATTTTTAGATATGTTGAGTAGAACGTATGTTTCTGTTGGAAATGGAAAGAAAAAAAAATTGAGAACTTCCCTGAAATTCTGTGGAGCTTAGGAAATATATATTTTAGATATACCTGTGAAACTCTCAGTTTGATTGTTAATCCTGTTTTCTGTCTGTTACAATTTATACTTTAAGTTTGTCATTTATACTTTATACATTATATATTCATCCACATACTATTGCTAATTCTGCAATATTCTTTATCCAGCATTAATCTGATCTTTGTTTAAAATATACCCTGTTAATCCTAATGAATGCCCCTGCTCTATTAAATCCCCCTTCCCTCTTTTTGCAAAAACATTTGTGAAAGGACTTCTGACAGTATCAATGCAAATTTGCTTATTTTTCAACAAATTATTACAACTCCCTCAGTAAGTACAAGTTGAGATATTTGGCATTAATATATAGACTTATGCTGTTAAAAGAGGTTTAAACAGTGATTTTGAAAAATTGCCATGTCACTAGACTAATTTACACCGATTTCATCAAGAGAGGCAGGTGAAATTTTTGGCATCTGAAAGTGTATTGAAAATTCTGTTTTTTCCTTATATGAGCCGCGACACGAGAAAACCAACAATGTGGTGGTGTGCCCTGAGCAGACTCAGATCAGCCTGGGCATCGGCCCAGTCTGGTGAGACTCTTCGCTAAGTGCTTAAAGGGTAGCTAAGGGACTAAGCTACCTCCACGCGGACAATGAAGACTCTGATCAGACTGGGCGGATGCCCAGGCTTATCTGTGTCTGCGCGGGGCACACAACCGCATTGTTGTTTTTCTCGTGTCGTGTCTCATATATTATATGAAATTGTGTTTCATGCCTAAATTGATAGATTAATATGGTAAGAGTTATTTTAATCATGTTTAATATACGTGTCAGAGAACCTACTTCAATGCCCATGCAAAAGTCTAAAGGCAAAGATCAAAAGGTCAAACTTATGTCAGCAGAGACTGGTTGGTTGCTGGTTTCTCTGTTTTTCTGTGTATACAGTATGTATTATATTTAGTTGGCTATATAGAGAATACCATGTTAGTGTCTTTTGATATCAAGTTTATCAGGCGAGACCAGAAACAGCGTAGGAATGGCGAGGCATGCCGAGCCAGTCCGACCTGTTTCTGGTTGAGCCTGATAAACTTGATATCAAAAGACACTTACATGGTTTTCTATTTATCATGCATCATTAGAAATTTTCGGGTGTAAAGCGCGTCAAACAAAAGAAAAGTAATCGCAGTTTTGTTTGAACTTGTTGACGTCGCGAATGCGCTATGACGTAAGTCGGTGAAGTCATTTAACCAATCGAACATTGTTGTCATGACCAACGTCAGTATGTAGCCAATCGTCTTCTGAGATCGCTTCTGTAGGCATCGTCTGATAACATTTGCGCATGCGCAGTTCTAAAGTGACTTGATATCACATCATGTTATCATACCCCTGTTATCAGGTGAATTTCGCAGCATATGCATGATAAAAGGCAATAACATCCCACCCCCACTCCAAAGTGCCCAAATCAGGCATGTGTAAATCTGTTTAAAGGGGTTTCGCCTTCCAAAGAAAGTTTTCTGTCTTCCTGTTTTCCTCTCTGATCAATGAAGCCCTTCAAAAGTGGGGTCAGCTCTTAAAGCAAAGAATTTGATCCTTGCTTCTCCTAGGAGCAAATTCTTTCCTTAAAGCGTTGACCCCAAATGAGAAGGGAGGTAACAAAGAAAATTATAGAGTCGTATATACTCCTTTGCTTTAAGGGTCAGATATAGGGATTGAAAACTAGCCACAGTTTATTTATGTGTTAACAAAGCATGTTTCATGAAGAAGTATAAGTCTGTATAAGTCCATTTGACATATCAGGAAACAGTTTTTAAAAGTGCAAGCAAACAATGCAGACCCAGATCAGACTGCTCTTTAGGAGCAGTTTGATCTGCTTCTACCTTGTTTGCTGAAGCATATCTGTCTCAGTTTTTACCACGCATGCAGTATCGGAATCAAGAAATAGGAGTTAGCAACAGTCCAAATCAAGCGAAAATTAGTTAAATAAGCTGTCATCATTATTGCTTTTAATTAGTCTATTATTTCTAGCTGCATTCCAGATTCTCTTTGATGCTGTCCTTTGATTGTGTGCAATAACACTTAAAAAAACTGCAAACATAAACCTGCAATATTTCTGTCTTTTATAGGACGTAGTTTAAAACATGGAATGGAATAGGCTGTTTTTATAGGACATAGTTTAAAACATGAAATTGAATAGGCTAGAATGGGTGAGATAATCTATATTCCACTGGCTACAGTTTGCCTCCAGAGTCAGGGATGGTACTCTTACAGGAAAGAATTTGCTCCATCAGAGGGAGCAAATTCTTTCCTGTAAGAGTGCCATCCCAAATCAATGGAACAAAATGATATTGTCACCGCCATTCCATTCTACCCCCATTCCATTCCATGTTTTAAACTATGCGGGAAAACTGCAAACATAAACCTGCAATATCTCTTGTCTTTTCTAGAGCTTGTTAGCGGTAATTGTAGTTTACGATTAGAGTTTGTAGAATTATGTTCATAGACATTGCATGCTAGAAAATTGTTTGGTATTTTAAGATTTGTATGATCAGATTTATGATCGCATGCCATAGAGCGCGAAACAAATGGATAAGAATTTGCCTTGTGCCTTTCTGAAATTCTTTCTGTAGTATTTGTGCATTATATTCTTTTTATGCCACCCTTACCAGAATGCCAACTTTAGTATGCAGTAAGAAAGGTCTACACTGGTAAGGGTGGTAAAAAAATAGTTATACCATGGTTTGCCCACCTGTACAGGAGATAATCCACCCGCTAAAGCTCGTGGATTATCTCCTCATACAGGTGGACAAACCATTGTATAAAGCTCGTGGATTATCTCCTCGTACAGGCGGACAAACCATGGTATAAACTCTTACGAATGATGGTAAAACTTCAAATGAAACATGAAAATTCTCAAAAAATTAGGAAAATCAGTTTCATGTTTTAATGGAAAATCTTGAAGCAGCAGTTTATTTGCAAAGCAGTATGTATTTTGTACATGTACGGTAGCTGCTTGTGGTAACAGTTAACTGGACTTTGTCTTTGTAATAGTTGCATGTTATTTGTAATCTGTATATGAAATTATCATTTTACTTTTTATGGAATTGTTAAAACATACATATTTCACTTCTCATTGCTTCTTGTTTCTTTATGTCTACATACAGACAGAATTTAGAGGCCACAACCATTTTGCATTATAACAGGGGCCGTATTCATAAAACGACTTAAGTCATTGCTATGCTGTTGCTAAGGCTAAATTTCTTTGAAGGAGATTCCCTACAACTATGCAATTTGCTCTGGAGGAACAGTCTTACAAAGACTGTTCCTCCAGACCGAATTTCATAGTTGTAGGGAATCTCCTTTATAGATATTTAGCCTTAGCAACCGCATAGCAACGACTTAAGTGGCTTTATGAATACGGCCCCTGGTCTCTGTTTCTTACTGCCGAGGGTTCGAGAATTTTCATTACTAGCAAGGGAAAATTGTTCATCTAGTTAACCAAGGCTGTAATTGTTTTACCCAACACATGCACAGTATAAATGAATGTTTAAGTTATTTATTTATTGATTTACCCTGGTAAGGGCATATAGCGTCTAATGCAGTGTAAATTCCATGAATATCCAAGAACCAACATGGGCAAAGTTGTCTTTCTTCAATGTGAAACATCACCTGAAATACACTGCTAAAAATATTTAAAGGAACACCTAATATTTTTCCATAGAGGACAATGCAACGCATCCCCACTTTGAGGTTATATACTTCCGATTGATAAAGACACGGAATTTCCATTTATTTTGTCGTTTTTAGCTCACCTGAGCCATAGGCTCAGGGTGAGCTATTGTGATCACCCAGTGTCCGTCGTCCCGTCGTGCGTCGTCAACAATTTGCTTTAAATGACATCTTCTCTGAAACCACTTAGGGCTTTGATATTTGGTATGAAGCATTGTCTAGTGGACCTCTACCAAGTTTGTTCAAATGGTGGCCCCAGGGTCCAAAATGGCCCTGGGGCAGGGGGTCTTGGGTTTGAAACTATAAAATACTTAAAAATCTTCTTCTCCAGAACTGCTTGGCTCAGATGCTTGAAATTTGGTATGTAGCATTGCCTAGTGGTCCTCTACCAAGTTTGTTCAAATGGTGGCCCCAGGGTCCAAAATGGCCCTGGGGCAGGGGATCTTGGGTTCAAAACTAAAAAAAATACTTAAAAATCTTCTCCACCAGAAATGCTTGCCTCAGATGCTTGAAATTTGGTATGTAGCATTGCCTAGTGGTCCTCTACCAAGTTTGTTCAAATGGTGGCCCCAGGGTCCAAAATGGCCCTGGGGCAGGGGATCTTGGGTTCATAACTAAAAATATACTTAAAAATCTTCTCCACCAGAACTACTTGCCTCAGATGCTTGAAATTTGGTATGTAGCATTGCCTAGTGGTCCTGTACCAAGTTTGTTCAAATGGTGGCCCCAGGGTCCAAAATGGCCCTGGGGCAGGGGGTCTTGGGTTTGAAACTAAAAATACTTAAAAATCTTCTCCACTAGAACTACTTGGCTCAGATGCTTGAAATTTTGTACGTAACATTGCCTAGTGGTCCTCTACCAAGTTTGTTCAAATGGTGGCCCCAAGGTCCAAAATGGCCCCGGGGCAGGGGTCTTGGGTTTGAAACTATAAAATACTTAAAAATCTTCTTCTCCAGAACTGCTTGGCTCAGATGCTTGAAATTTGGTATGTAGCATTGCCTAGTGGTCCTCTACCAAGTTTGTTTAAATAGTGGCTCCAGGGTTCAAAATGGCCCTGGGGCAGGGAGTCCCAGGTTTGAACCATATAAATACATAGAAAAATATTAAAAATTCTTCTACTTGAGAACTGCAAGGCTCAAGTGTTTGAAATTTGGTATGTAGCATTGCCTAGTAGACTTTTACAAAGTTTTTTCAAATTGTGGCCCCAGGGTCCAAAATAGCTCTGAAGAGGGAGTCCTAGATTTGAACCATAGTAATATATGGAAAAATATTTAAAAATCTTCTTCTACAAAACCACTTGGCTCATATGCTTGAAATTTGGTATGTAGCTTTGCCTAGTAGTCTTTTGCCAAGTTTGTTCAAATGATGACCCCAGGGTCCGTCGTCCCGTCGTGCGTTGTCAACAATTTGCTTTAAATGACATCTTCTCTGAAACCACTAGGCTTAGGGCTTTGATATTTGGTATGAAGCATTGTCTAGTGGTCCTCTACCAAGTTTGTTCAAATGGTGGCCCCAGGGTCCAAAATGGCCCTGCCCCAGGGGGTCCTGTTCCAATGATGGTGCCAGAGTCAAAATGGCCCCGCCCCAGGGGGTCCTGGGTTTGAACCAAAGAAATACATAAAAAAATATTCAGAAATCTTCTTCTTCAGAACCACTTGGCTCAGAGGCTTGAAATTTAGCTTTTAGCATTGCCTAGTGGTCCTTTACCAAGATTATTCAAATGATGGCCTCAGGGTCCAAAATGGCCCTGCCCCAGGGGGTCCAGGGTTTGAACCATAGCAATACATAGCAAAACATTAAAATATCTTCTTCTTCAGAACCATTTGGAAATAGTTGCAAACTATCTGGTTTGTTCAAATTATGACCCTTGTTTGACCTTTAACCTTTTTGCTCAGGTGAGCGATTCAGGGCCTCTTGGCCCTCTTGTTTAAAGAGGGGCGATGTTACTGACTGCACAATTTTTGATCCAATATTTGTCCTGCCCTTGTCCATGGACAGATTTAAGTAAAACTGAAATTTTGCTAAAAATTTGCAATTTTTCAGAACAGGTGAAAAGCGTGATAATTTCAACTAAAATAAAAAAAACAAAACATTTTGTCTTTGAAAATGAATGTCTTTCGAGATGACCCTTATTGATAGATCCCTTTGAACAAGAAATTTATGAGATTTTATAGAATTCAGCAAAATTACTCAATTTCAGAAAATAAGAAAATTGCAAAACTTGTACCATGGAACTGAGCAGGGCATCTGTTGTACTGAAATTCTGCTTGTCTTAGGCTTCGATTCTTTTTAAAAGTGCTGCAAAAAGATGGAAATTCTTACCCACTAACGGTCAGATTTATGGGCCGTTAAACTGGGCATATATTGTAGTAACAGCTATGGGAAAATACCTGCTGCTCCTTTAAATATTTTGAGCAGTGTATTATGATACATCACAAGAATTGTACTTATCTTTATTCAGACACACATGAAGTTCTGAGTTGTCTTTCTTTAGTGTGGCACGTCTCATGAAAGGAAAAGTTGATTTCGTGTGAAGTCACATTAAAGAAAGACAGCTTTGCCCTTGTTGGTACATAATCACAGATTTTCATGGAAATTCCATTAAAATCTGTGATTATGTACCAACAAGGGCAAAGTTGTCTCTGTTGCCAACAAAGGCAAAGTTTAATACTGCAACAAGGATAAAACCTCAGCTTCTGAGGTATGAAGTCAAGAGCTATGTTCAATGAGCTGATGTCATTCAACAATCACATTTCTACCAGAAGGGAAGTTGGATGATAGATGGACTTGTGATTTTAAATCTTTTTTAACAGTATTTCAATCATATCAGGATGATGGGAGATGAGTAATGAAAGGGTGTGTTCAGTGGAACCTGGTTTACAGTCAAAATGATTTCCGCCTCCAGCAGGAGTCGAACCTGGGAAAGCTAGTTCATCAGGCCAGGGCTTAACCCACGGGGCTATTGGAGATCCCACAAAGAAAGAAATTAAAGCACAAGAAGACAATAAAAGGAATGAATGTTTTATTGAATCTACAATAAAGTAATGATGGTGGTGTAAACTGTATCATGGTGTGGGTGATTAAGCTGTGTTCCAAATATGTAAGCTAAATACAAAGTTTCATAAAGATAACATGTAGCTCCAGATAAGGAGGGATTCTGGGGATAAATCTTGAGATAATTTCTTTTCTTTCTACTGATACCTCTTGATAAAACACTTAAAGGCATATTAGTACACTTCCGATTTTCAGCCATTTTATGGAACAAATTTCATTTGTTCCCATTTGCTTCCTCCGTAAAATGGCTGAAAATCATAAGTGTCGAGAGATCTCTTGACACTTATGATTTTCAGCCATTTTACGGAACAAATTTTTTGTGTTCCCATTTGCTTCCTCCATAATATTTTCAGCCATTTTTTGGAACAAATTTCGTGTGTTCCCATTTGCTTCCTTGTAGCATAAGGCTCTTCCAGAAGCCAGAAGAGGATCTACTCTTCACGGAAAGAAATTGCTCCTATGGGACACAATTATTTTCTTAATGGGGAAGGAGGCAAGAGAAAATAACTGAGTTACTTCCCCTGAAAGTGCACCCAAAGGCCTTATATGATGTGCTGTCCACCTTACCTGAATTGCCTTGTAGACAAACTTTTGACAATTGGTCACAATATAACTTTATGTAGGATTATCCCAATTTTATCCAAAATCCCTTCTTATCTGGAGCTCTGATATTAACAGCATGGTTTACAGCCAACAGTATATACTACAAAATATATAAAATAATAATAAACTTGTTTTACAAGAAAAGTTGCCCAATGGCTCAAGTGGATAGCTAAAGCTCCGATCAGTTTGAGCATCTGTCTGATCATACACTTCACTGTTTGCATCTGTTTGCGACATTTAGACACCATCATTAGGGCCCGCCAGACGAAGTCTGCGAAGGCCCTATAGTAATCACCTTGTTTTAACTTGGTATACCTGGTTGGTAGATCCTGAGAAATCTGGCGTGCGAAGTCATGACAATTAAGTTCAGATATACACACTGACCAAAGTCTTGGCTGTTTGCTTATGTCCTATGGTAACTTTTCTTGTGATGTGGTTCAATAATAAATAGTAAAAGACCACACACAATCATAGGGTCAGTAAACTTTATCAGATGAGCTGTGTGAGCTTGTCTATGTCTTAGATTTTCACAAGCTGACTGGACAAGTCACTACCACTGACATAATTACGCAAGCCATACCAGAACAGAGAAGAAGACATTGACAGCTCTGATGCACAGAAAGAGCTGGTTCTTCTCTGCATGCGGCATTTGAAAGCACAGCTCATTTAGCGTCCAACAATAACATGCACAATGATATATCTGTTCTGAGTATAAAACACTATATGCTGAAAAATGAGGAAACAAAATACATGTATAAACATATGAGAAAGGAAATGTTTTGAAACATGGCATAAAATTATAAAACAATCTAACAAATTTCAGAAAACATTTTACATATTTTATATAAGATAACACAGGGAATTTACAGTGCTCCAGATAAGAAAGGCTAACAAGGATAATTAAGGAATAGTTTTCCATATTTCTCCTTAAAACCTATTTTTTGACCCATCATTAGAACTGTCTCAGTGAGACCATTCTAATCAGGGGTCACAACATAGGTTTTCATCGAAAAATAAGAAAAAATATCTAAGTTATCCTCTAAAACCTACCTTATCTGGAGCTTTGAGAAAAGGTAAATGACTTCCCCTGTGCTTTGGTTGCACGATTTTCTGTTGTTCTCAATAAAGAAACCATGACTATGGCCCTATATTTGCACTTTTCCCAAGATCAGATTGCAAATAGTTACTCAGATACACTGAACTTCCCCTGTGCTTTGGTTGCACGATTTTCTGTTGTTCTCAATAAAGAAACCATGACTATGGCCCTATATTTGCACTTTTCCCAAGATCAGATTGCAAATAGTTACTCAGATACACTGAACTTCCCCTGTGCTTTGGTTGCACGATTTTCTGTTGTTCTCAATAAAGAAACCATGACTATGGCCCTATATTTGCACTTTTCCCAAGATCAGATTGCAAATAGTTACTCAGATACACTGAACTTCCCCTGTGCTTTGGTTGCACGATTTTCTGTTGTTCTCAATAAAGAAACCATGACTATGGCCCTATATTTGCACTTTTCCCAAGATCAGATTGCAAATAGTTACTCAGATACACTGAACTTGACAATAAATATGCATAAGTTTGTCATTCATATAATTTGCTTCCAGACAGAGATGGCAGAACAGTTTCAATCATTAGTAGCAGAAAATTGAAAATATCCACATTGATATCCCTGGTCTAGATAGGATAAAAGTTGGGTAGAACTAACGTTGTTCTTGTTCTGTCCCATTAAAGAATGTAGTCAAATGCTTTGAAATGCATTATAATCACCATGCCTAAGACTTCCTACTGAAATTCCACATCACACATTTTTGTGGTGAAATATGAAAATTTGCCATATTTAGGCATATCTACAGCTCTGCATAACATGCCGTAAAATTCTGTGAGTTGAGACACCTAATATAATTAGTGTAACTGTCCTAAAAATGGAAAGGTTTGGTTTTTCATACAGTAATGTCTGCAAAAGATGAAGATGGAATGGCAAACAATGTAGGCCCTGATCAGACCTTTAGGAGCAGTCTGATTTTAGGAGCATTCTGATTGGGTTTACAATGTTTGCTCAGACCTACCTGTCCCAATACTTAGAATTTGTTTGGTAATCCTAACATAATATATTGCACATTATCAAAAGTGAAGTAATTTTTCCCATTTTTCAAAGAAAGCTCTGAAATAATTCATAACTTACAGTATTTACTATAACACAACACAGGCTCAACTAGTCTAGAACCAGTTCAGACCGCTCCTGAGGAGCAGTCTGATCACAGTTTAATGTTTATTAAGCCTATCGTAAAACTTTATTTGACAGAACAAGTGGATATATTCAAATTTGAAGATTGAGGAAACTTTAAGATATGGGTACACTGTCTTCTAAGTTTTCCCCCACTTTTAGATAGGGAAACAATTTTCTGGACTTCCTGTTTGCGTAATACCTGGATGACAAACCCCTTCAAAAAAGGGGTCTATTCTTACAGGAATGAATTTGCTCTTAATGGAGCAAATTCTTTCCTTTAAGAATTGACTCCATTGAGAAGGGAAGCAAATATGAAAATGAAAGAGTTGCTTCCCCTGAAAGTGTACCAAATCACATTAAATAAATGGTTGAAATGTCAGAATATTTACTGCTTATATGGTAGTAAAAGGTGCTAAACTACAAATGAGCAGTATACTCAGCTTGTTGCCAAATGCCAAAAACAAAAGCCAAGACCCATACAGTTTGACCAAGACATTCTACAAACTACATGTATACTGCAAAACAAAGCAAAGGCCCCCAACCAGATGGAGATTTGCAGGCGTGTCTCAGCATTTTGCTTTTGGCTTCTTGTAACTTGTGGCTGCTCATGGCCTATATTAGGGTCTTTGTCAGGGGTCCTTTAATTACCAAAACAATTACTATCAGAGCTCTAGATAAGAAGGAGTACTGAGTGATAATTAGGGATAATTTTTGTTAATTATGCATAAAATCATATGTTGTGACCCCTCATCTGAACCGTCTCGACGAGACGGTTCAGATGAGGGGTCACAATATATGGTTTCGATGAGAAATAAGAAAAATTATCCTTAATTATCTTCAAATACTCCCTCTTATCTAGAGCTCTGACTATGTACACAAAACCATAATAAAACACAACATATATAGAGTGAGCTTATCTCAGATTCTGCATAAAAAAGTTAACAAGGTGTCTTATGAAGCAGCAGATGGATGAAAAAACAAACCACAGATGTGAAGATATAAAAGTACATGTTACAGCTATGTTAAATAATTTCGAGCTCGGTAAACAAATATTTCAATTGTTTACCTAGTTAGAACCTTTTTTTTGTACCCAGTGCACTAAGAGAACTATAAATTTAGACCTATTATGAGAAAAGTTGTCTTAAGGTGATTGGACATACTTGGCTTTCAAGAGATCAAGGGAAGCAATTCGACAAGTGAGCCGCGACACGACAAAACCAACAATGTGGTTGTGCACCCAGGGCAGACTCAGATCAGCCTGGGCATCCGCCCAGTCTGATCAGAGTCTTCACTGTCCGCATGGAGGTAGCTTAGACCCTTAGCTACCCTTCAAGCCCTCAGCGAAGAGTCAGACCGGACTGGGCGGACAACCAGGCTGATCTGAGTCTGCGAAGGGCGCACAACCACATTGTTGGTTTTCTCGTGTCGCAGCTCAAGTCATTTTGCCTCCCTTCTCAGTGGAGGTCAACTCTTAAGGGATAGAATTTGCTCCCCTAGGAGCAAATTCATCCCTTTAAGAGAAGACCTCAAATTGGAAGGGCTACATCATCCAGGGAAGCTCACAGGTCACAAAAGTTGTTTCCCACTGTAAAAACGGGAGAAAAAACATGGACCTTAAAAACAGGTTTTTCTATTGGCTGAAAGTTGCACTTTACCTGAGACTCTCAAAGTACATACCTGAACTTTGTTTATAACTTTGCCAACCTGAAGATTATGTAAACCTTAAAACTAAACGTTTGTGGCTTATTTTTCATACATCTGCACCTAAAAAGAATGTTATGAACACATAAGTTTGAACAGTTTCAATATAAACAAGCATACTTAACTGGTCAATAAGTTCACATCATGTTTCACACTGGTCACGTCACATTTATCACACACTTTTACTTCATTTACATATTTTATAATATGGAAACAAGACCAGATAAGCATGAAGTGTTTCAAATGGCCTGAAAACTATAGTCATCTTTCACACCCATTCTTGCACAACTTCTCAAGCATATTCAATCACTATAAATCATAATTCACATCTCAAAATATTAAATGATAATGCCAGGATAAGTTATCTCAACGAAAACATGTGAGCCGTGACACGAGAAAACCAACAAAGTGGTGTGTGCCCAGCCATGACTCGGATCAGCCTGGGCATCTGTCCAGTCTGACCAAGGTTTTCACTGTGTGCTCAAAGGGTATCCAAGGCTCTAAGCTAGCTTTATGCTGACAGTGAAGATTGATCAGACTGGACAGATGCCAAGGCTGATCTGAGGCTCTGCTGGGCACAACCACTTTGTAGGTTTTCTCATGTCATGGCTCAATTATGTTGTGCTGTCTCAGTAGGTTTAATAAGACTGCCATAACATGTTATCATTGAAGAAAACTAGACAATCACTAAAGGTGATGAATGCCCCCGCTATATGCCTCACTAGAAAAGTAATGTGTTAAAACATATTTGTGTGAAGTTACATCAAAATCTGTCAATAAATAAAGGTGCCAAAGGGATGACTGAGTTTTTCTTAAAAATAGCAACTGTGACCTTGACCTTGGAACTACAACCCTGAAAGGTTAACTTTTCCAAGATATTGTCATACTTAATATATGTGTGAAGTTCTATCAAAATCAGTTAATAAATAAAGGCGCTAGAACCATGACAAAGATTTACATGTACCTATAATAGCATCTGTGACCTTGACCTTGGACGTACAATGATGAAATGTAAATTTGTCCCAGATATTGTCAAGCTAAATATTTGTGTCAAGTTATGCCAAAATCATTCCAGAGGGATGACAGCATATTTTCTAAAATAGAAAATATGACCTTGACCTTTACCCTGAAATTCTGGATCACGAACTTGTCCAAGATATTGTCACACTAAACATTTGAGTGAAGTTACATCAAAATTGTCAATGAATAGAGGAGTAGAGGAATGATAAAGTTTTTTTCTAAAAATAGCAACTGTGACCTTGACCTTGGACCTGCGGTGCTGAAACAGTAATTTATTCAAGATATTGTTATACTTAACATTTATGTGAAGTTACATCAAAATCGATGTATAAATAAAAGCGCTGGAGCAATGCCCTAGTTTTTCTGAAAATAGCAACTGTGACCTTGACCTTCATCCTACAAACCTGAAACGCAAAGTTGTTCAAGGTACTGTCATACCCAATAAAGCTGTATTGTAATACCAAAATCTGTTAATAAATGAGGCCGCTAGAGCGACGATAAAAGGTGAGATTGTATTTAAGCTATGGAAATATGGTCAAAATATGTATGTTATTCAAGGGGACGTAATTCTGCAATAAAGACCTGACTGAAAGGTATGTTTCCTTTATGCACATGTTCAATGCATGTCTGAACTGTGTTGCAAGTTTCAAATCCCTACATCAAATACTATTGGAGGAGCTGCAGAGACAAGAACAGTACTACAAAGTGTGAAATATGGTCAAAATATGCATGTCATTCAAGGGGATGTAATTCTGCCATAATGACCTGGATCAAAGTTTTGTTTCCTTTATGCACATGTTCAATGCATGTCTGAACTGTGTTACAAGTTTCAATCCCTACATCAAATACAATTGGGGGAGTTGCAGAGACAAGAACAGTACTACAAATGTGAAATATGGTCAAAATATTTATGTTATTCAAGGGGACATAATTCTGCAATAAAGACCTTAATCAAAGTTCTGTTTCCTTTATGCACATGTTCAATGCATGTCTGAACTGTGTTGCAAGTTTCAACTCCCTACATTAAATACTGTAGGAGGAGTTGCGGAGACAAGAACAGTACTCAAATGTGAAATATGGTTATATTATGTATATTATTCAAGGGGACATAATTCTGCAACCAAGATCTTAATCAAAGTTCTGTTTCCTTTATGCACATGTTCAATGCATGTCTAAACTGTGTTGCAAGTTTCAACTCCCTATATCAAATACTGTAGGAGGAGTTGCGGAGACAAGAACAGTACTCAGATGTGAAATATGGTCAAAATATGTTTATTATTCAAGGGGACATAATTCTGAAATAAAGATCTTAATCAAAGTTATGTTTCCTTTATGCACATGTTCAATGCATGACTGAACTGTGTTCCAAGTTTCAACTCCCTGCATCGAATACTGTAGGAGGAGTTGCGGAGACAAGAACAGTACTACAAAGTGTGATGGACAGACGTACGTACGTATGCACGGACGGACAAGGGCAAAACTATATGCCCCTCCCCACTTCGTGGCGGGGGCATAAAAAAAAGGTAAATGCGTACACATTCAAAACAAGCAACTTGGCCATCTTCATTTTTGCCTGCCTTCTCAACAGGGGCTAACTCTTAAAGAAAAGAATTTGCTCCCTAGGAGCAAATTTTTTTTTTGTAAGAGTAGACCCCATTTTGGAAATGTTCCTTGCCTAGAGAAGCAAACAGGAAGTCACAAAAGTTACCTCCAATTGAAAGAGTGGTGAGAAATCCTAGAGGTGTACCCATTACAATTATCTCAGAATTATCATTTACAACTTATCCTCCTTCGAAGCTGCCAAAGGGACTCCAATTCATACAAGATTTATTTAATTCATGCTTCAGTTAAATGATTTTGATTCTTTCACAAGAATTCTGCGGAATGCAGTGTCTCCTGTCTGCACTAAACCAAAAAACTCCATGTAAATTTTATGTTCCTGGCAACACAAGAAAAGTAATACCTATTTCGCCTCTGCAAGTCAACGGCAAGACAATAAAACTGAGAGTGGTGGGCCATCAAGTTAAATTGCCTAATGGAATCCCACTGCCTTTATGTACTTGGTAGTTTTTTTTTTCCAGATGAGAAATGCATGTGTAGCCAAAGCTAAAAATTTCTTGTAAAAGGTAATTATATAGCAGTCGACAAAAAGTACACAAAACACTATGGGCCTACTGCTCAGACCTCATTTCAGATAACCTCGGATCCATATAAAGTGTATGGCTCTTGGGGTTAAGTTAAAAATTGCATCTATCAATCAATTAAGTTTGAAACAACCTCACAATTTCATTGAGTTTATCTATATGTTCATGTACATGCAATGATATCTTAAAATCCGTTTTTGCAACAATCTATCAACTTCCTTTTGAACTGCATGCCTTATTTTCATTTCTACAACTTTATTTTTATATAACTGGAAGTTGCAGCAAGTCAAAAATGATCCATAACTTTTTTTTTTACTTGCCTTGGTTGGGTTGTCAAGACGGATGTTAGTAAATGCACTAAAATGCTGGCTGTTGTTACTTTGGAATGTTGACAGTATGAGGTATAAAACACTAATTGCCAATTTACTCTGACATGGACAGAAGTACAGCCCAGATAAGGGCCCAGTTGTTCAAAACTAATGACATCGTTAGGTAATAATAAGAAGATTTTCTATGTTTTGTATGCCAAAACACTGCCATTTTTCCAGAAAAAAGATTGAAGGGCTTTTGCAGTGCGTGTAAGAATTTCTTGAAAAAAAAAAAAATTAATGAAATTTTACAGCCACCAGAAGTTCACATAGTCTGATGTCAAAAAAATTAAAAGTTAACACAAAGAAGATACACTCACATAACCTTTATCTTTTTGAAGCAATAAATGAGTTCTGCAGATAAAAAGGAAGAATTTGATTAAAACTGTGGACTGATTTTTATTTCTCATCTCAAATGCTGTGACCCCTTATCTAAACTGCCTGATTCAGGCTGTTCAGAAGAGGGTTCATAACATATGTTTTAATGCAGATTTAACAGAAATTATCACCAGTTATATCCAAATACTCCCTATTATCTACAGCTCTATTCATCTTGGTACATTCACTCATTCTTTCCAACTCAAATGCATCCATATAAGAATGTAATTAAACCTTGTGACAAAAATGCTCGATTTCACAAATGTATGTTTTCAGCCACTCAAATAACAAATATACACTTAAGACAGCATGAGGAAACCCAAAGAGAGTCAAGAATTTTGTTGTGCTGATTTTCATTTTGTCATCAAGTTTCCTGGGAGGTTACCCAGAACAAACAAATATCAGGCACTACCTCGGGTCCACATGACAAGTCTGTACACCAGCACTCATCTATTAGGTCAGTCAGCCATACTCTCTGGAGTTCTATGGCTGGAATGCATGTATAGCAAAAGGAGTGTATTAGCAGGATCCTTGGGGATATTTATTATGAGAACAATAGCGGTTCAAGCCATCCAGAATGTCTTTGAGTTTTCTGGCTTTTCCATTCAGAATTTATGTATGCTCTGTCATCCTTGCTAGTCATTTCACTAACTGCTTCTCCAGCAAAGGCAATTCCAGGCATGACCGTTTTACTGAGATCCTAAAGTGTCAATGTCTTTGTGGCAAAATAAGAAAATCAAAAGTGGCTGATTCTGCAAAAAAACTTTTCTCCCTGAAGGACTGACTTATACACCTCAGTTGCAAACAGCAAGCTAAAAATCTGAAGCATATATAAGAGAACACATCCAGACATTGATTCAGTGGACAACTATGTCTTCACACAACTTGAAAATTCTAATCAAGCAAAAGGAATGTCAGGTTGTATCAGAAATGCCATTTTTGCCATGCTGATTAAATGCCTTAAGGAGTAGGTACACAAATTCCACCATATTTACAAAGGTTTGCAACTTTTGTGACTTCCTCTTTGCTTCCCTCGGCAAGAAACTGTTCCAAACATTTTGCTCTTCAAGTGTGAGTGAGTGAGTGAGTGAACCTGGGTTTAATGTCCCACCAACAACTAGGTCATACTGAGAACGGACCTCGGTTTAAACTCTGACATCCGAAAGACTGGAGAAGTGGAGGATCAATCTACCAAACCCCTGGATTGGTAGTCCAGCATGTCATCCACTACACTACCACTGCTCCTGCTGCTCCTTAAGAAGCAAATTCTTTCCTTTAAGAGCTGAGCCCACTTGAGGAGGAAAAAAAAATGAATATAGCAGACTACTAAGTACTGTATTTCTTTGACTGTAAAAAAAACCCCCCAAAAAACAGTTTTTTTCCCTTACATGAGAATCTCAAAGATCTAGATCCATCTTGTAAGATGGATCTAGATCGCTGAGACTGTTTTGGAAGAGAAAAACCCATTTTATAGCTGAATTACACAAGACTAACATAATCTGGGGTAATTTTGGAAAGATAAACTCCTTTATTAGAACCAAACAGATATGGTTAAGTGATTCACTGGAGTGTATTTTATAGAGAGTGTGAACTGGAGTGTAGAGTTACATGCATTCTAGGGTGTATCTCCGCTCTTTGCATAAAAGTTTTTAATCTCATCTTCACTAGAAATACTTCTAACTTCAGTTATGTTATTTACATATGATGTATGCATCCTGTGAATGTAAAGTTAAAATCTGTGGTAGGCATGAGTTGGAAAATAAAACCTCATACACATTGTTCTCAACAAAACAGAGTTCCAGATAAGAGGGGGTATTAAGGATAATTCAAAGGCAACATTTCTTATTTCTCAACAAAAACATATATTGTGACCCTCATCAGACTCCGAGACGGTTCTAACTCTGAGATGGTTCTAATGATGGGTTACAGTTAACATAACATTTTTTGTGGAAAAATAAGGAAAATTATCCCTAAATTATCCCTGTTAGCCCTCCTTATCTGGAGCACTGGACCGACTTGGAAAAAAAGTTCTCATACACATTGTTCTCAACAACACCTGTGAGCAAAGCATCGTTACTGTTTGAACGTTCCGAACCATTTACAGCCGAGGCATAAAAGCTTCCACAATACCGCCGTCGCCAAGTGTGGCTAAATATAAACAGATCTAAACAAGGAAATATATGTTCCTATGCATTTATATGTTATTCGTCCGTATTGTTGCAGCCACCTGCATCTGCCGTCAACATCTGGTATAAGAATTGATCCTTCATACAGCCGTCGACAAACTCTGTTCTTGTTAAGACACCGTCATTGTTTACATCCATCTTGGCAAATATTTTCTGCGTTCGTTCCTCCGCAGAATCTGTATCCTGGCTGGTCAAGGCATTTCCTAACATTGAGTAGATGGCCTGCAAGAAGAAACAAATCCATATTCAGTGTTCTAAATTAGAGGCAGAAACAGGGATAATTCAGGAGTAATTTTCCATACTTCATAAAAACATGCTTTGTGACCACCTGTCTAATGTGTCGTCACAATAATGTTTTTGGAGAGAAATAAGAAAATTATCTCAAAATTATCCTCAAATACCAACATAATCTCCAGCTTTGCATATTGTTATTCTATCATAGTTTGTCACTGTTCATTTTGACAAATACGAAATTGATAGCAGAAATACTGAAATAAGCTTGTCTGTTACCAGACTTGGTAGGACTCATACAAATGAACCGCGACAGGAGAAAACAAACAAAGTGGCTGTGCGCCAAGCGCAGACTCAGATCAGCCTAGGCATCCTCCCAGTCCAATCAGACTCTTCACTAAGCACTTAAAGGGTAGCTAAGGGTATAAGCTACATCAATGCTCACAGTGAAGACTCTGATCAGACTGGGCGGATGCCCAGGCTGATCTGAGTCTGCTCTGAGCGCACAACCACTTTTTTGGTTTTCTCCTGTCGCGGCTCAAATACAGATCCCAACAATGCAAATACAGATCCCAACAATGGTTGGTTTTATGACAATTCTGGGAAAAAGTTCAATAGTGCACCAGATCAGAAGAGGTAACAGTTTCAATTTTGGGACAATTTTCCACACTTCTACATAGAAACATAATTGTAACCTCTCATTACAACCGTCTCACTGAGACGGTTCTAACGAGTGGTGACAACATATCCATATCAGTCTTGTCCCCAGAAATTTCAGAAGGCATGTCACTTTTAGCAAAAAATTCAGATTTTGACTTTTGATCAATTTTCAAAATCCTTAATATAGCAATATTTTGTCAAAATTAGCCTAAATTTACATTATAGATAATTTATTGATGATCCTTAATGCATTTAAAACAACTTTACTGGCAAAGAAATGAAACTAATAGCACTTAAATAAATTTTCATTGGAAATTAAGGCATGTTGCAAAGGTAATTTGAAGAGGAAGGCATGTTGCAAGCGACATGCCTTAAAGGTCAGGGGAGATCGATCCCTGACATATGTTTCAGTGATAAGAAAAAGTATAGCAGAATTATCCTCAAAACCCCATCTTAGCTGGATCTCTTTTTATATTTTCCATAAAGCGTACTTAGTGGACCCTCATATTAAACACAGGCAGTTTTCTTTGAGATTTCCCAGAATTATCATCAAAATCCCATGTGACCTTATCTGGAACTTGAAATAACAGTTCATGGCCAATAATTCACTGGTGTCTCAATCTGATATTAAATGTGAAGGCTAAATATGAGTATGTAATGTCAATATATGTAATTTCCAAACTGACAAGAGTCTCTGGTGTTCCAAATAAGGTGTCAGTTTGGTCAAACCAGCATTTTGGAACTGTTTCTCTTTACACCATGTTGTTAGTAGGTCCTGCATATATTGTTTTTGAATGTTGTTTCAATGGACTACTTCTGTAAAGCTCTTCAACAGTTTTATTTATGAAGCAAATTTCCTTTACAAGCAAATTTCCTTTACAGTGTCTTTGAAAGTTACAACAAAGGCTCCTAATGCACCAGTGAACGTCAAAATTAGATCTGACATCCATATTAATCATACAATACTCCAACGTTCACACTGGAATGACACTGGTTCAGAAATACTGTATTCATTCAGTTTCAACAACAGGGTTTTCCCTTCCCAAGCAACTCCAAATAATTAAGATCCATCTTATACCCAGTGAGCACATGACATCAAAATGATGTCATGTTGACGTTGATGTGACATCATCACGTCACATAGAAGAAAATATGGCATCATTACATTTGCCTGCTGGGTAGGATGGGCCTAAATTTTGGAAAGACTATAAGTATCTATCATGGGTATGAGGTGTAGATAGAAAAATTCCGCCACAAGGGTCACTGTTCGGCATCACGAGGCTTGCCGAGTGATGCCGAACAGTGACCCCAAGTGACGATTTTTCTATCCACACCTCACACCCATGGTAGATACTCTTTCTTGCACACCACGTTTCAGAACTTGTTAAAATGCGTAATTCTATTGCTTCAGAGGTTTCAATTCGATTTTGAAAGAACCGCCGCTTTCAATGACCGCCACTTGGCTCTTTATGTCAACGACTGGCATGCATAAACTGACGTCATTTTTACCATCTTCGTGACGTCATCATCTAAAATGCCAACTTCACTTAAAGACGCAGATATGTGACCTCCAATACTACCAATGCATTGAATGCTCATGATTTTTATCTGGTCCTGGGTTAGAACATCAGGGTAAGATAAGATTTTCTATCCCAGGTGAAAAGAATGGCATTTTCTATCTGGTGTGCAAGAATAATCGATCTTACAGCAGAATTACACCAAACTGGATTAGATATTTAGGGTCACTTTAGTGAGGGAAACCCCATCTTATAACCAAATAAATAGTAAATACAGTATCATTATATTATCCATATGAGGATCTCTCCCCATAGTCATAAGCAGCTGCAAGAAGCTGTGTGTACAAAAATTTACAATACTTACTTTGATAATTTCTACCATTTCGTTCTTTTCTATCGTTCCATTGCCATCAATATCATACATGGCAAAAGCCCAGTTCAGTTTCTGAGAGGGGTTTCCCCCTGATGTTATATTTATAGCTAGAAGGAATTCCTTGAAGTCTATTTTACCACTGTTATCCTTATCAAATGAACGGAATACATGTTCACAGAATTGGTCCGGGTTTCCTGCAGGGAAAAATGTTGAATATACTTCCAAGAACTTAGCTTTTGATAGTAATCCATCTGGACAGTCTCTCTGCAAAGGAAAACAGTTTATTATTCATAGAATAAAGGGGTTAGTAGAGTGGGAAGGGCTGACAATAGTTTTGAGATAATCTCTTTATAGTCTTGCATGAAAACTTTGTATGGCACTTCATCTCAACAAAGCATTCATGAGTGTGGCCATAAATGCTTTTACGATTAAGAACATTGTCCAACCCTTCCTCCTCTATATTGAGCTTTGATTATTATTAAGGTGAATGGGTATACTTCCATCTTTTTTGGCCACTTTTATAAAGGGAGATAGTTTTGTGACTTAATGTTTTAGTCCCTGGACAAACAAATTCTTTCAAAGTGAATACACCTAAAATTGCACCTTAGGAGCAGCAAATTCTTTTCATCCAGAGTAGATACCCCCATCCCCTACCCCCACCATTGGAGATGCAAAATTGGAAATAGCAGAGTTACTTTCCCTGAAAATGTACCAATTCAATCTAAAATCTATACAAGATTTTTTTTCTCAGGAATGGGCTGGCTCAAGTCCGCAAATGTTTGTATGGCAGCTACTAAATTACATATATAATACCAGTTTGAACTTTGCTATTTTCTTATTTCTTCCCTTCTCAAGAGGGGTGGGGTTGGGGTGAGGGTTGGGTTAACTCTTAAACGAAATAATATACTGCCCTTGGAGCAAGTTCTTTCCCTTAGTTCAATTTATTTCCCTTAGAAGTTGATCTTATTTTACAACAGTTTTGCCTTCTAAGGAAGCTAGCAGGGAGTCACAAAGGTGGTCCCGCTTTGTTAAAACGCGGGAAAACATGGAGCTGTATCCATACACCTAAAATGAACAGATGTTCAATAAATGTGTTATGATGTTTTTGTCAAGACAACAGCATATGGGTTCAACCTGTGGTTTTCATCCTCCTTTGTTCTACACCTAACAACAGTAAAATTTATTCAAACAATCCATTTTCTTACCATGTATCATTAACAGTGTTGAATCACTATCTTCTTAAGGTTATATGACATAACCTCATCAAACACAGTCATGTTTCACACTTTGTACCTTACCTTCCCACATTTTTCTTGCTAATTATGAAACTAATTTTATTTAACAGGAATTCCGCATAAGGTGCGGTCTTGCCTGTCAACACATTGTCTTGGACAGACACACGGCGCCAAGTGTGTGCAACTATGGTTACATACCGCTGAGCCACTTGGGGAACGTCGTTAGGAGAATTGAACTGAACTGAACTGTGAAACATTGTGACAAAACAGAGCTAAACCAGAAATCCCTACAGAAGTTTTTCTATGCTGATGATGTTGACAAAGTAATACCTAGGTATGTCTTGAAATTGTTAGCAGCAGGTGAGACAAAAACAAAATCAAAATCTGGCCCCGAGGTTAGGAAACTTGAGTACATTCTCAAACTCAAAATAAAGCACACTGATTGGCTGCTTCCGAGCACATGCTCGGAAGCAGCCAATCAGTGTGCTTTATTTTGAGTGTGAGATTATTCTCAAGTTTTATAACCTCAGACCCTGATCACAATATACATGATGTCCCTTCCCTATGCCTAGTACTTGACAACTGCTTACAAAACCTTTCAGACACACATACTCTAAAGTACACAGATGTATGGACATCAGAGAGTCCCTACCTGCCATGCATGCTGCTAGCAGAGCATACAAAGATGACCAAACCATAAAGCACCATAAGAACATACATGTATACAGAATCATGTCTAACTGATGTTCTAAGACCCCTGGGGGTCTATTGTTCAAAGCATTATTAGCTTGACAAAGTTGTTAAGTCTTCATAAGCACACATAAAATCTAGTGGTCTTTTGTGATAAAAAATGTTGTTGTTTTTTTTCTGTTTTTTTCTTCTTCTTTTTTTGGCAAAAATTTCTGTGTTTCTCTTACAATATGTTTGAAAAATATAATGTCTCACAACTAACTGCATCTGAGTGGTTCTTAAATGATAAGTATGTATGCCTTGAAATATGTCTTACTTGGAAACTGTCTGATATTTATCCTAACAACCATCCATTAATACCGTATTCAACACTTTTATCTCACTATGGGCTTAACATTTTCAAAATGGCATTAAATACTTGCAGTAGGCTTTCTTCCTAATAAGCGCACATTTCAAAGAATTATTTTATACAGAAAGAAACAGAATTTAATGTTTAAAGCATCAGAGAAAAGCTGCTTATGTAGGCTTATGTAGGATGGAGACGCTTTGTAAGTAAAAACTGGAAGATTTTATAGCATTTTAGCACTTGTAAACAAGCAATCCAAGAGATAAATCAGTAAAACTATGTGCGCTAATAATCATATGCCTCAGAAATTCCCATGATGTGCTCTTATTGGGGCATGTGGGCTAATAAGGATGATTACGGTACATATAATAATGTGATTTGCACATTAATGTATGAATAGTGCCATTATCATGACAAGTTGAAATTAACTTCAGAGAGGGTGCGTTTCCATTTACATTGCATGAACTTTATAGAAACCAACTTTGCTTTAAACCTGTCTGGTTTGGTGCCTGCAGCATGTAAGAAGAGGGAAATACCAATTAACCTTTGCATCTGCATGGTTTGAAAAAGTTTCCTTGTTCATATAACTATGCCTGATAAACCCGCAACTCCCATTACCACCTTAAAATTTTGTGAAAATTGTAGCCTCTTTAAATAGTTAGCCAAAACATAACAATGCTATTCAACTCATATTTATGTAAAGCATATCAGTGCAAAATTTCAGCTTCATAAAAGATAGCTTGGTAGTGTTATCACAAAATCCTGACAGTGGTTCGACCACTTTCAGGAGGCTTTACAATAACTCCACCAGGGCCCAGTTGTTCAAAACTAACAATGTTGTTAGTAAATGAGACGTTAAAATTTCAAATGTTAATAACTCAAAATCGCAATTATTTTTGTTGAAAAAATGTGAGAAGCTTTTGCAGTTTTGCACTGCAAAAGCTTCTCACATATTTTCAACAAAAATATCAGTGTAATTGGCTATGAAGTCATAAAACACTTAACAAGTTGACCTCTTAACAAGCTCGTTAGGCTAAGGATGCTTTGAACAACTGGGTCCATTTCTTTATGCTTTACATACATATTGGGTTTGACCATTTTCAGGAGTTTTATGGGTAACTCCACCAGTTTCTGCATATCTTACAGCAAATATTGAGCATAAATATGCATTTCATACATATGAGTCAAATGGCATTGTTATAGTTTGCAATGGCTTACTATTTGCAGAAGTTTAAAGTTTTAATTTCTGGGTAGGAATGAATTGCCCATTTACTAGGCACCGTGAACCACCTACCATAAATCCTCTGTACCAATCTTTAATCTCACTTTTTGAGAATTTCGTATTTGAACACAGGAACTCTAAATCCTCCTTCGGTAGCTTTTTCTTCGATGATTTATTACCCATGATGCTTTAGTAGTTCAAGACTCTGAAAATAGATGGAAAATGTCGAGATAATTGTCTAAGTAAAAATCTATTAAACCGATTTCTTACTGATTCAGGCTTTTCGTTTTTGTCTGCTCTGTATTTGGAACAATTATATTGACACAATAAGATTGGTCTGGTCTCGATGGATGAAAATATCGGAAAAGGCTGTTACGGCCATTTCTCACCTCTCAAGTGTGAATTATTATAGTCGGCAGGGTGTGGGTGTTGAAAAATTGCATGTGGATTTACCACATTATGGCCATTTAATGTGAGACCTGGCCCAGAGGTTATAGAACTAGAGTACATTCTCAAACTCAAAATAAAGCACACTGATTGGCTGCTTCGGAAGCAGCCAATCAGTGTGCTTTGTTTTGAGTTTGAGATTATTCTTAAGTTTTATAACCTCGAACTCTGCTGAGTTAAGCAGATCTTTCTTTCAACAGTAATTTGGCTCTGGTCAGCTTTGACAAATCAGGGTCTATTCTGATGGCAATTTTATTTGTTTACCGTAAAATATCCCTAAGATGGTAAACGTACTAAGACCAATTCAAAGGTAGAACAGCCAAAAAGGGCAAATTCAGCTGTTTAACCTTAAAGACAACTGCCCAGATCTGGTTTCAAGCTTAAAGCCCATTTTATCTAGACTAAACTTAAGGTTATCTTAAACTAGGTCTGGGCAATTGACCCAAAGAACTTTAAGAGCCACTATATGAAAGGAAGGAATAAAACTGAACTGCACCATTTCCACAAGAAAATCCATTTGTAAACGGAAAATGTCAACTGACATTGAAAACCACACTTAGACTGTTAAGTGGGACTTGTCATTTTAGAGAAGTAGGCCAACTTGAGAGCCTGTCAGGAATGCTAGACTAAGTACAGCCCATCAGATGAGGTTGTCCTATGCAGGAGGGAATCCACATTCTAGTACGGAGACATTTTTAGATAAGGACAGCTAATTCTTTAAGAGTAGCCCCCTATGAGACTTGTGGAGGAAAATACTGCCATGTCCGTGTGCAGAGCTATAGCTAAGAGGGGTATTTGATGATAATCGAGGGATAATTTTTCTCTTTTCTCATTGAAACCATATGTTGTGACCCCTCATCTGAACCGTCTCGTTGAGACGGTTCAGATGAGGGGTCACAACACGAGACGGTTCAGATGAGGGGTCACAACATATAGTTTTATGCAGAAATAACAAAAATTATCCTTAATTATCACCAAAATACTCCATGTTATCTAGAGCCATGTTCGTGTGTTCTCCTTTTGAGGTCCTGTCAACCCATTTTTTAAGGCATTCATTATAACAACTGCAAAATTCTTTATAACTTCAGTTAATAGCTTTGTTATTCAAAATGTATGCTATATAACAGCAAACTCAGTTTAATGTCAAAAGGGAACAAAAGCTGTTCTCAAGAGGGTCCACCATACAATTCCATATGTCTTAACCCTTAAAACGCCTGAAATGTACATATTAGAATTTGCAAACAGTGTAGATCCAGATGAGGAGGCGTTAACTTTTTGCATTCTAAATATGATAAAGCTTGGACAAAATATTTTTTGAAATTTTGCAGACACAAATTTGTCATCTGCTTTTTTGGTGCTTTCAAGCTTAAGTCCTTTCTTAAAATTCCATTCCTATGAAATCTGACCACTCTGGGAGCTGCATAGATTCAGACAAACTTTATTATACCATAAATGTAAACAGGTTTGTCCCTCTAGAGGGACGTTTCAGATAAAAACAGACGTCACTGGTATATCTGTTGAATTATTTATTTGCAAGGCCTACTTTTCATTCACTCTGCAGTGTTTGCAAGCACCAGTTAACCAGAAAAAATGTGTACAACTATATACAGAAGAAAGCAACAATGCCTACTGTAAGTAGGAAGGTGGTCATTTAATATAAAAGGTCAGCTAAAGTAAAACTATCCTTAACTGCATGGCTGATATAAAGAAGTGGCAATCTGCTAAATTAAAGATTGAAATTTTGCAGAGTAAATTTATGTTGTTGTCTGCTTTTTTGGCTCTAATTAAGGGTTAAACCTCCAGGTAAGGTTGGGATTTTTTGTAATAAAGTCTTTTTATATATAGTCCACGAAAACATATGTCACACTCTTTCATTATGCACAGCCTGTCCTTGTCTTGATGTAACTAAAATACTAATGAAAAGGATCTAAAATGCAATTATCCATCTAGCCACCACTTGGCCAGGTGGCTGGATGGATAAATTTGCATTTTACGTCCCTTACATTAGGTGGCTGGACTGATAAATTTGCAATGACATCCCTTTCATTTGGTGGCTGGATGGATAAATTTGCCTTTTGCGTCCCTTTCATTAGCATTTTAGTTACATCAAGACAATGACAGGCTGTATGCAATGGAACCCCATTTACGGTGTGAACAATTCTGCTGCCACAAATTCTGTTGCTGGCAAGAAATAAACCTGGTACTGCTGGCCCAGAAAGCCAATAGATAGAACTTCAATGGCTCGAACCCTGATGGCTCATTTACCCTGCCTGGTTAGTCCGCGACCTTGGATTCTGTTCTGTTTTGATTCTCTCAATGATGTTCCCCAAGTGGCTCAGCCGTATGTAACCATAGTTGCATCCCTAGAGGTCAGTTTATATACGAACTAGCTCTGGATGGCTGAAACTACATTTGGCTGACACTAATTTTCATGGTCCCAAGCTTATTTGAGCCACTGATGTTCTATAATTATGTTTATATGGCTTAATCCTCGGTAGCACTGTTAACAACAGTGCTACCGAGGATTAAGCCAATGTCAACATACACTGTGACCCAGCTCTGAATCTCCAAACCTTATGTGCATCAAATTATATTGGCAAATAAACTTAGCACAATCAACTCCATTATACAAGCTGCTTTACATAAATTACTTAATATTTCATAACAATAATTGCATCAAAACTCATTAAAGGACCACAGATCTCCCCAAAAGGTACGTAAATGTATGAACCAATATAATATTCATCATTTAACTAATTGTCTACATGATGTGTTTTCCCCAGAGCTCGCACACACAGAAAGTCAATATCTCTAACAAGTTATGATTAATCTGGAAATTTCTCCGTCTGAGAAGCTAATGTTTCTCTAGAGAGCTTTTGGTCAAAAGTGTGACTACCATGCTTTTCCTAATAAGGACACCTCCCTTTTGTCCCAAAAGAGTTTCCCTCTGAATTTAATGGACCACATAGACATGTATATGTATAGAATTTGGAGTAAAATCAGTATGATATATCTGAGTGAACAGAGTTAGTAAACATGATAAACATTGTTTCTCCTATCAACAGTTGAGTTCCGAAGCCTTTCAACACATTTGAGCCACATCTTGTGATTTCCAACAATGTGGCATTGGTGACAAGCAAAGGCTCAGATCAGACTGCACATAAGTGCAGTCTGATCAGAGCCTTCGCTTGTCACATCAGCCACCTATGGAAGTGACCCAGGCCATAGAGACAACAGTGAGGTCTCTGATTACCCTGTATCAATGAGGAGGATGATCTGAATATCACATGACAGAATCACCACATTGTTGGACGTCACATGACGTGGCTCATTTGCATCTACTGTGAGATAAAATCGTGGACTTCATGTGTGTCATTCAAGATGTCCAGTTCTATTTGTGGAACTCTGTCACATGCTAAGTTGTTGCACTGGTCAATAATACACTGTCAGGTGACCTTTGAGCGACATCTGGGTGTAGCCTGTCCAGGGCATCTCTGCTATGTATCAGACAATTCTATGTATCAAACACTTCCACACTGCCAAACGGTTTGCACTTCCAACTTCAGATCATGGGGTTGCAGGTTCGAGGCCCAATTAGATGCAAGATTCTGTTATATTAGAACTGGCATGTAAGGGGTACACTTATAAAGGGAACTATGGTACATAATGTTTACTTTTCTCATAACAGCAGTTGGTGTTATGCAACAAAACCATTTCAGGCAATATTTTGATTAAATGGAGGAGAAAATTTCTAAAACATGAATTCCAATATTGTCAAGAGAATTGACTGTCAACAACAATACAGGGTATATTGTCAACTTGATGGCATGCAATATAGCAAATGCAATTTTCCAGAAAAATTCTAAAACTTGGTACACCTAAAATAGTTACCATAACTGTCTTACCAATACAATGGCTTCTTTTTTACTTGGCGGTAATGCGCCCAAATGATGCTGATGAAATGGCAAACAGTGTAGACCCTGATCAAACTGCTCCTTTTAGGAGCAGTTTGATCTGGGTCTGCACTGTTTGCTCAGACATGTCCGTCCCAATACTTGAATTTTCAATGGTATATGGCAGTATGGCAGTCCTCATTCTAAAAAGCACAATTTATATCAGATAGTCAGGAAATAATATTATATGCAACTGTTATTTCTTGCGGAAAAACAGAACACAGAGAGCATGGAAAACAGTGTCAACTATATATGACTGATTTAACTTTTTTAAGAGTCATATGGCAGTTTTCATAATTACGTGAAATCTGAGCGTCTACAACGTTTACTTTCTTTAGATGATTTAACGGGTCAGTGACAGACATAACCGTAAAATTTCAAAGACCTGTGACTCTTGTATTGAGTACACATGACAATATAACGGTAGAGAGACACCGGGCAGCCCATTGCTGATGTAATCAATAGCCGGAAGTGTCAATCAATTTCCGGGCTTGAAAAGATGTTTAGCTGCTTTGACTGGCTAACAAATCGGATCTGCTACCTTTATTAGATTAATGTGTTGAAAATCTTGTCGATGGTGGATGAATCACGATTTTACGCCCTTTTTTACATAAATTTCAGCCATATCAGGACGATGAGTTGGTGATAATGAAAGGCTGTTTATGACTGAAAAGACACCCGCTTCCAACGCGTCTCGAGCCCAAGATAGTGTCTAATCCCAGACTTGACAGCTCGCTAATTTCCCATCGTCCCTTTTACCAACGCGTAAAAGGGGCGTTAGGGCATATGTGGGCATTGGTGACTCAGACCAACCTGTGTATTGTGCACAACAGCTAGAGCATTACTGCTAGCCTAACAACTCTCATGTGTGTTACCGGGGTGCCGCGTTGGGTGGTGCGATGGTGCTGGGTATAACTTCCAATTCCGTGGCGTCCTACTGATTTGGATAATGGTGGGGCAAGGACCTACTGTGCTTGCAGTAGGTGTGGGTGGGGCTGTTTGGCCATTTTTCTCTCGCTATCACATCTCTCTTCTTTCTCCCTCTCTTTGGGAGACAGCCTGATATAGACTGAAATACTGTCTCAAAGGGCTGTTAAACTCAAAACAACCAACCAACGCGTGTTACCAGCGTTACAGACTTTTGGACTGCACTGTTTTCTAGTGATTTGTGTGTCACGCCGTATCCATTTGTTAGAGCGCATAGCTACTGCACAGAAAGTCGAGGCTTCGAAACCCGGCCCGGCCAACGACTGAAAATTTTGTCAACCCAGCAGTAGAAGATTAACCTCTTGATGCATGACTGCATGCAGCTGAGCTGATGACTTCGACTATGGACAACATACTTGCGATATGATAGGCCTCGCCTGAAAATGCAAGCTATGCCATCACGGTATATGCAGCCCTGCGTTCACATCTGCGTAAAGTGATCAAACTGAGTCCTCACTTTTATTTCCCAGTATCAGATTATCTAAGCAAGCCGACTGCGTGGAAGCGCAGGCTGATCTTTACCTTTCCTATTCTCCCTTTCGTTTTAAGGTTCAGTTTCAGGTGATGTTATGCCCAATGTTGCTTTGTCTTATTTATTATGGTTTCTTTACACTAACTTACAGTTTTTGATTTCATTTGAACAGCTCTTTCCCAAATAGGCGGTCATCAAAAACAACAGTAACATTTATATTTACCTATTTTCTATTATAAATCACAGAGAAAGAGAGAGCAAAGTGGGCAGCTTTACAGGTGACCATATTGCTAGAAGACCACAGACAACCGGACCTAAGAACACGTAAAACTGAAGAACCACAATGGAAGTACCGCCTTGGAACAGTCAGTAAATGTTCTTTGCACACAACAAAAGAACTAGACATCAAATCCATTTGGGAAGAGCTGTATTGTCTGGATCCACATTATTTGGCCAGTTTGTTTTGGTTTAGAGTTGATCTTATAATGTATCAAACGTTAGAAGTGAAAAGGATACAAAGTATGTCCCGTATTGGTCGATATTGGGAACGACCTGTCTTAAGGTGAATGGGCACACTTTTCGGGGAAGCAACACTGCCATTTTCATTTTAACATCCCTTTCTAAATGGAGCAAATTCTTTTCTTAAAGTGTTGACCCTATGAAAATGACATCGTTTGGATTCAAGCCGCGTCGTTGCCCAAACAAGCCTACATGTAGAAACAGCATGCTCATGATAGGCACATGTTGCAGGATAGGCCAATCATACGGTGCATGCTCTGACCAGACTGTACAGTAAACTGCGCAGATACACATAACACGTGGATCTTTTTAATAGCATTCCAAAAGTAGAGTCGTTTTCCCCGACGGGTAAAATATAAATGCTCTCTATTCATAATGAAGAAGTCGGGGTATCGAATCCAGCCAAGTTCGTGACTCTCCTTGGATTGTTACTTTATAATCCAATCATCAGCAAAGGGGCCTACCACATCAAACTTTTTCTTCAATTTATACTGCTGAGTCTAGTACATTACCGGGATATTACCAGTTTGCTTACTTTTGCTGGCAACCAATCCAGTGTTGTGCAAAATGGCCGTCGACCAAAAATTCGGTCGTCATACCAATAACTGTAAATATATAGTACTATATAGCTAATGACTGTCAACTGAGTAGATACTTTTATGGACTGTCTCGGATGACAGCCGCTTTTGCACGTATATAATGATTATTCGATCAGACTCAGATTAGCCTGTGCATATGCGATGTTAGCAAAATGTCCTCGTTCCCGATCAAAAATAAATGAAGTCTACAGCAAATAGCGAACAGACTACGCAGGCTGTTCTTAATATTCGCTATTTGCCCATGTCTAAAGGTACTTGTCTAAAGGTACTTGAGGCGACTCAATTAAAATGACAGCTCAGGTAGAGGCATTGACCAGTATTACCAGTATGTACACGGGCGGCAAATTATGTTATCTTTATTGCCAGAGTGTCGTATACTTGCAGATTGTTTCATCCTTACCCCTTTGTGCTAAACTATCACCGCCGTTTCAAACCACCAGGAACTCTGCAATTTTCAATCAAATAATAATAATAATAATAATAACAATGTCTTATCTCATTTTATTGCGCATTATTTACGCAGTCGGGCTTGACTGCTTATCCTTTTTCACTATTATTATTCGATTTATTTCACCGTATTTTGTAACTTCACAGTTGAAGAGCATTGCCACGTGCTTGGTGATTTATGCATTAATAATAATGCTGACAGGTACCGTTAAGTTTGTGACAAGACGGGTTTGCTTTGAAGCTAAACTACCTTTGTCCACCTGCACTTTAGTAGCGGAGAAAACCGTTATCCTGTCTAATTCAGTCTAAAAAGAGAAACATTTCAGACAGTCAGATTTTTCGATTCACTGAAAATTGCCATATGTTCTGCCAGGCAAAGATTTCAACAGCTATAAACTGCTAAAACTTTTACTTGGCCCCGCTACAACTCTTACTATGGACCGCTATTACAATTAATGGGCAATCTCCTGTAGACTCTATTTACTATAATGATTTCAAGTACATGGTTTCCCTGACAGTACAGACCAAGGAGCAGTCTGATCATGGCCTGAAGCAGCTGCCAATTAGATAATTTTTATGATGTATCCATATCAAAAATTTTCTGACAGGTGAAGTTGTCAACTCCAAATTTAAAGATGAAAATAATTAATCCAATGCAGAAATTTATAGTTAGTGTGTTTCCATACATACACCTGACATATGCGCTGTAGTCGAGTGGTTAGAGATGCTTGGTTATAGAAACTCAGGTCTCAAATTCAGATCTGGGTTCAGCCACCAGCAACAGCTAGCAACTGGAAAATGCAGTCAACTCAGTAGTATTAAAATGGGTAAAGGAAAAGGTTTCCCATATCCTTGTAGCCATAGGGGCAGTGGAGGTTAAAGGCCCACTGTATAATCTTGGGCACAGCATAAAAAAGGTGGAGTCCATCCTTCTCCTTTTGCTGCCTTACCCTTCCCTGATTCAGAACAGGTGCTTGGTTGACAGAGTTTTCCGGATATCGAATAAAGCCCTGGTTCGAACTCAAGACCTTCTGGCAACGTTCTGCACCATACTGTTATTGGGTCACTCTAACCACTCCACCACAGCTCCTCTCTCTAAATGGGTAGCTTTTCTTCAAATCAGGGAAGTATTAAGCAGCAAAATGATAGGGATAGGCTCCACCTTTCATATGCTGTGCCCAGATACAGTGGGCCCCTAACCCCCACTGCCCTTATGGCCACAAGGCTACACTGGGACACCCTTACCTTTACATAGAACAATTATGGTAATTCCAGGCAGACAGACTTCCCCAGCATGTTTCACTTTATATTCTATTCCAATATGAATCACCACCAATCACCTTTAATTCCTAATCAAAACAAGCTTACGCCTTATTTAGTATTACATAAAATTGACATCCGTTTTATGAGTAATAAATGAGTCAATCTCATTCCCTCAACTTTGATCTAGTAATTACGACTAAAAGCAACCGTACAATAACACTTCCGTAAAAGCCTCAGAAACTACATACAATGTATACACATTTAATATTTATTAATGTCAGAATGGCAAAAAAATCAATTCCTATTTTCCAGTGAAGGAGATATTTCATACTTGATATCCATACTAATGGCTCTGTGACATTATACTGTCAATCGGCAACCTCAGAAAACACTTGTTGTCGGTTTCTTGTGTCAGTCAGCGGCAAAGAAAATAGGGAAAGTTATAGACGTTTATGAGTTTTCAACGAGTGCTTAGAGTCTATCACATTTCTGGTCAGCACCAGACCTTCTGAACCTGTTCTGATTTACAGGATTTTTAGTAAACATTTGGACTGGTCAAAATCAATTCTACAATGAATTTATCCAATTTTTCAATTTGGATTGGTCTATTCTTGTCAAACTTCTCAGGAATGTTTATAAAAATTTTGGCAAACAGTGCAGATCCTGATCAGACTGCTCCTTAGGAGCAGTCTGATCTGTGTCTACAATGTTTGCTCAAACATGGCTGCTCAAAAATAACGGCAAATCATCCTCTGTAAATCTCTGGCAAGGTAAAAATCATGGTACTTGCAAGAAACAATAACCAAGTTAAGTATGTAATCTATGTAATCTATTTATGTAATCTGATTACCTATTCAGACTGTAACTTATGGCAAACACAATGCCAGAAGGCCAAGACAGGTCTCACCATGATGAAGCTTGGTAGCTGATCTGAGCAACCTGTCTGTCTGGTTCAGAATATGGTACGTTTTCTTGAGTTCCTAGTAACGGCTGGTAACAAAATAACATTTAGTTAATTTGCTCTAAGGCTAAACCAATTATGACCATGTAATTAGCACAAGATATAAAAGCAGCTGAAAACAGGTACTTTTCTGCCAGCATGCTGTTCTGTTTTATCTTTTCCTGAAAGCATGGAGCTAACATTTTCCAGAAAGCATGGAGCTAAACTATTAAGCCTAAAAAATTAGCAGGGTCCTTGCAAGGTCGTCTTTGTAAATACAGTATTTATTCAGCTATAAGACTGGTTTTCCCTTCTCTAGAATGACATTAACTATCTAAATCAGTCTTGTGAAATTCTGCTATGAGATATGGGGTTTTCTCTTCCATGACAATCCCAAAGCTCTAGATTGATCTTTTAAGATGGATCTAGATTTTTGGGATAGTGTTGGGAAGGAAATACCTCCATCTTATAACTGAAGAAATAATATCTTAATAATGAACAAGAGCACAATAAACTATGGGTTTCTAATGAAACCTGCGCTCAAGAACACCAGCAAATTAAGCCCCCCCCCCCCCCCCCCCCCCCAACACACACACACCCCATGGTGAACAGAAACCACCTATAGTTTGAAAAGAATATCAGGAAAAGTATTTTAATGGCCATTATTATAGAATTTAATGGCAATTCAAATAAATAGCTCATATTTAATGCCCATTACTAAAATGCAGGGCTTTGATGACCATCAATTTTTAAAGTAAAGCCCATTAAATTTAACTTAGTTGTCATTAAAATATCACAAAACAAAAAGTAACAAGTCATTATTTGCTTAATAGCCATCAATGTTTTATATACTTAGCAAAAATAAAAACTTGACAGTCGTTATTTTTCATCCTACGCTAGTCGGAAAAAAGTTAAATATGAAAATTCTTTTAATTTAAGAAAAAGTAATCATGTGGTAATATCATAGTCACACAAAATTCAAGATCCTTAAGATACTGCAAGATTGAGGCTATTGTAAACGCCACATGGGTATTTTTACGTTTTCTATGCTCAAAACCAAACAATTGACGAATTTGAAATTGTTAAAGTCTGCTCAAATGATAAAAATTCTGTTGGCAATGCCTTTTTATTATTTAGTTCAGTCTGTATGGACTTATAAGCTAAATTTATGTCAATGCACGGTCGACTAGGAGGTCGTGAGGACCACACAAAACACCTCAGTGCATGCCATTCTGAAGTCGGAAATTCAGTTTCAATGGAATTTTCATTACACTTTAAAGTCATTTTGGCAGTTTAAGAAATGGTTTTCAAATAAATTTAGTAATAAAGACATTGAGTTTGCAAGACAATCAAATAAATCTCGAAGAAAATAATGAAAAAGACGCACTGGTATAGAAAATATGGCATCTCAAAAATCTCTATATGTTTAATTCAAAGGGAGATAATCTGAAAGTTTTGAGTCTTCAAACGTTATTTCCAGGTTGTGATTACAATCAACATAAGTGCTTAAAGTGTTTTCTGTGCGTACTGGAACTACTGTTTATTGCATACAAGAAAACTTTCTTCTGCGCATGCGTAAATTAAAGTTCTGGTCTGAATTATTGAAATAGGATTAAGTTAGATAACTCCGGACAGGACAAAAAAATAGCAATTATTTTTCATGATTTAAGAAATCAGACGACTGTCCAGCTCGAAAAAATCCATAAATACATTACATTTTTGCTAGGTTGGCCGGAATTAAGAAATAAAAACCGTCAAGTTTTTATTTTTGTTCAGTATATGAATACTGAAAGTATTTTAATGTTTTGGTTGGACAATGAATGGCCATTAACATAAAAATTATTGATTTTTCTCAAAACCATCAATCTGTACAAACTAAATCTGACGGTATACTTTAACAGTATTTTCACCATTAATGGGAATTAATGGAATTTTAATGGTTTCAATGTGTATTAAATATTCTCTTCTCTTTAAGAAGAGTTGTCAAAAGACAATGAAGCTTAATGATACTGAAAACAAGCTTTAGCATTTGAAAAGCTGGGCACATCTGCTTTTAGAGCATAAGAGGACTGTTTTTCCCAAATGTTGCAGAAATAGATTTTGTTTGTCTGCTCTTGGGCCTTTAAGGGTTAATACTAAAAACAGATATCGGAATCAAAACTTAGAAAAGCAATATACTCTCAGATTTCAAATACCACTCTGTCATTTTGTTTATATCAATATCCGTAACCAAATATCGTTTTATAGAACATAAAGATTTATCAGAGATTACACTGCTTTTCTACCTGGTTCATGTTACTTTATAGCTTTATCTTTTAGAATGAAACTTTGAAATTTTTTATTAAAGATCGAGCTTCTGAAAGTATTGTCATTTACATGGACTTAAATTAAAGAGAAATATACAATTATGTCAATACTACTTAACCCAAGGACAGTTTAAATCTTAAGAATTCCACAAATGCAGCTGAGTGTTGCATGCACCTGCATTGCTCTTTCACAGTAGAAGTGATCATGTTGAGAAGAAACTGTAGAAAAGGTCTGGGGCCGTATTTATAAAATGACTTAAGTGGTTGCTATGCTGTTGCTAAGGCTGAATTTCTATGAAGGAGATTCCCTACAACTATGAAAGTTGCTCTGGAGGAACAGTCTTTTTCAGACTGTACCTCCAGAGCAACTTTCATAGTTTAGGGAATCCCCTTCATAGAAATTTCGCCTTAGCAACAGCATAGCAACGACTTAAGTCGTTTTAAAAATACGGCCTCTGATGTATTCTTTGAGACAAATGGACTTGAGAGAAAGCTAGGATTATAAATGCAATTCTGGAAGTAAAACTTTTTCAACTTCCAAGAGACCATTCTCAGTAGAAACTTTATCCCTAATTTGATTTTTTTTAGGTAGCGTTGTGGAAAAACCAATTCTGTTTGACAAACTGCCAGAACACTTACAAAGTCAATAGAGCATAAAATATAGGTCAAGGGTTAAAGTAATAGTACCATCTCAGAAAGTACTTATTGCTGGATTTGTTGATAGTCAATGTTCTTGTGAAACAGAAATGGACTCAACTTAAAAGTCAAAGGAAAACAGATCAATGTTACAATTTGCAGAGCCAACAGAGCATGAAATATATATAGGCCAAGGGGATAAGTAAGTGCAAAATCCAGAAAAAACATCCAAAGGTACTTTTTGCCAAATTTGAAATTGACGGTATTTTACTTTGAGAGAAAACAAGAGAAATGATCTTTAAGAACATACATACAGATTGATGAATGGATGGACACTGTAAGCTGTACATAGCAGCTGGCATTTATTATATATTCAAAACAATGTGTCTGGTGGTGTTGAGGACAGGCATTATTCTTCTGGGATCATAATGCAGGTCAGGTTTTTCTATTCTGACCAGAATAATCTGGAATGGAAAATAATGACCTGTGTTATGAGCTCAGAGCAATAACCTCATGACGTCAAAATGAGGTCATATTAATGTGGATGTGACATCCTTACACTACATCAACTTCAGTGCAATGTCATTTGCCTGCTAGAACATCTCAGTCAATACCAGACTCACTATTTCTCTCTTGAATCTGGATTACGTCAGCCTCCTCATCATCTCCTCCTTTCCCCAGCATCCTGAAATGTCGCTAAAATACTGCCGAAAATGCCATACAACCCCAAATCATTCATTCATTATTTAAAAGTGACAAATCACCTCTGCTGACTGGCTTTACTCAGATAACACTAATAATTTCTTCTAATTAACATTCCGGCCAGCCAGCCACTGAATTATGTTTTGCCTTGTACTTCTTACATAGCTCATAATGCCACTCAACTGGACAAAAGTTAAACCTCAAAGCTGCCAATGCCACTAATGCCACCAGTGAACAGCTATACTAACACAAACAAGAATTCCACAAAATACAGTGTCTGGTGCCTGTCTGTGCATTGTCACAAGACAGAGTTTATACTACTAACACTGACAATGGTGACACCAGAAAACTAATACCTATGCCTCGCTTTCCGCAAGTAACATAAACACAGAAAGTATACTGCTTATGCCCCAAACCAAAATTCACATTTGTGCCGTCACATTTGGGCATCAGCAGTTTACATATGAGCAGCAACACGACAAAAACAACAATGTGGCATGTGCCCCCAGCAAAGACTCAGATCAGCCTGGGCATCGGCTCAGTCTGAACAGTCTTTGCTGCCCGCATGAAGCTAGCTTAGACCCTTACCTATCCTTTAATCGCAAGGGTAGATTCATATCAGACTTATGGCTACCCAGGCTGATCTGAGTCTTCACTAAGGGCACTGTAAAGTTACTTTGTTGGTTTTGTCTTGTCACGTCTCATATTGCCTCAAGACAATGCTTTTCTCCTAGTCACACCCATCGTGCAGCTTGTTTTAATACGTGTCTTTTTATATGTCTTTTTTTGCGACAAAAAGCTATTAATACAATACCGAAATCTGGTCCAAATTCCATTGATATTTATCCAAACCTATTTTAGGAATGGCTGATTAAATCACAGACAAAATCGCAGACAAATCCTAACATCAACTAAAAACATTTCCAAGCTCATAAAGCATGGTGGATACTTTTACAATTAAGTTATCGGCTTTCTCCTAGCTTGTGATCTTACATTGATTCCATTAATGTTTTACAGTTTTATAGATTAGTCTAGAGCAGCGTGATAGGCTGGCACTAAAACAAGTCAGATATATCGCCAAGTTTACAAACCAAAGGCGGTTATTAGACTAAATAGTCAAACAGATCATGCAGCTTTAAATGATTCTACAGAGTTTATATTTTTACAAACAGTTGTAGATAGACAATAATCTGAAAAATAATTTTAACACGAATCGGATGTCAGCGTTCATTCTAGAAATACTTAAAATGGGGTCCTAGCAGTTACGCTCCTGGGGCCATGACAGAATAACATGGGCCACAGAGCTCTAGATAAGAGAGCGTATTTGATGATAATTAAGGATAATTTTTTTTATTTCTCATCGAAACCATATGTTGTGACCCCTCATCTGAACCGTCTCGTCGAGACGGTTCAGATGAGGGGTCACAACATATGTTTTTATGCAGAATTAACAAAAATTATCCCTAATTATCACCAAATACTCCCTCTTATCTAGAGCTCTGGGCCATAAAAGCTGACAAGTCACCATACTAATATTTTCTTCTGTCCTGCTGTAATACACAAAACATAGATTCTTGATGAATAGCACATCTTCTGATTCTAAGTTAAAGACAACTCCCATTTTTTCTAGCCAGATTTCTGATGCATTCATTGTGATGCTATTTTTGTGAACATAAGGGTTACATGCAACTGCCATTATCCATGCCAAAAGCAAAAGAAGATGTCTCACTGATGTGGTCCTGAATGAACTGTTGAGATAATTTGAGCCACATCATGTGATTTCCAAGAATGTGGCATTGGTGACAAGCAAAGACTCTGATCAGACTGCACATAAGTGCAGTCTGATTCAGAGCCTTCGTTTGTCACATCAGCCTTCTGTGGAAGTGACCCAAGCCATACAGCTAACAGTGAGATCTCTTATTACCCTATATGAATGAGACACCGGTGATCTGAATATCACATGATAAAATTGCCTCTTTGTTTGAAGTCACATGATGTGGCTCAATTTTTTTTTACTATTACCCTTTATAAATTACATTAAAATCACCTTGCCTTATTCCAGTCTAGACCAAGGGAGCAAGAACTCACACATACCCCCGGCCAGTGCCACTGGTTCTATCTCTTTTGGTAAGTCATTTTTAGAACCATCTTTACATTAGGTTCTATCTTTTCATTAATAAGATATTCCAGCTCATTTCCATGTATTTTAGCTTTATTATTGGCATTAGTGGTAAAAGAGCTGTCTGATAGGGTGATAAAGACAGGGTTCCCTGACATTACCATCTCATTTCAGCCTATATCAGCACATTTGGTTTCCTCTTAATGTTTATGATTGCATTATGTCATACAAAAAGTTAATAACAGTCCTGGGATAGCTAGCTAACCCTGCAAGCGCCAAAAAAGCAGACGACAAAATTTGCGTCTGCAAAAATTTCAAAATATGTTTCATACAAGCTATATCACATTGAAAATCCAAAAACTAGAGGACAAACAGTGTAGATCTAGATGAGGTGGCTCATTATGAGCCACCTCATCAGGATCTACACTGTTTGCAAATTTTGCCATTTTCATCACTGGCGCTTTAACACGCCTACCAATCGCTCTCATGCGAAACCACGGTTCAGAACGCCAATCCATGAGAGGAGTTTCCGGTTTTGCAGGAGGGGAGCCGAAATAGTAAACAAATTTGACATCGGCACAAGGGTTGAGGTATTTATTTTCTCTGAAAACTATTTGTGCAAAATATAAGAATGCTATTTTGTCACATATAGATTGCTTCTTCGGCACATGAAAGGATTAGGCACATGGTCTTGCATTTTTCCAGATATGCATTTAGTACGGCGGAGCATGTGTTCAAAGTCAATCTCGGCGATATATACATGTAGGGAAAAGTCGCATTCTCTTGCTTGATTTTGAGTCTCTAACCTTTGTAGTTGCAAAGAAGTGAACAGAACTACTGTGTGCGTGAATCCAAGCGTTGGAATTAGCTTTCCGTGATTGACAATTTAGAATTTAGAAAATATACGCAAAAACTTGGCATCGTCAGCCTGGTTCTGCATGAGATTATAGAAAATATAAGGAATTTTTATCAAACACAAAAACAGCTTCTGAACAATAATTTGATCAAAACTAACATGAACTCTGTGATAAATCATTATTTTATACACAGCAGATGACTTTCAAACTGTTTTTATTCCCCGTTTATCTTTTTAGGCCTTTTGCAAACCCTCTTTCAAACCCTCTTGCATGCCTCAAAAACAGACAAACGGGGATTAAAACAGCCAGAAAGTCATCTGCAATGTATAAAAATAATGATTTATCACAGAGTTCATGTTAGTTTTGATCCAATATTATTGTTCAGAAACTGTTTTTTGTGTTTGATAAAAATTCCTTATATTTTCTATTATCTCATGCGGAACGGGGCTGACGATGCCAAGTTTTTGGATATATTTTCTAAATTCTAAACTGTCCATCACGGAAAGCTTACTCTCAACATTTGGATTCTCGCATACAGTAGTTCTGTTCACTTCTTTGCGACTGACAAGGTTAGAGACTCAAAATCAAGCAAGAGAATGCAACTTTTCCTTACATGTATATATCGCCGAGACTGACCTTGAACACATGCTCCGCCGTACTAAATGCATATCTGGAAAAATGCAAGGCCATGTGCCTAATCCTTTCATGTGCCGAAGAAACAATCTATATGTGACAAAATAGCATTCTTAATATTTTGCATAAATAGTTTTCAGAGAAAATAAATACCTCAAATCTTGTGCCGATGTCAAATTTGTTTACAATTTCGGCTCCCCTCTTGCAAAACCTGAAACTCCTCTCATGGATTGGCGTTCTGAACCATGGTTTCGCATGAGAGCGATTGGTAGGCGTGTTTAAGTGCTAAGAGTTTGCCTGTGTCACAAAATGCTACATAAAATCTATTTTTAGATTTGTTTTCTTGTCATACGTCCTGGATTAAGCAACCAAGCATTACTTATGAAGCAAAACGTTTTTCAGCCTATGAAATTTTGAAATGGTCCCGAAGCTTTAGAATCTAGCAAGTGTTCATGTTAAAATTCAACGTACCATTTGCGTTCTTTAACACACTGTTGAGAAATGGAAATTGTACTATTTCATGAGACCAGGACATGGTCCTCATTATTAAAGCCTAAGGCTTTCCACCAAATTCTGGTCCATATTTTCTATACTTTATACTAAAATTTGGTAAACAAGACCTTATCCTTCCAATTCCATTAAAACACCCTTGGACAGTGTTTATTGGCAATAAAAGACAGGGTACAAATTGCTTTTTATGTCAACCTTTGCAACTGTTTTTCTATGACATATGAACCGAGTCGCTCTATGTCACATCACACTGACAGCCATTTCATGACAAATCATTAGTCTCTTGGGAAGAAAAACAGGATACCTCGGGCTGTATCTCTATACATACAATTGAGCCATATGCTGCTAGGTCTAGAATTTCTTTTGTCCAAATGAGCCACAAGGGCTGTCTTTTCGAGCCTAATTGAATCACACAGGATTAATCATTATTCAAGACAACTGGCTGATGCTGTGGTTGCCATCAAAACCCTCATTACTGAGACAGACATGCTAAGGTAAACAGTGAAGGTCCCAACTGTTCTTTGGAGCACTCTGATCACGGCCTCCACACTGAATGATTGAGTATTAGCCACAACAAAGATGATTTTAGGCAGAGCTCAGCCTAGAGGGGGATTTGGGAGAAACAGTCTCCCTAATCTGGCTGACTTCTCCCTATTTTAAGCTGAGGGAGAAGTGAAAATGTAAAATCCAAAATTTAGGCCAAAACTTCTCCCTCAAGTTCTGAAAATGTTGCAAAAATTTCTCCCTGTCTGAAAGCTCTAGGTTGACCCCTGCATGGCTTTGGACAGCAAATCAACATTGCTCAGATATTGAATTACAAAATTTCAGAGTAAGGTGTATGGATACACTTCCGTGCTTGTCCGCAATTTTTATACAAAGGGATACAATTTTTTAGACTTCCTAATATAGTATATGCTTCCATGGATGATGACTTCCCCTTCCAAAATGGGGTCAACTCTTAAAGGAAAGAATTTGCTCCCCCAGGAGCAAATTCTTTCCTTTAAGAGTTGATCCCTATTGAGAAGGTAGGTAACACAGAAAATTCTAGAATTGCTTCCCCTTAAAGCATATCAATTCACTTCAAGATGCCAAAATATTAAATGATCCACGCAACTCTTTTCCTAATGAACTGAGCATACCCTGAAAGGCCCGACACTTAAGTCTTTGGAAATAGGAACCATTCAACAGAATTGATTCCATTGTCTGCTGGAATCGTATTAGGCCACTGACAGCAGACCAATTCCTAGTTGTCGGTGTCGAAAATAACATTCATTAGGAGAGAATGACGGCAAATAATTGGACATTTAAGCATTTATTCTTGACAGTTTTCCATAGTAATTTGCTCGGGCAGACAAGAAAAGATCTTTTACTTTCAGTATTAGAAGAGCAAAACCAAACAGTCAGGAAATAAGAAAGCAATGAACTTGTTAAGCCAGCTTTCTTCCAATAGTGTTGCAGCTGGTCTAGCAGTATAAAGCAGAAACACTTCATTTAACCTGAAAGAATGATGCCATTTCACAAAGCAATTTTACCTGAAACTGCCATGATAAGTCTTGACCTTGAACTTTGAACAAATGAAATCACCACTGTGAGCAGCACACTTCTTGTTTATCTCCAACAATTGCATGAAAACTGATGGACACTGACGGATTTCCCTTCCAGGATTTGCTTAATGACTAAGACACCACTGGTGATCAACCAAGTATGACCTTCACCTCAGACATACAAGCTGCACTTTGAGTGTGTCGAAGCACACACATACATAATCCCAAACAGATGTGTGATTTTAGCTGTAATTCTCATCTTCATTTTAGAGTAAGGGCTAAAATATAGATAAGATGAGCAATGACCTTCTATATAATTGCCTAATTGTGACCTTGACCTTAAAATACTGTGCATGTGGCCTGAATTTTTTAGTGCAGTCAGATGAAATTGCTTTTAAAAGGCTTAAGACATAATTTGTGATCATTTAAATTATGTGCACAAAGTGTGACCTTGATCTTGAATGTACATACTTACCCTACACTTCACAAAACTTTATCAACTTCTTCCAGTTTCCTTATTTCTCATTATCCTTTCGCACCACTGACACTGTCAACCCAACCCTGATTAGCTCAAAACTACACTACTTAGAAATACCATAGTCATCCTTGATACTGCAACACATTAACTATACTCAAATCTGAACAATGTAACTTTGCCTTAATTTGCATCCAGTGTATTATGAATTTGCTCTCATTGTGACAAACAATCCAGGCCCCGAACAGACTGCTCCTTTTGGAGCAGTCTGATCTGGGTCTTCATTGTTTGCCCATGTTGCTTTAATTCCAATATTTTCAACATTTACGATACTTGGAAATAAGTCTGTCTCATTGATATTATCTTATATATTGTTCCCTGACAATTGTATAGAAATGACTCTAAACAACCAATGGCTGTTTGTGTATACTCCTTGAGGTTTTCATTTCAAATTCTACTTCAGTGATTCAGGGACGTGTTTCCATAGAAATCAAATAAAGACAAGATAAAGAAGAGAACTTTATTAAGAAATGTGAGTATTTGCACGGGAAAACCAATATTTTAGCTGATGTACTATCTCGTATACAATCAATGAACAATAAGCCCTACCTAACCATCCCTACAGCCTGTACAGGGTCTGAGTGGTTTGTTTTCTAAAAAGGCTTGCTAGAAAAAACTTTGAAAACAGAAACCAAATTATGAAAGAGAAAGAAAATTGACAGATCTATTATTATCTGAGTTTTCTACTGCCAAGTCCTTTTTTTCTGGAATTTTAATTTAAATTCATTGATCTGCAGTTAATTATTTTTTTCTATGAAGTCTTGGTTAAACTCTTACAAGATATTTGATATAAAAGAGGGTGTGACAAGGGTGGCAGCAGGAAATAAAGACATCACATGGTAAACCTGCAACAAAAGCCTAGTGGGACATTTAGACTTGGAGGTGCAGGAGAATTATAACTATTTTTGTAGAAATGAACTTAACTTTGATTTCAGAATTATTTATAGGGTAGTATGTCTGCATTCTTAATACAAAACTTGAAGAATGGGATTATTCCAAATAAAATAAAACATTTTCTACTTCTGATTTTATGCTCAGCATGCCTTATTGATTGATTGATTTGATGCTTAACGTCCACGGTAAACAACTATGGTCATGTCGGGACGGTCAGTTACCCTAACCACACTATTCCTGGGCAGGCTTAGACCTCCTAAGCGGTTAACCAGTACTAAGTGCACATACTTAAATGTTACCTGTATTGAAAAAGTATAAATTGTAACTTTCACCCCAAAACTAATCCAAACACTGCCTTCAACAACAATTATTCATGTCCCACCCCCCCCACCTCCTTCAGTGTCACTAGAAAGAGACTGCTATCCAATCCTTGCTGAACGGGTGTCAATTCATAAAGGAAAGAACTGCATTCCTAAGTGCAAATTCTACTCTTTAATAACAGACCCCATTTTGGAAGGGCTTTCCTGTCCAGATTAAGCAAACACGACGTCACAAAGATTGTCCCCCTTAGCAGAAATGGTCTAAAAACATGGATGTGCATCCCTACACCTTAATACTCCCTTGTCAGGAGCTCTAGTTGAGTCAAGCAGTAAAATCAATCACGACACTGAAGTTTCCAACGGAAATAAAGGCATCTGAGTTAGGTTTTGTCCAAAATGGAACTCAGTACAGTGTTTTCCCGTTAAGGTAATTGGATCATTTCCCCAAAGAATGAAATCTCTTTTACAAAGTTTTCTATTCAGAAGCATTACCACAGTGACCTAAACGTTGAGCTATATATGTCCAAAAGCAAACAGTGCAGGCTAAGATCAGGCTGCTCCAAAAGGAGCAGTCTGATCAGAGCCTTGACTATTTGCTGTTCTGCCAGAGTATAATCAACCCAATTTCATCTGTAAGTAAAGCCAACTTTAGCTGTATTATGTAAAAGTTTTCACAAATTTTTTATAATTACCATTATTGCTTAACGGTGTCTTTCTGTTTACGGTAAATGCGATATTGTCCCATCTTGAGATTAATACAATTTAGCAACAAAGAATGGAAGTAAAAGTTAAACAACTCTATATAAAACAGCAGCAATTTGTTTTCAAGACAACCGCCTCTTAGTCTGCCAATTAAGGATGTTTCCATTTCTAACACAAAGTGCTAGACTTGTACAAGATTCATTACTTATGGATGCAACACCTTTGTTTGCTAACTGATTTCCATTATAAGTGTGGTTCAATATAAGGTGAACTTTAAGGCTTATGGTGTATACCACCATCTTTTTCTGACACTTCAACAAAGGAATACAACTTTTGTGACTTCCAATTTGTTTCTCTGGAAGATGAAACCCTTCCAAAAAGAAGTATATTTTTAACTAAAGAATTTACTCCTAGCCTGGAATGAGCAAATACTCAAGTTGACATGTGCCCTTTCAGAGGGTAGGCAAAGAACAAAATGACACAATTCAGCTTTATATATGTTGTTTGATCATCATGATTTAAACACTTGTTTGGGTGTAGTTTTTCCACTGTTTAATGATCTAGGTACTTGTTTGTTTTGAAAGCTTTCTGGTGTTTCATGATCTAACAAGATCTGTCAGCGGGACAGCACCTTGCCCATCACCTGTGAAACTTTAACATTTTGCTAACGCCGCTGCCGCTGATGCCGACACCGGGGTAGTGCGATAGCTTTTTCTGTACATTCATACAGGCGAGCTAAAAATTTGTTTGTAGCTTCCTTTTTTTCCACGATCCAGATACTCACCTGTTTTTAGCTTCTTGAATCATGATCTACTTTATTCATCTGTTTGTAGTTTTTGTTTGTTTCAGATCTAGCTTATTCATTTGTTTGTAGGGTTATTTTGTTTTATGATCCAGCTTATTCATTTCTTTGTAGCAGTCTTTGTTTTATGATCTAGCTTATTCATTTGTTTGTAGCAGTCTTTTGTTTTATGATCTAGCTTATTCATTTGTTTGTAGCAGTGTTTTGTTTTATGATCTAGCTTATTCATTTGTTTGTAGCAGTCTTTTGTTTTATGATCTAACTCATTCATTTGTTTGTAGCAATCTTTTGTTTTATGATCTAGCTTATTCACTTGTTTGTTTGTTTGTAGCAGTCTTTTGTTTTATGATCTAGCTTATTCATTTCTTTGTAGCAGTCTTTTGTTTTATGATCTAGCTTATTCATTTCTTTGTAGCAGTCTTTTGTTTTATGATCTAGCTTATTCATTTGTTTGTAGCAGTCTTTTGTTTCATGATCTTGTTTTATGATCTAGCTTATTCATTTGTTTGTAGCAGTCTTTTGTTGCATGATCTAGCTTATTCAGTTGTTTGTAGCAGTCTCTTGTTTTATGATCTAGATTATTCATCAATATTCTTTTGGTTGTAGCTTTCTAATATGTCATGGTCTAGTTTATCCTATATAGCTTTCTGTATGTTTCATTATCTAGATACTCATCTGTTTGTAGCTTTTAGGATCTAGATAGACTCTATGTCTTTCTACTGTCTCATGCTCTAGATACTATTCTGTTCGTAGGTTTCTATTGCTTCATAATCTAGTTTCATGATCAGAGACGACTGGCACAATGAAGAAATGAAACACTATGCAGTGTATTTTTACTGTAATGTTAAAGCTGCAAGCAAACAAGAATCTAGATCCTGATGAAACAATATATGCAAAAGAGAAGCTAGAACATGAAACCAAGAAAACGGCAAGTAAAAACGTATACATTTCATAGATCAAATCATGAAACAACAGAAATCTTTATAAATCTACAAACATTTAAACATGACATGTACAAGTGAACAGAGCATCACATATCATAAAACAATTTAAAGCCACAAGAAAAATAGTATATAGATCATGACAAAATTCTTCATCCAGATCACAAATAAAGCAAATAAAACTACAACTAAAAGAGATTATTATGGATCATAATCAATACAAACCTACAATAAGAAATGAAAAGTGTACATAATGAAACAGACAATGCATATGAAGCAGTGACAGATCATGAAACAGTATCTGGTTCATGAAACCAGTTACAATAGAAAATAGAAAGAGTCCATAGCTAATGGCTGACAGACAGCTACAAAAGAATATCATGAAACAATTGAAAGCTTCACACAAACATGTGATTATTAATAGCCAGCCGGCTCTCCCGAAGTTGAGGAAAGTGTAAATTGGATTCAGACTTGTAGATACCGAAATTAACCTAAATACTCATATACCTTACCAAACCAATTATGGTACATCTCCTAAAATTTGCCCATGCTAATTTCATTATGCAGACACATGTCTAGACCACCATGCAGGGCACTGGGGGCAGACCCACAGCAGACTGCTCCTTTAAGGAGCAGTCTAATCTGGGTCTATGCTGCATGCCCACGGCCATCTGTCTCAACATTTGGGCTCCTTTCAGTAGATCCAATCACTTTCCAGCCCTTCTTCATTCCATCACCAAGACAAACGTCTACAGAACAAAATTATTTTCAGAGAACAGTTATTGCCACTGATCAAATTATTTTGAGAATAATCAGGTTAAGATGTACGGCAAGTAACAATTACTCTTACCCTCCAGAATTTGTGTCAGGTTTAATCAGTTGCCACATCAGACAAGCAGGTCTTTCAGAAACTAACATAGAAACGGTGCTTTTAGAACTCAGAAATAAAACAAACAATTTTAGAAACCATGCTTTTAAAGCTCAGCAATAAAAGGAATGGCTTTTTCAAGACTAAATTTTCATCAATACTACATACATGTAGATAGGTCTTTTACACAAGCAGGTCTCTTAAAAGTCTGTTGTACCAACTGACTACTGTTTGGGGAAATGGAGAGAGGTCAAAGGGACAGCCCTCAGTGTCAAAACTTTATATTGGGGTCAATTAATTGCTGCATCTGACAATTTGAGCAGGCCTTCCAGAAATTATGTTACAAAATTGCTTCTGAAACTCCTCAACAATACACTGAGCACTTTATGAAGTCTAATCTTTACTTTGGCATTAGATCAGGCCCAGAGGTTATAAAACTTGAGTACATTCTCAAACTCAAAATAAAGCACACTGACTGGCTGCTTCCGAGCACATGCTCGGAAGTAGCCAATCAGTGTGCTTTATTTTGAGTTTGAGATTATTCTCAAGTTTTATAACCTCGAACCCTGGTCTAGCTTTAATACTAGACAGGATCTTCAAATGCAGGTTAAACTGTTGTTAAACGGTGTTTTTATAACTCAGCCAGAATGCCACAAAGGATTTAGCATAAGATCAGTTATTTTTAATTCTTCTCTAAAAGGGAAGAATTTGCTCTTACGATTCTCTGGACAAGGAAAACGGCTTTGGAAAATGCATTAAGGAAAAGAATTTTTCTCCTACAGGAGCCAGTTTTTCCTTTAAGAGTTGCTGTTAAGGAAAACAATTGAGCCGCGACGCGAGAAAACCAACAATGTGCTTGTGCGCCCAGAGCAGACTCAGATCAGCCTGGGCATCTGCCCAGTCTGATCAGACCCTTAAATGCTAAGTGCTTAAAGGATAGCCAACGAAGTAAGCTACCTTCATGCTGACAGCGAAGACTCTGATCAGACTGGGCGGATGCCCAGGCTGATCTGAGTTTGCGCTAGACGCACGACCACATTGTTGGTTTTCTCGTGTCGCGGCTCAATTTCCTCCAGCAGGAGCAAATTTTTTCCTTTAGGAGTTGATCCCCACTGAGAAGGGCGGCAGAACGTCTTCCCTTGAAAGTGCACCCACTCACTTTACAGTTCAAACTGCATCTTATACAGGGTTTGGTCCTTGCAGGTTTCCTAATGGTGTTGATATGCCAAAAATGAAATTTCCATGGAAAATTTGAACCACCAATTGGTTCATATTTTCCATGGAAATTAATATTTGCTGCCTGGACGATCATTTTTGGCATATCAACACCATCAGGAAATCTGTAAGGACCAAACCCTGTATAAGATGCAGAAAATATCATAAGAATCTTTTTTTTGGAACCCACGCTTTCTTGCTGAAGGCTTAAATGAATCTGTCAGCTGCCCTATCACACCTATAAATTCAATTATTTGGCAAAATCATTTGATAAAACCACAGCAACTGAGGCTGATGATAACAGATTCTCTCCCAAGTAATCGATACAAAATTCTAATTTCAGCATTTTTTTATTTCTAATTTCAGTGATAAAAAAAATTGCACATATCTGCAGAAATTAAAACCATCCTTACGCACATCATTATTGATTGCAGAGTTGGATGATTGAATCAACAAAAACTTGATGACCAACTGACACTATTTGGAAGATGCCAATTAACATCAGCCAAAACATCTGCTGTATTTGTCAGTTGCTTACCTGAATGTTTACCCATTTACCTTAACCCATTGCATTCTGGGTATTTTTTGTCTTCTGCTGAAATTGTCGTCTGCATCAAAAATCAAATATATTTTGACAATATTGGTCTAACTAACTCTTGTAGAAATGATGTCTAGGCAGCAAACAGTTTGGATCTCGGATCAGGCCCCACATTTGTGGGGCCTGATCTGGATCCAAACTGTTTGCCTAGATACCCCTAAAGGGGTGTCCCGAACAGAATGAGTTAAACAAGGGCTTCGCAAGCGGCGCATAATACGCCCGTTTAAATGTCATAAAGCAGTAACAGAATGAACAAGATTGCTTACAAGAGGATAGAAAGGCAAACAAACAGGGGCAGCCACTCTATAATTAATGACTGCAACATTATTTAAATATTTAACACATCATACCAAAAATCAGCTGCGAAGGTAAGTTGCTTTGCCAAAGTGGAATAAGGGAGGTAACCTAAATATACAAGATGTACCTTTTTGGTGCTACTATTTTCCCTTGAAATGATTTTTTTTTATAATATACATACCATTTATTTCGAATGGTTATGGAGTTAGAGTAAACAGGAAATTTATGCAAGGGCAGATAATTCAGTAAGTAAGCCAGAGTTGTGGTTCTTGTTCAGGATACATTGCCCCATTATTATACACATTCCTACAAAGCTTCATTCTAATATTTCAAAAGATTCAGGAGATATGGAGTGAATGAGAAACACCTGAAAATACTAATCAAATGGAGGTTACTCCAAAATTAAGAAAGAGGGAGCAACCATTCTTATATATGACACATTGTCTTGTGATCATGCACATTGCTATACAGTTTCATCATGATATTCCAAACGGTTACCAAGTTATGGCATGCACAAGATAGGTATACACAAAAATAGGCTAAAAGTACTAATGAAATGGACGTAACTCTAAAACGAAGAAAGGGAGAGCAGCCATTATTGTACGCGACACATCGTTAGGACTTCATACACATTGCTATGAAGTTTTATAAAGATATCCCAAACGGTTATCTAGTTATGGCGCGCACAAGACTTGCAGGGAAAAAATTGATCAAAGGGGCATAACTTCGAAACTAAGAAAGGGGGAGCAACCATTCTTGTACGCGACACGTTCCCCCAACCTAATACATATGCCTATAAAATTTCATGAAGATATCCCTAATGGTTACTGAGTTATGGCGCGCACAAGAATGTTTACGGACGGACGGACGGACGGACGGACAGACGGACGGACGGACGGACGGACGGACGGACAGCGCCACGACATAATACGTCCGTTTTTTCAAAACGGGCGTATAAAAACAGGGCCCAGTTAATCAAAGCAATTTGTATGTTTAACAAATTAGTTTAAGTCAAGGATTTGTAATGTTATCTAGTTTAATTTTGTTGAAGAAAAGGCTGCAAAAGCTCCACCCATTTTTCGTAAAAAAAAAAATGTAGTGTTTCTGAATACAATTATGTTTGAAAATTGAGCTTCTCATATAACTAACGACATCATTAGCTTTGAACAACTGGTCCCAGATGTCTGGTAGTACTTTCACAAAAATTTAGTCAACCGTTAAATTACCAGTCCTATCATATGAGTATTTTGGATGACCCATTTCATGTCACCCAAATGCCGGATAGGAGCAACTGTTATCATTCTGTGTCTTTACTGACCTATTCCTTGGAAATCAAATAAACTGTAAGACATGATATTGTACTACAATGTCCTGGCTGACCCATTAAATGGCACTCTAACTGGCAATAATATCTATTATTGTAACTATTTTTGCTGCCAACCTTTTCCTTTGCATTGTTTGGTAACTTTCATGCAATGGATGTCAGAAATTGTTTGGCCTATGTATATTATTTGACTACAAACATGCCACGTCTCAGTGAGATTCCTCTAAGATTTTCCACTCTCACATTTTGGATGAGTACTGAATCTTACATTTTATGAACAACTAAATAAGAACTGCCAAGTATATAATATTTCTTTCATAAAAGCACCAAAAAAGGTTTGATTAGTTTGCAAGATTTTTTTTGCTAGTGAGACTCGCTAAATTTGATCAAATCTCAAAAACTTGACAGACCTCACAAATTGCAACTCAGAGCTTATTGCATGTAAGCTAATGTAATACGTGGGCTCGCTAATAATAGCCCTGGGATACTTTGTCTTGTTTCTAAATTTGGCATCCTTCATCAGAATCACCTCCCCATAGAAAATTTATCTGGAAAGCCAGTGGTTTTTTCGAGTATTCCAATGGCATCCACTGAATTCCAATACATTCATAGGAATTCCACTGTAAATCACTGGCCTAAAAATTTCCACTGTCATTTCACTGTTGTTCCACTGGTATCCTTAATAAAATACCAGTGTTTTTTCCACTGGCGGAGTTTCACTGGAAAAACAACAAGTTACCACTGTCATTTTTCAAAGACTATACAGATCAATAACATAATCCCAGTGATCTTTGCCACTGGTAGAGTTTTATTGGGATTAAAACAAATTTCCACTGTAACTGTGATGGTATAATTCATAAACTATATATACCAGTGACCTTTTCCACTATTACACTAATTAAGTTTTACTGGCATTACATAAGGCTTTAAATATGTCATGACGACTAATTTGATTTCATGAAGACACATCTCTGATAATCATATTTCTAGTTATCTTCTTATTAATAAAATTTCTAGTGGTTTTCTAATACACTGTAAAAATACCACTGACATCAGGATGAAGTTTGGCTTCAGTTGGCCAAGATATTTTTAATGGAAGCTATTCACAAATAAAAACATTAGTGACCTTGAACAAAGTTCAAACAATGACCTTGATCTCTGGTGCCCACAGAGTTTTAGAAATCAAATATATATACCAGTATTAAGTGTGCCAGTGTCAGACTTCAATAGCTACTATACAATCTACATTTTGTATATAAAAGCACATTAAAACTAATAATAATAATGACAAGAATAAACATTTATGTACATAACAGAACATAAGGATCTTATTTCATTTTGTATCTAAGATATCAAATTCCAGTGGAATCCACTGGTATTTGAATTCCACTGGAAACAGGAAGTATGATGAGAATGATCTCCCTTTAAAAACAAAGAGGTCACTCATTTTGCGCCAAAATTTGTTGATGGTAAGAAATCAAATTATCTACTGTTGTATGTTTATTTTAGCTGTTTGAATTTTTTCTAAGCATTCTTTATGAATTCTGCAGTATCAGATCTGCAGCTAAGATGCTGTTAATTATTTCAAGTAGAGAAAATAAGAGGAAAACTAAAATTGCTGGTTAAGTTAATCACCCCACCCAGTTGTGTGTCTACTGTAAGTTTTCTTTTCAACTTTTTCATCCTTGATTTGTGAAACTTACTGTTGAGAATCATATTATAGATGTTACAAAACAGTATGTAGTACAGATAAAAAGCATCATTCAAGAGCTGAACATAATTTTTTTCACTGTTACTATAAAGTATAAAAGCTATATATAATAGCAGAATCATAGTGATGCAGATGGATTTCATGGAAAATTCCAGTGGTATTCCAAAGAAATTCCAATGAAATACCACTGGAATGACAGTTGAATTTCAGAGGCATACCACTGGAATTTCTGCAACGTAAAAACTGTATTTCAATGGAATACCACTGGGATATGCTGGTATTTCCAGTGGGATACCAGTGGTTTTCAGTGGAAAAATCAGTGGTAAAATAAGGTGTTTTACAGTGGAATTTTCCGTGGCTTTCCTCTGGAATACCAAATGGAAAGTCACTGGTAAAGTCAACTAATTTTATCGCTGACTTCCACTGGAAATTCCACCAAGATTCCAGTCGCAATTACAGTAGAATTCATTGAGTATTTTCTCTGGGGAGCTGCTATTGCATTTCTAATGAAGAACTGTGACATGAAAGCATTACGCTTTTTAGTGAATCTCAGATTACAGTGTATATCCCAAAACCCACCACAATCTTGAGGGCTGCCATCTGCTATAGGAAATTAACTGTTGTAGAACTGAGAATAGCTTACAGTATTTATTTGGCTATAAAATGGTGTTTTTTAATCGCAGTAATTAACCCAAATATCTAAATCAGTATTATGAAAGTGACAGTCTGCTTTGAATTGTGGTTTTCCTTTCTAAAACAATCCCAAAAATCTAGATCCATCTTATAAGACTGATCTAGATTTTTAGGATAGTTTTGAAAGGGATCCCCCTCCCCCCATCTTGTAACCTAAGAAATGCTGTAATCCAATTGCTCTATTTAGCACCATCTTTCATTCATTTAAAGGCCTACCTTAATTGAACATTTCCCAACAGCAAACATGTGATCATCGCACATTTCAATATATCCTGTATTACAGCTACTTGTAGCAGTTAGAGTCGCTATGAACACCTTAAGATCAATAATTATTACAAAATATACAATTTCCATAACAACACTTACACAAACTTGGCTTTATAAACCAGACAGAAAGACTATCGCTAAATCCAAACCATTATATGACAACAGTTAATTTAAAACTTCTATGTACTGGGACAAGAATGTCTGAGAAAACAGTGTAGACCCTGATCCAACTGCTCCTGAGCAGTCTGATCAGGGCCTGAACTGTTTTCCAGTCAACCAGCTTTGTTAAAAGAAAGTGGCCGCTGACAGCCAGCTGTCATCAGCCTCACAGGCCGAAGACAGTCTGTTGTCACCAGCCTCAAATGTTGCCGACAAGCAACTACAAGAAATCCTATTATTTCAAATTAATACAAACAAGATACTGTAAGATTATATCAGTTTCATAGAATCATTTATATCCATTTTTTATGTAATTTATGAAAATTAAAAGGAGTTTAAAACTGAAGTATAACATGAATCATTATAAAGCATAGTAATGAAAAACATCAATCAACTATATTTCTGTTTTTGTATTATATCTTTTTCCTTATGTCTTATTGTTATTAGAATCTGAAAGCTACTTATGGTAATTGGGCATGTTCAAAAAAAATGTGACCGAAGCATTTCAGAGCATTTTCAAGAAAACAGGGCTTTAATATTACATTATTTTTGTTGCTGAAGATGTATCATGTCGCCTTGAAGATACCTGCCAAAATTCATTGAAATAGTTTGAGTAATAAAAAAGTTACGGTAAAAAATATAGCCAAAAAACTCAGGAGTGTAACGCTTTTTGTGTGACATTTTTTTGACTACTGAATTTTCTGCTTGCATTTTTACAAAACTCTGCTGGTTACCATACCTGTTAGCCATCTGTTTGACTTTCAAGTCCTTTGGGCTGCATGTAAATTTAAGATTTATGTCCTTTCATCATCACCCGTGAAATAAGTAAGGCTAAACTCAACAGCACTATGCTGAATTTCTGGTGCACCAAAAATGAAGAGGTTCTCATGTAAATGGATGTCATTTTTATATTTGATGCTTCTAATCTCTATAACATGGTCTGAAACATTGAATAAAGATGGTATATTGTATTGCAAATTTTCCAGTTGCTGTACCAGCATCCATCTCAGAATGTAAACCACTTCTTCTCAAGTACCCCTTGAACTCAGGAGTGTAACATTTGTCATTTGAAACCCCATAACTTTTTCCAGGGGTAGATTTAGTCAACTCTCATGCCATGTATGAAAAGTCATTGACCCATCATGGTAATTGGTACACAGGCAGTCTTCATCTTGGCTCTTATTTTCTTCATACCTACCATTTAAGCCACTCAGGAGTGTAACACTTTTTTGTAAAAAGACAAAAATAGCTTATTTCTTTACCACAAGCAGTGTTATTTTCATTTATTAGGCAGATTCATGAAGACCAAGCCCCCCTTAAGCAATTTTGGAACATAAATTTAACTTCTAAACTAAAATAAAGCTGTACTGCCATGAAAATGACCAAAAGTTGAAGATTTTGAGATTCCATTATCTTCATATCTATAACTATGAGGCATTCCAAATAATATCCTTACATGGCTACCAAGTGTTTTGTGAAAAATGATAAGATAAAAGTGACCAAGATAATGATATTATGTGATTTAATTTGGGTTTTGTTATGATGTGTATTGTGCAAGGTGTTACACTCCTGAGCACTTTAAGTTTAATGCCATTCTGGACACTTTTTCTTCCTCTACATCAACATATTTGGATTAATTCATGCTAAATATAATGTTTCCAACATCTGAAAATGTTTTTTGATTCAGTGCCATCTGTTTTGATAAGATTTTGAGGGTAATAATATTTTAGGAAGGGACATTTTCTACTGATTTATAATGTGATCATCAGCTTCTGAAACTGGTATGGAACTTTATTTCTATGTCTTTGGTAAACAGGTAATGATATTCAGGTAAAGAAAACTGTTCAATTTCCAAAAGAAAGAGTGAAGAAGAAATCAATTAAATTCAGTATTTGTTTGATTTGTGTGCATTTAGACAGCCGATTAGCAAATATATTATGGCACACCCAAGCACTCAGTTGAAAGATATGATTTTAAATTTTCCTATAGCAATGAGTGCAAGTTGCATTTATAGTGAAGACAACATCATAATGGAATCTAAAGGCAGAATATTCAACTTTTTTTTACAGTACCAACAAATGGCTGAAAAGTGTTACACTCCTGAGCAACAGACCAAGTTTTCTTGTTAAAAAGGCCAATAAATTTTGAAAAAATGATGTTAACAACATGCAGTCAGTGTTACTTTATTGCATGGAGCACTTAATCAATGATTTAAGTTCTTGTGATGCTAATTCCAGCGGTTTTAAAATAATACTCAGGAGTGTAACACATTCCTTGAAACTTTTAGCACATTTTTGACATAGCATCACCACTACCAGTATGTTTTTATATCAACAATCATTCTCTAGATTAGTTCTCCATTCATATGCCATCATCCAAATGCACATTTTATTGAGGCACAGCCAAGTAAAGAGAAGATATGGAAGTTTTTAAAACTCTACTTCTAAAAAAGTGTATCAAAATGAAGTTAAAATTTAAGTTTTTATTTCATTCAGGGGTTTCTGATAGAAAACAGCACTTATTTTCATAATTTGGAAGTGCCCTGCATCAAATAATATAAACTTAAAGTGATATGATCATGATTTTAGCTTCCAAAGCTTTCATAAAATTTGGTCATTTTAACAGATTTTTGGTGTAAATCTCTTCACAAAAATTGTCTGGAAATTTTTATTAGTAATGCTATTATTAAAATTTATATAGATTTGTAAACTGTAGGCACTGTAGATAAGTCTGGAATAAAAATTAAACCTATGGCAGAGTGTTTATTTTTGACCTCCAATGTCACACTTTGGTCACATTTTTTTTGAACATGCCCAATTAACTTAAAGAAGGACATGCATTACGTACATGAACATATTTACCAGTCTGATATTGTCACAAGTTGTATTATTGCTATGTACTATGCAAATTTCTTTGTTTACTAATTCTTTCCACTCAGAAAAATACTGCAAATGTTTTAAACCCACCATTTCATGCACATATATCACATGGAAAATTGAGTGGAAAATGAGAAGTAGTATTTTGAGTTACTTCCCTTGTAAAATCTATTTTCAGAGTGTCTGTACTCACTTAAAACTTTGCTGTATATGCTTGCTTGTACATGTATTTTGCTGTGCATTATAGTTTAAATGGAAGCAAAACATATTGAGAATAAATCACAGTGACTTTATAATGAAACCAATGTTTCCTGGCTGTTATAAATTCATTTGCAAGCTGGCAGTCACCAGTCTCTGAAGATGCTTACAACCAAACTGGCTATCACTAGCTTGTGAGGCTGAGATAATCAGCTGTCACTAGCCCTTGCCTTGTTATAAAGCATACTCTGTTAGGACAATATATATGAATGTCTAAATTCAAACATGAGAAATCTGCTAGTAAGAAAATCCTGATGATACCATCTGTCCACATTTAAAGCATAATCATACAGTTTCATATACTGTCACAAAACCCCAATGTCTTGAAGTTCTTGTAACTTCATCGAAAATACTACATCCCCATTTTGTGCAACAGGCCTGACAGAACTGCCCATTTTAGTGCTGACCTAAGCATACCACAAGTTTAGCTTTTGAAAAAGCTTGAGAGGTTATCCCTTAGCAAACGAATCTATAGGATGCAAGTGGTAAAGCAGAAAAATGGCAGCAATACAAGTTAATTTTATTTTATCCTTGGATTTGTTGCAGCTGTAGGTACGTGGCGAGTTTGACAGCTTTTTTTTTTTGTCTAGTGATTGCTTGTAACAGGTGAGCTTCAGTGCTATTAACTTTTGTTAGATGACCTGTACTGTTTAGTAATGGCTCTTCGTAAGTGGACTGTACTCTCTGGTACGTGCTTGTATTAGGTGAGATTCTTGTATTAGGCGAGCTGAAGTCTTCAGGATAAGTTTTACAGCTCATGTCTTAGCAATGCTGGAAGGGACCCTGCAGCTGGGTGCGCCAAACTATGGGAGCAAGTACCGGTAAATAGTGGAACCTGCATTTAGCATTACTCAAGTAGAACTTGTTATTGATCTGCACTGTAAAATGCTAACTGAACTTTTAGGTTACTGTTTGTATAAGGTGACATAAAGGGTTTTAAAGATCTTGCATTAGCGATGCTGGCAGGGTGTGCTAAATGTAGAAGTACCGGAAGATAGTGGGACCTGTAAGAAACGGTGAAAGCAAAGCAAAAGGAAACGGCGTACAATTGAGTACGAATTCCTATCTTAAATTGGTTATCCCCGAGGGGATAACCAATGAGCCTGATACTCCTTCAACTGTGTGAATGCATCTTTAAGATGACAAAAGTTCCAAATTTTGACTTTTTGAATTGTCCTAAAATCAGCATCAAGGCTCAAAGAATTCCTCAGTTCAAGCTTTAACAAGGGTTCCATGGAATGCCATGTACTGTACTGTCTGGTCGCTGCCACAAAGACACCCTTATACTACTTATAGAGCTTTATGTAACTGCCAGTATTCGTATAAAATGTACACCTAAGGTGGTTGTGCATCTTTTCTGATGGCCAGGTTCTTCTAACTCTCAAGAGTTCTTTATTCCTGAATATAGCCTTTAAGCTGCAGTCATCTATATCTTCCAGAGCACCATAAATCATAATGCAAGCCAGCAGAAAATACATATTCATTTTTCATGGCCTGACATAAAATATAATTATTGATCAGTTTTTCTCTCCAGCACTAACAACTGTCACCCATGGGACTTTTAAGGCAGAGCACAATGTCAGATTATTACCGATGGCATTAATAAACTTGCCAGAAATTATTCGGAAAACAAATGCAAGATTCCTAGGATGGTTATCATGTTGAATATCACTGTTTTCTAAGGCAAATATATACCATAACTGCCCTATGAACTAGGCCATCGTATTAAGGGGAATGAGTACACTTACTGGGAAAAGTAACTGCCTTTTTTCATTTTGGCCTCCAGACACTCAGTGTCAACTTAAGGTTTGCTCCCCTAGAATTTCTAGAATAGAGTGAGTGAACTCGGGTTTAACGTCCCACCAACAACGAGGTCATATGGAGACGGGACCTCGGTTTCAAGTCTCCTCCGAAAAACCGGAGAAGCGGGGGATCAATCTTGCGACCCCTGGATTGGTAGTCTGGAGTGTTATCCACTACTCTACAGCCGCTCCTTCTAGAATAGAACATAGCTCAGGGGTAGTTAAGAAGGGGCAACATGGGTAATTCAGAGATTATTTCTCAAGGAAAACATATGTCACCGAACATGGTGACCATCTTGACATTTAGACAATTCTAATGGGGGGTCACAAAGTATGTCTTTATGGACAAATAAAGTAAGTTATCCCTGTATATGCAGCAGTTTTTTTAAATGTGTCCACTAATCTGTTGCCTTATAGCAGTGCCCCAGAAAAGAAGAGGCAATGGGAGTATACACAGAGCATGATGTTGCCTTGCAGGTTTTATCCTAATCTTTTCAAATGTGAGAGACTTACTGTCCTGACATAGGTTGCCCATTCTGTTTTGGTAAAAGTAAAACCTACTTTTCTGGACATTATTATACAGTCCATGGGAACTCAAGTTTTAAGATAACCATCGATTGTCACTGTGATGTTTAAATGCAGCATTCACAGTCTCTAAACTCAGCCTTATCTTACGACAGACAGAATGATCATTATCAACTAAATTTAAAGACTTACTTACACAATAAGCTTCTCCAACTTCCAACAAGTTTTTCTGTCGAAATATTCAAATGAATTCCCCTAGGAATATTAAAATTCACTGTTCAAAAACGTCTTAGCATCCAAACACCATACAAGAAATAACATTCCCAAAGGACATTGTACTGTTCAGACTAATAGGTACTTTAAATTGCCTTCCAGCCAGTTTTAAAGCAATTTGTACCTAAGATTTAACACCTTTGCAGACATAGGAAGCAGTTGTGTGTGAAAGGAATTTAAATTTCCTATCCTAATTTTCTTTGTTGTTGTGTGTTATTGTTGTTGTGTGTTATTGTTAATGTTGCTTTCAGCATTTTTTTCTTTTTCAGATGCACTAACATTATGTATATTTATACAATGACCTATATGGACCTATATCTAACGACCATACAAAAATGGGATTTTCTCTTCCAAAACAATTCCAAAGACCTTGATCCATCTTACAAAAACTTTGAAATTGATTTGTATGGGAAAACCCCAGTCTTATACAGTAGAACTTCATTGGCCAGAACCGGCTTGGGACCAGGAAAATTAGTTCAGCGGCCAAGGGTAGTTCTAGCCATCCACGGTTAAATTCTATATAAAGTGAACTCTAGGGCCAGTGAACTCTAGGGACCAAGGAAAGAGTTCTAGCCAGGCAGGGTAAACGAGCCATCAGGGTTCTAGCAACTGAAGTTCTACTGTATATATGTTATTAGTAGAGGGCCCTATGGAAGATTAGTTTTTACTAAATGTGTTTTACCCTCTGAAAATAAAGTCGATAATTATTTAGTATCATTAATGCTGCCACCACCACCTCCAACAACTGGGGATGATGCCGGGGAAGATGCAACAGCTCTTCCTGTAAATATTTGCTAAGGCAAGCTAAAAATGTATTGTCGAAGTATATAACATTGAAAATTCAAAGACTAGAGGGCAAACAATGTGGATCCAGATGAGGTGGCTCATTTGATGAGCCACCTCATTCGGATCTATATGGTCTACATATTCGGATCTACATGGTCTATAAATCAGCTACTTTCATGTTTTGGCACCTAAATAATTCACAATTTTCTGGATAAAGCCTACGGCATTCTGCGAAAAATAACGTCTTTCTATGCCCAGGGCATTTGCTGTACACCTAAATCATTTCCAGAGACCTAACAAACAAGGTGTATGAATATTTTATAACTAAATTAACAAAGGTACATAAAAAGGTGGGCCTTGTCAATAATTCTTGAGTTATTTCTGTTCTTTCTACATAAAACATGTTGTAGCCCCCATTAGAACTGCCTCATTGAGAAACCACAATATGATTTTTTACTATAGAGAAATATGAAGATTCAACTAGATTACTATAATATTCTTCAATCAAAAGCCCAGGGTTGAGGTGGTGTTGCGTAAGTATACAAATGTTTTTGTTGTGTTGTTGCTTTACGTCCATGGTAAACAGCTATGGTCATGTCGGGACGGTCAGTTAACCTAACCACACTATTCATGGGCAGGCTTAGACCTCCTAAGGGGTTAACCAGTACTAAGAACACATACTTTTGCCAGTAACTGACAACTGCCGTCCTTCAATATGTGGAAGGGAAAGAATCAATCTCCACAAAAGTGAGTCTAGTGAACTCTAGCTTATCTTGAGTCAAGATCACAGGGTATAATCGATTCCGCTAATTTTCGCTTCCTGCAGAGACTGTACATCATATTTGGCTTCCACCGAGACTGTCCGCGAACTCTTGCTTCCTGCCGAGACTTCTGTACGTAATAAATGGCTTCCTACAGAGACTGTCCGCGTGATTCTGCTTCCTGCCGAGGCACTCGGCAGGAAGCAGAGTCACGCGGACAGTCTCGGCAGGAAACCATTATTCAAGTACAGTAGTCTCGGCAGGAAGCAAGAGTTCGCGGACATTCTCGGCGGAAGCCAAATATGATGTACAGTCTCTGCAGGAAGCGAAAACTGGCGGAATCGATTATACCCTGTGAAGATGCGCTACAGACTGTGTTACATCGACCAGCCAAATGGCATCCTTGGTACACAATGTGGGCAACAAATAATGAATGCATGCTAGCCTCAGCCATTTTTTTTGGAAATCCAGTCATTATTTGACAGAAGAAGAGAGTGGAGGAATTATTAGGAGAAGTGGTGTATTAATAGAAATACGGTACTAGCTAAATCTTACCTTACCTGGAGCTCTGATTAAGGATTCTTTAAGAGAATTTTCAAGCAGTTTCGTGTCAACTAGGAATGAATTACTTTCTCTCAGACTACCTCAGGGGAGATAAATGTGAATTAATCTTGAATATCAAGCTGAATTAGCAGGTTAGTTGTTGATAAAGCTGATAAAGAAAAACAATGACACTGGTTGTACTGCCCCAAGGAGATCTGAGCCCTGACACGTGAAAACCAACAAAGTGGTTGTGCTTCCAGTGCAGACTCAGATCAGCCTGGGTATCTGTCCAGTCTGGTAACATATCTCCACTGTGTGCTTATATAAAAGGTAGTTGAGGGTCTAAGCTACCTTCATGCGGACAACGAAGACTCTGATCAGACTGGGCAGATGCCCAGGCTGATCTGAGCCTCGCTGAGTGCACAACCACTTTGTTGGTTTTCTCATGTCGCGGCTCATCTATGTTGTAATACATTATCCTAAGAAAGTACTCAATAAACATAGTTTAGTTCAAAAAGGGTTTTCATGCTAATATAGGTGGTCTAAAGCCAATTTTATTGGAATTTGGTCTTTTTTTTTTTCTTCTCTCTTTTTTTATGACAAAAGTGAGTGGGGACGTTTGATTTAAACTTTAAATAAGTTTCGTTATATTACAAAATAAATTAGTAAATTAGGCCATTATTTTTTAATTTTCTAATTTACGAGAAATTTTTCAAATTTTTTGAGTAGGGGGGTTGAAATAAAAATAAAATTAAAATCTCAAAAGCAGAGCAGTCGAAAAAAAAAAAAAAAAAGATTCATAATCTTTTTTTTTTTTTTTTGAGTACCATTACCAAAGGTAATCTTAGTGTATTTAAACTGAAGGAAAATCATAAATTACAATTAGAAAGTAAACCAACGAAATTCTGAAACATGTTTCTATGTTTAAAATCACATTATAAGTTACACAAAAGATGTGAGCTGCGTGTTTTGTCCCATCGACTGGAACAGTGACATCATTCCGGCAACCTTGCGTTTGTATGGAAAATAGGTTGACTGCTATACCACACATTTTTAAATCCTCAATACTTTTTTTTAGTTTAATCTGCCCTTTTGTTTGAAATAAAAAAAATATATTTCATACAGTTTGACAAAACTCAAATGGTAAAAGGTATAGATATCCCATAGGCTAGTAGCAGTAGCGGCAGTTGGGGATAGAGGTCCACTGTATTTTGGGCACAGCATATAAAATGTGGAGCCAGACCCCATCCTTTCACTGCCTTATCCTTCCCTGATTTGAAAAAGGTACCCATTCATTGCTGGGTTGACGGAGTGTTCCAGTCATCAGATGGCCAAGCCAAGGTTTAAACTCACGACCTTCCGATGACTTTCTTCACCGTAACCAAGCGTCTCTAACCACTGTACCACAGTTCCTCTCTCTGAAATGATATAATGTTAAAAAAACAAAAAAAAAAATGAACAGGGCTTGATTCAGACAGGTGCTGAAATAGGGGAGCCTGGGCCTAGCAAATTTTGGGGAACTGTTTTGTCTCTGCTATAGGCACTGGTCAGGTGGCTTATATGGCTTTAGACAGGTTTGACTCAGACTGTAGTAATGACACGGATAGAATTGTAAGAATTGTTTTATCGGGGTTTTTTCTATGTGTGCCTATAAGGGTATTGCATGGTCAGGGTGGGTGGGGGTAAAGCCGATTCTACCTCAACCAGAACATGGCAACCTTATTGGGCAAACTCAGAAACGAGAAAGAAAAAAATAATGATAACAAAGGTTGGCCAGCTTTACAATCAAATTAACTATTGGTAATTAGTGTGATTATACAGTGATAGTAAAGCGTGGAGATCGTCAGTTTACGAAAGAGACATAGTTTTCTTTGATGACGTTTTGCAGGCTTAATCAAGTTTTTCCACCTTTACTGATGTCCAAACAAACAATCGACGGTCCAGTCGATCCACTTTCTGCAATTAAATCAAAAGCAAATTGTTGCGTTTGATGTTGCCGAAAATAAGTGACCGGCACTCGCTGGTTTTCCGAACAGAATAGATGCAGTACCGATCGTTCGTGCGAGCATGGCACCAGTTTCGTTTTTCGAAGCTGGTTTCCGCGTGCGATAGCAGAATCAATTGCGACTCAGAAACCATTAGATTGTTTGATTAGTGCATACACTGCTGTATTCTGTTGTTTGAACCGTAGTGCGGTTAAACGGGTCCTACTAAAGACAGAAAAGGATTTTGCCACCGAGAAGAACTTTCGGGCACCGAAAAAGACTTTTTAAATGCCATTTTATACTATAAAAATGTTTGAAATATATGTAAGGTAAAGTATTATATTTCGAAACATAATTTCCTACAACATTAAGTAAAAAATGCCCTTTTCGGTGCCCGAAATTCAGCATTTGCGATGTCCTTTTTGGTACATGGCGTCTCTGCACTGACCAGAAGTGCTTTTCGGTGCTGTAATTTTTTTGTAAAATTTTAGGATGAAGATACTACAATTCATAAACTTATTATTCAAGCGCTGATTACTATCATGATGATATTAAAATTTCTAAAACATGTTTTATATACTGTTCACAAAAAGTAGGGGATATTAAGTTATTAAAAATCGTATAAATTAGAAAAAATACCAAATCCATCTGAAACGGCAAGTATCCATCAGACAAATATTCGATAAGACATTTTGCATTACAATTTGGATGGTATATCCTGTCACGTGACCTACGTGTCATTCGTTTTAGACAGGGGGTCGACACCCAAATTTCACACGAATCTGGTGTGGAAACAGGTTGTTTTAAGATTACAAAATTTACACAGAAACACTCGTCATGCTTCATTTAACAAACTGAAAATTGGGTTTACACACTCTTTCAACAAAATAATGAGTGCAAGCCATAAACGTCTAAATTTTTCGGTAACTCGATGCACCTGTACGAATTTTGTTTTCTGGTTTTCTTCCCAACATAACAGTTTTGAAGAAGAAAAAAAATCTTTTAGCATACAAATCTTAAAGGTGCATAAAATGGTTAGCTTATTTGAAGATTTTGAATAAATTTTTGTTCGAATTTACCACATTTTAGTCCTGACCCCCTGTATGAAACAAATTGTATGCAGATCACGTGACAGGATATATCATCTAAACTTTCATGAAAAGTATCTAAACAGATATTTATCTTATCAATAGTTAGCGTCTCATATGGATATCACATTTGTTGTAGATGCTACAATTTTTCATACCTGAATATCCCCTACTTTTTGTGAACCGTATATGACATTTAACGGCAAATAAAAGACCTTTTCGGTGCCCAAAAGTTCTTTTCGGTTGGGTAAGTCCTTTTCTGTCTTACCCCACCGAAAAGGTCATAAGTTTCATTGCCGTTCAGAACATGGTTTAACCGCGGTCCTGCTAAAGTCCTTTTCTGTCTTTAGTAGGACCGCGGTTAAACCATGTTCTGAACGTCACTGAAACTTATGACTGATGTAATGTCCGAAAGACATATCAAAAGCGGTCACAACAACACATCAATATGGCCGCTTTCATCGCTGTTTTCGCGTATTGGAGAGGATAAAACTGTATAACTGAACATTTTTATTTCGATGGCTATTGAAAACTTGAAGTCAGCGAAGAAAAAAAGAATAAAAGAGCATAATTGCTTTTTATTTTTATTTTGATTTCGCAAAAAATACGGTCGGCGGGTTTGTAAATCAGAAAATTAAAAAATGATGGCCTTATTGAAGAATTTAATTGCCAGGGTGGGCATTGTAAGAAAATAGAGCTAAACCTGAAAACACGATGCAAAGTTTATGACGCCAACGACAACACCAGAAACTTAATACCGATGTCTCGCTTCTGCCAGCGGCAGTCAATAAAACTACAACAAGCTGAGGCTCACATATATCCCACCCAGCATCACTGCCTAATGAAATTCTACTTAACACAAGATTTGAATTTAATGTATTAACTGATGGACAGACAGATGGAAAGACAGAATTCTAAGACAATCTTTATCAAACTTCTTAGTCAGAAAGTTCCATTCATGGATTTCAGAAATATAAGGAAATATTAATGTAAATTGAAACAAAACTTTAATGCCACTGTTGTCTGTGACCTTGACCTAATTCATCAAATTGCTTACCATATGAAGCTAGAAGTAAACCAAATACATATCAACTGGTTCCAATCATAAATGTTGGAAACTTAGTGGTACAGGCTTCCATCAAAATGGCTTTTCAAACCTCCAACTATGCATGAAAATTAGCTTTTATTTTCATTCTATAACCTTTGGACTTATCCGCATATCTGTTCATATATACTTATCCAAAAAAAAAATGCCATTGTGTATGTGTCAGTTAAATCATTCTTGGAGGTTATTAGCATTTCTTGTGGGCAGAAAACACTTAACAACATCAAATGTCATAAGCTGATATAATGTTGTCTGACACTAGTACTGCCCCGGTGTTGTTCCAACATTATGCGCCTACTGGGTACATTCCAATGGATTTTTAATAATCAGAAATGGGGCATTTCTTTTTTTGACAAGTATATTGATTGATTGATTGATTGATTGATCTTAGTTTTATGTCCATGGTAAACAACTATGGTCATGTCGGGACTGTCAGTTAAGCTAACCACACTTTTCCTGGGAAGGCTTAGACCTACTAAGCGATTAACTAGTACTTAGTGCACATACTTTCGCCAGTAACTGACAACTGCCCTTCTTGAATCAGCGGAAGGAGAAACGAAAGTATGTGGCCAGACCGGGATTCGAACCCAGGACCTCTGACTTACGAGTCAGGTGCCCTACCGATTGCGCTATCCGGCCCGGCGCTTGATCCCTCATGGAGCGGGGAATCTTTTCAAACCATAAACAGGGTTCCATTGCACATTGCTTTTCAATATCAACCACCCATCATCCTGATATGACTGAAATACTTTTATAAACGACATAAAATCATAAGTTATCCATCCACACAAACAACTATCTGCTATGATTATCACTAAAGCATATTAGAGTAAATTGTTTCATGAAATATGCCATCAGCAGGTGTTAAGAACTACTCAGGTAGTCTTTGTTTTATGAAAGATTCTGGAACCTCTCTGATAAGCGAAAAAGTGAAGTCTCAATAAATGATGTTGTTTTTTCTTTTTTGTTTAAATGTATGTTGTTGAAGCTTATTAGAATTGTCCCTTTGAGGCTCTGGGTTAATAAAACCAGAGGACCAATGGTCCTGTAGCTCACCTGAGTCCATTTTTATGATTTTTGCCAAATATGGGCATGGCGGCCATGAACCAACTATATATACTTTTTTCCCCGTTTTGCCTGAAGGCTGCATATGAAATTTGGCTTCAATTGGTCCAGTAGTTTCAGAGGATAACTCCATTGAAAATGTTGACACATAACAGACAAATGACCTTTGGCCAAGATCACTAAATGACCTTGACCTCTAGTATACTTCGGGGCTAAAGCTGACTGCAATTCCATATCACAAAATACAATAGCAACAGAAAAATGCACTTTTTCAGCTTTTCCCATGCAAAAGCCTACAGGACCAAATTTGACCTTGCCATAAAATAGGTCAAGGTCAACCCAAGGTCATCATTTATATAAACTTTGTAGGACTAGAGTCCAAGATGCTACATACCAAGTTTCAAGGCAATCGAAAACGTGGTTCCAGAGAAGAAGATTTTTTAAGGTTTCTACCATATATGGGCATGGTGGCCATCTTGGTCATGTGACCTGGATCATATATATATAATCTTGCTTTCCCACTTTGCCTAAAGGCTGCATATGAAATTTGGCTTCAATTAGCCCTGTAATTTCAGAGAAGTCTTTTGAAAATGTTGTCAAACAACAGACAAATGACCTTTGGCCAAGGTCAATAAATGACCTTGACCTTTTGTATTCTTTGGGGTTGAAGCTGACTGCATTTCCATATCACAGAACACAATAGCAACAGAAAAATGCACTTTTTCAGCTTTTCCCATGCAAAAGCCTAAAGGACCAAATTTGACCTTGCCATAAAATAGGTCAAGGTCAACCCAAGGTCATCATTTATATAAATATTGTAGGACTACAGTCCAAGATGATACATATTAAGTTTCAAGGCAATCAGCTTAGTGGTTCCAGAGAAGAAGATTTTCTAAGGTTTTTGCCATATATGGGCATGGCGGCCATCTTGGTCATGTGACCTGGACCAAATATATAATCTTGCTTTCCCACTTTGCCTAAAGGCTGCACATGAAATTTAGCTTCAATTGGCCTAGTAGTTTCAGAGAAGTCTTTTGAAAATGTTGACACACAATAGACAAATGGCCTTTGGCCAAGGTCACTAAATGACCTTGACCTCTTGTATTTTTAGGGGTTGAAGCTGACTGCATTTCCATATCACAGAACACAATAGCAATAGAAAAATGCTCTTTTTCAGCTTTTCGCATTCAAAAGCCTAAGGGACCAAATTTGACCTTGCCATAAAATAGGTCAAGGTCAACCCAAGGTCATCATTTATATAAACTTTGTAGGACAAGAGTCCAAGATGATACATACCAAGTTTCAAGGCAATCGACCTAATGGTTTCGGAGAAAAAGATTTTTTAAGGTTTTTACCATATATGGGCATGGCGGCCATCTTGGTCATGTGACCTGGGCCAAATATATAAACTTTCGTTCCCCCATCCTATTAAGGCTCCATATGAAATTTGGCTTCAATTGGCCCAGTAGTTTCTGAGAAGAAGATGTTTAAAGAGTGTGGACGACGACGGACGACAGAGGCCTGCCTATACTGTAAGCTCACCTTTGAGCCTTCGGCTCAGGTGAGCTAAAAAATGAAATGAAATTTCAAAGTCCACAAGCTTGAGGTAAAAAAAACTGACGGGTAGGGGGGGGGGGGGGCTATGTGGACTGCTATGCATAAAACTTCAAGCAAGCATGTCCATAATGATAACACATTTATAAACAAAAGCTATCTCAGAAATAAGTCTTAAAAATAAATTTAAAATAAAAAGAAAATGAAACGAAATTTCAAAGTCCATGAGCTTGAGGTAAAAAAACTGACGGGTAGGGGGGAAGGGGGGGGGGCTAACAGGATGTATCAAAACCCTGAACCATTATCTAACATCAGTCCAAGTATTAGTGTCAACTGAGTCCATCATCGTGGCACTGTGAAATTATGTCTTCATAAATATAAAACTTTAACCAAAATCTTTAAGACAAAATTCTAAGTCGATGACCTTGAAGTCAGTGGGGTAAGTATAAAGTGTTTTGTAAAAACTCAAAAAAGAGTCTAACATCAGTTCAAGTTTAAACTAAATCTCTGCAAAGCATTATGAATCAGTATGCAATTACAAAACTTTAAAAAGGACAAAAATTTCCCAAGTCCCTGACCTTGACATCAAGATCACTGAGCGGGGTTGGGGTAGTACTCTGTAGATCTAACTACAGTGCAAATATAAAAAGAATTCATCTATGGGTTCAGGAGATATGTGTCTTTAAAAAACTTTAAACAAAACATCCAATCAATAAAAAGACAATATTCTAAGTCCATGACCTTGACATCAAGGTCACAGAGGGGGGTGTGGGTAGTACCTTCGAAAACTTTAGACCAATATCTAACTTTAGTGCAAGTATCAAAGGAATCCATCCATGGGTTAAGGAGATATTGGGCTTTATAAAACTTTAACCAAAACATCCAGTCAAAAAAAATACCAATTTTCTAAGTCCATGACCTTGACATCAAGGTCACGGAGTGGGGTGGGGGTGGTACCCTGTTAAACCTTAGACCAATATCTACCTACAGTGCAAGTATCAAAAGAATCCATCCATGGGTTAAGGAGATATAGGTCTTTAAAAAACTTTAACCAAAACATCCAATCCGAACGCCGACGCGGACGCTGACACGGACGCGGATGCGGACGCCGACGCCATGGTGACAACAATAGCTCTTCCTGAACTTTCGTTCAGGCGAGCTAAAAACTGCTTACTAAGCTCAACTAATCAACACTGCTGTGTGTCTTGAAGCAGCTGAGCCAGACAGGTAATATAGTTTATAGAACTAGCATTAGTAACAAGGCAAAATACCACACTCAACAGGATTTGGTATTTACAGCCCTTTCCATCATTACACTGGATTTTTTTCTGTCCAGTGGCTGTGGGTTACTGAGACAGGGTGGTGGTGGTGGTGGTGGGGTGGGGGTGGGGGGGGGGGGGGGGGGGGGGGGGGGGCGGGGGGGGGGGAGCCATATGAGTTGGCAATCTAAAGCTACAGCTGGCAAGAGTAGACAGGACTGACAGCAATGGTCCAAATTACCTTCCCATCTTGTGTTCCTAATTAATATTATGCATGGAGCCTCATTAGAGCTGACATCATGGCCTTTCATGGAGCCCTAGATAAGAGGGAGTATTAGGTGATAATTAGGGATAATTTTTGTTAATTCTGGATAAAAACATATGTTGTGACCCCTTATCTGAATCGTCTCAACAAGAGTTCAGATGAGGGGTCACAACATATGGTTTCAATGAGAAATAAAGAAAATTATCCCTCAGTTATCATCAAATACGCCTCTTATCTAGGGCTCTGCTTTCATGTATTGAAGAGAAGCAAAATAAAGAGCTAAATTTTCATCTACTGTTTTAACAAACTGTATTGGGCCAACTGCAAATTCTCTGTTCGGACACAATAAATTTGCAAGCTACTGTAATGACCCTAAATATTCGGACAGACAGGTCTGAACAAACATTATAGAGCCAGATCAAACTGCTCCTGAAGGAGCAGTTTGATCAGGGTCTACAACGTTTGCCATGCAGGAAGCATCATTTGGACACTTTGAAATGTGTGAAATCCACTTTCTAAGAATTTTGGAACAATAATTGTCGGACTTTTGGATGTCCAAAATTTTAGGGTCCTTACGGTACTTGTTTTGACTCTGTGAAGAGTACTAGTGAGGAGTACTGGTAGCTCAAGGGATTAAATGCTGGCCTGATAAACTTGCTGTCTGGGTTCAAATCCTTCTGGTGGTGATAGTATTTTCAACCATAAATGGGGTTCCTTTCTGTATCACCCTTCCATCAGATGGCTGAATTACTGTTGAAAGAGCCATAAAACTGCAAGTCATCCATCTGACCTTTCATGCACAATATAAGACATAGTGCTTTTTGGTACTGCACAAAGAAAGACAGTTTTTCTTAGAAATATTATGAAATTCATATCTAATCATTGAGGCTCATCTAAGCTGTAAAATCCAGTGCAGGTGTGCAGCGGAACAAAAATTATCATATATCTTGTAGATAAGATAATGCAAAATGCAGATAAAAAGCATTTCCTCACCTATTTATCAGCATTAAAGCATTATTTATTGAAATTTTCTGACTGCGCATCAATTTCGCGAACAGCACGACAGTTGCACCTTAATTATGAAACATGAGACAACCAAGAATTCTACGCAGGATAACATAATCAGTCGTTTGACCAAAACTATAGGCACAGACCTGCCTGGGTGAACAGTGCAGACCCTGATCAGACTGCTCCTTGAGGAGCAGTCTGATCAGGGTCTGCACTGTTTGCCTTCCCACCTGAAACTTTCGACCAATCGCAAGATAGTAAAATCAACTTTTGGATAATTACAGTAGCGGTGGACAAGGTGTTGCAAGAATTAAGACAATTACCGCAAACCCATAGTAGGTGATTAATGGCATCTTTCTAATTACAACCATGCATGCTAGCTTAGGATCTCGATTCCGAACAATGCCACGCAATCACAGCTTTTATTAACCACCATGGGATTGCAGAAACGCAGAAACTGGAATCTTCGCTATCAATATAATTCTGAAATTTTAAAAACTTTCATCAAAATTAAAACTGTGTAAAACGAAACAACTTTTCTGATTTAGCATTTGTGGGAACTGCAAAGACTCATACCAGCTGGCTACTGTAAATATGGATATGGTATTATTCCTTTTAAATGCCTCAGGGACATTGGATTATACAAAACTGGGCATAATTTGGTATATTTAGTTTTGAAGGAGGATCCTCTGGAAGCAAGTACTAAATTATATGCTGACAGCTGTACAATTTCTGTCAATCTAATCTTCCTAAAGACACAGTCCCATAGCATATCATGTGGCTAAATGTATTTGATTGTACTAATTTCCCTCCTGACATCATGGCCATGTCCACAGACTGCTGTACAGCACTGAAGTTCTATTTTTTTTTATTTTTTTTATCAATTTGTATGCATTTTCATTTGGATGCAAGTTCAGGTCATACAGAGTAACAGAAAAGTTAGCAAATTATTACTGTTTCATCAAAACATTTTCCTCATATCCTGAATTCATTTGCAGCTTTTCATGGATTTTTCTAAAGAAAGTGGATTTTTATTTCAGTGATTCCACCTGAATGCTTAAAACTAAGTAAATATATCATCAAACATACTGGGTGGGATTTGCCTTCAAATTAGTTGTTTAAACAATGTCACATGGCCAGCCTCAAGTATAGTAGTGGGCTGCATGATACAATTTAGGATTACACCTAGCTGCCAGCAACACTTTTCCACATAGCCAGTCTGCAGACCGAAGTTGAGACATATCCCAGTATACACATTACAACGTAATGTCATACTGACGTCGATGGTCACATCGGACGTCTTCACGTCACATCAAGTCACACTGACATCAATACAATGTCATTTCAATGTTGGTGCCGGCTAAGTTCAGTCCAAATATTTACAATAAATGCAATGCTGACAATTTACAAAGTTGTTTCTCTTGTCATGCAACACCCACCAGCTCCTCAAGATTTCCATTTTTAGAAAATCAATTGATGTCAAACCATGTCTGAAACACTTTCTGCATGATCAAAGATTTTACCATCACTGTCCTTATTATTAGAATACCCTAAGACGGATGGGTACACTTTCAGAGGCAGCAACTCTGCCATTTTTATTTTTGCCTCTCTTTTAAATTTGGGTCAACTATTAAAAGAAAGAATTTGCTCCTACAGGAGCAAATTCTTTCCTTTCAGAGTAGACCCAAATTTAGTAGGGCTGAGTTGTCCAGGAAAGTTAACAGGAAGACAAGTAAGTTGTTCCCCTTTGTAAAAATAGCAGAAAAAAAAAAGAATGGACATACCCATAATAACATCTTAATATTCTAAACATTTGACTATATGATGATGTGTCACAACAGAGGACTGACAAACGGTGCCCCGTACTGTGGCCATGGATACGTTCCGCTGAAGTGCGGAGGGGTGGGGTGTTGGGGGGGGGGGGGGGGGGGGGGGGGACATCGTTACGAGAATTGAAATACACACAACAGTGCTGACAGACATGCAATAAATGCAGACCCTAATCAGACACCTCCTTAAGGGCAGTGTGAACAAAAGTCTACGCTGCTCGTCAAGGAATTTCTGTCTCAATATTTAGAAGACTACCATATTCAAAACGAACATGCTGATATGTAATTAAAATGTCTGTGTGGCCAAATAAAACATTGGGAGATTATAATTACTATTTTCAAATGCATAGTCATACTAAGATATTTAATTGATCTGAAATGCCATACTGGATTTTAACTCCTACGACATCTGACTTGCTGGCCTTCCTACTACTTAAAGGAAGTCGAATAAGGCAAGGTCACTGCATGTTCTATAACAGTATTTTAAAGCATTTCTTCGAATGTGGCATTGCAATTTCAACTAGACAAATTACATTTTTATAGTCCTAAATCAGGGCTACAGAAATCTGAATTTTTGTTGGTTCTGACCGAATTTGAGTTTGAAAAAAACGATTCAGATGTCATGAGGCACGTTTTTTTCGGTCCGAAAAAAACACAATTTGCGGATGTATAATGACATAATTACCTGGATTTTAGCCATGTGTCATATTATTAATCCAATAATCACGCACTGCTGTCAAGTTATCACAGATACACAAAGTGATGATTGTCTTGCCAAGGTGTGAACACTGATTATGTTTTTAGAAATCTTCGATAATTAGCACGTGTCACAATTTTGGCCAGCGGGGAAGGTTTAGCACAACTCGTAATACACACATACACATGCCGACGCACGGAAAAAAGACTGTGCAACGTAAGGTTACTGTATACTTTCAAAGATAGCATAAGGAAAGAATTTGAGTAGGTAGCAAAAAGAAAATTTAAACCTGACTTGATTATGTACAGGCTGGTCAGGTTTTTTTCAGCCAACGTCATTTCTCGCGCAGAAAAATATTTTTTTTTTATTCGTCTGAAGGTACCTTTTTGCAAGTATTTCAAATTTCAAGGGAATTAACTCGAATACAGTAAAATACGTCAATCGTAATACTTTGGACAATTCCGTATATTGAAGATCGGCGAGGATGTCCGATTGTACCAATCGGCATGTGTACTTTCACTTTCGGCCTGTCTGTCTCTGCGCTTTAAAGTGCATTTTTCACGATAAGAACATAAGGACTAAATGGCTACTTCAGCAATGATTTCCTTTGTGTCAGGCAAGCAGTATATATGTTTTTTCTACCTGGTTATTGCTAAATGAGTGCTACCAACAATGTAAACATACGGTTTTCATTAGTGGGTGGGGGATTCAGGGCCGATGTCATTAGACTGCGATATCCCTTATAACGCAATTCTATTTTATGTCTCCAGGCACCCGCATTATAACGGCGCTCCAGTGAAGTCATTAGTTTTCGTGACTATTTTGGATTGTGGAATACACAGTGTAGTCCTTAGTTTTCATGTCTATTTTGGATTCGTATGACCTCATCGGCCGTCCGGATTTGGATTTCAAAATTTCTGTAGCCCTGGTCCTAAATAATTATATTTTTTAAACGTACTTATAATATATGTTATCACTGTTGAAGGGAACAGCAACTGAGGATTAAGCCAAAATGTTCTACACATTACTTGGCAGGATGCATGATATTGTACTGACAGGGCTCACCCTCACTGCAACATTATAATGTCACATCAACATCAATACAATATCATTATGACATTGTGTACCTGTTCACCCCATTACAGCTGACTCTGGTTATCTCAAACACTGATATCTCAAAATACCCACTTTCATCAGAAAATGTATTTTGGATACATTTTCTATTTTTCTTTACATTTTAACTCCAGACATCTCAAACTACTGATACTCTCAAAGTAAAATTTTCTGTTACCAGAAAATTTTACTTTGAGATATCAGTAGTTTGAGATCAACTTTGAGATACTGACAGTTGTCAATGCTCCTATGTACAATTCTAACATACTTACCTACTCTACTAGATACTATCTTCTGCCCCAGTGATGCATCCACTCTCTGGAGCAAATCTGAAATTAAAGAACATAATGACAATGAATTAAGAATGATCAGATGCCTGCACTAAGAAATACCTGAACAGCCAACCCCTGCTAAGTGATGGCTGTGGTTAACCATGGTTGATCATGGCTAAGCATGCCTTTGGCCATGATCACCATTGCCATCCACTATGTAACCATGGATAAAACATGGTTAAATCATGCTTGGCAATAATAACCATGCTTTGGACCATGGTAAGTGACCATGGTAACCATGCTTTTTATATGACTATATCTGACCATGCTTTCGACCATACATTTGACCATGGTTAAGACTGCCAAACATGGTTTGACTATGCCTTGGAATGGGCAGAATTAACAACTATGGTTGACCATTACCAACTATGGTTGACCATCATTTCTTACTAATGCTCACAATTTCAAAAGCCTTTAAAATCCTATCAGTGCTCTTTACTAAAATTGAGCCCTCTGTATTCTGTATCAGGAAATTCTGGATATATCAGTTTCATAAATTTGATAATTTCAGAAATGTAACTATCTTTCATGGTTGCTTTCATAAAGCCTTGAACATAATTCTAAAATAACATTAAGTTTTCCCTATTCAGCATATAGGAAGTTGGGGCATGTGAAAATCTGTGATAACCCTGCTAATGTTGCATTGTGCAATTATGACATCAGATGTATATACCTAGATTTACTTCTCATGGTGTTCATCTAAAAAAATAGGCCTTTAGACCTGATTCAAAATGAAATTGCAAGATGTCACATTATTATCTTGCAATTTCATTTTGTATAATGTTAGTATTGAAAACTTTTTCAATTTTTGGATGCAAGCTGTCAAGCAGATTCACTGCTACTTTGCCACTGTGAATTATGTATGTATTTCAGGATCTGCCTTCGACTGTCATGTATTCATAAGCAATAATTCACGGGCTGGTTCAAACTTCCAATGTCACTGATTGTGCTGTGCATGTGATTAAAAGTATGAGATAATGCATGCAAACACTGACCGACCAACAGTGATCACACTCTGACACTTTAGAGCTAAACCTTCTTGCCCTAATTCTCACTTTAACTGCAGCCTTGCATATATCACCATTATGGTAATTTGTTATCCAGCCAAGGATTAAAACATTTATCTAGAGATGATGAAGTATAATAAAATGACAAAATCTTGCAATGATGTCATATAGTAGATCACTATCATTCTTCTCCATAAAAAAAATAAAAGGCTAAACAGTATCATCAACGTCAAAAGAATAGGAAATTCGTCACAGAAATAAGAAGTGTCCTTCAGTATATTAAATGTCACAAAATAATCTAGCTGATCTGATGTTTTATTCATCAAAAAATCTAATTTGCTTTATATCGTATTCATAAAAACAGAGATTTTTATCTAAAAATTGTCCTTTTGCCCATAAAAGTCTTAAATTCAATGCCAGCCATTTATAGACCAAAGTTTATGATGAAATAAGATCTAAATCAGGTTAAGCATTTACATGTGTTGCTAATGGATGTTTTAAACGCTTGTCAAAAATAGAAAACACATCTTCATAATTATGATTGCGGCATATAAAAAGCTACCTAACGGCATACAAAAAACAGGGAACATTCAGATCAAACGAAGTATCTGCATAAACAACTATAAATCCTGAAGAATCTACAGATAGAAATGAAAGCCTCCAATCAAACTTTGCAGGCTGTGGAACCTAAAATTACAGTCATGGAACCCGAAATTTCAAGTTATGGAACCTAAAATTTCAGTTGCGAAGTCTGATACTTCAGTTATGGGACCTAAAACAAAATACATGAAACTGTTATGGAAGCCAAAATCTAAACTTGTGGAAACAAAATTAATGTTTCTGCTATGAAACTTCAGTAATGGAAGCAGACATGTACCCAAAATTTCAAGTTGCTGAACCAAAATTTCAAGTTGTGAAAACTGAAGTTTCAAGGCATGGAATAAATGGAAGTTTTAGTTGTGGAACCCTGCACTTCAGTTCTGGAACCTGAAGGCCAAACTTTCAAGTTGTAGAAACTAAAGTTGCAGTTATAGAACCTGCAACACTTCAGTTATCAGTTGTGGAACCCGAAGTTTCAAGCTGCTGAAATGGAAGTTTCGATTGTGGAACCTGAAACTTCAGTTCTGGAACCAGAAATCTTAGAACCAGAAATTTCAGCTGGACCAGGTGTACCCGAAATTTGAAGCTGTTTACCCAATAGTTCAGTGTTTAACCTGATAACATGAATTTCAAGTCATCCAACTGAAGTTTAAGTTATGAAGTTTAAACTTTAGTAAAGACAAAATTTCAAGCTAAGAAATGGAAAAGCCAAAAAAAAAAATAAATAATAATAATCTGTAGAATGCAGTGTCTCGCCTGCCTGCTTACTGTCACGAAACAGAACTAAACCAGAAAACTGATAAAAGCTTTACGCCAACACCAGAAAAGTCACAAGCTATCAAAATGGCCCTATTGTTGCAATTCATAAGTCAGGCAAGTGGAAGCCAGGTTGGGACACAATTTGGGTGATAAATACATGTAACACACTTTGATAGTCTACAGTCACTTAATCTATACAGTCAACTCTCGATATCTCGAAGTCAGAAATCATTCCAAACTACGGATTTCTCAAAGTAAATTTTCTGGTCCCAGAGAATTTACTTCGAGATATCAGTAGTTTGAGATAACAGGAGTTGAAATGTAGATAAAAGCAGGAAAAGTGTCAAAGTACATTCGGATAGTTTGAGATATTGATTTTGAGATATCGAGAGTTGACTGTATATAGTGTTCTAGTGGAGTGGAGCTATGTTTTCACAGAAAAAGTGAGGCAGAGGTGTGAATGAAAGGTTAATTAGAAGAAAAGTGGTAGGTACTATGTTCCAAGACATCTAGTTATGGCATCATTATACACAATTTATCTTGGCATGGTTCAAGCCTCCTTATTACAATAAACACTCACTAATTCAAACCATTTAACAGGTTCTTAGCATTATCACTACAAGTATAACAGGTAGAAAATGCTGTCATTTATGAAAAATAATACAACATACTTCTGAGCTCTAGGTAAGAGGGGGTAACAGGGATATAACAGGGATGTAACAGAGATATTTTTTTTTCCACCTACTCACTGAAAACATATGTTGTGACCTCATATTAGTACCATCTCCGTGAGACGGTACTATAATGAGTGGTCAGAAAGTATGTTAGAAAAATTATTCCTACATTATCTCTGTTACCCATTTTTATCTTGAGCACTGGACATATGCAGCAAAATACCTTTCCAAAAATAATCCAAAACTGAAAATTTACTTGTCCTCGGCAAGGACATAGACTGTCACACGACCATAACAAAACAACAATCATATACCAGACTAATTTTTTACGTTATGATTGATTGCTAATGTAACCATTACACATAGCGTAACATTAATATAAATGATGATTAACAACCTACAAGTATACTTAGTAAATAAAGTCAGAGATCATTCCGATGAACTCTCAAGTTTTCTAAAATGGACATTTACAATGTTGTTTATTTACCATTCAGTCTTTTTGGGCAATGTTGACCTTGGTGAGATTTCCCCAGTAAACAGCTGTTAAATCTGATAACTATACATAGAGGAGAGCTAATGTATTACTGAATCTATTAAATGAGTTGGGGAAAAAGATAAGATGTGAGGCTATGTTGAGCATCTTATCAGATTTCCCCAACAAGTTTAATAAATTCAGTAATACAGAAGCAAACGTGCAAGATTCTATTTATTGTATGCCACTAAAATTGCAGTTCATAAGCAAGTTTTGCACTAAAACGTCACGATTTCGCCATAAGAAAATGCGACATTTTTATGGATGTCAACATATTATGTTACAACGTAATTCGCATATTTAAACTGCTAGTTGATTATTGTTTTTCATGCATGGCTTTATTAAACTCTCAAGATGCGATGTCATATGATAAAGTTGAAGTACTTGTTGGGATACCTCCATCCCATGAAACTAAACCTGGAATTTGAAATTTTACGTCCTTTTAACAGTATTTCAGTCGTATTTGGGCAATGGAAGGGTGATAATGAAAGACTGTGCACAATATCGAACCCAATTTGTGGTTGGAAAGAATTACGCCCCCAGCCAGATTTGAACTTGAGGCTGCTAGATCTACAGGTCAGTGCTTACCCCACACAGCTACCGGTGCTCCTTCTTAAATCTGGGGAATATACATGTACTGTACTGTATTTCAAATGAGGGTACTGGAAATAAGTGCATCATCCCTAGAGTCTACCCATGTCCAAAAAAAAGTTTGTTAAATGTTTGCACTGGCAATGCTCATAACTTATTTAGTTCAGTATACTTTGTGGTAGCCAGACTTATTACAACAGTATATTATTACCACTGCAATTAGTAAGGAATGTTACAAAGAGCCTGTGTTCTTTCTGGCCAACAGACTGCAAGATTCCAAGGTTAATCCATGTTATAATGCAAAATACATGTTTCTAGATCATAGTATTAATGAGCTGTGACACGAGAAAACCAACAAAGTGACATGGGCACCAAGTGAAAACTCAGATCAGCCTGGGCATCTGCCTAGTCAGATCAGAGCCTTTGCTGCCAGCATTATGGTAGCTTAGACCTTTAGCTACCCTTTAAGTGCACAACAAAGACTTTTATCAGACTTGGCGGATGCCCTGGCTAATCTGAGTCTTCGCTTGGCGCACAATATGCCACTTTGTTGACTCTGTCGTGTCGCAGCTCATATGAGACTGCCACATGAGAACGAATTCCTTTTGCATATGCACTGGACTTAAGGTGCACTGATACATATTCAGGGGGAACAATCCTGCCATTTACATTTTTGTCATCCTCCCCTTGGAGTGAATGCTTTCCCCTAATAGTAGACCTTATTTTGGAAGGGCTTTCATCCACCAGAAAAGTAAACAGGAAGTCACAAAAAGTTTACCCATTTTACAAAAGTTGGTTCCGTTGACCAAATAGTGGCAAATCTTGGAGGTGTACAGATACTACAGTGAACTTCCGATATCTCGAACACTAATATCTCAAAGTATCTTCTTATATCAAAAAATGACTATTTCCTATTTTTATTTACATTTCAACTCCTGTTATCTCAAACTACTAATATCTCAAAGTAAATTTTCTGGTACCAGAAAATTTACTTTGAGATATCGATAGTTTGGGCTGAAGTTCGACTTCAAGATATCGAGAGTTGACTGTACTTGGCTTTCTCACAGGTGCCTAAAACATCCCCTAATAGGATAAACAAACCAAAGCTTGTCTGTTTCTCCAGTTTTCAATATTTTTGTTATAAAGGAACAATCACAGCTTAATTAAGTCTTTCTGGCATGTTTAAGCTGACAGGTGCTGTTTTCAGACAAGTTCTGACTGTAATATTGTGCTTCATTTTATAATCTTGTTATCTATTTCTCATGTTTGAAGCCAGTGCCAAACTATAACTGCACACCCCACATACTGACTGCACTGTCTGCACTGTGTTAGTTTGGTCCCTCTGAAATGGCTTAAATTAACAAGAGCTTTGCAAGCAGCGCATAATACGCCTGTTTCAGTGTCATGAAAGAGTTACAGGATGAACAAGATTGTTTATAGAAGGATGGACAGGCTGACAAACAGGGGAAACAACTGTAGTTAATGCCTTGCAATGTAATTCAAACATCCAACACCCAACACATCAAATACTATAGTTTAGAAATGCCAAAGGCAAACAAGGGAGATAATTCATAAACTAAGTAAACTAGAGTACCATTCTTGGTCATAATACATTCACTTGACAATATACACATCACCATATAGTTTTGTTAAAATCTTTCCAATAGTTAAGGAGTTACAGAGTAAAACTGAAATTGATGCAAGGGCAGATAATTCAGGAATTAGGAAAGCCAAAGTTGTGGTTCATGCTCATGATACATTGACCCACTATTATACACATTCCCTCAAAGGTTCATGAAAATATTTCAAAGGGTTAAGGAGTTATGGAGTGAATGGGGAATGGGGCTAGCCTAAAAAAACTAATCAAAGGGAGGCTACTCCAAATTTAGTAAGGGGAACAACCATTCTTATATGTGACACACCGTCTTGTGATCATGCACATTGCTATAAAGTTTCATCAAGATTCTCCAAATGGTTACTAAGTTATTGAATGCACAAGATTAGTGTACACAAAAATAGCCTAAAATATCTATAATCAAAGGGATGCAACTCCAAAATGAAGAAACTTTAAAAGGAAGAGCAACCATTGTTATTCATGACACATCGTCAGTCCCTCATACACATTGCTGTGAAGTTTCATCAAGATATTCAAACGATTATCTAGTTATGGCGCACACAAGACTAGTAGGGTAAACAAAACCTGTCCCCTTACAGGATAGTAGCATGCAGTGCCTTGCCCATCACATAAAAAACTTTAACATAAAACTTTAAAGTGTGACGCCCACGCTGACATTCAAGTGACAACAATAGCTCTCTGTACTTTCGTACAGGCGAGCTAAATCAAAGGGGCATAACTTGGAAACTAAGAAAGGGGGAGCAACCATTACTGTAAGCAACACTTTGCCCCATCCTAATATATATGGCTACAAAATTTCATGAAGATATCTCAAATGGTTACTGAGATATGGTGCGCACAAGAATGTTGACTGATGGACAGACAGCCGGATGGACAGAGCCATGCCATAATACATAATACGTCCGTTTTTTCAAAACAGGGGTATAAAAATTGGATGTAATTTTTCTTCCTTGTGTACAGATGTCTTCAAATGTCTTGCATGTAGTAAAACGATTACATTTATCTCAATTAGGGTCTTTTAAAATAAATTCTGAAGAAGATCTTTGGGAAGCTAGGTACACATCAAAGAAACGAAAATAGGAGACTTGGCTTAATGAATGTAATGTTGCAAAATAGAATTTTATCGGTCTGATTTGCAGTTTCTTTAAAAAGGCTGCAATTCTGTCAAGAAATAAATTAATTTGAAATAAAATTTTACCTGATGCAGTCAGATGTCTACACTACTCCAGTCAGTATTAAAAGGATTACGGTCACTATCAGAATTTTGGTAAGATCACTGTAATCTTTTAAACAGTATTATATCTATATACTGCTTGTAATCCAGTGAATAATTTATTTGTTATGAGGGCAGGTTTTAAAATGGAAACATATATAATCAATAAGTAGGGTTGTATTTTTGTATATATAGGTAGATGCTTCATATTTCTCTTATCTTCAAATCTGTTTCACCATAGAATCTAAATTGTTATTGTTATGTTTGTTGCTCCTCATGTTGTTACACATGTATGTAACCTGAGAGTATTAATAAAGTAAGTCTACCTACCCATCATAAACCTAAGTACATGGACACATCTGCTTGAGCAAATAGTGCAGACCCTGATCAGACTGCTCCTGGAGCAGTATCAGGGTCTGCACTGTTTGCCATTTGCTCTTCTATTTTCAGACACACTGCCCGATGGTAAAATTCAATTTGTTTAAATTATATGTCTTGTTTAAATACTTAAGTTGGCTGAGGTGTCCAAAGATTTTGGGCAATAATGATGCATAAAAGGAAAAAAGAAAAACACCATTTTTCGGTGGTCAATGTGCAATAATAGTTAACATTACCTATGATGCCTCAGGATATGATCGTCTTGTTACAGGTATTTAGATAACAGAGATTTCAATCTTATATCCAAAGAGCAAATTAACTGATCAGACACGATAAAGCTTTTAATTTTACAAAAGCTGTTTCATTCTCCAACCCCTAAGGTGTACACCTTTTTCCCCACCCATTTTACAAAGAGGTACACCTTTTGTGAATTACCGTTTGCTTCCCTGGATGAAGAATTTTACCCTGCCAAAAGTGAGTGAGTCAACTTGAGTTTATCGTCCCACCAACAACTACTATACAGGACATATGGAGATGGGACCTCGATTTAAAGTCTCATCCAAAAGACCATAGAAGTGGGGGAATTTGATCTTGCGACCCTGGATAATTAGTCCAGCATGTTATCAACTACACAGGAGCGGCTGTAGCGTAGTGGATAACACTCCAGACTACCAATCCAGGGTTCGCAAGATCGAACCCCTGCTTCTCCGGTCTTTCGGATGAAACTTTAAACCGAGGTCCTGTCTCCGTTTGACCTCTTTGTTGGTGGGACGTTAAAGCCGAGTTCACTCACTCACTCACTATCAACTGCACTACAGCGCTCCTGCTCTTCTGAAAAAATAGACTACTTATGATAGCAATTGCGACAAAAAATTATCATTGCTCCAGATAAGAAGGGATAACAGAGATAATTTAGGGATAATTATCAATATTTCTCCTTAAAAAAAAAATTTTGTGACCCATCATTAGAACTGTCTCATTGAGACGGTTCTAATGAATGAAACGGTTCTAATGAGGGGTCACAACATATGTTTTCGTTGAGAAATAAGAAAAATGAATTATCCTCAATACCCACCCGTATCTGGAGCACTGAATTATTCCAGAAACAAGTACTGCACACTTAAACATAGCCTCCCATAATTTTGCTTTGAAATAGATCTGACAACCAAATTTTTCTATATTTGGTAAACTCTTTCCAGAAGAAAAAATAAGATCTCTTAAAATTCGCTCTTCTCTAGTTTTGCTCTGTCAGACTTGTATTTTATTATACACCAAAGATTTGAAGCCTTTGTTAATGAGCCACAACTCAAGACATTTATTACAACCATTCCAAGCCGAACTTCTAAAAACTTCCCATCATTCCCATTCTGACAAGTTTTACGTGGGTTCTATCGCCATCTCGAGATTTCCCAACAAATCTTATGGCCATCTTGTGATTAGACTGGATCTAAGCTTTGTTAGAGAAAAAGGCATTGGCGATACATATTGCCTGTCTATATTGCAAAGCATCCATGATGCCACAAAAATAGAGCAAGTTACAATTCAAACACTGGGTTTGCAACACAAAATTGACCAAGGTCACAAGCTTCATAAAATGCAGACTCAGATCATCTGAGATCTTGATAGCTGCATGCTGACAAAATTTACCATATATTTCCACAGACTGGCTTACAATATTTCCCCTTAATGTTCAAGCAAACAGTGTAGACCCTGACTAGACTTCTCCAAAGGAGCCATCTGATCATGGTCTGCACTGTTTCCCAACAGAACTATATAATATCCCCTGATAGTACAAAATGAATTATTCCAACTTTGAAGATGGAAGGGTCCATTTCAGAAAATGGTTGCTTGTCAAAATATATATGGCTATATACATAAATGAGCTGCGACATGACAAAACCAACGAAGTGGCATGCATGCCATGCGAAGACTCAGATCAGTATGTGCATCCACCAAGTCTGCTCAGAGTCTTAGCTGTGCACTTAACTAGTAGTTGCGGGTCTAAGCTACCATACCCACAGGGAAGACTCTGATCAGACTGGGTGGATGCCCAGGCTGATCTGAGCCTTCCCTGGGCACACATGCCACTTTGTTGGTTTTAAACTGTCGTGTTGCAGCTACATGTGGTATTCAGAATCAATATTTACAAGTTTCTGATCTCAGGTTTTATTTTCAGACTGGTTTTTATGGCAACAAGACCAACTGTACAATGAATATTTGATAGAAGTCAGCAATAAAATAACATTTTTACAACAATGCATGCTGAAAAATGATAAATCAGAGCCCTAGATAAGAGGGGGTATTTGGTGATAATTAGGAATAATTTCTGTTAATTCTGGATAAAAACATAAGTTGAGACCCCTCATCTGAACCGTCTCCACGAGACGGTTCAGATGAGGGGTCACAACATATGTTTTCAATGAGAAATAAAGAAAATTATCCCTCAATTATCATCAAATACCCCTCTTATCTAGGGCTCTGTAAATCATGGCCAAAAATATGGGATGCAACATGCAAAACTGGCCTTAGGACCAAAATATGGGCTGTGTCATGTAAAATGGTCCGAAGGCACAAAATTATGGGGTGTGGCCTGTATAACAGTCCTTAAGGCCTAAATACGGACAGTGACATAACAGAACTGTCCTTTGGGTTAAAATTGTGTTGAGGGCTTAAGGCCGGTGGGCATCTGCTTTTCTGTCTACAATACAATGAAGTCATGTTTTTAAAAGACAGACAGACATTTACAATAAGTCTTACAAGTGATCAATCTGCAATAGCTCAAAAGTTAATGTTCAAAGTTGAAAAAAACAAAAACAGAAACAAAATTGGAATTACCTTTTGTAATAATATATTTTATGTGTGGCCTATATTCAAGCATATCATTAACATTTATGACTTCTCTCATTAGTGCCATTAGCAATACTATGTAAAATATTTACCACAATAATTAACCCATGTACTAGAACATCAAAACCTGGGCCCAGTTGTTCAAAGCATCGTTAGCTTAACAAAGTCATTAGTGAAGGACCCCATTGGTCTTATATTACACATAAAATCAAAATATGTTAATATTTTTGCTGAAAAAAAATGTTAGATGCTTTTGCAATGCAAAAGCTCCTCTCTTTTTTGTATCAGCAAAAATTGTTTGAAATTTTAACATATCATTAAATCATTAACTAAAGACATTATAAGTTTTGAACAACCTGGCCCTGTACTTTTTGACTAATTTCTGTCATGGATTCCACTGTCTTCCACAACAGACAATGATTGTTGATGTCCAAACTTGAAAACAGATCTAGATGTTAAAACAATAATTAGAAATATACAGAACGCTGTGTGTTTCCCCTGTCTCCCCATTGTCACAAAACAGGGCTAAACCAGAAAACTTGATGCATAGATTATGCCGCCAAATACTGAAATAGAAAAGTAACACCTACCCAGCAGGCACATGATGTTGAAATGACATCGTACTGACGTCAATGCAGCGTAATGATGTCGTACTGACATCAGTACGACATCATTTTGACATCATGTGCTGCATTGAAATGACGTCGTACTGACGTCGATGCGACGTAATGACGTTGCATCAACATCAGTATGACATCATTTTGACGTCATGTGCCGGCTGGGTATGCCTCCCTTCCTCCAGTCACAGGCGCTCCCTTTAGTCACAGGCGAGACAATCAAATTACCCTACAAGTCCATGAATCTTTATGCAGGGTCTGACAAATCCATTGTCCAGCTGCCCGGGACCAGTTAAAATTTTTGCTGGGCATTAAGTAAAATATTTTCTTACTTGTTCAGCAAAATGTATAAGATATATGAGCCACGACACGAGAAAACCAACAAAGTGGCTGTGCGCCCAGCGCAGACTCAGATCAGCCTGCGCATCTTTCCTGTCTGATCAGACTCTTCGCTAAGCGCTTAAAGGGTAGCTAAAGGTCTAAGCTACACCCATGCGGACAGCAGAGACTCTGATCAGACTGGGCGGATGCCCAGGCTGATCTGAGTCTGTGCTGGGTGCACAACCACTTTGTTGGTTTTGTCGTGCCGCCGCTCATATAGGAAAAACCTATAAAAATTCCAGGGTTTTGGAGCAGAACCTATATACCGGACAAGTAGATCAAATTTTGATTTGTCAGGCCCTGCTTTATGTCAGTCGAATGTGTCACAGACATACGGGGATAAAAAGAAACTCAAAATACATCATGGTCAACATTGTATAGACCGCCATATATGTATGGGGACCCATTCCCTAAGTCCCCAGCTAACTATATGTCAGGGAATAATTAAAGCTTCTAACATCAATGCTATTGAACCTTTCTGTGAAATACTTGCCCATCATTATCCCTAGCTGCCTCAAAGTGGCATGATCAAATTAAGCATACAATCAAACACAAATTAAGCATACAATCAAACAATCAATTTGCATATTGACATTTTATTCTATAACATTTATGAGCAGGAAGCTTTAAGAACTGAGGAACGGCAATGGTGTGTTCTTATGGAACCAACATCATGGTGAGTATTGAGACAGGGTAACCCATTTCCACTTAAAATGCCAAGCTAATTATTGCAAACAGACAGCAAAATTAACTTCAGCAAAATTTCATAAAAAAAAAATCCATGCTACAGACTTAATACAGCAAACAGAGTAGATTCAGATGAGAAAGCTCATTATGAGCCACCTCATCTGGATCTACAATGTTTTCAAATTCAACTATTTTAAACTCTAAAATTTTCATCTCTGAGAGTGTTCAATGCAATTATTCTAAAATTCATACAAATTTATTTTGACTAAAATGTGTTGAAACTGTGTTGTTGAAGAGAAAAAAAAGTGCAGACCTTGATCAGACTGCCGTCTGATCTGGATCTACACTATTTCCAATTGAATTTTCACCCATTATTTATGATTTTTAATGCAGCCATATGCACCATAGAAGCAGTCTGAATTGGGTCTACACCATTTGCTAATGCATTTTCTCACATTATTTATGGACTTCTATTGCAAGCATATCAATCAAAGTCATGAACAAGAAAAAAGATGTTAAGTTTTCCGCACAAGAAGTGGTAGAACAATTCTGTTCATCAATCTTAAGCTTGTCTAATCTTCCTCTATAAGCTAATAATACGGAACATAGCTAATAACTCACTGACATACAGTGCCAAGTTTTTACAAGAAAATACAAGGCTATACAAGTTAAAAAAGAAAACAAACTGTATAAAGCAATAAAGGTAATGCCCACAATACAGGCACCATGCTGCCTTTGCAGGTCTAACATTTTTGCTTTCTCACTGGTATAGTCAATGGCAAAGACCTGATGTGAGATGACAATCTATGTCTGAAAGCTTAAAGCATTTGGCAATGGGTATAGTTGATCAATCTGTTGCTATGGCGATGGAGCTGTGGCACCACCAATATTTGAAACATGTATGTCCTGTGCTGTAGTCGAGTGGTTATTGCACAAAAAGTCACCAAAGGTCGTGAGTTCGCGGATCACTGTCGCCATCCGACGAATGGAAAACTCTCTCTGTCAACCCAGCAGTAAATGGGTACCTTTTTTGAATCAGGGAAAGATAAGGCAGCAAAAGGAGTGAGATGGGCTCCTCCTTTCATCAGCTGTGCCCAAGATATAGTGGGTCTCTTACCCCCTCTGCCCCTACGGCTATTAGGCTATGGGAAACCTTTACCTCTACCTTTATGTCCTGCAGATTGGAATCAACAGAGAAACACCAACATGAACTTTGGAATCCAGGCTATTATGTTTATCTACGCCTAACTTACAAAAAATGCTCTATTTCTTTGAATAATTATCCCCTTTCCAAAAGCAACCCCTCCCCCCCCCCCCCCCCCCCCCCCCAGGTTGTTTCTTAGAAGAACTAAAGGGTTTTTTATTAGAAGAACTACAGGGTATCCAGGATGCACAAGTGCAGATCATCTTAGTAATCTGACTGCAAATTCTTAATTGAGATATTACCAATTCCATGGAAAAACACAAGTGATTTGTCTTGCTCAGTTGCACTCGTCTGTTAATGCTTTTAAAGTTCTTCTGTTTTTCATTGCATTAATTGTTTCTGGTGATGTATTTCATTAATTTCTCTTGAGAAGCTTTGGTGCATCTAATTCTTCATTGTCTTCCTTTCCACAAAGAAGGTTGTGGGTGCAATGTGAAGTGTGTTAATTTATACAGATTTGACTACCGTTTAATCCTGTTAAACACCTCGGGGGTGATGCATTTTATGAAAGGGGGCACTATTTAGAGCCTTAAGAGTAGCAATCTAGCCACTACCAAAATACTTCAAATTAACAGTATTAAGGGGAATGGATATACCTGCAGAGGCTACTATTCCACTTTTTTCCTTTTTGCCTCCTTTCTCAGTAGGAGTCAAATCTTAATGGAAAGAATTTGCTCCTCAAGGAGCAAATTCATTCCTTTAAGAGTAGACCCCATTTTAAAGAGCTACCTTATCCAGAGAAGCAAACAGGAATTCATGCAAGTTAATACAACATTATTTTTCGGAAAAGAGGCAGGGGGCATTTAATAGGGCAGGGGCTTTTATTAGGATTAATTTGGTATGTTTCAAATTACTGTTCTTGTTTGCAAAAGGGTCAGAACTCTGGCAGAAAGCATCTGAACATATGATAAAGAAGGTCCACTGTATCATGTTCCTTCACTTGGAAGTTTGATTAAATCTATTTCAGCAGTTTCAAGCAAATCCAGAGACATTTACCTTAAGCCCTGACTTTGACCCTGATCTTGGGTTCAAGAGACTTGATTTTGTTGTTACATACTATCTCATTATTTCTAATCTTTTCATGAAGTTTAATCAAATTTGCTTCAATGTTTTTATTAGTTATTAAGAAATATACTACTTGAAGGTCACTACTGACTGTGACCTTGGCCTTGCATGTGGGAACCATTTCTTGTGCCTGGCATACCTAATTACCCTTTATCTGTCTGTGAAGTTAAATGAAGATTGCTTTGGTACTTTTTTGGAATAATTGTCAAAGACATATTTTGACATTCTGATCCTTGACCTTGAGTTTTGGAACTCAAATATTGTGAATGACATACCTTCTCACTATGGTTTACCTTTCTTAAAGTTTGATGAAATGTGCTTTAGTAGGTTTCAAGTAACTGCAGAGACACAACTTAACCTCTGACCCCTGACTGTGGCCTTGACCTTGAATGTGGGAACCTAAATCGTGTGCACGACAAACCTTCTCATTATGCTTTATCTTTCTGTGAATTTTTAATTTATTTGCTCCAGTAGTTTATAAGCTAATGAGTCATGAACTGAGACACAATTTGACCTCTGACCCCATTGTGGACTTGACCTTGGGCATAGGGACCTAAGTCTTGTGAATGACATATTTTCTAATTATGCTTTATCTTTCTGTCAAATTTCTTCAACTTTTGCTTCAGTAGTTTTTAACTTATCACAGAGACCAAATTTGTAATGGCAAGATGGACAGGGTGATTTTATTATGCCGCTTTAAGTTCCTTCAGGAGCATAATTAAATCATCATTACAATGATCAATTTTAATGGTGAGAAAAATGAAACAAGAGCAAGTGAGCAGGGCTCACGTGTACCCCAGACCAGCGTCACCTCAAAATAAAACCAATTTTGAACCTAAAAGTATATCAAGGTTCCATCGAAGTATATTATAAATATCAGCAAATAATATGAACTTGACAAAAATTTAATGCAAAAGTAGGGGTCTGTGACCTTGCACGTGACAAGCTGCATAGTCGACACATAATGCTGGGCATTCATGAGAGCCCAGTCAGAGACTGTAATGTATTTGAAAATAAGAGCTTACCTTTGTTGCTGTTGCTTTTTTACTGCTCCCCTTTTTAAATTATCCCTTCTTTATTTCAATGAACACACACACTGATCAACTCTGAAAAAGATAATAAAGTTTCCGTAGAATCATAATATCCTTATGCACTGGGCCATTACTTATCACAGACAAGATTCTGCCTTTTTTAACCCACTGCATTCTGGGTATTTTTTGTCGTCTGCTGAAATTGTCGTCTGCATCAAAGCTCAAGAATATTTTGACAATATTGGTCTAACTAACTCTTGTAGAAATGATGTCTAGGCAGCAAACAGTTTGGATCTCAGATCAGGCCCCACATTTGTGGGACCTGATCTGGATCCAAACTGTTTGCCCAGATACCCCTAAAGGGGTATCCCCGAATGGAATGGGTTAAACAATGTATGAATCTGAGATATATTAGAAGCACTTTTCAGATACACAATACAGTCATGTGAAAATCCAAATGTGAGCCGCCACACAACAAAACCAACAAAGTGGCATGTGCGCACAGCGAAGACTCAAATCAGCCTGGGCGTCTGCCCAGTCTGGTCAGAGTCTTGCTGTCCGCATGGAGCTAGCTTAGATCCTCAGCTACCCTTTCAGTGCACAGCCATAACTCTGATCAGACTAGGCCACTGCCCCCAGGCTGATCTAAGTCTGGGGGCACATGCCACTTTGTTGGTTTTCTTGTGGCAAGGCTCATGTATTCAACATAAATGCCTGATCAAATAGTGTTGACCCTATTAGGAGCAGTCTGATCAGGGTTTGCATTTTTTTGCAATTCTAAGAGAATTTTTCAACACATATCAAATAGTATAACCCACATGTTCAAGCTGATAGGATAATTACAGTAAAGTATTCCAAAAAGTCTTTCACATTTCTTTTCTTTACTTCATCAGTATACAGTTTTTCTAATCAATGTAATTTTTCACACAAAATCATACTACGGATTTGAATAAACTAAGTTTTAACACAGTTTCATAAAATGAAATTTTAACTTGACTATACAAACATTTTGACAATTTTGAAGGATAAATTATATCTACATCCCAAAATACACATTTAAACAGGAAATTCTCAACCCACATATAAATCACAACATTTATACTTTTCACTTCATATATATTTATTTGCAATGTGAACTTTTGACATTAACTGGTTCGGTACACGTATAATTACAGTTAAGAGTGCAAATAATTATATATTTTTCTCTTTTTTTTACCTCTTGTTCTTCATGTAATATGTACAGTCAACTCTTCATATATCAAATACTGATATCTCAAATTACTCTCATATCAATACATATTAATTGTTGTTCGAACATACATGTATTTCCTATTTTTCTTTGCATTTGAACTCCTGTTATCTCACACTATTGCTATTTCAAAGTAAATTTTCTGGCACCAGAAAATTTACTTTGATACTTTGAGACATCGGTAGTTTGAGAGGAACTTTGACTTTCAGATATCTAGAGTTGCTTGTACTTCATAAGGGAGATCACTGATGTCTGGAAGTATTCACATGGGAGAGAATTTGATCTTAGTAAATTCTTCCTTTATGAAGGTTTCTTCTCCCCCCTCCCCTAACCCCCACCTCCCCTAATGGAGTAGATTCATTGGCTTAGGAATGGGCATATGACCTAAAGCATAATCCAAGCACTGCAATCCAAAGGAAACTGGTGAAAAGTACTATACTAACAAAAAAAGTTTTGCATCACCTTGGTTTATTCCATAAATCCAGCTAATGCAAAACTGTATTAACTTTATACACGCAACAATGAAAGACGCTTATTTTCATGAATTTATAGTCACATATTTTGATCTCATATCCTCATGTCTGTCAGTATTGATAGATATAGACTTTCAAAGAGAAAAGCCCTACATCAAAATGAATTTACATGCCCGTATCATGTCCATTTCAACAGTATTTCAGTCATATCAGGACAATGGGAGGGTGATAATGAAAGGCTGTGTGCAATGGAACTACGTTACCACTGAAAAGATTTCTGCCTCCCGGAGGTATTCACAGAGACAGTGTTTGTAACAGCAAAATTAAAGAAAAGCAAAGTAATTCCCATCTGTGTTAGAAAACTACTATATATGGTGATGCATAACTTCTTTGAGTAGTATACATTATCAGAGCTCTAGATAAGAGGGCGTATTTGATGATAATTAAGGATAATTTTTTTATTTCTCATCGAAACCATATGTTGTGACCCCTCATCTGAACCGTCTGATGAGGGGTCACAACATATGTCTTTATGCAGATTTAACAAAAATTATCCCTAATTATCACCAAATACTCCCTCTTATCTAGAGCTCTGCATTATGGCTCCTAACCTAAACCACCCAGCGTACAAATTAAGTGGAAAAATAAACCTACAGCTAGTTATGCAATTTAAAGCTTGTAAAATACATTAAAGATTCCTGATTGTAAATATCAGAACAGAAAACAGACAGGTTAAAATAACAAGAAAATCAAAACAGTTCCAGGTAGGCTTGTTCGGAATTACAGTAAAGGTTTTAAATATTGGGACAGTCTGAAAAAGACTCTGAATATTAGGACAGAAGTGTCTGCCTAAGCACAGTATACCTAGATCAGACTGCAAACAGTTTAGACCCAGATAAGACTGCTCGAAGGAGCAGTCTCATCTGGGTCTATACTATTTGCAATTCATCAAAGTTCTTGAAAAACTGCTTCAAAGTAAAATTGTTGATAACAACAGAATACATCACCATGTTTTAACACCATTTTTGGCACAGGGGAACAGTTTTGTGACCTCCTGTTTACTTCCTCCAATGAATAAGCCCTTCGAAAATTTTGAGTCCTCTCTTAGAGAAAAGAATGTGCTGGCTCCTAGGGAAGCAAATTATTTCCTTTAAAACTGACCCTCATAGGGAAGGGAGGCAAAAAAGAAAACAGTCAGGTTGCTTCCCCTGAAAGTGTACCCATTAATTCACTTTACAGTGTGCAAATGATTATGATAATTATCCTGTGCTTGTTCAATTAGTATATATACAGGTGTGCTTGCTAAGCCTCAATTATAAGCCTTACCATAGAGAAGCTGTTTTGGCCCATGTTCAAACAGTCCAGGCTCAGATCAGCTTGCTTCTCCATGCAGACTGATCTGAGTCTTATATTTTGGCTTTACAGATTCCTTGAATTCTATAGACTGTTCAACCAAACTCAAAGTCTTTGGTAAAACTGGGTGGATGGACAAATGTCCCTTTTCTAGCGTTGCTGCTGAAATAATTATGCCCTGTCAATCATGAGTACCTATGATTTACCTATGAAATTAACATTATTATAAACAAAGCTTCTAAATCTAAAAGCACAAGAACATTTAGCAAGATCAGAGATGGATCAGAATGGCCACTGCTGCTATAATATACACTCTCTGACAGATAAAATGATTAAATATGTAGAACTCAGATTGAGGGCCAGTTCCTGATTGAGGGACAATTTCTACATAATGGGCCAATTTCATCACTAATTGAGGGTTGATTTAATTTTCAAACATCAAGGGCCATGTTGTAGTTTTTGCAAGAACTCATGGCAGATGGTGAAATCAGCCCTTGTTGTAGCTCTATCAGAATCAGCCCCTGATGTAGAATCTGCCCTTGATTTGGAATCTGGGGCCGTATTCATAAAAGGACTTAAGTGGTTGCTATGCTGTTGCTAAGGCTAAATTTCTTTGAAGGAGATTCCCTACAACTATGAAATTTGCTCTGGAGGAACAGTCTTACAAAGACTGTTCCTCCAGACCAAATTTCATAGTTGTAGGGAGTCTCCTTTATACATATTTAGCCTTAGCAACTGCATAGCAACGACTTAAGTGGCTTTATGAATAAGGCTCCAGGCCCTCTAACAGGGTGGGCTTCCCTGGTCACCAATGAAGTGGTTGGATGCAAGCACTCAGTCTGCCAAAGTGCTCAGGTTTAATTAGCCATTGAGATATGACAGAGATGCTGTATTTTGTCCAGTAGGTCACTGTGACCTAGTTTTGTGGGAGATGATCTGGGACTGTTGGATCATGGATGTATGCACTGTAGGAGTTTCAAGAACATGAGGTTTACAGAAACTGCAAGACAGGGCTGAGCTTTGAATTGTGACAATTTGTCTTTTTTATTTCCTGAAAGTAGGTTACTGTGACCTGGTAATGGGCAGTGACCTGAAGCAGTTTGGTATATACACTGATGGAGTGATTGATTTGATGCTTAACGTCCTCGGTAAACAGCTATGGTCATGTCCGGATGGTCAGTTAACCTAACCACACTATTCCTGGGCAGGCTTAGACCTCCTAAGCGGTTAACCAGTACTAAGTGCACATACTTTCGCCAGTAGCTGACAACTGCCGTCCTTGAATCAGCAGGAGAAACTAAAGTATGGGGCCAGACCAGGTTTCGAACCAAGGACCTCTGACTTATGAGTCAGGTGCCCTACCAATTGCGCTATGCGGCCGGGCACTGACTGATGGAGTGTCATGGAGTGTCAAAGGCCTGAGGCAGGGCTGACCTAGAACACTTGACATTCTTATTTGCAAACAAAGGCCACTGTTACCTTGTTTTGTGACAGCCAATAGAAACTGTTTGAAAATCAAGAGACACCATACACAGACAAACACACAGATAAATGCAATAACATAGATCAATCAGCCAAGTCTTGCCGACCAAAAGCAGGGTTTCCATGGCACAGAAAAAGCCAATGGCTCATTACGAAATCCAAAAATATATTTTAAAGGCCTGTAACTTTGTAACAAAATATAAAGCAACCAATTTTACTTCTCTATCAGAGTGCTAGATCTTTGCATCCCATCCAGTGTTACTTAAAGTGTATATGGGTACACCTGCATGCTTTTCCTCCAGTTTTATCAAGGGGAAACTACTTCTGTGACTTTCCGTTTGCTTCCTTGAATGATGAAACCCTTCGAAACAGGGGTCTGCTCCTTTGAGAAGGCAGGCAAAACATAAAATACCGTATTAATCCTGCTCCTGCTCTAATAAAAAAAAAGCCCCTTGCTTCTTTTCCAAAAATCATGTTTTATTAATATGTATGAACTCCTGTTTGCTTCTTTGGATGAGGCACCTGTTTGAAATAGGGTCTACTCTTAAAGGAAAGAATTTGCTCCTATAGGACCAAATTCTTTCCTTTAATAGTTGACCGCTACTGAAAAGAGGCAAAAATGGTAGAGTTGCTTCTTTTGCAAGTATACCCATTCACCTTAATGCTGTTTATTACTAGTACAGTAGAACCTCAATGGCTCGAACCCTGATGGCTCATTAACCCTGCCTGGCTAGAACTCTTTCCTTGGTCCATAGAGGTAACTTTACATGGCAACTAACCCTGGATGGCTAGAACTACCCTTGGCTGGAACTAATTTTCATGGTCCCAAGCCAATTGGTGTTTGAGCCAATGAAGTTCTACTGTATTTGGAAGTGTCTAATTCACTACACTTTAGGTTCTAAATACCGGTAATGCTCCCCTTTTGTAAAATGCAACACCCCCGGGGCATTTAATAGGATTAATAAGGTAGTTGAGTAATGCTATCCCTGTAAAACCCATTTACCATAACATCTTAACACTGTCGGCTCATGTTTCTTTCTGATTTTTCCCTAAATCAATATGAACATGTAATTTTCTCTGAGAAAAGAGAAATAAAACAACAACAAGGAAACAATTAACAGGGATGAAGCTTCATCAAGTGGTCATAAACTTCGGATATTTATTAGCAGCCACACCATTTAAGTTTCAATAAGCTTTCCCAAGATTCCCTGTAAAACAAGGATAACAAGCTTTTTTTCATTATTATGGTTTTGGTATTCAAAACTGAAAAACCACATTTCTACCAATAAATGCTCCCTCTCTAATAAACATCAACTCTGATTGACTCAAGACCAGCAAACACTGTTATTATACAATCAACCCCTCTTTATAACGGCATTCATTATGACAGAAAACTTCTTGATATGCCCAGAATGGTTTTATTGTTCAAAATATTTTTTCTATATACAAGCAAATTCAGTTAAGCTCAAAATGTTTGCGAACAAATGTCATCACTGTTAAGAGGGCCCACTGTGTTGCCCAACACAGTGCAATTTATATAGGAATGCCCTGGGAAGGTGACATAGTATATATTTTTTCATTTAGTAGAGTTGCTGCTTCAATTGAGAATTTCAGCATTCATCTTGTGACAAAGCCAGTGGGCATAGCAAAAATTCCAGAAAGTGCAAAACGCTTCTTGTAGAATTTAGCGACAACCATTGAAAAATTATATCTTCATTCTTGTATTTACACTTTATTTTAAGACCATTACTGTGCCATTTTCGTGGTAATTTAATGTAGAATATGCAAACTATGGGTCGAAGTTAAGTAAGTAACGATATGTTCCGCCATTACGTTAAACAGCCATCACTATAACGTAGTTCAATCGAACGTTATGTGGACCAATCAAGATGCATATGTTTGTTTACCTTAGACATCACTTTGACAATGTCACTTAATTTCATTCATTGGTGTATGAAGTCAGCTGCTATACAAGGACTATCTAAGGGATGTCAGTGACATTCTAAATATTTAAAAATTTTGAAGACATGAAGACAATCCAGATTTCAAGATTTGTAGCAGCTGACTAGACCAGCAATGCATTGAGCTAAAAATTCAATTTCACATGATTAAATTATTTATTTTTATTTTTGTAATTGTTTGTTTCTATTTCAATAAGCTTGATTTCTCATACAAAACAATTTAACTCCTATACCCACCCCTGGTTAACTTTGTATACAAGGACTGTAACCAAACGAAAAAGAGTCCTAGTACCATAACAGCCATGTCATCATGGCTAAACAAAATTTGTGTATAGCCACGACGATTAAGTAGTTTTGGAACTATGACTCTTTTCATTTTGTTACAGCCCTGGAAACATAGTTAACCATGTGTGATACCTAGGTAATGCAAAATGCTGTTTCTAGCAGTGGTATAAAGCAAAGAAAGCTAATTTTTACAGCAAGGGCACAAGCACTGTAGACACTCTAAAATCAGTAAAACAAATGAAATGAAGGATAATCACTCCCAAAAGAATCAATCATTTTTTATATGTTGATTTTTACAAGGTACAACATCCCACCTGCTTAAGCTTATTTAAGTCTTTCTGAAGTTGAAAAGAGCTCTAAGATGGAACAATACCTCTGGGATGAAAACCTCTGGCAGTTTTTTTTGTTTTTGTTCCTCATTTTTTTTTCAGACATATTGAGCCAATGGCAGGGTGATAATAAAAAGCTGTGTGCAATTCAATTCATAGAACCCTCTTTTATGGCTGGCAAGAGTTCCATCTCCAGCCGGATTCGAACCCCGATTGCTAGCTTTGCAAGCCAATGCTTCACCATCTCAGCTACTAGAGCTTGAAATCGTTATGAGTACTGAAAGAAATAAACATGAAGGTTTGAATTCGTAATTCCCATTTTGGTTCTTTGGATTGATAAAGGCCATAGGCACTTCACAATATATTTATTTTCGCTTCCTTTTGTCCACTTTTTGTGGATACCTGTAGCTCCATGGGTTGATTGCTGGCCTGCTTAGCCAGGGGTTGAAGTTAGAATCTCACTGGAAGCCAGAATCTTTTCAACCCTAAACAGGGTACCACTGCACAAATCCTTCTAATATCACTGTTCCATCAATCTGATATGCTTGAGCTATTGTTGAAAGGGCCATAAAACTTCAAGTCACCCATCCATCAACTTTTTGCAGCTCTGCTTTGAAGAACTATCCTTTGCTGACCTCACCACAGGGTAACTACAAGAAACTTGAAATTTCGAATTTATAGACATGCATTAATTTATATGGAGACCTTGAAAGCAGCAGAATTTAATCATTGGTAATGGATTTCTCTTTAGGAAAACACCGCTTCTTAAAGCGCTTGATGTTTTTAGGAGACTGAACAATTATCGAATGATACAGAGACAATATATCATTGTCTTTATTTCACTGCATTACCGTAATTGCAATAAATACCGAGACGGAAATGCATGAGCAAACAGTGTTGACCCTGATCAGACTGCTCCTAAGGAGCAGTCTGAACTGGATCAGCACTGTTTGTAATTTAACCCGCATTTTTTACATAACTTTATTAGTACAAATAACATGTTCAAATTCTGGATAATTGTAGAATTTGGGTAAGCTAACTGTCCCAATACTTGGGATTGTTACTATATGACATTGAGTCCTGCAGGAATTGCTGAATTTTGGGCGATCTGCTTTTTGGTGCAGTCAAGTCTATATGTGTGTTTGGTTATTTCAACCCAAAACAGACATAATATTGCAATGCCATAATTGCCTAGTGACAGCCCTGGGCAGCATAACCACAGGGTATAAACCAGTCCGCCAATTTTCGCTTCCTGCAGAGACTGTTCATCATATTTGGCTTCTGCCGAGACTGTCCGCGATCTCTTGCTTCCTGCAGGGACTACTGTCCTCGACAAATGGCTTCCTGCTGAGACTGTCCGCGTGACTCTGCTTCCTGCCGAGAGCCTCGGCAGGAAGCAGTCATGCGGGCAGTCTCTGCAGGAAGCCATTTATCATGTACAGAAGAGAAAATTGGCGGACTGGTTTATACCCTGTGATAACATTGACTTCAGCAGATATATTGAGTCTGCCAATGAAAAGGCCATTAAATATGAACCCATCATTGTGACCCCCTCATCCTTTCTGCTGTCTTTTACCATGTACACAAGTAGCAAAGGATCAAAGCATACCATGCCTTAAAAGATATATTCCAAGGAATGATACAACTCTTTAAAAATTTCTCAAAAACTCAGATATTTCACCGAAACTAATGACTTCTTTTAAAGACAGCATAAAGCTGGGCCATATTATGTGGACAACCTGATACAACCAACAGTTTCTCTTTTCAGAGGAGCCCCAACAGCTCATTGGGATAATATAATAGTCCAGGCAAACTGGCGATTTTTTCTCTAAACCCAAAACAAATTGCAACAAATGCTTTTTTTGCATTTTTGTTGAGAACTAACATTCACATATGACATATTAAAAGTAGGATGAAATCGGATAATGCAAAATATATTTTTTTCGCATTTTTACAAGCGCCTATTTGCGCCTTAAATATACCAAATATTTGTAATGTTTTAGATGACATAACATTATTGCTGTGGGTTTTATTTCTAAGAACTTATTTTGCCTCTGCCAGAATTGAATCTAGAAGCTTAAGATTGCATTTGGCACGGTTTCTTGTTGAATGTAAAGCCATCTAGGTCTAAAAATGATATGAATTACCCCACCCACTTTATTCTGCCTAAAATCCTGAAGTGAATTTTTGAAGGTCAGTAACTGGACTGCAACAAGAAATATGTCATACTGATGACTTTGCTTAGCATGAACCTGCTTCAATCTAAATACAGATCTCTGAAGGCATGAGAACCCCAAAACAAAGGCACAAAGAGCAGAATACTACATGCATAATAACACAAACAGTGCAACATACTCATGAATAATCTTTGAAGATCTCCTCGGCAGGATTTATGAAGGGGACCACTAAACATTGCTACGTACTAAATATGTAAGCTCTGGGCCTCATAATTTCAGGGAAGATGATTATTTAAGATTCTTCTCATTATAAGTCTATGGGAGCTAATGACCCCAGAGGCGTGGCCAATTTGGACCCAGGGGCATGGTTGGCAGGACTTATGTATGTGACAACTAAACATTGCTAAATACTAAAATATGTAAGCTCTGGACCTCATGGTTTCAGAGAAGAATGTTTTTGAAGGTTCTTCAGCGATATAGCTCTATATAAACAAATGACCCCTTAGGGTGGGACCAGTTTGGACCCCAGGGGCTTGATTGGCAGGAGTTATGTAGGGAACCACTAAACATTGCTACATACTAATTAAATATATAAGCTCTGGGACTCATGGTTTCAGAGAAGATTTTATCGGTTTTTCCGATTATAAGTCTATGGGAGCCAATAAATGATCCAGGGGTAGTAATGGAAGGGGGGTGGGGGGGGGAGATTGGGATCTCAGTGACATGGTCGGCAGGATTTATGGACATGACCACTAACCATTACTGACCATTTCTACATACTAAATATGTACGCTCTGGGTCTCATGGTTTCAGAGAAAAGGTTTTTGATGAATCTCAGCTATAAAGCCCTATATTAACAAATGACCCCCGGGGTAGGGCCAGTCTGGACCCCATGGGCATGGTTGGCAGGATTTATGCAGGGGACCACTAAACATTGCTACATACTAAATGTTTAAGCCCTGGGCCTCATGGTTTCAGAGATTTTTTTTAAAGTTTTTCACTTCATACGACTATGGGAGCTAATGCCACGGGGCGTGGCAAATTTGGGCCCTAGGGGCATGGTTGGCAGGATTTATGTACACGACCACTGACCATTGTTACATACTAAATATGTAAGCTCTGGGCCTTATGGTTTCAGAGAGGAAATTTTTTGAAGGTTCTTAAGCTATATAGCCCTATATAACCAAATGACCCCCTGGGATGGGGCCAGTTTGGACCCCAGGGTCATGGTAGGCAGGATTTATGTAGGGGACCACTAAACACTGCTACATACTAAATATATCAGCTCTGGGCCTCATGGTTTCAGAGAAGAAGATTTTTTAAGATTATCTCATTATAAGTCTATTGGCGCTAGTGACCCATGGGGGTGGCCAATTTGGACCCCAGAGGCATGGTTGGCAGGATTTATGTACGTGACCACTAACCATTACTACATACTAGAATATGTAGAAGGTTCTTTAGCTATATAGCCCTATATCAACCAATGGGCCGTTAGGGTGGAGCCAGTTTGGATCCCAGGGAATGTATTGCAGGAGTGATGTAGGGGACCACTAAACACTGCTACATACTAAATATATAAGCTCTGCTGGCCTCATGGTTTCAGAAAATGAGATTTTTAAAGTGTTTCCCATTATGAATCTATTGGAGCTTTATGTTGCCATGGCAACCAGAATTCCAATCTGATCTGGCCTTTAACCTTATGCAGTCAACCCCCCACTCCAACAATGCTACACATAAAATTTGATCAAGAGTGGGCAGATGGTTTAGGAGGTATGTTTTCAAGTATGGGAGACGACGACGGACTACCCACCAAGGCTATACTATAAGCTCACCTTGACAGGCGAGCTAAAACCTTAAAGAACATCCCATATTTTAACATGAAATTTCCAAATCCATGACCTTGACCTCAAGGTCACTGAGGGGGCAAGGGTGTAAAATGTAAGACCATTATCTAGTGTAAGTGAACGTATCAACCTAGAATATCAATGAATTAAAGAGATATGGGTGTAACACCCAAAAGATGGACATGGACGCCCGTGCAAACGCGGAGGCCGACACCGGGGTGACAACAATAGCTCTTCCTGAAGGTTGTTCAGGCAAGCTAAAACAATGACTTCTTTCCAGAGGAGTGGGCGGTGGTGAGGTGGCTGTTAAGCGAGAAGGAGGTATAATTTGTAAATTTTGAACCAGAAAAAAGTAACCATTTTACCAATTGTGAATGCAAAAATGTCATGGAGGTCATCACCTTATATCCCAAAGCATGTCAAAGTTATCTGCATACAGTCGAATCTCGGTAGTTCGAACGCCGATTTTTCGAAATTACCGGATTTTTCGAAGTTGAAATACTGTTCCGATCGTAAGCCCATTAATTCTATGCAAAAACACTTCCGCAAATTCGAATTTCGATTATTCGAAAAATCGGATTTTTCGAAAGAAAAATTAGGTCCCGATGGAGTAAATTCATTATAATTATCCCTCTATTATTCGAAATCAAAATTCATGCTCCGAAAATAACACCTATTGTCCGATGAGATAAATATTTACAGCCTCAGGTCATCACTGCCACCTGTACAGGTAATTATCACTTCATGACCACCAACATTTTGATGGCTTAGTCATTAATTTCTGTTGAGCAAAAGGTGTCTGTCTAATTGCATAATTGATGAGGATTATCTTGTTTGAAGTTTGTAAATTTAAAGGCTAAATGTAATGGTTTTTGTAACCAGCAAAGGCTCGGACTAGCATGCACATTCGAACTTTGGTTTCGTACGGTTTGTGCACGGAAAATACAGTTTGCACACGGCACTAAACAGAATCTTTAGCTACACTGCGCAGACTGACAGGCTTGTTTGAGTATTCGTTGTTCCCAATATATATTGACTCCGAATGGCTGAGGAACCTTTTCCGTGACAAGGCTCAGATGACCGGTTGAGTCGTTTTTCTGAAAACGAAAGTAGCCCAGTTCTCGGAAGCATAAACGGAAAGTGAAAGTACAGTAAAGTCCAAGATAGAAACAAGTCAGCATTAGGGGCTAGCCTGTTTCCGTTCAGTCTGGATTGGATCTTTGCCGGTGTTGCATTGTCATAAAAAGTTGATTTACAGAGCTGGGAAAATGTTCGGCAGCTGCTTTCGGACAATGCACATGTGCTTAACACGTGGGGTGGTCACGCGATCGTGCATGTTTCCGGTGTGTAATGTTAATTATTCTACGATCTGATTTTATTTTCATTGATTTGTAAATCCATGAACGTCAGTTAGCATAGACAAAAAAGATGGACTGTCTTAAAACCGCCGTTATAATGAATTCCGGAAATGTACGGAAATGAACGGGAAAGGCCGAATTCGAAAATTCGAACTACGGATAATTCGAATGGAATAGTGAGGTCCCTGTCAGTTCGAATTATCGAGGTTTGACTGTATTTAACCCTCTAGTGGATTATCCTTTCAACACATGAAGTATTTTGCCGGGCCGTATAGTGCAGTCGGTACCGCGTCTGACTCAAATGCCAGAGGTCCTGTTTTCGATACCCGGTCCGGCTACTTACTTCCGTTTCTCCTTCCGCTGATTCAAGACGGACCGTTGTCAGTTACAGGCGAAAGTATGTGCACTTAGTACTGCTTAACCGCATTAGGAGGTCTAAGCTGGCCAAAGAATAGTGTCGTAAGGTTAACTGACCGTCCCTACATGACAATGGCTGTTTACCGTGGACAGTGAAGCAACAAAACAACACTCTCAGATGTCCCGTCATTTGATAAATAGGAGTTACATCAAGCTGTTTTCTTCTATTGTTCTGTCACAGTCTTCATTTAAAAAACATTGATTCTGTTTACTATTTTCATTACCATTCATATCATCCATCTGAATAGAGGTTTTGGTAAAAGCAAAATTTGCACTGGTGGGTGGGGTAAACCAATAGTGTTATACTATATGATCGACCGGTTATGCATAATCAGCAAGTTTAATGGTAGACAAAAGCTAAAGAACAGTATATAACTGCTTTATCAACGACTTCTTTGGATTTAACTTGTTTAGAAATGATGTTTAGAAGTGGCTTTCCGACCAAATGTAGCTGTGCATTGGTTTAAATCCTTCGAAAACTAGACATATGAAAAAAATCAAGTTTCGCATACTCCGATTTTGTCCTACTTTTAGTATGTTAAAAATGTAGGTCTTAGGAGCTTATTACTGCAAAGAAACCTTTTGTTGCAATTTGTTTTAGGTTCCCCCACAATTTGACTGGACTATAAGCCCTGGCCTGTTGATCTAGCAGTTTCTGATTCAAAACCAGCTGCAGGCATATAATTCTTTCCAGTTGTAAAAGGGATCCATTCCATTGCATACAGCCTAATTCACTATCACCCATCTATCTTCCTGGTATGACTGATATACTGTTAAAAAGGACATAAAATTGCAAGTCATACATGTACATGTCTTTCCATCAAAAAATTTATAAAATTCCTGCCATTCAAGGTATTTTTCTCTGACATCTGTACAGTGTTCAGAATTATGGTTAACACTGAAGGCACCAATAAAATAGATGAGCCGCGACGCAAGAAAACCAACAAAGTGGTTGTGCGCCCAGCGCAGACTCAAGTCAGCCTGGGCATCCGCCCAGTCTGATCAGAGTCTTTGCTGTCCGCATGGAGGTAGCTTAGACCCTTAGCTAGCCTTTAAGTGCTTAGCGAAGAGTCTGATCAGACTGGGCGGATGCCCAGGCTGATCTGAGTCTGTGCTGGGTGCACAACCACATTGTTGGTTTTCTCGTGTTGCGGCTCAAATGTATTTGCAAACAGTATACCAGGGTCATTCAATATATAATGCAACTTACCTAATAATTTCTGAGTACGGAATCAATCACTTTCAAAATTGACATGTGGATACTTCAATTCAAATGCAATTAGCGCGTAACGTCATGCAACGTCACAAATTTCTGGATCAAAATTACAGAGGCCACTCATTATCAGCTGCCTCATCTTCTCTACACTGTCTACCCTCTAGTCTTTGAATTCTCAACATGATGATGCTTAGACGAAACATTTTATTTCTAAATTTTGCAGATGTAAATTTTGTTGTCTGCCTCTTGGCACTTTCTGGGTTAAAACTCCACCACCAGTCCTGATCTGGCACTTTTAGCAGCCCACCCTTCCCTTTACATCAACTGACACCGCTGCCTCCCGAAGGACACCATGTCCTTCAAGGAAAATATAACAGTTTGAACCAAGTAATTGATGGCACGATGACAATCAACTGTGAAGACTGAGAAGTTTAGATTAAAAGCTGTTGCTAGGCAGCGAAATCATGCAATCTAATACTAAATGAGCCGCAAAAAGGGCCCTTAACCTATCTGGCGAACAGCAAATACGCAAATCAGCCTGCAAATCTGTGAAGTCTATCTAGAATTTTCATTCTGTGCTTGTGGATTCCTCTAGGTCCATACTGGTTGGGTGCGAACAGTGAAGGCTCTGATCAGACTGCACGGATGTGCAGGCTGATCTGAGCCTTAACTGTTCGCAAAAGCCTCAAGCAATATTTTTCCGTGATGCGGCTCAAATGGTGCTGCATGTGCATATTTCATTTATAAGCTTTCAAATTATTAAAGCAGAACTTCTGATTTATTGATTAATGTCAGGCGGGTTAAGATAGCTATTACAGGGAACGGTAACTAAAGTTTCAATCTAGAGATTGACTGGAAGTCCTGAATAAGTACGGAGAATCATATGGCTGACTCAAAAATGATATAGTGAGAAATAGTTTCAAACACATTTATAGGCATCATTTTATAATTTCAATGGTTTTAATTATTCTAATATACCATACATCCACAAATTCTGGAAGTTTGTGATCTTCAGTATGAGACCAATTTTTCCGAAACATCAGTATTAACACCTATAGTGCCAAAAAATCAAAATTCATGTAGTCGAATTAGCAAACAGCGTCAATTCAGATGAGGCAGCTCATAATGAGCCATCTCATCTTGATCTACACTGTTTGCCCTCTAGTCTTTCAATGCTCAATAAAATTATGCTGTAGCTTGGACTAAAGAATATTTGAAAGTGCATTTTTGGTGCTAAATTAAGGACTGAAGTTTTGAAAGTATACTTATCTGGAACTCTGGACAAGGGTGGCGTTTATTCATACTTCAGACTTGATTTTGATTCAATTTCCACAAAATATTATGTGGCATCAACCATACCTTTCCATAGGCTACAGGGAAAGGCTTCTTTAACACTTTTAGCTAGATTAAAACATAGTTAAAGGACATAAAATTTAAAACCAACTACACAGTTAAGCACCCAAGGAGGGCCAAAACTGCTCGTTACGGCTTGCTTAATACAGGTCAATTCACACTGAAAATGCTACTTCTAGGCATAAATTTGGCCTCTTAAGACAGGTCTCTGCTTAAGCCCTGCGAAATTATGACTGCGGTTGACCATGGATAACCATGAGTGCAAGGTGTGGATAGAAAAATCATTTGGATCACTGTTCAGCATCACTTAGCAAGCCTGGAAATTCAAAACAGTGACCTTTGGTATAGATTTTTCTATCCACACCTCACACCCATAAACCTGAGACCTATTACACCTGTGAGAAAAAAAATGAGCCGCGACACGAGAAAACCAACAAAGTGGTTGTGTGCCAAGCGCAGACTCAGATCAGCCTGGGCATCTTCGCTAATTGCTTAAAGGATAGCTAAGGGTCTACCTCCATGTGAACAGCGAAGACTTTGATCAGGCTGGGCGGATGCCCAGGCCAATATGAGTGCGCTAGATGCACAACCACCTTGTTGGTTTTGTCATGTCGCGGCCTAAGTATTGAAACCCTGACACATTGAACAGGATTGAGGATCCAGTTTCAATCATAAAACTTTTTAAAGAGTTTCAGTCTGACACTTAAACAGACTTAAAACTGTATAAAGTAACACTTTAACTTAGCCAATGGTTTTCAAAGTTCTATAAAAGATAATTACTTAAAATAACAAAAACTTTTTCCTGAAGTTTATGACACAAACTCAAATCTACAACTACCCGTAAAAGCTCTATATATTGGGACAGGTAAGGCCTAAGCAAATAGTGCAAACCCAGATCAGACTGCTCCTCAAGGAGCAGTCTGATCAGGGTTTACACTATTTGCCATCTCATTTGCATGTTTTGGACACATTACTGCACTGTAAAACCAAACTGTTCCAATTTTAGGACATTTATGGTATTATTTTTGGTGGCCCAATATTTAGAATTTTTATGGTATTTTATACCTTCAGGCAACTGTCTACCTTCAAAATAGGTCGCCGCAGTTTATTTAGGGTCAACACACCTTGTTTATCACTGGTTTTCAAATTTCACAGGTGTCACCGGCACTGAACCATCATCCTGGGCTGTAGCAAGATTATAATTATGGACTATTCCAGCTATTTTGGCCGATGGGGAAACAGCTAGCTAGTTGCAAAGTTCAAGATAAAATAATCTGAAGGTGCAAGAATCACAACATCAGTATTACAGAGCTAAAAGTAAAGCAAGTCACCTATGTAGAATTAGAATTCTAATGCAAATGTTACATAAAACTCTAAGTCTGTGAGGTTGACCTGAGGTCTGCAGCAGCATCCAGATAAATGTCAACTAATCTATATCAATGTAAGAGCAAACTTAGTCTCCTTCACAATTCCATATTAGATGTTTCAGTTATATAATTATGAGCAAATGTACAAATTTTTAAGTCCATGACCTTGACCTTAAGTTGACCAAATGTTTTACAATTTTTTAAGTCTATGACCTTGACCTTAAGTTAGCAGCAGCATCCAGATTATGTAAACTGATCTCTTAAAACATTAGAATAATCTTTGTCACATATAAAATTGTTTCAATCAGGACATTTGGAAATATAAGTATAAGTCTTCAAACTTAACTTAAAACTTTAACACAAATGTTATGCCCATTTCTAAGTCTGTTACAGAATGATGAAGAATGGATGGAAAGGCAAAAGTTATATACCCATCACATACTTTGTATGCCAGGGGTATAGATATGGTGGTATTTGTAGACTATGTAATAACTATGAGCAAGTCGCACTTAAGCTCTTGCTATGAGGAAATAGATGGTCCTATACTGTCAAATGGCAAAAAAATACCATCTCTTCAGTATTACTGGTGGGTTCATTTTAAAACAAGGCTCGAATATAGCCAGTCCCATGAAAACAATAAGAAAACAAAATAATAAAATTTGTTTTCAAGCTCATAAGCAATTCCTTAATTACACAATACACCAACGTAATCCATCAAAACTGCATAATCAACCTGAATTATGCACATATATACCGAAAAAGAAAAGCTAATTTTTCAAATCTACTAAATATGACAGATAATATAAATACTTAATGTCAAGAATCTAGCTTAAAAACAAGTTCAGGTAAGTGAACCGTAAGAATCTCTCTATACATATTATCATACCGCAGAGTCTGTTTGAGACAATTTTTATGTAATGTACAAAACTGTAAATTTTCTGCAAAACCATATTTTATCTCCTAACTCAGGTATATCTGCATATCGTGCAATTATCGTATTTCATCAAGAAATCTTATACTGTTTTAGAGATATGGAGTGGATAGGAAATATTATACTTTAAGAAATTTGACCTCGAAGTGTGACCTTGACCTATCAGTAATGCCCCACATTGTTAAAATTTTTAAAATGTAAATTCTGCATAATTGTCTTAATCCGTTTAACATCTGACTGAAGTTAACAGAAAATCTTTCTAGGGGTTTAAGAGGTACTGGAGCAAAAGTGGAAAGTTAACAGACAGATGGACAGAATGTAAAGACAATGCCACAATATAATGTCCCTTCTCAAGAGAGAAGGGACATTATATCACGGCACTGTCTTTACATCTGAACTGCATGTAAAAAAAAGAGAAGAAAAAACAAGGAGGAAAGGCAGTGAGTACAGTGAGGACATGTAATAGAATAAATATGGTAGATCTGTCTAGGAACAAATATTTCCAACAGAGAAAAGAGGCAAAGACATTGGAATATCCCAATGAACCAATTATGCAAATGGCTATGCCAAGATTTAAAGAATAATTGAGTCAAGTTAAGCAAATTTATTCTACTGTGTAACCATTTCTGGATTTTTTCTCAAATGTGGACTTTCTCTCAGAAAGACAAACTTTCTCTAACACCAGAATGACACAAATATCTAGACCAGTTTTGTGTAATTGTACTGGAAGGTAAATTTTTCTCTTCAGCTATAAGACAAAGCGTTTTCCTCTCTAAAATACCCCAAATATCAGAATCAGTTGTGTGTAATTCTGGGCAAGGACCATTTTTTCCATTCAAAAATAAACTAGCCCAAAGATATTTTTAATTGTTTTCAAGGGGAAACCCAATGCCTTTATCACCAAGTAAACTTGAGGAAGAAAGCTTTGGAAGTGGCTTATACTGAACCTCATCATTCCCCCATTTAATGCACATCTCATTTGCACTCAAATCCCTATCCCACCACCCTCACCACCATCTCCCCCTAAGGGACAGTGTCCTACTCTTCATCCCCACTATCTTCCCCTTAGGAATAATGGGAACCACCAGGACTATGACTTTCCAACTGTCATAGCCCTACTGACAGAAGTCCTGATGAAAGTCCTGCATTGAGTGTGTGTGTGTGTGTGTGTGTGTGTGTGTGAGGGGGGGATGAACAAAGACCCCACCCTCAACCATCTTCCGCAAGATTACTGTCCAACCATAACAGCCCTCTGACAGCCCTCCTGCTGAAAGTCCAAAGTCCTGCTCTGTGGGCGACAAGCCAATAAGCCAATATTCACTGCCCAACTCTTTGTCTCTTGTCTCCTAATACAAATTCAAATTGTGCAATAATAATCCAGTGCTCGCAATGGTGGCGGTGACAAAGCTTAATGATTTTCAATTTCTGTCATAACTGATACCCAAGAGGCTAAAAGCATCCATCCTGGTCTTTGGTTTAGCTCTGCTTTGTGACAATGTGCAGACACTGGGGAGACACAGTATTTTGCAGAGTTCTTGTGGGATTTTTTTTTTTAACAAAATATGTTAAGTAATAGATATACCATGGTTTGTCGGCCTGTACGAGGAGATAATCCATGAGCTTCAGCGAGTGGATTATCTCCCGTACACGCGGACAAACCATGGTATATCTATTTTATACCACCCTTATCAGTGTAGACCTTCCTCAGTGCAAAATAATTTGTGCTAAAGTCAGCGTTTCTGGTAAGTGTGGTATAAGTGCATTTACAGCATCCTGTGTACTGATTGTGGAGGATACATCAGTATTTTGAATTTTTTATGTGTTTTCTCATAATGTTAAAATATTCATGATTTTTATCTGTTCACAATTCTCCATGGAGCAGCATCACTCAGAAAGGTCAGAAATCAATATCTTAGCTGTGCCATGTTAAAAAGTACCATAGGCAGCAAATCAGGGCTGTCACTTACCCCCAACTTCGAAATTCCCTGGCTTTTCCCTGATTTTTTCATGACATTTTACAGTTTTCCATACCCTTTTTCTGGATCCAAAAGTTGGTTTAACTCTTTACTTCAACAAATTTAAGCTTACCATATCACTTAACAAGAAATGACTGGTACAGGAAAGCTGCTTACCACATCACTTAACATGAAATGACTGGTACAGGATAGCAGCTTCCCATATCATGACTGGTACAGAGCAGCTACCATATCACTTAACAAGAAATGACTGGTACAGGAAAGCTGCTTACCACATCACTTAAGGTGAGGTGGGAGTAATTCAGCACCGCCGTGCGGCAGTTTCCTACACTACGCTACGTAATGACGTCGAACGTTCCATTTGATAAAAACAAGATGGCGTCAATGTTAGCCGCTTCTGTGATCACTTCATGGTCTGCTCACAAAATGCAAGGAGGCTGAGCGCTGGGCGAAATTTAAAGGAAGTAGAAAGTGCCGTTGAGGAGAAACTGAAAAAGATAGTTAGTTTTCCGTGCGGAAGACTATTTGTGGGATATTTGACAGTTTCTTCACAGTTTATGACAGTTTATGAGACTGAGTTCGCAGCTTTTGAGTTAGAAAGTGCCGTAGAGAAGAAACTGAAAAAATATAGCTGTTTTCTGACACTTCCTCATTAGTTTGTTAGATGGAGTTCGCAGCTGTTGAGTTGCAATAACAAAGCCTCGTGAAATTGAATCGAGATCGTACAATGAATAGTCAGATCACTGTCTACACTTCCACCACGTACTTAGCAGTTAACATGGTAGCAGCCATAGACAGTCGTTATCATACCACCCACACTTTAAATACTAATCAGCAAAAGCTATGCCAAATTTCGGTTATATCAAAAATTCTTAGACTGTCCCTAGCATTTGAACACCGCCAGGCAGCCTTATCAACGTCGACGCAATATCGTCAGAATCTTTTATCGACGTTATTACGATAATTCAACATCTGTTCTGTCAATAAGCTAAAAACAATGTGGCGTTTCTTTTTCCTTGCCTTTCTTTCACTTTTCTGTTTTTCATTTCTTATTTCTGTTTCAAGTGTATATCAACACTGGGTGGGAGCGTACAGTACAAGTGACCGGTTGTCCCGATCTGTATAGTGGACGCATCTTTGTCCCAATATGTAGGGTAAGTTTCAAAATTGATAATATTTGTATTTTAAAATCATTGAGTGTAGGTAGAACAGCTTGCTCGACAAGCCTTAATACAGATCTTTTCGACATGTCACCTTACTTTTCTGTAAATTGTTATGATATGCTTTATTTTCACATTTAATTTGAGAAAATCACTACTCTACTTTCGATTTCGAAATCTGCGCCGGTACCATTTCTTCAAATTTTGCCATCAATTCTATATGAAACAACCGTGTTTTCTATAGAAATATTTTAAGGTGTATTTAGGTTCAGGATTATTTAATCTTGTTAGATATCATGCTAGGTAAGGGCAATTATTTTCAAAGAAAACAAAAGAGGGGTCAAACACTATTCTGTATCGTGGTCGTAAAACCGATTGTCAGTGAGACATCCCATACAGTCAGAAAAATTTGGGGATGCTCAGCTTTGCTTGTCTTGTGGATTCGTCCCGTACTTAAAGGATACTTATCATGGGTAAATTTCTTAATAGATCATTAATCTATCTTAAAAAGGGACTAACTAACATTTTTTTTCGAATTAAAACGCTAACTCGGCCGATTTTCTGGTTACACGTGACGTGATCTGATTACAAACACCAGTGATTTGCAGATGAAAATACGAATTTAGAGCAAAGAAAGCAACATCTAGCCATCTCCAAAGATGACCATAATGGAAAACATAAATAGAGAAAACACTCTTACCAAGTGGTTTACATCCAAACAATAAAAGAAAACACATTTCACACAAACACACCCTGAAGGTCATAACAACGGACAAAGGTTTGCCCACTATACACATCGGACAACGGTGCACATGTACTGTACGCTCCCAACCAGTGATCAAAGTATCTCCTGGACGCTAAAATGAATCAAAGCTGCCTATCATTTTTACAGAGAGAGAGAGAGAGAGAGAGAGAGTCGTCGAAGTCCAGTCGTTGGACCGCTAGGTTACCGTGCAGAATATATTAGGCCCTTTCTTGGGTCGGGTCAGGAACTGGAAAACTTGACTCGCTTACACTGTACAAAAGCCAAGTGGACAAGGGAATTGTTCAAATGTCATAACACGTGGAAGCCCGCCCCAACTCCGGTGCCCGTCAACTGTCTCGGGTGCCCGTCAGCTGTATGGGAGGGCATTATGGCAATGCTTTCGATTTTTTTTAAATTATAAAGACTTAGTTAAGACGGATTATGCAGAGATTTAGAGAAAGTATTACATCTGCCTTCATCCTGCACTTTCCAGACAATGACAATCATGAGTGATGAAAGTTCCAGACAAATTTTGCCGGTAGCCTACAAAAAGCAATAGTTGATCTGTGGCGCGAAAAGTTAAGTAACGTAAACGTCACCATGCGCAACGTCAACATTTCAGTCTAAAGAGACGGCAGGCCGGGCATTTAATGCACTTTAACTCAAAAGTTAAGTCGGCGACCTACTATTTTTATTGCTTTAATGTGAACTTCTATCATTGGGTGATACTGTGTTAGTTTTTGAAGAAAAAAATGTGTTTTGTTTTCTCAGAATGAAGGTTTTCATCCAAGAGGTACGAGCAAAAAAGTGCATTTTCCATAGAACGCCATTATAACGTCGGGTCGAAAAAGTGGAAATATAGACGTTTTCGAGGTCAGATATCTTAAAAACGACATCGGCGACCCCCCTTTTTTATTACATTTTCTGAAAGAGGGACTGAAAATGTACAATATAAGGAAGTATGAATAAAATCATGTGTTTTGTCAATTACTCCCACCTCACCTTAACAAGAAATGACTGGTACAGGATAGCAGCTTACCATATCACTTAACAAGAAATGACTGGTACAGGATAGTAGCTTACCATATCACTTAATGAGAAATGACTGGTACAGGATAGCAGCTTACCATATCACTTAATTTAAGGTAAACGAATAGTGAATAAAAATATTGGTGGGGCATTCATTTCATTATACCAGCTGAATAACCAAAAGGGCTATAAACATTTGGATAAGAAAAGAAAATTTTTCACCGTTTTGTTTTCCTAAAAAACGAACTTTTGTATTTATACATACTTTTTTTTCACATTTTCCATTAAAATTCATGTCTCTAGCACATGGATGCACTTTCATTTCTGCAAATCATATAATCTTTAATATAGGTAATTTGAAACGAACTGGAAAAAAAAATGCAATTATCTTGATAATAAGTATATTTTTACATTTTTTTTAAAAAAGGCAAAAAGGCATCATGAAAAATGTATTCAATCAAGGGGCATGCTTAAGCATATTGTTTTAGTAAAACTTACATTGTATGATGCAGAATAAAATAAAAAAAAAACATTTCACCGTTTTGTTTCGTAGAAAAACAATGTTTAAGTTCAAAAATATCCCCAAAAAAGACTGCCCAAATACTGCACCTGCTGCAAGCACAGCCGGTCCTTGCCCTGTTATTTATTTTCCTGTTGTTCCGGGTCTACCATAGAGTAATGCCTCAAAAACGCGGAGATGGAATTGAAATTGTAAAGACCTTGATCATTCTGGTTCCTAAGGAACAGTCTGATCACAGTCTCCACTGTCTGTACAGACGTATTTGCCCGAAAACTTAGGACCTTTATGGTAGACATTGTAAGTGTGTATATATTCCATAGTTGATTGATTTCACCATGAACAATAACTCTGTTATGTGTTTTAACAAGTCAATACAGAGTTATTGTGTATCTTAATACCTTAACAAGAAATGTCTGATACATGATAGCTCACCTGACAGCCCTAATTGCCCATCACATATTTTCTTTTCACTTTTGCGCTTTAAGCATCACTGATTAAGTCCCCTTGCCCATCACATATTTTCTTTACAGTTTGGCGCTTTAAGCATCACTTTTTAAGTAAAATGATAAAAGCTAGATACTATATAAAGCTTTTTATCTGTGACAAATTACCCAACATTTCATGATGTTATTTTCAATCAATACAAAGATAAATGGGTTTATGGAACAGAATCAGAAGTAGAGATGGATTTTGTAAGATATTTGAGCCACATCACGAGAAAACCAACAAAGTTGCTGTGCGCCCATCACAGACTCAGATCAGTCTAGAGTCTTCGCTGTCCGCATGGATATAGCTTAGCTACTCTTTAAGCACTTAGTAAAGAGTCTGACCAGACTGGGCGGAGGCCCAGGCTGATCTGAGTCTGCACTGGGCGCACAACCACATTGTTGGTTTTCTTGTGTCGCGGCTTATTTGTTCAAGATATTTTATCTGAAATTGCTTCTAAATATTGATGTGCACTGATGCGGCAATCCTCTTGTTTGTGATTAAATTGAAACCTGAAGTGATTTTGGCAAGCGTCAATATCAGTGTTTCAAATCGCAGTATCAGCATTTCACATTAATCAGGAGAGCATTGCGAATAAAATACGAGATTAAATAAAAAAGAAAAACAAGAGGGCCATGGTGGCCCTGAATCGCTCACCTGAGCATTAATCAGTTCACTGGCTCTGGTGAAGATTTATAAGAGTTTTTACCATACATGGGAATGGCGGACACCTTGGTCATGTGACCAAGATCATTTGAAGAACTTTCAATCCTTTGACCCATGTGCAGGCTCCATATGAAATTTGATCTGCCCAGTGGTTTCAGAGATGTTTGAAAATGTTTATGGATGGATGAAAGAGGCAGCTAACACCAATACTGTAAGGCTCGATCAGGTGAGCTGAAAATGGCAGAGTCGCTTCTCCAAAAAGTTCCCGTTCATGTTGAGTTCCTTTGATGGATTTGAACTAGACTTGACTAGGCAAACACAGATGATAGAATGGTAGCATCATTATCTCACTGTGGTGAAACTAATGTATTCCAAGGAGTTTGTGGCTGGCATCATTGCAATGTTAGTTCTGATTCGTGCAACATAACTTAATTTAGATTTGACCTAGTGACCTAGCTTTTGACCCGACATGACCCAGTTTCAAACCGAATATTGTAAGAATTAACATTCTGACAATGTTTCATTGAGATTGGATCAAAACTGTGCCCTCTGGAGCGTATACAAGGTTGTTCTTATATTTGACCTAGTGACCTAGTTTTTGATCCGACACAAACCAGTTTCAAACTTACCTAGATTTCATAAAGGTAAACATTCTGACAGAGTTTCATGAAGATTGGATCAAAACTGTGCCCTCTAGGGTGTACACAAAGTTTTTCTTAGATATGACCTAGTGACCTAGTTTCTGATCTGACGTGACTCAGTTTCATAAGGGGCATATATATATGGACAATAAACATTTTGACATAGTTTCATGAAGATTGGATCAAAACTGTTCCTTCTAGTGCGTACACGAGGTTTTTCTAAGATTTGACCTAGTGACCTAGTTTTTCACCTGACATGACCTACTTTCAAACTTGGCCTAGAGTTTATGGAGATAAACATTCTGACAAAGTTTCATAAAGATTGGATCAAAACTGTGTCCTCTAGAGCATACACACAGTTTTTCTATGATTTGACCAAGTGACCTAGTTTTTGACCCTACATGACCCAGTTTCAAATTTGTCCTTCATATTATGAGGATAAACATTCTGATAAAGTTTCATGAACTTTGGATCAAAACTGTGCCTTCTACAGCGTACACAGTGTTTTTCTAAGATTTGACCTAGTGACCTAGTTTTTGACCCGACATGACCCAATTTCGAACTTGGCCTAGAGTTTATGGAGATAAACATTCTGACAATGTTTTATAAAGATTGGATCAAAACTGTGTCCTCTAGAGCGTACACAATGTTTTTCTATGATTTGACCTAGTGACCTAGTTTTTGACCCAACATGACCCAGTTTCGTATTTATCCTAGATATTATAAAGATAAACATTCTGACAAAGTTTCATGAACTTTTGATGAAAACTGTGCCTTCTAAAGTGAACACAAGGTTTTTCTAAGATTTGACCTAGTGACCTAGTTTTTGACCCTACATGACCCAGTTTCAAACTTGGCCTAGAGTTTATGGAGATATATATTCTGACAATGTTTCATATAGTTTGGATCAAAACTGTGTCCTCTAGAGCGTACACAAGGTTTTTCTATGATTTGACCTAGTGACCTAGTTTTTGACCCAACGTAACCCAGTTTCAAACTTGTCCTAGATATTATGAGGATAAACATTCTGACTAAGTTTCATGAATTTTGGATGAAAACTGTGCCTTCTAGAGCGTACACAAGTTTTCTCTAAGATTTGACCTAGTGACCTAGTTTTTGATCCGACGTGATCCAGTTTCGAACTTGTTCTAGATATTATAAAGATAAACATTCTGACAAAGTTTCATGAACTTTGGATGAAAACTGTGCCTTCTAGAGTGTACACAAGGTTTTTCTAAGATTTGACCTAGTGACCTAGTTTTTGACCCGACATGACCCAGTTTCGAACTTGGCCTAGAGTTTATGGAGATATATATTCTGACAACGTTTCATATAGATTGGATCAAAACTGTGTCCTCTAGAGCGTACACAAGGTTTTTCTATGATTTGACCTAGTGACCTAGTTTTTGACCCGACGTGACCCAGTTTCGAACATGTCTTAGATATTATGAGGATAAACATTCTGACTAAGTTTCATGAGCTTTGGATGAAAACTGTGCCTTCTAGAGCGTACACAAGGTTTTTCTAAGATTTGACCTAGTGACCTAGTTTTTGACCTGACGTGACCCAGTTTCGAACTTGTTCTAGATATTATAAAGATAAACATTCTGACAAAGTTTCATGAACTTTGGATGAAAACTGTGCCTTCTAGAGTGTACACAAGGTTTTTCTAAGATTTGACCTAGTGACCTAGTTTTTGACCCGACATGACCCAGTTTCGAACTTGGCCTAGATTTTATGGAGATAAACATTCTGACAAAGTTTCAGAAAGATTTGATCAAAACTGTGCCCGCTAGAGTGTACACAAGCAAAAGTTGACGGACGTCCGGACGTCCGGACGTCCGTCCGGACGGACGTACGACGGACGACGGACATCAGGGTATCCCAAAAGCTCACCCTGAGCACTTCGTGCTCAGGCGAGCTAAAAATGCTACACATATTTTTTTCAGATTTGATTTTCAAATGATATTAACAGTATTATAATCTTCGTATTGAACAGTCATCTAAACCTTTCTGTGATAGGGCTGTACAGTCCAGGGTGGTATATTTCAAGCAATTTAGTTTCATGTGCTACATGTATAAAAGAAAATTGAGCCACAACACAAGAAAACCAACAAAAGTGGCATGTGCACCATGCAAAGACTCAGATCAGCCTGGGTATCCCCCCAGTCTGATCAGAATCTTTGCTGTGCACTTAAAAGGTAGCTAAGGGTCTAAGCTACCTTTTAAGCACACAGCAAAGACCCTGATCAGACTGGGCAGATGCCCAGGCTGATCTGAGTCTTCGCTGGGCACACAGGCCACTTTGTTAGTTTTGTCATGTCGCAGCTCACATTCTTACAGAGGTAAACCAGAAGACTCGACAAAAGTTTCGGCCGCCACAATTACCACCTGAAAAGCAACACCTACAGAGCTACAGATAAGAGGGGGTATTGAGGATGATTTGAAGATAATTTTTCTTATTTCTCAACGAAAACATATGTTGTGACCCCTCATTAGAACCGTCTCACCGAGACGGTTCTAATGATGGGTCACAAAATATGTTTTTATGGAGAAATATGGATAAATATCCCTAAATTATCTCTGTTACCCCTTCTTATCTGGAGCACTGACCTATGTCATTGGCAAGACAGAACAATCTCATGATGTGCCAGAAATTGCTAGCCAACATGCAGACCCTGACCATTCAGGTCCTGGGACAGTATACTTCTGTCACAAGATTAAATTTTGCTATCATTACAGAACAACCAAATGCTTTTGAAAATAATTGCTAAACATGATTTGCAAATTAGTTAATACAAAAAGCAAATTTTTACCTTCTTGTGTGTAATCCGCCCTTGTGACACGAGAGCTAAATTAGCGTGAAACCTGCTCTATACGTACACTTGTTTACCTGAGCAATCAAGTGTGAAATCAGTGAAGAAGATGCAAGTACCGTAATTACCCAATTAGTAGGGCACCTTGACCAATTACCGTGTAGTAAATATCCTAAAATTTGAACAACCTGGCTGGACTTTCTTGATGTACATCAAACTAATGCCCACAAAATGGCAAACAGTGCAGACCCTGATCAGACTGTCTGATCAGTTTCTTCACTCTTTGCACAAGAATTTTTGCTCAAAGTTTAAGTTTTGCATGGTAAATGAAACCAGGTATACAATCAGTTGTCACACTGACAAGCCTCAAGGCTGTCACATATTTAAAAGGCCCTTTTGACCTTTAGACCATAATTACTGGGGGTTTTTTTTATTATTGTTATTATTATTATTATTATTACTAAATGCCCCTGGGGAATTGCCATGCAAAAGTTTTATAAATTTTATGGCGGAGACAAAATCTGAAAATAAATAACAAATTTCAGTGATCTGTTAAGCAAATCCATGAAGGAAATACTTTTGTTTAGGCAAAGATACTGAGATGGCTCACTTTTTCAAACCTGATGATTTTATTTTATTTTGATGGTTCTGAACCAATGAGCTGGCTCTAGTATTATATCTAAAACAAAATGAGGGCCAAGACACCCATCTCTAAATTCTGTTTCTTTACACCTGATTCAATTTGCAGCTAAAAGCTCAGAATATCTTTCCAAAAATTTTGTGCCCTGTGAAAGAGCATAAAACTCTAAAAAAAACTGCAAAACTGTATTTATTGTGTATTTGTGATGGATGAACTCAACCTTATAGTGACTTATAGTGACTTGATAACCCTTATGGAAGCAGAGGTATGGTAACTTTTTTTCGAAAGGTCCACCAACAAATGACTGTCAGAACATACAGACAAATGGACAGACATAGTCAAACACCAAATGATAACATGGTATCTTCCCACACATGCAAGTTCTACAAAAACCTTGAGAAAATTTCCCATTTTCACACTATATTAAAGAGGAGGGTGGCAATATGACAACAGTGATCTGCGCTGATTACCAATGGCCATCAACAGGTAGGTGAAAAAGTTTGATCAAGGTCAACCAAAAGTACCTTAGGCCAGAAACCAATTAGTTTGGACTCGGATCTGCTGGGTATGCTGATTTGGATCTTTACCAGTCATCCAGTCACAAGAGCCTTTTACTGGTTTTGGCACAAATAATGATATCCAAAACCAGTTTTCCGAGCCAGTTTCCCATCCAAATATAACAACCATGGATAAACTATATCAAATTTAACAATATTATTACAACTTAAGGTGACTCGGTACACTTTTAAGGGAAATAACTCTTGCATTTTCATTTTTCTTCAATTATCAATGGGGGCCTACTCTAAAAGGAGCAAATTCTTAGAGGAGCAAATTCTTTCCTTTCAGAGCAGACCCTTTTGGAAGTGGAAGCAAACAAACAGGAAGTCACAAAAGTTGTCTCCCTTTATTAATAACTGCAGAAAAACCTTGAGGTGTACCCATAAACTTTAACTGAAGCTAATAAAATATCAAATAAACTGCTGATGGTGCAGACCCTAGCCAGAAGGAGCCACGGTGGCTAAGTAGATTAAGAACTCACCTGCTGATCTAGCAGTCCCAGGTTCAAGACCGAAATCTTTCTAACTATAAACAGGATGTTATTGCACACTGCCTTTCATTATCACCCTCCCATCCTCCTGATATGACTGAAATGCTGTTAAAAAGGACGTAAAATTGCAAGTCATCCAGCCTGGCCAGGAGCAGTCTAATCTGGGTCTAAACTGTTTGCTCAAGAACTTCTGTCCTTATATTTAGGGTCTTGATGATAATTATTTCCCAAAATTTGCATACCTCTCTGATCTAATCTCTAGACTAATCACAAAGCGTAAATCCAAAATTCACATAAATTTGATTTTTGTTTACAGAGCAGAAAAATGTGCACACGCAGAGCAATTAAATGAAAATTCCTCCACACACAGAATGTATTCCGCAAGCTATGATAGCGAAAGTCCCATTCCTTACTGATAAATATTCAATTTTGGTATGACTGAATCAATAACGGTCCATGCTACTCCACTGACTCTATAGAAACAATAGTGATGGTCCGACAATCAACGCTCCAATACTCGACCAATAGCGCTAGTGTCTCATTCTAAACGTAATTATATTTACTAATTAATTAAATAGCAGGGGTATACAATGATATCAAAACTCTATATTGATCTATAGCTTGCAAGAATTGCAGGAACTGTTTCAAAACTCTTCATGTAAATCTTTCCGCAGGAAAAAGTACCCTGCCCCTATCAACAATGCTTATCCATTATCCAGTATTACCCATTTGGCTTAGAGCCTGAACCATTTAGAAAGCTGTCTGGCATTCACTGTAAAGGTGAATAGGTACACTTTCAGGGGAAGCAACTCTATTTTCAGTTTTTCCTCCCTTCACAGTGGGTTCAACTCTTAAAGGAAAGAATTTGCTCCTCTTTCTTTCCTTTGAGAGTAGAGGGGTCAACTCTTAAAGGAAAGAATTTGCTCCTCTGTGGGAGCAAATTCTTTTCTTTAAGAGTAGACCCCTTTTAAAGGGTTTGTTATTCAGGAAAGCAAACAAAGTTACAAAAGCTGTTTTTCTTTGTACAAATGGTGGAAAAAATTTCTGGTTGCTGGCACAGCTCTAGGAGCTTTGCTTTCTTATAATTCTGGACTATTCATTAAAACCTATCTGCCAAGCCACTGCCTATGTTGGTGCATGGGGATAGGTTACAGAGCCAAAACATATTTATTTTTTTATTTTTTTTGTTTTGTTTCGTTTCGTTTTTCTAATGAAGAAACAAAATTTCAGTTTTCAGAAACCACCCTTAAATTCAGCCAAAATTTTACGCTTTCATGAACTGATATTTTTTTTCATTATCAAAATATGTTGTTAGGTCACAAAAAGATCATGGAAATTTAAGGGAGATCCCATAAATCTCTAAAAAGTTTATAGTTGGGTCATTTAAAACTTATTAATTTTTCATTTGTCCCAAATGGAAAACTTATGGTTTTTAGATGTCCCAATATTTAAGTCCCAATATTTAAGCACATTTGGGTAATACTAAATGGTCAGGGTTCCATGCAGTAACTCTGGGGGGTTACTTTGTTTTTACAGTAAACAGGTTACCTTTGCACACAGCTTTTCATTATCACCCTTTTAACGGTAAACAGGCTTCTTTGCACACAGCCTTTCATTATCACCCTTCCACCACCTCAATATGACTGAAATAGCACTGAACAGGGACAAAAATATTGAAATCATCCATCCCAGCATCAAATCAATTATAAAATTTTCATCTTAGCAATTGTACCCTTTTCCTAGCAAAGTCTCAAACTAGCCATTTCACAGGAATAAGGCCCTCTGGAATGTGTGGAAGATTTAGCCTGCACAGCTGCCCTGGCTAATCAGTCTCCTACCGTAAGAATCTTAGTCCAAACAATAATCACACTGTACAGATGTGCAGACTTACCCACATCAATACTGTTCACTCATACTCCAGTGAATGTTTTCTCAAAGCACTGTGCAAATAAAGTTCCTTCAGTAGGCTGTATATTTACATTAGATGAGCTATGTTTACACAGGCCTCATCTATAACCATCAATTTAAATTGCATGAGCTACCTAGCTTTGTTCATGGTGCTATCGATGCCAAAAAACATTACTGGCCCTGTCAATCATGTTTACATTTTCTGATCATTTTTCTGCCATGAAATGTAGAAGATGAAAGAAAACAATGTTAAAGCTAATTTGAAATTTAACAGCCCTTATTAATAATGTTCTGTAAATTATGTTGCCAAAAGAAATCTCGGTTTTATCTGCGAAAGCAGGAAACCAAGGACTTCTTTAGCAGTATCCTGGTTTTACCTGTGACAGAAGAAAATCTTTGCTTGGATTATATTTTCATTGTTTTTAAATGTATTATCTTATTCCCAGTATTACATGTGAATGAGGAAATTCACATCAAAGATAGGTGGTTGCTTCTGGGTTCTCCAGATTCCTCTGCAGAGTAACACCAAAAATTCAAAAATCAGTACCTTCCAGAACTCTTTTGTAAGTTCAGTCAGCTTTCTGTACCTGATGGTCAAGTATACAAACGATAAACAAGCTGTGGAATACTATGCCTTCTATGTAACAAAACAAAACTTAACCAGAAAACAATTATGCCAAGTTCATACTGCCATCACCAATGGAAAAGAAATACTGGTACTTTATAACCCTAGTCCCAGGCAAGAAAATAAAGAAGACATTTTTAAAAGTATCTTGGGATATATTAGTTTATATGCGAAAGCAGGATATCCAAGACTTTTTAAGTATCCGGCAATGATTTCTGTTTAATTATAATGAAATTCTGAAAGCAAGAAATCCAGGGGTAACTATGTTAAACTATTTCATTCCTCATTTTATATTCATTTGAATGCAGGAAATCCAAGAATATGTTTAACTATCCTGGAATATATCATTCCTGGTTTTATTTTCATTTGAATAAGGAAATCCAGGGCAATGTTAAAAGTAATATGGAATATATCATTCCCGGTATATTCATTTGAATGCAGGAAACCCAAGTATATGTATTGGCTTAGTATCCTAGAATATGTCATTCCTGGTTTTATTTTCACTGGAATGCTTAATATTCGATGATATATTAAGGTTACATGGATACACTATTCCTGGTTTTATATTCATTTGAATGCAGGCAATCCACAGACTGATATGTTTTAGAATTCTAGAATATATCATTTCTGGTTTTATACACACTGAATGCAGGTTATCCAAGAATTTGTTAAAATAATTCCTAGACTATATCATATTCCTGGTTTTATTTTCACTTCAACACAGGAAATTCAAGGAATGCGGGAAATTCAATGAAATATTAAACTAACATGTAATATAGAATGTATGTATCATTCCTGGTTTTATATTCATTTGAATGCAGGAAACCTAAGGACATGTTAAAGCATCATGGAATATATCAGTCCTGCTTTTATATACATTTGAATGCATGATTTCATGGAATATTATATAATTTCTGGTTTGTTTTTTGTTTGTTAGTTTACTCTTTCTCTCCTTGCCATTGTTAGGCAGTGACCCATCCTTTAACAGCATCTTCATTCTTACATAGCACATGAAATAGAAAATCCAAGGATACTTAGGGTGAATGAATACACTCTCAGGGGAAGCAATTTTAATTTTTGATTCCTTTCTCATTGGGTTCAACTCTTAAAGAAAAGAATTTGCTCCTAGCTAGGAGCAAATTCTTTCTTTTAAGAGTAGACCCAATTTTAGAAGGACTTTGTGGTCTAGGGAAGTCACAAAAGGTGTTCTCCTTTGCAAAAATGCTGAATAAAAACATGGTGGGGTACCCATATGCCTTTTCAGTATCCTGGGATATATCATTCCTGGTTTTATATGAGAAAGCAGAAAGTCCTTTGGGAAAGTAAGCATCCAATATCCATTTGCTCGGGACTCTGTAGCAATATTAGGAACTAAGAAAGAAAGAGCAGCAGTCAATGAGGCAAGGTGAGCAAAATGAGGAGTGCTTACTGCTGTATGGCTCAATATAAACTGAAATACGCTCAAAGAGCCACTATACCCAAAACAACCAACAAACCAAGTTCATAAAATATCTGCTTTGCATCTATACCAAGCCCAGTATGGCATTTTCTACAGCCACGAATTTCAGAATTTGTGTCCACATTATCATGTGACGTTTACCATGGTCAGTATATATGACTGCATGTACAGTCAAACCTGCTTATGTGGTCACTTCCCTTAAGCGGCCACCTGTCTTTAGCAGCCACCTTTTCAGGGTCCCTGGAACCAAAATACAGTGCAAATGAACCTATATTAAGGGATCACCTGTCTTAAGCAGCAAATTTTTGTGCTTTCCTGTGGTGACCCCTTAAGACAGGTTTGACTCTAAGAATATGCTAATTCAAATGAAATATCTCAGCCATATGAAAAGCAGTTTGCACAAAATAAATGGGTATCATAAGCTAGTGAAAGAACTAGTTCAGAGCAACAAAGAGATCTGATATATGGGTGATAGAAAGCTATGTAATCCAAGTAGTGACAGAACTTTTTGCAGGACCTCTTTCTATGATGCACAGAGTGCAAGACATTGTATCTTCTCCAATGAGACACAAAATAAAGAAGCAGACTGCAAAATAATCTCCAACATTCACAGACAGTAAAACTGAATTGGCAAAACTACTGTTTATCTTTGTTTCCAGTAACAAGAACTTCTGAAGCAAACTTCTCACATTCACCAATTACCGCATTTACCCTAAATATTCAGGAAATTCTGGTGCAAACATTGAAGACCCAGTTCAGACTGCTCCTCAGGAGCAGTCTGATTAGGGTCTGCACTGTTTACAACTAGTTCCATAAAAACATTTTATAACCAGTCTAACAGATTTGTCCAATTTCAACCATGGAAGCCCACATTAAAGACATTTTCCGAGGTGTCTAGACATTTTTGTGGTGCCCAAATTTTATGTATGATACGGTATAAACCAGTGCCATCTTCTCGGTAATGACTATAATCATCGTGACACTCTGGTCTAACTTTGTCTCTCAAATCTAGGATAATGGAATTTCAATCAATATTACACAACCTTTAAATCTACAAACAGATGTTTTTGTGATCTGATATAAGCTGAAGATAGACTGAATAAAGTAAATAATACCGTAATGGCTTTAAAGGTCTGGACTACGATGCCACAGCATGCAGTGTAGGTAGCCCATATCAGACTGCCCCCACTCCTATCACCCCGAAGAGATAGGCTAATGATGGTCTGCAATGTTTGCAGTTCTTCCAGCAGTTTTTCAGCATATCTCCTGATAGTATGCTCCACTGGTTTAAATCTTATGAAAATTCTAGAGCTGTAAGAATTCCAAGTATTGGGCTGGTCAGGTCTGAGCAAACAGGTCAGACCCAGAGCCGACTGCTCCCAAGAAAAAGCAGTCAGACTGCTCCTAAAAGCTTGTCACACATTTTAAAAGTTTCATTCAGACATATATTTAGGAAATATAAGCAATATAATACAAACTTACCACAAAACTTTAACTTAATGTTGAACAAATTTCTAAGTTTATGGCCTTGACCTTTGGTTAGCAAGTGCATCTAGATGTCTACCAACATAAATTAAAATTTAATCACATTTCAAATCAGGTGTTTTGATAAAACAAGCAGAAGAATATAAACTTAACGTAAAACTTTAATGCAACATGTTATGGTTTGGACAATATGAGCTCTTAAAAATACTTTTACGCAAATGTGGATACAGACTCCATGCCGATGCCAAGCTGGGGGTAGTGCAACAGCTGGAATGGCAAAGGCTACAATATGCCTTGAAATACTTCATATGCCAAAAGTTTAATCAAGTTCCAGCATAGCTGAGCCCCTCAGATTCAGCCTGTCACAGTTTTGCTGTTATTTGGGAATAAAAACTTGTTTCAGTATTTGCAGATGAGCTGCTTATCATCTCATTTTAATAACACAGGAACAAAGCTACTGTAATTACCAGCAGTCTTGGTTTATTCTGTGTAAAACAACAGAGTAGCAAAATGATACTCGTGACATATGTGAAAATTCACATGTGAAATATGACACTTCTTTTAACTAACAATGACATTTCTCACTATTTCAATAACAGTCATAAAACAAACTTATTTAATGAACATACCAATGAATCAGCATGTTATTCCATAAATGGCTGTCAGCAGTAACCATGAATCCATCTGTATGTAACTCTTCCAATGGAATAGGCCTCCTGCAAAAAAAAAATGTTACAGTATGTAACAAATGCCCCCAAAGGCCCCTTAAACTGACCTTTGCCCCCAACTGTGATCTTGACCTTGGGCTGAGATACCTTTTTATCATGCTTTACCTGTCTGTGAAGTTTGATGAAATTTACTTCAGCAGTCTCTAGTCAGTTTGAAGATATACATGTAATCTAACCTATGGGCCTTGATTGTGACCTTGACCTTAAGAATGTGAACCTTAATTTTGTTTGTGACATACCATCTCATTATGTTTTACCATTTCAAGAAGTTTACTTAATAGTTTGCTTAAGAAGTGTTTTAGTAATTGGGGAGCAACAAATTGACCTTTGACCTCTGACTGTGACCTTGAACTTGGGTGTGGAAGCCTATGTCTTGTGTGTGGCTTACCTTCTCATTAAGCTTTATCTTTCTGTGAAGCTGAAGGAAATTTGCTTTGGTACATTTCTGAGCAATTGCTGAGACCTGATTTGACATCTGACCCCAGATTGTGACTCGACCTTGAAATTGGGTATATAAATAGTGTATGTGACAAACCTTCTTATTGTTTTACATTTCTGTGAAATTTGACGAAATTCAGTCATATAGTTTTAAAGTTATTACAGAGACACTATTTGACCTCTAATCCCCGACAGTGACCTTGACCTTGGGCATGGGAGCCTAAATCTTGTATGTGACACACCTTCTGAATATGTTTTATCTTTCTGTAAAGTTTCATCATTTGCTTCAGTAGTTTGTAAGTTATAGGTGAGAGACTATTTAAGACATGATTTGACCTTTGACCCAACTGTGACCTTAACCAGTTGGGTGTGGGAACCAAAATCTTGTGTGCGACATACCTTCTTATTGTGCTTTATCTTTCTGTGAAGTTTCATCAAATTTGCTTCAGCAGTTTGTAAGTTATCGCTGAGACACGATTTGTTACGGATGGATGGACAGATGCACAGACTGACTGACGGACGGACAGTGCGATTTTAATATGCCACCCAAAGTCCCTTCAGGGGCATAAAAATCATTGTGAAAGTGCATTTTATTTTGGTGACAGTTGCAAATCCAGCAGGTATAGAAAATCAAGAACTGTTTGAAGCAAAATTTTCACAACATAATTATGTTTCCTTGAGATAAGAAACAAGAGGGCCATGAGGCCCTGAATTGCTCACCTGCGCTATTGGCAAAGTGGCTTTTTCTTATGTCTGAAATTGCCAAAATATGAGTCTTGGGTCAAAAGTCAAAGAATGACCATGACTTCTTGTACTCATAAATCTTCATGTATGCATTAAGACAACCATACACAGCATTTTTAGGCCAAAATCTTCAAACTTGTCCATGAAATCTTATGTTCTAGCATTTTCCCATATTTGACCATGCCGCTAAAAAGGTCAAGTTAAACCCAAGGTCATCATTTGGACAGTCTTGGTAGGACTCTAGAACTCCATGCTACTTAACCAAGTTTACAGGCCATTGGTGTATTGGTTCTGGAGAAGAAAAATATTAAAGGTTTATACCATAAATGGGTATGGTGGCCATTTTGGTCATGTGACCTGGACTGTTTGAACAAAGGCCTAGGGTCGATAAGGGGTGTTTTTGGCCTCATGTCCAAAACTAGTTTTACGCTGACAAATTATTGTACAGTCATTTGGGGTTAGTATTACAGACATTGTTTTGTTATCTAATGCACGTTGCCATGGCAACGAGTTTTACAAGAGCATGGGCTATTTCTTTCCTTTTTTTAATACGGTTGTCTATCGTTGTGATTACATGAAACCCTCTTTTGATTTGCTTGAAGTAATATCATTTTAATATCACTGGCTTATGGTTAATCAACATAATAAAGTGGCGAACGGTTATTGTCGCTCCTTAGTAACACGTGGAAATCCTTAGCAACGATCTGATAAATAAGTTTAGGTTTTCCACTTTCTTTTCTTTTATCCTTATTTTTGTTTAGATTTAAAAAAAATAACTGCAAGTATCATACCGTCAGGGTTCAGCTCACACTAACGAATCCTTATTGATTTTTTAAAAGTTTGTTGTCTTTTTTTTATACCTTGTTTTTTAATAAAAAAAATACTGTGACGTCATGTACGTGAGCAAGGTTGAATTCTGACGTCACGAGCGTCAAAGGAGAAAGACGATGCGTAAGGATGTTCTTGCAGAAACTTAGCTTGGCACGGATCTCGGATCGAACCTGTCTAACCAAATCTGTCTCACAAACGTCCATATCAGAGAGAAAATAACGTCACCATGTAACAAGCATTGCCTTACTAGTTCGCGTGACAATCCTTTTCCAAATGACTTTATTTGGTTATTTTATATTTAATTGCTTTTGCTTTAACTTCTTAAATAAAACCCCAAATATTCATTCTGTATTTTGCACCCTTAAAGAAAAGGAATAAGTCTTTCATCAGTTGCTCTCAGTTTATAAGGCCAGCGCACATTAAACTCAAATATAGACTAATCATAAAACGCTCCACCACGGCTGGTGAAAAGCACGTGAAAATATATCATTATCAAAAGCATTATATTTTTCCTTGCAATGTCTGTGTGATGGCTAATATGCATGCAATAAAGCGCGCGTTTGCGTGAGAGGGGGTGGGGGAGAGGCGTAGTCAGAATTGTTGAAACCTGACAAATCTGTCCTCAAAATAGCGACTTGTTCTTCCTTCCATCGAATACTATAATATAAACAAAAGCGAAACAAGGAGCGGGATCCTCGTTCTGTGTAGTGTATTTTACTATATATTAAAGTTAATAATAATTGGTCATTCAGTTTCCCCAACAAATTTTTCAGATAATTCTATACCAATTTTTATCAGACAATAGTGTCTGTTTTGTTTAAAGCGTCATCCATAATAATGCAAAGGTAATGAAAACTCGAGGTAATAGAAAAGAAAATAAGCGAAATTACATTTTAACGTCGGGCAGGAGTTGGAGGGGGTGGGCCCGGTTAACAAAATCATTTTAAAAACATCGTGAAAGGTAGATTAAGAATATAAAATTAAATATGATAAAGATTACAAATATTTATAGAACCATCAGAATCATAATAAAACATAACACAACCAGTTCTTGTTAAATTTCAGAAGGTGGTGGTAGGATACGCTAGAATGCCTCGAAACTTTGGGGCATTCTACAGGTATTGGCTTTAAGTCCCATTGCCCTCTCAGTGGTATAAATGCATGAAATATTTACTGTTACTGTTTCGTCATTGCAAATGACCGTGATTAGCCAACTTAAACCGTGACAAACTGTGGGTTTGAAGTATTATCCCACCTAAATATATTTTCAATAACAATGCTATTTTATAAGACGTTTGCGCAGAATATTGCCTCATTTCTTTCCACATTAACAAATCAGGCGAGTTTAGATTTCTAATTTGTGAGAAACAAAGAAAACACATGCATATGTTGAACTTTCAGGATTTTATGTAGGGTTTTGCATTCATCACAGATCAGTGATTACCACCACCTAAATAATACTAGTTTCAAGAAGACTGTTGGCTTTTGGAATAGAAGTTTTCTTACGATTCGCGAAAGAATTTAGTTTGGGTTCAAAATAACAAATTGAAACGATTAGCTACGGAAGTCGATAGGTGAAATGTCCCCTATCGGCTTCCGTAATTAGCAGTGATGTTGCTGCATTATAAGCGAAAATGCATTCTCTCTCTCTCTCTCTCTCTCTCTCTCTCTTCGATCGATAGCGCATTGGGTAAAGGAATGGCTTGCTGATCTAGCGGTCCCAGGTTCGATTCCCGCTGGAGGATGGAGACGGCAATCTTTTCAATTGTAACTGGAGAATCATTGCACACCAAAGTAAAAAGATGGGCAATGACAATCAAATCCCACATTCTGCTCTCAAAACCAAAGCCTTTTATTATCACCTTTCCATATTCCCGGTAGGACTGTGACTGAAATGCTGTTGAAAAGGATGTAAATTTGCAAACAAGTCATACATCAATTCTCTCTCTCTTTCTCTCAACGTGTACAAAATGCATGCACGATTACGACAAAAAGACAAACTGTTTACATCATACACGAGACGTAAGAAAATGGTTCATGCTCACAATTGAGCATCATATACCTCTTTCTGCTCATGTTAGGAAAATATCTATACTTTTATGTATATAGTCGATACATTAAAATATGGCGGAGCCCCGACAACGTCATAATTATACCAGCGAGAAAAGGTATGCAAAAGAAGAACGACTATTGATGATATTAACCCTCAGTTCTCGAGCAAGAAGAAAGAACACAAAAGCTTAAGATATATATAGTGAACAGTTTATAATTGACAATACTGGTCAAAAAGCGACAAAATGCTCTTGGTTGCCATGGCAACAGCATGGAAGCAACAGAAGTGAATCCATTTTATTTTATTCAATTCAGGATAAAGGAGAAACAACAAAAAACTTTGAAAAGGAGCCGTACACATAGGTGTTTAAAGGCTTTTTACTGACCTAAAAACGACGATTTGTTCTTCGTTACCATGACAACGACATTAGTGCGAGAGGAATACTCTTTGCAATTCGATATTTCAATCCTCAGCTCTCGAGAAAGAAGAAACAAAGTCAAACAGCCAAAAAAAAATTTGAATCTTTTAAATGAAACTGTTTGCCAAAAAAATCATGAAAATTGATCATGGTTACCATGGCAACGGCACAATTACCTTAACAACGGAAACGAACTGTATTTAAGGATTGATTCACACAAATATAATTACATATTGACTTACTTAATCGAACTCTCGGAGAATGTCAAGCTCAAAACGGCTTTTGTCAGCCTTAGATAATTATTTAGATTGCAAGGCGCACGTGGCTGGAGGACATATTTTATTTTTAAAAGAGCCTCCACATGCAACAAACAACATGAAACTTTTTATAAAAATTCCTTTTTAGTAATAAAATTGTTTGATTAAGTATGAAGTTGTTTGTCGAATGTGGAGGCATTAGAATTTGTGTCTGAATACATTAAAATTGGATAAAAAGTGCAAAAAAGCGAAAATGTAGCATGTTTGGAGCGTTACCATGGCAACGTCAAGAACTGAACTTCAAAACCGACATCTGATTTGAAAATAAGGTTCCATCACATAATCATGTACAGGAATTTTAAGGAAAATATTCAAATTTTATTTTCACTGAAATTTTGAGGCCAAAATTGATGCTTATCGCACCTAGGCCTTTTTGTTCAATCAAGCTCTGGAGGCTCTATATGAAATGTGTTTACAACTGGCTCTTTGCCTTTTGAGGAAATGTTTGAAAATGTCAAAATATGAGAGATCGGGGTTAAAGGTCAAAGAATGACCTTGACCTCTTGTACTCATAATTCTTCATGACCTCATTAAGACGACTGTATATACCAATTTTTAGGCCTAAATCTTCAAAACTTTCCATGAAATCTTATGTTCCAGCATTTTTCCATATTTGACCTTGCTGTAAAATGGTTAAGGTCAACCCAAGGTCAACATTTTAAACAATCTTGATAGTACTCGAATACCCAATGCTACATACCAAGTTTAAAGGCCATCTGTCAATTGGTTCTGGAGAAGGAGAGTTTTAAAGGTTTTTACCATATATTGGCATGGCAGCCATGTTGGTCATGTGACCTGGACTGTTTGAATTAATTTTTGTTTCCTCTACCCCTGGAGGCTCTATATGAAATTTGGTTATAATTCGCCCAGTGGTTTTTGAGGAGATTGTCAAAATATGAGAGTTCTGTGTCAAAGGTCAAAGAATGACCTTGACCTTTTGTACTTATGAATCTTCGTGTACTCATTAAGATGACTGCATACTCCAATTTTTAGGCCTTAATCTTCAAAATTTTCCAAGAAATCTTATGTTCTAGCATTTTCCCATATTTGACCTTGCCGTAAATAAGGTCAAGGTCAACCCAAGGTCATCATTTCAACAATCTTGATAGTACATGAGCACCCAATGCTACATATCAAGTTTCAAGGCAATCGGTCTACTGGTTCTGGAGAAGAAGATTTTTAAAGGTTTTCACCATATATGGACGTGGTGGCCATGTTGGTCATGTGACCCAGACCGTATGAATAAATTTTTGTTCCCTCAATCCCTTGAGGCTCTATATGAGCTTTGGTTTCAATTGGCCCAGTGGCTTTTGAGAAGATTATTTGAAATTGTCAAAATATCAGAGTTCTGGGTCAAAGGCCAAAACATGACCTTGACCACTTGTACTCCTAAATCTTCATGTACTCATTAAGATAATTGTAGATACCAATTTTTAGCCCAAAATCTTCAACAGTTTCCAAGATATCTTATGTTCTAGCATTTTGCCATATAAATGCACAAGGAAGCAAATTTGACCTTACCGTAAAAAAGATCAAGGTCAACCCAAGGTCATAATTTGAACAATCTTGGTAGTACTCGCACACCCGATGCTACATACCAAGTTTCAAGGCCATCAACCTATCCGTTCTGGAGAAGAAGATTTTTTTAGGTTTTTACCATATATGGGCATGGCGGCCATATTGGTCATGTGACCAGAACCGTTTGAACAACTTTTTGTTCCCCCCTCCTCTGAAGGCCACATATGAAATTTGGTTACAACTGGCCCAGTGGTTTCAGAGGAGAAGTTGTTTGAAATTGTGGACAGACGGACGGACGACGGACGACGATGGACGACAAAGCCTTACCATCCTATAAGCTCCCCCGGAGCCGCTGGCTCAGGTGAGCTAAAAATCTCAGAATTATTTTCAAAATCCCACCTTACCTGCATCATCTGGATGAGTCAATTGAAGTTTTAAGGGTTTCTGGTAGATGTTTTCACTCTTATTGTATTTTGCATAGAAATTCCTGTAAGCAAACAGTAGAGCCTGATCAGACACCACAGAATGTTGCATCTAAACTGTGTCTGCACTGTCGGAATATGTCGCCAAAACAGGTATCTAGTCTAAAACAGGTTAAAACTTACACCCTAAAATGCTCCTAGACAACAGTGTGTCTGCTTTAACTTGTTCTGTAAGAAATGTTTCTTTACAAGAGAAGTTAAATTGCAGACATATATTTAATCCAATTAAAAAGGCATGTTTTCTGGGCAAGATCAATGGTAAGTTAAAGCAATTGTGTCCACAGTACAAAATCTTTAATTGGCTGTCAATCAAGAACTTTTGATGGCCCAGAACTCCAGAAATGGGAGCATATACTCCCATTTCTGGAGTTCTGGGCCATTAAAAGTTCTTGATTGACAGCCAGTTGTAACAAGAATTCTGTGGAAGGCAGTGTCTTGCCTGTCTGCAAATTGTCACAAAACAGAGTCAAATCAGGAAACTCCACAAAAGTTAATGTATGTTTGTGACAGAAGCTGCCAACATAAGAAAAGCAATACCTATGTCTTCCTTCTGCTCCTTGCTGGTCAAAGGCAAAATGCTGTTACCCCTCTGACAGTAGAATTGCCTTGCAATCAAAGGTAACAGATGTTGCCCCTATTTCAACTACAGTCAAACTTCAGTAGTTCAAACATCAATTCTTCGAATCCATCAGAAACTTCGAATACTTCCGAAGGTCCCAAATTTTTTGCTATGCATTCTTTACAAATTTGCCTCGGTACTTTCGAACGTTGATAGTTCGAAAAATCGGAATTTTCGAAAGAAAAATTCGGTCCCGAACCGCAATATTTCCATTAGAAATACCTCTTAAAATTCAGAGTCGCAATTATCGCCTCAAGGTTCCGTCAGCCATGCTGAAAGATCATGCATAAGCCCGATGACGCGTGTTTCTCAATAGCAGTTAATCTTGTGTTGACGAGGTATTACGACATTGCATACAGGTAAATGCTCTTTTTTGTGACTTAATTATTAAAGATGTTTTTAGCATGCAATTAAAATTGAATTTGAGTAGAAGACGTCGTTAATCTTTTATCTGTGTTTGAACTGGGGGGTGATCAAAGATACAGCGCCGTGACTTAAAGGTAAGGATCAATGTAAATTCAATTTTATATAAACGAAAATCTATGTGTCACTTTAATTTGTTCATTGTTTGTATGTGACAGCAAAGCCCACTTCTTTTTATCAAACCGTCCAAATTATCGGTCATTAAAATTCCAGCTAAACAGGTTATTTTGTTTATTTTTTGTCATTAACAGTCCGAGTCCTGAAGGCATCAGGGAAGATGACAGTCAAATTATCTGTTTGCATCTTCTTTCACGCCTTACAGAAGATGTAATTACCACAATACAGGTGCGTTTCATACATTTGACGCGATCACAAGGTCTTGGTAGAGTTCGGACATTTCCGTTATTTACAGAAATAGCCGACTCAGTAACTTCAAAATTCGGATAGTTCGAAGTAAAATCGGGAGCCCCTAGCACTTCGAACTACCAAAGTTTGACTGTAACTGGTTTCAAAATGGTTAAAAGTGAATCTGAAGAAATCAGTTTTTCAACAGAAAAATTGATCTGACAGTTGACCACAATAAATTTTCATTGCCTTTGGAAGTGTGGCCTTTGAAAGTGTGTTTGTTACACTGGATGGTAGGAGCATAATAAATCTGATTGTAATATACAATCAAATTTATGACCAGTCCAATGGGAAATATTTCCCATTTGGGACTGGTTTGATATAGATATCACTGCAATAGCACTCCTTAATAAAGTGCTTTTAATAGATAAAGCTTCTATTTAAGTTACCTAAGTTACCATTTACTGTAATCAAATTTATGAACACAGTCTGCTAAAATGGGAATTATTCCCATATGGGATTAATTTGATGTGGTTATCACCATCACACAGAACTGCAGACAGCATTTTTTTTTATTTCAAATTAGAAATATGCATCTGAATCACTGGACTAATATCAACCTTGGGTAAGCTGTTCTAAAGAGACAACACTTACATTTAAGAGATCATCACTCATACAACTAGTCAAACAGTGAAGATCCCTCCTGATCAGTTGGCTCCTAAAGAACAATCTTGATCTGGGTCTCAGCTTTTGCTTCCCATCTCTACCAAATTTTTTTATGGTGAAACACTATAATATACCCAAACCTTACACTGACTGATCTCTGTCACTGATATAAATTCATATGAGCCATGGCATGACAAAACCAACTAAGTGGCATGTGCGCCATGCGAAGACAGATCAGCCTGGGCATCCGCCCAGGCTGATCAGAGTCTGTGCTGTTGGCATAGAGGTATTTTAGACATTTAGCTACCATATAAACGCCCAGCAAAGTGTCTGGTAAGACTGGGAGGATGAGGAGACTGTTGTGAGTCTTAACTGGCCACATATGCCACTTTGGTGGTTTTGTCTTGTTGCGGCTCAATTTACTTTTAAAAGGTGTCTGGGTACACCTCCTAGTTTTCCCATCATTTTACAATCTGAAATAACATTTTTACAATGGGGAAAAGCTTTTGTGACTTCCTGTTTGATTTCCTGGAAAATTAAGCCTTTCAAATTAGGTATACTCTTAAAGGAAAGATATTTTCCTTTAGGAGTTGAACTCTGTTGGAAACGGAGACAAAAATGAAAATGGCAGAGATGTATAATTAGTCCCCCTGAAAATGTACCCATTCGCGTATTTAGGAAAATTATGAAAATTGCCGTTTTCTGGTTTCGATCATTGATGTAGGATAACAAGTAAATCATCCCTCTGTGACGGCACAATACCATTATTTTTGGCTGATTCTATATAATTACCGACAGGATAATGTAATACCTCCTATTTTGGTGGTATTTAGACACTGTTAATGTTCTGCAAACTCGGCTCCATTGATTTTCAGATTTCTGCTTTTAAAAAAGGCAAACACCATGTAAAACTGTGTGCAATCGTATGTACCAAATGGCAATTAAATGGGTTACCACAGTATGACTAGCTATGCCACTCTAACAATGGATGGAGCTAAAACAAAGCCTAAACAGAGATGAAATAATGTCTAACAAACAGAAGAATTGGGAGTGAACGCAGTGGAATTGGAGTGAACTGGAGTAGAGCTGAATGTAATAATTTTTAATCCTATTGCACTCAGAATGGAGTTTTGGCTGTTCTGAGTCCATTGAGTTTTGGCTGTTCTGAGTGCAATATAGGGTTAAGAGCTGCTAGTATGCAATCACAAAATCACAATCATGTCTACAAAACAGAAGAACTGGGAGTGAATGCAGTGGAACTGGAGTGAACTGGAGTAGAGCTGAATGTAATATTTTTTAACCCTATTGCACTCAGAACGGCAAAAACTCTATCGAGTTTTGGCTGTTCTGAGTGCAATAGGGTTGTTAAGAGCTGCTAGTATGCATCATAACTTGCCTGAAATGGAGCTTGCTCATGAAATCAAAGTTCAAAATTTCTGGTCCTAAATGGTAGTTGATTGTATTTACATTCTTACACATTTTTATTTTTCTAGCATCTGGAAGTAAAACTTTCCTTTAATTCCATACGGAGATTCTAGTATCAGACACCATAAATGAAGAACTATAAAACCTGTGTAATTATTGGACAGAGGTTATTAATAATTCAGGACCTTGTTAAAGGCAATGGAAGATGATTACATTATTGAGTGAACTACAGCAACTCTAAACAGCCCTGGAGGAGAAGACTGGAGATGAGGTGTCTGCTGAAACTTCAGATAGGCAAACAGCCTATGGAAGAAAGATATGAACCTCCCCATGCAAAATGGTTGCTTAATTCATCATGTAATTCCACTGCAAATTTCCACCTGATTACAGAGTCGTGGTAACATAATGTGATATCATGCCAGTTTAGAACTGGGAGTGCACAAATGATATCAGGCAGATTAAACATGATAACAACATTTGACTGTTCGAATGACATCACCAAAATTAATGCTCTCAGAACGGCCAAAACTCTAATGGAGTTTTGGCTGTTCTGAGTGCAATAGGGTTAAGAGCTGCTAGTATGCATCATAACTTGCCTGAATTGGAGCTTGCTCATGAAGTCAGAGTTCCAAATTTCTGGTCCTTTAAAAGGAAGTTGACTGTATTTACATTCTTACACATTTTTATTTTCTAGTGTCTGAAAGTAAAACTTTCCTTTAATTCCATATAGAGATTCTAGTATCAGACACCATAAATGAGGAACCATAAAACCTGTGTAATTATTGGACAGAGGTTATTAATAGTTCAGGACCTTGTTAAAGGCAATGGAAGATGATTACATTATTGAGTGAACTATAGCAACTCTAAACAGCCCTGGAGGAGAAGACTGGAGATGAGGTGTCTGCTGAAACTTCGGATAGGCAAGCAGCCTATGGAAGAAAAATATGAACCTCCCCAAGCAAAATGGTTGCTTTACTTATCATGCATCAACTGATAACAGAGTTATGGTAACATAATGTGATATCATGTCAGTTTAGAACTGCGAGTGCACAAATGATATCAGGCAGGTTAAACATGCTAACAACATTCGACTGTTCGAATGACGTCACCAAAGGCTATGCATCTGTAATCTACCAAGATTCTGATCAGCTGATGAACCTGTGTAATCATTCTAATCATGATGATTCTAATCATCCTATGCACCTGTAATGTGCAAAGATTCTGATTAGGCTATACACTTGTGATCAGTCAAGATTCTGATCAATCAATGCATCTGCGATCAGCCAAGATTCTTATCTGCCTATGTACCTATAATCTGCCAAGATTTTGATCAGCCAATGCACCTACCATTTGCCAATATTCTGATCAGGCTATGCACCTGTAAACTATCTGGACTCTGCATGATCAGCCTATGCACCTTCAATCTGTCAGATTCTTATCAGTCTATGCTCCTGTAACTACCAGATTTCTACTCAGCCTATGCATCTGTAATCAGCCAAGATTCTAATCAGCCTATGCTACTCTAATCTACCAAGATTCTGGTAAGCATATGCTTCTGCAATCAGCTATGATTCTAATCAGCCCATGCACCTGTCATCTGCCAACATTTTGATCAGTCTAGGCAACTGTAATCTGCCAAGGTTCTGATCAGGCTAAGCACATCTGTAATCAGCCAGGATTCTAATCAGCCTATGCAGCTGTAATCAGCAAAGGTTCTGATAAGCCTATACACCTGCAATCAGTCAATGATTCTAATCAGCCGATGCACAGGTGATCAGCAAAGATTCTGATCAGCCTATGAACAATAAGTAATTCAAGATTCTGATAGGGCTATGCACTTGTAATCTGCCAAGATTCTGATTATGCACTGCACCTGTAATCTTTTGGGATTCTAATCAGTTTATGCAACTATGATCAGCCATGATCTTGACCATGCCATGCACCTGAAAGCTGCCAATATTCTTCTGAGCCTATGCACCTGCCATCTGCCAGGATTCTGATCAGCCTATGCAACTCTGTTCAGCCATGATCCCGATTAGACTTTGACCTGTCCGTAATCTACCTAGACTCTGCATGATCAGTCTAGACTTTGAACCTGTCTGTAATCTACCTGGACTCTGCATGATCAGTCTATGCACCTGAATCTGCCAGCTTCTAATCAGCCTAAGTACCTGTAATCATCCAAGATTCTACTGTATTAGCCTCTGTACCTGAAATCAGCAAAAATTCTAATAAGCATCATGATGCAGATGTAATTAACGCTGCAATGTTGTAATTAGCCTATGCACATGTAATCTGTAAAAAATCTAATCACCTTATTCTTACCAACATATACATCTGTAATCAGCCAAGAGTCTATAGCTTATGCATCTGTAATCAGCCAAGATACTTATCAGACTAAGTACCTGTGATCAGCCAAGATTTTAATCTGCCAAGGTTCTTTGCACTCACCTATAATCAAGATGATATTTGCCTATGCACAGGTGATCAGTCAGGGTTCTAATCAACTCATACACCCGCAATCAAAAAGATTCTAATTAGCTTATGCCCCTGTATTCAGCCAAGATTCTATTGAGCCTATGCACCTGTATATAGCCAAGATTCTAACCAGCTATGGGCATGAAATCAGCCAAAAGTCAGATCAGCTTATGACCCTGTGAACAGCCAGGATTCTAGTCAGCCTATGCACCTGTTATAAGCTAAGGTTCTAAACAGCTTATGCAACTGTAATCAGCCAAGATACTAATCAGCTTATGAATATGTATTTAGATTAGGAATCTAATCAGCCTATGCACCTGTAAACAGCCAATATTCTTGCCGTTGCGCCTGTTATCAGCAAGAATTTTAATCAGCTTATGCACCTGTAATCAGCCAAGATTCTAATCAGCATATGCACCTTTAATCAGCCAATATTCTAATCATCTTTACACCTGTAATCAGCCAAGATTCTAATCAGGCTATGCACCTGTAATCAGCCAAGAAGATTTTGATTAGCCTATACACCAGGTCCTGTAATCAGCCAGGATTTTAATCAGCCTATGCACCTGTAATCAACCAAGTTTATGCACCTGTAATCAGTCAAAATTCTCATTTGCCATAAGATTCTTGTCAGTCTTTTCACCTGTAATCAGCCAAGATTCTAATCAACTTATGCACCTGTAATCAGACAAAGTGCTCATCAGCCATGATTCTTACCAGTATCCACCCATATCAGTCCTCCAGTAACAGTAATGGTGCCTGCAGAATCTAATAAAGAAGGAACCTGGCAAAGCTGTAACAATGTGTACAGGCTGCCGGAGAGTCCTCACTTTTCAAAACAAGTGTGTACAGGCTGCCGGAGAGTCCTCACTTTTTAAAACAAGTGTGTACAGGCTGCCGGAGAGTCCTCACTTTTCAAAACATGCCATAAGATATATTTCTGATGTCACAAGCTATCTAATGAAGTGAATGCATTGTCAGCCATTCTGGTAAACCATTTTAGAGAGCTTTAGTGCCATGTCTACTTTATCAATCAAATGAATTGGGACTTGCCCTAATTATCATTAACATTGGGGCACAATAACTTATCACTATAATTATCCTCAAATTTGATCCTTTTGATTTTACTATCAGACTACAGGCCTTAATCTGTGCCGACAGAATGACAAACAGTCTAGCTACTGATAAGTCTGCTCCTTCTAAGGAGCAGTCTAATCAGCAGCTACACAGTTTGCCTTAGCTGTGACCTCTGTCCAAAAGTTTAGCATCACTACCGGCACATTACAGTCCTGTAGTAGAATTCCCAATGGAATCACATGCAGTGATGTGCTTAATTTCTAATGACATTAGACAACTATTTCATCATATATGGGACAACAGTAAAAAGTTTAAACATCCAGAACCAGAAAATCAATGATTTGAACAATGAAATAATTGTTGTTCAAATCCCCATAGGTTCTCATGCTCAAGCAAGTCCAACATTAATTTGTCAAAAGTAAAGCAAGGATGGTCTTGTTACAACTTTCTTATAGCTTCAGCTTTCAGAAGCTATAACTAGTCATCAATACTGTTAATGCTGGTTAAACAGCTTTGGCAAGTAAGGTTTAAGGGTACACTGCCATGCTTTCCTCCATTTTCTTTAAAGGATGGTCAAGTTTAAAGGAAGACATTTTAATTTTTGTGACTTCCTGTTTGCTCCTCTGGAGAACGAAGCCTTTTCAAAAGGGGGTCCACTCTTAAAGGAAAGAATTGGCTCCTAGATGAGCTTCAGGCTTCAAGAGTTGATCCCTAATGAGAAGGGTGACAAAATGTAAATGGCAGAGTTGCGCCCCATGGACATGTCCCCTATCACCTTAAGGACAATAACTATAGATTCCAAAATTGTTTCAAGTCAAGCACAATAACTTTGTATGAACTACATGTACACAAAGATGGTCAAGTCAAGATCCACAACTACACAGTATAGGATAGTCAAGATACAAGTCAAGGACCACAAGCAAACATACAATGAGGATTGTCAAGTTACAAGTGACGATCCACAACTATGAACCACATACGTACAATGAGGATCGTCAAGTTACAAGTGAAGATCTACAACTATGAACCATATATGTACAATGAGGATCGTCAAGTTACAAGTGAAGATCTACAACTATGAACCATATATGTACAATGAGGATCGTCAAGTTACAAGTGAAGATCTACAACTATGAACCATATATGTACAATGAGGATGGGCAAGTTACAAGTGAAGATCTACAACTATGAACCGTATATGTACAATAAGGATGGGCAAGTTACAAGTGAAGATCCACAACTATGAACCGTATATGTACAATAAGGATGGGCAAGTTACAAGTGAAGATCCACAACTATGAACCGTATACGTACATTGAGGATGGGCAAGTTACAAGATCCACAACTTACCCGTATAGGTACAATGAGGATGGGCAAGTGAAGATCCACAACTATGAATCGTTTATGTACAATGAGGATGGTCAAGTTAAAAGTCAAGAGCCACAACTATGAACCGTATATGTACAATGAGGATGGTCAAGTTACAAGTCAAGAACAACAACTACGATTTACATGTACACAAATGATTAATGATCCACAACATATCCTCATTACCTGCAAGTATGAAGAGGATCCGATGAAAAATGAAAATGTGATGACGTTGTTTTCTCCATTACAACACTATGGAATTTTTTTCAAACGCTCAAGGGCAGCTAACTCCGTAGTCTGTGCTCGAATCCGGCCAAATTTCGAACTCATCCAAGCTCTTATGTATGTCATCATTACCTGCTAGTATGATAAGGATCTAATCAAAAACCTTGAATGCAGCACCCTGAAAGTCAAACTTGCTCGAGATATTGTCATGCCCTACATTTGTGTGAAATTATTTCAGAATCCGTTGAGAAATGTAGGTGCTAGAGCGATGACAAAGTTTTTCTAAAAATAGCCACAGTGACCTTGACCTTGGGCACTGCATCCTGAAAGTCAAACTTGCTCGAGATATTGTCATACCCTACATTTGTGTGAAGCTATTTCAAAATCCATGGAGAAATGTAGGTGCTAGAGCCATGACAAAGTTTTTCTAAAATTAGCCACAGTGACCTTGACCTTGGGTGCAGCACCCTGAAAGTCGAACTTGCTTGAGATATTGTCATGCCCTACATCTGTGTGAAGTTATTTCAAAATCCGTTGAGAAATGTAGGCGCTAGAGCGATGACAAAGTTTTTCTTAAAATAGCCACAGTGACCTTGACCTTAGGCGCAGCACCCTGAAAGTCAAACTTGCTCGAGATATTGTCATGCCCTACATTTGTGTGAAGTTATTTCAAAATCCGTTGAGAAATGTAGGCCTTAGAGCGATGACAAAGTTTTTCTAAAAATAGCCACAGTGACCTTGACCTTGGGCGCAGCACCCTGAAAGTCGAACTTGCTCGAGATATTGTCATGCCCTACATTTGTGTGAAGTTATTTCAAAATCCATTGAGAAATGTAGGCGCTAGAGCGATGACAAAGATTTTCTAAAAATAGCCAAAGTGACCTTGACCTTGGGCACAGCACCCTGAAAGTCAAACTTGCTCGAGATATTGTCATGCCCTACATTTGTGTGAAGTTATTTTAAAATCCATTGAGAAATGTAGGTGCTAGAGCCATGACAAAGTTTTTCTAAAATTAGCCACAGTGACCTTGACCTTGGGCGCAGCATCCTGGAAGTCGAACTTGCTCGAGATATTGTCACGCCCTACATTTGTGTGAAGTTATTTTAAAATCCGTTGAGAAATGTAGGCAATAGAGCGATGACAAAGTTTTTCTAAAAATATGTGATGACGTTGTTTTCTCCATTATAACACTAGGGGATTTTTTTCAAACGCTCAAGGGCAGCTAACTCCGTAGTCTGTGCTCGAATCCGGCCAAATTTCGAACTCATCCAAGCTCTTATGTATGTCATCATTACCTGCAAGTATGATAAGGATCTAAGCAAAAACAGTTGAGAAAAGGTGATGACGCCATTTTCCCCATTATAACCCTATGGGATTTTTTCAAACGCTCAAGGGCAGCTAACTCCGTAGTCTGTGCTCGAATCCGACCAAATTTCGAACTCATCCAAGCTCTTGTGTATGTCATCATTACCTGCAAGTATGATAAGGATCTAATCAAAACCAGTTGAGAAAACGTGATGACGCCGTTTTCCCCATTATAACCCTATGGGGGCTATCTGTTGCCATGGAAACCAGAGTTCTGAGCTGATCGGCACCAAAACCTAATGCAGCCTTTCCCCCACCCAAATGATGCTTCAGATAAAATTTGATTGCGATCGGCCCACTGGTCTCTGAGATATTTATGTTTGAAAGTGTTGACGCACCCACGCACCCACGGACGGACGGACGACGGCTCGACTCCCATCCTATAAGCTCACCTCTGAGCCTTCGGCTCAGGTGAGCTAATAACTGGTTTATGTAAATTTAACTGGTCCAGTACAAAATTCACTGGTCCCAGACCAACAGATTAGTGCTTATTTTAATCCCTGCAAGTCAAAAACCACAACTATAGTGAAGTACATGCAAAATGAGGACCGTAATGTGTTACAACTCAAGAACCACAACTACAAAGCACATCAAGGATGGTTGCAAAAATTCTACAGTATGTCATGCTTTATGGAATTTAGCTCCTCCAGTTTGCTTCATTATCCAATGAATGAAAGATATAAAATAATTCTTAAGTATCAGCTTGATATAATGTAGTTATCAAACCAGCTCGGCTGTCCTTATATTTAGCATAATTATGTTACTCTGGCTGATTCTACCATAGATTCCACAGAAACAATTGAATCCACACTCTCTCATTAAATTTTCAATGACATCAAAGGGATCACAAACTAATTATTCTTAATCAATACAAAGTTCAATTAGTGGTTTCTTTAATGAGTTTCTTTTTTCTACACAACCATACAGGGATAAAACACGATTTATTTCCTGATTTCCTGCAAAGCATTGCTCCTTTATGCACTACAAAATTTCAGAATCATAGAAGTGAGTCCGCTGTTCTGATATGGACAAGTCTGTCACCCGGGGGTTGCCACCGGCATATCCTCTACTTTAAAATTTGCCGAATTTTCCCAGATATTTCCCTGACATTTTCTAATTTTCCATACACTCTTACAAATCAAAAACTTGATTTAACTCCATATATTTAGTTTAACATTGCTAACAATAGCAGTTGAAAATCTGAGGCTGTTCTTAAAGGGAAGACTTTGCTTGCCTGTAGTTATGATGCAGATAAATATGAGCCGCGACACGACAAAACCAACAATGTGGTCGTGCGCCCAGCGCAGACTAGGATCAGCCTGGGCATCCACTCAGTCCGATCAAACTCTTCGGTAAGCGCTTAAAGGGTAGCCAAGGGACTAAGCTACCTTCATGCTAACAGCGAAGACTCTGATCAGACTGGGCGGAAGCCCAGGCTGATCTGAGTCTGCGCTGGACGCACGACCACATTGTTGGTTTTCTCATGTCGCGGCTCATATCTTATGCATGGATTATCTTTCCTAAAAGTATATCCTTAGTTCCCCTTGTACAGATTATACAGTAAGTACCTGCAGTGGCCACTTATTTTCAAATTCTTGACTTTTCAAGCATTTTCCAACCTCCCTGAAAAATCAAAGAATTTCCTGACATTTCTCTACCTTGTAAAAAGAATTCATTTTTCAGATGTTTTTCCCTGACAGTGGCAACCCTGACACAGAAAAGCTGAGTTGTCTATAGAGGATCTTACATGAGTGCTTATGTATTACTGAATTTATTAAACGAGTTGGGGAAAGAGATAAGATGCGAGGCTTTGCCGACTATCTTATCGTTTTCACCAACGAGTTTAATAAATTCAATAATACAGGAGCACGAATGCAAGATTCTATTTATCATATGACACTAAAATCGCATTTAATAGCAAATTTTGCACTAAAACGTCAAGATTTCGCCATAAGAAAACATGATGTTTTATGGACGCCAACGCCTAACGTTACGACGTAATTTGCATATTTAATCCACTAGTGGATTATCGTTTTTAATGCATGGCTTTATTACACTCTCAGATGCGACGTCATATGATAAAAATATTTACTGTATTAGAGTAGAACACACCAGGTAGGCGACAATCGAAAAAGCTATTAACAATCGATTAATGCGGATCAAAAACCGTTAGAAACAGCATTTTCGATTGCAAATTGGCGACAATTTGCAATCGAAAACGCTGTTTCTAATGGTTTTTGATCCGCCTTCCTCGACTGCATGAGCATTTTCGATTGCCGCCTACCCAGTGAAAGAATGTCTTTTGAGAAACCCCCACCAATGCCGTTCAGACAATGTCATTTTCAAAATCTCTTGCTATACTGGCATCTGTGCTGTTATGGAGACCTTAAAAATAATGGTAAGATTACCAAAACCTAACATATTCATCGGCTCCGACTAGTTACAGCTTACGGTTTATCTGTCATGTTTGGTCGTCAAAGTCCGTTATGTTCAAAAGACAAGCTGCAATATATGAGCTGCAAATAGAAAAATTTAACTGGTTATAGAAATGGTCCACTTTACATTGATTATTCAGCTATGAGCATTAAAAAAATAAATCCAAATCAGTTTTGCATTATTGAAATATACTATGAGGCTTTCCCTTCCAAAACAACCCCAAAAATCTAGATCCACCTTGGATCTAGATTTTTGGGGTTGTTTTGGAGGGAAGAAACCATCTTATAACTTTTATATGATATGGTGCAATCCTTTATTCAAGATTAATCTAACACTTTAAGCACCAGTGAAGAAAATAGCATAATTTGCAAACAGCATAGATCCTGATGAGGTGGCTCATAATGAGCCGCCTGATGTAGATCTACACTAGTTTGCCCTCTAGTCTTTGAATATGAAATGTCTTGGACAATGCATTTTTTACATTTTGCAGACGTAAATTTTCTCGTCTTAAAGAGTTACTGACTGGTCACAACATGTATATATATTAAGGCTTTAAGTGAAAGAGACTAAAACAGCAGAATTTGCAAACAGCATAGATCCTGATGAGCTGCCTCATCCAAATCTATACAGTTTGCCCTCTATAGTCTTTGAATTCTCAAAATGCAATATCTTGGACAAGGCATTTTTTTGAAATTTTTGCAAACGTAAATTTTGTCGTCTGCTTTTTGGTGCTTAAAGGGTTAACTGAAATTATCTCGGAATTATCATCAAATGCTCCATTTATCTTGAGCTCTGCAAAAAAAATTAGCACTTTTGGAGATCTGATTAAGGAGAAAAAGCCATCTGCCTATCCAAGGAAACCTCTCTAGTCTAGGAACTTGATTGCAAGTTAGGCCAAGGAAAACATTGATTTGGTTCCTGTAACCATATCCTACCCGCCTATTTAGCTAACTTCTAACTTCCGTTTTGACATTCAAGAGTAACATTGTCGTATTTTTCGTTTTCTTCATAATCTGTTATACAATGGAACCTTTACATAACTGCAGCTAGCATTTACTTCTATATATTTTTGCTGTTAAACTGAGTTAATGGTTAAAGAAAAAAATTTTTACCTATTGAAGTTTTGTTATTGCATGATGTTTTGTTATTATATGAAATGTTGTTATAAAGACAAATGAATAGATTTTGACAAAATTTCAATTTTCATGGAAAAAATTGTAAAGTAATAATATTTCAATTCCTACCCTACCTAACTGTAGCCTGTACCAAACAATTTATGGCCATTGGCCTTAGAAAAACATCTGCAAGAGCTACATTAATATTTCAAGTTCTCTACCACCTTATTTGACAGAAAAAGTCTTCGAGCCATAAAATATTGAACCCTAACAGTTCAAATGTCATCGGCTTGACAGGAATCAATACGGGTAAGGAAAAACCTTTAATTACAGACAAGTAATATATTTTTACTTCAGCTCTGATACTTGATACTGTAGTATTGTGTTTCTTCAGTTATAAGACAGAATTTTTCCCTTCCAAAAAATCCCTAAAATCTAGATCCATCTTAAAAGATGGATCTAGATTTTTGTGATTGTTTTGTAAGGGAAAAATCTGCCTTATAGAAGGATTTCATAAGACTTAGATATTAGGAGTGACTGTCATTCTAGAAAAGAGAAACCCTCTTTTATTGCCAAATAAGCATGGTTACACTAAATATTCTTACAGCAATACTAATGGTATTATTCAATTATAAGACAGAGGCATTTTCTTTACACAAAATGACCCTATTTGTTAAAGGCATGCAGTTCTTTTAATTCTCCTGTAAGAAAACAAGATTTTCTAATGTGGAATTTATCTTCATCTAAGACATATCACACTGGTCTGGATTCAACACAGGTAACGTAGACAACGCACATGAAACTGGCCTGTTCTGCTCATCAGGATAAAGTTGTTTAGGAAGTATAGTCTCGCGATCCATCCGACTACCGACTCTTGAAATTAGAATCAAAAGTTTTACTGAATAGATATACATAGTCGAGAAATGCTTGAAAACAATTTTTGGGCTACAACGACTGGGCAGCGACTTGGTGTAGAAACTTATTCAAGCACTGTATTTATACTATACGTAATTTCTTTGAAAATCTGATCTGATTAAGAGGTTTAACAAACTGCCGGGGACGTAAGAATGATAGTTTGAAATAAATCTAAGAAGTATGCGAAAACAATCAAGTTTTATAGTACATTGCCTACGTTGAATGCCAGACCAGTGTGATACATGTATATGGAAATTCCAGGTTATGGCTACAATATTGACTGGAAAAGAATACATTGTACAGTCAACTCCTGATATCCCAAACACTGTTATCTCAAAATATCTTCTTATATCAAAGAATATATTTCCTATTTTTATTTACATTTCAACTCCTGTTATCTCAAACTACTGATATCTCAAAGTAAATTTTCTGATACCAGAAAATTCACTTTGAGATATCAGTAGTTTGGGCTGAAGTTCGACTTCGAGATATCGAGAGTTGACTGTATGCAAAATAAAACAGTCAGTCCTTATTTACTTTTCGTGTCTCAATGAATTATTTCGGAATTTTAAGATATTTTGAGTCAAACTGGTTTAATGGCAAATTTACATTTAATAAACCTCATTGCAACTCACACCTATTCAAAACCCCAAAATTCTGACATATCATGACATATATAGATTAATTGTTGATCTATTCTAAGAATACAATGTCTGTTCTGAGTAACATGCAGGTATTTCCAGTTGCTACAGTACTCCAGCCTAAGAATCTAATAAAGTCTCAGGATTCTAATTTCATGTCTTATTAATTCTCATATTCCACATCTATAGGTAAATGCCATATTTAGAAAGTTTTTTGTTATACACGGCATCAGTTATTAACTGCTGAACCAGCAAAGTTTATGCTGTGTCATCAAACAGTCACTATCAGGGATATGATGTTAATTTCAATTCATTATACTCACAGGGTATAAACCAGTCCGCCAATTTACGCTTCCTGCAGAGACTGTCTATCATATTTGGCTTCCACCGAGGCTGTCTACGAACTCTTGCTTCCTGCAGGGACTACTGTCCTCGAAAAATGGCTTCCTGCCAAGACTGTCTGCGTGACTCTGCTTCCTGTCGAGAGCCTCAGCAGGAAGCAGAATCACGCAGGCATTCTCTGCAGGAAGCCATTTATCATGTACAGAAGTCTCGGCAGGAAGCAAGAGATCGCGGACAGTCTCGGTGGAAGCCAAATATGATGTACAGTCTCTGCAGGAAGCGATAATTAGCGGAATCGATAATACCCTGCGATACTTCCTTGCACACTTCCAAGGTGAACCCCTCCTTGTGCTCTGATAACGTTAATACTGTTCATTATTAATTAACTAAGTAATATATAGCACTTTTACTGGGAAATCGGTCTGTATCATACTGGTGACGTTTCTTTTTTCATACAGTATGACCTCCGCTTAATACAGCTTGACCTCCTACCTATACGGTTGACCTCGTGTCATATTGATTAAAACCTTCGACCTATACGGAAATCCACGCATCCGATTGGTTAAAAGTTCTGGTCACGTGAGGGCGCTCTCCTGGCTGGATGACAGAGGCGTAAACATCAATTGCGGTGGCCAGTTAACTGTGTAATTGTGCAGACGTCATGTCAATAAACTGGAAAAGAATGTCGGACAGATTTGCCCGAAACGACAAAGACAATTTAGAAGTGCTATCGGACGACCTGGGCCGCTATGAACTTTTGTCGGCTAATGAATACGACGAATTGTTGAAAGATCCGTCGGCTAAAAGTTAATTAATAAAAATGTCATTAATCAAGTGATTTCGTATTGGCCCAGTTACAGGTCCTCGGTCAGCTGTATTGGCTCTCGGCCTTCGGCCTCGGGCCAATACAGCTTACCTTGGACCTGTAACTGGGCCAATACGATATCATTTAATTAATAACATTATAGTAAAAATATTGGGGCACCTTAAAGCCTGTGGGTACACCTACATGTTTTTTTTTCTGCCATTTTTTCACAAGGAGACAACTCACTTGATTTGCTGTTTGCTTCCCCTGGAAGCCTGTGGGTCACCTACGTTTTTTTTCTGCCATTTTTTCACAAGGAGACAACTCACATGATTGCTGTTTGCTTCCCTGGAGCATGAAACCCTTCTGGAAAAGGGGTCTGCTCTTAAGGAAAGAATTAGCTCTGATGATTGATAGCTTCAATGCAAATTCTTTCCTTGAAATGTTGACCTAGCAGGCTCGCACCCACTTCCCCTCCCCCCATTTAGAAGGCAAAATGGAAACTAGCTGGAACAGCATTTAGATGGCAAAATGGAAACTAGCTGGAACAGTTGCTTCCCTGAACCTGTACCTGTTCCACCATAAACAATTCCTGTATTTCTTACCCTTGCACTAGAAAAAGCTGACTTTTACCATCTGGCTTGTGTCAAAAAGTTGCAATAGGAATGGCAAACAGTGCAGACCCTGATCAGACTGCTCCCTTAGGAGCAGTCTGATCTATGTCTATACTGTTTGCTCAGGTACCAGTCTGCACCAATATTCAGAGTAATAACAGTAATCCATCTTTACGATGATCTGATTAATATTGCATGAGAAAAATAGATGTCATATGCAACTACTGGGCACAAAATGCATTAGCTTAAGTCCCAGAGCCATATTATTACAAGTCAGACTATAGGATACCAATTAATGTCTGCAGACATAATAGGTTGGAAAATGATGCCCGCATCTCATCAAAGTAATTGTGCTCCATAAAGCATGCATATATTGTGTCACAGTCACTTTGGCACTTTGCCGGTCACTGTGTGTGCAATTAAGACAAGTAACTCACAGTTTTTATCATATGACGTCGCATCTGAGAGTGTAATAAAGCCATGCATTAAAAACGATAATCCACTAGTGGATTAAATATGTGAATTACGTCGTAACGTTATTATGTTGATGTTCATAAAAACATCGCTTTTTCTAATGGCGAAATTGTGAGGTTTTGGTGCAAATTTTGGTAATAAAATGCGATTTTAAACTTATCACCCTCTGAGTCAATGAAAAATGGTGGCGATTAAATTGTTGATTCTAAATACTGGATTTTGATTGATTTGATGCTTAACGTCCATGGTAAACAACTATGGTCATGTCGAGACGTTCAGTTAACCTAACCACACTATTCCTGGGCACACTAAGACCTCCTTTAGCGTTTAACCAGTACTAAGTGCACATACTTTCGCCAGTAACTGACAACTGCTCTTCATGAATCAACAGAAGGAGAAACGAAAGTGTGTGGCCAGACCAGGTTTTGAACCCAGGACCTCTGACTTATGACTCAGGTGCCCTCTCTATTAAGCTACGCGGCCTGGCTATATTAGAATAGGTTAAAGCTAACAGTGCAGACCCTGATCATACTGCTCCAGTCTGACCTGCCTACACTGCTGCATCATTTGGACCCCATCACTGCATTGTAAAACCACAATGTTCCATTTTTAGAACTTGTGGCCATTATTTTTGGCGTCCTATATTTTAGAGTTTTTGCAGTATTTTTTTTATCATTGATATGACTATGCAATTGCTGATTGCAGCATACATCAATGTTTTCCGTATGACAAGGGAAGGCAATCAGTTCTGTCTGCATATGCTTTTCAAATTAAAGTAGTCTTTCTTACGGTTTATAATCCATGTCTGTTCCACCTAAATCTAACGTACAGGGGCTCTGGCAACTCAGTGGGTTAAGCCCAAGCCTTCTAAGCTAGCTGTCTGGGTTTGAATCTTGCTGAAGCCTAACATCTTTCCAGCTGTACACCCACTTAGCCTTTGATAAGCTTGGTATGACTAAAATGCCATTGAAAGGACTGTAAAATGAATAAAAAAATGTCATCTAGCTGTAACAAATCCATTCATTTATATTTTGCCAGAATTTAAGTATGCTTTAAATAACTTTTTATGGTCAACACCCCCTCCCCTCACCCATACACGAGTGCCCCTCCCAACACACACACATAAGGGACTATCAATGATTCATAGCTAGCAGTCTGTGAGGATATTAAACATGATGGTTGGATCACTTGAGATTTTAAAATGTCCTTTTTATCAGTATTTCAGTACTGTCATAGGACGATGGGTTTTTTTAAGACACCAATTCTGATTCTGATGGGTGGTTGTTCTAGTACTGATATTTGACTGCATATCAGCTCTAAGTCCGCCAGAGTATAATAAAAAAATCCCTTTAGAGCTGTAATTTTACATCAAGCTGGGTGGATGTTAATGAACAGATGAAAGGCTGTGTGCAATGGAACCCCGTTCACGCAGTTGACCCAGGTTGACCAACATACAGTCTATGAAATCATCTGGCTGATGGTTCCAAATCGAAGCAAATATGGAAAATAGTATCTGTTAGACTGGTGCTCCATATTCTCACGGTACTTAAGATACAAGCAAATCTGACCAGAAACGGAGGACCAACAATCCAACATACTATATGTAGTTGAGCTCTATAGTATTTCATCTAAATCCCAAGGCATATATCTGTCTTTTGTATCTTCTTGTGAGTGTTGAAATTTTATCAGTTTATTATTACTACCACTGTGTGGTTAGGCGGAAATATGAACTCCATATTCTTGCGGTAGATGGATGTTTTCCTCCAAATTAACAAATTAAATGCATGCAAAAATGTTTCCTTATTCAAAGTATTTAATATAGCCATACTTCAATTTAGTTAAGTGAGAAACAACATGATTGGACAATTATTTTCTATTTTATAGCTGCTTTTATCATCCTGGGGTGTTTCTTATTACCAGGTATGGTGCTTTTTTCTTTTTGTGCCTTTAGAAGTGACAGCATCTTCAAAAACAGGCAGAACTGAAATCCAAGATGTTCTGGTACTTTGTTTGCCTGATGTCTGTAAGCCACTACAAAAATTAGACTTGTTTGTCTCTGGGATTTTATGTTACTACCGCCGCGGGAATATGATTGCCGCGAGAATATGGAGTTCGACTATACCTTTCAAATGCATTTATCTCAAATATAAAACACGTTTTAAACTGTTAAAGCTTTTTACACAACCAGGACTACAGCGACAGCAGCTTCCCATTTCATAGACTGTGGTCAACTGTATTACGATTGAAAAGACTCCCGCCTACAGCAGAGCTCGAACCATTCGATGTAGTATAATTTCATCTGTTCATTGCTTTTGATCCAGCTATCAATTAACACCTTAATTGAATCCGGATTATCCAGATAGTTCGGTCTTTTCCCGCCAAATGTCAAACTTGGGTAAAACTCGATACTGTCATAGATCTGCAAGATGTTGGCCCACATAGGAGCACATACAAAGTATGGGCAGACACAAGAGGATACATTGATGGTTGACTTGCGATTTTATGTCATTCTTAACAGTATTTCAGCCATATACCAGGACGACCGGATCATGATTATGAAAACTGTGTGCAATGGAACCCCGTTTACGGTTGGAAAGATTTACGCGTCCGGCGGGACTCAAATCCGGACAAGCTAGATCAGAAGACCCCACAGAGCTACCGGAGCTCCATACACAAGACGAAGAAAGCAAAAGGTGATCATAAAGATCTGTATAATTCCAGGAGGCTCTCCCACGGGTTTTGTGGGACCTCGGAAGAAAGGCCATGCATCTATATTGAGAGAGCACAGGAGTATCATTTTGCTACAAAATACAAAGTTTTGAAAAGTTTCCGTGACTAATAAAGAAGTAAAGCAATTTATATAAAAAGGACCACATTTTTCAGACACTACCTCTGCAAGTCGGTCCCTTGGCTTTCTCGAGAGAACTATAAGGTCACAAAACCCAGCGCTGAGACAAATGGCAAACAAAACTCTAGTTCGCCCTCTGGTGGCATACTCATCCTCAGTATGGAGCCCCCACACCAAAGCAGTGTTGATAAACTTGAAATGGTACGGCCGCCCGTTGGACTTTGATCAACTATTCCCCACAGGAAAGCGCGAAAGAGATGCTGCAGTCTTTAGGTTGGAGGATTCTTGAGCAGAGGAAGTCCGACTCCCGACTTTGGGCACCTCGTCTACAAAATCATTTATGGCCTTAATTGTAGCCATTAGCCTGGTGAATGATTGTCCTTGGACGTATCACCAGGTAACAATTCTGATTCTGATTCTGACATGCCTCTGTGTGTTGTGCATCCATCGAGAATACTCAAGAATTCACATCCCCTTGGTTCCCGTCAGATCCAAACTGCTGTAGACTACTACAAATTCTTTCTACCCCATCGCAATCGTCCGTCGTCACACATAGCTATAAACGTCAGCACACTGTCTTTAACCTTTGGCTATCACTGTCAGTTTTTTTTTCTGACTTTTAACATTTTAACTAATTTTTATCACTTCAACTAACAAATCTTAAGGGAACTTTTATTTTTATAATGTTTCTGTTACTCAGTAACACCGCACTGACGCGCACCTGCACGTAATCTCCGCGAGGGGGGGGGGGGGGGGGGGGGGGTGATACATACATACATACATACGTTCATACATACATACATACATACATACATACATACATACATACATACATACATGTGTAAGCTGAATGTAGTCAGGGAAAGCAGGTGCACGGCATTGGACTGCAATCACCGGCTACCACTCGAATACGTTTTTTTTTTATTATTATTTTTATTTTCCAGCTCAGGGCGCAGTAGCTGCGGATTTCCCGGTCTGTTGGCCTAAAGAAAGTGTTCAGTCATGTGTCACCCTAGAAACAATAATGCTACCTTAGCCTTCACAGGCACGCGCACTAAGGTAGTGATATTACTACTAGTGTCACCTTTCTGGAGTCCAACCGTTGCCTCCTGCGTGTAGCAGAACAATCAAAACTTAGTGCACTCAAACCAACGAAGTAGATTCGTCGGGCGCTGCAACAGCTGCATCGTTCATTTATTTGAGCCGTGACACGAGAAAACCAACAGTGTGGTTGTGCGCCCAGCGCAGACTCATATCAGTCTGGGCATCTGCCCAGTTTGATTAGACTCTTCGTTAAAAGCTCAAAGGGTAGCTAAGGGTCTAAGCTACCTCCATGCGGACAGCGAAGACTCTGATCAGACTGGGCGGATGCCCAGGCTGATCTGAGGCTGTGCTGGGCGCACAACCACATTGTTGGTTTTGTCGTGTCGCGGCTCATTTATTTATTTTCATTTTGCGGGCACATATACAGCAATGCCGTCCCTGAAAAAGTCATAAATCGACAAACATTCAATCTGGTGAGATTTTGCAAAGAAACTGGCTTATCTTGAGTCTGTTTTTTTTTCTTTAACAGAATTAACGTTACAATGAAGGAGCCATAAAAATCGGAGCTTAATTACTACTTCACGCCGGAGAGGAAGTTACTCTGATTTATTATGATCCAGGGGTTGGACTTTGGGGCTTCAGTCCCGCCATCTGGGCCTCTGTGTTTAATATGTATCATATGTTGGCATCCAGATAATAAGGAGTATCTGATGACAGTTTGAGATAATTTATCCATGTGGTTAGATCAAACTATATAAAATCGCCTCGGTGTTGTGACATCTCATTAGAATCAAACTGATCCCTAAGTATTTCATACATTTTCAAGCCCCCCCCCCCCCAATCCTCCCCCACCAAACACCCATCACACCCAGCCCCACCAGTTATCCAGAGCCCCACCAGTACATTGTGGTCTGGATCCGGGCCTGAAAACAAACTGCATTCTTGTCGAGATCAAGTGTGAAATCTTCCCTTGCTATATAGTAAATTCTTTCTTATTATCTCTTTAATCTATTTATTCCCAATGGACTATTCCATCGTTATCAAATGGATGATTACATTTGTCAGTTAACGTTGCTTGGTTTAGTTTGTTTTATTTGTTTTCATTTTATTATTTTTGTTTTATGCAATAAGTGTAGACCTTGATCAGACGCCGCGTTTTGTGGCGTCTGATCTGGCTGGAATGTTTGCATCTGTCCTATATATGGGACGATAGGCATAAATGGGTGAACCGTCTTGAATATCTTACGGAAGCTTAACTTGAAATGTGTATCTTGCTTTTGATCACTTGCCGTCAACAAAGATGGAAACGCTGACTCGCTTTAAACATTACAAATTCGGGCCTATCAACAGTCTGGGGACTTGTGGATTTCCATTACGCATGTTTGTGATGATTAACCATGCACTTTAAATGAACTGACATGATGGCTTACCCTAACATAATTACTGAATTTTTTACCACAAGATGTCACTACATGTCCGAATGATAAAACGTGATGGAAAACCATAACGTTGGTTTCTTCTGGTGCTATGGCTGACCATAACGAAGGCAAAAAACCCCAGGTACTTTTCTGTCGAGTAACTGGTGCAAAACCTTGAGTACCTCGTACAGTTAGCATCCATTACAAAATAACAACAACAAGCATTGTAGACAATTTTGATCGTAACACTTTATAAAAAATAGAAAGGAAACTTGTATTTTTCTTGGAAATAAAACAAGTCAAATGCACAGCAATCTTTGCCTAATTTTGACCATAATTCTGCAGAAAGAACCAAAATACAGACTGTTTATACTGAGAATAGTTAAGGGCTGGACGAAATATCAATTTTAAGTGTAGACAGGTCATACTGAACACTGCCATTGGGTTAAATTGTCATTTTAGTGACTTGGACTGAAAAATGGAAGAGTTATGGCTGACCATCACAAATGTGCGTGATGGAAAACCATAAGTCCCCAGACTGATCAAGCGCAGTCCAGTGCAAGCTCTGAATATAGTTTTAGACTTGTCAATGACGCTGGATGGTAAATGCCTGTGCTAATGAAGCATATATGATTGATTGATTGATTGATTGACTTGTTGCTTAACGTCCATGGTAAACAACTATGGTCATGTCGGGACGGTCAGTTAACCTAACCACACTATTCCTGGGCAGGCTTAGACCTCCTAAGCGGTTAACCAGTACTAAGTGCACATACTTTCGTCAGTAACTGACAACTGTCCTTCTTGAATCAGCGGAAGGAGAGAAGCATATATGAAAGTGGTCAAAGTACCCAAATCATAAGTCCGAACTGGTTAGTCATTTAAACATTGACAATGTAGGGAATATTCAAGATACACAGATATGGACCCCAAAACAGACGTGTGATCATGTGCTCGCGAGTAGTAAGCATATTTTGGAATATTCTAAATACATGCACACAGACATGAACCCCAAAACAGAGGTGTGGTCAGGTGCTCGCGAGTAGTAAGCATCACCTGTCTATTATAATACACCCACCGTATCAGCTGAAAAAGTCAGTGAAAATAAAAGTCCGGATTTTAAAGCCTAACTAGGCTTTGGCTGAGGCCATCAAATCGGAATTAAGTTTAGAAACGACCACATTGCAGGGATCAAAGAGGTCATGTGGTCTCCTGTAAAACTTTTTAACTGTTGACACAAGCTTTACTTTATGATAACCCTATGTCAGCAGTTTACGGGTGAGTAGCTTTCTTCTTTCACCAAAGTCTTCATATTTGAAACAGGTTCTAGCATAGCGGACTAGCTGAGAGACGTAATCTCTGTATGCTGGTGCCAAAGGAATATTGCTACTCAAAAATGGAAAGTTAACTATGGGAGAATTGAAGTCGTCCCTCTTGTCATAAAGCCTAGTAACAAGCTTTCCACTGTCAATATGAGGCAGATGAACTAGACTCTGTGGTGTCTTTAATTTCAAGTTCACATGGATAGCTGAGGTCAATAAACTCCGAAGTTTTTGGGTTATTCAGAGATAGAACATCATCTATGTACCTGCAGGTAAAGCAAGATGTTTCTCCCCCGCTTTTAAGAGCCCTTGTATAAACTCCGCTTCATACTTGTAATGAAATAAGTCGGCAAGTAAGGGAGCGCAGCAATAGACCTTTTTCACATTGTTATCTCCCCTAGTCTCGCAGCCCGTAATTTGGCGCGATTTCGCGTTACGTCACACGCGTGGGGCACAGCCTTTGATACAGCAGCACATATCAATAGGCTTTTTGATTATAATCGAATAATATAGAAATTAAATGATTAAAAACGAGATTTATTATTACAGTTTGATTTCAAAACCTAACTTGAAAGGCAAAGAATATACTTACAGTAACAATAACATAGAAAATATTTGAAATGTACAAAAAATTAATGTTCCAATCAGCGTGTCATGCACCGGTAATCATTTTACAAATCTGTGATCTATTATTTCTAGCATTCTTTCTTTTCCTCAAAATTTCTTACACGTTTTGATATGCATTCATAGTTTTATTTTCGTATAATCTTCTGCGATTTTACACATTTAATTTCAGAAGTAATTTTATTACTAATATTTTAAGTAAAGAAAAATCATGCAGCTAGGCATTTCGTACTTATTACAACAGTTATGAATTCGTTATAAATATTAAACAGATGCTTTGTATTTATTTATTAATATACATGTATTTATTTATTTATTTATTTATTTTTTCTATTTTGAAATCAAAATAGTTTTGGCGGATTTCGATTTTCTGAAGATGAAGAAAATAACCAGTTTCACTTTTCCGTTTCTCGAAATGCGAAATTAAATATTTTATGTATCCTTTGCATTTATAATAATAATCATAATGATGATAATAATAATAATAGTGAAAATATATTATTATTTTTTATTTATTTCATTTTTATTCCTGCCATTATGACATTTACTGGCTAAAAACGTGAAAAATAGTAGCTTTTAAATGTGTCTATATTATCATTAATAATTAGAGTAAAAATATCATTGTTATCATTAGTATTATTAGTATTTCATTATCAACTGACTTGCAAGTAAATTTGTTCGGGATATATGAGTATAATTTGCATATCTGGATATATGAGTATAATTTGCATATCGATATGCAATGAAATTAATAGTTGGTTGTTGTTAGGGGTTTAACGGCCCTTTGAGACAGTATTTCAGTCTATATCGGGCCATCTCCTAGAGAGGGGGAGAAAGAAAAAAGATAGAAAATGATAACCAAACAACCCCGGCCGCACCTTCTGCAAGCACAGTAGGCCCTTGCCCTACTTTTATCCAAATAAGTAGCACGCCCCGGCACTGGAAGTTATAACCAGCACCAAGTGACAGCCATTTAGTGTGTGATCTATGTATGTATTCGAAATGTATTTTGACAGACTAGAAACTGTATAGTTTACGTCTGAATAAAATTTCTGTTCTGTAAAACAAAAGAAAAGAAAAGAAAAGAAAAAAAACATCGCCCGCCCGACCACCACCCCCGCAATGAAATTAAAATCGGCAACATTAATAAGAGGTGTCAACGAATAACGTGGTCTATTGATTGAGTTAATTGTTAATAGACCCTCAGATAATTGAGTAATTGATAAACAGACATCGGACGCCGGGAGGTGCGGCAATGGATACGTTGAGCCTCTTCGGATGCGCCGGTATGACAATTGAAATAACAACAATAACAACAAACAATTAGAGTAATTTATGAGACAAGACAATTATTTAGGGATTATTTAATCCTTTAAATATTTATTTTCCTTTATTTATTTAGTAAAATATCAAACCACGCATATTATTTTCTGATTGTTCAGACCTCGTTCAAAGAAATGGACGGTAGATGTCAGGTAATAGATAAAATAATTAGGAATAAATATTTCTCTTTGCGATATGCCTTTCACTTTACATGATCTTTGTGCCAAGCTTTGCTAAAACGAAAGGAAATCAGATAGAAATGATTAAAACAATTAAATTTAACTGATTACATAGAAAGTCTCAATGCCTTAAAATCCAATTGCCCCATTTACGTAAAGTCTCGCCGATTATCGGAAAATATCGCGATACCTAAGCGGTACACGCATGCGCAGAAAAAATGTGAAAAAGGTCTATTGCCCATTGGAATTCCAACTATCTGTTAAAAAATCTGTCCGCTAAACCCCACATTAATGTTGTCAATAAGAAATTCCAGCATTTTAATGTCACCATTTTCAGAATATTTTGTATGAACATCAGAGGGGTCCATAACGAAGTATGTGTCAAGCTCAGCAGCGATGTCAAGAATGTCTTAAGACCGGTTTACGTCGGGTTGACATGGTCGCGCTTCTAAAGATAGAAATACGCCAGTTTACCAAAGACTAAAGTTGCAGCGCCTGAACCATCTAGCTGGTGGTTTGATTGCACTAAGTTTATCGATTTGTCCCACTCAGATAGTGTGTCAACTTCAACTCCCCCTGTTTATCTGAGCGTCAGCTGGCGTAGTCTTCAGCAGAAGCCATAATTAATGATGAATTCTGTTTCCAACTAAAAATAAAAACTTAGGTCCCTATATTTAGGGCTTTTGGAGAGTAACTCCCTTAGGCTGTTATTGTCAACAATGCCAAGATCACCAGTTATAATGTGACCAGTACTTGGAGGAGGTTCGGGTACCAACAGGAGGATCACCGACAACGTCTTCGGTGTTTAGGCGCCGCAGCAATCCCTGTAATTAAAGATTTTGGTTGCAGCAGGAAATAAGAGTAGGATTCTGAATTTTAAAGTAAGGTGGAATAGCTACTTTGACATCTTTATGATTAAGTATATTGCTTATATTAATAGCATGAATTTGCATTTAGGTCTTAAGGTACTTCCATTCGCTGAGAGAAATAGGCTATCAATTATTTGTTCCAACTCTTTCTCAAATTATCAGGTTCAACAGATAATAAAGAGGTAGTATTGTGTACAAACTTTAGGCAAAAGTATGGAGATTGCACAAGAAAGTGTACTTTTTCAAGGTGAATTATTTCACTTACACACCTACGTACATGTATATGTTTATCCTACCCTATATTTAATCAATGCATACATTCATCACCAGTATAAATGACCCAAAACATGGCATTTGAGAGTAAACTGCTTTTTCATCTGTTCAATCTGATAATTTGAGAAAGAAATGAAACAAATTTTTTAAGTGACCTTGGGCCGTATTCATAAAGCCACTTAAGTCGTTGCTATGTGGTTGCTAAGGCTAAATATCTATTGGAGATTCCCTACAACTATGAAATTTGGTCTGGAGGAACAGTCTTACAAAGACTGTTCCTCCAGACCAAATTTCATAGTTGTAGGGAATCTCCTTCAAAGAAATTTAGCCTTAGCAACAGCATAGCAACCACTTAAGTCGTTTTATGAATACGGCCCCTTACTCTCAATGCATTGGAGTATATTCAATCTAAATGCTTTTTCAATAATGATGGTTATATTTTAGATTTTGCGCCACAAATAACCCTTTGATCTTTTCTGGTATAAGCTTTTTTTCATGAGCGTGTCACTCATTTTTGTATTCTAAATTGTCGAGAACAACGAAAGGAAGAGATCTGCTAAATTTCGAGGAGGTATCCTATTTTCAGGTTTTTATTCTAATTTTTAAATTTATCACAAATCACCACGTTAATAGTTCATTTAAAATGTGGAGTTCAATCTAATGTCTAAATCCCTGATATTCTCTGAAAGATAATTGAGTTCGCATTAACCGATAACGTCGTATAACATTTATGTATTTCCACATAACTGGAATTGCATCCGTTTCGGTTATTCTACACCAAGTGTCAATGACCAATTCCTCATATAATTAGTTTTAATTTTGTCAAAATGTCTTCCACTTTGAAATGCTTGATCCAATTTATTCAATGATGACAGAAAAAAATAGACAAATAAATAAATAAATAATAATAACAAATAATAAAATAAAAATAATTTTCTATCAATGACCAATTGCTTCCAATTCCACGGTGCATAACCATATCGGACGCTATCTGTGAAAATCTGCGTTACTTGACTCTATCTGTGAGTGCTACGGACTCTATTTGTTACTTGCCATGAACGTTTCGGCGATTCAGTCGAAGAAAAAGGGACAAAACGTGTAAGTCCTGGGTTTCATGGTTTCCACGGAACACATACCTTATTTTTCCTAATATTTCCGTCGATATTATTCAGCTAGCGATGTTCAGTGCTTGTCATCAGTGAAATCAAATGCAGCGTGATAGTGCAGGAGCGTACATGGACCATGAAAACAAGGAAAAACTCAGTGTTTATATTTGTAGGTAATGAATATTGTCCTTTATTTACGAAGATAATTATGTTCTTGATAATTTACACATGTCATTAGGTGCATAAATAATATCAATGTTTAAAGGACACCACCCATTATTTTCAATGTTCCGGATTGTATTTGTGTCTCCGAAATAATGTAATTTTATGCCAACGGACAGATGTTGTCCTCAAGGCAACGGACTATACCTGTGAGCAGCGGACCTTACTTGTGATGTTTATTTTCTTTTTTTTTTCAGCCAAAAACGTCGTACATGTAAAAGATCAATCAGCCAAAACGGCGAAGGCTAAGTCCCGAATTTGAATAAAGTCCTTCGGCGCATGCTCAATTCGTGTCCACAGTAGATTGCCAAAATGAGGCCATGTCATCCACAACGGTTCACTCAAAAGATGTAAAGGAAGTTGACAGTGCTCTCTCCATTTATGGGTGTCTTTGACCTAATATCATGCATATAGTTACACCAACCTATAGATGTTGTTCATAATAAACCGCAACTCTAGGTGTCCACCACCGTTTGTAATTATAACTATTCTATTCATTCTATTCTATCCCATAACCTTACTAGGTCGTTGGTGCACCACAGATGACTTCGAAACAATCCCTTTCCACCTTGTCCCGTCTTCAGCTGCCCTAGCCGAGCTGGCAAAATCCATTCCTGTCCACTCCTTGATATTGTCTTCCCCCCTCCTCCTCCGCACCCCCCTTCCCTTTCACTGTGCCCTGAAGAATTTTCTTTGCTAAACCAGAAGACCTTGAGACGTGGCCAAACCACCCCAGCCCCCACCTCCCGATCAGCCTCAGGAGCCAATCACATTCTCCAATGGCTGCTTGGATCTTCCTGCGAACCTCCTCATTGGTTATAGGGTCCTTGTACGAAATGTTCAGTAACCTTGGGTATCATCTCATTTCAAAGGCCTGCGTTCTTTTCTCTAACTCTGCTGTCAAGGCCCACGATTCACAGGCATACAGAAATATGGAAATGACAAGGGAGTGCATGAGTCTCACCCTTGATCCAAGAGACATGTCGCTATCTCCAAATTGGTTTCAGTTTGGTAAGAGCTGAACTGGCTTGCGCAATCCTTGAGAGAACCTCCTGTTTTGAGCCATCATCTGAGACAATTGACCCAATGCATTTGAATCTGCTGCCCTTCTGCCCTTTTACCTTGATCTCCCTCTGGATGCCATCTGCGCTGTTCGTCATCAGTTTGGTCCCCTCAGCACTGATTTCCATCTTACACCTTGTGCAGGTTTGGTCGAGACTTTCAACTAGAGCCTCTAGTTCCTGCTCTTCCTCAGCTAGAGCGTCTATGTCATCGGCAAACCGCAGATTGGCAATGTCTCTGCCGCCCAAGCCAACCCCCACCGGCCACATTCTTCCAGAGTATCAGACATGATCCGTTCGAGAAAAATGTTGAAGAGGGTGGGTGAAAGAAGACATCCGAGTCTTACTCCAACTGTTGTTCTGAACCATTCTCCTGTGCTGCCATTGATCAGGACTGCACTTGTAACCTTGTCGTACAGCTGCTCAGTGGTGCAAACTAGACCTGCACTGCACCTCCGCATGGTGGCCCATAAGGCTGCATGCCATAGCCTGTCAAAGGCTTTTTTGAAATCAATGAAGACACGGCACAGATTTTGCTGATGTTGAAGATACTTTTCACACAGGACTCTAAGGCAGAAGATCTGTTCTGTGGTGCTCCTTCCCGCTCGGAACCCAGCTTGTTCCTCAGCGATTATCTCTTCGACTTGTGGTTTAAGCCTGTTCTAGATGACTTTCAGCATAACTTATAACTGGCAACTGCCAAAAATATGTATACGCGCGTATTGAAACGTTGATTCATTTCTTCGGCTTTGAGGTGACCAAACCCCTCTGAAAAAATTTAAAATGTGTGCAAGAAGAGGAATCAATCAATCGTGAACGATATCTAAATAGAAATCTGCCTAGTGTTAATACCATTTTCGGACCACTAGACAAATGTAGGCTCATGCTTCTGAAGCACAGATAGTTTCCGATGATATTGGCAGATAGAGTCCTGTGTGAAGCACGAGTAGCCGCAGATAGAGTCTTGTGCCAGGCGCATATAGCATCCGGTGCCATTGTAAAAGGTAAAAAAAATCCGATTTTCTTCAAAAAAGAGATATTCTTTCAACTCAGAGCCTTACAAAATTTTAAATTCATTTATTAGGGTCAAACTTATCCAACCGATCTGTTTTCTTTCCATTGCGTTCGCAACTGATCGGCGATCAAAGTGGAAACACTCTTCAGAATGGTCAAATCTTGACCTTCATTCCAGCTTGTAGACTCGAAAGTAAATACGAATTAGGCATAATAGCTATAGATACTGGAAGACACGGATGTCTGATGTTCCGTGCACATTATGCCCCATAAGAAAATGTGTTGTTTACAATTATATTAGAGTTTATTAACACCCACCCTTACCTCTTTTCCATTTTGGCACTGATAGAATCCTAAACTAACGCAAATAGACTCCGAAATACACAGAGAGAGTCCAGTTTTCACAGATAGCGTCCGATATGGTTAGGCACCGTGAATTCGATTTAATTTCTAACCTGTGAAAGACATTATTTCTTGTCCCTTTTGTATGTCAACGATTACCACTGTCTCATACAGATATGAATACACAAGGAGCAAAACTCCTCCTGTCATATTTGCCAGTTTTCATTCTCTGGGGCCGTATTCATAAAACGACTTAAGCCGTTGCTAGGGTGTTGCTAAGGCTGAATTTCGATAAAGGAGATTCCCTACAACTATGAAACTTGCTCTGGAGGAACAGTCTTTGTAAGAGCAAATTTCATTGTTGTGGGAAATCTCCAACATATAAATTTACCCTTAGCAACAGCATAGCAACGACTTAAGAACTTGGGCTGACCTATGTCTTTGCTATTGCTTAGGGTCGGAGGATTCTTAGATCTACGTGGTTATAAGGGAATTGAAATATAAAGAACATTTAGTTTAGAAAATCATACATATTTCAAATAATTCAACAAAATTGAACCTTAGTATGAACAGATAATGTCTAAACATCAAACTATAATACTGGTACTGGTAAAATGCTAAGAAACCATGGCACGAAATAACACCTGTGAGCTCAGGTGCATTGAAACATCATTCCTGGCCAGTCAATATATAGATCAGCACTGGAGCAAGTGAGCAGGGGCTCACGTATACTCCGACCAAGGCTACCGTCTAATGAAAGCAAACTTAACATTAAAATATACATGGACACATTTCATAATTTGTGACCTTGAACTTTTACGTCAGCAGCAGCATCCATATAATGTCAACTTCTATGAAATAAATTTAGTCATGTATCACTAGGCTACAATCAAGTAAATGATATATGTATAAGATCTTGCAACGCAATTCTTAGTCCTAGTTACTAAGCTTTAGTTATTTATTTACACCAGGTCCGGAGGTTATAAAACTTGAGTACATTCTCAAACTCAAATAAAGCACACTGATTGGCTGCTTCCGAGCACACTGTACTCAAGTTTTATAACCTCGTACACAGTTCTTTAACTTTAAAGCAAGTGAGCCGCGACACGACAAAACCAACAATGTGGTTGTACGCCCAGTGCAGACTCAGATCAGCCTGGGCATCCGCCCAGCTGATCAGAGTCTTCGCTGTCCGCATGAAGGTAGCTTAGTCCTTCAGCTACCTTTTAATCGCAAAGCGAGGATTCTGATCAAACTGGGCGGACACCCAGGCTGATCCGAGTCTGCGCTGGGCGCACAACCATGTTGTTGGTTTTCTCGTGTCGCGGCTCAAATAATAAAGACAAATAGTCATTACATACAAACAAATCGAAAACCATTGTCAACATTAGGCTTAGTTTGTTATTGTTATTTTTAATCTCTAAGTAGGACTTGAATTCCGCGTTTACCTGGGGCCGTATTCATAAAACGACTTTAGTGGTTGCTATTCTGTTGCTAAGGCTAAATTTCTTTGAAGGAGATTCCTTACTACTATGAAATTTGCTCTGGAGGAACAGTCTTACAAAGACTGTTCCTCCAGAACAAATTTCATAGTTGTAGGGAATCTCCTTTATAGATATTTAGCCGTAGCAACCGCATAGCAACGACTTAAGTGGCTTTATGAATAAGGCCCCAGGGATGATATAATTATAGAACAAGTAATTTTCTAATATACTAAATCAAAAGTTCTTATATTTACACATATGCTACTCGGACTCAAGATCAGGTGTCCGTAGAATATTGCACTTTGATTAAAGAAAACTGTGATTTGATCAAAACTTTATTGTGCTATATATCGAGCAAATATTCTGAAAAGTTCACAAGATTATCTTTAGCCATTTTCCACAACTTCTAAGTTTTGAAGCTACATAACTCTCAACCGTCACGGACACTAAAGAACCGGTATTTTTTTAAATAAATACTAGGACCGAAAAGCATCAAAATAAAAACAATTACCCATTTCGATGCATATGATATTGAAACTATTTAGCAGATGCCAAAATAGACCTGTCGTCAACCGGTTTGACACTATTGACAGTTCGTGGAATTAAATGAAAATGCCTAAAATCTGCACTCTTCATGAAGCATCTTGCTGCCACATTTTCCACTTTTGATTTTGTTTATAATTTTGTGCTGTGATCTGTTTCTAAAACTTACTTTTATATCTAAAAGGCAACGCGTTTTTATTGGTGCTTTTGAATCTGCATCATCACATATCACAGTTTTGGGGACAACCTTATTAGCGTCACGGACATTATAATAACAAGTTTTAATGCTAAAGCAGTAACATGTTACATGTATTTTATATGCTCAGTTGCTCTGCTGAGTGTAGATTTTACTTTAGTCAGATGAAATTGAATATGTCCACTTCCACTTATAAGTTCTGGACCATGTAAAGAGTAGATTATATCTTCAAAAGTTTACCACATACTCACAGCTGGACCTTGTAATTACATATGAGCTTTATATACTTATAAGCGCCTGTAGTCAAACATTTTCCCAGGATTGTATGTTGAATGTTTTTATTCATAGTTGGTAATGTGTTTTGCATTTTTGTTCCAGCTGTTCAGATTTTAATGCTGAGATACATGTACGAAAGAGACTCAGTTCAGTTTAGCTTGCTTGGAAACCTATTTTTCCTCAATTAAAGTTGTGCATGATAATTTAATGTCATTGTAATAAGTTTCCTTCCCCTTCACTTCAAAACATTAAATATTGATTTGACCCCAAACTGTGCAAATGCTGAATTCATACTGAAATTTGTAGCTGTTTACTTAGTGTCCGTGACGTTAACTAGGTTAATGCAAAGGCAGGACAATATTTTTATTCATTTAATACACTTTGGACTGTTATACTGCTACTTTTAAATCAAAAATTATTCTCATCACCCTACAGCGATTTGGAGATATTCGTCACGGACCCTACAGCTATCATGGACACTACTATTTCACGTTTTGATTCAAAATATCTTAAGTACATGTGTTTTGATGCTTCATAGCTAGCATCATTAATGCCTATAAAGATGAAACAGGAATCATGTATCTACATGAAAGAAATTAGATACTTTGACTGCCACGGACACTACAAAAATTTGGCTGAATTTTAAAGTCTAATTTTTAGCCCCCTTGAATTTTGAATTTCTAAAATATGGGAGATTCAGTCCATATGTAAGTAAATAATCTAATATAATCGCATTTCAAAAATGTTATTCTGCATACTTAATTAAAATCTGTAAGAGGTCCTACAGGAGCAGAGAACACATTCAAAAGAAAGACTAGGGGCCATACTTCGAAGTTACGGCTTTTCAAGCCTGATCAGTGACCCTGTCATGATCTGAGAAAATCATACTGCGATTTCTTCATAAGTATAAGACAGTCGTTTCAAAGAATGATTATAATCAAAAAAAGGTCTATATGAATAAAAAGCATTTGACTAGAATATGAGTCTTAACCAATCAAAAATTTCTGAATGTTCTGAATATATTCTCTGATCTCAAAGGACGAACATAAAATAAAATCTGCACTATGGATGACGTATGGGAAGGCGTTAAGTATTGTTTTTTAATTTAGTTTTCTTACCCTAAAATCTCTAGCTCTTTATAACCCATGGTCCTGACTCCTAAGCAGAAAATGTATAACAAATGTGTGGTTTGAATAAAATTGTTATAATCTGAGTTTCATTCTTCTGATTTCTATTTTTATCATTCAAAAAGATGGTTTATGGTGAAACATCTGTCCTCGAAATAAAGCAATTTTCCAAGCCTTTTAATAGACGTCTCAAAGAATCAAGCATATAACACTGAGAAACGCCATTTTTTTACTATAAAAGACGCTAGCATCTTTTTCCTGCATAGGACCAAAATATTGTTTTGCTGGCATACTTGTCCAAGTTTAAAGGAAAACACTCACTAAACTGCATGTTGGACTCAAATAAAACATGAAATTTGCCGAAAATTTCATGAAAATCGGACTTAAAATAAGCAAGATATGACAGTTTAAATGTATCAAAATGTTGAGCTGGGAACCAGCAAAACCAGCAATAATGACGTCATAAACTCACAGTCAAAAATGAAAATCCTTAGTAACTTTAGTTTGAAACAAACTGTAGATAAATGAAATGCATAATCCTATATTTTACTTCATAAAGAAACAATTAAAACTAAATAATACTGTAAAAGTAAGCAATTTATACTCTTATTCTAGATTTGAATATTTATCACGTGACAGGAACTTCCAAAATGGCGGCCTCCGAGACCGCCATTTTGATTTTTTAAAATCTTCATATCTTTCTTATTTTAAGTCCGATTTTCATGAAATTTTCACCAAATTTAATGGCTAATCAAGATCTATCAAGATCTATAATTTGAAGTCAGTTCATATTTAAGTGAGTGTTTTCCTTTTAGGGAACACAAATAGTATCTTTAACGTCTTTCTTAATAGAGATATGAGGTAATAGCATGCGGAAAAATTCTACTGACACCTGAGATTGACCGACCGGTATTACAAAATAGTGCACCCAATATCGGACAATCTCATAAAAAACATATAAATAATAACCGACACAAATAACGACAAAAATACATAGGTCATTAACACTATCACAAAGTCACAAAGGGCGTTTTGAAATGATTGAGAGAAAACCATAAAAACGTTTTGGTAGTACCCACTCTTATCGTAATGCCACTTACAATGAGCAGCTTTCTGTAAACATTTTTAAAGACTGAAGGAATTCAGTGAACCACACAATGTATAAACCGTGTATATGCATGCCTATAAGTGTAATTGTTTATACATGTAGAGGAGAGTCGGGTAACTTCGGCGGGTAAATTCGGACGGTGACATCGTTTCCTTAATATGTCATTTGTTTTGGAATTTAAAGAAAACTAATTGGGCAAACAGTGGAAATCCTGATCAGACGACTCATTATCTGGATTTTCACTGTTTGCAATGGTATGTCCGAATTCACCCGCTGTCCGAAATTACCCGACTCCACTCTTCGTACCCAGGAATGCCAACCTTCCTCTAGTTGACGTAATTCCAGATGGATTATAAATGAAGTCGGACAACCTAGGGGAGAGTCGGGTAACTTCGGACAGGCGGGTAAATTCGGACATACAATTGCAAACGGTGAAAATCCAGATGAGACGCCTCATAATGAGCCGTCTCATCAGGATTTTCTCTGTTTGGCCAGTTAATTTTTGTTTTAGTTCCAAACAACTGACATATAAATGAAACAATGTCAGTGTCCGAATTTACCCGCTGTCCGAATTGTCCCGACTTTCCCCTATGTCACGATCAATGGTTATAACGGTAAATAGCTCGTGTTTCAAAACAAAATGACCCACGACACGAGAAAACCAACAATGTGGTTGTGCGCCCAGCGCAGACTCAGATCAGCCTAGGCATCCGTTCAGTCCGCTCAGACTCTTTTGCTAAGCGTTTAAAGGGTAGCTAAGGGTCTAAGCTACCTCTATGCGGACAACGAAGACTCTGATCAGACTGGGCGGATGCCCAGGCTGATCTGAGTCTGCGCTGGGCGCACAACCACATTGTTGGTTTTGTCGCGTCGCGGCTCAAATAATCTCGAACCTTATAAGGAAATCAACTATATCTCAGGCCTTATAATTAAAATCTAAAAAAGTTCCTTCAAGAGCAGAGAATACATACAGAGGTAGGAACATGGGCCAGACTACGTAGTTTCGGCTAATAAAGCCTCGTCAGTGACCCTGACAAAATCTGGTGACGAAACCAGAAAAAAGCATACTGTAATTTCTTAATTTTAATTGGGCAGTCGATTCAAAGACTGATTAATTTCAAAAGGATCCAAATAGTATAAAAGACGATGATCTAGAATAATAGACCAAATCGATCTCAAATTTAAGATTTCTCAGAATCTATCTTCTGATCTCAAAGGATGTAAATAAAATATAATCTGCACTATGGATGGATGATGTACGGGGAGACTTTCTACGGCCGCCACACGGCACAACACCAGCTGCAGTGAGGTACAATTAAAATCTAAAAAAGTTCCTTCAAGAGCAGAGAATACATACAGAGGAAGTCCCATTTTATGTCATAAAGGCAGTTACTCCTCACTAACGTCCTTTTTTGTATTTTGTATCAAATACTATCATCATATAAAATGTAGCCATTTACCAAGACACTTAAGAAAACTGCCTATGAGATTCAAAGTGTCCTGGTAAATGGCTACATTTCACAAATAAATGACAGTTGTTTCCGACAAACGACATAAGTATGGGGTAGTAGACTGGTTCTCTCCCCTTATAGCTACCGCATATAGGGACAGGTAATGACTAATCCAAACGGTCAAAAATCTGCCCGTGAGATCTAGCGAGAGTACATGCGAGATTGTATAGATCTACCTCAACCAACAAAGATTTGTTTCGTAGTTTATTTTAAAGGAGCAATGTGGATGCAAGTTAGTGAAATACCCCAATAATTTTGTAATTGGGTGTCGATAGTATTACTAAGGGTAATTTCATTTGTTACGGACTAGCTGATTGGCTAATGCATTATCCAATGAAAGTCGTCGCAACAGTAGTCCTTACCGGTTGTCATACACACTGTGGACAACTGCGGAACCAGTTTAATGGGGTAGCTGCTTTGTTACAACAGTGACATGGACATTGTAAGACCTTAGATATAGCCTATTTTCTTATTAGTCTATATCTGGTCTGAGATTATTTTCTTACGGAACACAAGATCTTTACCCGTTGTTACCATGAATTCTTGACGTACGCTGTCCACCTCGTTAAATGAAGAATCACAAAGATAATTCATGAATATTTGAAATATTTGGATCATAACTAGTCTTATACACCTTTAACAGGAGAAGAAAACTATTTGTACTGGCCGTTGTTCGACAAAAAAAAAAATAAACGCGATGCCTTGGAAATTTATCATGAAAGGTTTCTAACAGAACTTTTCAAAGTGATAACTTAATCTCATATCAGTGTTATCCCCCTGACAGGGGCGTGGTGGAAACCCTAAGAATAGGCTTCTTCAGCATCCGTGATGTAGACTGCAGCTTTTCTTATATGTAATTCTGCTGGAAATTGTCACCATTGCATGAAAGCGTCAAAGCAAATATGTATAGAATTTGTGGACCCACTCGGTGGGAAAATAGACACGATAGCTGAAAATTGATAGGCTCACAAAGGTCGAAACTGCCTTGTGAAATATGTGTTTGAAAATGCTTACAACGATAATTCATGATACGTCTTTTTCAGAAACAACAATATATCAAATCCACGTGTTGTGATTGTTATGGAAACAAATAAAACTTACAATTTTCATTTGTTGAAAATCTGCATATACATGTGCTTCTGATGTTACAACTTGGCGTCATGTCGAGCAAAAACATATGCCAAAATGCACGCTAGGAAAACTAAGTCCGGTATGGGATTTGCGAAAGGCCCCATATCTCTTCCAGCGATATGAATTCATATCTTATTTTGTGATATCGTTGCAAGTTTGTCACTTCAGTATATTCACTGTAAAGGACTGTCTTTGCCAACCTTAAGCATACAGCCTTACGTTTTTGATGAAAAATCCGTTGTAAAATAATTCAGCATGTTGGTAGGCAACCAAAATGACCTACTTTTGAGATCATACTCGTAATCATATACAAAAAAGTGTACTCAAATTAAAATAACAACACTTCTCTTTGATGATCCCACAGCCACCGGGTCAAAAATAAAATGTTGTTTGTTTGCAATTGCCTACATACCCACCCAAAACCTTCCTACCCAAAAAGTTTTTTGGCCATTTGGGGCAGCTTATAATTTTTTTTGAACATGGGAAATTTACTGTGATCAACGTAAATAGTAAGACAAGCAGGCATGAGCAAAAGGTGCAGACCCAGATCAGTCTGATCTGGGTCTACACTGGTTGCCTGTCCACTAGCACATCACGGGTACTCCATTTGTGGGTAAATTATGTCTGTTCATCTTGTGGGAAGTTGTTATCTTCGTATGTAATACGGGTAATTGATATAATATTTTAACATGTTATGCAGTACTTGGCTTGGGCTGCTTTTACGTTTTGCAGGTTGATTGATTGATTGTTTTGGGTTTAACGGCCCTTTGAGACAGTATTTCAGTCTATATCGGGCCGTCTCCCAGAGAGAGGGAGAAAGAAGAGAGAAACGACAGACGAGAGAAAAAACGTCCAAACAACCCCCACCCGCACCCACTGCAAGCACAGTAGGCCCTTGCCCTACCCTTATCCGAATTAGTAGGACGCCCCGGCACTGGAAGTTACATGCAACACCATCGCACCACCCAACCGCCCCACGTTTTGCAGGAATAAAAAAAAAGATATCCGACCTACCTACCCGATGAAATTACCTTTGGTCGACGACTGCAAATAAAATATTTTTATGCTTGGCCTCGCTCTGGAAGGAAAACACCGATAGGTGCAGATGCATTATGGTAGAGTCGGGTAACTTCGGGCTGCAGGTAAACTCGGACATACCATTGCAAACAGTGAAAATCCAGATGAGACGGCTCGTCTCAACAGGATTTTCACTGTTTGCCCAGTTAATTTTGTTTTAATTCCAAATCACCGACATATAAAGGAAACAATGTTACTGTCCGAATTTACCCGCTGTCCGAATTCACCCGACTTTACCCTATTTAAGCAGCACCAGATGATGCAACCGATCAGCCAGTCTCTGTGATAGAAAAGCGAGAACACAATGACCTACGATGTAGGGGAAAGTTGGGTAACTTCGGACAGGCTTGGTTGGTTGGTTGGTTGGTTGATTTAACGTCCACGGTAAGCACCTAAGGTCATGTCGGGACGGTCAGTTAACCTAACCACACTATTCCTGGGCAGGCTTAGACCTCCTAAGCGGTTAACCAGTACTAAGTGCACATACTTTCGCCAGTAACTGACAACTGCCCTTCTTGAATCAGCGGAAGGAGAAACGAAAGTATGTGGCCAGACCGGGATTCGAACCCAGGACCTCTGACTTACGAGTCAGGTGCCCTACCGATTGCGCTACCCGGCCCGGCTAGGCGGGTAAATTCGGACATACCATTGCAAACAGTGAAAATCCAGATGAGACGGCTCATAATGAGCTGTCTCTTCAGGATTTTCACTGTTTGATCATATATTGTTTTGTTTGAGTTCCAGACAACTGACATATTATAAATGAAAAAAAAATGTCACTGTCCGAATTTACCCGCTGTCCGAAGTTACCCGACTCTCCTCTATCCAGTAGACTGCTAAGTAATTCAAAACCTAAACCTGTTTTACGGTAAATTTTCAGGGGACGCAACTATGCCGTTTTCATTTTTGCCTCCCTTTTTCACGGGTGTCACTCTTATAGGAAAAAAGTCTTTCCTTTAAGAGTAGACCTCTTTGGGCTCCAGAGAAGCTAACAGAAAGTTACGAAAGTTGTTCCCCTTTAATTTGTATAAAAGGGCGAAAAGCAAGGAGATGAATCCATACACATTAAGGAGGCCGACTCTAATTTTTTTCTGAGATATAGGCCATTTGCTGTCTATAAAACAGGTCATTTTGCAGATTTTCTTTTTTATTACTGGTGATAAAATTGATGTTTTTTCTCCACTAGTATTGTCAAACTAATACATAACTGGAAACTGACTTTCAGAATTTTATCTTGTCAATTTTTTGCTTTTGTCTATTAAATCCTTTACAAAAATTTACAAAATTTTCAGCTTAAGTAAAGGGGAGTACAATAATTTAATGTAATAGCTACAACCAATGCCCATATATGCATCACAAACAAGAAATGTTTCTATAGATAAATTAATTCTATTCATCACCAATCAATTCTCTTTGCAACCAACAAATAAGTGACCTTCATTTTTACTCAGATGAAAAGATTAACAGGTATTCAGGTGCCATTGAGTAACTCTGTACAATTAACTCACAATTGGCATAGGTAAATATTGACCAGTCTAAGGCTGTTACATAAATGAACTTACTCCCTTGTAATATACAGTTGAAATATCTTCTAAAAATGGGCAGTTTTCAAAAGAAACTTTTTAGTTTCAAAATATAATTTTGAGGAAAATTATAGATTAGTTATGTATAAGATAGACATTAAAGATGTGCTTTACTTCACAGTGATAGCTGTGGTAGTTTTAGAGATATTTAGCAAAACGACCTGTTTTATAGACAGCAAATGGCCTATACCTGTGCTAGAGAATTTCCTTATATTATAACAGTGTATCAATCAAGACCTTAACTTTAGATAAAAGTAATAAAAACACCATGTCACCGGCACTGGTGACGAATTGGGGTCGATCCAAAAGTAACACCATTTTTACACTTTTTTGCATTGCGTGTAATGGGAAATTGCGAAAATCTGACACAAATGTGAAAATTAAAATAACTTCTGTGCTAGAGATTTTGGTGTCACTAAGATATGTAATGTATCTATATAAACTCTGCCGAAACATGAAATAAAAACAGGGGGTCATCGGTCATATAAGATAATGAGGGTCGTTTCAAAAGTAGGAATTATGGGCAAAACACCATTATTTTATCAAGATTGCAAGCATTTAAAAACATTTTCGCTAGATATGATAGTGCCACTAACAAAGGCGCTGTATCTATAAAGGATCTTCAAAAATATGAACTGAACACAGGGCATCAGCGTTCATATAAGAAAATTGGGGTCGTTTCAAAAGTAAGTTTCAAATGCAAAACGCCATTTTTGGTCAATATCACGAAATATAAAGTAACTTCTGTGCAAGATTTGATGGTTTCATTAAGGCAGGCAGTGTATCTTAATATGATCTCCAATAACAGGAAATAAAAATAGGGCTCATTATTCATATAAGGAAATGAGGGTCATTTCAAAAGTAAGCATTACATGCAAAACACCATTTTTTGTCAAGGTCACAAATATAAGAATAAGTTCTGTGCAGATTTGATGGTGTCACTTAATTAGGCGGTGTATCTACACATGATCTATGAAAACAGAAAGTAAAAATAGGGGTCATCATTCATATATGGAAACGAGGGTCGTTTCATAAGTTAGCATTACATTTTTTTCCTGAAAAACCTGTGCCACAGAATTTCTTTATATTTAACAGTGTATCAATCAATGATTTATGTTTAGGTAAAAGTAATAAAAATATTATGTCTCCGGCACTGGTGACTAATGGGGGTCGATCCAAAAGTAACAACGTTTTTATGCATTTTATGCATTGAGTGTAATGGAAAATCGCTTAAATTTGAAACATTTGCGAAAACTGAAATAACTTCTGTGCCAGAAATTTGGTGTCACTGAGATATGTCATGCATCTACATAAGATCTGAAAAACTGAAATATAAACAGGGGGTTACCGTTCATATAAGAAAGTGGGGGTCGTTCAAAACTAGGAATTAGAAGCATAACATCATTTTTTTGTTCGAGATCGCAAACATTTTAATTTTTTTTTATTTTTGCTAGATATGTAAGTGGCACTATCATAGGCTATGTATCTATATATGATTTGCAAAAATATAAATTACAAACAGATAATCAGCAGTCATATAAAAAGTGGGGTCATTTCAAAAGTAAGTATAAGATGCAAAACATTTTTATTAAGATCGCAAACATTAAATAAATTGTGTGCTAGATTTGATGGTGTCATTAAGTTATGCGTTGTATCTACACATGATCTGTGAAAACAAGAAATAAAAATAGGGGTCATCGTTCATATAAGGAATCGAGGATCGTTTCAAAAGTTTGCATTACATGTACATGAAAAACACTATTTTTGTCAACATCCAACATTAAAGTAACTTCTGTGCTGATATGATGGTTTTACTATGAGAGGTGATGAACTATTTATGATCTACGAAAATATGAAATAAAAAAACAGGCCATAGCGAAAGTTTCATGATTGAAACATGTTCAAAAATGTTTAAAACATGTTTAAACATGTTATTTGGACATGTTTGAACATGTTTTGACAATGTTATGAGCATGTAAGGAAATGTTCAAACATGTGCGTTAAATGGCACCATGGTCAAACATGATCAGATATTAACCGTGTTCTGCTGTGCTTGACAATCAGAAGATCCAATGCAAAACACCATTGTCCTACAACATTGCATAATTGTTCAATACCACTGATAAATTAGTTAAATCTTGACCATCTACTCTTGTTGGTAATTTTTCAAAGCAAACGTATTTTCTATTGACAAGAGCGCCTGCAATGCGGAATATGTTTTGTTACTGATAATTTGATTGGATACAATGAAAGTTGCTCGCATCCAATGAAATGGCCTATTTGGAAATTTGATTTATGAATAGGCTGTCAGCCAGTGGTACATTAGGAACAAAGTGGACTTAGTACCCTTGGCTAGAGAAGATGAGCTGGGAGTTCACACAGAAAACGCATTTCATGTTAGGGGCCAGTCATTTACTAACATATTAACAGGTGGGGGGCCTGGTACATTCATGGGGTGGGGAGGGGGGGGGGGATTTTGTTGATGTACTGGGGGACACAGAAATAAATAAGCCTTGGAGCAGGGGGTGGGGTCATATATTTTTATAGGCATATGGGGGGGATGTCAGAATTCTTCCATCAGTCTTCATTTTTATAATAAAAAAATGTCTCAGTTTCAGTCAGACATAAAATAGGTTATATGGGGGGGGGGGGGGGGGGGGTGAAGGGTAGCTGGGATGGGCTAGGCTGGGACATAAACTTTTTCGTCACCTATCTTGGGGGAGGGGGGAAATCTGACGGGACTGGGAGGAGTGTCTACAACATATAAGCAAAAGGAATTCTGTTGATGTTCTGGGGGAGTCGGAATTAAAATACATAAGCATTGGGATGGGGAGTGGGAGGGGGGGGGGGGGGAGTCATGTATTTTAATAGGCATATTGGGGTGGGGGATGGAATGTCAGAATTTTTCCAAAAGACTTCATTTTTAAAGAGCGTCTCAGTTTCAGTCATACATAAAATTAGTTACATGGTGAGTGTGGAGGGTAGCTTGGATGGGGTACGTGGGTTTGGGGGTGGGGGTTGGGGGGAGGGTCATAAACTTTTTGTTACCTATCTGGGGTGGGGGGGGGATCGGAAAAAAATTCTGGTGGGACTTGAGGGGTGGTCTACAACATATAAGCAAAAGTCTAATGTCTTCAGTCTGCCGGAAAAGAAAAAGCTCTTGATATTTTCAAATGAACATGTAGAGCTCTACTGTATCAAACAGTCAAAACAGCAGCTGGCAAATGACGGGACTGGTAAAAATAATGCTGATCTGAATAAAACACCTTCTCCTTGGCCGCGTCCACCAGGACTGTCTTGTCAATCCTTGTCCTGTTGTGATCCACACTTTTTTTCTTCAGGAACTTCTCTTTCCATAGTTGTTTTTTCTACTTTCACTTCGTTGATGACAGCTTCCGGAAATGATAACCGGTGACGTAATTGCAGAACGCAGTTGCAAGTAGGCCTACAGTGTGTGGGCATAAATTAGTTGTAAAATTTATTCTGTTCTATAGTCGACGGTAAGAAACGAAAGAAAGTATCGCGTTGAAAATATCAGGCCGACCTGTCGAGCTCACTTTGTAAGAGAATGTCGTCAGAGCGCCGAATGACGGCAATGCGCAGAACGTTGCGCAATCGAAATTAGAGTCGGCCTCCTTAAAACAATACTTCTCTCCATATTATTTCGTCAAAGTCTCGTTTGTTCCAGAACATGCCAACTTTTGCTGTTATTATGTTGAGAATTCGCAGATCTCTGAAGGCCTCTAAGTTCTGCACCATGAAGGCTGTTAGGTTTTGCACAATGAAGGTCGCTAGGGCTCATACTGTGACTGCCACTAGGTTTTACACTGCTAGGAAGGATACACGGTGCTGTTCCCGGGAACGAGTCATTTGAACCAGGTTGAAATGTGTCTGCCTCAGAATATATGTCGTTCTCGTTTGCAGGGGCACGGGGTTGCATTAGAGGGAGAGGACGTGGAGGAAGAGGGAGAGGAGGTCTGCCCGGGAAAGAGTCATTCGAACTAGAAGCACACGGATTGGTAACCGAGTTTGTTATCCTCTCATTTGAATTTTCTATCGCAGCGTTACTGCCTCTGCCAGACATACTACTAGTGTTTGAGTTTCTGTTTCTCTGCGAAAGAATAGGAGGAAAAACGCGTTTTCTGTATGTTTGTTCAATGTCAGCATTGAAGTCCGAGTTCGTTATCCTCTCGTTTGAATTTTCTGTTGCCGCCGAGTTCCTGCCTCTGGCGAACATAATGCTAGCGTTTGAATTCCTGTTTCTATGTGGAAGAACAGGAAGACTAACGTTGTTAGTCTGCTTTTGCTCGTCTTCGAAGTCGCTGTCTGATTCGCTTTCAGAGAAACTTGAATAGTCCGGGTCAAAGGTAGAGTCTGATGCAATGTCATCATCATCGTTGAAATCTTTTCTACTCAGACTGAAATAAAGGTACAATGTAGAGTAGCTATATGTCATTTTAGTATTTTAAGTTGAATATGTTCTGTAAAAGGGTTATCACCTGTTCTCAGAGTAGGCGCGCAATAAATCTATAAAAACGTGAAATTAATTTTTTGGGGGAAATGCAAATTTTCTTTATATCATGCATCAGAATATATCTTAAGAATCATATGTCAAAATATCTGCATTCAGAGTGGATTCTGTAATTAGCTTCCAGCCTCTCCAAAGCCCAGGGGGTACACTAAAGGAGTAAATATTAGGTGCTACCCCTTCGTTAGTAAAACGCAAATAATGTACATGAGATACTGTTAAAAGTAATGTTTAGGAAACATTTAAGCACATTAAAATGTTGTGCAAAGTAAAACAGTAGACACTACTAAACTATCAAATCCCAAACGATTAGAATATTAAAAAGTATATGTACCCATGCCTTAGTTGACTCTAAACAGGCGCAAAGCATTGACTTCCTTTTTCGTCAGAGCAAAACGAAAGAGGCTCTTGTCAATATTTTCATATCAACGGGTTGCAGTACCAATGCGTGTGAAATTATCAAGGAAAGAAATAAGATAATAGAAAAAAGTAACAGCTGTAGAATAAATTTACTTGAGTAACGGAGCTTACATAATAAGTAAGTATAACAAGCAAATAAAAGATATTAAAATCTAAACACCAATAACATTAAAAATGTATTCTATTCTTACTGAGAATAATATAACTTGTTTTTAACAATTTTTAAAACTGCGTAACCAATTTCATTAACTCAAAAACATAAAATTATATCACAAAAAGGGAACTAGTACTGATTCGTATATTGATAGAAGCATATATATCAGTGTCGCTGTCAACTGCGTTAGCCTTTTTGCAAAAGTTACCTATACTTTTTAGTGATCTTGTATAAAAAAAATCCTATCACTGTTTCAAACAATTTAAATACTTTGTATACTACAAGACTACAGTGAATCTGTAGGGTACGCTATCAAATTAAATGAACACGCCTGCTGTAATTTTCAGGTGATCCCACCCACTATTCTTTGTAGTGACGTTAGACCTTTAATTCATATGCATAGGTTACCATAGTTTATACCAAGTGTAGAAGGAATTGTAGACCAATTTGGTATCTGTCCATAATATATTGGTAACATTACTTACACATTAAATGAATAGGCAATAAAGTGGGTCATATGAAACACGGAATTAAATGATTCGAGAATAATTATATGTTTGAGAAAATTTGAAGTTTCTGTTGAAAGAATTTTATTTTTCAGTGGCAATGAAAATTGTCAGAACAGTGCCGTGCTCACTTAGATATTTTACCACAGCGCCTATGGAATAACTCAATGTTGTGCGTCTGCTAGGATACTGGTGTTTTCTCGAAGCGCTGAGCTGGCATACTTGAGCCGCGACGCGAGAAAACCAACAATGTGGTTGTGCGCCCAGCGAAGACTCAGATCAGCCTGGGCATCCGCCCAGTCTGATCAGAGTCTTCGCTGTCCGCATGGAGGTAGCTTAGACCCTTATCTACCCTTTAAGCGCTTAGCGAAGAGCCTAATCGGATTGGCGGATGCCCAGACTGATCTGAGTCTGCGCTGGGCGCCCAACCACATTGTTGGTTTTCTCGTGTCGCGGCTCACTTGAATTTTCGCAGAGCGCTCAGTATAGTGCATTTGCAGGATACTTGTAGTTTCGAAGAGCACTCAGTAAAGTGCCTCTGCTAGGATACCTGTATTTCCTAAGAGTATTTCCGAAGAGCGCGCAGAATGACGTTTAGAGGACATCAGTATGAACTCTCACTTGCTATAGTAACAGGTCTATGACGTCACTGGTATCGGAGCATGGCAAACAGTGTTTGCCCTGCTCCGTCATCTGTTAGCTATGAGAGATAGAGGGGAATATTGTCACGCCGACACAGAGGCCGACACCAACATGATCCGCACTGCAACAATACTCCCCGGTCCCCGCCCCCTCCCCCACCTCCCCCCGCCTTTGCTTGAGGAACATTATGAGAAAAGAATATCCGCGGAGAAAGCAGTTGGTAAGCTATGTAACCATGAATAACTAATGCCTTACTTTGTTTTGGCGTTGTCTACTTTAATCCATCGGAGCAATTATATCTTAAGGTATATGGGTACACCTTCAAGTTCTCCGCCACTGTCAGAAAGGGGAACAACCTTTGTGAAATCTTGTTTGTTTCCCTGGACGAGAGATCCATATCCGCATGGGGTCTACTCAAACAAGAGGTAATTTGCTCAAAGGAGAGCAAGAGTGGAACCTTATTAGTGGCTATTCTCTTAAATGAGAGAATTCGCTCCTATTCTATGTTTTCAATGTTGAATAAATATCACTGCATAAAAAGCTGGCTTGGCTTTTATAAGCTCGCGAGTTCGTCTTATTTCGTATTAAGTTAGCATGTCAGCACATTTAATATAATCATACGATAAATAGTTACATACAAAGTCACAAAGTTATTTTTACTTATTTAAATTAGGATGCTCAGTGTAACAATAATGGGAATCAGAAAATCGACAATTATCAGACTACTTCCGGTTTACACAGTTGTGTCAACTGTGTAAACCGGAAGTAGCAAGTTTGAAACAGAGAATATGTAAGATTAAGAACACTAACTGCTGTAATTTTCATTTGGCATAACTTCAGCAGCAGTTCTGGAACAAGGGCAGAATACTCATAACGTAGCTTACATAACGTAGCTTACATCATACGATATAATTATGCATACTTAAATAAACGAAGTAGCAAGTCGAAAGTTTTTGTTAGTTTTGCACTACCCTTGTAAGCATATCGATCATAAATGTACCAACATTCCCACTTTTTCTGTAGTTTTTTCACAATTGCGATAACGTAGCTTACATCCTTATCCATTCTGCTAAACGTGTAATTTTCAGAGAAAAAAATGCTTCAGATTTTAAGCGGTCAATGCATCCATATAGTTTCTATCGAATTTGACGACCATACATGTTTGTTTTAAAGATTTACTTGGAAGCGAAACGCTTGTTTGTTACTTGCTAACTATTCAGTATCATGCGGGTAACGTAGCTTACATACAACTTGGCGACAGTGCAGATGAGAAAAAAGTTTTCCCCAGGGAGGTGTGATTTATAAAATGGTATTTCAGGTTTGCCTATTTACATATTCTGTTCACTTTAGAAACATAATTTCATTACATTTCACACATATTTTGCGGAAAAGGGGATGCACTTGTTTGTATCATACAGAAAGACACGTGTTTTATGCCATTTTTGGTCTGTGCAAGCATCGAGAATGGAAAAACTTGTCAATGTGTTGCTTAAATTCGCAACTGAAAATGAAGAACACATCTTTCATCTGGAATGGAAGTATGTTTAACCCATGTGAAATGTTTTTGAATAAGTGTTTAGCCTATAAGACACCAAATATTAACACTTGTTTGTCTATTCTGAGAATAGGTGTTATCCTTTGGAAGCAAGGATCACACCAAAGAACTGAAAACTGTCGAGTGTACAAGTTTTCTGGGCCAGACTAGCTAGTTTCGGCCAATTAAGGCGCTTTAAACTGGGCACATTACTCTCTCTTACTTTCAAATGCGGACAAATCCATTTGTCATATCAAGACTAAGTATCAAACTGTTGTCTGAAAGACATCAGGGCAGACCCTAGGGCTCTAATATGGTCTGCGCTATTTGTACAAGTCCTTCCGACTGGATATTTAGGCTGATTGCGACATATGTACTGACAACATTTGTAAAGAACATTCGAAAAAGAATATCAAACAGAGATAATAAAGGAAATAAATCTGCCGCAACACTTACATGTCTTTTAGGTTTTCAAGTATGTCAGAGATGGTCGGTCTGTTTACCGCGTCTCTGCTCCAGCATTTCATCATTAGTTTATACAGAGAACACGGACAGTAAGCTGGTCTCTTAGGAACTTCGCCATTATACAACTTGTCTTGTATCTAAAATATAATATATACATATTTGCCGGTATACGAAAGTGTTTTACTTTTTTTTATGTTCCTTGTTTTTTTTAAATAACTTTTAAAGGGCTACTGAGCCGTTGCTTTCACTTATTCAAGAAATATTCTTAATTAGCAGGTATATATGATAGAAATAGATTGCAGAAAAAACCTTCGAAATTAACAATATCTGCAATTACAGTAGATTCAAGTTTATGCGAAATTGTTTTAGACCCCGCTCACGTTTTCTCTTCTACAGCTTTACAAGCATTATGCAAATTTTAGTAATTTTAGTAATATATTAGTAATAATCACCATTTTCTGATGCAAAATATGGAAATATTTTTAGTTTGAATAAATTAAATTGCTCAAATGACATATGACAACACTTGTATATTTTCATGTAATTATTGCTAAACTAAAATGCAAACACCTCAGAAATTTTTAATCCGCTGGAATTTTACCTTTGACAAATTTTATGATTAGTATCTAAAATCTTAATGTAATAAGCTGATGTAATATTTAGTTTCAACAACTTCATTAAAAACTTCAGTAAAAGTTATAATAGTTTCTCATCGCGCTTCTGTTTAATGTAGATCTGTCTTTGTGTGAACATTGCATCATCAAATAAAAAGATTTCTTTACATCATCTCGTGGAATCTCGTAAAAGGGCACACAGAGAATGGGATTCCTCAGCGGATCTTCTTTGTTGAAGTACACAGCTTCGAATACTTCGTACATCACCATGGAAAGCATATACACATCACTCTTCTTTGTGTAACATTTATCTCTGTGGACTTCTAGAGGAAGCCTGGAGACAAAAACGTCAATAATAATGATAAAAGGAGAAAACAGTGACGAGTCAAGTGCGCCGCAGTAAAGAAATTGTAAAATATGAAATTAAGAAACAATTAATGGCTTAGATGTCAGGTACTGTATGATGATACAAAGACACAAATAAAAGCTGCTACAGCAATACTTAATTTTCATACTTCATTGCGCCAATTTTTAACTGTGGCATTGTGTATTGCTTAAGCCGGCGATAGTGGCGTGTCTGGAAAACGATATCGTTGTCCTACAAAGAATGTCAATAAAACCAAGACTCCCGTTTTTGTTTTTGTGTGTGTTCTATATTATTCATATTAATAAGGACAGGCTTTATAGATTTTATTACAATAATAATGAAAAGCTGAAAAATAAAGCTAAGTGTTGCTTTGTTAACTCAGGTCGGCTAACACAGAAAATGGTTATCAAATTCAGGCTAGCAAGTAAGGCGTTATATCATGTGGATTCTGAAAAGCACTTGGAAGAATTTTGAAAAATTCTGCAAAATGTATTAGATAAGAAAAAAAAGGAATTTCAAGACGGTGGCATTATAAAAATAAAATACCAATGCAGTCTGTCTGGAAACGGGTCGTCTTTCACATGTCCATCACCAGCAGTATCACCATCAAGTTTACATGCTCTACCAAGTCTTAGCAAACATATCTGATATTTTAAAAGAAAACAAAATGTTAACGGAAGTTCTCAAGAAATTTAGGCTCACAGAAAATCGACCTCTGGCAAAAAAATTTGGTCATAACAGAAACAGTCTAATAGAGTCACACCTTCTGTATTTGTTGATAAGAAATGATTGCAAATGATTTTATTTCGGTATTTCTGCCTCTTGACGATACGTATCGGTGGATCTAGAATCTCTCTTTGCACGTATTTAGGAAAATCAAACTTGATGGTTTCTATTATTGTATAATTATGAATGTCTATGACTGTTTTTAACCAATGCACACAGGAACAAACACGACTTTGTTTATGTCTGGATGGGTGACTTCAATTTTAGGGCTGTTTCATCAACAGATATCAAATCAGGTCGAAGGGACTATGAGTGACCTGTTTAGAGAAAAATTCGTCCGCGGCCAGAATCGAACCAAAATCCTCTGGATAATAGGTCCAGGATCCAGTTGTTCAAACCTAATTGCGTCATTAGCTAAAGACAAGTTATATTTTCGAATGTACTTTACACCGCAACTCTGTCATTTTTTTGCTGAAAAATGCCAAATTCCCCTCTCTCACTAGTAACTTTGTTTCTGTCCGGTTCACAGCAGAACTTCTGTTTTCCTTCTGTTTTGGTTGATGTTCATCATTGTTTTTCGTTTGTGTTTCAAAACATTCCAATTAAAAAAAGCAGAGTCGGGTAACTTCAGACAGCAGGTAAATTCGGACAATGACATTATTTCATTTATATGTCAGTTGTTAGGAATTAATTCCAGATACAGGATAACTGTGTGTTTTTTTCTTTGCTACAACAAACGAGAGTTATTGTCTATGGTAAAATCGATCAACTCTGGAGTATATACACACACTAACAATGTCTACCGTAAAGATCCTTAGTTTTCAGGCAGATAGGTCTATACAAACAGTGGAAACCTAGATCAGACTGTTCCATAGGAACCTGAATGATCAAGGTCTTCACAATTTCTATTCCATCTGCACATTTTTGTAGGCATTACTCTATGGTAGAAGCGAAATGACAGGAAAATAAATAATAGGGCTAGGAACAGCTGTGCTTGCAACAGGCGCAGAGTTTGGGCAGTCTGATTTGGGCATATTTTTGAACTTAAACATTGTTTTTCTAGGAAACGATGAGGTGGAATGTTTGTGTTTTTGTTTTATTCTGTATCATACAATCTAAGTTTTACTAAAATAATATGCATAAGCATGCCCCATCGATTGAATATATTTTTCATGAAGTTTTTCATGAAATTTAATTTTATTGCATTTTTTTAAAGATGTAAAAATATACTTATTATAGATCTTCTACGAATTTTAAAACATGTTAACACTTTCTAGTTCAGTGGTGGTAAGGTTTATTCACTAAATAAGGGATTTCACACCTGTCTGATTTAGCATACTATGCATGTGCAATCTATGCACTGTTCAAAATCTCTTACCTGGCTAGTTATGCGTAAATACATGCTTAGAAGCCATGCATCCTATGACTCCTTAAAAAGGCCAAATTCTGAACTTCATGATTCGAATGCTAATACTCTACTGTTGAAATATTTGAACTGGTTTCTTAACTAAAACTAGATATTCGTGGAAACTGGACCTAAAACTGCTATTCAGAAGACCTTGAATAAAGGATATATGCAATATTGAAGGTCTTGAGAAACAGTTTTCAAACTATTTATAAGAACTTGTGGACTGGCTAAATTCACCATGGCAGTTGAGGTTTGCAGAACTGATGCTTATTAATATATCTCTTTGCATAGACATCATTGGATTCTGATATCTTTCCCACACATCTTATTCATTTTACTGTTTACCATGTACATGCATATACTTGGATTTTTACTCAGTGATATAAAAACACAGGTGTGAATGTGGTCTTACAAGCAAGTAAAGTTGCAAAATGATTTGTAAAACTTGCACCACCTCACTAAATATTGGGACAGGAATGTCTGGGCAAACACTGTAGACCAAGACCAGACTGTTCAGGGACTGCAATAGTATTTTCCATTCTGCCCGCACCTTTGTGTCAAATTGATGATAGTCAAATCAGTGAAGGTAAAATCAACTTAATTGAGGTTTACAATGGCGTCTGCTGCAGAGATGGCTTCTGTCAATCTTAAAGCTGCTAAGATAAGGTTTTATATCAGGCATAAGCAGTCAGCTGTAGCAGAATAAGTTTAAATTGTGCTAAAATGGGCAGTCAACCTTAGCAAAAAGTGGACATCAGACCTGTTCTTAAAATTTGTACAAGAGCTATATCAAGATTACTGCAATTTTTTACCAGTTTGTTTCAAATATTCTATATTATAGATTATATGATTTGCAGAAATGAAAGTGCATTCATGTGCTAGACACATGAATTTTAATGGAAAATGTGTAAAAATGTATGTAGATATACAAAATTTAGTTTTTTAGGAAAACAAAACGGTGAAATTTTTTTATCTTATGCAAATGTTTTATAGCCCTTTGGGTTATTCAGGTGGAATAATGGTTTGACTGCCCCGCCAATATTTTTATTCAGTATCTATCTACCTTAAAACAAAAATAACGGGGCAAACAGTGAAAATCCTGAAGAGACGGCTCATAATGTGCCATCTCATCTGGATTTTCACTGTTTGCAATAGTATGTCCGAATTTACCCGCTGTCCGAAGTAACCCGACTCCGACCAAATCAAATAAAACAGTACGTAATTAATAACTGAATACAGTTGATGTCTTTTGCAGCTGTAAATGGTGTCTCGATCTCGCTATATTAAGACTAGCTTGGTGACCATCTTTGAGCTACCTGGGAAAAAAATGTTGACTTAGCTTTCCATCCAAGCCTGTTGTCGTACATTTTGTGCTGTTACATCCAACATTTTTTTCGTTTTTAGCTCACCCGAGCCAAAGGCTCAGAGTGAGCTATTGCGATTGCCTAGTGTCCGTCGTCCTTCGTGCGTCGTGCGTCGTCCGTCGTGCGTCGTCAACAAGTTGCTTTAAATGACATCTTCTCTGAAACCGCTATGCCTAGGGCTTTGATATTTGGTATGAAGCATTGTCTAGTAGACCTCTACCAAGTTTGTTCAAATGGTGGCCCCAGGGTTCAAAATGGCCCTGGGGCAGGGGGTCTTGGGTTCGAAGCTAAAATATACTATAAAATCTTCTTCTCCAGAACTGCTTTGCTCAGATGCTTGAAATTTGGTATGTAGCATTGCCTTTTGGTTCTCTACCAAGTTTGATCAAATCGTGGCCCCAGGGTCCAAAATGGCTCCCCGGCAGGGAGTCCCAGGTTTGAACCGTAGAAATACATAGAAACATATTCAAAAATCTTCTTCTTCAGAACTGCGAGGCTCAGATGCTTGAAATTTGGTATGTAGCATTGCTTAATGACCCTTTACCAAGTTTGTTCAAATGATGACCCCAGGGTCTAAAATGGCTCTGCGGCAGGGAGTCCTGGGTTTGAACCATACAAATACACAGAAAAATATTCAGAAATCTTGTTCTTCAGAAAGACTTGGCTCAGATGCTTGAAATTTGGTATGATGCATTGCCTGGTGGACTCCTATTAAGGTTGTGCAAATGGTGGCCCTGGGATCTAAAGTGGCCCTGGGGCGGGGAGTCTTGTGTTCGAAATTAAAATATTCTTTAAAATCTTCTTCTCCAGAACCCCTTAGTGCAGATGCTTGAAATTGTGTATGATGCATTTCCTAGTGGTCCTTTGCCAAGTTTGTTTAAATGATGGCGCCAGGGTCAAAAATGGCTCCGCCCCAGGGGATCCTGGGTTTGAACCATAGAAAAACATAGAAGAATATTCAAAAATCTTCTTCTTCAGAACCACTTGGCTCAGATGCTTGAAATTTAGTATGTAGCATTGCCTAGTAGTCCTTTACCAAGATTATTCAATTGATGGCCCCAGGGTCCAAAATGACCCCGCCCAAGGGGGTCCAGGGTTTGAACCATAGCAATACATAGAAAAATATTCAAAAATCTTCTTCTTCAGAACAATTTGGAAATGGTTGCAAACTATCAGGTTTGTTCAAATGATGTAGGACATAGTTTGACCTTGAACCTTTTTGCTCAGGTGAGCGATTCAGGGCCTCTTGGCCCTCTTGTTTGTTGTTGGTGGAATGAGAAATTTGAGTGCACTGATCAGTTCCTTGGTCTTTTTATACTTTCGGACCGATCGGTCAGTATAAGTGCTGCTGAGGGTAAAGTATTTTTATGCATGCAAACCTTGGCCTTACCTTATTTCTGCCCGACTTCCAGACATCTTTTGCAGAAAAGCATCGAACAATCCATCCGTTGTCATGAAATTGTTTGATACGTTTTGCGAGTCTGTACAGCTTTCGAATAAGGTCTTCAGCTGAGCCAGTCTTGAAGGCATAATCAATCAAAGTTGCGCCGTCTCTGTTGTTGTATGTATAATTCTGAAGGAGTTTAGAGGGAGTAGTTGTTAATATCACCCAATACATTTTAAGTTATGCTGATGTCTTCCGTATCCCAGAAAATGTATTATCGTTATCGAAAGATGGACTGTCTCGATAAGTTACATAAAAGACATAAAATCTGTTTTGGCTGGCAATGCTAAATTCAAATCATGGAAAGCACTGATAAATCAATTTTCTAAAGATGGGCCCTTGTGAAGCAACGAATAAACCATAGAAAAAAGCAGACTTTAGTTACTTCATCCTGTTCATTAGCAGCAAAAGCTTGCAAAATATTTGTGAATCGAAATGGTTATAAAAATAATGATGATGCCTACAGATCATAATGTACCAATGTAACAAAATTTTATTATACAATTTGCCTTTCTCATATATACTTTATACCTAATGCTAATACAAGGTTCTTACGATATACATACTAAATAGGTTTCGCCCGTGTCCACTATTTTCTGCAGCCTTGTGTTTGGTAGATCGTTTATTTCACGAAGCTGTCGATAGTTTGGCAAGTTATGGATTTTGGCAAACGCCCCAAGCCTCTCCGATACGGCAATTACTCCTTTAGCATTGTCCTTTAAATATATGTAAAACAAAAATAATAATAACAAAAAAAAAAGAAAAAAAAAAAGAAGAAGCGAACGGTATATATAACAAAAAAGGTCTGACTGGAACTTTGTTTTTGGGATTCTTCAAGGGCTATGTGCGGCTTTCCAATCCCTCTTTATCGGACACATTGGACTTGTGTTTTGGGACTGTTCAAAAACTGCGCAACATATTCCCTTCCCTCTTTATTAGACTAATTGGAACGGTGCTTTAGGAATTTTCAAGCGCTATGTAACCCCTTCCAATCGGTCATTATCGGGCTGATTGGAATTGTGTTTTCTGGACTCTTCAAGCTCTGTGTAGCCCTTTTAAATCATTTTTTTATCTGACCTATTGGAATTGTGTTTTTTTCGGGACTTCCCAAGCTCTAAGTAATCTTTCCAATCCCTCTCTATAGAACTGAATTCTGTGCTCAGGAAACTTCAACCGCCGTGTAACACATTCTAATCCATATTTGTCTCGTGACTTTTCAAGCGCTGTGTAACTCATTCCAGCCCCTAGAATTGTGTTTTTGGGATTTTGCATGTACTGTATAACCCCTTCCGATCCCAGTTTATTTGACTGATTGGAATCGTGTTTCGCGAAAATTCAATCGCAGTGTAACCCATCGGACTCACTGAAAGGACTCTTAAAGTGCTGTGTAGTCCTTTCAAATATCTTTTTTTTCTGACTTACTGGACTCATCAAGGGCTGCTATTAACTCTATTCTATCGGACTAATTAGAGCTGTGTTTTCGAAACTCTTAAAACGCTGAGTAAAGCAACATCTGACAAGAAACTTTTGATGCCTTTTACATTAAATTAAACCGTCATCCAATCAAATTCACATTATGGTGCATTATATGACTTGCATTGAAAAACAATGACCATAGCTGTTCGCACATGCCACAATATGGGTTTTGTTTTTCCTAAAAAAGAAAGGCAATGATCAGGAAATAGTTCAACAAATCCCATATCCCGCCCTCATAACCAAAAGGCGAAAAGTATATATATAAACTGACAACACTTCACGGAAGACACTCACTGTAAACCGAATAAACAGATCTTTCCAAGACTGGTGGACATTAAGCAATCCCAGCTGAAAACACCATTTGCACAACAGGTGAACGAAAGCACCGACATAGACAGCCAGAACAAGTAACTTTGCGTGTATTCTATCTAGTTTCTATATTAATCATGAATTAACAAAACAGAAATCAAAATGGACAGCTACACTGGTGAGCATATTGATAGTACACCACAGACAAGTGTACAAGTGGACTAGTACAACTAATGCTGCTATCGACTAAACTCACTGTTTAGAATAGTGCACGGCTATATATATATCCATTGAAGCGTCCAATGTGACTGTAGATTTCGACGTTGCCAAACCTGATAAAAAATTACATCCTTTGCGTCACATCAAATATAAATCATATTGAATCGGGAAAACTGATTTGTATACTACAATGTAAACTTTAAATGATGGGGTATTCGCCCGAGGTTCTTGAGCCGGATAACATTAAATTTTGACCCCGTGAAAACATGACCCCACGCGTCAATTCTCAATGTTGAAACTTGACCCAGGTCAATTTTCAACACTGAAAAATGCTCTATGGGTCGATATTCAACATTGAAAAGTGGCCAGTTGGGTCATTTTTTCAACAGGTTCAAATTTTAATATTACACCAGCAGTGGCCCAAGATTTAGGTATGTGGCTAAATTAAAACGAGGCCTACAGGGACGAGTGGAAGCCTGGACTTTTTGTAACAATACGAGATGCGTGGAAAGTTTGAACCTCAGTGTGAATTATGTTTAGAACTTGTACTCAACATTTCCCCAATCCTCAACAATAAGTAAGAAAGGCTAAAGGCCACCTGAAAAAAAATATGTAGGTAAAAGAGTACACGTTGATGTTTTTCCGCCATTTTTGGAAAGGGAAACAACAACAATGTTAGTGACTTCCTATTTGCTTTCCTGGAAGATAAATTCCATTAAAATGGGGTCTGCGCTTAAAGGAAAGAACTTTTCTGCACGTGGGGGGGGGGGGGGGGGGGGAAGTTATTCTGTTTAACACTTGACTCTCGTTGAAAAGGGAGGCAAAAATGAAAATGGCAGAGTTGTTTCCTTTGAAAGTATACCCATTCACCTTAGGGTAAGACATTGACTCTTATTTGTTAAACGTAACTTCTATCACTCCAACTTCAAAACGTTCAAGTGTAACGTCACGACATGGCCGAGACCAAAGCGATAACTGCTCTCTCTTTTGCTAGAGCTGTTGCCTGTATGACTTCAAAATGTGATAGATAGATTATGCGATTTACGAGTGCTTTCGTTAAGCCGACGTCAACATTAACTTTGCACTGCACGGCGGTCCTGAACGTTGAGTGACAGTAAATAATGAAAACCTAAAATATAACTGCCTGAAGCCAATACTTGAATCGGCATTTGGTTTGATGGTTTGTTGTTTGTTTTACTGAGTAATAATATTTGAGTTACGTCGAGCCGTCTCACAACGCGACAGTAGAAAGGAAAGATAGGGTTGAGACAAAGACGAGGCAGAGAAAATTATAATCCCACAGGACACCCAACCCCTCCGCCCTCCCCAACTCTCCGCGCCGATCTGTTGCAAGCATTTTAGTCTTGAAGATGTAGTTTGTCCCTATTCGAAAGTCCATCACACCAAACAGTGGCAGTCTGATGAAAGTCATTACTTAGCCAGTTAGGAGCCATTTTAAAATGAAAAACTTGCTACCCCTGGACAATTTTAAAAGGCAAATGGACCCTTCATTTATAAGTTGTCTTCTGCATTACTTAGACAAGACACGTGAATTTTATTTTATTTATCTAGTGTTAGTCTAGAGTCGCAACTCGCTTTGTTTCCTTGAAACCTGTCGATACAGTCCAATCATATTTGTGATAGAATCTTGTATAGCACTTTTTTCCTTGGGAGGGGGATTCATCTAGCGCAAGTCTAGAGTCGCAACTCGCTATTTTTCCTTGAAACTTGTCAATACAGTCCAAACATATTTGTGAAAGAAACTTGTATAATATTCACGTATTGCGCATCTGAGCCTAAATGTTACATCGGAATGAGGTCCTGTTCATACATTCACGTTTCGTTCACACATGGACAGTCCCATTAACACGTAGAGGATCCGTTGAAAAGTGCAAGCCCCGTTCCTATATGGACATCCCGTTCGCATATGTAGTTCCCTTTTGCAGGTACAGCCTTGCAGATGTCGTTCACTTGTGCAGGCCCCGTTCACATGTAGCGGTCCAATACACATGTGGATGTCCGTTCACTTGTGGAAGATCCATTTACAGGTGGCGGTCCTGTTCGCAAATGCAGTTCCTGATCACATATGGACGACCCGTTCACAAATGAAGGTTCCTTTCTCACATGCGGATCCCGTTAACACGTTGAGGTCCCGTTTACACTTCACAGGCGCAGAGCCCGTTCAACCGTGGATTGTCCGTTCGCCTGTGGCGATCCCTTGCATACTTGGATAATCAGACTGCATGTCCCGTTTTACGTGCTGGATCTTTCAAAAATACAGGACCCGCGAAGGTCTCCATCTAGCGGGCAGCACCTTTTCACAGGTGGGTGTCCCGTTCATACGTACATATGTACCTATCTCGTTCACACGTCCCGTCCCGTTTATATGTGGAGATCTCGTCCACACCTGGAGAAGCCATTCTAACAAGCAGAAATGTTCATACATGGAGGCCCTGTCAGACGTAGAATACATGTTCACACGTACAGATCAAGTTTACATCTTCTTGTTTGGTTCACCTATAACGGTTTCGTTCACTCGTGGTGAATCCTATCCGACCATGGAGGTCACTGGAGGAGATTCAATTCACATTACCTGTTTTATTTTTTGTTGTTTTCGTTGTTTTCATTTATGAACCGCCCATTTACATGCCAAGGTCTCGTTCACACATGGAGGACCAGTTCAGGCACGAAAGGCGTTACATGTGGAGATTCTAGAAATCACCTTTACCCTATGCAGAGAGTTTGGTACCCTCAGAATTTGACATGTGTCCTACCGAGCCGTCTAGCGCAGTCGGCAGCACGTCGGTCTGCAGATCAAGCGGTCGCGAGTTCGATTCCCAGCCCGGCCTCTGAACAGTCGTGAAGATTGGTCATGAAATATTTTCTACGCTCATTCTCTCTCTTCCGCTGACTTAAGGGCAGTTGTGAGTTTGTTTGTTTTGTTGAGCATTTACGGCCCAGTAAACAGCTAAGGTCATGTCTAGGCGGTCAGTTAACCTACTCAAACTATTCCATGACACTGTTCCATGGTATGGCCCATGTTCCTTCTTTCGAATGTGTTCTCTGCTCTCGAAGAAGCTCTTTAAGATTTTAATTAGATCTCCTAAACGTTTAACCAGTACTTAGTGCACATACTTTCGCCAGTAAATGACAACTGCCCTTCTTGAATCAGCAGAAGGGAAAGAATGACCGTAGAAAATATTTCATGATCAGTCTCCACGAGCGTTATGTGGCCTGTCTGGGAATCGATCTCAGGACCCCTTGACGCAGTCTGACGCGCTGCCGACTGCGCTAGCGGGCTGCCGGCAAGGGTAGTTGTCTGTTACTGGCGGAAGTATGTGCACTCAGTATTGGTAACCAGGTTAACCGCTTAGTATGTCTAAGCCTGCTCAGACACAGTGTGACGGCAGATGAACTGACAGGCTTGTGGTCCCTCATCCAGCCTCGTTGAGGCGGTTCGGATGAGGAGTTTATTAGCAGATCTGACAAAAATTGTCACCCATTGCCCACTCGCATCTAGAACTCTGCAACTTATTCTCCTAATGTCGTCATTCTATTCTATTCTGAAGCTTTCTTCGAAGTGTTTTACATGCAATTATGTTGCATTTGGACCTATACCTCGGATAGTGGTGCTGGTCTTGTAAGTCTACAGAGCGCTTTACACAAAAGCATTGCTTAGCCGTTCGTATGAGCGTTCTTGTCATAAATTTCGACGTTTCGTTCTTCTTCTATCCCAGATAATAATTTAAACCGAGGCCCCAATCAATCGATCGTACTCAGGCACGTTTTGGGGCGGCTAGGTCGGATACCGATCCCAGGAACAACGTGCACACTATCTTTGAATTTGACACAGATGACAGAGGGACTCGGGCACCCAGACGGTTCTATTATGGATTCGTTCCGCGGAGCCGCTGGGAAGGACCCGTTTTTGGAGCCATTGGGGAAAAATGTGTATGCTAGGTCACTATCGCAGTATATTTATATAGGCTCTACACTGTAGAATTGGCAAAATATCCGATTTGCCCCGTATGCTACGAAATTTTGCAAAACAATGAGAAAAATTGAAGGCTCTGGAGGTGATGAAAACTAATGAAACCATTCCATTGATAATTTCCTTTTCCTTTTTTTTTTTCTTTTTTTTTTGGGGGGGGGGGGGGGGGGGGCGGGGGGGGGGGGTGAGGAGAGAGAAGGAAAATAAAGAGCTGTAACGCGTTAAGATGTTTGAAAATATTTGCTTTAAGCCGGAGCCCATATACAGGTCCGACTCTCATACCACTGCACCAGGGTACTATATGTAGTTGTAGGATTTTTTTTTAAATTCTTTGTTTACGACAATGACAGCGGGAGGTAATTAGTTGTTTGGTCGTTTAGGTTTTCACGGCCCTTTGAGATAGTATTTCAGTCTATATCGAGCCGTCTCCCAGAGGGTAGGCGAGAAAGGAGAAAGGACAGATGAGAAAAAAAAACGTCCAAACAACCCTTCCCGTATCTACTGCAAGATAGCAAGCACTGCCGGTCCTTGCCCCAAAATAATCCAAATAAGTAGGACGCACCAGTACTGAAAGCTACCCATCACCATCGCCCGACCCGACCGCCCAGTCAACCCACTAGAGGTAGAAAACACTCCGAGGCTTTCTCGCCCTCGGAGGACTTTTCCTCTCGAATTTTCATCATACTCATGCTTGTTGCACTTGCTTGTTCAGCCATTTTCAACCCAAATATCAATCACACAAATGAATAAGGGACGAGTCATTTATTGTCAGGTGTGGGGGGGGGGGGGGTACATTTAGGGGGGGGGGGGGGTCGGAAATTTTTGTGCTGTACTGGGTGGGGGGGGGGGTGGAAATCAAAAAGCCTTGGAGCAGGGGGTCATATATTTTATTCGACATATTGGGGGGTCAGAATGCTTCCCTCAGTCTTCTTTTTTTAAAAAAAGTCTCAGCTTCTGGGGGGCTTTGACCCCCAGACCCCCCATTACTTCTATTCTTCTGAACTTAGGACATTTATAGAAATGACACACAAAACTTGGGCGGCTTCATATCCAAAACAGATATATTTTCATAAATTTGCCAGTAGGACAGTATGCAGTTATCTATAAAATCATGTCGAGCAGATGATTTTGTTCTTGATTAAATCTAATGCCTGCATTTGTGATATTAGCACTCCAGATGCCTCGTCATCAGCAAACCTATTGTTGCTTTCCCCAAACCCCCCTCTCTCCATTACTATTATTAAAAGTTTTATTGAACATTTGGCCACAGATTTGTGGATGCCCATAAGCAGGAAGAAGAGTGCAATATGTCAAAATATGCTGACAAAATTTAAAGACCATAAATCTGCATGCTTTATCAACCTGTCAGAGTAATAAAATGTTCTTTGTATTTCATAGAGGTTTTAACTGAGGTCAGTCAGACATAAAAAAGGTAATACAGTGTGTGTGTGTGAAGGGTAGCTTGGGAGTTGGGATTGTGGGGGGGGGGGGGGGGGGGTCATAAACATTTTTGTAACCTATCTGGGGGGGTCGGAAAAAAAATTCTGGTGAGACTGTGGGGGGGGGGGTCGGAAAATTTTTTGTGATTCATTCGAAAATGTACCCGACCCCCCCACCTGATAATAAATGACTCGTCCCTAACAACAACTCATTTTAGTAAAGATGTACAACTATGCACAACGGTGAAATACACGTAATTGGACACGGTTAAATAAATGACAAAGCGTGGCGGATCTAGCTCGTTTTCCTTTTTTGCTTTATTTGAAAAGAAGGGATTGTGATTTATTATTTGATTACTATTCAAGAAAGAAACTGGAAAACTTTGTTCACGAACTTAGAGACCTTATATATGCCACCAAAGGTTTCTGAAGTCGGGAATTTCGTTTTCGCAAACTTGTCAGACAATCCGCCATCGTTAGTTTTTGGCATAGCGGTTAGTCTTTAGTCGTTAGTCGCCTTAGTTGTACTAGTCCAGTAACACCGAAAAACCTTTAACAGACGTTTCGCCTTGAAACGGCCAGTAACTGGGGTGGTGGGATAGGGGTGGGCTTTTACTAACTTCACTGGACCCAAACCCTTCCCCTCAGTTTCTGCAATGATTCGAAACATCTAGTTAGATGCTTACTATCCCGCGGGCACCTGATCACACCTCTGTTTTGGGGTCCATGTCTGTGTATCTAAAATATTCCGGAATTGTCTATGTTTAAATGACCTACGAGTTTGGACTTATGATTGGGGTACCTTGACCACTATCATTTAGCTGTTTGGTCCGCGTGAAGATTTCCTAACCCATCAATGAAAAATAGTTCATTTCTATTTCTTCGGTGTCTTGGTTGGATTTTGTCTTGAAACTGTTTTCCCGGGCATCTTCATGTATTCACACACACACACACACACACACACACACACACACACACACACACACACACACACACAAAATACTGTGCACATACTAAGCCCAATTTAATATAGCAATTGATAAATCATTACATGATGACGTGCGATTAAAATAAGCCCTCACACAATCAAGTCAATATCATGGCGGGAAACCTCACAGTGTGCGTTATGAGAACAGGGATAGCCTTTTTCCTCCGGCAAGCTTGGAGAAAGTAAGAGTTACTGTCATCCTTGAGCCAAAAAGTTCAAACCTCTTTGAATAAGAAATGCAAGCACAAATGAACGTATTCTTTTAGATTAAGATTGCAATTTGAATACATACCTGAGTTATTTCTGGTTCATCCTCTGCTATGAGATCTTCATGTTGAAGTGGAAGAACAGTCAATGGGCGAGTCTTTGTATTGTAGTAGGGAATTGCTGAAATATAGAGAAGTTTCAATGAGATTGAAAAAAATAAAGAAAATAAACAAAAAACGATTTATGTGTAAGCTTGTGCTGACATCAGACATTCAGGGTAAATCGCATATGATTATGATGATTATGTTGGAGAGAAAGGTTGGTGCAGTCAAAGCTCAATAATTCAATGATGCTTTGGTTCTAAATAAAATAAAAAAAACAGAATAACATCAAATGGCTATCACGAAAATATTTTTCAGACGTCAAACACTTCCAGCTGTAGATACTAACTACAAAGCTTTACTTATTCATAATCCGTTACCTTATAAGCACGAACTGATACTGGAAATAATTGAAACAGTTTGTGGAAAATTAAAATGTGAGTATGCTCACAGGCGTACAGATACAATGGATATAAGAAAAACTAGTTTCAACCTGATCTATCTTTCAGCTGCTGAATCAGATGTGGTACCCCCTGCAAATAAAAAGAAAACAGACTTTATTTACAGATCCGTAAATGATCGTCAAAAACTATTTAATTAGTTTTTTTCCTTAACATGAAAGGCTACACCTGGTAGAAATTAGGAATATACCAAAAGAAGCAAATAGAAAGCAGCAAGAACAACAGCAACAACAAAGAAAAAAAGGAAAGGAAAAGAAAAGAAAAGAAACAACCTTGGTTTCAGTGATGGACGTGCAATACTGACTACCCCCTCTAGCACCAGTTTGATCAGAACTCTTATTTGAAAAGTCTAAATGAATCGAGTGATTCTAAAGGACAAGCTGGGTTTAATTCGTCAACACAATTAAAATAAGTAGATTAATAGGTAAATAAATATAAAATAAACAAATAAATAAGTACTGCGAATATAAATACGCTAGGTTGGTTACAATAAAAATATAGATGTGATACTTGCGTGTCTTTTAATAGGTTAATACAGGCCCGGATCCAGACCACCACGCACTGGTGGGGCTCAGAATAACTGGTGGGGCTGGGAGGTGCCGAGAAGTATGTGTGTGTGGGGAGGGGAGGGGAGGGGAGGGGGGGGGGGGGGGGGGCTTGAAAATATATGACATAATTAGGGATCAATTTGGAGAATTTTTGAAAATGTCTTTTTTTTACCTTGAAATGTATGTTGTGGCATCTCATTAGAATCGCCTCAACGAGGTGATTCTAATGTAATTTCACAACATATATTTGTATCCAACCACATGGATAAACTGTCTCAAACTTCAATGAGATATTCCTTATTATCTGGAGGCCTACATATTATACATCACACAGAGGCCCAGATGGCGGGGCTGAAGCCCCAAAGCCCGTCCCCTGGATCCGGGGCTGTAATACAGGTCCATATTCATAAGAGCGAACCAAGCGAATTATAGTTGCATTTGTAATATCGTAGACACCTTGTACAGGCTGACTTTTCCTTTTTTTCAAAATAGAGGATCAGATTTGAATGCTCATGTATTATTGAATTTATTAAACGAGTTGGGGAAATGATAAGATGCAAGGCTATGTCGAGCACCTTATTGGTTTTCCCCAACGAGTTTAACAACTTCAATAATACAGGAGCACAAATGCAAGATTCTACTAATCATATGACACTAAAATCGCATTTGGTAGCAATTTTTGTACTGAAATGTCACAATTTCGCCATTAGAATATGCGATGTTTTTATGGACGCCAACTCATAATATTACGACGTAATTTGCATATTCAATTAATCCACTAGTTGATTTATGGCTCATTACACTCTCAGATGTAACGCCATATGATAATACATTTTATCACATAAATCTGTTCGTTAGGATATACCAAAATAAAAAGTGTTTGATTTCAAATGCCAGTTGGGTTTAGAGGCCTTTCTGTATCCTAAGCATATGTTATGAAAGGCGGAGTCCATCCCACTCCTTTTGCTGCCTTGTGCTTCCCTGATTCGAAAAAGCTACCTACTCATTGCCGGGTTGAGAGAGAGTTTTGCAAACGCCGGCTGGCCGACCCAGGATTCGAACCCGCGACCTTCAGACCAAACCGAGCGTCCCAAACCACTCGACCACAGCGCCTATCTGTACGCATATTCTTGTACTAATGTTAAGCAGGTTCCAGTGAAATTCGACTTAAAACCTATTAAAGAAGTTTCTTGAATATAGTACGTGAAGAAATAGCAAATTGCTTTGTAGGAAAATACTGCGCATAGTCAAGTCACCTTCTGCAAGCTGTCTTAGCATAAAAGTAGTTCAGATTGAAAAGTAAATTAGCAAAAGTAGTTTAAGAAACGACAATATTCTGTGACGATAAGAGAAAGAGAGAGAGGGAGAGAGAGAGAGTATATATTACCAATTCTGGTTGGCCATGATTCTTCTTTTGTTGCTTGAGCATTTTCGGGAAGACAGTGTTCACCTCATTTTCATTTTTCATGGCTGTAGGAAAATGCAATTTTCATTAATCTTTATGTGTAAATGAACCTCTTGCGATGAATTTCAGAGGCAAATTTTACTTGACCAAGAGATTAGAAAATTAGATAGAGTCTTCCAGCAGAACAGTTTGATAGAAAAAGTTTTAATATTCCCTTTCTGCCCTTAAGGTAAATCGAACACTTACTTATGATTTTACCCGCCGCACAACTAACGACAAAACTTACAAAGTAGCATGTTATCAGACTCTGATCAGCCTGGGCATCCACAATTGATTGATCGTTTAGGGTTTAACGACCCGTTTTGGACAGTAGTTCAGTCTATATCGAGCTGTCTCCCAGAGAGGGAGAAAGAAAAGAAATGACATACGAGAGAAAAAAAATGACCAAACAACCCCACCCGCACCTACTGCAAGCACAGTAGGCCCTTGCCCTACAATGGACGCCCCGGCACTGGAAGTTATACACAACACATCGCACCACCCGACCATCCCGGGACATCCACAAAGTCCGATCAGAGCTTTCGCTGTCAGCATGGAGGTACCTAAGACCCTAGCTATCCTTTAAGTGCACATCGAAGACTCTGATCAGACTGGGCGGAAGACCAGTCTGATCAGAATATTTGCTGGGCGCACATGATACGTTGTTGTTTTTTCGTGTCGCGGCTCACTAATTAATGATCTAAAACTGCATCAGAATTAACTCATTTATTTCTAGTTGACTCTTGCAACAGTATTAATTGAAAGATCTGAAAAGGACAATTTTGTTGATGTTAAGTGAGTGCATTTGCCCATAACGCCTTTCTTCTTATGTTATAATCTGAAGAAAAACACACAGACGCAGCTGCAAAGCGGCATAAGCGAGACTAGAACCATATTAATTTGTTCGTAAAAGGCTCAAAGCCTTTAAAATGTGGCTGCAAGAGTTTGGTTTATTTTCCAGTTAAACCGAACTGCACTGTCTTTCTCTTACCACGCTGATATGTGTGATCCGTAAAGGTGTCTTTAATATAAATATGAGGTCATGACTTTCGCGAGTTTTCCTGTTACGTTTCCAAAATGGCTGAGAGAAGCAACTATTTGCTTGATGTTTGAGCGAAAACATCTTAGGCTGTTTTTATCCCAAAAATATGTTAAAATATGAGAATTTTCGCGTTTTGTTTTAATTTCCAGGCCATGTTAAATGATCAGTGCACTACCATGTGTCATTTGCGAAGATTGTCGTCTTAAATATTGATGTCCGGACATGCAGCCAATGTTTGCTTCAGTCATCATTTTTCAAAACACAACCACAGCTTCGGGCGAATGTAAATGCTGAAACTCACGAAAGGTCATGATTTCTCATATTCAACAGTCTCAAGTTTAAAGTCTCACCAAAGTATACTTTCAGGGACGTTAATCGCACATGTTCTGAGGCTATGAACCCTTAACAGGACGCACAAGAGAGATTTAAGTCTGTATGTTCCAGCTATGTCTTGGCTCTAAACAGCACGTTTTTTTTTCTGAAAAGGACGTACTTTGACTGCAACACTTCTAGATCTATCTAGCTTCTGTCGTGGTGTACTAAACAGCTGAAACAGTTCATCCAAATTTACAACGTGACTTACAGTCAAGTAGGGACGTCATGGTTTCTTGCAATATTTGGAGGGCAGGCCTTTTTTCCACTCGACGTTCGAAGCACGACAACATGTCTTTGAAGATCTTATCTGGAATACATCTTGGTTGTGATTGGTTATAACCTCTTGTGAGAACCTGTACACAAGTAATAGACACAATTTTGTAGCTTCGCAGTCTTTTTGAATGGTAAATATACAGTTCTAAATTTCTATGATATTTTCTTTTGTCTCATGTACAAAGTGCATATATGCCGTCATATACATTAATAGAGGAACTAGAAATCACATACTGGGATAAGCATGCCAGTCATAGTATCTGGAGGCGGTTAAATTTACCTTGGGGAGTCTGAAGGCTGAACATACTTAAAAACGCTTCTTTTAAAACAGTTCTCGATAAAACTGCATGATGTATGCCCTTCGCGAAAAGTGAAGCATCGATGCTTTTTACAATGCTTATTCACGGGTGTTGATTATAAAATTCAGTTACCTTCATGATTTCTAATAATCCCGTTACAATTATTTCAAAATGATGCTTAACTTTTGGCGAGGGGTATATTTGATCTTAGTCATGAAACATAAAAAATAATTTTTTCAATAAACGTTCTAGAACAAAAATGCGATAATTACATGTACTTTTGAGTATGTGCTTATTTACATTTCGTTACGATTCGATGGTTTCATGCAAATGAAATGTGAAAGTTGTGAAAGATAAAGGTGTAGTACACTGAACATATTATTGACCTATTAGACCTTAGCGTCTTCTACAGCGGAAAGAGCAGTTACGTAATAATAAGCCCTGTTTGAAAGTACTTGAGATGAGCATTCTTAGACTTTTCACTGTACATTGTTGTTGTTTCAATTCTCAAATTTTACTATGTTCTACGGGCAGTATAGCGGACTTTATGCTTTTTTCAATATCAATTACAGAGGAAACGGAGAGGACTGATCAGACTGTATAAATATGCAGTGTGATAAAATCTCTTGCTGTCCACATGTGTCTTGAGGTGACGTTCTAAGTGTGCTTTAGGTTTACTTAGGTCGTGGATTCTTATAAATATGCTCACCATATGCATAACATCTTCTGTTTCTTTACCAACTAATTCACTGTATGGCCAACAACCATGAGTAAAAATTTCATAAACGAACAATGCCATCATCCACACGTCACTTGCTACGGAAAACTCGTCCTTAGTTAGCGATTCCTCCGCCGACCATCGGACGGCAAGCGTACTGCTGTCATCTGTAATACGAAACCGACAAAGTATATACAGGGCGTATAGACAATTCGCAGACACAGCTTAATATCCTTACTTTTGTATAAGTAACACTATCAACAATAAGTTCGAATCATATTTCAAATTCAAAATATGCATCTGTTGTACTTAATAAATAGATTAGCCGATTTCATTTAAAGACAGGGATGGTATTATAGAAGGATTAACTTTAACAGTGTCATTCTATCTTTTGATCACATAGCATCGACATCTCTAATCACCCAATAGCATAATCAGAACTGGTAATTATGGTCCACTAATCGGTTGAATAGACTTTCACACCATTACCTGTACGAGTAAACATGCAGTGATGGGAACCAGACCCCCCCTCCCATCAACGTCAGAGAAGCCCTGTCCTTAAAATGGTGAAACATTCCTGTGATTTTTTGGTTTCGGTCAATCATGACATAGTATCAGGTGTTATTTTATTCTTTTATTTTTTTTTGAAATTTAGTTTGAGGCCTTTCAATTAGTTTTTCTTACTTTACGGCCCGAAGACGAATTTACATGCATTCAATTATCCAGAATTTTGACAGTTCGCTTGATATAATATACACACGACTGAATAGCCACCTTCTTATTCATTCGTAAGCAGGGTAATCTGGCTGGTCCAGACGGTGAAGTAACTGTCCAATAAAATTTATTGACCATTACTTACGGATATGGTCTAATTTTGTCATTTGTTTTTGTTGTTTTCATCGGCTTTGATATATAAATGGAACTTTGGCGGTGGCATAATTTCAAATATATACTATGTAAATTTACGCTTAGCTTGCATGGATATACTATGGAATCTAGAATTTTTATTCACAATGACTGCAGATCCCAACTGATTCTTTAAATTAGCTACATACATTAAATCAGTAAAACACAAATTAGTTTTGGTGAAAATAAAGAATTCATGTGTTTAATGCATAGCTTCATAAATTTGAACTATTTTAAAGACTATATTAGTGAAATCTTACCTAGGCACAATGTGTCGGTAAATCTGTGTAGTTTCTTTGCCAGCCTGAAATCTGTCAATCTCACATGCGACTTTTCCGGTGAAATATCAAACCGACATGCAGTGATATCCCTGTGGACAATATTTTTTGAATGAAGATATTGTATTGCCGAGATCGCATCCTTGACGTAGCCACCTAAACTCGTCATACAACACCACTGTTTTTCAGCACGTCTATCCAGCAGAAATTGAAGTAAATTCACAACTCCATCAGCTTGAATGGCATAAAAAAGCGGCATCTTTGTCAACTGATATGACACCAAAGTAGCTATATTCCTGTTTTGTCCATTGCGATTAACATCAGAAAGAATCGACAATGTATTATCAAATCGTTCATTGTCAATATTTAATTGATGTTTATATTTGTCATCTATTCCCTTTGCTACGCAATTCTGCGTAGGAACTAATATCTTTATGCTTACTCCAGTGCTACCAAACACGCCACTGCAGTCACTCCAGTGTGGTTTATGCCGATGTTCTTTACCTCCACTGTAACAATGTACTTCTTTAGATATAAAGAGTCTTCCAGCTTGAAGCTTGTTTTGAATATCAGACCGAACAACCACACCCATGTCAATACTACCATAAGAAGCCAGAACATTTAACACTTCTAGTCGTATCACTTGACAGCCGTGCAGTGTAAGTGGCCATACTTCCTGAGACAGTGTGTCTTTTTGTTCTGTTGACCAGCCTTTATTCTGAAGCATCTGCTTTATCACAGTCATGAAGATTTTGGCTTCGTCTGTCGCTAAATATATATAAACATGAAATAAATTATATACGGAAATAAAAACATTATCGAAATAGTTAGGGAAAGACGTTAAAGTTCTGTAAAGATTGATTATTGGAAATAAAGAAAAATAGTTCACGTGATATTATTATTATTATTATTACTACCTCAAATAAAAATAATATTCCCTTAGATAATAATAATAGTGATAAAGATACCATCTCCTTACATGATAATTAAACGATGATGATTTAATAATGAAGTAATAAGATGTAAAGTGCGTGTATGCAAAAAGATGTAAAGTACGTATATCCAAAAAGGCGTATGTTGACAAACTAGTCGCACGGAAATTTCTTGTCCTTTGTTTATTGAGTACCTAACTGGAGTTTATATTAAACGAAATATTTTGTAACAGATCTTTCGTACACTTTTACGCAATACTTAATCAAGTGAGTTTTAATAGCAATAAAGCATGATGTCAATTATTTTTAAAGTTAAATGAACTTATAGAACATTGAATGCAAACACAAGAATGATTTTAGAGGTAAATAGTAAAAAAGAAAAGAAAGAAAAAAGAAAAACCACCGAAAAGCCACAATTTACAGCTGAATTACACAATACTGTTTTACATATTGGCGGTATTTTGACAGGATAAACTCACATCTTATACCCGAATAAATACGACAAAATAAATGGACTTACGTTTCAGACGTTGTATCAGATAAACTAAAGACCTTGTTATCATGATACAGTACGAATACAATACTGCGACCTCCTTGTGCTTTTTCACCTTCGTGAAACATTCATTGCAAGCCTTTTCAACCAAAGCTGGTAACTCTGGTATAGGTGTTGTTGAATCACATTTCTGGAATATTCAAATTAAGTAAACATATATATAAGTTTAGATATTACACTCATATAACACATATTTTAAGACTGCAATTCCATTCTTGCTTGGAAAATGAAAATTAAATCCTCTGCAAGTAGTTAGCAAAAGTATAATAATTAATATGAAAGTAATATTTCTGCAACTTTTTGCTCTGGAGTAAAACAAATGGTAGAATATGACAAAACTCTTGAAAGTGGTCAAATAAAAATTTCGACAAGACCACTTTTAAGAGGTTTGTGAGAACTCCATCCATTTACTTTTCTACAAAGACTGAAATTTTCTATCATGAACACATTTGTTTTCTCTTGACTATGCTCATATATCAATTTAGCGTTATTCAAAAGTTAGATTTAATCTGTAGCCCGTTTGTCCTGCAGAAAGTACAAATATTTAACAAGACATAATGTTGATTATATGTAAGCGCTTGCTTGAATTTATTATTTAGGAATCAAGTTCATTGTAACGGCAACAGACAATGTAGAATTACATCTGTATGCTGGAAATTGTCAATAATTTAGTTTGGATGACCGATGAATACTTACCAGACAGATAAGTTCCAGAACAGTTGAAACTTGTTCCAAAAGCGACATTTGGCAAATTCCGCTCACCAGGCTCTTTCTATTTCCACCGTGTCTAAGACTAACTTTCCAGTCTCCTAACTGAATACCACGATGACGTTTTTTAACCGAACTGACGAAATCCTCCACGAAGCACTTTGACCCAAGCAGGTAACGCTTTGCTTTTCTTGCTATTACTTTTATACCTAACCAGTCATGTATCTGTAGAATCAGTCTTTTCTCCAGTAGCCTGAGCAAATTTGATTTGTGGTCATCATCATCGTATCGAAGAATCAGCTGAAATGCTTTAGCAACTAGCAAGTTCGACAGAAGTGTAATAGATTTCACCATAATTATGTCTCCTTTCCATTTGTCAAGAAATGTCCAGATAATGTCTAACACATTTTGAATTTCTGAAATGAAACTGCTTGACAAAGGTAACAGGAAGCATTCATCAGTCAGTGTACCAATAACATGCGTTATTACACCGGGATACTGTGAGTTCAAATGCTCTGCAATATCTTTTATTTTGTGTTCTTTTCTCAGCTTTTCGAGTTTTATGTTCTTGATATAATTAACATCCTCTGCAACATTACCTGTCTCTGTAATAGAATTATAAAAGCAATAAAACCCTTTGACCAATTGTTTATAAAGTGACCCCCAACTTCACAGGACCATTTTTATCGTGAGCTATTATGGCGTGACAAACATTGCAATATTCTATCTGGTAAAATAGTTGTCCCATATTAAACATTTTCATGCTAAATTAAGATATTTATTTACTAACAAATATATATATGTGTTCACAAAGGAAACTATATTTGCGATATTAAATATATTTATATGCAAAAATTATAAATATTTACTGGCAATAAAACACATTTATTCACAAAACATATATTCATGCACAATAAAATATTTATTGGCAATTTAAATATATTTATTTACAATACAGTTTTCTTTTGCGATATAAAACTATATTCATTTGCAACTCAAATTTGTATCGATAAAATATATTCATTGTAAGTGCAAAAATATTTATTTTGTAAAATTAGCATTGTGGGATATGCTGTGGCATTGATACAGTAAATTTCATTGGCTGAAATTAGTTACTGGACAATTCGTTCTTTTTCCGATTCGATCCTCGATCACTTCGCAACCTTAACTCGTTATTCCATACTCGGGAGAGGCGCCGTAGTCGAGTGGTTAGAGTGGCTCGGTTATTGTGCAGAAAGTCACCGGAAGGTCGTGAGTTCGCGGCTAACCGTCGCCATCCGACGACTGGAAAACTCTGTTAACCCAACAGTAAATGGGTACCTTTTTCGAATTAGGGAAGGATAAGGCAGCGAAAGGAGAGAGATAGGCTCCACCTTTCATCAGCTGTGCCGAAGATACAGTGGGTCTCTAACCCCCACTGCCCTTACGGCTATTAGGCTACGGTTGTAGTTGCTTGGTCATAGTCCGTTTGCTCCCAAGGGCAAACGGGTTTTGCTGATTTTCTCGAAAACGATAAAAGCTCCATCAAATATTCCAATGGCCTAATGATTCCTATAACTATACATAACAGAAAATGGAAAGTCCAAATTTTTGGATGCTTTTGTAAAATATTTTCCATTGACCTTAATGTAAAAACTGAGCAGCTTCACTAAATGTATGCTTGTTAGAATAGCCAAAATATTGTTAATAGGCAATAGCGTAAACTCGTTTACTACCACAGGTGTGGGCGTATATGAATGAAATAGTAAAATGTATTCACCTGTCCGCATGCGTAACGCATGGTATCACTGGTCAGGTGATAGTATGTTGTAAATAAATATTGAACTATTATATTATTTTGCGAGTAAAAATTGCATGTTTTAAAATTTGATAATATATAGACGTAACAAAAAGTAGAAAAAAACGGATTTAGAATAAAATTTCAATTAATTATGCAAATTTTGTTCTAGGGATAGCATACATTGGTCACATGCTCTAACACGTAAAACTATACAGGAATTCCAACAGCCAACTTTTACTCCCTTGTAATTAAGAGGTGACAATGACATATTTTAGGTCCTGTTTTTCTATTGAAACTTGTTTTATGCAAAACCTCACATTTCTGCAAAATTATGATTTTCTTATGTACAGGATGAAAATTAAGAATGAGCGATTCGAAAACCTTTTACCTCTCACCAATTTTGAGAGAATATTGGGGATGCCGTTTGCATTTGGGAGCAAACGGACTATCACCTCGCTACTCGATACATTCGTTCCCGTAGTATTCCAAAGATGAAGCAAGCTTCTGTCATTCAATGTTTGTGGGTGGTGTTGTGGTGATTTGGTTCGTTAGATGTGCTAAAATGACCAGGGGTCGAATTGACAAATGAAACACGTCATACAGGGCTGGATGCAGAATCTCTAACGAGAGGGTTAGTTTAAGACAATTTGAGGACCAAAACAAGATATTTTCTAACTTTTGCCCAAAATCTCCATGAAAGTGAAATAATTTGCCACAAAAAGGGGATGGGGGTTTGGGGAGGCGGAGGGGAATTTGAGCAACCCCAGTGCCCCCCACCCCCGTCATGTGGATCCGCCCATGTAATAACAATTTTGAAGGATAATCGACTCACATTCTGCTATATAAGGTCACGGATGGTATACTACATGTAACTAACAAAAACATTCAGTCTGTTGATAAACGTTGTGATATCATTTATACTAGAGATAAATCTTACATTTTTGTCCATACTAGAGACCACCTAACAGCACCATTCATACTGCAGATACATTTTGTGGCATCATAGTTACTATAAGCAAACCTTGCAATGTAGTTCTTACCTTACAGTACCGTTCATTCCGCAGATAAATAGTGTGACATCATTCATACTACAGATTCATACTAGAGATAAGCCTTACATTTTTTGTCCTTACCAGAGACCATCTTACATCACCACTAATTCTGCAGTTAAATATCGCGACATCATTCATACTAGAGACAAAACTTACTTGGTCGTTCATACCAGAGACAACCTTACTGCACCATTCATACTGTACATAAACCTTGTGACATCATTCATACTAGAGACATACTTTACATTATCGTCCATACCAAAGACAACCTAACACCATACTTCATATTGTAGGTAAACCTTCTGTCACCATTCAAACAAACCTTACGAAATATATATTTTTTTTACTTTCTATGACATAAAAGTTTAAAAAATGAAGTCTATGAAATAAAAAAGTAGATAAAGAAAACAAAAAGAAAAAAAAAAAAAAAAGAAGAAGAAGAAAAAGACTTTACTCATTATCGATCTTAACAGATTAACAGGCAAAAATGGACTTTATTTAAACTAGTTCAATCCCCCTCCTCCCAGTGGATTTACAATTGATCCTGATAAATTAAATATAAATGTGGTTTTTTCTGTGGTAATGACTGTTTCTGACACTGAGTGCATCTGTTATCGAAATTAGCCTTTACGTTTTGTGCTTTAAATTTCTCACCTTTTCTTTCAGCATCTTAGGATGGTATTGCTTTGTGATTGTGTATGCTACAGGTATCTTCATTTATGTTTTTGTATCATTGCAGGGTCACTTACTTTCTAGATACTTGCAAAGAAAATACAAGATACCCATACGTTGTCCCTTCTAAGATAGAGATTTTAAAGTTAATAGAGATTTCAAATTAAATCGGCACATTTTCCGGGAAAGCAACTGAACCATTTTCTGTTAACCTTCTTTTTCAATTAGTGTCAGCCCTTAATTGAGGGAAAGAATTGCTCCAATACAAGCATTGTCTTTCTATTATGTATATATCCGCTTTGGTAGGTTTCCGTCTTAAAAAAACAAAGCAATCGAGAAGTCACAAACTGCTTCCGTAAGTAAAAATGGCAAAACACATGGAAGTCCACCCATACAGTTTAATATGTATAGCTACACTGCCATGGGTTGAGCGCCATTTGTTTTTATAATTTTAGCTAATTAATATTTGCTACCCTGGGCAGGTGCATCCCTTCTTCGAACACTTCTTCCTCTAAGAGTAGCTCTCTATGTGGAGAAAGACAATACTATAACATAGTAATATCCCTTCCACACACCGTAAATTTAAAGAGAAACTACACTTCAGGAACTGACTGAATCAGATCCCAAACCCTTTCGCCAGCATCAAAGGGAAAGATTGACAAAGACATCCCAACAAACAATAAATTACAAGTGATAAGCCGAGTCAGCAGCTCTTTCCCAAACAACTCAGCTATCTTTACTAAACTAAATAATTTAGGCCAACAGAAGGGTTACAACAGACTAAGCAAATTATACGAAAAACATTTAACAACTATTTTTACCTATTTTCTATTTTCATTATAGAAGGGTTAAAATGAGAACACAATAAATTAAACAGCACCGAACATAAAACAAATGCAACCGCAACGAAAGTACCGCCTTGGGACGGTCAGTAATAACTACTGAGGGGAGGGGGGGGGGGGGGGTTAAAGCGGTTTTACTGGGCCCAAACCTTCCCCCTCATCCTCCGCGGCGGTGCACACAATTAGTTGGTAGTTCGGTTCGTATGGAGGTCCCCTAACTCATGGGAGAGTCATCACGGGCAACATTTAAAATCGAGAAAAGACTGTGATGAAGCAAGGATGAGGACTCGACAGCCAAAACGTGTAGAGACACCTGGAGATGCCTGCGGCGTCAACAATACCACTGGAACATTGGAGCAAAAGAAGACCACCAGTTGAACCCCGGTGGGCCAAGTAAAGTTTTGTTGCTAAAAAGTATCAAAGTACCTGCTGGAAGGACGAAGTCGTCTAATATCTGAATACCGTTTTTGTTTGGTTTTAAGGAGGTTGCCTCAATAAACTGTCCTGATGCAGTGTTTTCCTCCGAAGGTCTTCTGATATTAACAAGAGGTTCGTACAGATGGTCATCGTCCTCAATTTCATCAGCCTTAGGGGTAATGTAGTCATCGAATGCTGGTGCATACGTTAAAAGTTCTTCGCCAGCGGTATCTGTGCGATTTCTTCGTACTGGTATTGGTGAACGTGTGTCATCATATAGTTTAAAACCTTCTAGTATGCCATTTATTTTTGTAAGCACAGTTTCAATATCATGACCTGTTGCTCCATTTCCATCGGTTGGAATGTAAACTATATCACTTTCCTGTTCTTTTATGTCTTGATTCGATGTACAGAGAATAAGTCTATTGCACTGACTTCGTTCAACTGTTGATAGTTCATTCTTAACAAATCTAATATTATGTTCACAGAGAACGTATAAGATACAAAGAGAATCTTGAAAAATAATTCCAAAGTCAGTCTGTGACGAAATGCCTGCGACATGCTGTATGGTGTGATGTCTTGGCACCTGCTCCAGAAAAGAACTGGAGAGCATTCGGCAATGGAAACATATTTTCAAGTCATAATGAAATCTTCTGTTTGTCGTAGACTGGCCTTGTACTTCAGACTCTGCCATTTTCAGGCACCGGGAGCCAGACTTTTATCACCGACCATGTAGTCATGGCAACTATTAAATGTGCTGAAACGAAATGTAAACAAGTTTTTGAGGACAGTCGAAAATTTACCCATCTTAATTTTAGTAATATGATGAGCACTCTAATTATGGATCGATAAGTGGGTTTCCGACGGAAATTCCCTGGTATCTCCTACATCCTTATTTAGCCTTTTATCGGATAGACAAACAAAAAAATTTTGTCCGAAAACGAAAGGAGTTGAAAACTAAACTATTTGAATTGGCAAACACATTTAAACTCCAGATGAGGCGGTTCATAAAAAGCCGCCTCATCTAGATCTACAGTGTTTGACAATTCTAAATATGATATAGCTTAGACGATTTTTATTTCAAATTATGTAAAATTAAATGTTGTCGGCTGCTTTGTAGGAGCTTTCAGGGTGATGTTTTCATATCAGCTGCAGTAGTTTTTCTACCCTACTTTGTACTGTATCGTTGTCAGTTTGTCAAAATTTCATAACTAATAAAATACACAATTTAATAATAGATAGTGAAACTTTCTTGACTTTGTCCCTTAATGCATAAAAACAGTGTCAAAAACGTACAACAAAACATTCCAATGATGCTATTCCCCCACGACATGATCACAGCGCAATATGAGATTCATCAGCATAAAACAGGACACAAAACAAAATATAACGTAAGTAATGTGACGACTGACAAGGTAAAACAAGACAAGCGAAAAGTCAAGCGGAATTCTAATGCACTTACAAATAATATTATAACGCGACGTCTGATTGGACAACGTTAGAAGTTTAGTATAAACATTATTTTATTTGTATAGACTGACAATATAAATACAATACACATGACAAGACATACACAGAAGAATATACAAAAAGGATCCAGAAGAAAGCCAAACGACTTATGTAAATCTGTATCCCGTTGACAATGGTGTTATAGCATATAATAAGTGATTTGGTATGTCAGCTACAATAAATAATGTTTAGTTGAGCAATATCAATGAAAATGAAGCATGATTCAATAGATAAGCATCTTAAGAGAGATGGAGAAAAAAAGAGATTTTTAGAGCATATTGGAAGGTGTTCACAGGATATTGCCAATAAGACAAGTTACAATCACGTAAAATAGTTGCAATCAAGGGCGGGCTCCGATGAGAGTTCTGAGTGAGTCAATTCTATCCGTCTATCAGAGATAGATGAAATATGGCCCCTAGTGGTACCGCCTCGCCGAAGCGGTTCTAATGAACGTCATGACACACGTTGAAATGATGAGAAATCGAGTGAGGAAATAAAATTTATGTCGCAGTTACGGCATCCAGGCCCACCCTTGTGTGCATATATGAACGAGACAGAAGTTAGCAGTTTGCGACAGTAGCCTCTGCGATATACAGTCGCAAACCCGACGTCATAATTAACGTCGCTTTTCATTGACTGACGTTTGGTTTAGGCTGTTAAAGCGCTTGTAATGGATGCAAAAAGGCCACTTTGAAAGGTGAAAATTTGAAAAAGTGCATTAGAATGGGGATAACTGTATTTAAAATTGTCATTTTGGTAGGTAAATCGTCGGTTTTATGGTCGGAAATTGCGTTTTAAAACGAAATTTCCGACCATAAAACGCGTCTCCGTAAAACGAAATTTCCGACCATAAAAACAACTTTATGGTCGGAAATTGCGTTTTAAAACGAAATTTCGGACCATAAAACGCGTCTCCGTAAAACGAAATTTCCGACCATAAAACCAACGATTTACCTCCCAAAATGACATTTTGAATACAGTTATCCCCTTAACCTCTTTCCAAATAGCCAGGCTATCCTAAGAAATGAACAAACTTTAAAGACTAATAGAAAGCCGAAAATGATTATACTATTGACATTCGACAGAAACAGAAACCTTTTCTGGAAAACCTCTAGATCAAATTTTTGGACAACGTCATCAGAAACAAAACACAGCGTTATAGCACCGTTTTATTGTAGCTGAGACTAGTTAAACCGAATAATCAAGCAAGATTTCAGGTTTTAGAGCATCGTGTCGACTTTCAAGTAAGGACAGCAGAGAAAGTAAATAAATTGCTAAGCCCATATCTGTAAAAGTGTAAAAGGGCCATTTTAACTCTCGTCTATGCTGGCCGGTTTAGTTTACTTTTACTATTTTTTGTTACTTTTTTTACTCAAGTTTTAAAGAGAAGTACACATAAATTTGCCTTATGCAAACTCAGACACCGCTTCTGGTTCTACTCTGTTTTAAGTTTAAAACTCGTCATTACAAACCCAGCTAGATCTAACACATTCACGCCTAATAGACTCTTCTATGTTTTCATATTGGATAAGTCTAATTGCCATCAAGTGGGTATGTTGTTTATTTCTTATCAGTTATTTTACCTTAGTTTTAAAAGAGAAGTATCCATTTGGCTTATGCCAACAGCGTAGACCTTTATCAGACGCCGCATTTTGCTGTTTTCTATTTTACGGCACCCTAGGCATAAATGGGCGAATGTGCAAATGCATAAATGCATCAAACACGAGATGTGTACACTTGTCTCCCTAAAGACATAAGAAGGGTTACTCATCATTATCACCCCCAATAATCCTTTCCTCATACCTTGCATCAAAGGATTCTCTTTTTTGAGTAATTATGAGTCCCATCAAATCTCTCCACTGTAGCCTCTGCCTGTATGAGGTTTTAGGTTATTTAGCGTATTTAAAGGTTTATCTGAAATCTCTGTCTATTATTCCATAATCGGTATGTAGGGATTATGTCGTCAAAAAAGTGTCTTTAAAGCATAGAACTGTACTTTTTCTTAGAGATTTGGCTTGCGACAGCTTAATAAATGTACTGAAAGGATTTAAAAACTTCCATCCTTTATTTTCGAATATCTCAACAATGAATGCAACTATGTCCACTAAAATTTCACAACATGTATCTTCTTTTAGACCTGGCTATGTCAGTTTCACGAATTTGAAATTGGTCAACCGAATCGGCCATGAATAAGCACGTGTTCCTCATGTTTTAGTACAGTTTACATACAGATGAATCACTTCATGTATACAATTTTCTGAGGAAAGATATCTCTTATAATATCAAATCAACTTTTAAAAGTTTGAAGTCGGCCTGTGGCTTTATTTCGCAAAACGCGCCTTAATACTGCAGACGGATGCAGATTTTTTGGGCCAGTTGCATGCTGGAATTTCAAAAAGTGAAGTCGCGTGACAATTTTATGAGTTAATTACGGCAATTTTCAATCTCAGACGACCCGCACGGTTTATAGGAAGGTCTAAAGACCACCATTAAAGCAGCTTACCGACACTAAAACCAGAGGCCATGACGTTAACTTACGTCGAGGCCGTCTCCGTAATAAGTTTTGCGGGACAGCATCGGCTGCAAGCATAATTGCAAACCAACGGGGATGACGTAACAATATATAGACAGTAAGAAGTCGTCTAAAAGAATGTTGCATAGGATAACAACGTCATGTCTTTATGCATTTCAGAGGTGTAACGCTCTTTTACCGCAATCGTTTGAGTAACTGATTCGAATAAACTGCATAATCTTTAAATTTGATGAATTTCAAGCATGTTGTCATAAAATGTTAAACGCTGTTACTCGTGAAAGGATTATAAGACGGAAGTTTTAAAATCCTCTCGGTATATATCTAACAGATATGTATGATATTACTGATGTGAAAAGAATGCGGAAAATCAGAAGCAGTGAATTGAAACTAGTGAGGTCTGTAGATTGAATTTATTGTAAACAGCTATGACACGCTGCATACGCTTTCGGGGGCTGACTGACGAACAGAATGGCTGAATGCAGGGCCAATATATAAGGGCAAATAACATCGTTTTAACATTCAAAATGGCGGTAGTTCATGAATACAATTGCGTATTCTTGCAGCTATACCCGTAGAAAGACAGACCATGCGACACAGGAGTTCTTGATAAAACTACCGGATATCATAATGTCAAAAGCATAAATTGTCATGCAACTACGTGCTTCTGATTTGTGAATTTGAAAGCCTTATAGTCACTGAGGGAAAGTTCTTAAATATTCAAAAAAAAAATTTTTTTTTTGAATGCCTTAGATTTGATATGAGGATTGTTATGTTTAGTTACCATACTTGTGCGCAAAAACGGATATGCATGACCAAACAGATGGCTACGAAGCCTTCCAACACTCTATTTAGAGTTTTTACCTAAATAACTGCTCAAATATATTTCCGTTGAGCAGCGCAAACGTAAACAGGAGTTGCTAAAATCTATGGCGTCACAAACGTTGCAATATTCTATCTGGTAAAATAGTTGTCCCATATTAAACATTTTCATGCTATATTAAGATATCTATTTACTATAAAAATATATATGTGTTCACAAAGGAATAAAAATTTGCCATATTAAATACATTTATATGCAAAATAAATATTTAATGGCAAAAATATATTTATTCACAAACGATATATTCATGTACAATAAAATATTTATTGGCAATTTAAATATATTTATTTACAATACAATTTTCTTTTGTGAAATAAATGTATATTCATTTGCAACTCAAATGTGCATTGATAAAATATATTCATTGTAAGCGCAAAAATATTTATTGGATAACATTAGCATTGTGGGATATACTGTGACCTTGTAACAGTAAATTTCATTTGCTGAAACAAGCTACTTAACAATTCGTTCATTTTCCGATTCGATCCTCGGCACTTAGCAACCTTAACTCGTTAATTCCAAAGATGAAGCAAACTTCTGTCATATAATGTTTGTGGGTGGTGTCGTGTTGATTTGGGTTCGTTAGTTGTTGTGTTATTGTTTAACGTCCACGCATCTTTGCTATCCAAGGGCACTGAGTCCAATTACGTTCCTTATGTACGTAAGGAACGTAGTGGATGCAGTGCCCTTGGCTAGTGAAGATGACGTCCACAGTAAACAGCTATGGTCATGTCGGGACGGACAGTTAACCTAGCCACACAATTCCTGGGCAGGCTTAGACATCCTAAGTAGTTAACCAGTTCCAAGTGCACTTACTTAACCAGTAACTGACAACTGCCCTTCTTGAATCAGCGGAAGGAGAAATGGAGGGATTTGAACAACCCCACTGGCCCCGCTATAGATCCACCCATGTAATAACAATATTGAAGAATAATCGGCTCATATTCTGCTATATAAAGACACGGATAATATACTTACTTACAGAACCATTCAGTCTATTGATAAACGTTGTGATATCATTCATACTAGAGATCACACTGGTCTGGCATTCAACACAGGCAACGACGACAGCGTACAAGGAACCTGCTTGTTCTGCTCATCAGGATAAGTTTGTTTCTGAAGTATAGTCTCACGGACCATCCGACCCCCTACTTTTGAAATAGGACTCAAAAGTTTTACTGAATTGATATGCATATTAAAGAAATGCTTGAAAAGAATTTTTGAGCTACAACGACCAGCCAACGAATTGGTGAAAAAACTTATTCAAGCACTGCATCAATACTAGACGGAATTTCTTCGAAAATCTGGTCTGACTAAGAGGACTAACAAACTGCCGGGTCCGTAAGAATGATATTTTCAAATTAATGTAAGAAGTATGCGAAAACAATCGTGTTTTAAAGTACGTTGCCTCGTTGCCTGTGTTGAATGCCAGACCAGCGTGGAGATAGAGCTTACATTTTTGTCCATACTAGAGACCACTTAACAGCACCATTCATAATGCAGATAAATTTTGTGGCATCAATCATACTAGAGGCAAAACACTTGCCATGTAGTTCTAACCAGAGACCAGATAAATCGTGTGACATCATTCATACTAGAGATTCATACTAGAGATAAGCCCTACGTTTTAGTCCATACCAGAGACCACCTTACATCACCACTGATTCTGCAGTTAAATCTCGCGACATCATTCATACTAGAGACAAATATTACTTTGTCGTCCATACCAGAGACAATCTTACTCACCATTCATACTGTACATAAACCTTTTGACATCATGCAGACATCATGCAGACATACTTTGCATTACCGTCCAAATCAAAGACAACCTTACAGCATACTTCATAATGTAGGTAAACCTTGTGTCATCATTCAAACAAACCTTACGGTAGGGTAGGATAAGGTGGGGTAGGGAGTGTAGATGGCATAGGTTTGATGCGGTGGGGTAGGGTAGTTTATGATTTGCGGGTTGGATGGTGTAGTTTAATGCGATGGGGTATGGTATGGCAGGAAGAGTAGAGTGGGGTAGGTTGGGGTATGCGGGGACCCTACCCTCCCCCATTTCATGCGATCCCAGCCCACAACACGCTACTCTCCCACTCCACCCCACCACACCCTGCCTCACTCTATATTTTTTATCCCGGATATAAGCACCCAGTCCGATACTTTATTTTGTATCCTAATTGTTTTCGCAGTTATTGTAATTGCAGTTATCTTAAATGGACCCGCCACCCAGCCCACGTCAACCTTCCCTGTACTCTAGGCCTACTTTACCGTATACCCTACCCTTTTTCCCACCCTACCCAACCGCACCAGCACCACGCGTCCTGTCCTTACCTCCTTCATTGCAGTTGCAGTTATCCTTAATGGATACACCTTCCCACCCCACCTTCCACCACTCTTTCCCACCACACCACATTGCACCCCATCCCACCCACCCACCCCAACCCCACCACCATACCCTACTATTTCTTACTCTCTATCATTTATCCCAGATATTAACATCCAGTCCGATATTTGATTTTGTTGCAGTTATCTTAAATGGGCACGCCACCCCGCCCCACCCCAACCTCCCCCTTTACCCTACTTTACCCTACCCTGCCCCACCCTGGCCAACCCTGGCCAACCGCACCAATACCACGTATCCTACCCTAACCTCTTTCAGTGCAGTTGCAGCTATCCTTAATGGATACACCTCACCCCACACCACCGTACCCTACCCTACCCTACCCTTGCCTACGCCTCCGCCTCGCCTCGCCCCGTCCAACCTCACTCCATCCCAACCCATTCAGCCCTCCCTACCTAGCCCGCTCCACTGCATCTGTTAGTCTGTCTGTCTCTGTCTACTGCCTTACGCCCTCACCTACCCAACCCTACCCTACCCAAGACTACCCTACAGTTTGTTTTCACATTCCTATGTAATCAATAGATGCTGCCATATTTAGTGTCAGACAGCCAATGAAATTAACCGTTACAAAACTATGTCCTTACCCACAATGCTAATTTTACCCAATATATAATTTTAGTAATGAATATTAAAGTTTTGCAAATAGATCTTAATATAAATAAATATATTTTTTATTTTATTGTGAATAAAAATATTGCAAATAAATATTTTATTGCAATTTAAGATATTTGATATCGCACTAGATTATTTTTGTGAACAAATATATTTTTATATGCAATAAATATTTATTTTGCAATAAACGTATATTTATATCTCAAATAAATATTTTTATGAACAAATATATTGGTATTGCCAATCAATATTTTTAGGCAAGTAGATATATTTTATATATCACAAATAAATGTTATTTTGTGAATAAATATAATTTTTAGTGTCAATAGATATTTTAATATAGATTGACTATATTTCCAGATAGAATATTGCAACGTTTGTCACGCCATAAAAATCAGCAGCACCAAAGTACTTAAAAGTCTGCACGTGTATTGCCAATCTGCACAAATGTGATTCTCCCAAATACGCTGTTCCGAAAGTTATCTTCCCCAGTCATTAGCCCATTCCATTCGGGATACCTCTTTATCTGGGCAAACAGTTTGGATCCAGATCAGGCCCCACAAATTTGGGATCCAAACTGTCTGGTGCCTAGACTTCATTTCTACAAGACTTAGTTAGACCAATATTGTCAAAATATTGTTAATTTTTTATGCAGACGACAATTTCAGCAGACGACAAAAAATACCCAGAATGCAATGGGTTATTTCTGTGACTGTATTTGTGGTGGGATATCGACAATAATAATGGATTGCATTTTTCCTTCAATGCAAACGATCGACTATCCGGAATAAAGATTCGATAAAATTCCGATTAATTTCTTAGAAATTGAGCAAAAACGCTTGTCCAGGATGGAATTTGCAGTAAGCTTGACCTTAAGACCTGTACAGAAGGCTTTTCATTGTCAGGCAGTCCCAGCCGCGTCTGATTTGAGTCTTTTCTGCACTAACAACATTATACGGATTCTTGAGAATCTGCCTAATCGCGAATACCAAAGAACCTTAGGGTGGAGTTGGGTGACTTCGGACAGTAGGTAAATTCGGACAGTAACGTTGTTTCCTTTTTATGTCAGTTGCTTGGAATTAAAAGTGAAAATTCTGATGAGACGGCGCATGATGAGCCGTCTCATCAGGATTTTCACTGTTTGCAATGTTATGTCCGAATTTACCCGCTGTCCAAAGTTACCCGACTCTACACTATATGGAGACCAGTTTGAGTCTTCACTGCTTGCGTTTGCTGTTTCTGCTGACATAGCTACCGTACTTGGCCGTAAAGCAGCACGTGAGTAATCTCAAAATATTTTTGTTTACTCTAAGTGGTCATGTGATTTATGTTTACTCGTAAGGGGAAGTTTTGGGAAAACCGAAACTTATTTTTGCAATCAGACAAAATCAATAAATGAAATATCGACTGCTCAAGTCAATATTATACACATGTAGCATTTTGAAATTCTCTGTACACTATATTCAAGCAAGAACCGAGCATAGAGTGCGAAGTAAATATAACAAAGGGCCATGATGGCCCCACAGATTCTAGATTTTTGTGATAAATTGCATTATCTACATTTGAAAAGATTTTGTCTTGATTTTACACTGCAAGGGCTTATCCCCCCCCCCACCTCCTCTCGCGCAGAATTTTGATCAAAGTGGAAATGTTTTGAGTTCGATCATGCAATAATCCCTTCCAACTCTGATAGTCGATTGTTAAGCGTGCATACACTTCTGGCTGACGCCTCGTGATTACACCACTTCCTTGGAACCCAGCCAAAGTAAAAAAAAAATATCAATCAATAAATAAAATAAATGAAAGAAAGACAAAAAGCATGAGCTCATAAGTCCGAACCCGTAAACCATATAACCTTTGGCGAATCCGAAATATTTAGATACAAAGACATGGACCTCGCACTTTTATATACAGAGTCCTGATCAGGTACCCGCGACAATATATTGTTCTATAAGTAAATTTTGTCATATTTATTGGAATGCATACAAATCTTGATATAATATAAGCTTACGATAGCTAACCAGTATACTCGGCTTACAAATACAACACATTTAAGTATTCATAAAATCTAGAAAAATAAATATATAAATGAAAATAAAAATGTCATACTTTTGAATATAAAAATAGTCTTACCTATTGCTTCTACACCCGTGGTGTGATTTTTTCTGTGTGATAGGTGTGCATACAGTTTATTATCTACCTACTCAGTAGGAAATCCCACTTACATATGCGATTGTTCATGCACTTCCTTGTTGATCAAGTATACTGATGACCTATATTTTATTTATCTTTTTTTTTAAATTATATTTTAGTATTTTTTAATTGTTAAGGTCGGTTGGTACACCTCCATGTTTTTTCCGTCATTTTTTCAAAGGGAGACAATTTTTTGTGACTTCCTCTTTGCTTCCCAGGGCCCAAAAGGGTCTACTCTTAAAGGAAAGAAATTCTCCTAGAGGAGCAAATTCTTTTATTTAAGAGTTGATCCCAATTGCTGCCTATGAAAGTGTACCCATTCACTTCAGCACAATTTCAAGATTTATTTGTAATGATGAAAACTAGAAGTGGTTCAAAAGTGTTTTCAAGAAAAGAAAGAAAAAAAAAACAAAAAAAAAAAACAGAGAAAGTGAAATAAAGAACGGTATATCTTCGATACCAATATATATTGTAAGCTAAGCTTTGTTGTTATAAATGGAGCAAGAGCAAATGCCATAGCTAAAAGTAGGCGTTGTGAAAGGTCCGATTAAAAGCGACGCCATTGATTTAGTTTCGGTGTAAGTTAAGTGCTTTTGTAAGTAAAAAAAGTAAAGACCCATTCCATGACGAAAATTTGCACACCTATGCCTTTTGCTAATGTGTATTTTTTCACCTACATTATGTAAAAGTATACTCGCAAATTGTTCACACTGACTATCAGTTGTGTATATACGAGTATAAGCTCATTTAGTCTTTAATTTATTGATTATAAATCCATTTATTTCTAGTGTCACGTAAAAAGACAAAGGCAAACATCGCAGGCCCTGATTAGACGCCGCAAGACGCGGCATCCGATCAGGGTATGCACTATTTGCTTACATCAAATGGGTATTTCTGCATAAATCAAAATACAAATGAGCCGCGACACGAGAAAACCAACAATGTGGTCGTGCGCCCAGCGCAGACTCAGATCAGCCTGGGCATCCACCCAGTCTGATCAGAGTCTTTGCTAAGCGCTTAATGAGTAGCTAAGAGTCCAAGCTACGTTCATGCGGACAGCGAAGACTCTGATCAGACTGGGCGGATGCCCACGCTGATCTGAGACTGCGCTGGGCGCACAACCACATTGTTGGTATTCTCGTGTCGCGGCTCAAATGATGAATAAACTAAGCTAGGCATCCTTAATTCATAAATGGACTCATCCAATTTACAAGGACAGAAGAGTCCATCCGGCATACATCCGTTAATTTATTGATGATAAAATTGAAATAAAGGTATAATGTCTATTTTTTTTTATCTGTAAGGGTATATTGAACTGCGATGTCATCAATTGCAATGTGTGGTGTATGAGAAGGACTGTAGCCGCTATTCTAGTACAGTTCCGGCAGCGCAAAACCGTACATGCGCTTCGCAAGAAATTCGCCTTCAAAACGCGTATTTTTCAAACGCGTTTTGCGATTTAGAAACGCGTTTGTGAAAGAACCAATCAAATTGCTACATAAAATCGCGAATAATCGCGTTTGTACGCGAAAATCTCTTTAGCCAATCAGAACTGCGATTCCAGTTCGCGTTTTTCGTTACTTCGCGTGCGCACGCGTTCGGTGTTTAGACCAATGAAAATTGCGTTTGCCGAACGCGTTTCGGTCTCGTATAGACTGGTCCTAGCTTCATTGACAATGCTATTGAAAAAAATAGAACCAACTAAATTTGATAAGTACTTAAAGTAGGATTTGCCTTTTTCCCAATTATTTTCGACGAAGTATATAAAGAAAATTAGATCTATAGATATAATAATGAAATCCCGGTGCCAGGTTCAGGGCTGAAAACAACACATTTTTCTAGAACTTGAAGTTATTTAAATTTAAGCCCTTTGTGACTCTCCAATTCTCTCAAAATTATGGTAAAAGCTTGAGAGAATAAACTTTTTCAGCGTCAACGGATGCCGCAAGTTACAACGGAAACAGGAAAACGTCCTAGTCATAAATTTTGCATGAAATCATATTCGTTTGAGTCGGACGATTTGAGTGTAAGGCAGCCAGAACCAGAGGCCCTCCCCTCCAAAAATATTTAAAAGGAAAGGCAACATCATACTTCTAGGATCCCCTCCCCTCTCCCCACCTCCCGACACACACACACACACACACACACACACACACACACACACACACACACACACACAAAAAAAGACATGAGACCCTGGTCCCCCAACCCTCTTGAAAATCTTACTACATCTGTGGAAACTTTGTTTCGTACTGAACAATATATTTTAAAAAGAAAGAAAGAAAACAGATCCCATTTGCATTGATTGGACACAGACTCGATCGGCGCCAAGATCAGGAGCACCATGCGGCCTCTTGGAGACATAGAACAGCGTTTTTTCCCAATTCTCATACGTTCCTTAGGATGCTCAGGGTTGCACATTTCTGGCACCGAGTCTCTCTGTCCGTTGTCCCCAAAATGTGGGTAAGTCTAATCCGGGCGTTTGACGTTCCTAGCTTCCGGAAACTTTCTAAACAATTATGATTCTGGCGAGGATGTAAACAACCAACAAACGATCTAAACAACGAGACTACTGCTGCAAATGCGCCATACCGTCACGATGCAGGTCCAAAATGATGTTTTGGATGGCAACCGAAAATCTCATCTTTAATTCCGGTTACCTAAAAAGCTGCAAACAATACTTCAATACTTTGAACGAAAATATATTATGAGACTTACTGCGAACACAATATAATTAAAGCACAGAAAACGAACTAAAAATATTTATATGAAAACAATATGACTCTGTTTATAAATCCAATTGATAATTCACTTTAAAACTCTGCAAAAGACTGATAAATTGTGATGCGCGTACGATCATATTATGGCTGCTTCGCACGCGTTTTGACAGAAGCGTTTTGATTGGCTTATTATGAATCGCGATTTTCGCGTTATCTACGTCACAGAGAAACGCAAATGAACTTTTCTGATTGGTTAAGTTATGCTACGCGAAAATCGCGGATAACACGCGTTTCGCATGGGTTTCTCGGGAAGCGATTTGATTGGATATTTGGAAAACGAGATAAACGCGAAAAACGCGAATCAACGCGTTTCAAAACGCGTTTCATACACACGCACGAAAAACGCGTTGGACACGCGTTCAAAACGCGAAAATTGTACGGTTTTGCGCTGCCGGTACTGTACACCACGTATTGTTCCCAATGGTCATCAGGTTTACGCGAGACATACAGTCGAATCGTTAGAAGGCGATGCCGACAGAAGAGATGGAGGACTTGTCACGGAAAGGACGGGTATGAGTTCGCAACAAAATTATGACATGGGAATAGGCATGAAGACTAGGAAAGTTAGGAGAGAAGTGGAATGTAATGAAATAAAATATAATCTAATCGAAAATAGACTTCCAACTTACATGGAGGAGCGGACGAAAACCAAAAGTATCCCACATTGACGTTCAAATCATCGCCAAAAACAGTTAAAGCGTAACTTGTGACTTATAGCACGGAATGATTCCAAGAACGTTACGCACGTAAGTACCCATGTACACATTTGTATACAATCTAAAACGGATTCGTTTCAAGAAAAAATATTAATAAGTAAATTTGAAATAGATAAATAAAAATAAGTGCGAGATGTGTCGCTTTATTATTAATTGTATCTTAAGTAATTCATGGCATATCTAATGAGTATGGCACGTGTGGCATCAGGCATGAATTTCGCTAACATTTATTCACACACTGCCAACATTTGTAAGTTACAGGATACCTTTAAAATTATTTTTCATTTAATGTGTTTTAGAGACGGGTGAAGGTAGGGAATGGAGGGACACATTATGGGATCAACTACCTGTGATAAAGTGTTCTAGTTTAAAGGGTTTCTTCTCATAAAAGGGTGAACATATGTTGACATTTGGACTTTGTCGGCTTTTCTGCCTTTTCTCAGATATGCCCTACTAGAGAAGCTCCGATAATAAATTGGTCATGGAAAATTAAGGAAAGAGATTAACAAAAATTTACAAGGCTTTGCAAAAAGAAGACTGAATTCGTAAATTGCAGTATAGATCAAAGTTTTTTTTTATTTTAATTTAGACTTAAATAATGAGCCTGAATTTTGTCTTGCATACCAATAACTAGTCAGAGACCCGCACACGCGCAGGTAACTCTCAGAAAAAAATATTAGTCATTTTATTATGAAAAAAATAATATGACGATGTATATTTCGAAGTATCTCCCATCCTCTTTCTTTTGAATGTGTTCTCTGCTCATGAAGGAACTTTTTAAGATTTTAATTTGACAAAAAATACTGCATACATGTGATACTGAGGTGAAAGATGTCAAAAGTCTTTACTTTCTTTTGCAATGCACATACACTCATTAATTTTCGATACTAATAAGCTTTTGAATTTGCTGCCTTATGAATTTAGAAATTAAAACTTACTTTATTCTGGCTTTTATCGCCGGATATTGTCAGGTTGACCGCTGACGATTTTATTAAGTAGCCGAAACTTCGGAGTAGGACTCATGTTCCTTTAGTACTTTGAATGTGTTCTCTTCTCTTGGAGGAACTCTTTAAGATTTTGATTCAAACAAAATAATCTTTTGCAAGCAAAAATGACAAGCGCCTGACTAAAAGATCTCAGTTTACAAAGAAAAAAGGACATTTGGCATACAAATACGTGGAACTCCGCCAAGTTTCAAATCTGATGTTATTCCCGTCAAGTATTGATCACAGAACAACGATTGCGGCTGCTTTATAACATTTATCCTGCATACAAATAATAACAGCATTTGCAATCTGAAATATTATTGCATCTAAATTGCTTTTATGATACTGAAAATCAGATGCTAGCGTAGAATTTATTCATCAATCATTGATGGAAGAAACTGTATGCAAACTAGAAGATAGTCTTCAAATAACATTTTTGAACAAAATAACACCCATGGTTTCAACGAATTATCAAAGCCAACAAATCTAATCAAACTAAGATGCTAACTTATTGCATCTTTCATTGTTTACAACCAAAGACGTACTTGAATGGGTCAGTGCAACAAGGGACTTATCTCCACATCTGGCCAAAATGAGTTAACCACTCTAACCACTCTGTCATGCAGAAAACATGTTTCCTCACCTATTTATCTCCCATCTGACCATAGAATTAGCCAAGACATGTTTTAGAAGAGATTTACAAAGGTTCTATCTCCATTTTTTGCATATTATGCAACAAAAGACCTATTTAGACTTTTTGGTGACAAAGTTCATTTTCAACTAAATCTAACCTTTTTTTTTCAAATGTTAAAACTCGATCTCAAGATTTCATGATGGAGTTAGGACATTTATTGCATAAAGATATTTTTGCAATAATCTTGTTTAATATGAGACCTATTTGTATTTTGATAAGTATGATAGCTAGAAATAAGTTATTCTCCAATGATGTGGTCACATTAACTTTTAAAATGTGATTTTCGGTTTTATGAAATCTGGAGTTAAGCCCTTTCTTGGTTGAAACGTATTTATTTCAAAACTCGACATACATGTACACGGTATATAAAATGATACAAATAATGGGATTAGAACGAAAGCAACAGATTTGTTTAGTTCTTCTCCCCTTTCTTGCATACACAGAATCGCTATAATTTAATTTTTCATATCAAAAACTAGTGGAATACTCACAGCATCGCTTGAAATAAATGTTTCAATATATGTTGACTATCAGTGCACGAAATTATGAAAAATGGAGATAGGTACCTTGTTGCACTGACCCCTTCAATTTTAGAAAATTCTCGAAGGTCATAGACTGCCACCATAGAAATAAAAAATTTAAAGAATGTGACTGGGTAACGTTTATCAAAAACATTACTGACTGACATATTTTATGAAATACATGTGGTATATCATATATTTTAAGATCCTGGTTGGAAAGATGCAAAAAGTGCACCAGATGTACTTTGTAAGCCGCAACTTTAACAAAACCTTGTGGGTGGCTTCCTTATTTAATTAGCATACCTGGAAAAGCCCGATTATGAGCGGTTGAATGACTTTTTATGAGCTTAACGGCTCTTTGAGACAGTCTGTCTTTATCAAGACATCTAAAAGAGTGAAGGAGAGATGAGAGAAAGTGTAAAAATAAAATGTAATAATAATTAAATAAATGAAAGCCCATCAAACTTGACACAATTATCGCAGACCCATACCCGTTACAGAATGACTCCCCTGTGCCTGAACCTTAATGACACCCCAGGTATGCAAACTCTGGTGAGGGACATAAACAATTCGCTCAACCTGACCTTAGTGATTTTGAGAAGTTTTAAAGGTATACTCCCTCGTATTTCATTACGAAATAATCACAAAATAATGAAACTGGTTAGCTGTATGCAACATAATTAAGATTTGTCCAAAAAATCTTCAGCAAAAACATCTTTGTTACGGAGGCAGAGACGATATATCAATGCGTACCCTTCTTGAATATTCACGAATATTTTGTCGTCATAAATTGATTGACTCCCACAGGCGTTTCTGCAAGTATGTTTTGAATTTTATGATTGGTGGAGTAGATAACTTTACAATAGCATTAACCTCTAATCTGTGCACGTGAGTTCTTTTCAGCCAATAACTGTCCGAAGTCGATTAAAGAAAGGGCTTTAAATTATTCATGATATAACTTTAACCTGATTAACTATGATTGCTGGGCGTATCCAGTTATAATATTTGGCGGGAATGGCGACCCGCTATTGCCGCTCTTTTTGTGTATTTTCTTAAAGTCTCTTATTTTCAGTGACCATCACAAATTATAAGTTTGGCAGATGAATGTACTTTTAATAGCAATCATTATCATGCGTAGGTTATAATGTTTTATGAGAAATTAAAAAGTTAATAGAAATATTGTGGGTGTAAATCTTTAAACAGAAGTGTTTTCCTATCTATCGAACACCGAGTTGAAAAAAAATGTTTCGAATGAATTATGTTTCACTAATGGGAGTAAAAAGTATGCAAAGACCAGGATTATCAAAATCCAAATCCAGCCCTCAAACCATAGTTGGAAACAACTAAGATTACAAATAATCAAGATACAGAGAACATATGGCCAACCGAGTGAGCAGCTTGTTCCCAAAAGGTGGCCACTCAGCAACCCAAACCGAACCAAAAATAATAAGAACATACATAAGGTAAAACATCACAGAAAATCTGACACCAAAAACAGGCAACAGAGAACCACAACAGAACTACCGCCTTGGAACGGTCAGTAATGAATTACTGGGGGGCTTAAATCGATTTTACAGGCCCAACCTCACCCTCAGTTTCTGAAGTGGTACAAAACATTTAGTTGGTTGTTCGGTTCGCATGATAACCCTCTAACTCGTCAATGAATCATCACGGTAAACACATAAATCAAATTTCAACACCATGAAGAAGCAAAGACGAGGACTCAACAGATACAACGGGCCGTCTGACAGGTGGAGATCCCTGTCCTGCCAAACAACCCCACTGGAAATCTGAAGCAAAAGAAGGTCACCAGTTGACCAGGGCTCTCAATGTGTTGAGAAGGAACTCTTGAAGGAACTCTTTAAGATTTTAATTTATCCTTAAAATTTTACACTTTACAATTTATTTTGCAACACGCAGTGATTATCATCTAGAGTTTTAAACAACGATCCATCCGACGCATACGAACGGAATCAGCTTACGAATTAGCAACGTATACACTTAACACAATGTTAAACGAATTGTGATTTCTTTAACCGCATCTAAAATAATGGTTATACATGTATATTACAAGCAGCATTTTATTTGATATAAGCCAAAGTATAAGAGGAATGGAGAGAAAAAATCCAATTGTGCTTCTTCGGAAACTGCTCATGTATCCAATGAATGAAAATCCAGATGGCGAAAAATACAGAAGAGAGCGACAAGTGTAAAACTGAGTTAGAGCGGAGGGAAAGATTAGACGGATGAATGAGGAAATTTATCTCTCATGTCTTAAAGGGCGTTAGTAAAGACTTGAGCCGCGACACGAGAAAACCAACAAAGTGGTTGTGCGCCCAGCGCAGACTCAGATCAGCCTGGGCATCCGCCCAGTCTGATCAGAATCTTCGCTGTCCGCATGGAGGTGGCTTAGGCCCTTAGCTATCCTTTAAGTGCTTAGCGAGGAGTCTGATCAGACTGGGTGGATGCCCAGGCTGATCTGAGTCCTCGCTGGGCGCACAACCACATTCAATTTGTTGGTTTTCTCGTGTCGCGGCTCATTTATCTCTCATGTCTTAAAGGGCTTTAGTAAAGTGAAAGTGAAACTACTGGAAATGAGCCGCGACACGAGAAAACCAACAATGTGGTCGTGCGCACAGCGCATACTCAGATCAGCCTGGGCAGTTGCCGAATCTGATTAGACGCTTGGCTAACAGCTTAAAGGGTAGCTAAAGGTATCAACTACTTACCTGCGGACAGCGAAGACTCTGATCAGACTGGGCGGATGCCCAGGCTGATCTGAGTCTGTGCCGTGCGCACAACCACTTTGTTAGTTTTCTCGTGTCGCGGCTCACTTTACTAAAGCCCTTTAAGACATGAGAGATAAATTTCCTCATTCAATCGTCTATATTTTTCCCTCCGCTCTAACTCAGTTTTTCTGAAGTTGTATTACACTTGTCGGTTTTGTCGTGTCGCGGCTCAAATGTGGCTAAATGAAATCAAATGGCAAGAGACGATATCATCCAAAGGATTGGAAATTTAAAAATAGAAATTGGCATCAGAAACATGCAACGGAATTCACAGCCAAACAAACAGACAGAACCCGTTCATTAAACAAGACATTGCAAATACTGAAAATTCCGAATGGACTGAAAGCAATCAAAGACCTACCCTAAATAATAACAAAGGACTGACCTAGAATTTCGAGTTGATTTGTTGTTTTGGGTTTAACGGCCCTTTGAGACAGTATTTTAGTCTATATCGGGCCGTCTCCCAGAGAGGAAGATAGACGAGAGAAATGACAGACGAGAGAAAAATTGTCCAAACAACCCCTACCCGCACCTACTGCAAGCACAGTAGGCCCTAGCACTACTTTTATCCAAATCAGTAGGACGCCCCGGCACTGGAAGTTATACGCAGCAGCATCGCACCACCCAACCACCCTTTTAGATTTTCGAGTAACAGACACCCTTTTGCGTTGAAGTCGCACAACAAAACTCATCATGGCGCAATAAAAGACAAATCAGGAACCGAACGAACATTTAGAGGATAGAACATCAATTGCCGATGAACAGATACTGACAGACAAATTATCATTTGCAAAACAAAACAACAAGAAAGAAACAAAAGAAAAAAACTCAAACCAGAAAACAGGCTCAAAGCGGAGCTTATAATCGAGAGATACTCACCAAGAGACAGTATATTTCAGATAAAAGTAAACGGACAGCCCTCTTACCAGAGGAATACAAACTAGAGTTATTTCTTTTTAAACTGCAGGTTTTGAAGATCCTAATGAAAACTACAGAAATATGGGACATCCGCCTTTAAGTGTCGATCTCACTCTCGATTTATGGACTACCAGGGGTGCGTTCAGAGTACAGTCCACTTAATATTCATGAGGACTTGCCCCGCCTTTTTCGGGGACAGCGTTAAGTTAACATTGTAGGAGATGACGTCATCTGTCAGTCATGCATGTTAGACTTCTTGCAGTGTGGAAAAAGACCAACAAATGATAGTTACAATAAGGCATGTTTAATTGAGAAATGTTTTACCAGAAGGAGATGGGTTGATTTGGTAACCGACCCCCTTGTAGAAAAATATGCTTTTTTTTTTTTTTTTTTTTTTTTTTTGGGGGGGGGGGGGGGGGAGGTATGATTTGGTGGTTGCCATACTGAATCTAGTTTAGCGGCTGACTGAGCTGGGAAGGCAGTGGATGTTTTCGTCTCAAATTGATAGCCTAGGATGACACTTTAAAGCAAGACGGATTTGGAAAACTTTGTATGTACAGTTTTGTAATAAAATGACCAGATGTTAATATTGTCGTCTATGGAAAATTAATGGTGGAATGCAACCTTCAACAACGTGGATGCTCGTTGAGCGCTCGACCATTTTTTTCCTCTGAAAGCTAGCCTTGCCAGAGCATCACCAAGCTCTTGCTCGTGTTTGCGAGAAAGCTAGGAATGTGTATCTCATTTTTATACCAATGAGACGCGTACGAATAATACCTGATCAGCTAGTATAACCGGACCTCGAATAACTTCCCCAGGGTACCAGAAATTAACTTTGAATGTAGTAGTTACTAAATGCGGTTGAATTTTAACTTAATGTTGTTTTGGCCTGTAATGGAGCCCCTCTATCGAAATATAAAAAAAAAATAATTGAGCGAGCGCCTTAAGGTGGTGATAATCACTGATTTGGGGCAAACACAAAAATCTGCATAAAACGCTGAACATATAACTGATATTTCCAAAACTTAACAGATGCCGTCTTTATGTTGTTTCTCACAATTTAGAGATCCAAAATGCAGCATTTGTTGATGTTAAAAAGTGTTTTTATAAGGAAAGATCAAAGGGTAATTTTCTCCGCAGAAATCTAAACAAATAATATCATTATTGAAAATATACTTAGTGCTGAGGTTACCTTGTCGCATTACAAAAAGCGTCCTAGCTATTATTTTTCCAACCGTTTCACACATTATCAGGATGATCAGATAAAAAAGATTTGGGTCCAATTTTTTGTCAAAACACACAGGTGCGACTATTTTAACAAGGTAGAATAATTTCATTTACACGCTTGCCATAGTATCATTAATGTATTATTTATATTGTAGGTGTTATATAGGTAAGCGCGCTTATTCTATATTTAATGAATGTATCCAGTGTACATGCCCCTTGTACATGGTTGAACATTTGAGAAAGCGCTAATGTTTTCATCTGGTCTACCTTACAGTTTGAGAAAGAGTTGGAACAAATAATTGCTAGAACTCTTCATAATGCTATAACGTACCTTCAGCGCTACGTAAATTTTCAAAAAAGATGTTAGTTTTTTAGATTTCTGCGCAGAAAACTACCCTTTGAACTTTCCTTATAAAAACACTTTCTTAAGCTGCATGTACCTCTTTTTGTATTCTAAACTGTAGAGAACAACAAAAAAAAATTAGAAGTCTGCTAACTTTCAGGGAGATACGTTATTTTTCATCGTTTTATGTAGATATTTGCATTTACCATAAATCCCATCATGCCAGGAAAATATGTAACCTGTTAAAATTTAAAAATATTCATACCAAATTTAGCTCGACAGATGCACTTTTCTGTATTTAACTTATTCGGTGTCGCTAAACCCCAAAAGTTTGAAAGAGAAGAGATGATGCGCAGTTCTTGGCAGGCAACGAGTATCTTTCTTCGAGCCACACTTTCTGTCGTATTCTGCGGGAACTTCAGGTAAGAGACACCTACGTATCAACTCGCGAACGCAGGCGTCCCCCATCAAGCCACCTCAACTCCTGCGTCTCGAGAAAAGCGACAGACAAAGGCATCAGGAAAGAGATGCCCGATGCAGCAAGAACCCGCAAAAGGCCAAAAAGAACTAAAAAAATGGAAGCCAAACTCAGCTAAGATTCTTGTAGCTATGACAAGTCAGTCTTAGTTTTAGAAAAAATTAGAAATTTTACCAGATATACATCAAATTGAATAAGGTTACTATAAATCAGTATATAAGTAGTGGCCCCAGTGCCAGAGAACCGGAATCAACACTGATTCACCCCTCCCATTCCCATTGGTTTTTAGTGATCCGTAAACGTCTAAGTTGATCTACCCCTAGAAACATCATGGTAGGCAACCGTAATGATACGTTAATACAGGATCGGTCGCAGCCCGGGTTAACAATGACCACGCCTACTGTTCGACACCGGGACGTAGATGACAAGTATGCAACTCATGGAACAAAGATCCAGATGATTAGTGACAGGGAGAACAACTCAATTGGAACCTGGAACGTGAGGACTCTGAGAGAGATAACAACTTATCTCTTGGGTCAAAGGTGAAACTTATGCGCTCCCTTGTCATTTCCATATTTTTGTATGCCTGTGAATCGTGGACCTTGACAGCAGAATTAGACAAAAGAACGCAGGTCTTTGAGATGAGATGCTACCGAAGGTTACTGAGCATTACGTACAAGGACCATATAACCAATCAGGAGGTTCGCAAAAATATCCAAGCAGCCATTGGAGAATATGATGAACTCCTGACGCTGGTCAAGAAACGGAAACTAAGTTGCTTTGGTCACGTCTCAAGGTCTTCTGGTTTAGCAAAGACGCGTCTACAGGGCACAGTAAAAGAAAAAAGAAGAAGAGGTAGACAGACAAAAAGAAGGGAAGACAATATTAAAGAGTGGAGGACAGGGATGGATTTTGCCAGCTCAACTAGGGCAGCTGAAAACAGGACAAGCTGGAAAGGGGTTGTTTCGAAGTCATCTGTGGTGCCACAAAGACCTAGTAAGGTTATGGGATAGAATAGATAGAATGTTTTGGTGTCCTTGAATGACCATGGACTGTGATTGTGGTACTCCCTAGATACCGTATACAAGATAATTTTCACAGTTTTCCATTTTTCGCGGTATTTCGTGGTCACTTAGAAACTGCGAATATTTAAATCGCGAAATAATTTCCTGTATCCTACAAAGTATCTTATGTAGACAATGTGTCCATATATTTTTTCTGTTTGCTTCGGTGATTGCTGGTACTTTTCACTTGAGAAAGTTCTTTCATTAACCTGCGGCGACTCTGCCGCAGGTTAATAAACGAAGTGACTCGAGTGAAAAACAAGCACTTTTACTTCTCGCGCATGTTACTAATCGCTAAAAATAAAAATCGCGGAAATTAATTTTTATGTTTTTGACCCTTAACCGCGAAAAATTGAACCCGCAAAAACTACCTCGTAAACGGTATTAACATTTAACCCGTAAAAATGCATGAGTCCACTTGCTAATTAAGGTGTACCTAGTTTAGTTTATTTTTATCATTTTCGTTTTACGTGAAGGAGAGATACTCAAAGGTCTTTGGCAAATTGTAAAGACCCTAATCAGACGCCACGTTTTGCAGCGTCTAAAATGAATCTGCACTGTTTTAATGTCCCTTTTGTTGGAAATAGGCATAAATGGGTTAAAATTGAAAATTTGCTTTTCGACGTTCATCTTGCGTGGATCTCGCGGGAGGAACTTAAATTCTTCATCAGCCAATGAACGTTGGAAGTAAAACGTTAATTCTCTAGTGTAAACACCCAGCATACTGCAAATCAAAAGACTCGAATAAACCGAATCAGCTACTTTCCATCCTTGCCTCCAGACGATCTTTCTTCAGAAATGATTTTCTTTGCTGCAGATGGTGTTAATTGCCGTACGGCGGCCGTAAAAAATCTCCCCGTACTTCTTCATATTGCAGATTATATCTTTTTTTGACTTTTGGTATCCTTTGGTTAGTCGCTGAAGCGTGGAAATCAAAACGATCAGTTCAGAAATTGTCTAACGACTGTCTTGTCCAAACGTCAAACAGCCGAAACAATATCTAGACGTCATGCGAACGTTATTACGACCAATCAATTATCACGACTTAGTTCGACATCAAGATACGCGGGTTACTATTTCTTATTGGTAGATGAAAAAAAAATGCTCCAAATCGGTCATTTGTTTTGAGGAGAGTCAACAGAAGGTGTAAATATTAGTACATGCCTTTGAAGGTGTAAAGTAAACACAATACAATACGTTCTTATCTGGATTTCAGTAATGACAAATATATCTATTTATACACATTAGTAACTATCACATGTACATGTATACATGTATAGATTCAGACTTCCTGGTTGTAAGTAAAAATGGAATATAGGTCAGTCGCGCGATTTTTTTTTATAGTGGCAGGGTTTTGTTTATATTTTTAATGACAACAGTACCTGCACTATCCTTACAGTGCAGTTCTATATTACTTCTTGATTGAAACAATACGGGTAACTGGCAATGCTAATATTTCTAAATAATACCATCCTTTAACACAGACCTTAAACGGAAAATTTGAAAGCGTTAATTATTTTTATTAGGGCGCCCTGACATTTTTCAATCAAAATTTTGCCAAAAGCTCTGATTTTTTTCACAATACTCTAGTAATGGAACATTTGTTCAATTTTATATCACGAAATGTTAGACTGCATCTGATACTTTCTAAAAAATTGTTGCCCTATCAACTATTATCTTAAGTGCGACATATGCTCGTTTCTGTATTAAATCTCTTCATTGTCGCTCAGTCCCAAGCGTTTGAAAGAAACAAAATGATGAGCTTGTTTCGACAGGCAAAGAGCATCCTCTCCAAGCTCCTCTCACTGACGAATTTTGTGAGTCACATTAACTGCAGACATCAGGTAAACGCTTATGTATATTTACTCGCGAGCGCAGGCGTCCCAACCAAGAGAACTCAAGCCCTGCGTCTCGCGCAATATTTCGAATTTGTCCTTGTTTATATGATTTATGAGTTTGAGCTTACCAAGTACTTTAAATACTTTTTTGTTGCATCACCTTTAGCCAGGTGCGATATACGAGTCTGATTGTCCTTCCGTCTATTTTTCAATTTGTCAGTCATTTCGTTCGTCCCCGTCCGTTTACAATGCGGAGTTCAGCGTTTAAGTCCATTTCTATCAAACTTCATCAAAGTAAAAAGAAAGGAAATGGTCAGGAATTAATACAACCAGATCCCATATCCCGCCCTAAAAACTATATTCATGTACATCAACTGTTGTAAGTAAGTGGGTGAAATTTCAGCAAAATCGGTGAAAGTTTGTTGAATCGATGGCTTCTTAGGTAAGGGTACCCCCTTTTTAGGGTCAGTTTGGGCTACTTTTGTAGCATGATAATTAGGGGATAACTGTCTTGAATATTGTCTTTTCCCACATGGTGCCTTGGGTGCTTTGTCTGTTATTGATATAGTGTGCGTTTTGTGAAGGTTAAAGAAACATGAAAAAATAGGTACAGATAGTTGTATAATGTTTTTCGTATAAATTGTTCTTAATATCAAAATTGATGCTTTCCTTGGTATGTTGTGTAGGTGGTACATGTAATTGCTTTGGCTGGGTTGAACGACTTAGTGTCTGATGAACCAAATCAGAACTAAGAGCGAGGGTTGGTCGACCACAAACCGGTTAAGCCTCCCGAGTAATTTCATTACTGTTCGTCATAAAGCGGCACTTCTGTTTTGGTTCTTCTTGGTTGTTTTATATTTTGTTTGTTGCTTTGTATGTTATCGATATATTTTTTGTGATGTTGAGGCTAGCCCTGTGACTACCTACATGGAAAATGGCTGTTAACCTGACAGCTGCTTATGGTGTCTTTGAAGGTGACTAAGTTTGTGTTTGCTTTTCCCTCATAGTGTCTTTGGTGGGATATGCGATTGAAATGTGTCAGCTCCTGAGAATTTTCCTACTTACTTATCCTCAATGAATCCAAACAGGAAGTCACAAAAGTTATTCACCTTTGTAAAAATGGCAGAAAACATGGATGTGGACTCATACATCTTAATGACAGCCTTGCTGGACATATTGGTGTTGCCAAATGATCTGCTTCTTTCAAAACTGAAGACTTGGAATAAATTTCTCTGTTCTACACCACATACAACTTAGGCAAATAGTCAATATGTCAGAAACCAACCAAACTAGGACAGTAACCAGTTGCCGATTATGCACAGTAAGCGATTTCGCCACGTGAGTTGCAAAGGAAGCGTATATACGCTACATTCGCCCAAAACGATTTCGGCCCAGAGCATTGACTTTAATGCCAATGTCTGTGCAATTTGTTTATTAGCCTAGGATAGCAAACCTATTTTGCTCGTCAGAACAATAATCCAATTTCCCCTTCGTTACTATAGTATAATGGGGTATGAACAATGAAAAAGTACAGCGAAATGACATATCACTGTCAGATCCTTATTACTCCGCTGTGTTATTTATATGTATCTAAAAGATATTTGTATACCAATAGGTACAGCGATTAAAATGACAAAGCCTGCCGCCTTTAATTAAAGGTTATCAGCATGATCAACAAACTTTGAGATGGTGTATCCATGATTGGATTTGACAGCCAGAAAGTTTTATTCCGTGCTTAAAGATGCGTATATGACGGAAGCGTGAGACCCAGACTGAAGGTTCGACAGGCATGACAAAGATGAGTGGTGCTTTGTAACTCATTAAATACACGCATATGGACCACATACTTTTGTTAGCTAAAGTAAACGCATCGACTTTCATCCTTAATACGTCATATCGATAACTAGTACCCTATGGGCATTTGTGCAATTGTCCTTTCATACAGATTCATACATGTATCAAAACTAGAACAGATAATGCAGTTAAATATCATATATTTATTTATGGGCATTGCCTTTTCTTACGTCAGAATGAATAAGACAATTTAAATATTTTTTATCACAAAGCAGACAGGATGAAATTTTAACATCACAGACGAAGCGCGTGGCAGTTTATCCCCTGCTATGACTTCAGGGCTAATGTTTACCTTTAAAACGTGTATGTTTACCATAGCAACAATATATATTTTTATATTGTATATTCATCGGAGAAATAGGGAGAAGTGTTTGTGAACATGGGAAAAATTGAGAAAGTCTTATTTTTTCATTAAACCAAGTAGATGTTGTTTTGTGGATAACCAAGCTGACCGATATAAAATTGTATTTAAAGGTAAACGTTTACCGAAAATGTATCTTTTCTTTGTTTAAAATGTAATATATTATGTACGCGAAAGGTATTTGGCTAATGCGCACATTTGATGATGTGGGTTTTCAGGATGCAATGCGCATACACTACCCACAAAATGTCAAGGGAGGCAACAAGAGCTGATTGCGCAGCAAAATGGCGGATCTAAAATGACGCAAGGAAGTTTGTATGTGCCGTCCTAGATAGACAGTTTTAAGTTCACATTCCGCTGTTGCGGATTTCTTTGCAATTTTAGACGAGGTTCTATCACACACAGCCTTTCAATATCATCCTACAAATGTCCCGTATGACTGAAATACAGTTGAAAGGGATGTAATCTTATATCCATCCGTCCATCCATCACATTCCAAACTCAAACATTATTTACAATGGGATTACTTTACAGGCGATTGACGACCAATTTAACTTTGCAAATTACAGTCTGACCACATTCCCCAAAACGAGTGTTTACGCACTGTTGAAAAGGAAGTAAACCTCAACATCCATCCATCCATCCATCCATCCATCACATTTCAAACTCAAACATTGTTTACAACTGGCTTTGACGACCAACTGCAATCTAAATCTGACCAAACCCTTCAAAACTAGTATCAGCCTATGTATCGATCGGAGGAAACCCAGCAGTGAGGGCAGTAGAATCCTGACTGATGATCTCGGCGATAATGGAGCCCAGCAACGACAACAGAAATAATCTGTGTTGACAATGGCGTCCAGCAGCTTGACGATGATGACTCTTGTCTTGATGATAAGACAACCAATCAGTTGGATCCAGTAACAAGGATCGAGCCAGATGCAGCCTAACATGTGAACGTAAAAGGAATCGATTTAGGCAGTTGTGAGGACACCTCGTCGTGTACCATATACAATAAAGATCTGACGAGGTATTCGAATTATTTTAGTAGAATCATGAAACGCCCTAAAGCTAGACGCCTACAACAACAAGAAAACCATCTGAATTTCTTCCTTCTAAGTGCGTTTAATTAAATTCGATACCACATTGCTGATAAATTTCTGCAGCTAATTCGATCTTGCTGTCATTTTCCTGTTTACTCTACAAATGAAACCAATCTAACTTTAACACAATTTAATCACGACATGCAATTTTAATTCAAGCGTTCAAATTATGTTGCCTTTTAGCATGAGTCTCGGCGCAACCGAGTATAATTTCACTTTTGTTCCACATTTCACAAGATTTCATTGGTCAAATAACGCGTGTGTCAAAATTTAGCCGACAATATCAAAGGTCAGTGAATATTTAATCTTGTTTTTTTTTTCCCGTTGTACTGTCAGATGTTAATTCAAAAAGTTTCTCTTGTTTGTAAATACACTGAGCCACTTTAGTTCCGCACCACTTATAAAATGTAAGATTTCTCGGAAAAGAAATATGACAATTTTAATCCGAAACTTTCAGCGAAACGCACATTTATGTCTGCACAATCTATAGAAAATGTGTTTTGATCGAGCCAGAAACAAACAAGAAAACGGATCCGAATGGGCAGTGCCCGCAAAATCCAAACTCACATTGCATTATTTTGAATTGCATTCAGACCACACTGCACTATTATCAGTGTCGAATTTTAGCTATTTCATTGTTTAGAGCCAATTCTTTTTCGGCGATATAGAAGACTGGAACATGTTTGTAAACTTTACCGTGTTTTCAGCCGCCAACTATATTTGGTTGTCAAATGCCAAAAGTTTGAAAAAGTTGCTTTTATTCACACTTTTTTCAAAACTATAGAAATTTTGAATATTTCTGAGCAAACCAATTGTTAAAACCCTTCTTTAATAATTTCATAGTAAACAACGTTGTATCCGTCGTTAATTTGCATACAAACTTTTTTGGGATATATTAACGCTATACCGTTGACGTCAGCGATGACGTCACTAGTCCTAAGGGTCTTGGATGTGCAAATGATAGAATAGTTAGTGTTTTGATATTTCTGTGCACACAAGTGACCTGTAACAAAACGATTTGCAAAGAAAATCTAGTTTAGTTATTGCAACTAACGTTAACATGACGTAAAACTGAGCATTGCTTCAAAACGTCACCTTGTATCTCAATTAAATCGCAGTAAAAGAGGGTTTGACTTAAAAAAAGTATTCGTTTTTGGTGTTTTTCTATCACAACGATCACTGGGGATAATGCCTATTGCATAATGCATTTCAAAAGCGTAAACGCTTACGTTGCACGTGCAGTTTTGTCAAAATGTGCTTGTGAGGAACTGGAAGGGACGCATGAGTGATTCTAAATTTCGTTCGCTGTCATCAAATAGATAAAATGCCAATAATTAACATTCTATAAAAAAATATTTGATTATAGCAATTTTGGTGTAAAGTGCGGGCTCCGGAAAAGTGGTGCGTAATTAAACTGGCTCAGTGTACAATCGAAATTTTATCGAAACAGAGGCAGTTATTTTAAAACTTTCTTTTTTTTACTGTATACATCTACTTTAGATTTCTACTTTCGGTTTAATACACACAAACAAACATTGCATCATGTTGGTAACTTTTTTGGAATCAGGTCAATCGCAAGATTAGCCGCGGTCCATTTTGGAATTCCAAATTGGTCAGCTCAGTCTTGAGATAGGTCATTGTCGCTACTGAGTGTCAAAATTACGGTTGTCAAATTACCTGCAAACCGCCAAATACTTTATTGGGTTCTTCATTACCGTACACACAGCCTCCATTTTTTCGAAAGTACATTCTAAAACCATGCCTATCTCATCTAATGCGATAACCTCAGCTTGTAATATTCTCTTTCTGGCTTCTTAGAATCTGTCATTTGTGAATAATCGTGCCAATTCTTTCGTAAGCCTACCATCACCAAGTCCCAACAGTGATGTAGTGTTGTAGATTCTGGACCTAAAGCATTGGCAGTCATGCCTGTCCACGCTGAAACAGCTATGTTCTTTCTTTTTTTCAAATTCTGGATAATAAGTCTGAAAATGTTACGACAAACTCTATTAATCGCTTTATCGCACATTAATTGTGTTATGTGTTATACAATGAAATGTGTTTGTCTTTCTTCTATCGCGAATTCACCCTTTATGGCTGCAGATCACACCTAACTCTGAGAACTTGAGGTCGTAGCAAATCTAATCAAATTTCGTACTCTCTCTCTAGACATTGCGATTAACTGAATGGTTTAAATGTAAAGCAAACAAATAAATATTTGACTGAATTGGATGTGATAAAGCGTTCGTTAATATTATTCCCTTTGGACTTGGACAGTGATGAGATATGGCACCTCCAGCAGACCAAATACCTAATTGTTTTTGGAGTTAGTGTAAGGTTTTGCGCACATTTAAACCCCCAGTAAGTTATACTACTGTCGGACGGTCCAGAGCTCTAGATAATAGGGCGTATTTGGTGATAATTAGGGATAATTTTTGTTAATTCTGCATAAAAACATATGTTGTGGCCCCTCATCTGAACCGTCGAGGTCACAACATATGGTTTCGATGAGAAATAAGAAAAATTATCCTTAATTATCATCAAATACGCCGTCTTATCTAGAGCTCTGTGTCCGTTCAAAGGCGGAAACTTCCGATGTGGATCCTGCTTGTTGTGACTCGTCTTGTCTTGTTCGTTTCTCATAACGATGACTCTAGCCTTGTGATTACCTTTATAGCTGTCCACTTTGGTTTTTGTTTGTTTGTTTTAAATAGAAAATAGATAAAAAAACAAACATTAGATGTGTGTTTGTGTTATATCTATAATGTTTATAGTACTACTGAACATCGGATGTGCTGTTTCGCTTCTAGTATTCCCGTCTCGCATTGGTGTCCTTAGCGGGTTGTGCTTGTGTGTGGAGCTGCATCAGAAGGAAGTGTGAGGTTGTGCACAAAAAAAACCCAGTGAAAGCCCCGCCATTGCGTTGCGTTAAACATATTCTGATTGATTAAGAGTTGATTTTTATACAAGTTCCGTCGGCAGCAAATACAACGGATGGTGGAAGCCCAGTTTTAAACCAACCATACCCTTGAAGACGTACAAAAGTAGAAAGAATGGTCAATGTATCCTTAATTCTGATTGTTCAGAATTGTTCACTGGTATTTTATCATCGAATATTGTATCTGCTGCTACCTGACCTTGCAGCCAAAAATAAAACCTTTAACTAATAAGATCTTGTGTACAAAATGCGCAAAAATAGCGGAATGGCCATTGGGTTCGACCTGTATTGCAACGCACAGTGTTTAGAGTGTAGGGCGATGTTATGTTATGGCGTTGTGTTATTTCATTTCAGGCTATCAATCATCTTAATGTTTGCCTATCCCAGCCAAAGTGTAACTCCGTTACGGTTTAATGATATCTACAGTCGCTGCCATAATTATTTCACCACTCAAAACCTACCATTGTCGTCCAAGAACGTTATAAGTAAACAGGTTGTTACTTTGTTTCATTCCAGAACACCATGGTATATGAAAAGGGTGAAAGGTACACTGCGTATAAGGATATGAGCCGCGACACGACAAAACCAACAATGTGGTTGTGCGCCCAGCGCAGACTCAGATCAGCCTGGGCATCCGCCCAGTCTAATCAGGGTCTTCGCTGTCCGCATGGAGGTAGCTCAGACCCAAAGCTACCATTTGAGCTCTAAACAAAGAGTCTGAGTAAACTGGGCGGATGCCCAGGCAGATCTGAGTCTACCCTGGGCGCACAACCACATTGTTGGTTTTCTCGTGTCGCGGCTTTTAGGACAGCGACACCTACAACTGACATCATAGCTGTTCCGTTTCATTGTTCTGCAACAACAAACTCTTCTGTGGAATTGCTCCTGGCGTGCAATAGAGGGTGCATGGTCGACAACTAACAGTTACTAAGTGTAGTATTTGGTCGTTCTAAAACTGTACTCAATGTTAATGAGTCTGAATTCCCTCTTGGTATTCATATTTCACCTTCCCAGACAACAGCTGATGGAATGATTTTTGCCATGGAAAACCTGAAACTATGTAGAGGTATTTAGTGTGATCCTCCAGATACTGAATGTAATGCATGGTGTGTCATAGGGGACGAAAATTCTTAAATTACGTGTAAACGAGCAAACACGTGTCAAAAAGTATTGTCGTTTTGTTCCAACGTTCAGCATAGCGAGACGTGTGCTCATAAGTTAAACCGAGAGAAACGAAAACGACCTAAAGCAACCCTGAACTACTTCAGAAATGTTCTAAGACGGTTTCTACCGACACTCATGATTGATCTGTTGTAAAGGGGAATGAAATTGATAACGATTATATCGTAAGTCTTATACAAAAAACTGATCTGCCAGAAAATTTCAAGTCCTTAATTTTACAGCTTAGAAATTCCAAGGAAGGATTGAATCCAAAGCCGAGGCAATGGGATCTCAATTTTATAAGCACTTGTCTGGGACTATATATAAGGTCGCTTGCTGCTCAATAGGATTTAAGAAAGTCCGATCTTCTTGGTTTACCGTCTGACTCTTGCGTGTGTATAAAAACTGCATCAAACAAACTAACGGCATAAATATAGACAACATTCTTTGGATGCAAAGGGAGGCTGAAAGACAGAATATACCCACATATGGAAAGCGTGGAGGATTACTTGTAGACGAGATGACGTTACAAGACGATATTTCAATTTCAAAAACTGGTGACGTGTTGAATTAAGTTGGGGCATGTGAAATGGGAAGACGCGAACAATAATATTTCTGTCATAACACATGGGTGCAAGAAGATTGAACTTTCGACGCAAACGCATTCTTTACAATATGTATTTGGTGGTTTTTCAGGCTTCAGATGGTCTGTAGCATATTGTAGGTCGAACCCTTCTACCACGCACCAACTATATATCAATCAATATACTTGTACAATCAAGTGCCGACTGCCAAGGGACATAAACTATCAGCCGGGCGATATCTTTGTTGTAAAGGTAAATGTGTTGTGTGGGACCATTTTTAGGAAGCAACTAATTTCAACTATCAAAGGGGGGCCTCCGAATTCACCGAAAATTGACCAGAGAACACATTGAATTGACTGGTGTTTCTAAAATGAGAAACAAACTTGCGGAAGATGTGTTAAGCAAAGACATGCTATTTTTATGCAGTCATAGCAATCAACTCTCGAACACACTGACTGTCTGTCTTCAACAGTAGAGGTTTTTTCAGCACACTTCTGTTCTTGTTGATTTCTTCAATGGTTGATTGGTTGATTGATTGATTTGTTGTCCACGGTAAACAGCTATGGTCATGTCGGGACGGTCAGTTAACCTAACCACACTATTCCAGGGCAGGCTTAGACCTCCTAAGCGGTTAACCAGTACTAAGTGCACATACTTTCGCCAGTAACAGACAACTTCCCTTCTTGAATCAGCAGAAGGAGCAACGAAAGTATGTGGCCAGACCGTTCTTCTATGATACTAGAGTAATAGCAAGTCTCTCAGATAACAGGATCACCGATCTTTCAAACGTTTTGAAATATTTTAATGAAAATCTTTGATGTCAGCAACGTGTTGTTTGCAAAAGATTAAATACTAACCCTACACTTGCGCAGTATGGTTCCTCAAATAATGCAATCTGTATTGGTCAGACATCTGTGTCTGCCAAATGTAATAGTTGCACAAACGTTTTGCCATTTAATGCAACAACACCGTGTCGTTTAAACAAGAACAGCAAAAACAGAAATGTGTGGAAAAGTCTCTTGGTTACTAAGTATGAATCAATTTAGAATGTTACATGAATATACATTGTTTTTACAAGTATAACCTATTTTCATTTGTTGTGACTGACCGAGGGTGCCGGTCACTAACCAGCCTGCGCATCCGAATAGAGTTCTCCTGGTAATAGGTCGGTTGGCCCTTGAGTCAACCGACGTATAGCAGGTACCCACGCCGGGACGGTTACTTCCCTTTAAAGTTCGCACACTGTGTTTGGGCAAGAGCAAATTGAGTCAATAAAAGTAAAGATAATACAATTACATTTTTGACCCTGCTCGCAGCGCCAAAACGTAACCGTATTTTCTTTTGTGCTATGACGTGGTGTTTTTGCCATTCGCTTGCTGTTGAGGGTGGGATGTGGGGTTTGATTGTATCGGTTACTCAGTATCTTTATATTTTCCCCTAAGCATGATTCCTTTTATCATGGCGAGAAGATATTTTCCTATGACTCTTATAACACTGATAAAAGAAGACTGTAGCTCCTGTGAGACCTTGGAAAAAAATGGTCAACGTATTTACTATAACAGTGGGAACGCGTATCCATGGCGGAGTGATATTTTTATACAGATAGCAACGAAAAGAACATTCTAAATTTCTGAGACTCAGATTCAATCGACGAACGTGTCGCAATTTTAGTGATGCTTTGTCGGCGAATCAAACTACACATAGCCGAAAATAATGTATGGTTTTATTCCTTACATCTTAATTTAATTCTCCATGCCTTTAAGAGCAGAGCTAAACACCGAGATATTCTGCAATCGAACGTTTTACGTGATCATGTAAAGACGACTCTTATCCGCCACCTTCAACAGCAATTTTCAAAATATATCGACTTTCTCCCGTCGGCGGACATATGCCATGAAAAACCATGGTGTCTGCCCTTTCTCCATTATAAAAATTAAGTAATTCGGTGTTTGGGACAATTTCCTTTGCAAAATAATGTTTAGGTACCCTATTTCATTTTCTCAAATTAATGGCGGATTTTTTACCTTATCGATAGACAGCAAAATAATCTGTAATAAATTTAAACATTACCGAAATGTTCTTGAATCCTGAAATCCGACACACGAAGAGGAACGCATCTTGTAATTCAACATACAGCAATATTTTTTCTGTACTTTCTTCAGAATGATTGGGAAAAGAATTCTGATCAGTAGCCTACACCATACTGTAAACAAATCGATCGATTTATGACAGTTGTGACGCAATTACATAACCGCGTCAACTGTTTCAGCCTTCGCATTTACTTGCTTATAAGTTATTAAGACCGGTACATTGTGGTCAAAATCAGAGGGACTGCTAGAAAAAATAATTTTGACATCCAATTAATCCTGCACGTGCCAATATTTCAAAGCCTCTCCTGCAACTCACACGATCACCCTACCCAACTTAAGGCCCCTCTACCCCCCCCCCTCCCTTCTTCCTCCACCCTTCATCCATCCCCAACCCCCACCCCTACACACACACAACTTTTAACCTTCCTTTTACATGAAAAACTAAGCAAAATATAATAGAAGTGTCAAGGGAATACCAGTTTACAGTTTGTTAGCCAAAACAAATACTTGCAAAACTTCACTGACTAAAATCCTTGATTAAAAAGTGCAGTGTAGACCTGGGTTAGACTACTATCAAAACAGTAGTCTAATCAGGGTCAATACTTTTTGATTTTCCCAGCAATTTCGACACACTGTCAGATGGTGAAAATGGTAGGACAATTGCAGTAATGAAGATTTTGTTTCAACTTTAAGCTTAGAAAATAACTTGGCCATACATACTTATACACTCCTTTACACTCCATATAATTTCAGCCAACATTGAGAAGCAGCATATGTACTGTTAAATGAGCTTTTGAGCATTAAAATTGCAGTATGCATTTTTATAACATAGGTTTTGGCCCTCCGTGGAACTACCTTAATGAGGAGTTCTAATGAGGGGTTACAACATACATATTTACTTGTAAGTTGTTTATCCCCTTTTTAAGAGTGTAAACAACTAACAAGAATTTATTGATTCTTCCTAAGAAGAAACCAGAGATTTAATAAAATACATATTTATTATGAAATGCCAGGTGTGTCAAATACTAGCTCATCAGGTGGGGGTGGGGGCTGTCAGCTCTGCAATGCCCTTGGTTCATAAATTAAAATGCCACAGTGTGTTTATATACTCAGTGATCTTTTGAGGGATTTGCTCTAACTGTTGCCAAAAATCTCATGGAAATCTATCAGTAGGGGCAAATCTCATGCAAAAATTATACAATTTATAATGAATGAGTACCTTAACTTTTCATTGAGAATGGAGAATTTCTCAAAATTTTAGTTCAATGTGATGTGTTCTCTAATATGATTCTAAGTCACACTCACAAAAAAAACAAAAACAAATAAAAAGCACAGCTGTCCAGCAAACCAGAAAACTTGATTAAATATGTGGCAAAGGCTCAGGACTTGGTAATCTATTCTCTAAGTTGAATAATGGTAAGATATAAACATGATTAAACAAGGAAAATAACAGGCCAATATCTAGTGAGCCAAAGTGGATTTATTCTTTATCATTTCTCTTCAAGTAAAATGTACAGTATGTTGTGGTGTCTCATAACAGTTGCTTTTGATCAAAAATTAAAATTTAACACAATTTTCAAATGAACAAATTAGTACTCCATATAGGTATTCTAAATGTATAAAGCTCTGATCAAATTATTATATTCACATGCAGTCTGACATTGCCCTTCAGTGTTTTCCCTATAAGTATAAATAAATAAATATCCAAAATAAATTATAACATATGTACATAATAAGAAAAAAAATCTGGAGACAGTTCCACAAGTGATGGTTTTATGATAATGATTATACAAAGACTCAGCTGGAGCATGATAGCAATTCTGGGAATTCTGTCTTATTCAGCCATAAAAACATTTGTTGTGATCCATTAATAGAACCATCTATGCTCTTGCTGAAGTGCTTCTAATGAGAGGGCACAACAGGTGTTAATATGAAGCCCATTGATGCTGGTGCAATATTTATGGTGGAACTGTGTAATTGTTTTCATTCTAACATAGTCTTGACTTGTAGAAGGACAAACAGCATTATGCAACATTCCACATAAAGTGCAGGGTCCATCAGTTAGCAGGGCATGCCCCATTCATTATTTTGTGCACTTATAATGATATAAAAAAGCTTGCTAGCATAATAAAGTCCTAAATATTTGGACAATAAAATCCTCTGTGAAAATGCTTTTTAATAGGTTGGTGTGTGTGTGTGTGTGTGTTTGGGGGGTGGGGATAGACAGGAAGGGGCTACCTCTCATTCAACTGCACTAAACTGCATCCCTTTACAGTCATGACTCATCATTTAATGTCTGTCATCAAGCTTTTCTCTCTAGTAACTTAATAACTGATTAGTAATTACAAGTTTCTTGCTTTGGTCAGAAGCTGCAAACATTTAAGATGGATTAAATTAATCAGGAAATATAATTTTTTTTTATTTTTCAGTTTATGGTATCATTTCTATTGATATAACTTCAATATGAGCCTTTTAATTTTCTTTATGAGATTTAAGCTAAAACATAACTTTTGGCATTTAATTCTATAGAATATGTATTTCTTCATGCCCCTTTCCCCTCCTCCCATCTCAGCCACAGGCCAAGCATAAAAAGTATTTTGTTTGCAGTTGCCTATTAACTAGGATTTTTGGAGAGTACTTAGGTAGGTAGGCTTTCTTTTTAATCCCTGCAAACTATGAAAACAACAAAAACAAATAATAGATCTACATAAAATGTCACACAGTTACAGTAATTACCCATAATACTAAGATAACAGCATCCTACATTTTGAACATATCTATATCACCCACAAATGGTGTACCCAAAATGTGCAGGTATTAAGGAAAAATTGCTGACCCAGATCAGACTGCTCCTGGGTCTGCGCTGCTTGCTCAGACCTGTTTGTCTTACTATGCAGGTTGATCACGGTAAATGTACCGTTAAATAAAAAAAAAATAGATCTAGGGTGTCCCAAGTGGCCATCTTTTTTTTTTGGGGGGGGGGCGGGGGGAGGGAGGGGTAAGGTGAATTTTGGTGTGTAGGTAAGCAGTTGCTATCTACCCACCAAAAGTGCAGGGTCCAGACTCAGAGGTAAGGTGAATTTTGGTGGGTAGGTAGGCAGTTGCTATCTTCCCACCAAAAGTGCAGGGCCCAGACTCTTTTTTTTTGGAAATTTTGGGTGGAGCCAGGTTATTTTTTTTTTTCACTGATTTTTGAGGCCAGATTATTTTTTGAAATCCCCTTATGAGCTGATTAATTTTTTACTTGCATAATTTTTCCTCCAAAGACAGGGATTTTTTCGGAAAAATATACCAGCCTCCCCCCCCCCCCCCCCCCCCCCCCCAAGAATATCAAATGGTCGGTCCCTTAGCGCCTAGCGGGACAGGGTTTTGGCAGATTTATGAGGAAGGACAAGCTGTCTCTTGTACTTTTTGTTGGATGACTTCTGAAATGGTACGTGTGTGTTGGAGGGGGGGGGGGGCGTCGTTCGGGACAGAATTCTTTAGAAGAGCGAGTGGTCTCAGAATGTGGGGCGCGTTATCTTGGGGGAAGTTGTCTGGGGGAGTTTTCTCAGAATCTGGGGCGAGTTGTCACCTGAAGATGGGGCGACATGTATTGTGGCTTTTTCGTTTGTCAAACTTCGTGGTTGACCAGTGTGTTTGTTTTGCTTTCTCTCGTTCTCGGCGTGTAGCCTAAATTCAGAAGCCCAAAAAATCGCAGGCAGACAGACTAACGCAAAATCTTAATAAATTCACAGTATGCTAAATGATTACAAGCTTTACTATACCATAAATGAAGAAACAGTTGGTCTCCTCAAGTCGATCCAGCTGAAAAATGTCTGTGTGTTGACAAACGCACGTGCCATGTATACGTAAAAATGACCAACTTCATTATCGATTTTCAACGAAAATAGACTTTCTCCCGAAGATATACCTGGCTAAAAGACGGTCGAATGTATGAACTACGGTTCAGTTATAATGGCATCTAATTTGGTTTTTGGGACAATTTTCTTTGCAAAATAACTTTGGGGTACTGTCATAGGGTTTTACTTTTCTGAAAAACGGTTGTCAAACTGTGATCGTTGTTTTGGGTGTGCAAACTGCATTGAGGTACCGATATGCGTCTGATTTCAATAACAAAACATCAAATTTCTTTCTGATCTGGTCCGTTGGAAAACTATGACTGCATATCTTATCAAACGAGCATTATTTTGGGACAGTTTCTGTTCAAAATTTCCCGCCATTTTTTCCGGCGAAAAAAGGGATTATTTCTTTGTGCGTAGACGACCGTTCAGAAAATGAATTACTCAAATGTGATGAGTCTGCGTTCCAACTGTAAGAAATATGGAGATCAGTAATTGGACACTGAGGAACCTTGCAAATCATTCCCAAACGTGGCCAGCTAATGGTAGTGTAATCCCAAAGTAAAAAGGATCCACCTGAATATGATGAACGTCGCTATTAGAATCCATAACTATTTAATATTTTCTGAAACTAATTAAAATCATTCAAGTAAAGCATTTTTGATCATTGTAAGATGAATCTTTTGAATACTTTACTCTGTATGGTTGTAAATGATTATTCTGTGAAAGGCTTTGTTATGTAAAAAGAACTAACTAAGATTAACTACTAAACATGTTCATATGACCAAACATGATAATCGTTATTGATATTTTCACATGTTTGAGTTTTCAATATAAAAAAGATCTTTATACATAACAAAGCCTTTCACAACCATACTGAGTAATGCATTTAAAAGAACCACCTTACAATGAATAAATATCTTTTATTTGAAATTTTTCAAATAGTTTCAGAATTGATTAAATAGTTATGGATTCTAACAGCGACGTCCTTCAGAGTCAGGTGGAAGGACAACTGCTTTGTGATCCCACTAACATTAGCTGGCCACATTTGGGAATGATTTGCCAGGTTCCTCAGTGTACAATTACTGATCTCCATATTTCTTATAGTAAATATGTTGACCTTTTTTTTTCAAAGTGTCACAGGAGCTACAGTCTTCTTTTATCAGTGTAATAAGAGTCATAAGAAAATATCTTCTCGCCATGATAAAAGGAATCATGCTAAGACGCAAAAGAAAATACGGTTACACAAGAACAGTTAGTCAGATTTTACTGCTAATCTAACCTTCGGTTAGTCCGTATCGTCTGGTAAGTTCGAATGCCTCTTTAAAAAATTGATAGGATTTCTGTAATTGGCATGTATTGACCAACAGGTGTTTGCCCAATATTTCTGTCGAAAGAGAGTCTGTGCTACGAGGCTGTTGTGGAAACCAATCTTTGAAGAGCTTTTTTCTGCAGGAAACGGCGATTTTTGTAGATAATGAATTGCAATTCAAAGCTCTAACGATATCATTTTTATACATTTAATAATCCACTTTACTTACAACTCCATTTGATGTTAAATCCCATTTACCAATGATCTGATGTTTTCGCAAAAACAATAGAACTTTCTAAGTCGCACATGCAGAGGATATATGGGTCGTAAAGTATTATAGCTATTTTATGCTCAGCCTAGGGCTTCGAGGCAGATTTGACCGAAGTTTTGTCATCAATCCGCAAACTCATACTATCGAACCAAAAGTGAAGATTGGGAACGCATAAAGACGTCTTTTTGCTTTTCACCACTGACCGTTCTAAGGCGGTGGTTTTGATACTGTTCTGATTTCATGTTGCTTTGTAGTTCATTGCGGCATTGCTTATTTGTTTCAGTATTTTGTTTTATAATCTGTCGTGAGTTCAGTGATCACCTCGCTTGAGGGAAGAGAGAAATGATCCTTTTGCTAATATTTGTAAATTTATCGGTTTAGCGGCACTGAAGAAGTTAAATACAGAAACGCGTGTCTGTCGCACTAAAATTGGTAGTTACGTTTCTATTAATACTGGGTTTTATATGCCCTACTATTTCTCTCGCTGCCATGGTTAGGCTGCACGTTTTGACTGTTGAATTTCCTGAGTTTCTTGTTACGTTCTCTTGATACAGGAATGAATAGGCTAACCTGATAAGAATTTGTGTTTTGAGTATGTTCACAACCATTTGAACGGTGCAATTTTAGTGGGACCAATGTTTTGTAATGGAAACATGTACTAAGCAATGGATTTACAACTGACATTTACAGGTGTACAATGTTTGCAATAGTTACTATAACTTATCCAAAGTTAAAACTGCACCATTCAAATGATTGCGAAAAGCCCTTATCATGGTCAGCCAAATCATTCCTGTATCAGCGTGCATTGGGATTTGTGATTTGCATGATTAATTCATAAATAAAATACAGCGACTTTGTTTTATAGTAAATTTCCCCAATTTGAAGGATTTTCCAGTACCACACTGATGCGGTATGAGGACATAATGGCTAGCTTTTGCGGCATTAAAAGCATGTTTTTGTGTCTTGTTACATAAATCAATGCTCGCCATTTTGTTTACATTCGTCAATTTTTTCAAAATTATGTACTCCTCAAAAGGCCGGTACACAACGCATCAAGTTGGAAGGACCACATCGGACCCCAGTGGAAATAAAGTGGTAAGTACTTTGTTTACATTGATTATTTATTATCAATCTTAATATAATTCTTTGTACTAGTGTCATCAATGTCATGTGAAACATTTAAGAAAAATACGTCAAAATATAAAATATTCAGACCTAGTTCCCGTGCACGACCGAGACACTAGCTTCAGATGGAGGTTGCCCAAAATACAGGTAGTACCGGCATTTACTAAAACGATCTGAGTCAAAAGGCGCCTACTTTTTCATTCGGAACGGTCCTTTTACGCAATGACAGTCGTGTTAACAGAAATTGTCACTGGTACTGGCACTGGTTGTTGTAGAACTGTTTGAGTCCCGTGACTAGTCTTCTACGTCAGTTTTCTTTACCCACTTTGAATAAGCTCCGGTGTATTTATTAATGTGAAAATAGTCTTTCTAAATGATGGTTGACATAATATTCAACTTTGAAGTAATTCTGTAAGTCATTAATCTATATCCGAAACGCAATATTTTAAGGCATTCAGGTGTCTATCAAGCTGTGTTTTGAAGTGCAACACTATCTTAGAATTTATAATATCCTCTGGTAAATCATTCCAGCTGGTAATTGTTCTCACACAGAAAGAATTTAATCTTACTGTCTTTAATGATCTAGGTTTATCAACTTTCTACTATGCCCGCGCGTCTGAGTGTCACAAAACTCAAATAATCCATCCACAGATGTGTCATCAATATGTTTAACAATTTTAAACTTGAATAAGATCCATACGGTGTCTTCTATAGAGAAGTGTAGTAAGTTTGAGTTCACGAAGTGTATCCTCGTACAATGTATGTTATATTAAGGAAGTCAATTTCGGTAACATTTTGGTTACTCTCCTCGGAATTTTTTTCAATGGCTCGAATATCCTTTTTTAAAGTGGGAAACCATACTGTATTCCCATAATTCAGAACTGGTCGGATGAGAATTTTATACAATGTTAACAAGGTCTCTTTATTTAGAAATGAGAAGGAACGTTTAATGAGTCCAACAAGCCTGTTAGCTCTATTAACCGTCAGGCTGATATGCCGATCAAATTTCAGATTATCTTGAAAGCGTACCCCAAGATCTTTCTCGTACTGAATTGATGTTAAATTCTTCATGACTCCTTGATTGTCAGTCATTTCATATTCAAAGTTCGGATTATCTTTTCCAATGTGCATCAGTTCGGATTATCTTTTCCAATATGCATCACCTTGCACTTCTCTATGTTAAGGGTTCATCACACCACCAAGTGGGTGGGGAATGGTCTGAAAACATACTTTGAAATTTTTTACTTATACTTGTGAAATATGAAGTTTTGCCTACCCCAAATGTAATTTCTATGTGTTAGCAAGTAGGGATGTAACGATAGTCCAAAAATGACTATTGCGATAGTATTGACATTGCAAGAAGTACCATTGCGATACTATTACTATTGTGGACTACTATTGCAATACTATTGCGATACTATTGTTTGAAAAATATATTCTTGTTTTAAGGAGGAAATAATGAATATGGTATCATTCCCATTTTGTTTTCTGTATGTATAAAATGTGTACAACAGAGGTAAGCATCTGTAAAGTTTAATCAATCATTGTGTTTCATAAACACAGTTTCTAATTATTTTTCAATTGTGCACGGGTTTGGCATATTTATGCATAAAGCCCTACATTTCAGACCTTTCATTTGTAGTGACATCTGAATGGCCAAAGAGATCAAATATGTTCTAATGGCCAACTGAATTCTCCAGGGCCATGAACCATTATCTGTCTATAGCAGATTTTGCCTTCCCTGAATGGTTTGTGCATCTGGAGATGTTGAACAATCAGCTGACAGAAGCTGAAACATTTTTGTTAATAATATTTTTTCGTAAATATTACTTGCCACTTGTATAACTATGTGTGACCAGACATGTTTACCTACATGAATAAAGTTTTGTTTTGTTCTGTTTATATGTACAAACCATAAATCCTGAGGATTCTGAAAACTGAGGATTTAACAATTTTCTTTGGTTGCTTATTAACGGTATACTCACCCCGTCCATTACCGCTGGGAGAAATGAGCCGCATTGTTAATGGAGCGTGTGAGGGCTTTAATTTACTATATATTTAGTTGTCGCTAGGTACAGAGCTCATGATTACTGTTAGATGTGAACAGGAAAGACCGGTTTGCGCAGGCTGATTTGATTTATCGGTGTATGCAACCAGGTACCTTTTAATACCCGTCTCATGGATACACTGCACGTGACAAGTATAGTCAATTTGATCTCTACAATGTCTGACCCATAAACGAGCAGGTTATTGCACATCAACGCTGCCGTTAGTATTGTGCTCAATAATTGCGTAGACCTGATCAGAATGCATTATTTTCGCACTGTTGAAATTAAGTAAGATAGGAAAAAGAAAATAATTCCGATCAGCCATCAGCGGAAAACGGCTGCCAAGTCTCAGTAGTCTGATGGAGCAAGAGGCTAAGTGTACATGCGACTAGCTTAGCTCTTGCTACCGTATTACGTCAGCGCAGCCTTATCGGGGAACGCACATTGCGTATATTCGAAAAGCGTTGAACATGATACCGGAAAACGTCTGCGCAGTGTGAACGCGGAAAAAAGTATATACAAATAGCACATAGACGCGACTGGCCGGTTTATTACGCCATGCGCAGATCGTCTGCTTGATAACCACGTGGTAATATGTGAGCATCGTAAATATTGAAATGGGAAAACATGTGCTGTCTCATCCAAAAAAAAAAAAAAAATGGTTTCAGAAAGATAATCGTATATTCGCGGGACAGCAGAAACAATTTTCGATTATCTTGTGTGTTACGATTGAGACATTCGCAGCTGGACCGAGTGGTGCACATATTGCGAATTCGAATACTATGGGACGGACAGACAGACTCAGTACCTAGAGTGTGCAACCACGAATTCGTTAAGCTGAGCCTCCTGGGGAATATCGTTAGAGGATTTGACAAAAAAAAGTAGGGAACGAGTCAGAGATAATATCTGCGCAGCCTGATCAGAAAATACGTATAAAATGACTGTCTTCTGATTATTATATAATTCGTCTGTCCAGCGGTATTCGGCGGAATAGCTTCATGCGAAAATACTGCACCAAAACCGGACTGCACAGCTAAACAAATTAAATTTCATATTTCAAATTATTCGTATATACATGTGTGTGCGTACGCTGATCAGGCGCCGCGGACACCCAGGCTGAGCCGAGTCTACCTTACAGAACGTAAGGTATAATAAACACCAGTCCTGTTCCGAAATTGCATCAATATTGGTTAATAAGTAAACATTTCGGCACGTGCCGTTAGCGGCTAAATCTTTGACATCAAAAGCTGATCGAAATGCTTTGATCTTTGTGACCTGTTTCAGCACTGGACTATTATCAGTGGCGGCTGAGCGAATTCATTTTTCTGGAATTTGAAAGAACTCCTATGCCTAAAATGACGCTTTCATTTTTTTCATGATATATCAGTTCCTTTTTCGGTGGAAGTAACGTTATTCTTCAGGAATTAGTTTGGGACTGCAGGCGTTTTACCCATTTTCTTTGCATCAAAATCGCAAAAATGCCCCTTATCTGGAGCTCTGTATATCAGATTAATTATGACACGTGTTAACGTTTTATAGACAGTAGGGAGTTCTATACGTCGGGACAACATCAAACGGCCGTATGTAACACTTATCAAATGTATGCCAGACGCCAGAGGTGAAATTTCTTGATATACAGCCATACGTCGGCTAACGGAAGCCATGTTTGTACAAACAGTCTGCCGCTCACTTTCGCTTTAAAGAAAGAAGGCAACAGCGGAAATTATCTGAAAAAATTGTAATGTAGGAGACTATCGAAACTATCGATAGTCCAAAACACTATCGGCGATAGTCATCGATGTCTCACTTTACTATCGATGCAGTACTATCGGCCGAGTCACTATTGCAATACATCGATAGTCCGATGTATTGTTACACTCCTATTAGCAAGATATATTGAGAGGAACTTTAAATATAACATTTAAAATGAGAAATTAGAGGAAAAATTCAAGGTGGCCAGGACTTCCATTAGAACTCATAAACCAGAGATAATGGCATAAAACTATTTCGGCATGTTAAAAGTGTCAAGCATGAACTACAATCTCCCACAGTTGCAAAGCCTTTTAACTGTCTACTTTTTATGAAACCACTTCAAAGTTGGCCTCGTGTATCATGAAGTCACTGAGGTCGCCATTTCTTCATTCATTAAAATTGTAAACAAAAACTTTCAGTATCCGCTCTCACCAAAGCAAGTATTGAACACTGCATGACTGTATCAGTTAAAAGCAAGTACTATTCTAAATGCAAACATGTGCATGATATGGACGATCAAAGCACAGATGTTGACATTGTAGCAGTAAAATCTGTAAGGTCGTGGATAAGTTTTTGCATTGTTTTGATTCTCAGAAGAACACACGAGCCGCCTAACAATTTATTCTTGCGCATTTCGCGGGGTTGATAAAACCCCGAACCACATACCAAAATCCGGAACCAATTTCCCGGTACCAACCTCACAACATTATAGTTTGCATTAATTTAACAGCCTAAGTCTATCTTATTCATTGTCATGTCACAATGCCAGGTCTTTGAATCCTGTCTCCTCCGTGTCAAAGAAAAAAATAATGAGACAATATCAAGGATGAAAATTGTGCTCCAGTACATGTTCAGAGTTCCCAAAATTAAGCATAAATTCACTATACAGTTTGTAAATAGGTTTGAAGTTTATGAATTTATATTTAGGGAAAAGCTGTATGATCATTATATCATAACAGTGGGTGTTTAAATCCGCTTAAATTTGCTGATGCAACTGTGGTACCGGAATCGGGTCCCGGCTTTTCATTTGCATTCTCGGCTTTTAGATGCTGCATGGGAGACTAATCTTGCTATCTTGAGTAACTCTTCGAGAAACAATAAATAATCGAATTCAGATGATCAAAAAGATATGAAATATAGTTAATTACTATAGCGCTTATCGAAGGACTATTCCATGTTTTCAAGCAAAACAGTCTGTGTTATAAATAATGAAATAAGGTGGGTAACTATATTTCATGTCGCATCTTTTTCCAGATGAGTTGTTAGGCCTTTCCGATTTTACTTTGCAAAACATAAACAAATATGGAAACTTAATTTGTCGCCAATATATTCTGAAGAAAGCGGTGATCGAGGGAAGAATTGCTGAATAAAAATGCAGACAATTGTTCTCTATCGGATGAAAATAATCTGCGATTGTGTTACGTTGATTAAAGGTAAATTATAGCTTCTAAAACTAATTTACACATTTCAATGACACGTGTTTACGTGAAACTGCCGAAGCACGTGTTGGGCAAGCTGTTTGGAATGTTAGAGAGTAGGGTGGCACATTCATACAATGAACAGATGTTTATGAGATAAAAAAAAATAAAGTTGTTGTTTCTAGGACAAGTCACAGCAGTAACTATTTTGGCTTAGCTGTGTCCTAGTTTTAAAATATATACTGGTGTTGTGGACACATCAGTGCAAATTTATTAGAAATTAATAAGGAAAAGAAGATGCAGAAAAACCAATATTTCGGGGCAGAAGTTCACGGACACATCGTTTATTTCAAGATTTTGCATGGAACAGAAGAAAGGTGACAGTGATAAATTTTTCACATTATCATCATATCAGGTAACCAGAGGCCATTCCTGTTAGTTACAGAAGTCCATATTGTTGACATTTGGAACACATTGCCAGACTGTTGTTTCGGCAGCCTTTGCTAACGTGTTCAAGAATCGTTTGAACATTCACTGGCATATCCATCCTTTTAATAGAAACGTATCCATACCAATATTAGTGTGACAGATGCACGTTTCTGTATTTAACTTCTTCTGAATCAGTTTTGCTAAACCCCAATTTTTGACAGAAAAGAGATGATGGACTTTAAATGTTCTTTAAATTTTATCCCACATGCTACATGACCGACAACAAACAGGATAGGACAGAAGCGGTTACAGAAAGTGAGAAAGCTTAACTGAGATTTACAGAGAGATTCTATTTTATTGTCTGACCTGCGGCTATCAGAAGCGATACATAAGTATTGCTTTTATGGCATCATTATTAGTGTCAGCGGCCTAAAATTTTGGCAACTTCTCTGATTCAGCTCTCTTTTGAGACAGTGCTGTGACAGGGGAGATACCATCAACCCTGCAATTATTATTACATTTCCACCACTAGAAATTTGTCTGTTGGTTAAAGTAAAATTAGCCATTCGTTCATTTCCTTGTGAGTGAATTATTCATTTTATACTTGATTTAAGTTCATTTCATGTGAACTTCGGGAAAAAAAATAAATAAAAAACAAAGAAAGATCTTTTTGTGAAGTTCCTTTTTTGGAAGAACAGTATTGTAACTGTGTACTATTGTAGGTACAAAGTATTAGACTTTTACATTAGATTTTTGCACAGTGATCCAGATAAGAGGAGGTTACAGGGATAATTTAGAGATAATTTATGATACTTCTGCATGAAATATAAGTTCTGACCCCTCATTAGAACCACCTCACTGAGACAGTTCTAATGAGGGGTCACAACATATTTTTGGTTAAGAGATAAGAAAAATAGAAAAAGTATCTGAGAATTATCCTAAAAAAACACCTTATCTGGAGCCCTGAAATAATTTTACACCTCCACTTTTTTTATGGTTACAGAATTTGAAGGCTAAAATCGAAGTCTTCATAGTAAACTGTTATCAATTGAATCGATGAAAATTCTTCAAATTTGTAGGTGAGCTGTCTCTAAAATGTGTGTCGTTGAATACTGTCTTAGTTGGGGCATGCATGGTTATTTAATTATAAGATTACTCAGTTACTGGTTTTTATACCCCGCCACACGTTAGTGGCGGGGTATTATGTTTTCCTGCTGGCTGTCCGTGTGTCCGCCGTACGTACGTTCGTCCATCCGTGAGCACTTCATTTCCGTTCGATAACTTTAGTATTTATGAACGGATTTTCTTCAAACTTGGCTTGTGCATTTGCCTTAAGAATATCTCAGTTGGGATTGTTAATGGGCAAATTTCGATTTCTTCTGATGGAGTTATTGCCCTTGTCAATGTCTTAAAAATAAGTTTTGGTCAATAGTTCTTTTACACTATGAAATATCTTGATGAACTTTCACAGAAATGATTGCAGTAACATAAGCTTTCTGTTACAAGTGGATTTTTGTCCACCGGGGGTATCTGCTCCTGCCCTGGTGCTGTATACATGTATTAAATAACGAAAAAAAATGTATAAAATCAGAGTTAAAAGGGATTTTTCTGAAACTTGTAACAAATTATCATATTGATATAAGCTTTCCGTCTTGATAAAAACAATTGTTCCCCAGTGGTTACCTGCCCCTGACACATGCCATATACATGTATCAAATCATGAAAAAATCTATATAAAATCAGACTTTTGGTATATCTTGATGAAATTCCACAGAAATAAGCTTTCTGTTACAAGCAGAATTTAGTCCACTTGGGTTACCTGCCCCTGCCCCAGGGGTATATACATGTATAAAATTATGAAAAAAATCTGTATAAAATCAAAGATGAACAGGGTTTTCCTGAAACTTGCAACACGTTATCAAGATAATAAGAGCTTCATGTCATGATCAAAATTTCGTCCCCAGCGGTTATCTACCCCTGCCCCAAGGCTATATACATGTATAAAATGATAATAAAAATCGTGTAAAAAATGTACAAAAAGGTAAAAGAAGTGATATTGGTTGGCAGTGGCGGGGTATTACGCAGTCGTTTACGATGCTTTTATTCCAACATATTTTTGTTTGAGTGGATTATCATTTTCAGAGACCCTCAAATTTTGGCAGTTTTAAGCCCTTTGTTCAATTTTTTCCACCAAACTCAATACCAGTGAGGGAGAAGAAAGTTTCAAAAATACAATATTATTTTTTCTTCTTCAAAGTTGAAGAGGCGTATTGTTTTTGCCTTGTTTTGTTTTTAATTGGGTTGATTTGTGAGTATTCACCTTTCATTATCTTCACTAACTGCTAACTTTTGTATTTGTGTGTGTTATGGAGTGGGAGACCGTGGGGGAATGGAAAGAAGAGATAGGAGAATAATATTTATAGCTGTCCAAAATAGTTGTGCTGGAAACAGTTTATTACTCAAAGCATGTTCTTACTTTCATGGTCTGTAATTATCTCCCCAAGATTTATTTTATTGCATATAATGTCCACCATACCTTTATTTTGGAACTATTTTGTGACTAAAACATGGTGGATATTTCAGATTTTTTTTTCAGGTAGTGGGTGTCTGTTGAATTGATTTTTGTATTTGTTATTTGTTTCTATGCAATTTTCATTCTGGGAGATTGTAGAAGGGTGTTAGGAGATTTTATCAGGGTAATTATTTTTGGGTAGAATTTCATCCACATGGACTTTGGGCGTCCTTGGGATAGCCAAGTCTTAGATATGCTAATTGTCTTCGTAATTGCTTTTATTATACATTTTATACCCTAGAATGATGTTCAGGTGGTATGTAACATTGAAGGCTTGAAAGCTTTGTGACAGACCCAGTTATTTTTTAAAAAAAATGTAACTCACATTTTTCAACGTACCCCACCCACTACACATTGTGATGAACCCTTAAAGAACATGAGCCATTTTATTGTCCACTGACAAAGTTTGTCTAAGTCGTCCTGAACAGCTTCAAATTTGTGTAGATTCTGCAGGTCTCTATACAATTTTGCATCGTCCGCAAAACGTTTACAGAAAGTCTCCACCTCAACAGAAAGATCGTTTACATACATTATGAATAATAACGGCCCAAGGACCGAGCCAACAGTAAACGTTTATGAGGCGCACAGTCAAACGCTTTCCCAAAATCAGGGAATATACCGTTAACGGGAATGTCACTATCAACAAACTTAGTCCAGTCATTGAATACTTTCAGTAATTGTAATATACACCCTCTCCTCTGTCTAAATCCATATTGTGAGTCCGAAAAGACATTATTATCGTTACAGTGATCCATAATAACAGACTTGATGATACTTTCTAGCATACAGCACAAAATACTGATACTACTTATAGGTCTATAGTTAGAAACCTGGGTCTTATCAGCGGATTTGAAAATACAAGTCACATTTGCTAGTTCACAAATTTGTACCTGTGAAAGAAAATTACTCGCAGATAAAGGCGATATCGATACACCACTGAGCGTAATTTTAAAGAGTATACAAGTTCTTTACATAGTACAGGAATTTGCCGGCGAAAATCTGCGAAACGAGAATTTTGATGACTGACGAACATATTTTCCTACCCGACTAAAAACGAGCACGTTTCCATCCTTGCTCTACTTCGCCTCGCTATAGTTGAAATCGGCATTGGAGCTTTACCAGCGTCCTACAGACATAAATACAAACTCCCGTGGATGCAGATGTTCTTGAACAGAGGTGAAAGGGAGGAAATAAAAGTATGAAGGATTATGACTCGTGGTCAGTTTTGTGCCAAGTATTTGTCTCACTGTCAGGAAATCTTGTCAACGCCGCGACTGTTTGCATCTAAGTAATATTTGCAACTGGATATATATCACTGTGCGTTGAATTGCTGTAAGACACACAGTATGTCCAGATGTAATACATGGGCTAATTTTATCAGCTATCTAATACAACGTTTTCAATGGCTGGCATAACACAATAGGCTCTACATGTACATAATGCCATTTCATGCGTTAAGAGCCGGTGAAAAAGAATTAGTTTTTCGAATCTCAGTGCTCGGATGGATAAGTTACTAACAAATATAGGCTAAAGAGACGTTCAGTGACATTTAAAATACCCACTCAGATGCTAATAATCTTCTTAGAATCTGCTATAGCTTAGACGAACATCAAACATAAAAGCCACATTGATTTCAGAATAACGGACATCAAATCAAGCTACTATAATCTTTAAAATAACAAGGCATCGCAGGCGATACAAATCCTCTCGCACAAGACTACTTGGTGTCGTGGAATGTCCACGAATGTCTATATTGTTCATACTTTGTTTATGTTTGGTGTGTGCATGCCTGTTCTTATGTATTATCATGATGCTCAACGTTGACGTCACAATTAATGACGCTAACGTCAGATGACGTTAGAAACAGTTTTCAGGTTAGTAACAGAAGGAGCAGAAGGAAGGAAGAGGAACTAGGCTATTTTGGAGGATAAACAGATGAATGGATCATAAATAACTGAGAACGGGCTGTATCACTAGAAGTGGAGATGATGAAACACGGGGACATTGAGTTAGAGACAGACTGTATGAAGATTAATCAGGAAAGTTACTTAAATTAAGATAATTAAGATTAGACGGCTTTGTGTTACAAGAACAACAATTATTATAATACAAAATATTCAATGTAAATATCAGTGATTGCGAGTTATATGATATTTGTTTATCTTTTCTATGTGGCATTTGACAATATATTTTGCAGTTGTTATTTGGAAATTCTGATTCTTGCCTATATTTGCCACATATTTGGTGCCGGAACCCGGGAAATTACGAACATGAGGGACCAAGATGCAGTAAATGTAAGCACACTTGTTGATATTGAAAGGCAAATGGAACTTTTGATTGCTCAACAGGAGCAACTTAAGCAAAATTATGAAAGACAATATTCGGTTCAGTTAGCACCACTTGAAATACCTTACTATAATGGAAACAGACTGCAATGGAATGAATTTTAGGACCTTTACAATGTTGCCATTGATGAGAATCTACATTTATCAGATATAGAAAAGTTTCATTACCTTAAAGGAAAGCTTATAGGAGAGGCAAAGGATGTCATTTCAGGGATTTCTGTGACAAATGAAAACTATAGGGTCGCTAAGACTTTACTAAAGCAGCGGTATGAAGATACACAACTTCTTAGTCATTATCACAATATGGAGCTTATTAATTTGACACTTGTTAAGAACAATACAGATGGACTACGCTTTATGAATGATAAGATAGAAAACCATTTACGATCTTTGGAGGCATTAAAACAAAATATATCACATGACATTTGTATCTCAATCATAGTAGCTAAAATTCCAAAGGACATTCTAGTGCATTTGGAATTGCAGAAAGGAATGAAATACAAATGGACAGTTAACAGATTAAGAGAATTATTTAACAAATATATATGTGCCAGAGAAAAGGCTGATCAGTTGTCATGTTCACAAACAACCAAGACCCTTGTTGAAGGGAACACACTACATCTGAAAGGGAATACCCCATGGAAACATTTTGTACATTGCCGATATTGTAAAGGCAATCACTGGACTGATGAGTGCAAAACATTTTCTACTGTGGAGGAAAGAAAGGCAGTGATTAAACAAAGCTGTTTTAGATGCCTTAGAGGAGGCCATAAAGCCTATCAGTGCTTGGATACAAACACATGTTTCTATTGTGGTAGAAGAAACCACCATCATAGAAGTCTATGCCAACAGAAATTTGCATCAGTACAACAAGAATTAGATCAAGAACTCAGAGATGACATGAAACAAGCCATAACACATAGCCCTGTCACGAGTGACAAGAATGAGAACTAATGTAACCAGACATTACAGTCCTGGAAACCAGCCGAAATTATATTTTGCAAAAGCACTGGGTCAGCAGCAACATTCAGGAGAAACAGGATCACAAAATCCAAAGACTCAACAAATATTGCACCAGGTCAAGATTGGGCTGTCGGAATATACGGCTGAAAAGTCAAATTTGAAAGAGAAGATTTACAAAATAGAGGAAGAGCAGGTTAAAATTCAACAGAACATTGTCCATTATACTGATAGTATGCAAATGCGACAGGGAGAAATAAATCGACTAAAGGAGCTAGTGGAAACACTGAGACATGAAATAAGCAACTTGACGAGGGACCTCAATCCAGAACAAGCTCTCAAACCTGAAATGTCTAATCTGTGTGATAACATCACAGGTTTTACTGAAGAGACAGATCAAGATCGGCTGGGAGAATCTGATAAACTACAACTCAGCATGACGACTGCTGATCTGGGGTCAGAAAATTCTAACACTGAAGCGAAATTTCAGTGTCTGTCAAAAGAGTTAAAGAGCAATCTGATTTGGTTACAATTTCTACAAAGTCAAAACTCGGACCTCTCTAATAAAGTTGCTAAGACGCAAGAACTAAAACAGCAGTCATCGAGGTTAAAGCTGGAAAATAGATTTGTAGTTCTTGAGTGATTCTTTATAGGACATTAAGGTCTCAAAATACCTCATTTAAGCTCTTTAAGTTTAAGAAATATGAAAACATAGATTAGTTTTAAGCAGAAACTTTATCTTAAAGTATTAACTATCCTTTCTAAATGGGGTTGAAAAGGGTGGTAAACTAACGAGCTGGAAACTCTTTTGGCCACTGAGATTTATTGCAATTCAAATTTGGTGTATAAGACGTACCAATGAGGGTCATTACATTTTTGCATCTGGGGGAGTGTCATGGAATGTCCACGAATGTCTATATTGTTCATACTTTGTTTATGTTTGGTGTGTGTATGCGTGTTCTTATGTATTATCATGATGCTTAACGTTGACGTCACATTTAATGACGCTAACGTCAGATGACGTTAGAAACAGTTTTCAGGTTAGTAACAGAAGGAGCAGAAGGAAGGAAGAGAAATTAGGCTATTTTGGAGGATAAACAGATGAATGGATCATAAATATCTGAGAATGGGCTGTATCACTTGAAGTGGAGATGATGAAACACGGGGACATTGAGTTAGAGACAGACTGTATGAAGATTAATCAGGAAAGTTACTTAAATTAAGATAATTAAGATTAGACGGCTTTGTGTTACAAGAACAACAATAATACAGAATTTTCAATGTAAATATCAGTGACTGCGAGTTATATGATATTTGTTTATCTTTTCTATGTGGATTTGACAATATATTTTGCAGTTGTTATTTGAAAATTCTGATTCTTTGCCTATATTTGCCACACTTGGTGTGGGCAAACACTGAACTGGGGAATTTCATGACATATAATAGTTATGTGAATGAAAAAAAGCCTGTGATTGCTTAGTGACTGATTTGAGTTTAATGTCCCATTAACAGCTAAGGTGAGTCTCATTCGAAAGACTGGAGAACCCTCGACACTTGGATTGCAAGGCCAGTACGCTAACCACTGCACTATACCCCACTCCACAAAAAGCCTGTGACCTTATTGTAAAGGTTGTATATGACCCTGATATTCGGGGGATGAGATCTCACATGATAGAAAATATTTCAGTCATGACAAGCATTTGAATGCTGACATGTACCAGCACTTTTGCACCTTTTGAATCTATCTCTATGATGTTCACCTTTAATATAATCATATATTGTGAAGTTATATGAGAATCCATTGATAAATGTAGGCGCTAGAGCGATGACAAAGTTTTTTAAAATAGCCACAGTGACCTTGACTTTAAGCCCAGCACCTTGAAAGTCAAACTTGCTCGAGATATTGTCATGCCCTACATTTATGTGAAGTTATTTCAAAATCCATTGAGAAATGAAGGCGCTAGAGCGCTGACAAAGTGTTTCTAAAAATAGCCACAGTGACCTTGACCTTAAAGACAGGGGTGGAACTATGTAAGGAGGATTAACTTCAACAGTGTCATTCTGTCTCTTGATCACATAGTGTCAACACCTCCAGTTAGCCAATAAAATGATCATATCTGGTAATTCTGGTCCACTGATTGGTTGAATAAATTTTCACAGCTTTACCTATACAGGTAAATCTACAGTGAGATGGGAACCAGACCCCCCGGCAGAGAAGTCCTGTCTTTAAGCGCAGCACCTTGAAAGTCAAATTTGCTCGAGATATTGTCATGCCCTACATTTATGTGAAGTTATTTTAAAATCCGTTGAGAAATGTAGGCGCTAGAGCGCTGACAATTTTTTTCTAAAAATAGCCACAGCGACCTTGACCTTAAGCGCAGCACCCTGAAAGTCAAACCTGCTTGAGATATTGTCATGCACTATATTTATGTGAAGTTATTTAAAAATCCATTGAGAAATGTAGGCGCTAGAGCGCTGACAAAGTTTTTCTAAAAATAGCCACGGCGAACTTGACCTTCGGCGCAGCACCCTGAAAGTCGAACTTACTCGAGATATTGCCATGCCCTACATTTTTAAGTTATTTCAAAATATGTTGTGAAATGTAGGCGCTAGAGCGATGACAAAAGGTTAACATACGTACATACTAACGTACGGGACAAAACCTATATCTCCTCGCCACTTCGTGGTGCGAGGGGATAATAACATAGACGCAATGTGATTAATGCGTGTATTAAGCTATACGAACCGAACTACCAACTAACTGTGTGCACCGCAGCGGAGGGTGAGGGTGAAGGTTTGGGCCCAGTAAAACCGGTTTAAACCCCCCAGTAGTTATTACTGACCGTCCCAAGGCGGTACTTTTGTTGCGGTTGCATTTGTTTTATGTTCGGTGCTGTTCAATTTATTGTGTTCTCATTTAAATCCTTCTATCATAAAAATAGAAAATAGGTAAAAATAATTGTTAAATGTTTTTCATATAATTTGCTTAGTCCGTTGTAACCCGTCTGTTGGTCTAAATTATTTAGTTCAATAAAGATAGCTGAGTTCCCATCTATTTGGGAAAGAGCTGCTGACTCGGCTTATCACTTGTAATTTATTGTTTGTTGGGATGTCTTTGTCAATCTTTCCCTTTGATGTTGGGGATAGGGTTTGGGATCTGATTCAGTCAGTTCCTGAAGTGTAGTTACTCTTTAAATTTAGATGTTTCTGCTGTGTTTGATTAGGGTAGCAGAATGACCACCTGTTTGGAAAAGAGTTGCTCAACATTCGGTTTACCGTGCGTGAACGAGAAACTTCGGAAATTGCCTGTGGAAGCAATATGTGCTTGAAAGTCAGACGGTACGCTATTAATCTTCTGGTCCTGATGTAGTTTCACTAAACGATGGTGGTCCCAAACGTCTTCGAAGCTCACGTGAGACAAAGGCTCCTTGGGAGCATAAAGGATAAGCAGGCTCTGTCGTCCATCGTCAACGTCCGCCAACATTTTCAAACGACTTCTTGTAACCACATTTCATATCTTTTCTTTAAAATCTTCATTTTCAAAACCAATATACAGATGCCTTTGAAAATTGGTGTAGTATTTGGTACTTAACTACTGCCAAAATTGTTCAAATAATAACTTTGGGTTATTTTGACCTTTTTATGGCAATGACAAATTTCCTCCATCGTGCTTTTATATAAAACTAGAAAATGTGTTTGGGAAACACCATGCTCCGAACCGCATGCACGACCTGAGTAAAGACAAATGATTGTAACATAACGCAATAATCATTAGAATAATCAGCACACTGAATACTAATTGTGTACCAAAATTCAGGGTTCGAGGTCAAACAGATAAAAGCTGGAAAATGCCAACGGCGACAAAGGGGCACAATTCAGGCAAATGTTAACAAAACTAACCAAAAGAGTAAACAGGTATTCCTTACATTAGCCTCTAGCAGTATGCCAAATACCAGCATCCTTTCTCAAGAATTTGGGCACAAAGCTTCATTTATATTTTCGAAAGGGGGCACAACTCTGTAAATAGGGCCAGCTATTTTTTTCTGTTCCAGTTCCATCCACCTATGAAATATCAAGGCTCCAGAAGTTATGGTTCAAACGTTGGAAAAAACGCCAACGTCAACAAAGGGGCATAATTCAGTCAAAATGTCTACGACATATCAATTAATTTACATCTTAGCTCCTAGCAGTATGCCAAATATGAGCATCCGAGCTTGAACGGTTTTTCCAAGATTTTGGGAAATAAACTTTCATTTGATTTTTTAAAAAAGGGGCATGACTCTGCAAGTACAAGGCTGGAGGACGAGAAAAAAAGTTTCCGCGAAATTTTTATGGTCTACTCATGAAATATCAAGTCCCCAGTGGTTAAGGTTCTTGAGTAGATGCAGTGTTATGTACAGCCGGACGGAGGGACCGAATTACAGACGGATGGTCAGGCCCAAACCTATATGCCCCCGCAACTTCTTTGGCGTTGGGGCCTAAAATGATATAGCATATGATTTCATGGAAACTGTAGATGGTTTTGGTATAAAAATGGAATATACAGTTAACCTCATGAGGAAATAAAGATTCTAGAGTTATAGAGGTCATGGTCATTCTTTGACTTCTGACCAAGTTCTCTAATACTATAAAAATTTCAAACCTTTCTTCAATAACCACTTGCATTATGTACTCAGGTACTATCAGTTTTTCTTTATTCAGGTGAGCGATCCAGGGCCATAGGGTGTTCTTGTTCTTGTCCAACAGGACTACAAGAGATCAGGTAGCTCATTAGATTAAGCAATGGGCTGCTGTTCTAGCCTGCGATCCCCGCTGGCAGAATCTTTAGAAGGTAAACGAGGTTCAATTACTCACAGCCTTTCTCTATCACCCTCTCAAAGTCCTGATAAGACTGTAATACTATTGAAAAGGGTGTAAATCGCGAGTCATTGATCCCTCTGTCCCACGGAATGCAGTTAACTTGAGGTCAGCAACGTGCCTTTAAATTATTTGCAAAACAGTAAATAAGACAGACGCTCGTCAAACAATCTGATATGGATTTATATACTATTTACGCAGACACTCATGATCAAATATTGAGGTGAATTGTATCTTTTCATGGGAAGTAACTGTCATTTTCATGTTTTACCTCCCCGCAAAAGAGGTTAATTCTTAAAGGAAAGAATTTGCTCCGATAGGAGCAAATTTTTTCCTTTAAGTGTTGACCCTTTTTTTGGAAGAGATTCGTCCTACATGGAAGCTAACAGGAAGTCATGAAAGTTGTTTCCCTTTGTAAAAATCGTTAGAAAATCATGGAGGTGTACCCAAACGCCTTAATTTTCTTCGCGGTAAATTGAAAGTCTTCCTCCCTTATATATATGGAACTCGAGCATTTAATCATAAAATCTGAGTATCCTGAGGCTTTAACAATCAGATAAAAGCTTGTGACAAACCGAGTTAATGACAACAAAAATCGATATATGTCCTCGCACTTGCAATCCATTCATACTAGAATTCTGGCTCTCTTTTCTACTTATTGATAAAATGTTTGTCTCCAATCCTGTGAAAAGAGGTTCCAATAAACTGTACATTCAATGCGCAGGTTTTGATTTTAAAGCATATTGGCATTTACATCAACAGTGATTACGTCGAAATATTGATTTGTATATAAAATGCCGAAGGTAAATAAAGGCAATCTGTTGCAGCTATTTGTGACTAGATTAATTTGATCGTACATGTTGAATATGAATGTAGGAAATCCCGTATATATGGTACACTGTGAACTAAACGAGGTAAGTTCTTTATCTGCTCTTGTTTACTGATATTATTGATAGAGACGAAATAGGGCTGAAGACGGGACCGGGGTGAGGGAGTGGGTGGGCTGGGGTATCTTGGGTGTTGATTTTTCCAAAATTTAAAAACTTTAGTCAAGTACTTAAAATTCACCAGACATTTTCTGATCTCGCCAGCTTTAAATTTGATAGGTATAGCTATTTGTAATTATGAAGCCAAAGTTAAACACTGGCATGCGTAGTCCAAAGGTCAAATGTGATCTTATCCGTCAGACTTGATAGCTGGAGTAGATATGTATATTCACGAGGTGAAGCATATTAAAGAGCCTACCGTTGAATTTTCCGCCATTTTGTTACTACTTTTTATGACCTTCCTTCACAAACACTTTCTGCAAATAGTTTCATAGTCGAAAGTCCTTTTATCGTTTCGTTGATGTGATGAGTCTACGTCAACCCTAAGAAAGGTCTCTTCCGGTTGAGGCTTCAAAGCAATTTTACTGTCTAGGTGTCTGTATATGCATTTTTGTTTTGCACCTAATTTCGAAGTAACTCAGTTACCCTGTGATTTTGCTTACATATATTTCTAAAACAGAGGGTATGTGACGTCAGTTTTAGTTTCACTTTTTCTCCATGCCATGATGCGTCCGTCAGAGAGCCATGGAGGCTTCACCCTTGCTATTGTTTGACTTTGCAGACAACGTCATCGTGGCAGCAGAGATTTTATACAAGTAAGGTTTTATATTTACAGTACGATTTGTCCAGATGAACCACAAACTGTTTTGCAAGTAAATCTCAATTATCATATACAAATTCATTTACCCATGTGAAACCCCTTATTTTAAGATTACTTCAGGTCGCGGAATCAGAACTCCACTGGGCACACAAGGTTGAATCAAATTTTAATCAACCTTGACTCAACGTCAGGACGTTGAATCAAGGTTGATTCAAACTTGTGTGCCTGCTGGGATATATTTTTTCAACATGGCTGCTTATGGAACATCCTAAACAATGATGTTTTGATGTTAAAATGCCTGTCATTAGTGGTATTGGCATGGGAATTTAAGATAAAAACATATTTCTCGGAAATACCAATCTCATATGCACCCCTCATTAACCCTTACAGTGACGAATCTCAGAAAGGCAATTATAAGTTTCCTTCCTTTTAACCATAGTACAGCCAAATTATTCATTTATGTCATGACTCCTCATAGTGGAGCGGCTTAGAGTGAAATTTTAAGGAAATACTTCACTTGATGATACAAGCATGAAATTTTCACTAAATGTTCCTTACATGGCCCGGATTCAAAAATGATCGTGGGCCACTTAAAAATCATCCATTTTCAAGATGGCCACCGAGTTTCAAAATGTAATCGTTTTAATTTATAACATGGTTATAGTCCGCAGGCATATGTTGTTCCCGTGGGCATGTGTGTTTTTTTTGGCAATATATACATATAAAAACTTGATCAATGGAGTGTTTACAATGGAAAAGTGCATGTTGTCTATTTTTCTTACGACTCTTTGGCCATAAGCATCGATTATATACGTTACCTATGTGTATTTGATTTAAAATCATATAATTTCAAGGTACACTACTTATTTTTATTTCTAAATGCAGTTTCTCCATAGAATCATCGTAAAGTATTAGAAAATACATTTTAGTACGTTTTTTCATCATTTATTACTACTAGTAGTAACGTAGATAACTTTAATTTATAAGTTGGTCCATTATAATACGACTTACATAATTTCTTCACTGTCTCTCAGAGAACTATTATGAATTTAATATCCTGGCAGTTCTTAAAAAAACAAACACTGTTTTCTTGGAACTATTAGCTTATGACTAATTTAGGGACTTCATGAGGTACGTTTTATATGCGACGAAACTCAGAATATTGAAAATGCTAATACATGTAGATGGAAACTTAGCAAATTCCATACACGCACAGCAGGTTTGCTGCTTGTTTATTTCTAATAGCATATATCTGCACATTTAATGATTATGCCCAGGTACTAAGTCTTACGATTCTTAAGACAGTAACATACGTGACATTTTGTTGTATAATCAAAAACTGCAAAACAGATACATTTTATTAGAGAAAAAAATGCTGCAATTATAAGAAAGCAAATAATTTGTATACAGGCTTCAAATAAAGCAATATATAGTCGGTTGGATAAAGTTGAAACCCGGCTAGCGACTGTTCTGGTAAGTTTAATACTGTAAGATTATCAGTAATTAGCGATTCAAACATGATATTGCCTCGTTTATTGGACAGAACTGGTACATTGACCCCGAAGATTGAAAGAGTGTAAAACAGAAATGTAACCTGAGGCTTAAAGAGTTAAGCCTCACCGTTTTCTAACAAAGCTAACGTGAACACTTTCTAACAAAATGTACTTACTTTGTAAGACTATCGCATATATTACGTTACCTAGGGAACCAACATTGTTCAGTTAAAATCTTGAAACAAAACACGAGTCAAAATGTTGCATATTAGTTTGAGTTACCTGGTCTGTGTATATAGTTCCTTACGGCAATGTACCAGTCGGGACCTTGAGAGTGCAGCATCAGACACACTTAATTTAAGGTAATGCATACTATTCACGTCCAGGACAAACCTTGATAAATCTATTTTCAGATTTGAAGATATTACTATAATTATTGTTAATAATTATTGTTAGCACTAATTACAGGGGTTAACTGCTTGTTAATGAAGTCTTACCGCTTTTCTGAATGAGTCTTAACCGGATATTTCATATACAGTAAGAAAATGCAGCTTTTTGATATCATTTATATTGATACAACGACAGAAGAAGCATACATATTAAAAGTTGAATGATCACAACTAAATTTGTTTTTCGTTACCCTTAATATATTGATAATAATGTATCAGAACACAAACAGGGGCTTTACAGAATTATCTGACCAAATAAATCTTGGTAATGTTACAATGAACAGACTCATGAAAAGATGTTTTATAAGTGTCTCCTAAAGTGTATCATTTTCAACTGCTCAATTGACATAGTGATACTATGGTGCAGTGTAACTGATGGGAGCAACACAAAAAGGTTACGTTGATTACAATCAAGCACGATGCTAATAACTATCAAGTGAACCGATACTTTATCAGTTGCCTCAGCTGACAACCACCTTTGCATGTAGGTTACCTGATTGCCTCGGTAGACAGCACAGGTAGGGAAACAGGTAACTCCCCTATGATATTTCTAAACCTAAACATGGATCAGTTACGTCAACTTATACATATTATACTGGTCCCTCAAGATTTTAAATGATGCGTTTTGTGATGTTGCTGTAATCACATTAAATGTTAAGAAAATTCTAAATGCTTCAGTTGTTCATGTCGAGTTCTTGTGAGTGCAAAAAAGTAAATATTTGCTGTCTTAATACCAATGGTAAGTTAAATGCTTTCTGGCATCCAAATTGAGCCTTTGAAAACAACTTACTCATATAAAAAATAACTTATTGCTAATACATTACAGATATGTACTGTAATGTTACTGTTCCAATGCCTTTCAAATACGGGACAACCCCATATTATCAGACTTGGAGGCATAAACAGTGGTGTTTCTCATGGCTGCTTCACATGTGTACACTTAAGACCTAAACAATTACACTGAAAGGCTATATCATCTACAGTTAGATATTTTCGTCAGTTTTGGGGAAAATCCTAAGGAAAAGTAAACTTTTCTCTTCAGCTGGCAATGTCACAGCTAACTGCTACCTAACTAATTCAAAATATGCAAGCAGTTCTTTCAACATGGTTTAAAGAGAAGTGACAGAGTATTTTGATTAAGTACCAATCATATAAATTTCATTCCAGCGATTTATGTTTGTTAATTGTGTTTTAGTCACGGTTATATACGTTACTGGTTTTACTGACTGATGACTATCTTATATATGTTACTAGATTTATGTAACTGATGACTATCTTTTTCTAAATATGTCAATATTTTCTATTTATTTAATTATAAAAAAAATCGTATTGATAGTTTTAATTGCTCTTTACATTTATAACGTTAATTGTTCCCCACATTTCATTTGTAACAGTTTGCTGCTGCAACACGCTAATGTTACCCCACCCGTTACTTTGATCAGTTTCTAGATAAAACACATAAAATGATATAGCAACAACAATTTTTGAGCTGTTGAAAGACTGCTTTAATGATTTTGGTAACAACATTAAATTGAAGTTCATGTCTACACGACGACCCCATTTTTATTACATATGACCCTGGATTATTCTTCCTCGGACGGATTTCGACTATGTTACGTAATGTTACTGTCTGGGTTCCTTTTCAGATACAACCCAAGGTTTTTATAGTCTAATGAATATAAGAATGGTATTTTACATGCGTACTTGTACACTTTTTTCAATTTTAGACATAATGCAGACTACAGCTAGTTATACTTTCTCACCAGTGTTTCGGGAATTCATAAGAAATAAGTTACATTCTGTCTTCAACTGATATTGCCACTACTAACTGCAACCTAAGTGATTCAAAATATATCAAGGAATTCTGTCAAAGTTGAGATGAGCATGAGTCAAATAAGAGCGATAGATTATGCTCATTTAGGACCACATGTAAAAAAAATCATTCCACAGGTTGGTCTGTTTCTGATTAAACATTTGTATTTTGGCTACAGTTATATACGTTACGTATATATCATGCTTTTTGATCGTCATTTCCAAAGTTCTTTATGCTTTTTATGTATAAGAACATTTTAAAAAGGATATTTATGACACAAAGTGTTTTCTTCATTGCGTTTATTGCATTTAGGTGCTGTAATGGATCAGTGTTACCCCACCCACCACTTTGGTCATTTGTTTTCGGTAAAGTGTTGAAAGAAAAACTGGCAACAACTATTTTGCAACTCCTAAGTGACAGTTCTAAGTGACTATGATCAGGGCATAAAATAAACATCCATGCCAACGGGCCCATGGGCTATTACCTTAAATAATGTGCTGAAAAGTACATAAAAATGGCGGACATTTTGTTTTTGCGGCGGCCATCTTGAAAATGACATAATTTCAAGTGGCCCACGATCTTATGTTAAAGTGCATGCCAGGTACTTGCTATCCTGTAAATTTTATGCTTGTATCATCAACTGAAGTATTTTCGCTATATCCCGCTCCACTATCAGTGGAAGTGCCATGTTGGCATGGCTGTTGACCAGTTTGTGCCCAGTGGACTCTCCCATACTTATATAATCAGCAAGAAAAGAAATTGACGGTTGATAGCTTAACATTGCTTTTGGAACACCAACATTTTTTTTGAAACCTAAGATTTACACCCACATTTTGTTATTTGAAACTGATCAAATATTCTTTCCTTTCGATGCTGGTGAAGTATTCGGGCACTTAAATAATTTGAAACGCTAAAAAGTGTGCTAGAAAAAACAGGGGTCTATTTTCAGAAAGAGGCAAAATTGAAAATTACTAACTTTATCTTAAAAGCATAAGAATAAAAGAAAATGTTAACATAAAATTTATTTCAATTGTGATTGTGACAATATGATTCTGATGTAGCGTTGAAACGTACTGCATGTTAAGGGTCTGCATTCTATATGTGATTGTTTTTCCATGCAACGATTTATTATCTCTGGCCGGCCGTAAACAGCTTCGGAGACTAAAGGTTATTCAATATCCCTGACTGTCAGAAAACAGTTTCTGAGACTAGAGGTTATTCAATATCTCTGACTGTCAGAAAACAGTTTCTGAGACTGAAGTTTATTCAATATCTCTTACTACCAGAAAACAGTTTCTGAGACTAAAGGTTATTCAATATCTCTGACTGTCAGAAAACAGTTTCTGAGACTGAAGTTTATTCAATATCTCTTACTGTCAGAAAACAGTTTCTGAGACTAGAGTTTATTCAATATCTGTGGCTGTCAGGAAACAGGTTCTGAGACTAAAGGTCATTCAATATCTCTGGCTGTCAGGAAACACTTAGAGACAACAATCGAGCGTCCACCATATTTGCTGGCGACGCTAATGTCAGTCTGAGTGCATAGAGTAACAATTTCGGGACTCCTCATATTTTCAGAGAAGCATAACATAATAATAATAAAGCAGAAACTGAAAGTTTTTGCAGAAATTTAGTTTTCCTATCAATGTAGAGTGTCTACATAGCAATTTGCTAGCAAAATTACTAATGCACAACTTCGCACGAGCGGAACATGCAAACACATATAAACTTAGCATGCCTGGGGTTTTACAAGTTCATTCGAGTGGAAAACAAGGGACATAAGGGACAAGTGAATAATTACTATGTGGGGGTACATTTAGGGGGTGTGGTCAGAGTTTTTGGTGATCTACTGGGGGGTCGGAAATCATTTAGCCATTAAGCCATCATATATTTTAAAGGTATATGGGGGGGGGGGGGCTAGAATTCTTCCATCAGTCTTCTTCTAAAAAATATCTCAGCTTCTGGGGGTGTAGCCCCCAGACCCCCCGTATTACTCCTACATTTACAAATTAATCCTATTCTCCCCAACTAGTCTTCAAAACATTTTCAATTTTTTTAAGATATGCCCACTTTATATCCTAAAACACTTTTTCATTGGTGTTGCTTGCTAGTAAAACAGTATAAATTCATATGTGAAATCATACCAATCAGTAAATTTAATAATGTTATGCCTGCGTTTGTGCCATCAAATCTCCAGGTGCCTGTCATCAACAAAACTGCTTTGGCTTCTGGGGGCTGTGCTCCTAGACCCCACCCCCTTGATGGTTGCATTCCACCATTAATTTTCCATAAACGACAATGTTAACATCTGGTCATTTTATTAACAAAACTGTACATACAAAGTTTTCCAAGCCTGTCTTGCTTTAAAGTGTCATCCTAGCCTGTCACTTTGAGATGTAAACATCCACTGCCTTCCCAACTCAGTGACCCGCTAAGCTAGGCTGAGTATGGCAACCACCGATTCGTACCGCAGAAAATAGCATATTTTTTACTAGGGGGTCAGTTACCAAAATCAACCTCATCTCCTTCTGAAAAATAATTCTCAATTAAATATGCCTTTTTGTAAATATCATTTGTTGGTCTTTTTTATACTGCAAGAAATCTAACAGATGACGTCATCTCTCTTATAATGTAAACCTAATGCTCTCCCCGAAATAGGCGGGACAAGTCCGCGTGAATATTTAGTGGACTGTGCCCTGATATTTTTAACAGCATTATAGAGTATTCAGCATCAGATTTCGGGTAGGCATATGCCGAAAAACATGAAAAAACATTCAATGCACCAATAATCTGTATACATAATTAACCTGTAAAAATGAGAAAATGCTAATGTCTTTCATAAGTTTGATTGAGGTCAGTCTGATATAAAACAGGTAGTATGGACTTTATCATGTGAATGTAGGGGTGTTGTGAGGTGGGGTGGCGGGCCATAAACTTTTTTGGCACCTGCCGGGTAGGGGGGGTTTCGAAAACAAATTATGTTGAAACTGGGGAGGGGGGGGGTCGTAAAAGAATTTCTGAATCATATAAAACTTGTATCCGGCCCCCCTCCTGATAATAAATGACTCGTCTCTAAGTGCACATGATGCACATATTGAACAGAAATATACTGATACATATGAATGATTTCTCAAATCCCAAGAAATGACAGAAACACTAAAACCGTCAATTTGCTTTCTTTTTTTCTTTTCTTTTTTTTCTGTTTATATTGAGTCCATTGAACTTTTAAGGGGTCTCTGACTTGATTATTACTGTTATTTATATTTCCTTAAAGAGAAGAACCCATATAGGACACTAGACATAAATGAGTTAAAAAGGACACAAAGCATGCTTGCTTATTTGAGCCATGACACGAGAAAACAACGTTGTGGTTGTGCGCCCAGCACAGACTCAGATCAGCCTGGGCATCCAGTCTTTCCTAAGCGCTTAGAGGATAGCTTAAGGTCTAAGCTACCTTAATGCGGACAGCGAAGACTCTGAACAGAATGGGCGGATGGCCAGGCTGATATGAGTCTGAGCTGGGCGTACAACCACTTTTTTGTTTTCTCGTGTCGCGGCTCAGTTTTATGGAGAAATCAGAGGAACTTATCACAGACATATTATCAAATGCTCTTTTATCTGGAGTTTTGTAAAAGCAGACAGTATCATTGATACCGCTTTTGTAAAAGCGTGTGATTTTGACATCTTGATAAAACAGAATGCAAACACTGGGTATGCTGTAAACTTTTATAATGCCTTTGTAACAGCATGTGATTTTGATATCATCTAAATAATTTTTATGTTTACCCTTTTCATGTTATTTGATTAAAAAAATAGTTTAAGTCACAGGATATCAGAATAACACTGAACTACTTATTTCTTTGTTTATAAGACGGGAGTTTCCCATCGAAAACAATCTCAGACATCTAGATCTATCTAGTAACGTGTTTGCAATAAATACAGGAAATCGGAGAGAAGGAGGGGGCGGGAGAGGCACGAGGGGGAAGGGTCTACATTTGTAATTTAAAATCAGTTAGCGTACCCCTTATATTGGAATAAACCTGTCTGAGCTGTGCGGTAGAAGAAACCACCAAATATTAATGGGTTTACCAAAATTGTCAGTCAGAATTGATTTGCAGCATTTAATCAGCCAGTATTAGATGGTCTTTTCGAAAATTGTACCAAGGTTACTGCCATTTAATTGCAAGAATACGTCATAGGCTGGATTACTTATTGATTTTCAGCAAGAAAGTTGGAATAAAATGTTGTAAGATTATAAAGATATTAGACGTTAATAAACTATAAACACCACAGATATAGTAAAAATGCTGAACATTCAATTTTCGCGGAGATGATTTCGGGCTAGTAGTTGCCCGCGGTGTGGGTCACTATCGGCATTCTATATGATACTGGTTTAAATGTGCTATATTTCTGAAGAATGAGAATAGTAGATTCCTTCAAATGTGAAACATCATCAGCTGCCAGAAGCTCGTTCACCTATTTAATGCAAAAATGGAACATGTGGTTGCCACTGTATACGTCCTTGATCGAATGCTTGCCCCATTAGAATAAAAATCTTAAAGAGCTCCTTCGAAAAGAAGGAACATGGGACATACTTCGAAGTCTCATCAGATACCCTGACAATACTTGAATACAAAAACCAGAAAAAATGCATACTGTGATTTTTAAATATTAATAAGGCAGTCAATTCAAAGACTGAGTAGTATCGAAATGGGTCCAAATGGATAAAGTCTAAACCAGTCAAAAATTTCTGATTTCCCGGAATAAATCCTCTGATCTCAAAGGACAAAAAATATAAACTGCACTATGAATGATGTACGGGGAGACGTTTTACGGCCGCCACACGGCACAACACCAGCTGCAGTGAAGTCTCATCCTCAGGAAAGGGATCTCACTCATCTACTAATGTTAACAGACTTCGTCAAAAAGTTAAAGTGAAAGCCATAGTTGTTTTTATTTCCTTGTATATTCCTTACTTTTCGGAACTTATTTGCTCAAAGGTAAATCAAGCCACTTACGCTTTAGCTTGGACTTAGGCCGGCGTTCTCAAAATATTTGTTTACAAGGTTGTTGCTGCCTGAAGTAATTGAACTGGAAACGGGGCATAATTCAATCCAACAGATATTTCAATCAAAAGTTATTCACATTACCTACACTTTGGTCAAAGCTGTTTTCCACGTATCGAAAGCTGTGCACATGTTGTTTTGTGTGTACGTATGTGTGTGTGTGTGTGGAACGCTTAATTTGAAAATTTATATACCAAATAGCTACAGAATATCCATGAAAGTTAATCAGATTATTTACACATTAGCATAAAAAGTAGATGAGCACCGACAAATCTATTAAGAAAAATTATCGCAGATTTCGAATCCGTTTGCTTTAAGTATAAAATATAGTATTTAAGAATGTTCTCGCGAAACAAAGAGAGTTGTCCCTTGCATTTTTCAGTGCAATTTACTATATAAGTATGCCATTTGAGGGGACATATTTACAACTTAAAAATTCCCCAATTTCGTATTAACATAAAATTATGAAAAAATGATATTAACACTAGGGAAGAATTGAATTTTAAGAATCTCCACCCATAAAAAGTCGGTGTTAATTGGTGTTTAGATAATATCGTGCGAAACGTAGTAGTCCTATACAATTCAATGCATTTCCCGATGTTGATTATGTTGCTATGTGTTAAAGCGAATGATCATAAAAGTTGCGATAGGTAGCTGAAAAAAAGGAAAAAAAAGAAGAAGAAGTAGACAGAAGAAGAGGTGAGAAGACAATATTAAAGAGTGTACAGGGATGGATTTTGCCAGCTAAACTAGGGCAGCTGAAAACAGGACAAGGTGAAAGGGAATTGTTTCGAGGTCATCTGTGGTGCCCCAACGACCTAGCAAGTTTATGGGATAAAATAGAATAGAAATAGCTGTAAAGCTCATAAAGGGCTTGTAAAAAATGTAAACCTTATTTATTTTACATCGATTGCATTGAAAGCTCACGCGAACTTATTTAAATACTCAGAAATGGCTTGACCTAGTCTATTTTAACATCATTGATATATATGATAGATTAGTGGACCTGTGCCCTTTAATGCTTTTTTCTAAGCTCCTACGGCAAATGGTAATACGTTCAGGCATTCCCTCGCTCATGGTGCTCTTGTTAGGGTATACAGTTTTCATGTAAGATAACGCCCCCTAATTCAAACGGGGTTTTGCCTATTTTCTCGAAAACGACAAAACTGTCATTGAAAGTTGTAATGTCCTTACAATTCTCATAACAATACATAACTGAGTACGAAACACAAGAACTTTTGGATGACTTTGTAAAATATTTTCCATTGACAGTTCGGCAAAACATGAGCAGTTTGTGTGAAGGGCATCGAATGCTTGTTAGAACAGCCAAAATATTATTGGTAAGCAACAGCATAAACTCGTTGTTGTTTACTGCGTATATGAAATGGTAAGATAGTAATCAATTATCCGCACGCGTAATGCATGGCAGTACTGGCCAGGTGATATTTGTTGTAAACAAGCAAATTCAGTGAATTAATAGTAAAAAAAAATATAACCCCCGCCGAATTGAATGATTTGTTTACAGTTTATTTTAAGTTTCATAAAATTTTGTTTCCTGGTAATTTATTCACGGCTAAACTTGCAGATTTAAAATTAATTCAAGGACCTTAACACGTGCATTCGAAAGGATAGTTCGTTGATACCTTAGTTATTGCCAATTTGCAGATTTTAAATTAATTCAAGGGCAATGACTCAGGCATAAATGATGCTATTCATTATGATGATACAAAGTCAGTTAAAGTTTCATAAAAGTCTGTTCTTTAGTTACTTAGTTAAGGCTCTATTTGTTATTTTTACACTGGTTCAAGGGGAATAACTCATGCACTTACGAACCAAATATGACAAAACTTATGATGCGAATCCAAATGATAGAGACACATGGTTATTGTAAATTTGGTGAAATTCTGTTCGTTGGTTATCTAGTTATGGCTTAATTTGTTCATTTTACACCCATGAAAGGGCCATAACTCACGCACTATTGAAGGCATTCTGATGAAACTTAATTTTATAGTCATACACTTTAAGTCTCATGAAATTATGTTCATCGATTACTAAGTTATGGATGGATTTCTTGATTTTAAATCAATTGAAGGGCAATAACTCACGCACTACTGAAGCCCTTCTTTCAAAACTTGACATGCATCAGCACATTATTATGACACATATTAAATTAGGTTTCATCAAAGTCCCTTCATTGGTTATTTAGTTATGGCTTCGGATTGATATTTTAAATCAAATGCAAGTGCAATAACTCATGCATAACTGAAGCGTTCATCTCAAAACTAAACGTGCATCAGCACATTTTAGTGACACATATTTATGTTCACTTTCATCGAATTCCGTTCACTGGTCAAGGCTCCGGACGGCCACGTTTAATCAATTCAAGGGCAATACCTCAGGCACTTCTGATGTCATTCTTAAAAAGAGAACTTTACGTCTCACTAAATTCGGTTCATTGGTTACTTAGTTAAGACTCCGAACGGGCGTGACGGACGGAAGGACCGGCGGACATGGAGAAAGCTGTTTCCTCTGCCTTCGGCGGGAGGGATAATAAACATTGAAACTATTTCAAAGTTTACATAGCAAAAATAGTAGTTTTCAAAGTCTGATAATATATGAGTGAAACAAATAGTAGGAACATTGATTTGAAAGAAAATTTCAATGAATATTGCAAATTTTGTTCTAAAAGTAGTATATATTGGCCACATTCTGAAATACTCAAAGAAAATGGGAGTTCCGACAGCCAAGTTATACTCCCTTGTGATTACGAGACGAAAATTACACCTTAAAGGTACTTGTCTGTATAAAAACGTTTTATGCAAATGCCCAACGTTTTTAAAAATTCTATTTTGGTTATGTATAAGATAAAATTTAAGAGTGAGCCATTTAATCCGGAAATCTGAAAATCTGGTATTTCTCGTCAATTTTTGAGAAAATATTTTGGATGCCGTTTGCATTTGGGAACAAACGGACTATAAAAGTAAATGACTGGAGTTACAGAGGGTGGACAAAGGTTTCGTTAAATCGTGAAGATGCCCTTAACTTCAGTGTATTTCCACTTTTGCTGAAAAATAATTATATAAGAAGCATAACATATTCCATCATGGAAATTATACTAATGTGTAGCTAAATAATTTATGCCACATTATGATACAAAATAGTTATGTATGTTTGTGATCTCTAGTTGATGAGTTGTGATGATTTAAAGATCGCGTAATTTTTCCATTGACGTCAGTGTTGACGTTAGCAAAATTTACCACAAGAAAATACCTAAATAAGAATAAAATAGTGGCAAATAGTAACTATAGATATCAGGAAAGCAAAAAATTTAATAATATTGCACAAATAATATAGCTAGAGATTGATGCAATTTTCATGTAAATATCAATTGTATTTTTCTCCGATTATTTTTGCGCTAAAAGAAAAAAAAATGCATTAAAGTCAATGGTAAGTCACGATTTAACAAACACTTTTGTCCATCGCCTGTACTTTTTATCATATACTTTTGCTTGAGTTTTATCCCTGCATTAAATAAGTGTTTCTCAAAGAACGACCTTGTGAACCAAAGTATGTATGACTGAAATGAAATTTCATCAGATTCTGTAAATATTTGGTTGCATTATGCTTCTCGTCTGGCTTAGCCTTTTTATAGGAACAAACTTACGAACAAACAACATACTTAAGTAAGGATCATTGTTTTACATACAATAAATTCAGTAAGTTAATGCACCTATTGTTATACTCAAAGGTTGCATTTACAATCATTTTTGAAAACCCCATTCAAAAGTTGAAATAAGGAAAGGTCTAGAGCCAGTTGACTGGCAAAAATGCCAAGTCGAAAAGGGGTCATCACCATAGGAAATATTTCTATTGAATAAGCCTAAACTTCATGAATTAATGGACAGATTAACGGTGCGCTGAACAGAAAATTATGGGGGTGGGGTGGAGGTGTGTGTGTGTGTGTGTGTGTGTGTGTGTGTGTGTGTGTGTGTGTGTGATATGCATGTTTAATTTTTTCATAGTCCTACAAAATACAAAATATCCAAACCCTCGGTTCAACGATTCTAGAGACAAAAGCTGCCTAAGTATTGACAAACAGGAATGAATAATAACTATGCAAATAACTTACAGACTTACCTCACCTTCACCAAAATATTTAATACATCAAATAAAAAAGGAGCTTCTTAAGGCTGATCTGAGTCTGCGCAGGGTACACCCACTTTGTTGGTTTTCTCCTGTCGCGGCTCAATTAAGGGAAGCTATCTGGAAAACGGAAACGTTTATACTGGCCGGTCGTTCCTCTGGAAACTGCCTTTTATTAAAAATGGCTCTAAAGAAACTCAGTAATCCCCAAAAGGTACCAGAAAATACATTTATAGAACCTGCCCAAAGTTGAAGTACGCTTAGACGTGTCACTGTCGCCACATGGCGCCTAACACCAGAAGCAGTGAAGATAAGACTCGGACTAGCTACAACACTCAGTCTGGCCAATTTTCTTTCTGTTAGACTGTAAAATCATAGGCCTAGATGTGAACATAGAAGACGCTGCTAAAACTGTGCGGTTTATCTGAGTCTTCCCTGTTAAAACATATTGTTAGACTCAGCCGCTCCTGGCGCGGTTCCAATCATACAAGTTCTATTTGCGACAAGTTTTCCTTTCTCGTAATACTAGACTTTATTAGAGAATATTGATTGGCGCTTTGTTTTCCTCATTTGTAACAAGACAATAACACAATGTGTATCATTAAAGAAGTCATTGTTATGAAATCTTATATAGGATTGGGCTTCTGAATGTAACAGCCAGCCAACTGATCTACGAGAAATAGAAACGTAGAACGAGCCAAACATAAAGAATGAGTGTCTGTTAAAAGTAATTTAACCTGCAACTGCAATAAAAATACAGTTGCCGCAAGATAACTGTTCTCACCCATTGGACAAGAATATCCCTTTCTAGAGTGGTCTGATTTTTTTCTTTCCCAGGCCTGCTGTCTCAGCCTAGGCTCTGAAAGCTATCTCAAAATGTCAATCATTCCTTGATATAGCTGAAGCTTATCAATTTCAAAAACTCTACTTGTTACCTGTCATGTAAATTGCATGCAGAATATGAAATTGACTGCTAATGATGTGCCGCGAATGTCACTTAGATTCCTGATAAGCAGTCAGTCATGTAAAATACATGCACAAGATGAACATACCAGGTTAAAACTATTAACAGAATATTAGTTGGTGCTATATAGAAATGGCTTGAACAAAAGTTTAGCATTGGCTGGCTTTTCTGTTCTATTAAATACACTGGGTCAGAAAAACAATCAGTGATGGCGTTGAGACCTCAACAAGGTACTCTCAGGCTCGTTTTCAGCTTAAGTCTTCTGCTAGGCAAGTTTTCGCGTAAGACTAAATAGTCTAAAAAATAGCATGAGATTTGCTTGTCTCGGTCTCAACTCCATCACAGATTCTGTTAGTTAATTACATCGTTTAAATTTAAACAGGGGCAATTATTCACTATCATTATCTCTTATTCCATAAGCTTATATAAAGCAAGTCAAGATTCTGACGACACAATTCAAGATCATTTCCTTATTTTGAAGTCTGAAAAAAGCTTGCGGCATAGTTTGTCGGATACATTATTTTGAGCTTTTAGTTAGTTATATACAAACTAGTTAATGTAACATGGAATATCAGTCAAAATATTACTGGAACGCAGCATAATTAACGAGCTGCACGTTATTAATGGTTGACTCTGAGTAAATTGGTCGTTGAACGGTCTCCCCGTACATCATCCATTGTGCAGATTATATTATATTGCTTTCCTTTTAGATCAGAGGATATATTCTGAGAAATCAACACAATTTTAATTGATTAGACTTTTAATCTAGATCAGCGCTTTTTAATCATTTAGACCCTTTTTGGATAGTAATCAGTCTTTGAATCGACTGATATTCTTTTAATTCAGAAATTACTTTTCTCTGGCTTTCGTCGCTACATATTGTCAGAGTCACTGACGAGGCTTGAGTAGCCGAAACTTCGAAGTATGACCCATGTTCCATCTTTTGAATATTAGCCGCGACACGAGAAAACCAGCAATGTGGTTGTGCGCCCAACGCAGACTCAGATCAGCCTGGGCATCCGCCCAGTCTGATCAGAGTCTTCGCTGTCCGCATGGAGCTAGCTTAGACCCTTAGCTACCCTTTAAGCACTTAGCAAAGAGTCTGATGAAACTGGGCGTATGTCCAGGCTGATCTGAGTCTGTGCTGGGCACACAACCACATTGTTGGTTTTCTCATGTCGCGGCTCATATGTTCTCTGCTCTTGAAAGAACTCCTCAAGATTTCATTGTAGGTAGGTTTAGGTGGATGAGGACGAGGGTTTGGATCCAGCCATGAAAACTAGTTTAAGCCCTTCCAGTGATTTATTAATGGGCGACTGATGGCGGTATATCTTTTGTAGTTCCTCATTGTTGTTCTTGTGTCAGTTTGTTTGTAATCTGCCAGCAATTTGGCCAACTGTATGGTTGCCAACTTTGCTTCCTGCTATGTTTTATAATCAAACAATGAAAATCGATAGAAAATAATGATGTTTCATGCGTTTGGTATTACCTATTCTTGTTATCCGCTTTCGTTGCTGTGTTATGTGGGTTGCATTTTTTTCTGTACTGTCAGAAGCTAAGGACCCAGTAAAGCTTGTTAAAGCTTCCCCTAGATCTAGAGTGGAGTCGGGTATTTTCGGACAGCGGGTAAATTCGGACATACCATTGCAAAGAGTGAAAATCTAGATGAGACGGCTCATAATAAGCCGTCTCATCAGGATTGCCAGTTTTCTCAGTTAATTTTGTTTAAATTCCAAAACAACTGACTTATTAAGGAAACAATGTCACCGTCCGAATTTACCCGCTGTCCGAAGTTACCCGACTCTCCTGTACCCCAAGTAATTTAATTCTAACCGTTCGAAGGCTATCCTCTTGTCGTGGCCGCTTACTGTTACTTCTTAGTTTGTCCACGTCGGTGCTTGACCTGTCGAGTCAATTGTGTTTTCAGTTTGGATAGCCGAATGCCGCCTGTCTGGGAAAGTGCTGTTTGTTCGGTTTACTCTGCGTGCTTTCCGCGAACTGTTGTCAGTTTGTGAAGATACTTTTTGACGTCGGGATATAAGATCGTGTGACTAATTACAAACAAAGAGAATTGTTTAAAACTTAAAAAAAAAAACAAAAAAAAAACAAAGGCCTTGAAACATTGTTAATGCATGTGTCACCTCCGAATCTACACTGTTAGCCTATTTCTCGAATTCTCAGTATTAAATATCGGTAGCTTGAAAAAAACAACAACATTTTTTTCAGAAATTTGTGGACGTAAATTGTTTCGTCATCCTTTTGGGCCGTTGAAGGTTAGACTATAAGTATTCACTCTAAAAATAACTAAATCTCTCTCATGTCAACTTTTGGGTGACGCATTGGGTGACGTGTTGCCGTTGGCGTTTTGTTATTTTCGAAATGAAATTTTGTTCGTTTAACGGAAAAGTTTTCCTGTCATAGACATTAGCCAGGAGTTAATGACAGTTTGACGCACAGACACTTAAAGACACATATTACTTGTAATTTCGAATCCAGCTGCAATGGAAAAGACAATTAACTTAGAAATAAAAGTCGGAAGCAGGGCAATGTTCTGATTTTGAAGACTCTTTAAGAACTAATGTGTCTGCAATTTGGAACTTAATTGTCTTCCGTTTGATGCTTTTTAGACTGTAAAAGTCGATTAGACAAACCGTTTGAGGCTAGCTTCGTCATTAGAAACCATGTCAGCTCGTCTCGAGAAGAGAGATCATTTGGGCATGTGCGGTTAAAACATCTAAATATTGGTGCTTCACAAACAGTGCAAACCAGAATCAGACTGCTCCCCAGGAACAGTCTGATCAGGGTCTACACTGTTTGGCATCAAGTCTGCATCATTTGGATACATTGCCGTACTGTAAAAGCAAACCGTGCCATTTCAGGAAAATTACGGTATTTAATTTAGATGCAGCAATTTTTAGACCTTTTTATGGTAACTTCCACCCAGATTGCCGTCCTTCCCAATTGCAGCTTTCACCACTGGATGCCGCGGAATAAACATAGTGAGAAGCAAGGTATACTACGGTATCTATTTTGGATGTCGCAATTTTTAGACCTTTTAATGGTAATTACCACCCAGATCGCTGTCTTTCCCATTCGCAGCTGTCGCCACTGGATGCCCCGGAATAAATAAGCATAGCGAGAAGCAAAACTTATCAGATTGGTACAATAGACAAATACCATATTTTCACTGCCTGGTGTGCAGGCTTAAAAAAGATAAGAAAGGTCTTTATTTACAAAAATTAAATAGAAAATAAATAAATGCAATACATGTACATGTAATTACAAAAGACGGCAATTAGAGTCAGGTAACTTCGGACAGGCGGGTAAATTCGGACATACCATTGTAAACAGTGAAAATCCAGATGAGACGGCTCATCAGGTTTTTTGACTGTTTGGCCCGTTATTTTTGGTTTTAGTTCTAGACAACTGACATATAAAAGAACCAATGTCACTGTCCGAATTTACCCGCCGTCCGAAGTTACCCGACTCTCCCCTAGTCATTACCAAATATTTACACTTGCTACTGACTTCCCATAGGTGAACCCTTTAGAGCAACTGGCTTCATACACCGATGAATGACAATTGATCATGTGACGTTGTCGTCAAGCGACGTCTTATGTAAACAAACGTCTTGATTGGTTCTCGTAACGTTCGATTGACGCCACGTCAGGGTGACGGCTGTTTAACGTTTTGGCCGAACACGTCGTTACTAACTTTTCTTCGACCCATATTGTGCCTATTCTACACTAAATTACCACGAAAACGGAACAGAGGGGTTCACAAATAAAGTGTAAATATAAGAATAAAAATTTGATTTTTCAGCATTCATCGTGTGAAGAAGCCAGTGGTCGTCGCTAAAATTCTACAAGAAGCGCTTCGCGCTTCATGGAATTTTAGCTCCGCCCACTGGCTTCATCACACGATGAACGCTGAAAAATCAAATTTCAATTCTTAAGTGAAGAGATAAAGTAAGTCACAGCTATCGATTTTCAAAGAAAATCGCTTTAAATCGACGTCTACAGGGAGCCTGCATTTCTGACATTAAATCTTAGCTAGGAAAATAAAGTATATATCTGCGTGCCAAAATGAAATTAAGTCAGATCGAAGAGACAGATACTTCATTTCAAAGTTACATCATTGATTAAGCTGTTCTGGGTACATGTGCTAATTATTGTCAAAGTGGCTTAAAATAAGAAAAGATTTACCAGGGAAAAGTGGGTCGTCATTTACATAATATACTGAAAGAAAAAAGTATCGAACGAGGGTATTTCGTAGTACTTGGTTTTCGGCGTAAGAATGAAAAGACTAAGGTGATAAGTACCTTATTCACTAAATATTTTGCAGAGTAATGCTCCTTCTTTCTTAAGGAAGTGATTTCAGAGACAGTAAGCATTTAAAAAAATATCTGAATGGCTAGAGCTAGGATTGTAATATCTGGCAAAAAGTTTGGAATGTGGATGTTTTGTGTAATATTTATATGAATTATGTAATTATTTCACTGTGTTTTATCCCTTTTTAAACAAGTATTTTAAACGAAAAACAACCTTTCCAGACGAAAGTGTACGTATCTTGATATTTGATACATTTCTAAGGGACTTGGTAAAGATGGCCCTTTTTATGAAGAACTCTGCAGACATTTGTATGATTTCTGACCAGCACTGCTAAAAATAACATCGTCAATCTAATATCTGAAAGAAGCTCTCATATTACACATAAACTTTGTAGGCAAGGTGTTAATATCCATTATTCCTTTTGCGCGAATTCTGTAAATATTTGATTGTTGTAACCAGTTTACTGATTTGAAAGCTTTTAGGGACAAATAATCTTATCAACAAACTGTCTGGAAGACAGTGTGGGTAAAGCACCAAGGGCCGTATTTATAAAACGACTTAAGTCGTTGCTATGCTGTTGCTAAGGCTAAATTTCTATGTTAGAGATTCCCTACAACTATGATATTGGCTCTGGAGGAACAGTCTTTTCAGACTGTTCCTCCAGAGCAAATTTCGTAGTTGTAGGGAATCTCCTTGATAGTAATTCAGCCTTAGCAACAGCATAGCAACCACTTTAAGTCATTTTATAAATACGGCCCCAAGTTTGTATCTAAGGTACCAGAAACCTGATTAACTTTCACTTTCGTTTACGTATATTTATATGTTTTAATGAATTGTGCCCTTGTCATCTTAGTTGTGCTCGCTACCTCTAAACGTCCGTTTTATGCAACGTCTGATGTTTGGCACATAGTTAGGTAAAAGTGGATAGCTTAACTGAATAAATTTTTGGCGTATGTATGGACATAAATTGTTATCATGGTCCTTATTTGATTTGCAGTTAAAGTACGTAAATGCTTTTGGTATATGGGTACATGTGGGCTTTAACCCAGCGGGCACATGAATTCGAAATAACGTCGTAATTACGTCAATGCGACGTCATCATTTTTGAATTTCTACAAGTGCTCTTTTCATGGACAAGCACACACGATTTGGAAAATAGTATTTTCCCAGTATTTTTTCTAGTTCTGTACTATAAGGAAATGTGTTGAATTGAGACAAGAAAACGGAAACAAGTTTCAGGTTTTTACTTATTTTGTCTACTGCTAAAAGGGCTAATGAATGACTTTTCAACATTAAGTTGAAATGATTGTTTTTTGTTTAGCATCAAAGAAAATTGCATGATTACAATCCAAACGCTTAAATCGTTATGAGGTATTTTGATTTTTGGGGTGGTCGGATGATGTCAGTGCCGGGCGTCCTACAAAGGATAGTAGTAGGGCAAGGGCCTACTGTGGTTACAGTAGATGTGGTTGGGTGTTGTTTGAATATTTCTTATCTCTCGCCTATCAAATTTTTCTCCTGTCTCTGGGAGACGGCCCGATATAGTTTCACATGGTCTCTCAAACGGTCGTTTAACCCAAGACAACCAACCAACCAACTTACCAACCAACCTACCAACCAATCAAAGATTCTTGCTCAGCACTAATTAGATAAACATGTGCAAAGGATTTTTATAATCTTTTGCAAAGAATTAAATGTTTAGCATCAGAATATGGTGACAATTTCTGCAATCAAAATTAAGTTACGCAAATAAACTCTCGAAAAAAAAAAGGCTGGAGAGCTTCAGGTAAGGTTGAATGCTATTGATAAATCTCATTCCTCTGTAGCACGACTCATCTTGTGAATCAAATATGGGCGTACAACATATGTTTAGATGCAGACCCTAGAACCATTGCATCGCCAAAACCAAAGCGCCAACATATACCTCTAAATATGTGTTTTTTGTGTTTTTTTTTTTTTTCGTTTTCTTTCGCCAAGCGAACAAAGGTCACAAGATTTACAATCGTCTTCCCGAGTATTGTGATCAAGTGGTGTCTTAGAAAACAGTTAATGAAATGACCGTAAAAGCCCCCTGTGACAATTATCAATAGCCGAACCTACTTCCTACCACATTAGACAAAGGCCGTATGAACATCCTTTGACAAACTATCACAGCTAATGGTATTATCTAGGCAGACAATGACCCACAGGCAGTTTGCTTGTACGATAACAAACACGACAGCCTCCGCTATGATCAATTTCTTGTCTTTGAAGTAATATATCTCAGTTGAGAGAGAGAGAGCTTAAGCGACAGACAGATATTTTCAGATATTCTCTGTTTTGATTCTAAGCTTATTAGGATATATTGATCGGTTTATGGTTTTCCTTAAACAATGTAATTTTCTGCTACAAGTAAAGATTGTTATAAAACAGTGCTGCGTTGTGCTTATGTCAAATTAAGGAGAATGGATACACTTACAGGGGACGCAACTCTGTCATTATTATTTCTGCTTCTTTTTTCAGTCGGATCAACTCTTAAATGAAAGAAATTGCTCCCACAGGAGCAAATTCTTTCTTTTAAGAGTAGACCCCTTTTTGAGAGGATTTTGTCATACAGGGAAGCAAGCAGGTAGACAAAAAGTGTTCGTCTTGTTGAACTATTGGAAAAACGGAGGTTTACACATACAACTTTAACAGGAACTAGGGATAACAGGACGAGGAAACTTGTGAGCGATTCGTGTTAATATTTGTGGTAATAATTGGCTGTTTGTCGGTCAGTTGTTAGTAGATAAGTCACTCGCGCTTCGCGCTTGTGATTTTGCCACCTTATCAGTGATTTATTATTTAACAAATCGTTGCTACAGCTGATCCATTTCTTTCATAGTAAAATCTCGATCGAATGTCATCTCAAGCTACTGATATATCAAAATAAAGTTTCTGGTCCCAGAGAATTTACTTTGACATAAAAGTAGTTTGAGATAGCAGGAATTGAGACCAAAATAAATCAAAATAGGACATGTTTCTAAACTATATTCTTTGAAATAGGAAGGTACTTTGAGATATAAGTATTTGCGATAACGCGAGTCAACGATATACAATGTCCTTAGGATCCATGGATTGTTTGAAAAAACAGCGAAGACTGACCGGACTGTAGAGATATATACATGTACAATTGACTATAGTAATTCCAAACACTTATATCTCAAAGTATCCTCTTTTATCAAACAAACCAGTGTGCGAAAATTTTCTATTTCTCTTTAAATTTCAACTCCAGTTAATCCAAAACGACTGGCATCATAAAGTAAATTTCTGATCTCTGGTCTCAGAAAATTTACTTTTAAATACCAGTTGTGTGAGATGAACTGCAACTTTGAAATATTGAGAGTTGATTTTACATGTATATTATTAATTTAAACAAACGCCGTTCGCACTTACAATAGTGCGCCGCTTCCTATTAGCGCAGCCCAATTAAAGCTTTTAATTAAAAACTATTATTTGTTGCAGGTAGCAAGACATGGAAATCAATATGTGCATTAGAAGACGTGATCACAGGATCGCCTATCTGCTATCAAGCTCACGTCGACATCCGTTTGAATCTTTGAAATAAATCAATTTGTGATAAGTTATAACAAAAGTGAAAAAGTGAAGAGATTACGTAACAGTAAGGAATAACGTCTTTTAGGAGAGGTAACGTAACGGTGAATCAATAACGACGGACAAAACAGTTCTCCTACCTGTAAATGACAATATCTGTCAGGAGGGATGTCATAATAGCCAAGGAATAGTGATAAATAGGAGACATTACGTTAGACGGAAAACTAACGTCGTGTAGGGGACGTCTCAAAATGAGCGATGTCATGATACTGTAGGAATACCGACATAGTACATGTATAGAGAGAATTGCATCACAGTGAAGAAAAAAACATCTTACAGGAGAGAGTACACATCCCTGATGCAGTAACGTATTTTAACAGAAATTTCGGAACAGTGAAGTGAAATAGTTTTAAAAAGAAGAATTGCACTAGGTCTTATAGATGACATTACATAAAATGAAGGAATAATGCCTTATTAAAATAGATCTTAACGTTGAAAATAAAGTTTTAAAGGAAGATTAACGTTACGTTTTATATCTAATAGCAAAATTAAATAAAATGGCAGAATAAGTTCTTATAAAATGGAAAATATTGCACATCAGTGAAGGGGGGCTTGAACAACATTTGAGGAGCAACGTCTTACAGGAGACTATGTCTATGTTACATTTCTTAATAAACGCGAGTGATATTTCTAGGAAAGATATAGACACCATCAAAGCTCTCAACGGGACGATGATTGGTGTAACTAAAACCCATAATTATCGTGACAGCCAATTAAATGAACTTCTTTATGTTGTCATAGTGATAATGTTCTACGCTATGGCTCTCATGATTCTAATAGCAACACAGATAAGAAAACAGCGTCATAACCAGGAAATAGACTACTATGACGAATATCTAGAGAGAAATGACAGAATGAAGAAAAAGAAAAAGATTCTAGCAAGTATAACAACGGTGCCTGAACATGCCGAGGAAGGGCTTCTAGAAACAACGCATCTATATAATAAACATGCTGAGTCGGCCACCTGAATATCTGTGGACTCGTTTGTGTGTATGTGTGCAAACGCGTGTTGGCTCTAAGTTGCTTTCAGCAGTATTTCAGTCAAACATCGGCATATTAGGCACACAACGATGAAACAACAGTGAATTAACGTTGATTTAAGGTCATGACGCTGAATGAACGCTGATTCAATGTTGTCTCAACTTTGTAAGCCTACTGTGGACGATGCCTGTTTGTTATACTACTATATTACACACCCCGCCGTTACCCTCCGTACACACCCTAACAAGATTAACGGAAACTATGACGGGTTTGAGCCGAGACAAGGACATCTCAGCTGGCTTGTTTTCACTTTATTTAGTCTTATGCGAGGCTTGCCGAGCATAAGACTAAAAACTTTGAAAACGAGCTTGAAATTTCCTTTTCGAGGCATCAACTCATCATTGATTATTTTTCTCACCCATTATATTTAATATGACGGATAAGCCATTCAGTGTTAAAATTTTCATTAAGCCATTACTATATACTTCCAACTAATGTTCTATTAATGGTTCCGTCCTGTTAGTTTCACCTTATGCATGCATTTTACATGACTTACAGCTTATCAGAAATCTAAAGTGACATTTCCTGAACAGCAACGTCTGTCAATTTCATATTCTGCATGCAATTTACAAGAAGGTAACCAGTGGAGTTGCTGAAATTAATATAACTGGGCTATATGAGGCAATGTCTGACAGATTGAGACAGCTTTCAGAGCCTAAGCTGAATCAACAGGACTAGCCTAGCTCTATGATAGAAAACTCTCGGTCAGCTTTAAAAAGGAATATTCCTGTCCAATGGGTGAACAATACGGATGTAGTGATTTTACAGTGCTACCGGGCGAATCAATTATTAGGTCTATCAAACATTGAGAACCATGTGAATGGGCATCCACTACCTGCATTTATTTTTTATTCAGCTTGACTGGGAAATGAACCCACGACCTCCTGTTCGCCAAACGGAAGTTATTTTATCTGTAAGTTGTTAGGGTTTACACCTATAGTGGCGAATAAATACCACCAAACACAGACAGACATTGTATTCAGTCTTCGCATACCCTTGCCACGAGATAGCTAAATAGTGCCGCAATAGTTAAAAAATTTATTATGTTGATTCAAAATCTTCTTGAAAGACAATGTAGACAGTCTAAAGTTTGCTGGAAATTTATTTTGGATAATTTACAACGTTTCGTGATATTTTGTTAAGTAGTGCTTAGAACTGCCACGAACGAGGAAGCTTGATAGATTTCGCAGTTGCACCGTGTTGAAACCAGTCGCGTGAAGAACGAGAGGACAAAGAAGTAATCCGATTGCCTTCTTTCTATAACCAGCAGAATTGGTCGAGGAAACTCCGACAAGTATAATTACGATAAGATTATTAAAATATGGATGCAATTTATATTATGATTATGGTATTCAAATTGTCATGGTTTTAAGCTGCGATTACAGGGGCAAAGTTTCTGTGACAAAGACAGTTTGCCACAGAATAATGTGCCCGTGTGAATGCCAAAATATGACAATATTTCTTTGGCAAATATATATGGTAAAGTTATTTCGATAAATTAAATTTGTGCGTGTAAACGGAGAACTTTGCTGAAGATTATGAAACAAAGAACTTTGCTCTAAGCGTGGAAATGTGACAAAATTTTTATTTCATTGCTGCATTCATCAACAAAGTTGTGAAACAAAGAAACTGTGACAATGTTGGCCGTTTGGTTTATACGGATAAATTTTACCTGTCCAGGTACCTTTGACGAATAATATTTGGTCGTGTGAACACTGCAGCAAATATTTCATTGCCAAAGTTTATTTGACAAAGATTCTATGTCACATTGTCTTTAACAAATAATTTGCTCCGTGTAAACGCAAAATGTTTGGCATACTTTCTTCGTTAAAAGTTTCTGTGACATAGAAACTTTGCTCATGTAAACGCGGCTTACATGTAACTTAGGACCTAATGACAGTAGCAGTAGCACCAACAGTTTAGGAAAAAATACGTAGATAATATATGAACCGCGACACGAGAAAACCAACAATGAAGTTGTTCGCCCAGCGCAGACTCAGATCAGCCTGTGCATTCACCCAGTCTAATCAGACTCTTTGCTAAGCGCTTAAGTGGTAGCTGAGGGACTAAGCTACCTTCATGCGGAAAGCGAAGACTCTGATCAGACTGGGCGGATGCCCAGGCTGATCTGAGTCTGCGCTGGACGCACGACCACATTGTTGGTTTTGTCACGTCGCGGCTCATATTGGAAGAATATGGGTTTTCATGCATTAATATTGCAAAAGAATGCTTTATCGCCATAATTGCATAATTTCTACGAAATGCTCGATAAAATTTGCAAAAATATGGTACTATATTTGTCGCCGTTTAATAGTCAACCCGTGAGTGCATCTTTTTATTAACATCCGCCCGTAACAATTAATAAGAGCAATAAATTGATTAGCTGTACGTGAGGGTATAAAAGTGTCCCCGCAACGAGGATATCGAAAGTCGGAAAGCAGGTTATTAACAGCACGTTAACTGCCTTGTTTAAACCCAGTTTTGAAACGTTAAAACATGCCTCCAAATAGCGTGTGACTTCGATATTTATGAATATAAAACCCCATCCTTTTCAGCTCATTTAAACCATTGGCTACGGAGGAGCTTATAGAATGAGAGACTCTGCCGTCCATCGTCGTCGTCCGTCCGTCCACAATTTCAAAAGACTTCTCCTCTGAACCCACTGTGCCGATTGTAACCAAAATCCTATGTAGCTTCTAAGAGTTATGGGAACAAACAAGTGTTCAAACGGTCCTGGTCACATGACCAACATGGCCGCCATGTATATATATGGTAAAAAAACAACAACAAAAAAACAACTGTCTTTTACAGAACCAACGGAACAATGGCCTTCAAATTTGGTTGCATCGAGTACACAAGAATTACCAAGATTGTTCTCAGGTTGACCTTGACCTTTTCTACAGCAAGGTCAGATTTGCTTTTTAGTGCTTTTATATGCGACAGTGCTAGAAACATAAATACTTGAAGATTTATGAGTACAAAAGGTCAAGTTCGTTCTTTAACCTTTCAACCAGGTCTCTCATATTTCAACAGTTTCAAAGATCTCCTGATAAAGCCACTAGGCCAATTGTAACCAAATTTCATATTAAGGCCTCATGGGTTGAGTGAACAAAAATTGCGGTCACATGACCCACATGGATGCTACGCCCATATATAGTAAAAATCTTTAAAAGTCTTCTTCTTCAGAACCAATGGAACGATTGGCTTTGAAACTTGGTATATAGCATAGAGCACTCAAGTACTATCAGGACTGTTTAAATGATGACCTTGGCTTAACCTTGATGTTTTTACGGCAATGTCGAATATGGGAAAATGCTAGAGCATAAGATTTCTTGGAAATTTTTGAAGATTTTGGCTTAAAAATTGATATATGCAGTCATTTTAGTGAGTACATGAAGGTTTATGAGTATAAGAGGTCAAGATCATTCTTTGACATTTGACCCAGGACTCTCGCAAGCCACTTGATCAACTGTAACCAAATTTCATATAGAGCCTCCGAAAGACTGAGGAAACAAAAATTGTTCGGACGGTCATGAACATATAGCCAACTTGAATGCCATGCCCATATAGGATAAAAAAACCTTCAAAACTTTTCTTCTTCAGAACCAGTTGACTGATCACCTTGAAACTTGGTATGTAGCATTGAGTACCCGAGTACTGCAAAGATTGTTCAATTGATGACCTTAGGTTTACCCTGACCTTTTAGGGCATGGTCAAATAGGGGCATAGGGACCAGGGGAAATGCTAGAACATAAGATTTCAAGCCTTTAGGGCTAAAATTGTTTAAATGATAACCTTGAGTTGACCTTGACAAATTTGCTTTCTGGTGCTTTTATATGGGAAAATTCTTAATATTAGAGTTCATGGAACTCTTAGAAAAAAATTGGTGCAAAATCTAATAAATACTGTAAACTAAATGAGTACATAAATGTTTTAGCAATAGAGGTCAAGGCCATTCTTTGACGTTAAACCAACGTCTCTCATATTTTGACAGTTTTACACTTTCAGACTTGTTCAAATGATTACCTTAGTTTGGATGCCCAGGCTGATCTGAAACTGCGCTGGGCGCACAGCCACTTATTGGTTTTCTCGTGTCGCGGCTCATGTTTCATGGAATCCACCTGTGTGCCTGAATTTAGCATTATAGGACCATAAGGTGAATGGGTATTCGTCCAGTGGAAGCGGTTTTTCCATTCTCAGTTTGCGCCCCCTCTCAATGGGGTCTGCCCTGTAAGGTAAGCATTTGCTCCTGGAGCAGAAAATTCGTTCTTTTAAGCGTAGACTCCCTTCAGAAAGGACTGTGTCCGTCAGGGTAGCAAACGGGAGTTCCAGTTGGTGTTCCTTCTGTAAGCATGGCAGAAAAAGATGCAAGTGTGCCTATACACGTCAACTGCCACTTGATTTAAATCACGACACGAGAAAACCAACAAAGTGGTTGTGCGCTCAGCGCAGACTCAGATCAGCCTTGGCATCCGCCCATTCCGATCAGACTTTTCTCTAAGCGCTTAAATGGTAACTAAGAGTCTCAGCTACCTCCATGCGGATAGCGAAGACTCTGATCAACCTGGGCGGATGCCCAGGCTGATCTGAGTCTGCGCTAGGTGCACAACCACTTTGTTGGTTTTCTCGTGTCGCGGCTCCAATGTTTCGTTGGAGGTGCGGACAGGGATGGATGGATGGATGTCTTGTAGGTTTAATGCCCTTTCAAGGTATTTCAGTCATGTCGAGCTAGTGGAATGGTAGGCCTGAATGCACTTAAACCCCGTTTACGCTTGAAAAATAAAACCTTCTCAACAGGGAATCTTACCCAAGTAACTAGCTGCAGACAGCGAAATCCAGTATCGAGCTGCCTGTCTACACAATTTGATTACCATGTTTGCTATCCTTTAATACGCCTTTAATACGTTCTATGCATACGAAAACTGACTACCCTCATAGCCAGCTTTGGAACTCTTATCTCGAAAATAGTGTTCGCATGTACATGTATCCACTTATAGGCGACACCACGTACATGTATCCACTTAGTGCGTTTCCATTTTAGGCATGTATGCGAAGATTGGCGTCCACCACATTAGGGCGACTGCATTGTAGGCATGCATGCAAATCTACGCGAAGAGTGAAAGCCGATTTCTTAGAATTCGATGTTCGATAAGGGTGTTTTGACTGTCAGCCGATCAAAGTATTGCTTTTTGCATAATCCGTCTCGTTTCAGTGGGTGGGTGGTCAGTCAGGGTATTAAGGTCCAGTTACTCGATCATTTTTCTTGTACAAGTTTTCATTGTACTGCTATTTTAAATAACAATACAGCAAAAATGGTCATCTTAAAAGTAAGAGAGTTATAAATTTTAGAAAACTAATTCTTCCAAAGGGAATAAAAATTATAATAACAATGTATTGAACCACTCTTATTTCAAATTTTCGGCCTTAGGCCTTCTTCAGGAAATTTGGAAACAATTATTTCAACTATGTGGCATCCATTTTGAAATCATGATATATCAACTATGTGGCATCCATTTTGAAATCATGATATATCATGATTTCAAAATGGATGCCACATAGTTGAAATAATTGTTTCCAAATTTCCTGAAGAAGGCCTAAGGCCGAAAATTTGAAATAAGAGTGGTTCAGTACATTGTTATTATAAGTTTTAGAACGGGAATGGCCTTGAAAAGCTTTGAGTTTCTGAAAAAAAAGTCCTCGATTGTTTATTTTAATAGTTTCTTGAAATAAATAAATCAACGAGAAGGACGAGCAATAACCTAGGATCATCCGCAGGTTAGTCACCTGAAGGATATAGATTTCTGGGCCAAATTTTGGTGTCACGTGACAAACGTCAAAATTTGCGACTGACTACTTTTTGTTTCAAAGTTTTTGGGAAATTCCACCATAGAGGGATTGGTGAGCATAAGGTGAAGAAATTAATGGCATTGTTTGCATATTGCAAAGCATACATATTATTATGGCTAACTTTCGACTATCATATTTTCATTTTGACAAAAAAGATATTCAACATACTTACAACATACTTACTGCAGGGACTAATGTCCTCGAAAAATGGCTTCCTGCTGAGACTGTCAGCGTGAATCTGCTTCCTGCCGAGAATCACGCGGACAGTCTCTACAGGAAGCCATTTATCATGTTCAGAAGTCTCAGCAGGAAGCAAGAGATCGTGGACAGTCTCGGCGGAAGCCAAATATAATGGACAGTCTCTGCAGGAAGCGAAAATTGGCGGACTGGTTTATACCCTTTGGGAACTGTCTCCTGCGAAATTAGTATTTGTTACAACTGTACTGGGTAAGCCCTTCTTTTGGGGCGACGCCATCTTTGCCGTACCACCGTCCAAGGGACAGGCCATAGCAAGCGAAAATTGGCGGACTGGTTTATACCCTGTAGTTCCGTAGCAACTGCAATAGAACAGTGCTTAAAATCGTTCCTTTTTTTTTCCGATAGTGTAACAGTTTATTAATATTTCTAAATCATACATCAGTTAGCAATGTTTCATTTATTTATTCAATTTTCAGTGCCGTCAGTGATAATTTATAACTGAGCCGCGACATGACAAAACCAACAATGTGGTTGTGCGCCCAGCGCAGACTTAGATCAGCCTGGGCATCCGCCCAGTCTGATCAAAGTCTTCGCTGTCCGCATGCTTAGACCCTTATATACCATTTGAGCACTTAACGAAGAGTCTGATCAAACTAGGCGGATCTCCAGGCTGATTTGAGACTGCGCTCGGCGCACAACCACGTTTTTGGTTTTCTCGTGTCGCGGCTCTAATATTACTGTAAAAAAATCTAAAACTGGGACACCTAAAATAATCACCGCCACATGACGCCTGAAAATGGACCAATTTTGTTTCACAATGCAGTAATGCTGCCAACAGATGCAATTGCAATGACAACCAGAGCAGATCCCAAGCAGTCTAATCTGGGTCTGCTCTGTTTGCATGGACATAACTGTCCCAATATTAAGAATGTATACAGTTATAACGAATGATGTATTTTTATGGATGTCCATTGGGTAGAACATGGTAGAAAATGAATATGTTGATCTTATTGATAACACTAATAAAAATATAATGTTAATCATTTAGATTGCTTTGTTTTTCATAACCATTTTTCTCTCTTCTGAATAACAGTCCATTTTAATGGGTAAAAAAACAACAACCACAAATGCTTCTCTGTGAGCAAGTACTTTCCGTTAAGAACAGAAGGCTCATTTAAGAGGGGCTTTGTCTTTCAGGGAAGTAATTATGACGTCACCAAATTTGTTCCACTTTGTAAAAATGGCGAAAAGTATGGAGGCGTACCCATATGCCTTCACTACTTTTGACCGTGCGACATACACGGTAATTATTTTAGGTGCCCCACTTTTTTAAAAAAGTTTGTTATTGGTATTAATTGCCGTTTTCAGATGGTAAAGATAAATTCATCTTTAGATGTTCTTGAATGTGAATGTTTAAAATGAATATTCCAGTATTTTAACTGTGAGTAATAACGTACGTGGCCCTAAGGTCGTCACCTAAGTGCATTTAAACGAATACCTCATGTATACGGCGACAGCTATTTATAGTTGCGTTATGGTACCGGCAAGACGAGCCATTCTGAAGGGATATTCAATAAAGAAACTGGGCAATTTAATGCAGAAAACATCTAAAAACAAGCTGTTTACAGAGGAAGGGTCGGCCTGACGACCTTAGGACCTATGAGACCTTGAGTCGTCATCAGTGCGGCCCTAGTGTCGTCATGGGGTCGCATTGTCATTTTTTACGTTTTTAAAGAAAAATCTCATGTCAAAAAAAACAAATTAACAAATATTTATTAATTTTGTCGTTAAATGATCGTCAAACAAAAAGAATCTTATAGTAATGTTGCTTGAAAAAACAGATAGGTCTGTGCAAACACAGAGTCTGGTCCGGATTCTGGTCAGATTGTTTTTCCTGTAGCAATGGTGGTATATAGGTATATGTTTTAAGATGTCAAAAATATTATCTTTGAAGGTCCCGATAAGACTGCACACGTTTTCTTTTGTTTTGGGTTACCTACTTGTCAAAAGTTCTTAATCATTTGACAGATAACATTGTTGTCGGCGGAAATGGAATATAAAAATATTGGGATGTGGCTGACCGACTGAATTATTCGAGGTCTCATGGCATCGAAGATTCTTTTATTTTAGTTTACTTTTCTATTTTCATTAACAAAATACTTGAGTTACACAAAGAGAAAATGTGTTTTCGTATTTCTATAGGAGGTTAAACAGTGACAGTAAACGGGTAAATGCTGTATTTCTGGAACATTTACTAGTGGGTAATTTCCTTTTTCACACCAAATCCGGCACAACTGAAACTGTGCCTGTTTTTATAGACAACTTTGCTACATTCTCTGCCTTTAAAGTTAAATCATTTTAGTTTCGTTTGCTTATATGAAGACAACACAACAAAATCTTAATTTATACGGTAATAATCACAATAATATGCTTGTCAAACTGGAGTGAAAGAAGAGCATATAAGAAGTGGAGAAATAAAAATTTTGTTGCCTAGTAGTATGTGCCCTAGAGTCGTCAGGTATGACCTAAAGTCGTCATCACTGTTCTTTGATGTCTGCTTCATTTAATCTCCTCTCTGACCACCAAAGGTAAGAAAATCTTGATGGCTTAATGTATAATGCATTTGGGCGAATGCAAACATACATCTGAAACTTGACTCTAGCGTGACAATCTTGGTTCGCCAGACCGATATCAAAACCAGCTTGCTCCTTCGACAGACTTGAAATTTTAAGTAAAAATGGGTTACCATGTTTTCTCTTCGATAGTTGGAAGAACGTTTAAAAACAGCTTTAAATGTAAACTGCAAAACAAAATTAAGATATTTATCTTCTGAATTTCGCCCGCTTCTAAACATTTCTGTGAGACAGATGGAAAAGAATGAAGCTAAAAGAATGATGACGACCTTAGGACCCTGACGACTTTAGGGCCACGTACGTTACAAACAAAATAGAAGACAAGAAACAAAACTACATGTATGTTATTCTTTTCTTTTTCGTTGCCATTTACTTTTTGTACCCAGTTTAAGTTCATAAACTGGATGCGATATACGAAAGGCCCGCACGGCAAACCGTCAGAAAAGCTCTTTCTAGGTGATGGGGACGCTGACACCGCCAACCCTCGCCTTTCACATCTTCCGTCGTTCAACTTAACTAACCCTTAAAGCGCCAGTGTTGAAAATGGCAGAACTTGCAAACAGTGCAGATCCTGATGAGGTGGCTCAAACAGTGCAGATCCTGATAAGGTGGCTCATAATGAGCCACCTTATCTAGATCTACACTGTTTGCCCTCTAGTTTTTTGAATTTTCAATATGATATAGCTTGGCTGAAACATATTTTGAAATTTTTGCAGACGTAAATTTTGTCGTCTGCTTTTTGGCACTTGAAGGGCGTAATTGCTTTTCACATGTGAGATGTACGAAAGTAAAGAACAGGCTGAACATCTATTTTACATATTTTCTATTTTAAATCATTAGATGTTTTGGTATTAACGGCCCTTTGAGACAGTATTTCAGTCTACATCTGGCCGTCTCCCAGAGAGAGGGAGAAAGAAAAGAGACATGATAGATGAGAAAAAATATCCAAACCTTCCCCTCCAGTTTCTACTGCAAGTACAATAGGCTCTTGTCCTACTTTTATCCAAGCAAGTAGGACGCTCCGGCACTGGAAGTTATAACCAGCACCATCGCCCAACCACCACCACCAATTACTAAAGAAAACATGTATGACATTCGGCCATAAAATTTGGTCGTCCCTACCAAAACAGCCCAAAAAATCTAGATAAATCTTAGGCTTAAAAAAATAGCCGTGTTTCCACTAACCCGACCGACCCTGCTTCAGACCCCCGACTCTGCTATTTTTATCAATAAATGAACAACACCGACCCTACCATTTTTAATTTCCGACCCTACGCAGTTTCGTCTTTGCATTTTCCCATAGAAATTTAGTTTTTCACTACCTTTTTATAGTTTTTGGCATTTAGTACCTTCCATAATACAGACTTGACTTTTTCGAGCATCTAAGATGAATTATCATATACAGTGCAAGTCTCAACAATACAATTTAATCAACAAAATACATATACAAAAACCAAAAAACATAAAAAATACAGGCTCGACCCTATCTGTTTAGGGAGAAAAAATAAAGTTATAAAACAAAGTTTTCCTACCTACCGACCGGATTTTTTTTTTTTCAGTATGTTAGTGGAAACACAGCTATCTTTTTAGGCCTTATAAGACGGATCTATATTTTAGGGTTGTTTTAGAAGAAAAAAACTCTCCGTAAATACAGTGAGCGGACACATTTGCAAGGCACAGTAAGAAGCCCATGAGCAGCAAATATGCTTGTATCAAACTGATTCATTCATATAATTTTTCATTTATTCACAATCTTGGTTCGAGGTTATAAAACTTGAGGATAATCTCAAACTCAAAATAAAGCATACTGATAGGCTGCTTCCGAGCATGTGCTCGGAAGTAGCCAATCAGTGTGCTTTATTTGTGCTTGGAAGCAGCCAATCAGTATGCTTTATTTTGAGTTTGAGAATATGCTCAAATTTATAACCTCTGGGCCTTATCAATTACCGACAGGAACAACAAGAACCAGAAACAGTAAGGAACCACAACCGAAATACCTCATTGGAATGGTCAGTAATAAATTACCAGGCCCAGAGGTTATAAAACTTGAGTGCATTCTCAAACTCAAAATAAAGCACACTGGTTGGCTGCTTCCGAGCACATAAAGCACACTGTTTTGCTGCTTCCGAGCACATGCTCGGAAGCAGCCAATCAGTGTGCTTTATTTTGAGTTTGAGATTACAAAATAAAGCACACTGACTGGCTGCTTCCGACCTCATGCTCGGAAGCAGCCAATCAGTGAGCTTTATTTTGAGTTTGAGATTATTCTCAAGTTTTATAATCTCCAACCCAGGGTGAGTAGGGGCTGGGGGTGCTTAAACCGGGTTTACGGAATCCCAACCTTTAACTTCAGCAATTGTTAAACATAACTAAAAATGCCACTAACATATTAGATGAACAAAAGTATTATATGGGCAACAAGAACAAATTAAACATGTGTTTTTCCTATTTTTATTACAAATTGCAAAGAAAAACAGAAACCAGTGTGGGAAACTTTACACTTAATCACATTGCTAGACGACGACAGATAAACGGACACAATAACACGGAACAGTGCTGCAAACACGCGTAACATGTTGTATCAAACTGTTCCATTCACCTATTTTGTCATATATTCACAATCTTATCAAGTCTGGGCTGGTTAACAAGTTGCATATAAATTGTTTTCCCATCTTACAGTCGATCGTCAATATCTGTTGCTATGGCAACGTTATTGGATGACTGGTAAAAAGTTAATGGGAAGATCAAGCAGAACAATTGATAGAAAGCTTAACTAGCTAGCTCGCTTTGTCAGATATTTAGTTTCGAAATATTAAATTTTCAATCTCCCAGTAGTCAATTTTAAAAACATTCTACATGACGGCTTCCTGTGAGAAGACAGATTGCTAAAGCGCAGCAGATTAACACATTTGAGCCGCGACACGAGAAAACCAACAAAGTGGTTGTGCGCCCAGCGCAGACTTAGATCAGCCTAGACATCATCCAAATCTGATCAGACTCTTCGCCGAGCGCTTAAAGGATAGCTAAGGGTCTAAGCTACCTCGATGCGGACAGCGAAGACTCTGATCAGGCTGGGCGGATGCCCAGGCTAATCTGAGTCTGCACTGGGCGCACAACCACTTTGTTTGTTTTCTCGTGTCGCGGCTCATTTATGCCTGGTGGAGTCTTCTATCCTTTTATATTGGATGGGTCTATTAGTCATGTAAGGGACCTCTGGTTTAGTTTATTATTTTTTGTTTTACTTTCAAAAATTACCCATTTGTCTAAGCAAATAGTGCAGTCCCTGATAAGACGCCGCGTTCTTGTTGGAAATGGTTGTTCACCTATAGCTGCCGTTGAGATATCATTAGCGGTGACTAATTTTGTGTTGTCTTTTCCTACATGGTGTCTTAGGTGGGATCTGGAACTCAATTGTATCAGTTCCTGAGATTTTTCTGTTTCCCTTCATTTTTTCTTTTTTTTTATAAAAGTTGATGGAATTATACAAAGTTTTGTGTAAATGCCCATTGATAGTTCTTGTTGCCCTGTGAAGCTATATGCAATTAAGGCCATAAAGCTCTTACAGATTGGAACACTGACAAACCGACCTTTGACACAGCACAGCACAAATTGGAATCATGCATGCCTTACTCCTGCTTATTTGTGAAGGCATGCAAATAAGCTTCCCAACATCAGACGAATATTGTTTTACACATCGCAAATGCCACTTTTAAAATCTGAGTATTGTCAGTTTACAGAAAACGGGACATAATTGAGCCGCGACACGAGAAAACGAACAATGTGGTTGTGCGCCCAGTGCAGACTCAGATCAGCCTGGGCATTCACCCAGTTTGATCAGTCTCTTCGTTAAGTGCTCAAAGGGTAGCTAAGGGTCTAAGCTACCTCCATGCGGACAGTGAAGACTCTGATCAGACTGGGCGGATGCCCAGGCTGATCTGAGTCTGCACTGGGCGCATAACCACATTGTTGGTTTTGTCGTGTCGCGGCTCATATTCTGTTCCTCAAGCTGGCATTTCAAAGCGGCCAGAATTCGGGTCTAAAAGCGGATAGATATTTTGCCTCTTCAGTGGCATTTCAAAGCAGAAACACTTCTCATGTTTACGGTTGCACAGAGGACAGTTCGTCTTATTTTTATAATGGCAAGTGGACATTCTGGCCTTACACTGTTGTATCTCAAAGTCGACATCATTCTGTTCTCCGTGTTTCCAAACAGGAAGGCATTCCGGTCTATTTTTCGAGGGGCTGTGGGATGGGGGAGGCTGACTGAAGGGATAACATACTCGGACTGACATGTGCATCATACATGCGTCTAAGAGTTTGTCAAAGGAAGTAAAAATTGTCAACTCATGAATCCGTAAAATTGTAACGGATTACTATAACTGTTCAAATAAAATTTGAGAAGGCAAAGGGAATATTTTCCTCCAAAGTATTTAGAGAAAGAATTTCTCGACAAAGGGACGTTTAAACGAACCGTCTCATCGACGAATTGACTTTGACGTAATGGTTAATTCAACAAACTGTCGTTCGACGATTGTCGCGCATCGTTTTATTCGTTCGAATAAAATATGAAGGACAGTCAATTCTATTGTGAAAACAGCTAACCAAAGAACCGATTCTTGTGCCCGAGCTTTAACCGCATCCAGTCGAGCAATACAAATCGGCAAAGGGTGTTGAGGAGGGTATCAACTCGTGAAGAATTGTCTCACGTTGCAAATCTCAGTGTATTCCCCTTTGGTCGGCTATTTAATAATTGTGCGGATGCAGTTTGCCGATCTTTGAAAATTTCAGACTAAGCAAATATGAAAAACAATTCCGTTAAGCATCTAAAAGATCTCAAGCTGAACCTTAACAGATTAATTAGCAGCACTGAAATGCTGTGACAGGCCCTGAGAGATATGTTTAACCAGGACTGGGTCGATATTTCCGCTGGTGGACATTATCATCAACCCAGTTAGTCAGTGTTGATTCTGGATCTCTGACATTGGAGTCACTACTTAAATACTGATTTAAAGTATTTCTTATTCAATTTGATGTATATCTGGTAAAATTTCTTAATTATTCTAAAACTAAGACTGACTTGTCATATCGACATGAATCTTGGCGGAGTTTGGTTCCATTCTTTTGAGTTGTTTTGGCTTTCTGCGGGTTCCTGCTGCATAGGACATCTCTTTCCTGATGCCCTTGTCTGTCGCCTGTCTCGAGACGCAGGGGTTGAGGTGGCTTGATTGGGGACGCCTGCGCTCGCGAGTTAACACGTAGGCGTTTCTTACCTGATGTTTGCAGCTAATGTGTCCCACGGAATGTGACAGTAAGTTTGGATCGGAGAGGGATGCTCGTTGCCTGCCGAAAGCCGCCCATCATCTCTTTTCTGTCAAGCTTTTGGGGTTTAGCGACACTGAATAAGTTAAATACAGAAACGCGAGTCTGTCGCACTAAATTTGGTATGAATACGTTTATATTACTGACCATTCCAAAGGGGTGCTTCTGTTGCTATATATATTTGAGCCACGACACGAGAAAACCAACAATGTGGTCGTGCGCCCAGCGCAGATTCAGATCAGCCTGGGCATTTGCCCAGTCTGATCAGACTCTTCGCTAAGCGCTTAAAGGGTAGCCAAGGGACTAAGCTACCTCCATGCGGACAGCGAAGACTGATCAGACTGGGCGGATGCCCAGGCTGATCTGAGTCTGCGCTGGGCGCACAACCACATTGTTGGTTTTCTCGTGTCGCGGCTCATTTCTATTTGTTGTAGTCACATAAATAGCTGCCTGCATTGCTTTCTGTCTTGTTTTGTGGTTATGACAATAGGGAAAACAAATAAATGCTTACAGTTGGAACGCAAACCCTCGAAAAGCGGTGATTTTATTTACAACGGTGGATTCTTCCACATAAAAAAATAGGCCCTAAAATGGCGAACATGGTTCTTGGCGAAATTTCCCATTATTCTCAAATGTATTTAGAGGTATTGGCTATATTAAAATGATTAAACACATAAAGATGTTTTGCTAACTAGTATTAAGCAGGCTTTCTCAACAAAATTCAGGGCCAAAATTGCTCGAAATGCTAAAATATTCATCGTCAAATGACAATACTCTATCTTGATTCTACCGAAAACTTGCATCAACATAAAACATAATTTACAGAAAGCCGAGACTTTCTCCAATGCGCAAACCCATGCCATCGAAAACTTTATTATTTCTTCTTTGTGCATGTGAAATTTCAAGCAATATCGTTTTGGAACATTTTTAAATTGCAAAATAAAAGATGGCATCTGTAGTTTTAACGCTCAGGAAACGGTCTTGCACGTGATATGAGCACCAGCAATACTTGCCGGACAGCCACAATTTAGACAGAAAATTGAGGTCGACAGCTTGACAAACATTAGCTCAGATTGCTAAATACTTGAAGAGGAGAAAAATTACGGAGATTAGTTAGCTAAAATAGACTACAAACTGGTAGAACGTACCTTGCCTGACTGCTGACCTGATTGGCATTGTACAAATCTGACGTTCTGCCACTGAAATTTGTGAAAATAATATCCTTTTCTAATATTATTTATCTTTCAAACAGTCATCTGTTTTCTGTCAAATAAATTATTAGGTCGCTGTTGTGACGTAATAAAAGAAATGACGTATATTGCCTCGAGCTAGATTGCCAGTCCGCATGCCATGTAAACAGATTATACGTCGAACCTGAAATGCATCAGTACGAAGTAAAGAGTTTCTTTCTTGTCGTTTCGTTTGTCTAGTTTTCCAAAAATTTACGATCTGATTTTATTATTTGCTCAACAATTACAGAGAACATATGAGCCGCGACACGAGAAAATCAACAAAGTGATTGTGCGCCCAATGCAGACTCAGATCAGCCTCGGCATCCGCCTAGTCTGCAAAGAGTCTTCCCTAAGCGCTTTAAGGGTAGCTAAGGATCTAAGCTACCTGCAGATAGCGAAGACTCTGGTCAGACTGGGAGGATGCCCAGGATTATCTTAGTCTGCGCTGGACGCACATCTACATTGTTGGTTTTCTCGCGTCGCGGCTCAAGTTACTTAGAAAGAAACAAGCCAGGTGGGGATGGAAGGAGGCGGCTGGTGACAAGGGTGGGGTGGGTGGGAGTGGGTGGGTGGGTGGGGGCCAGAGAAGTGGGGGCATTCATCTTGACTGATGCCTGCACTGCAAAAATAAACGGTAGATTTTACGGTAAAATAACTGGCAACCAGCTGCTAGTCCTTTTACCGTTATTTTTACGGGCGCCCGTAAAAATTGCAGGAATCATCAAGCAGAGTGGGACAGAAAAGAGCAGATGTCGTTTTGGTTAGATAGCCCTTCAACAATACAAAGTTATTTTCGAGTGCGCCAAGTTAAGATAAAACTTCCATTTCGTGATTTCCAACAATGTCTTATTACAGGCAAAAGCCCGTAAAAATAACGGGAAAAGGACTGGCAGCTGGTTTCCAGTTATTCTACCGTAAAATCTACAGATTTTTTTACAGTGTGGAGTGATGTATAGGTCCCAAACATGACTTGAGCAATCGTTGCTGTGACAGTGTATTCTCTCTCTCTCTCTCTCTCTCTCTCTCTCTCTCTCTCTCTCTCTCTCTGCCCGATTTGTCTTCATTGTTGTTACACATACTGAGATTTATTACAATCACTTGAATCTTACCAACAGCTGAGCCGCAACAGGGAAAGAGGAATCTTGTCGGATATGATAACAGCAACATCTGCTTAGTCTAACAAGACTGCTTCAAGATACAAAACTGTATATATAAGCGAATAGCAAAACCCTGATTGGCTTGCAAAGCAAGCTCTTTCCGTTCTGAATTAAGTTACGAAGAGCATTTCGTGTGTTCGATGATGAGCATGAAAATGTCTCGGGGTGTGCGGATGTGGGAGGTGTGGGGAAAATTTGGAGGCTTGCTACGTGCCATCCGACGTTTGGCACGTGGCACAAAAACAGCCATTTATTCCGTGGAAGCAAAGTACTGTACATGAACTTAAACTGTATACGAATCTGTCCACTTTGGCGAATTCCACATCCCGAATAAGCGTAAAGGCCATTGACAGTATACTTAAACAATTTGCTTGAAAGTAGAAAAAAGCGGGCGTGTGAGAAACTGTTGAAATACGTATGAACTTTGTATACTTATTCAAGCAACCCATCATTGCCTTCATTTAGCAAAATGTGCATGAACAAAAAAGCTACCAGCCAAGATCCCTAATAGAATGCACACATGCAAGCTGTTCATCTTAACTTTTATCACATTTGTGGTGCAAGCTATCTTGATTATCACCCGTGTACTTACTGACCCTCAGAAAATACTAAGTAAGGGGAAAAGTGAAAACCTTCCCGCACGTCACCACATTTGGTAGCTTAGAGTGTTCAGATGAGAATCTGAAGGCCGTTAGCTCAATTCCTATCATTGCCTAATGAATGTATTTCGACTGTTGTCCTATTCGATTCGGAAATCGACTGCCCAATTATTTAATTTCAGGACGCAGAGTATGAAGAATAATGATTAAGCCAAAAGTTGAGTATAAAGTGCACTGTAAAAAACAAATCCATAGTTTTTACGGTAGAATAACTGGGAACCAGCTGCCAGTCCATTTCCCATTATTTTTATGGTCGCCCGTAAAAAATGCAGGAATTATCAAGCAGAGTAGGATAGAATAAAACAGATGTTGTTTTGGTCATAAAGCCCTTCAATTCTATAAAGGTATTTTTGAGTGCTGACAGTTAGCAAAACACTTCCAAATCGTGATTTCTAAAAATGTTCTACAGGCAAACGCTCGTAAAAATAACGGTAAATTAACTGGCAGCCAGCTTCCAGGTATTTTACCGTAAAATCTACAAATTTTTACAGTGTTTATTGGATTGCCTTTTACATGTGCCTTCGGGACGATTCGTAAATGCAAAAATATCAAATCTTCTGCAAGATACCCGGGCCTGCTAGTCAACCGGACAATCACAATGTTACAATTTTAGTCGGCATACAAATGAAGAATGAACATGTTAAGCTTTGGAAGGAACTGGAAAAGAAATTGAGAGTGTACATGTAAATGTGTGGGCCTAGGGCAACCGGGTACACTTTCAGGGGAAGCATCTCGGCAATTTTTTTTTTATTTATCCTACCTGTCCAATGGGAGTGAACTCTTTAAGGAAAGCATTTGCTCCTTTATTTTATGTAGATCTACCCGTGTACCTGCAGATTTGTAAATGTTGCTCCCCCCCCCCCCCCCCAAAAAAAAAAAAAAAACAAAAACACAAACACACTCAGATGCCTGACGAGTTTCTCAAACTTATACAGGCAATACAAAAACATCGCATGCATACAGTGCACTGCTAACCCTTCTCAAAGGCGTAACTGCCTGTACGCTAATAGCAAGGTGCGTATTGTAATTTTGTCAAATAGACAAAATTTAAACAGGTATCGCTATATTTGATGATGCTGGTATTTGTAAATGGAACAAGATTTCAATAGTAGCGGCAATATAAAGTATCTTTGGGGCCCACCTCTTATTCTTGCTCTCAAAGGATAAACATAATTGTGCGTAAAGTGTAATAACCCCTACACTCCTGCTTCTAAACCGTCCCACGAATTGGGGGGGGGGCATTCTCATCCCTCCCAGGTTACTCACATACAACCGTTTATTTGACTTTTGAAATCAAGCGCGTGATCTGCTTATTAAAAAAAGAAATAGCCGTTAAATTACCGTTCAATTATGAGGGAAAGGCTAATCCTGAACGACAGCATGAACTGTACCTAAATGAAAAAATGAAGAAGAAAGAACATCAATTGCAGATTAAGTCCGTCTTTTAAGCCATGATTATACAAACTTCTAATCGATTCAAAATCACGTCATAAGCTTGTGTTTACGATTTGCTAGAGCATAGAGGTGAGAGTTGATATTATTGTATCTGACAATAAAATATGAATAAAATGTATTTGCTTGACTGTTTTATTCGGTCTTGGTTGAAGATTAATCAGTGAGAGGTGTTACGTTTCTACGGACAGGCTGAATTGTGAGTTTGTTATTTTTGCAGTGAACACTTAGCGCGTAAGCTGGCATGATTTCGACGCCATTTCGGTTTGTTTTCAAACCAGGTGGTCAAATGTTATTTTGCAATTTTAAAATGTTCCAAAACCAAATTTTTTGAAATTTCACATAATAGTAGAATATATATCAATATTTATCATGGCATAGGTCTGCGTTTTGGAGAAAGTCGAATAAGCTGTAAATCGTAACTTTTTGTTCACCTGTTTGACGCTGACGTAAAGGGCACTGTTTCGTCAATAATTACACAGGCGGAAAAGGATGTCCTGGAATTATTTTAACAGAAAAATTCAATAATGGAAGTCAGAAAAGTGCTCTTAAAATTTCAACGGGTGTGGCGATTTGATTAATCTGAATGGTGGCGTTAAAGTACTATGGGGTTCGTCGATAGCCATTTTGATGGCGACAATTTCGAACAAAATTCCGTTGCTATGTGTTTGATTATATCCCTACTCCTTGGAGCTGCGTTCCAACTGTTATGTGTTTCGTGTGACTTTCTGAGTTAACGTGTTCGTATGTGAACTACTGCAGAACATAGGGCGAGGGTTCTGTAAATAAAATCAGTTTCAGTTCACCGCCCCCAACAACTAGTAATTTATTAGTGACCGTTCCAATGCGAGGGCTTCTGTGGTGGTTAACTATAATTATTGTCATTGTTTTATCGGCTTTCTGTTAGCCTATTACTTCGTGCATATTATTTAGATTAACCTCTGCTGGGAAGGAGTTGACATTTTGGCTTTTCGCTTGTCTTGTTTGTTTTGTGTGCCATCTTTATTTTTTCGTTTCCCATTTGTGTTTAGGCAAGATGTGGCTAGCGATTGTGTCGGCAGTCTTCAGAAATGTTGTGATTCTTCATTGGCAAGAAAATTGAAACGACGTACGACAGACGTCCACGAACGGCGGGGCCCGCTTATCCTACGCTCTTCCGGAACCTTCGTTTCGGTGCGCTAAAAACGCAAATAAACAAAAACAGTAAACTGTTTAGAAATCAGTTGTATTTTTGTAACAAAATGATAATTTTGTTAACTGCTGTAAATGCTGATGCCGACATTTCTTAAGGTGCCGGTTTCATGAGCTTTTTCTTTGATGCTTCGAACGCCAGAGCTACAGAATTCATACAATATCTCTTCCCAGTAGGCTGAGGACCATCATCGAACACGTGACCAAGATGGGCGCCACATCTAGAGCATGATACTTCGCTGCGCACCCAACCTGAAAACAAATTAAAAAAGTGCATTGAAATTTGATCAAGGCAGAAGACCACTGTACTGAGCACATTCGGCATAATTGAAATATGATCAAGGCAGAAGAATACTGAGCACATTCGGCATAATTGCTTGAGTAAACCCGAAAAATACGCAGCTATTCCTCGGGCTACTTTTAGAGAATTGAGCCGCGACACGAGAAAACCAACAAAGTGGTTTTTCGCCCAGCGAAGACTCAGATCAACCTGGGCATCCGCCCAGTCTGATCAGTCTTCTTCGCTGTCCGCGAGCCGCGACACGACAAACTTGTGACCAAGAAAGTGGCATGAGCGCCCAGCAAAGACTGGGCTTAAAAGGTAGCGAAGGATCTAAGCCATCTGCATGCGGACAGCGATGACTCTGGTCAGACTGGGCGGATGCCCAGGCTGATCTGAGTCTTCGCTGGTCGCACATGCCACTTTGTTGGTTTTGTCGTGTTGTGGCTAAATTGTGTACATGTATTATACATATCTGAGTTGTCCCATGAATACCTGAGTATCGCTCGGGTTCACTCATGTAATGGTACCGAAAGTGCCCTAAGTAGCTGGTTACGCATACATGACTGCCGCAGTTCGGTATGCACAGGCTGTATTCTGTATTTTGGTGGTGCAGATGCGTTGTTTGAAAGCTGGACAATTAAGATGAATGGAACATTTTCACGGCAGGAGAAGTAACTGTAATTTTCTTTTTTCACCCCTTCGCACTTGGAATGAACTCCAAGAAGGGAGTTAAACACGCATACCTAACCCATGAACACATGTGTTGTCGGTCAGATACGAATGCTGATTCATTTCGACCTGCCGTCGTGAATTAATATTGTGTGATCTATCCACCAACAACATGCGTTCATGAGAAAGGAAAAAATAGTTCTTAGTATAAAATACGTTTACACGAAAAACTTGTTCTCTTTGTAAAAATAGCCCCAAAAAACATGGAGATATACCCATAACCTCTTTGAAGTCTTTTTTGCTACGAGACACGGCAGCTTGAGGTATTAGTAAAGTATGTATATACGTTGCTTACTTACCATATGACGTGTCTCGAGTCAGAACGATGGCTTTTGGATCAACAACTTCGAAGAATGACGGCCACCCAGTGCCCGAATCGTACTTGTGTTCAGAAGAAAATAGTGGGTTGTCACATACACTGCATTTGTATGTACCTTTCTGTTTGTTGTTCAGAAGAGCTCCCGTGAAAGCTCTGAAATAGAAACGGAACGATATAGACCGAATAATGGCCTAAGTAAATCATTTTCGATAAGTTTATATGGAAGTGCAACATTATATAGGACTGGTAACTCCTGGTCTATCCTTGTTATGATATGCTTATGTTGTTATTAGTGTTTAACATATGCAAATCAAAATTATCAGAATCAATCAATCATTAAGGATGTTGGCTAATAAAAAGATCACCTCCAGCGGCGAATTGTTGAGTAAATCAAGATTTAGAGGTCAGTTATAAAGCTGATGACATCACGAACGCGGAATGCGAGTGTTATGTCTACTTACAACGGACCTCCGAACAGAGAAACCAACATGCCTAATATACACCTTACAACCAGTTTAAGTGATGACATAGGTCTACAGTGATGGCAGACGAAAGTTCTCTTTGAAAGCGCGTATTTTTTATGTAAAACCAAATTGCATATCAAAACTTAGCAGAAATATTGCTAACTAATTGCAGTTTTATTGCATGCAAGCAAACAGATTTCACACTATCTCAGATTGGTTTAATGGGAGCCAAAATGCAGATTTTGTATTGTTTTCTGAAAAAGTTGCCCATTTAAGACCTGCCATAGTCTTATCTGTGTAAGACAGCCGCCCAGACTGATACTGTATTGTCTACAGACACAGAGCATCTTCCATACGAGGCTAAATCTTTCCGGGATTCTATCGTCTATTTTTACTTTACCAGTAACTTTCACTTACCTACTCAAAATTAAAATTCGTTTTGATGCATCTGCCATTACTGTAGACATCTGTCATCACTTCAGCTGGTTGTACGTTGTTTTATAATTCTGACAAGTTTGATTTATCACTAACGACTGCAATTTTTTTCTTTCCAGCTATGAATATTTATTTTATATTAAACATAGTGAATACGTTCAATGATATAATCGACTCTTGTGAGAAACTGCATTAAATTAACAATATTACTCGTCAGTAACTATCAGATGACGCAGATTTTATCCTTATAAATTCGTGGTTAACATTTCAGTAATTTACAATATGACTTCTAATATTAAATATATATGCGTGTAAATGCATCTTGTGTATGAATTTTGAATCGACTGCATATTTGAAATTAACAAAATTACAGTATGTTCTCCTTTGGGTTTCGTTGCCAGTCTATTAAAGGGTTACTAATTAGGCTAAAATGGGGCTACGGAGGCTGACCTACCTTCGTTCTAATGAATGTTTTCATTGCTCTTAAAGGAACTCACTTAAGATTTTTATCAGAATCTAAATATTTTAAAGTCATGATTTTCATTTAATCCCTGTCATATTACAGGTACATGTATGGGAGGGTCGGACAACTTCGGACAGCGGGTAAATTCGGACAGTGAAATCAGTGATTTGTCTTTTTTAGCCGTGCGGCGTTCATATCTATGCAACGGCAATATTGCGACATGTAAAAACGTCGCCTTTTAAACCAGGGTATCATTATTTGAACCAGTGTTGAAAATGTCTAACAAAGCGCATGCATGTCGTGGTACTTTTATCTATTTCTTTAGACAGTAGGCAACTTGTCAGAGGGTAAACAGGACCGTCATTTTGTAATTTAAAGAAACGTAATACAAAGGACAAAAATAATAGCTAATGGCCCAGCTTAACTGAGAACGTCTCTCATATGTCAGTTGTCTGGAACTTAAACAAAACAAAAACTGGCCAAACAGTGAAAATCCTGATGAGACGGCTCATCATGAGCCGTCTCATCTGGATGTTCACTGTTTGCAATGGTATGTCCGAATTTACCCGCCTGTCCGAAGTTACCCGACTCTCCCCTATTACCTTTCGGTGCCATGTTCTTGTGTGACACTATACTGAAGTGGTGACAGTCTGTTCTTGAGCTCCTCAACGGAATAAGTCACCTGACATGTCTTTGTAGCTTTACACGAAGAATAAACAACTTGCAGAATGCTGGTCAATATCAGTAGAGTAAAAACGGTGTAATGTAACTGATTCCTGAAACACAGTAACGTAATATTAAGATTTTTAACGGACATAGAAGACATGGTCATATGTCAGGGCGTATATTGCAAGCGTCATCGAATGTTAAATGCCCTGAAAATTTATAAGTTGGCACCGACAAGCACTGTCTTTGGTTTATTTATTTAAAAAGGAAAAAAAAAAAAATTAAAACAAAAAAAACGTATGCCTATTTTATAAACGATTCGCTTATCTTCAGATCTTGTACTATATTAAGTTGTGTTTTTCATGTAACAATGTAATTTATTTTGAATAAAAACTGTTTGAAGCAGTCTTTCGTCGGGCCCATCATGGTCCAACAGGTGATTCCCCTTCGCCCTGTCTTCGGGTTCCACGAAATCCTCACGTAAGTGTCATCCTAGTTTTCTTATGATTTTCTTTGCTTTTTTGTTCTTCTGACGAGTGAGGACTGAACATCTACCATGTTATTCGAGCTGCACCAGCAGGGTGTGTGAGGTTGAGCGAATAAACCTAGTTCAAGCCAGTTAGCTTGTTATCGAATCCTTTCATATGATTCTTGTATGAATTGATTGTGTATGCTTATATGATGAATAAAATACTGTTTAAACTAAACTGAGTCCCGGGTACTTTTTATGCCAAGGCAAACTTTTCTGAAGTGGGTCAGGGGCCGTATCTATAAAGCAACTTAAGTCGTTGCTATGCTGTTGCTAAGGCTGAATTTCTACGAAGGAGATTCCCAACAACTATGAAATTTGCTCAGGAGGAACAGTCTGAAAAAGACTGTTCCTCCAGAGCAAATTTTATAGTTGTAGGGAATCTCCTTCGTAGAAATTCAGCCTTAGCAACAGCATATTCAGCCTTAGCAACTGCATAGCAACGACTTAAGTATTTTATAAATACGGCCTGAGGTTTGTTGTATTTCTAGCATCATGTTCACCTGTTTTGCGTTCTGTTATTTTTTCTGTTACAGGTTTAAAAAAAAGGAAATTAAGTAAAACAGCTGTTTGTATGACTTGTGATGTTTGTTCTGTTCTTGCAATTCTTCCTTTGTATTAAACTAGGTGTGACTACCCAGAAAACACATGACGTCACAATGATGCCGTACTGACGTCAAAGCGACGGAATGACGTCATATCGACTTCAGAACGGCGTTATTTCGAAGTTTGTCGTACTGACGTCGATGCGACGTAATGACGTTGCATCGAAGTCAGTACGACGTTATTTCGACGTCACGTGCCCGCTCGATCTACTTTCGGTATCTTAGGTGGGTTGTACTTTGAAATTGAGGTCTTTCCTTTGAATTTTTCATTTATATGTGTGTGAGTATGCACAGGAACAAAAAAGGTGGCATTCAGCGTTTATTACAGGCAAAGGCTCGGCATCGGCACAGTCTATAATATTTTTACACTAATTATGAGTTCATATCATAATGATATCACCAAATGTGGATGACACCATGAAAATTCTAAATAGGCCTGAGCAAACAGTGCAGACACAGATTAGACTGCTCCATTCACGACATGAAACAGTTACTTGAAGTAGCAACACTAGGCCCCGAGGTTATAAAACTTGAGTACATTCTCAAACTCCAAATAAAGCACACTGATTGGCTGCTTCCGAGCATATGCTCGGAAGCAGCCTATCAGTGTGCTTTATTTTGAGTTTGAGATTATTCTCAAGTTTTATAACCTCGAACCCAGTAGCGGATACCAAAATGAACAGCTCTTTCCCATGAAGGTTGTTATAAAAATGCCTAAACAACACATAGTTATACGATGGTGTAAAACATCTGGTTTAACTATTTTGTAATAACTATATATACGTAACAACTTTTATCATATGACGACGGGTTTACTCAGTGGTTAACGTCCTGTCATAAAAATCGTACGACCACACGTGTAATAGCACTTTGGCGCGTACGCGTAACGTCATTGACAACGTCCATGTCAACAAAGAGTTTTCCTATTGAAATAATGCTTATTTTGAAAGCGATAAAATCCCATTTTAAAGGGTCATATGATAAACAGAAACTTACGCTCGTGGTCATTTTATATGAAATTTATGAAATTCGCCAAAGGCTCGTTTCATTTTCATATGAAATGACCATTCGTGTAAGATCCTCTATACATTATCAAAACAAACCGCCGGGCCGCGTAGCGCAATCGGTAGGGCATCTGACTCATAAGTCAGAGGTCCTGGGTTCGATACCCAGTCTGGCCACATACTTTCGTTTCTCCTTCCGCTGATTCAAGAAGGGCAGTTGTCAGTTACTGGCGAAAGTATGTGCACTTAGTACTGGTTAACCGCTTAGGAGGTCTAAGCCTGCCCAGGAATAGTGTGGTTAGGTTAACTGACCGTCCCGATATGACCATAGCTGTTTACCGTGGACGTAAAGCAACAAATCAACCAATCAATCAAAACAAACGGAATGTTTGAAGACTTCTGATAAGCGGACACAAAAGACAGTATAGTGGAGTTGCTTATGTAATCCTGTGTCCACTTTTTGTTAATCAGGAATGTTATATACCAAAATGTTTGTTTTGACAAGTAGTTTTCAAAAATGGTTCCTGCGAATTTTTTCTATCACTTTTCAAGGTCAAGGTCAAAGGTCAAAGGTCAACTCTTCAAAATAGAAAGGAAAACTTTAAAAGTCGTGATTTATGGGGGCACAGTGTAAGATATGGGACTAAATTTCGGTTTTATCGAAAGAAAATAAATGTTTTTAATTAAAAATTCATTTTACAATTGACTTTGATCGCTAGTGTGGCAAGGTCAAGGTCATTTCATTAAAGGTCGAGAGAAAATATATAGATATAAACACTATGATTATTGTTTCGTTAAACGCGAATTGGATATGGCATTTCTCAGATCATTCTTACGGTTAAAATAGTTTAGCAAGCCATTGTATTTAATATTATATCTTACTTATCAAATCTGTGGCCATGGCATCAGATTTATGCAAGCATATTTCTAAAAACTAGGCATTTTAAAGATAAGCATTGGAGTTTGTTGTGCAAACCTGATGGGTTTTGAGGCAGTAAATCTTGATTGTTATATGCAAAACTGTTTGTTTTGAGCATAGATGTTGGACTGCTGTAATTTTTTAAGAAGGAAATGTGTATATCTTCATTCTTAGCAACCAGTTTCAGCCCTTAGCAACCAACCTTTAACAGATTTGAAACCGTTGACTTCATTCCACGAAGAATAGCTATTATGTGTAATAAATCATGATAAAAACTGTTGTAAATATTTAAAGGACAGCTGATAGATTTTCAGTTGGTTGAAAAATGCATTTATATTTGTCTTAGCAACAGTTTCAGCCCATAGCAACCATCTTTAGTAACAAATTTGGAACAGATACTTTTGATTGAATTCCAAATGAGATATCTTCTATTTGCAATGTGTTATGCAGAAAATTGTAAGTAATATTTAACAAACAGCTTTGAAAATTAACAATGTATTGAAAAACCTGCGTATACGTTTGTCCTTAGCAACCAGTTTCAGTCCTTAGCAACTTCCTATCAACAGATTTTAGACTTTAGATTATCTTTCATTCTGGATATCTGTTATGAGCAATAAACTATAAAGACAATTGAAAGAAATATTTAAAGCACAGCTGTCTGCCTTTGAAAATCTGTTGAAACATATAGGTATCTATGTGTCCTTAACAACCAGTTTGAGCCCATAGCAACCACCGTTTACTAAATTTGGATTATTTTTACTTATTTCTAAATGAGATATCTTCTATTATCACTGTATCATGCAGACAATTATTAGTTAAATTTAACAAACGAGTAATGGATTTTAACAAACTGTTGACAAACCAGTCTATACATTTGTCCTTAGCAACCAATTTTAGTCCTTAGCAACTTCCTATCAACAGATTATAGACATTTGATTTACTTTCATTCTGGATATCTGTTATAAGCAACAAACTACGAAGACAATTGGAAGTAATATTTAAAGCACAGCTGTCTGACTTTGAAAATCTGTTGAAACATATGGGTATCTTTATGTCCTTAGCAACCAGTTTGAGCCCATAGCAACCACCTTGTAACAAATTTGGATTTTTTTAGTTTACTCCAAATGAAATAGCTTCTATAATCAATGTTTGTATAGATAACTGTGAGTTATTCTTATCAAACCAGTTACAGACTATTACAAATTGTTGAAAAAAGAGGCGTATATTTGTCCATAGCAACGACCCTTAGCACTTAGCAACTTTCTCTTAACAAATTTTAGACATTGTACTGAACTTCATAAGGGATATCTTTTATGTGCAACAAACTTTGAAGACAATTTGAAGCATTGCCGGCTGACTTTGAAAAATCATTGAAACAATATGGGTATATATTTGTCCTTAGCGACCGATTTAAGCACTTGACAACCATCTTCCAACAGATTTAGAGCTATTGAGAGAATTCTAAACAAATCATCTTCTATTTACACACTATTATATTAACTGTTGTATATACTTTTGAAGTGTAAGTATTGGACTTAAACAATTTGTTGAATAAAAAATAACTATATACACTTGTTCTAGAACAATTGTTTATACATTTATCCTTAGCATCCTTAGCAACCAGTCTTAGCAACTAACTCTTAGCGAATTCGAGACTGTTTACTGAAATCCATCCGGAATATATTCTACCTGAAACAAAATATGAAGTCAGTGTTGTAAGAAACTGTCGGACTTCTACAATCTGTTGATCAATGTGTCCTTAGCAACCGTTTGGAGCCCCTAGCAACGAACTCTTATGAGATTCAGATTTTTGGACCATATTACACTAAGATTATCTTTTGTGCCCTACAAATTATGTAGACAAAATAAAGTCGATAGAGTTAAAAAAAAAATACCTTGAAAACCTCTATGTATCCGCCCACAGCTTCCAATATGTGCCTTAAGCGACTAAATTTAAACAGCGCTCAAACCTTAACTGAATTTCTAACAGAACATCCTATATGTGCAATGAACTAGATTGCAATGTTTGAAGTAAGCTGTGTGACTTTTAATTCTCTTGAAGAAAAAAACGTGTTTTGTATTAGACTTAAGGTGGTGATTTATAGTAAATGTAAAAATCTGCATAAAACCATAAAAAAGTAAGGGATCTCCCTGAAAGTTAGCAGACTTCTTATTTTTGTTGTTCTTTACAGTTTAGAATACAAAATAGATGTACATGCTGCTTAAAAAAGTGTTTTTATAAGGAAAGATCAAAGGGTAGTTCTCTGCGCAATAATAAAAAAAATTAACATTGTTATTGAAAATTTACGTAGTACTGAAGGTGCGTTATTGCATAATGAAGAGCGACCTAGCAATTATTCATTCCAACTCTTTCACAAATTGTTATGTAGACCAGATGAAAACGGTAGCTTTTTCTCAAATGTTCAACCATGTACAAGGTAATGTACACTGGATGCATTTATTAAATATAGGGTAGGCAAGCATACCTATGTAACACCTACAGTATAAATAATACATTATTTACATGATCACTGGTATGTAAATGAAATTGTTCAACCTTGTCAAAATAGTCTCACCTGTTTCACCAGTGTGTTTTGGCAAAAAAAAAATGGACACAGACCACATCTTTTTTCATCTGCTCAGCCTGATAATGTGTGAAAGAGTTTGAAAAAATAATTGCTAGCTCGCTCTCCATTATGCAACAAGGAACTCTCAGCACTAAGTATATTTTCAATAACAATATTATTTTTTTCAGATTATTGCGCACAAAATTACCCTTTGATGATTCCTTATAAAAACACTTTTTAACATTAACAAATGCTGCATTTTTGGGAGTCTGAATTGTCAGAAACAACATAAAGAAGGCATATGGTAAGTTTTGGAAAGATCAGTGGTATTTTGAGTGTTTTATGCAGATTTTTGTCTTTGCCCCAAATCAGTGATTATCACCACCTTAAGCAACCAGTTTGAATCCTCTGCAACCAACTCTTAACTGACTTCGAATACTAAACAATAGATCTTTACGCTCAACAAACTAGTAATACAACTGTACTCGCAAGTGAAGTAACGATTTCACTTTTAGCATATGTGAGCCGCGACACCACAAAACCAACAAAGTGGCATGTGCACCCAGCAAAGACTCAGATCAACTTGGGCATCCGCCCAGTCTGACCAGAGCCTTTGCTGTGCGCTTGAAGGGTAGCTCAGGGTCTAGGCTAGCTCCATGCCGCCAGCGAAGTCTCTGATCGGACCAAGCAGATTCCCAGGAGGATCAGAGTCGAGCTGGGCGCAAATGCCACTTTGTTGGTTTTGTCATGTCGCGAAAAATATTATCGCTATAACATACGTTCATTTCTTAAGAAAAACGTTAATCAATCACGAATATGATATGAACAAGATCACAGGTGGTTGTCTATCCACTGCCTTACCTCCTCCCACCGGGGTGGTAGAGAAATGAAATTAGTGCACCTTGCTAATAATGTCGAAACAATTACTGGCAGGATAATAGGTCTTTATCTGTTATCTTTTTATACCAACATGTCGGGGATCTGAATATTGACAATACAGCTATTACAGATTGAAGAAATAAACCCTAAAACTGAAACAGTCGGCTGGTAGAGGATTAGGTATATAATGTATAAATTATTTTATTCAGTCAGAAAAATGTTTGCGTTCGTTTGTTAGAACACAAAATCTTTTGGTTAGGTAATATTAGGAAATATTCGGCAATGCGGCACAGGTCCTCTAGAACACTGGTATAGTAATGACAGGTTTTACAAGCAAAACAAAATTTTCATGTAAAATTATGTCTCTCATTTGTTTTTCGACTCATATTTATAATGTACACAAACCAGCATTCCCTGCAGTAGTGCACGTGGCACGATACAGAGACCCGATCCTTTTTGTACTTTTGATATTATTTCCTTTAACATTTTAGGCTACTTAGTATAATAGCATGGCGAGATATCGTAGTCATATTTGATTACTTGGTATTCTCGACTTGGGCTATGAAAGCTGTTTCCTAGTCTGTGCAAGCTCAGTCCTCGTTTCTTATATCTATCTGCTTGTAAATCTCTTACAGTACACTAGTATTGCTTTAAAACAGAAAAAAGAAATGTACAGCAAGCTTTCATGTACCCTAGACTTTCTCCGAAATCTCACACCTACGATATCAGTTTATACGGTGTTTAGTGTGACCATTCGACTTACGGTATTTCCACTTACCTGCAAAAATAAAAAAAAAAGGTGCTTAGTGTTACCAGCCTATGGGCCTTCTGCATATTATTTCTCCATCTCGAACGGTTGACCTTAAAATGAATCAGCTAGCGCATTGCGGATATAGAAATCCGACTCGATATAAGGTTTGCTGGCCGAAAATACTGGTTGCCATGGCAACAACTGTGTTCGTTAGGACCCAACCCTATTTTTCATAAGTTAAGGGATTGCTATATTATGCCATACGAAGTCTGTAACTGAATGTTTTGCCAACCCAGTCTATATAAAGCTCTATTTTCATTGTATTTATGTGGAAAAAGTACTGCAAATACCCGTAAAGTGCTCGCTAAAGCTCTCCAAAATCAATTTTTCTTATCGTTTTCCTGATTTCGTCCATCAAATGATAATTTTCATAAAACAAAATTCATTTACGCCTTTGAAACACGACATTAATGTCTTAAAATGGAGAGAAATGAAATAAAGGTGAAAAATTATAGTGCCGTGCATTTGACCTTGACCTTATAAAGGTCATGAAAAAATTCGCAGGAACCATTTTCTGACTCTACTTAGATCGACAAACATTTTGATGTATATAAACCCTGATTAACAAAAAGTGGACACGGGAGCATATTTTTGTGACATAAGCAACTCCACTAGTAGTATAGACAAACCACAACGTAAGCACCACCTGGGAACGGTAAGTAATAAATTGCGGGATGGGTGGGGGGCTCCAACCCTCGCCCTAGCTAATATCGTCATGTAAGTGACATAAAATATCAGAGTCCAAATAAAATGAGCCGCGACTCGAAAAAACTAACAAAGTGATATGTGCGCCCAACGCACACTCAGATCAGCCTGGACATCCGTCCAGTCCGATCAGTGTCTTCGCTTTGTGCTTAAAGGGTATCTAAGGGTTTAAGCTAGCTCCATGCGGACAGCGAAGGCTCTGATCAGACTGGGCGGATGCCCAGGCTGATCTGAGTCTTAGCTGGGCGCACATGCCACTTTGTTGGCATTGTCGTGTCGCGGCTCAAATACATAAAACCTCTGTTTTCACCCATTTTCTATTTTGAATAAGAAAACAAAAAACTTTATATAAATATAAAACAGAAGAATTAATAATGATGAAACGAAGATAAAGACTCAACAGACACATGGACTTAGAAAAAATCTGACGCAAAAGAAACCTACCAGTTGAGCACGATGGGCCACGACGAAAGGCAGAAAACACCATGCGCCGACCAACAATCTATAACAGCTTTAAGTCGGAGCCTACATTAAGTTTGAGGGCTGACCCACCGGCAGGTAGTTGTCAACCATGTTTTTGCCCCCAACCAAGCATGCAGTCTGTCGAATAACAATCACGTTTTATCCAACTATTTAATGATAAACGATTAAATTTAATATGCATAAGTTCGCCCCTCCCACCCCCTTTAAATCTTTTCTGATTAAACAAGAAAGCAATTAAAAGCAGTTACCTCGGCCGAGAAACCATTTTCCCTTCAGTTTTAAAACCTCTAATCTGCAAACTGTGTATGGTTTACGCCAAACTGCAAAAATCTCAATTACTAAAACATTTATATAACCAGACAGCGGCCACGGTCAAGAAAAGCTTTATCACGTAAACATGGAGACAAATGTAGTTACATGTTTGCCTGCGGGCACATGCTATTAGAAGGTTACAAAACTATAGTCAGTGCGTTTAGACTTACTTCCCCGTATATACTGCTCACAAACAGTAAGAGTTATAAAGACATTTAAGACAGCAGAATTTACAAACATACATGGATGAACATTGAACTGCTATTATTTATAAAACAAACATTAATTGAGACCTTCGCAGTAAGAACGCAGCTCCAAGGAGTAGGGATATAATCAAACACATAGCAACGAATTTTTGTTCGAAATTGTCGCCATCAAAATGGCTATCGACGAACCCCATAGTACTTTAACGCCACCATACAGATTAATCAAATCGCCCCACTGGTTGAAATTTTAAGAGCACTTTTCTGACTTCCATTATTGAATATTTCTGTTAAAATAATTCCAGGACATCCTTTTCCGCCTGTGTAATTATTGACGAAACAGTGCCCTTTACGTCAGCGTCAAACATGTGAACAAAAAATTACGATTTACAGCTTATTCGACTTTCTCCAAAACGCAGACCTATGGCATGATAATTATTGATATATATTGTACTATTATGTGAAATTTCAGAAAATTTGGTTTTTGAACATTTTAAAATTGCAAAATAACATATGACCACTCGGTTTGAAAACAAACCGAAAATGGCGTCGAAATCATGCCAGCCTTACGCGCTAAGTGTTCACTGCCAATAACAAACTCACCGTTCGGCCTGACCGTAGAAACGTAACACCCCTCACTGATTAATCTTCAACCAAGACCGAATAAAACAGTCAAGCAAATTCATTTTATTCATATTTTATTGTCAGATAGAATAATGTCAACTCTCACCTCTATGCTCTAGCAAATCGTAAACATAAGTTTATGACGTGATTATGAATCGATTAGAAGTTTGTATAATCATGGCTTAAAAGACGGACTTAATCAGCAATTGATGTTCATTTAGGTACAGTTCATGCTATCGTTCAGGATTAGCCTTTCCCCTCATAATTGAACGATAATTTAACGGTTATTTCTTTTTTTAATTAGCAGATCACGCGCTTGATTTCAAAAGTCAAATAAACGGTTGTATGTGAGTAACCTGGGTGGGATTAGGAATGCCCCCCCCCCCTCGTGGGACGGTTAGAAGCAGGAGTGTAGTGGTTATTACACTTTACGCACAATTATGTTTATCCTTTGAGAGCAAGAATAAGAGGTTAGTCCCAAAGATACTTTATGTAGTCGTGTCTGCTTGCCGCTACTATTGAAATCTTGTTCAATTTACAAATACCAGCAACATCAAATATGGCCATACATGTTGAAATTTTGTCTATTGACAAACTTACAATACGCACCTGGGCATTAGCGTATAAGCAGCTACGCGTTTGAGAAGGGTTAGCAAGTGCACTGTATGCATGCGATGTTTTTGCATTGCCTGTGTAAGTTTGAGAAACTCGTCAGGCATCTGTGTGTGTGTGTGTGTGTGTGTGTGTGTGTGTGTGTGTGTGTTTTGGGGGGATGGGGGGCAACATTTACAAATCTAAATCTGCAGGTACACGGGTAGATCTACATAAAATAATAGGATAGAATAGAACATTTATTTCTCCAATTACGGACCCTTTGGGTTATGCAGTCACATGTAAACAAACAACAAAAACATTTACGAATAATTCAGATCGTGTTTTCCTATTTCTCTATTAAAATGACTGATGTTGCCTCACATTAGAGTAGTCTTGGCGAGGAGGTTCTATATACAGGCGCAACACGTTTTCATGGATAACTGGCACAAATTATCGTAGACTTATTATCAATACACAACTTTATTAATTTCCTGTTAGTTTTCCTGAACTGGGAGACTCTTCAAAAATTCTTTTCTCCCAAAGGAGCAAATGCTTTCCTTAAAGAGTTTAGTCCCATTGGAAACGTAGGATAAATCAAAAATATTATTGCTGAGATGCTTCCCCTGAAAGTGTACCCGGTTGCCCTAGGCCGACACATTTACATGTACACTCTCAATTTCAGTTCCTTCCATCGCTTAACATGTTCATTCTTCATTTATATGCAGCCTAGAATTGTAACATTGTAATTGTCCGGTTGACTAGCAGGCCCGGGTATCTTGCAGGTCACCAGAAGATTTGATATTTTTGCACTTACGAATCGTTCCGAAGGCACATGTAAAGGGCAATCCAGTACACTTTATACTCAACTCTGGGCTTATTCTTCATTATCTGCGTACTGAAATTAAATAATTGGGCAGCCGATTCCAGAATCGAACAGGACAACAGTCGAAACATATTCATTAGGCAATGATAGGAATTGAGCTAGCGGCCTTCAGATTCTCATTTGAACACTCTAAGCTACCAAATGTGGTGACGTGCGCGAAGGTTTTCACTTTTTCCCTTACTGTAGTATTTTCTGAGGGTCAGTAAGTACACGGGTGACCTGAAACAAGCAAAGACTAAGATAGCCTTCACTACAAATGTTATCAAAGTTAAGATGAACAGCTTGCATGTGTGCATTCTTTTATGGATCTTGGCTGGTAGCTTTTTTGTTCATGCACATTTTGCTAAATGAAGGCAATGATGGGTTGCTTAAATAAGTATACAAAGTTCATGCGTAGTTCAACAGTTCCTCACACGCCCACTATTTTCAACTTTCAAGCAGATTGTTTAAGTATACTGTCAATGGTCTTTACGCTTATTCGGGATGTGGAATTTGCCAAAGTGGAGCGATTCGTATACAGTTTAAGTTCATGTACAGTACTTTGCTTCCACGGAATAAATGGCTGTTTTTGTGCCACGTGCCAAACGTCGGATGGCACGTAGCAAGCCTCTAAATTTTCCCACACCTCCCACATCCGCACACCCCGACACATTTTCAGGCTCATCATCGAACACAGGAAACACTCTTCGTAACTTAATTCAGAACGGAAAGTGTTTGCTAGCAAGCCAATCAGGGTTTTGCTATTCGCTTATATATACAGCTTTGTATCTTGGAGCAGTCATGTTAGACTAAGCAGATTTTGCTGTTGTCATATCCGACAAGATTCATCTTTCCCTGTTGCGGCTCAACTGCTGGTAAAATTCAAATGATTGTAATAAATCCCAGTGTGTGTAATAACAATGAAGCCAAATCGGGCAGAGACAGAGAGAGAAAGAGTACGCTGTCACAGCAACGACTGCTCAAGTCATGTTTGGGACCTATACATCACTCCAGGCATCAGTCAAGACGAATTCCCCCACTTCCCTGGCCCCCACCCACCCCCACCCTCGTCACCAACCGCCTCCTTTCATCCCCAACTGGCTTGTTTCTTTCTAACTTGAGCCGCGACACGAGAAAACCAACAATTTGGTTGTGCGCCCAGCGCAGACTAAGATAATCCTGGGCATCCGCTAAATCTGATCAGAGTCTTCGCTGTCCGCATGAAGGTAGCTTAGACCCTTAGCTACCCTCAAAGCGCTTAGGGAAGACTGCTTTTCTCGTGTCGCGGCTTATATGTTCTCTGTAATTGTTGAGCAAATTATAAGATCAGATCGTAAATTTTTCGAAAACTAGACAAACAAAACGACAATTTGAAGGAAGAAACTCTTTACTTCGTACTGGTGCATTTTATGTTTGACGTATATATCCGTTTACATGGCTTTCGGACTTGCAATCTAGCTCGAGGCAATATACGTCATTTTCATTTATTACGTCACAACAGTGACCTAATAACTTATTTGACAGAAAACAGAAAACTGTTTGAAAGATAAATTATATTAGAAAAAGACATTATTTCCACAAATTTGAGTAGCAGAACGTCAGATTTGTACAATGCCAATCAGGTGAGGAGTCAGGTAAGGTACGTTCTACCAGTTTGTAGTCTATTTTAGCTAACTAAACTCCGTAATTTTTTCTCCTCTACAAGTATTTAGCAATCTGAGCTAATGTTTGACAAGCTGTAACCTCAATTTTCTGTCTAAATTGTTACTGTCCGGCAAGTTATGCTGGTGCTCATTTCACGTGCAAGACCGTTTCCTGAGCGTTAAAACTACAGATGCCATCTTTTATTTTGCAATTTAAAAATGTTCCAAAACGATACTGCTTGAAATTTCACATGCAAAAAGAAGAAATAATAAAGTTTTCGATGGCATGGGTGTGCGCATTGGAGAAAGTCTCAGCTTTCTGTAAATTATGTTTTATGTTGATGCAAGTTTTCGGTAGAATCAAGATAGAGTATTGTACTTTGACGATGAATATTTTAGCATTTCGAGCAATTTTGGCCCTGAATTTTGTTGAGAAAATTGCTTAATACTAGTTCGCAAAACATTTTTATGTGTTGAATCATTTTAATATATAATCAGTGCCTCTATATACATTTGAGAATAATAAGAAATTTCGTCAAGAACCATGTTCGCCATTTTTTGGGCCTATTTTTTATGTGGAAGGATCCATCGTTGTAAATACAATCACCGCTTTTCGAGGGTTTGCGTTCCAACTGTCGGTATGACTAATGATCCGTTTAAGTTTGTCACGTGACCTACAGTAAAAGTTGAAAGTAGACAAGGGGTCGACAATCAAATTTCGCACAAATCCAGCAGAGCAATAGCTTATCAGTTTTATGTAAACTTTTTTAAGACAGGCACATAATGCTTCAGTTAAAAAGATTCAGATACTTTCTCATGCTGTTTTATCAACGACGAAACAGCAAAGGGTAAACGATACCATTGTGTGATGTATTGTCTCATAGATGGTGACATTAGCATAGGCTCTACACCATAAATAACGCAATAAAGCTGATGCAAAATTGAGGTCAGTTCAGCTCAGTTCAATTCTCCTAACAACGTTCCCCAAGTGGATCAGCGTTACGTAACCATAGTTGCACGCACTTGGCGCCGAGTCTCCGTCCCACGAAATTGAGGTGTAGACCCCATCGTCCTTTATATGTTGCTATAGGTCAAGTGACCTGTTGTAGCTGTCTGGTTTAGCTGAATAGTAACACTTGGATAGTGCTCTATCAATATACAATAATAATCTAACACAGTCATGATTATTAAATCTTTCACACGCTTCTATGTCAAAATATCCCCTACTTTTTGTGAGCAGTATATTGGTTTAAACATATTTTATTTTCAAGAATATACATTACAACATATAAACAACATACATACACAATGAAAAAGGATCAGAACGGAAGCTGATAGCTTATAGAGCTTTTCTCCTGAACATGAATAAAATGTATACTATAAGGCAGAAAGAAACGGTCTATGTAAAGTAAAAACATGTATAGCGTGTGTTTAAACACATATCTTAAACTATAAAGTAGATGAATTTATATGAAAAAGTGTAAGTAAGGAAAAACAAAAAACAACATCTTTAGGATTCTGTAATTGTAATCATGTTCACAGTGAAAAAAAAGCAAGAACTAACATTTTGCAAGATTTATATGAGCATCTAAGCATACTCTCTGAGTGGCTATTAAATTTACATCAAATCACTTAGAACATTTTTACAAGGACAGGAACTACAAAGAATAACATTTACAAAATAGAAAATATTCGTGAACTGGAAAAAAAGACAAAAAATTAGATCATCAAAGGAAGAGGGAGTTGTGGCGCAGATATCGAGGGGCAGTCAGATCTTGGTCGTTAACTGTTAGTTGAACAAGTCGCATGTATATAATGCATAGTATTATGAGGTTTCAAAAACGATGTGTATCAATGATATATTTATGTACTTTTAAAAATATTATCTTGTTTATTTCTGGTGATAGATTTGAATCACCGGTCAACAATAGTTTAAGAGAAGGGTTCAAGTAAGAGAAATTGCAATCATCAGTTCTCTACATTGTACTTCATAATATCTACAGTGAAAAAAGAAGTGCTGCGCATTCTCAATACTGCCACAACGACACAACGACACAGTGATGTTCTTGAGGAATAGATCTAGGTTCAATGAGCTACAATTAGTTCGAATACGAGTGTGAAGAATCTTTGCTTGTCTGCTACCAATATAAAAATAGCTAGGTACTAATAGTTTGTCCTTACTGAGGGAACGTCTGAATTAATTAACAGAACCGGATTGTTTAATCTCAGTGGATAAGCTATTCCAGTCTCTAACAGTTGAAGGTAGAAAAGAGTGATAGTATTGGCTAGATCGAGCATCAACAGTTTGAAGGTCGATAGAGTTACGTAAGTTATAGCGAGAGAGGTTGCTAACAGACTGAGGCACTAAACTAGACAAGTAAAATGGAGTGATATTGTAAAACATTTTATAAAATAAAGTAAGTCTGTGATTTTTCCGCCTTTGCTCTGTACAATTATCCCATATAACGTCACTGTATTCTAAAAGAGGTCTGATAAATGCTGTATGAATTATTTCGAGAGCTTTTCTATTTAATTTAAATTTCAGTCGTATCATTATATTAGTCCTAAACCAAGCTTTTTGTTTAATGTAATTTATGTGGTGATGCCAGGTGCAGTCTTTTGATAAATAAACACCGAGGTTTTTATGATGGTCAACTTCGGTAATTTGGTGATTTTGCATAGTCAGAGCAGGATGAAGAGGTCTATTTAATTTACGAGAAATAAGAAGAGATTCAGTCTTAGTAGGATTAAAGGACACTAGCCAAGTTGCAGCCCTTCGTGAAATTTTGACGAGATCTGTATTTAAGCAGTTCGCTGCAGTTGTAGGATCTTCTACAGCTATATAGAGACTAGTGTCGTCTGCAAAAAGTCGGATATTTGAACCAATATCAGTTAATATATCATTAATGTATAACAGAAAGAGTAAAGGTCCCAGGAAAGATCCTTGAGGAACTCCAGCTCTAATAAAAATCCAGTCAGAAACAGCACCAGGAAGAACGACGCGTTGCTTTCTATCAGAAAGATAGTGTTTAAACCACTTGAGGACTTCCCCTGTGACACCAGCGGCTCTAAGTTTACAATGTATGCAAGAGTCCAACATGCCATACACGGTCAAATGCTTTGCTGATGTCACAGAAGACAGCCCGAACCTCTTTACCAGAATCAAGAGCTTGACAGAAAGTACTGTAGAGAAATGTTAATTGATTAACTGTTGAATCGCCCGGTATGAAACCTGATTGTAAAGACGATAGTAAATTATTATCACGAAGGTGATTAAATAAGTATTTGAAAACAGGCCTCTAAATACTTTGGCTTCTGCATTCAACAAGGATATTGGGCGGTGATTAGAAACTACTGATAAATCACCCTTTTTAGGGACAGGACAAACATTAGCTTCTTTATAGTAAACTGGCAAGTACCCGGTTTGCAGAGACTGATTAAAGAGAGAACAACAAGGAATAGAAAGTTGGGATGAAAGTTCTTTAGGAACACGATTACTCAGACCGTTAGGACCAGATGCCTTGCCAACGGTTAAGGTTTCACGATCTGATTCCACCTCGAGTGGACTAAGAACAATAGAGTTCAATTCAGAAATAAGAGCAGGGGGAGTTATGTCAGGAGGAACAGCATTTGTCTCATCTAATATTGTTTGACTGTGAAAGTATTTATTAAATATATTGGCTTTGTCGCTTTCATCTGTGTAAATAGCATTATCATATTCAAGGGGAGGAACTGATGAATTTGATTTTGGATTTATAAGAGTCTTTAAAGTTGACCACCAGTCTTTTGTCGAAAGAGTGCTAGTTTTTAGTCTATCTGCTAACTTATCGTAATTTGATTTCTTAGAGTCGCGAATCATTGAGGTAACCTTGTTCCGTAATCTCTTAAACTTTCTCCAGTGGGAATCCAAATTAGTTTTTTTAGCTTTTCTGAAGGCACGTTTGCGTTTTCGAATATGACGTTTTAAAAACGTATTTAACCAAGGGGGATCTAGAAGTTTAATTTTCACATGTTTACTAGGTATACATTCAGCGGCTATAGAATTAATAACTTAATAATTTATATTATCAGCATAGACATTTTTAGCGTTGCTCTGGAGAGACTCCCAATCAAAAGATGATGCTTTTGTCCTGTAAAAGATTGAAATCACCCCTTTCATAATACCAAATATGCCTTGAAAATGATTTAACCCTGGGTTTAGAAAATTTAAAAATACCATAAATAGGACAATGGTACCTTAGTTCCTGATTAAGAAAAGGGTCACCTACACCACTAAGCAGTTAATGATCTTTATTACTGACAAGGAGAAGGTCGATTAGAGATGAGGAATTTTCAGTGAAATGAGTTGGTTGGTCAATAGACTGTTAGAAAGAAAACTGAATACAAAGAGACTCTATCTTCCTCGAAGTTCGAGCATTAAGTATATTTAAGTTGAAGTCGCCCGTAACGATTATATTAGATATACCGGTGTCAACTGCTAAAGCTAGGGAGTCCTCTATATATGAAAGATAATTGGCATCAGAATTTGGTGGTCGGTAAATAATTCCAAAAAGAATACGTTTGTGGTTGGTAGCTAACTCCATCCATATGTTTTCAACGCCTCTAATTTCTAAGTCCTCTCGGCGCTTATAAAATATAGTTTCTTTAATATACACTATAACACCGCCATGATTGTCACCAACACGATCCTTCCGCTCAGGTTTGTTGTATGAGTCAAGCATTAAGTAATCGGTGTCAACTGAAAGCACTGAGCCAAGTTTCCGTAAAGGCTAATATGTCAAAGTGAAATAGTTCTGCATGCAATAAATCAAGTTTGGATGAAATACTTTGAATATTATAGTGTACAAAGGAGAGATTATGGCCGGAGCTGAATGAGTTGAAAACGGATGCAGACATACTACTTGATAAACTAGAGGCACTCTCTGAGGAAGATGTCGAAGAAGGGCCGGGGTTCGGATGAACATCACCGGAACAAAGCAAAATAATATCAAGCCAAGTACCAAATACGACACAAAAAAGCAGGTAAAATTTATAAAGGCAAATCTTGTGTTTGCTTGTAAAGCCTTACCTGCAATAATAGCTTTTCCAGGCATATAGGTCTTATGAGCCATAAACTCACTCTCTCGAATTAACATTAGAAATGAATATGTGTATGAAACATGTATCTGTATAGCAATTATCATAATCAAATGAACAGAAATACTGAATTTGTACATGCGACAATATTTAGGCATGACGGCTTGCATAACTTGTCTTCGTAAATACATCATGTAACTGTTGTTAGTGAGAGTAGGAACCGTGTAAGCCCTGTCACACCAACAAGAAAATAAGCAAAAACGACCTCACTGACCGCCCACTGCGTCCGCGCCCCATCTCTCAAACCCACTAAAGTGATGAAAGAAAAATTAAGTGGCATAAGTATCAAAAACATTTAGAGAAATGAAGGTCGTTAAAGTATTGTTGCAAATAAATGGAATACATAAAGATAATACAGAGCTAGAAAAGTCTTTATAAGACTTTATATTAAGCGTATATGCAAGGAAAAAAGATAAATATCAATACGTTTTAATACGAAAAAAAGGCATAAAAGATTTTTTCGTCCAAAACATATTCCTATTTTTGTCTGCTTTACCATCACAGTCAGACGTCATAGCTCAAGCCCGATGCAACTTTAACGTTTCATGCTTGCCTAATAGCCATGCAACGTATACTGCATACAACACACAGCAGTACATTACATACAATACACCGTCAATTTCCATGCGCACAATAATAAGGTGCATTAAACGTTTTTTTTTTTTAATGGGACATTTTCAGTTAAAAATGATGTCCGTCTTGATAGGCCTAAAACCTCTGTTACCAAGACACATATCGCTTCTGTAAAGGCTGTGATAGAACAGAATGCCCAATTATAGCTGTTAGGAAAGGTTATATCGAAAACAGTGTGCAAATAATTCTAAAACAGCACTGCATGCGAGAAAAAATTGTGCTAGGTGGGTACCTCAATTGCCTTCTAACGAGCAAAAGAAGCAGCGCCTATACTGTGCCCGAGAATTTCTGAAAACATGCAAAAATTGTAACAGTCGGTTCATTTCTAATTTGCTTACAGGTCATGAAACCTGGGTACACATGTTTCAGCAAAGGAGAAGGGCCAGCAACAAGCAGTTGAAACGAAAAGATGAAATGCGGCCATGTATTGCCAAAAGAGCCAAACTGGACAAAGAAGATGCTGTATAGACTATTTGCTGTCTATAAAACAAGACATATTTTAGATTTTCTCATTTATTACTGGGCATAAAAATGATATTCTTACTCCACTGGTATTTTCTAATACATAACTGGGAACTGACTCAGAATTTTCTTTGTCATTTTCTTGTGTTTTTTTTTCAATTGAATCTTATACAACGTTTTAAGATTAAATGATAGGGAGTAGAGTAATTTAATGAAACAGCCATAATTCATGCCCATTTAGGCATCACTATTAAGAAGATTAACAGTTGTACAGGTGCCATTGAATGCAACTGAGCTTTTGTTTGTATGCAAATTACCTTTATACAGGTGACACTGAAAGGAACTATGCTTTTATTTGTATGCAAATTTCTTAACAATAGACACAGGTAAATGTTGACTATTCTAAAGGCTGTTACACTGATAAATTAACTTCCTTGTAAAATACAGTCAAAATAATAAATCAGAAAGGGCATTTTTTCAAAAGGTACTTTTTTGTTTCAAAATACTTGTTTTCAAGAAAATGATAGATTAGTTACGTTTTATATAGACATTAAACATACAATTCCCTTCATAGTGATATTTGCGATAGTTTTGAAGATACTTGGCAAAATGGCATGTTTTGTAGACAGCAAATAGCCTATACGCTCTTTTCTTTAATCCCAGGTGGCCAGTCATTCAGGTGCCATGCCCATCTGGTCACTGAGTCGCTCGACGCTCCTGTAAGAACTTTGTGTTGAGAAGAAGTGAAAAAGTTTTTATTTCAAGATGAGTCCAAGCAAAGGATGGTCAGGGATTCATCTGATTCATGTCAACGCCTCCTCCCAAAAAGTGAGAGGATTTTAAGGCTTTCTTGGCGTCTTTAGAAGTACATATGGTTTTCTTTTTTAAACATGAAACGTGTACCAAACCATCTAGAGATTTTTGTCAGTTGTGGCAATTTTGAAAAAAAGAGAAAATTTAAACCAACAAAATGGCATTCGCCCAGCCTCCGCCCAGTCTAAACAGAGCCTTTGCTGTGCACTAATAGGGTAGTTAAGCGCCTAATCTTCCGCCATGCCGATAGCGATGACCCTGATCAGGCTGCGTGGATGCGAGACAGATCTGAGTCATCGCTGGGCGCACATGCCACTTTGTCTTTGTCGTGTCGCGGTTCAGTTATAGGAACTACTTAAGGGGTACGTACCACACTAAAGATTATTTCGGTATTTAACATTGAGAAATAATGCCAGACCATGAGTCTGGTTAGATAACATGAAAACATGAAAACTTAATTGACTCGTGACAAGCAAGAAAGGCTTTTCGAAGTGCGAATGAGATGCAGTGATTTTCAATTTTGTTAACAATTACATAAACACAACAGATTTTGTCAAGGCATTTCGCAAATACATTAAGTGATTAAACTGCTAATAAAATATGACAATGTATGTGATTTTAGATTTGTTCTCTCAGAATAACTTAAAATTGTAACTTAAGCTGAACTCTACAGACAGAATGGTCAATTAGAAATTTTGTCCAGCATCTAGTCTATCCCATATCCGTGCGAGGTTGTTGGGGACCCACAGATGGCTTTACAACAATCCCTTTCCACCTTGTCATGTCTTCAGCTGCCCTAGTTGAGCTTGCAAAGTCTATCATTGCCCATTACTTAATATTGTCTTCCAAAATCTTCTTCTGTCTACCTTTTCTTCTCTTATTATGAGCTGCAGTAGTGTCTTTGCTAAGCTAGAAGACCTTAAGACGTAGCCAGTATACGCCTTTCCTATAAATCGATAAAGTCGCAGCCCAGTTATCTACCCAAGTAGACTGTGACATCATCTATAGGAGCATCCCATATAATTCAGTACAACTGCAAGCACACATAACATGCATAAAACAGACGTTTTGTAAATGTGAACTGCGAAAAATACATTGAAAGACCAAATTAAAGTATAATTGCTGTCATTGTTGTCATGTGACATTTTTATTTATATAATTTTTTTTTATTTCAATATCGTATTGAGAATCCCGACAAGTCGCTCATGATTTTCATGACCCCTTTCATCGACGCCGTGTTGTAACACCCCGGCAATACATACACGTTTGTTCAATATAAAAGAGCTACATTTCGTATAAATAAGTGTCGTAAATCTGAAAAGTTCTTTCCATTTTTCCGACAGGTTAAACTTCAGTATTGAGGTAGTAACTACGCATTACATGATTACCGGACAGATTATAGCGCTGATATTTATGGTTTCTTTGTGCGATACACCGATCTAAAAGCATCAGCATCCATACAGTTTTCCGTAAGTTTGAACCCGAGGTTGAATTTTGTTATTTTTCCATCTCTTATATCTTCGGTATTATTTATTTGATCGTTTCCATTTTACGGCAGGGTGTTCTTAAAGCTGCCTCCGTAACACGTGTTAGGTAATACACAATCAAGGGTGTTTGTTTATTGCGGCAATGCGCGCGATTTGGTGATTAAACAAACGAATTCCATGTCAGCACACTTTGTTGTCATTTTTAGCATGTGTCTGCTTTATTATCAGCTAATCTTTCGTTTTGTATCTTTTGTAATAACCGTCTGAACATCTTTCGCGATTTTCTTTCTTTCCTTATGTTTTGGAAGCTGTACTGGTGTTACATGCTCTTGTTTACGGTAATTTTGGCCCAAATTTTAGTCGGAAATCTTTAAATTTTTTGTCAAATTCCCATATGCTATAAGTTATAAACCTTATTTTCCGACAACAATATAGTTGTCTTAATTGTAACCGTTGAGTGTTAGTTTTGAATATACGGAAAACCGGAATTTATTTGGTTACACAATGAAAAACAATAGCCTATCCTATAGATGAAGTCATAGGCGTTGCAAGGGACAAAACTCGAACTGACTCTGAATTATAGGAAAGGTAAAACTTGTAAACAATAAAAAGGCCGTGTGCAAAAACATGTTGAAGATGGCTTTTTTCTTCGCATGAAAAACTCAAGAAAATCATGAAATTTGACGGCAATCAGGAACCCATTGCCCATTCATTGCATCATTTGAACATACCTCATTAACATTATCATCATATCTTGTGGAAATCATGGCACCAAATAAAAAAAAATGAGTTTGTGGAAGCGGTGGTGGGGCCTCGCCGCCTGTAAACTTTGATTGGGATGACTTCCAAGCGCAACTGTGGGCCCTGTGTAGTAAGGGGGAAAATGTGGCCCAGATGCAATCATTGATTAACGATGCTAAGAAAACAAGACTGAGTTCTGAGGATCGTACTGTACTGAACGTTGTTAGCTTGATTGCTTCATTCATGGTGTCAGCTAGTGCTCTTACTGACAGCCTTAGTTCCATAAAGCAGAATATTGACAAAAACAAGAGAAATATTAGATTACTGTCGTATGCTCATGAAAAACTGGAACAGTACACTCCTAGGGATAATCTAAGGCTCTTCAACTTTCCTACTTGTAATGATGCAGAACTGAGACCAAAATTCATAGAAATGGCACGAGTATTGGGTGTTGAATTGAATGAAACTGACATAAATATCATTCATCATTTGCCTTCTAGATCTCCTCAGAAACACGTCATTGTAAGGCTTAACAATCGTCACCTGCGAAATCGCATTCTGTATACTAAAAAGGGCCCTTTAAACAGTGCTGACTGTCCCTTTAAAGGGGTTTACGTTCAGGAGGATCTAACTGTACAAAGGTCTAAATTCTTTCGGTACATCAAGGGTAGTGCTAATATTGAGCGGGTCAGGTCGTCAGAGGGAAAAATTCAGGTGACCCTTAAGGAAGACAAGGGATCTGGGAAAAAGGTGGCTGTGGAGAACTCTGACGACTTATTTAGGGTCGGGATAGACATCGACGAGGGGGACATTGTCCAGTTTGGTTATCATGACGTTTAGGATGGATGCGAAAGCGATTATCCATATCCTCCCAATGGCATTCCCAGAGTTGTTTTAAATCAGTTTATCTATTTCAGTTTTAGTTCATGTTTTAATCAACCCATTAATTTTAATGTTAATTCATTTAATAATCATGATTCAAGCTACTCATATATTGATGTTAACGATGACCTTTCAAATTCTCAGGTTACTGTTACTGATGCACTGAACAATAGCGTATATTCATCGGTTAGTAGTACTCATTTTCAGGACTTGTCTCATAGTTCCCAAGAAACTGTGATGTACTCTCAGGACTTGTCTCATAGTTCCCAAGATACACTGACGTATTCTGAAATTAAGATACTTTCGCTAAATACTGGTGGTTTAGGTAGTAAACTGAAAAATCCTGAATCTGAAGAAACCTTTCTGAAGTATGACATAGTGTGTATACAAGAAACTCACTTTGATGCATATGACTCACTTAATTTGGAAGGTTTTAAATGTTTACCTTTAATGATTAGGAATAATTCAAGAGTACGGTCAGGGGGAATTGCCATATTGGTGAAGGAACATTTATTTATTTGACAGTGTTAAAATATTAAAAAATGAGGATGATCATTTTTACTGGTACACTTTGCTTAACCATTTTTCATATGACATTCTTTTTGTGTTGCATATATTGCACCTGAAGGCAGTAGCTATAGCAGCATTGAGTGTTTTGAGTCGCTGGAAAATGACATTCTGAATTTTACCTCTGAAAACTGTAAGCTTTGCCTTTTAGGAGATTTCAATGTGCATACTGGAAATGAATATGACTTTATTACTATTGATGATAATATACAACAGGCTCTTGACTTGAGAAACGCTTAAGATGAAACTTTGGGTACTTGTGCTCTGGAACAGTTGGGATTTCCAAAAGAAAGACACAATTCTGACATGTCGAACATGAACAATTATGGCAAACGTCTATTAGAACTGTGTAAAACATATGATATATACATTGCAAATGGCAGGTTGGGTCGGGATAAGTTTCACGGACGTAAAACATGTAAAGGTACTTCAGTTGTAGATTATGTGATCTTGTCACCACTTTTGTTCCCGTAAATTTCGAATTCAAGTGTTACCTTTTGATCCTATGATCAGTGATGCTCACAGTGGGATTCATTTTTCACTTATTTGTAATGAGATAGAAATAAATCAAGAGTTTAATCATGGTCCCACAACTGTGACTAAAGCTAAGTGGAACAAGGCAGAGGCCCCCATCTTTGTTGAGCGCCTAAACTCAGATAAAATAGCCTCGTTTATAAGTAAAATATGTGCGCTGAACACTGGTGAGGTATCTGCACTTGATATAAACGCCCTGAATGCGGAATGTTAAACAATTCTGGTTGAAGCTGCTAATGAAGTTGGATTTATTAAAGAGTCTAGATTAAGCCCTCCCAAGCATAATGTTAGACGGGGCATAAAACCTGTGAATCGCCCATGGTTTAATCATGAGTGTGAGAATTTAAAGCGTCAGTATAGGAGAGCCAAAAATTTAAGACACAGGGTCAATACTATTGAAAACTATAGATTTGTGCATAATGCCAGTAAAGCCTAGAACAAATGTATAAACAAACAATTAAATTTAAATAATTCTGAAAATGCTGATTCAATGTTTGAAGTAGACCCTTTAAAAGTGAGTGAGCATAACTTTGAGCTTAATTCAGAAATTTCTGAAGAGGAGGTTTTGATTTGCTTAAATCATCTGAAACTTAACAAGGCCTGCTCCTCAGATTTAATTTTGAATGAATTTCTGAAATATTCAAAACAAAAACAAAATGTTAATGGCTTTTACAAAGTTTTTTTAATCTTGTTTTTACCTCGGGTATTATCCCTGATGAATGGTCTCAAGGTATGATCTCACCTTTATATAAAAATAAGGGGGATAGAGCTATCCCTAATAACTATCGAGGAATCACCATCTTAAGTTGGTTTGGGAAGTTGTTTACTGCAGTGTTGAATAATAGGTTGAATAAATATTTGGAAAATATGAATTTGCTTTGTGAGGAACAGGCTAAATTTCGTAAAAATTATGGTACAACAGATCATATTTTCAACTTAAAATGCTTAATAGATTTATATCTGTTTAGGGGAAGAAAGCTCTTTTGCGCTTTCATTGACTATAAAAAAGCCTTTGATTCAGTAAACAGGTGTTACTTGTGGCAGAAATTATTAAATCATAATATTGATGGTAAAGTGTTCAAAATTATTCACAGCTTATATGCTAATGCTAAATCTTGTGTGAGTGCTGGCCACATGAAATCAGAGTCATTTGTAAGTAATTTTGGGGTACGACAAGGAGAGAACCTTTCTCCTATCTTATTCTCTCTGTTTCTGAATGACTTGTCTGAATTCATTTCAAATGCTTACACTGGTCTGGTTAATATTTCGGAAATGTCCCAAATTTTGCTTAGTAATGATGAAATAGAAGTGTTTTTTAAGCTTTATATTTTGCTCTATGCTGATGACACAGTAATCTTTGCTGAATCCAAAGAAGAACTACAATTAGCATTAAATGCTATGTATCTTTATTGTAAGTCTTGGGATTTACAAGTTAATCCAGCCAAAACTAAAATCACAATATTTAGTAATAAAAAATTTGATCACAATTTTGTATTTACATAAAATGGACATGATCTAGATATAGATGAAAGTTTTGTATATTTGGGAACTCTGTTTTCATACAATGGTCGTTTTATAAAGAAGAATTTAAGACTGGTGGATCAGGCAAGGAAAGCTATGTTTTCTATTTTAAGGAAATCTCGTAAGTTACAGCTGCCAGTAGATTTACAGTTGCAGCTCTTTGACAGTATGGTTGTAACAATATTTATTGATCTGAAGTCACTGGTTTTGAGAATTCGGAAATTCTCGAAAGATTATGTACTCAATTTTATAAAACTATTTTGAATGTTAAAAGGACAATCCCTAATGTTATGTTGTATGGTGAACTTGGAAGGTACCCAATTAATGTTTTGTCTAAATTTAGAATGGTGGGTTTTTGGCAGCGTGTTGTCAATGGAAAGCAAGACAAGATGTCTTTCAGGTTGTACAAGATTTTACTTGCTATGCATCAGGGAGGCTTCTTTCTTTCAAAGTGGTTGTTAAGTACAAAAGATAGTCTTATTTCAAGTGGTAATGATATTGTTTGGCAGTCTCAAGATAATGTACCTCTAAGCATTTCTAAATCAGTCAAGTTGATACTCATTGAAAAATTCAAACATGAATGGAGTGAGTCAGTTTTTACTACTTCTAAATGCTTGAAATATAGAATACTTAAGTCTGAATTAGTTTTTCAGCAATACTTCGATTTGTTGCCTGATGGCTTGGCTTCCGCAATTTGCCATTTCAGGTGTTTAAATCATAAATTACCTATTGAAATTGGTAGGTTTAGGGGGGTTGAAAGGGACGATAGAATTTGTGATCTTTGTAGACTGAGCAAACTTGGTGATGAGTATCATTATTTATTGGAATGCACTTACTTTGGGGAGCAAAAAAGAATATTTCTTCCCAGAGCTGTGTCCAAGCGTCCGAAAACTGTCATTTTCGAGAGTATTATGAATAGGAAAGATTTACCTGCATTATTTAAGTTTGGCAAATTTTGTAAGGAAATACTCAATACCTTTAAGGTAATTCATGGTAACTGGTAACTTGCGTCAGTTTATCTATAATTAGTTAACATTCAATTCATAAGTGAATCAGTACAAAGCTCCTGATATTACATATATTTCGGAAATAGAGTGTCAAATTTATCGTATGCTATATAGACAGGAAAGGCGACTCCGTTAGGGCCTGTCTTACTGGTACTGGCGGAGTCGCCTTGCTTGTTTCAAGTTTTTCTTTAGTGCATACATGTGTTACAATCGGGGTTGCGGATGTTGGCTGATGGCTTTGTTTTTCTCCAGCAGGATATGTTGTGGCGGAATGGCTCTCATGAGGGGTCATTGCCTTTATTTTTTTTGGAGACTTGTCCCTGGATTGTCAGTAGATAGTCTCAGGATTCTATTCCATTTAAATCATTATCAGGAGGTTTGATTTATAATTCAGTTGGCATCATTGCTCAGTATAGGGGTGGGTGGCATATTGCTGCAAAGAATCCTGTGTTGTCACTTCAGATTACCACATCTGAGTCAGCTAGTTTGAGTGGTACTGATGAGAGATCAATTCAATGTTTTCCTTAGGTAATGTTAAACGCTTCTCAAACCCCGCCCCTGATCTGGAGCTATGCGGTCTCTGATTGTCGTCATTTAATATGCTAGTCTGTTTTGAAGCTTTCTTCAAAATGTTTTTGATGTTATTTGTTATGTGTTAAAGTGCTTTTGGACCTATACCTCGGCTAGAGGTCTTGGTCTTTAATAAAATCTTCAAATTTTCAAATCTTCAAAAGTGTATATTGCCAGTAAAAGCCATGGTGAAAGTCGTCCAAGCTTACTGATCATCCTAATGCAGGGGCTGAAATTTTTCTACTTTGCGACGTATGTTAAGTACGTTGTTATGTTGAACATTGACTGCAAATCGAACAAAATTTAAACTGCAAATCATCTGCCTCCATTGACGACGTGTTTGACATCCAACACTCATAATCAAACCATTATAATTGTAAAAATGAGCGCGACACGACAAACCATTAAAGTGGTTGTGCGCCCAGCGCAGACTCAGATCAGCCTGGGCATCCGCCCAGCCTGATCAGAGTCTTCGCTGTCCGCATGGAGGTAGCTTAGACACTAAGCTACCCTTTAAGTGCTAAGTGAAGAGTCTGATCAGACTAGGCGGATGGTTTTCTCGTGTCGCGGCTCATATTATGTAGACACAATGTCTGATCAAACAGCATAGGCCCAGCTCATATATCTCAGTACGAAATCGGTGACTGATCATGGTCTGTACTGTTTCCTTTTCCAACATCTTCAGCATTTTTTTTATTTTCTTTCATATTTTTATGCTTCATCAATTGGCATTTTCCGGATAATCAAATTAACTTGTTCCAGTTTAAGGAAAATTATAGAAATTTCTATCGAGGTCCCACATTTAAGATAATAATGTTTAGTAAAGTTTCCATAGTCCTATCAGCGGTAAAAACGCCTAAACTCAAATCATTGTAAAAAAGGGTTCAACCATCACGTTTTGTAATAAAATGTGGGTTGATGTACATATATTGAGTCATATAAGTGGCAAAAAGTAGAGAAAACAAGTTTTTGAAAAATAACAAATCGCTCAACAAATTACATTTTCCTGTTCTGGTTTCCCGTACAGCAGTGCTATATAAACATAGGCGGGACAGTGATTTGGATGCCACGCCTGTACCTTGTATTTTTACCATTTTATGAAATCGAAAGTAGGTCATTTTAGTTGCCAACTAAAATGACCCAAATAAGTTTTTTAAACCCTTTTTATGCGAAACTCAAGGATGTTTTATTTGTTTAAAACTGGCTAATCACGGTCATTTACAATGAAAAAACTACAGTAAGAAGTTTGCATGATAAATTTTTTCATGCTGATAGAGCAATGGGGCCTTTAACATATATACATATATATATATATATATTAATTATGTTCAATTAATTTTGTCAGACCATGAGTCTGATTAGATAACATGAAAACTTAATTGACTCGTGACATGCACAAAAGGTCATTCTAAGTGCAAATGCAACGTTTACTAAGACCGACCGATGTAACTAAGTAAGGTGATCCCCATAGAAAAACGACCCCCTGTCATTATCTATAATAAAACATGACCCCTTTTCTACAGAATACTGCATTGCGTTAAAAAATGCCACCCTCCCCTCGATATTACCTATAAAACATCGTCATTGAACCCGGGTCCTCATTCTGTAAAAAATAGTGACACCCAGGCCCCCCCCCCCCCCACCACACACACACGTCCCAGCCCCCGTTATTATATCACACACACACGTCCCAGCCCCCGTTATTATATAAACCCCCGATGAAGAAATTGTGTCTTTATATATGTTTCGGCAGATAGAATCTTGTGTCAGATCTTATTTGTTGCCGTATTTTTGAATAACTTTGCATAAATGTCAAAAGAATTTTTCAAGTTCAAGACTTATATACCCACCTCAAAGGTCAAAATCATTCAAAGTTAATGGGGGTCTACTATATGATTCAGGCAAACATGGCTCTGCGCACATGTGAGAAAATGACGTTCTGTCTGCGGAAGGTCAGGGTCTGTTTTGTTTTGTTATGTTTTTGTTCTCCAAGTGACTATGAATAACTGCACTATTTGATTAACGAAAATTAAACAAGATATTATAGATACATTTAAGTATAAATTAATTAAATAGCATTGTTTTAGTGTTAGCTTTGAATCATTTAATTTTCAACACAAATTTTAAAAAGTCTGTTATATGAAATAGCACGCAGAAATATGTATTATATCAAGATATAATTTTCGGTAAAACTTTAATTCACATTACTGCAGTGTAACATCCAAAAACCGGCAAGACGCGCAATATACAGTACTGAACACCAAAAGAAATGTCCACAAGTTCAAGGTCGATTTTCTTCTGTCAGCTGATTTACACTTTTACGGAAGTGACGTTACGACGTAAACATTGAAATTTAAACAGCTGATAAGAAAATTATGTATTTTTAAATAATTCTAAGTCGATAGACCCGTGATCGTCGAATGAATTATATGGTCAGGTGAGGAATGAGTCTATCTAAATACCTGTGACATTTGATTATCGAGGAATCAGCCATAACCGAAATTTCATTGAAGAACTGTATACACGAACTGTCAAAAAACAAAACAACATGACGGATCCCGTTGAACCTGATGTTTTTGTGGAAGGTGCTTGCCGAAACAACGGTCAACAAAACCCCCAGGGAGGATGTGGAGTTTACTGGGGTGAGTATCATCCTTTGAATACAAGCGAGTACCTTATTGGCGACAAATAGACAAATAACAGAGCAGAATTAACGGTAGCGATCATTGCATTAGAACAGGCAAAGCAAATCAGAATCAGCACTATGAGTATCAGTACAGACAGTAAATATGTAAAGGAGGGAATAACCAAATGGATTCTCCAATGGAAAATGAATGGCTGGAAAACTAAACAGAAAACTGATGTCCTTAATAAAGATTTATGGCAAACAATTGACCGGCTCTCAAATCAGGTGAATGTGAACTGGCACTGGGTTGAGGGCCATACAGATGTTGCAGGAAATATCATTGCGGATGAATTTGCGAAGGTGGGTATTGCATCAGAATGATGCTACTGGCAAACTGCACAGAATGATACAGAGATAGCGGTTGTGGTCGAAAGGAAATCAGTCAGCGAATCAAGGAGAAGCGACATTCTACAGGCGAAAGAGTCGAGGAGGAGTGATGTTATGCCAGCAAAAGATTATAATTGCGGTTGCTGCGGAAATCTTGTTTCAGATGACGGCATTCAATGCGATGATTGTAAGATCTGGTTCCATTATATATGTTCAAAACTGCCGCCATACCAGCTTTACATGTATGAGGTGTCTCATAGAAAGTATACGTGTGAAAGATGTTCAGATATCGACAAGGATTTTAGCATAAAACTTGACACATTGATGGTACTGTCGAGAGCAGAGGAGACATGTCAGAAGCAGGATAAGGGAACAGATTTGAATACCAGTTCGGTGAAGAACAATGTGGATATGGGGATACAATGTGTAACAGAGAGCAGAGATATGGCAGCACAAGCAGACTGTAAGATAGTACATGGAATGTCGGACAAATGTATACAGCTGGACCATACAGACGATGCCAGGACACCTATTGCAATTCATGAAGATAAAGAGACACAGACACCAGAGTCTTTTACGTCTATTAACAAATGCCTTACAGAGTTTCAAGATGGGACAGTGCAGAAGTTGGAAAATACCTTCGTGAATGCGGTCGACAATTTTGCGAAGACACAGAACCAAACAACAGATTTACAAAATCAGATTAGGAAGCTAACACAGGAGAGAGACTCCTTAAACGCACAGAAACGGAAGGTAGCAACAGTTCCTGAGAATATGAAATGTAATTGTCAAACACTTCAGTCAAAGGTTCAGGATCTCGAGAAAGAAGCAGAAAAATTAAAACAAAAATGCTTTGATCTGAATCTTAACAAAGAAATTGAATTCTCTAAAGCCCAAGGATCAATGGCGGTATTAAGTCAGAAGTATGAGTCAACACACACACAGCTAGGCATTATTCAGCAAGATGTAGAATCACTGGAAAAGAGGCTCAAATTGAAGAATGATGTAATCCTGGATCTTGAAGAAAATGCAAAGAAACATAACTCAGAGATGCTGAAACTACAAGACGAAGTGCTCGCCTGGAAACTCCATGCATCTAGAGAGGACGATGCTCTTATTCATCAAAATGACAGAGGCAGCATTAGAAGTTGTGTTGATAAGGACAATGTTCAAGTTAACACAAAGACCAAAGACGATGTAGACAAGAAAAATAAACATGCAAAAGATTCTTCTCTGAAACAAAATCCAACGACTGAAGAAGTCAAAGACGTCGAAAAGATACCAGATAAGAAGAAAGTGGGGCTTATGGGGACCTCGAACCTTAAATATATTAGCACCAGTATGCTGTCAAACCATAAAGTGGAGGTAGAAAAAGAGATCAAGTATACCTTGAAGGAAGGACAAGAATATGTAGACTCAATGGAAACTAATGGGAAAAAAGCTGATGCCATTGTACTACACTTATTTGAAAATGATATAAAAGACGAAACCCCAGAACATTGCTCAGAGAGGCTCAGTAAATTATGCGGTGACATCCAAAAGAAATCAAAAGATTCAAAGGTCATCGTATCTATGGGAATACCACGTACAGAGGAAGCGATTAATCGGAAGATCACAAAGCTGAATGTTCTCTCACAAGATAAGCTAGGGGACATGAGAAACGTTTTTCTATGTGACAACGGTAACCTGTTCTACCGGGGTCAACATGCAAGAGGAGTACTGGGTCAAGACGGGAAACATCTTTCACGGTTGGGAACAACGAAGTTGAGTGCGAATTTGAAATCTGCCATCTATAAGGTTCTGGGAGAATCAACAGGACAATCGGTTGATAGACAAAATGGAAACTATGGCTACAGAAACCGAGGTTACAGATACGGTGGCAACAGGAATGGCGGCAACAGAAATGGCGGTCAATGGAGATATAGGCCTATGAATGGTTATTGGAGAGGCGGATACAACTAATGAAGCAACAATCTATTAGTATTGGCTACTGGAACGTTAATTAACTTATCTCAAAGCAGGTGGATAAAACTAAAGACAGTCAATTTTTAGAGAGCATAAATAAGAATGATATAATTGGACTAGCCGAAGTAAAATGTGATATGAGTAAGTGTGGTTTTGAGGACTACTTTTTACACTGTGTTGAACGAAAATCCAGTAAAGGAAAACAAACATATGGTGGCTTAGGTATATTAATAAGAAAAAATCTGAGAAAAGGTGTAAAATATCTCCCTCTTACATGCTCTGAATATCAATGGTTAATGTTAGATAAGAACTTTTTTGGCTTTGAAACAGATGTATATTTATGTTTTGCATACATCCCTCCACAATATTCATCGTACTATATTGATCAGAATATTGATTTTCTAGAATTACTTGAAAATGATATTTTAGGGTATAATTCTAAGGGCTCTGTCATCATACTTGGGGATTTCAATGCAAGAACCGGATCAGAACTTGATTTTATTTTAGATGATGATGATAACTTTTTACCTTTAAATGAAGACTATGTTATTGATACTGATATTATTTGTAGAAACAGTAAAGACAGTAAAGTTTGTACAAGAGGTAAAGAGTTATTAGATATGTGTATATCTAGTAGACTGAGAATCCTAAATGGAAGAACATTTGGGGACTTTATGGGTAAATTTACATCTTACCAGTACAATGGAAATAGTGTTATAGATTATTGCTTAATGTCAGAGGAAAAGATGCGAAACATTATATATTTTCATGTCGATGACCCTATTTTACGATTATCAGACCATTCTAAAATTTCTGTAAGAATGATAGCAAACTTTTGTCCAAATGAGATTAGAAGATGTACATTAAGTTTTCCAGAGCAGTTTAAGTGGGAAAAGTTTCCCCGCAACTTTTTACAGAATCGTTACGGAGTGAAGAGATAACCACTACGCTAAAATCTGTCATCGAGACTCAGATTAATGATAAATCCGATATAAATAATATTGTGGCTGATTTTTTCAAATATTATCATTTCAGCGGCTAATAAATCTTTAAAGAAAAAGAAAGCTGCAAAGGGTAAAACTATAAAAAATAAGAAATGGTTTGATTTGGATTTGATTAAAATGCGAAAGACTTTAGATCACAAAGGAAAGTTGTTTGCCAAGTACCCAACTGATCCTGCAATAAGAGGAAGTTTTTATAAATTAAGAAAAGTTTATAGCAAATTATGCAAATATAAACGTAAAAAGCATAAATCAGATTTGATAGAGAAATTAGATAATTTATTTGAAAATGATCCCAAAACATATTGGTCCCTGTTAGATGAACTCAGAGAGAATAAGCGAGAATCTTGTGAGTTAATGACATCTCCAGATGACATGCACGACCATTTTTCTAGTCTACATGAATTACCTAATAAATTTCAACATAGAGCAAAAGAACTAGAGGAAGAACTGGTTAACACAGAAAATGGTCCATCATTTTGTAAACTTGATTTTCTGATTACGCAAGATGAAGTATCTAAATGTCTGCATGCCTTAAAAAATGGTAAATCTTCTGGATTAGATTGTATATCCAATGAAATGCTAAAACATGGGGAAACCTTATTATTACCATGTATGTTGAAAATATTTAATACTGTTTTACAGCTAGGTATATACCCAGACGAATAGAAAAAGGGATACTTAAATCCTATCTATAAATCGGGGGCAAGATCTGATCCTTCTAACTATAGAGGTATATCCATAATGAGCTGCCTCGGGAAACTTTTCAATTCAATATTAAATACAAGATTAAGTGAATATCTTAGTGAAAATAATATCATTGATAAAACACAGATTGGCTTTCAGAAGAAAGCAAGAACCTCTGATCACATGTTTGTCCTACGTACGTTAATTGAAAAATATACCAAACAGAACAAATTAAAACTATTCACTTGCTTTGTTGATTTCAGGAAGGCATTTGACTCTGTGTTACATCAAGCCTTGTTTCTGAAATTACAAAGATTAGGAATTAACGGTCTGTTTTACAATATTGTCAAAAACATGTATACAGATAATATTTTAAGAATTAAAATAGGACATGGCTTAACAGATGAATTCCACTCAGAAGTAGGTGTGAGGCAAGGAGATACTCTCATTCCAAATCTATTTAAGATTTTTATTAATGATTTAGTGGATATATTTGGGGACACTTGTGATGCTGTTTCAATTGGAAATTTAAAACTAAATTGTTTAATGTATGCTGATGATTTAATTCTAATTTCACAGAGTGAAAGAGGTTTGCAAAATTGTCTGAACAAGCTAGAAACTTATTGTGAGCATTGGTGCCTGGATATCAATATAGATAAGACAAAATCAATAGTATTTAATAAAAGCGGGAAATTATTACCATACACATTTAATATAAATGGTAACAGTATTGAAAACGTAAAGACTTATAAGTATTTAGGAATTATTTTTTCAGCTTCAGGTACATTTTCACATGCTAAAATAGACCTGTATAATAGAGGATTGAAGGCATTTTTCAAACTTAAAAGTATTTTTGGAGAACTCGCCCCAAATATAGATACAAGCTTGCACATTTTTGACCACACTATTAAGCCAATTCTGCTATACGGATGTGAAATTTGGGGAGCTACTGTACCATCAAAAGCATCAATAAAAAATGAAACTGAATTTAAAGTGGAAAAGGCGTACATGAATTTTGAATGTGAAAAGTTACCAATGAAATTCTATAAATATATATTAGGTGTGCATAAAAGAGCAACAAATCTGGCAGTTATTGGAGATTTAGGTAGAACACCTTATTCTATTGATATAATTTGTTTAATTTTGAAATATTTTAGAATTATTGGTAGGATGGATGATAACAGTCTGTTAGCACAAACATTAGAAACGAGTAAAAATTTATATGAAAGTGGTAAGCAGAGTTGGTATTCTGGAATAGATTTCATTTTAAAAGAATCAGAAATTAATTTAGATATGAGTATAGAAGAAATCAAAAGCAAATTAATTCAGAGATCAATGGAATATTGGGAAAAGCAAGTAAAAGAAAATGTAGTTATTAAACATGGAAAATTACGTACTTATTAACCTTTAAGCCAATATTTAAAAAAGAAATTTACCTTCAAATAATCAAAAATAGGGATATACGAAAATGCTTTACTCAATTTAGGATAAGTGCTCACCAGTTAGCGATTGAAAGAGGAAGATATAGGAATATAAAAGCAGAGGAAAGAATTTGTAAATTTTGTCAGGCAAAAGAAGTTGAAGATGAAATGCATTTCCTAATTAAATGTCGAAAGTTTTCGCGTGAACGTGAGGAATTATTTAATTACATCGAGAAATACTGTAAAAACTTTAAAGAATTATCAGAGGAAAATAAATTTTTATGGCTAATGACATCAGAAGATATATTTATTTTAGAAAAGCTTTCTAAACATATATTCACTTGTTTTAACATCAGAAAACACTCTAGTAGCCAACAGGTCTAGTCACTTTCGATAATGTTATTGTTATCAATCAAATGAGCATTTATTCAACAGTCACTTGTGTATATATCAATGTGTTAAATGTATATTTCATGCTTTTTGTTCGTGTGATAAATTCACATATTTATTGTATAACTATGACTATTTTGAAAATATGCGTCGAGTGACAAGCCAGTGGATATCGTATTATTGATGTATTGTGAGTTTGGATTCTATCTCATGTTACAGTGATAATAGATATGGCATCAAACATTTATGCCATTGTGAAGGAAATTATGTTTCTCAAATATTTTAAAAAATAGTTGTGGCAGTATAATAAAGGGAATGCCTCACTCATACAGGCAAGGGTTGCCCTTTACTGGATATCGTCTATATTTCACCATATGGATATCTACTTAGGACAATGCTTGCAGGTATTAGTTAGGTGGCCCTATATTATCATTTGTGTTGTATTGTTTGTATATGTACTATGTTATATGCCCGGCTAGGGCCCATTACGGAAATAAAAAATATTCTAATTCTAATTCTAATTCTAATTCTGTATAGCAGAAGACACTACCGACGTTTGCTGCTAAAAAACGAATATTTGAGCCAATGCCTTGATTTACAATAAAAACAGAAGAGTGCCTAAAATCGAAACCGGGGGAAATCTAGCACGGATAGTCCAATCAGAAATAGCGCGAGGGAGAACAATTCGTTGTTTTCTGTCAAACAGCTAATAAGCAAACCAAGCATGGACGTTTCCTGAGACACCAGCTGTTTGAAGCTTAGCAAGGAGGCCAACATGCCACACACAATCGAATGCTTTGCATATATCACAGATAACAGCCCGTACTTCTTTGCCTGAATCTAGTGCATTACAAAATTTGCTGATAAGAAATCTTAACTGGTTGACGGTTGAGTCTCTAGGAAGAAACCCGAATTGTAGAGAAGAAAGTAAATTGTTGTCACATAGGTAGTTAAATAAGTATTTTCTAGAACTTTATCCTCTGAGTCAAGCAATGACATTGGTCGATAATTTGAAACTTGAGAAAGGTCATCTGTTTTAGGAACAGGGCAAACATTGGCTTCTTAATACGAAGAGGGAACAATACCCACGCGTAGTTACTGACTGAAGAGAGAACAATAAGTTAGTAATTCTCGAAGAACACGATTACTCAGGCTATAGGGACCAGAGGCTTTGCCAACAGGAAGAGTTTTAAGAACTAATTCAATATCTAATGGGGACAATGCAATGTTACTGAGTGGTGTATTGACGATAGCTGCAGGTAAGTCGGAAAACATGGCATTCTGCTTATTAAAATATGTGTGGTTTTGAAAAAAATCTATCTAAAACGTAAGCCAATGTATATTCAAGGGACGGGATGGAAGTTTTGTAGCTGGGAGCGAAGAAAAATTTAAGTGTGTACCACCAGACTTTTGAAGAAAGTCTCTTAGAGGCAAGTTTTGCTGCAATGTTGTCATAAGATACCATTTCAAAAAATAATCAAGAATACGGCTTTTGCTGAACAAATAATGACATGACGGTTTCAGTACCGGGGAAATAGCATAGCCGTCTGTCTATCCGGAAACACTGAATCCTGTGACCTTGAAAGTGTACAAGATAAGCTTATGAAACAGGGTAACGAGATCATTAACCTTTTTGTTTCAGTCAGTCAGAAATTCTGGTTGCTATAGTAACAAAAAAGAAAATCTATGCATACGCTACGATAGCTCTTACAGCTAGACTTATGAAAATTCGTGTGCTCAGACAGACACACAGACGGTTAAGTTGAATACGTGATACCCCGCCATCAACGTGTTGTAATTCAAGGTGAATGGTGAATAATTGTCTCCGGATAAGTAAATAATTCTTGTTCTGAAGGTCCATAACTCTATAACGATAATTATTAAATTTTGATGCAGTAATGTGCACATGCATTGCCACTCATTGTTCCCAGGGCTACTCTAATGATAACGGTGCCAGTCTCAGAGGCGGATGAGGTAAATAACAGAAGATGAAATAAGCTCTGAATAAAGATCCACACATTCACACAACCACACATTAGATCCGCTTTTTTGTACGGAAAAAATATGCTGCGAAACGAAGGACATCTCTTACATCAAGTTTTAATGTTTCGCGATAAATTTAAATAACTCTTAGATCAAGATTTAATTTTGCAATAAGATAAGTATATATTGTGATATTTTCTGCTATACGTGATTTAAAAGTGTAAATCAGCTGACAGAAGAAAATCGACCTTGAACTTGTAGGCGTTTCTTTTGGTGTTTGGTACTACATATTGCACGTCTTGTTTTTGGAGGCTACACTGCAGTATTTGAAATTAAATTTTTACCAAACATTATATTTTAATATATACCTTTTTCTGCATGCAATTTCATACAACAAACTTTACAAATTTGTGTTGAAAATTAAATGATTCAAAGCTATCACTAAAACAGTGCTATTTAATGAATTAATACTAAAATGTACTATAATGTCTTCATTAATTTTTATTGAATAAATAATGTTGTTGTTCATAGTAACTTGGAGAAGCAAACTTATTACGTCTTCGACAAATAAATCAGACACCCAAACTGGACAGACGAGTCAACTAGGCAAGAATCGGTTAAACAAGGCTATCGGGAAAACGCATTTATCAAGAGCTGCAGCGTTATAATTTTACAGGCATTCTTATCTTGAACATTTTAGAACTTATTTATGACCTTTGAAAAATATTTCACATATTGCTGAGCAGAGGTTTGCGAAGAACTAACCTCCCGCAGACAGAACGTCACTTTATCACATGTGCGCCGAGCAAGGCTCAAACTCAGCGGTGACAGACCTAATGGTTAAGATTCAGCGCTCTCTTCCACTAGAACACGGGGGCTCGATTAATGAACTTCTTGCACGACCAAACATGTATATATAAGCAAACAACTATCATTGAATGAGCTATAAACTGTCTTCTAATATGTGGGGTGTTCACTTTTGCTCGGTATATTGATACTTAGTTAAAGACACTTTGTTCTACTACTGACCTGCCACCCCTAAATGATGGCTCCCAATTAACAGTCCTTAGGGCCAAAGCTCAAATCAAATGCTTATGTTATCTAGATGATTATGAGGGTACTACGTCAGTAAAATCTTCGAAGAGGGGGCCTAATATGGGGAGACTGCTATTATCCTTTATAAATATGCATAAACTTTAAACAAAATTATAAATAAGATAGAATTTATAATAAACAAAACCTATAATATTCTTTCAAGTTTTTTTTATTTTATTTATTTATAAGTTTATCACTTATTCAAGTAAATGCAAGAAAAAATGATTGTCTAGAAGATAAAATATTAAATTTCTGGCATTTTAAATCAGTGAAATGCTATTTTGTTAGACATATGTAAAATCAAACATGTAATATATATTTTATTTTGTTAACGAAAACAAAGGAATGATTCTTCTATTTTATTTTGTAATTCTATATTATATTTTGTGAAAAGTAATAAACATAGACATATATAGGCCTTAAAATTCAAAAAAGTGAAAATGAAGACCAATTAGTCTGCACAGATGAACATGTTTTCTTTTTTACATTTTAGCTGCGGGTGTGCAGGCTGATTTAAATAATCACTGTTGACATAACTTTTATGTGAACAGAACGTTATCATATCAGCTTTCACATCTGTGTAGACTGACCATAGTCTTCAGATTTTTGCTGTTTAAATTTCCAGGAATCGTAGACTGTTTATGCATAAAGGGAGGGCTCCGATTGGACTGCGCAAGCTGATCTGAGTCTCAGTCTGTGTGCGAGAGGCGCCGTAGTCGAGTGGTTAGAGTAGCTCGGCTATTGTGCAGAAAGTCACCGTAAGGTCGCGAGTTCGCGGCTCACTGTCGCCATACGATGACTGGAAAACTGTCTCTGTCAACCCAGCAGTAAATGGGTACCTTTTTATCCCGGACCGAAAGGATCGGGGGATATAGCGATGAGCCTGGCGTCCGTCCGTCCGTCCGTCCGTCCGTCCGTCCGTCTGTCCGTCCGTCTGTCCGTCCGTCCGTAAACATTTTCTTGTCCGCTCTATATCTTGAATACACTTTGGAATATTTTCATGATACTTCACAGTTATGTAGAACAGGTCATGACAATGTGTCGCGTACAAGAATGGTAACTCTTGCTATTGTACTTTTTGAATTATCTCCCCTTTGGTGATTATTTGGCAGATTCGTGTCCGCTCTGTAACTTGAATACCCTTTGAAATATTTTCATGATACTTCACAGATATGTAGAACAGGTCATGACGATGTGTCGCGAACAAGAATGACAACTCTTGCTTTCTTACTTTTTGAGTTATTTTCCCTTAATTATTTTAGGTATGATTTCGTGTCCGCTCTATAACTTGAATACGTTTTGGAATATTTTCATGATACTTCATAGATATGTAGAACAGGTCATGACAATGTGTCACGAACAAGAATGACAACTCCTGCTTTCTTACTTTTTTAGTTATTTCCCCTTAGTGGTTTTAGGTGTGATTTCGTGTCCGCTCTTTCACTTGAATACCTTTTGGAATATTTTCATGATACTTCAAGGATATGTAGAACAGGTCATGATGATGTGTCGCGAACAAGAATGACAACTCTTGCTTTCTTACTTTTGGAGTTATTTCCCTTTGATGATTTTAGGTGTCCGCTCCATAGCTTGAATACCTTTTGAAATATTTTCATGATACTTCACAGATATGCAGAACAGGTCATGACAATTTGTCTCATACATGAATGATAACTCTTGCTTTTATACTTTGTGAGTTATTTCCCTTTGGTAGTTTGAGCTGCTGTTTGAGTCTCTGCTCCATATCTGTATAACCCTGTCCAGCTCCAGAATTGGAATAACCGTGTACCTTTTAGAATATTGATGATTATGCTGTGATATCTCATCAGTGTTCTTAACTCTCTCTGACCCCTCCACATTCCCGTGCCTGCCGCCACCCCCTCCCCCCCCCCCAAAAAAAAAAATTCTCCAGATTTGGATTCTTTGTCTAAATTCACTTACTAGAGAGCTCAAAATTAGGTTTGTAGGGCTTGTACTTAAGAAATTATTCACACATTTTGAAAGTTGAATGTATCGTATGCTATGCATTTGTGTATATGGTGGCTGTTTGAGATATTACCTCTTTGTAGCAGTCAAGCATACTGTTTTTGTCTGAGTGTTAGATAATCATGCATCTGTTAACAGTTAATGTCAATCAGAAGCATAAAAGAATGACAATATATTACTAATATGTGTTTTGAAGTGCACCCTTTTTACCAAGGCCCATGGGGGTCTTCGGTCGGGGGATTTGCCATCTCCTCTGATGGCTATTTTTCGAATCAGGGAAGGATGATCAGCGAAAGGAGGGGGATGGGCTCCGCCTTTCATCAGCTGTGCCCAAGATACAATGGGTCTCTAACCCCCACTGCCCCTACGGCTATTAGGCTATCAGGAAACCTTTTACCTGTGTGCGAGAATGTTTTGTACTAGCACCTTTTTACATGTCCCTTTTTAACATTCATCTCACACTGTAATAAAACATAGAGATTTTGATTAAATAATGGTAACGTTTTTCAACACACTTCCATGGGGTCTTCAAAAACAAAGTTTGATCCAATTGTAATTTGTTACTAACCATATTCTCTCCTTTTCCGTTGTTCGTTGAGTTCCCTTTATTTGGTTCCTACCTGTAGTTTAGTCAGAAGTCCTCTAGGATGTCTAATCGCTGAGCAGCATGTTTCAATAAAGGGTCTTTATGGTATTATGCAATCAAAAATTGTACCACCTACCTGTGAAAGAGCTATTTATATTGTTGTCTACCCATATAGCTTGCTTCTTGAATGTGTTGTTAATTCGTGTTCCCAGTTCATGTGTGGTGTCGAGGGTAGAATGTGGAATTGAACTGTATCATTTCCTGATCAATGCCCTCTTTACACTGCTTCCAATTATTATAAGGTACATGTATAAACATTTGAGCCGCGAAACGACAAAACAAACAAAGTGGCGTGTGCGCCAAACGAAGACTTAGACAAGCCAGGACACATGCCCAGTCTAATCAGAGCCTTTAGCGTGCGCTTTATCGGTTGCTAAATGTCTATGCCAGCTCTATCCGGACAGCAAAGACTCTGATCAGACTGGGCGTATGCCCGAGCTGATCTGAGTCTTCGCTTTGCGCACATGCCACTTCGCTGGTTGTATCGTGCCGCTGCTCATTTGCCTAGTATAGTGCATGGCAAGATCAAAGAAAACATGCACGCGGCATGCACTTCAAATATTTTCAAATTAAATCCAGTTCTTTGAAATAGTATATTAATGTAATACTACAAATAAGGCTCTACAATGACATGCATTCGATGACCGATTGAAAAGATACATAAGACAAACTCACTGTAGTTCGACTCAGTGAAAAAACGATTTGAAGGTCGCGATGGAAAGAATTTTTTTCGATATATTAGAATTCTGTCCTGGCTTCAGTCTTATTGATTATACAGCCTGTCGAATTCATTGCGGCGGAGCGATTGATCAGATGTGCTGCTAGTGTGAAAGTTTGATAGTTGGCAGCAGCAGCTGTTGCCGGGCCGCATAGTGCAGTCGGTAGCGCGTCTGACTCATGAGCCAGATGTCCGGGGTTCGATACCTGGTCCGGCCTATTACGATCGTTTCCCCTTCCGCTGCTTCAAGAAGGGCAGTTGTCAGTTACTGGCGAAAGTATGTGCACTTTATACTGGTTAACCGCATAGGAGGTCCAAGCCTGCCGAGGAATGGTGTGGTTAGGTTAACTAACCGTCCCGATATGGCCATAGCTGTTTACCGTTCACGTAAAGCAATATATCAACAACAGCAGCAGCGGCTTTTTTTCCTTTTTTTCTAGAAATACTGATCATTTTCATGTGAGTGGCTACACCTGAAAAAGTAATCTGTTGTTGCTGCTTTAATTCTTATAACAAAGTTCTACGAGACAAAAAGAATTTTGACTATCTAAAGCAATTTGCTTGTGTATACACTCTTTTATAAGTAAACGCCAATTGAAGTTACTTTCTTATACGGTTACAGCTCAAGAAACTTGTGGTTTTTAGCATTTTTCGTTTCAGACGTCACATCATCCATATTAGCTGCACACTGCATGCACATCTAGTCTACATCATCCACATCAGCTCCACATTACATCCACATCAAATCCACAACATCCATCTTGAAGCGTATGTGGATGATGTGGATCTGGTATGTTTGCAGTGTGCAGATAATGTGGAAGATGTGGTACCACAATGTGAATTATCAATATCTACATATTCGATAAGTCAGCATACAAATCAAGTCCACATCATCCACATCAGCTCAACAATACATCCATATCAGATCCACAGCATCCATACCAGCTCTATCTTGCATACACATTAAATACAAATCATCCATATTAGCTCCACAATTTCAGTGTGACCATGGAGGAGAGTTCTCTCAAGCCTGGTCAAGATCAGAACAGTTCATTTCTCTCCCAAATGTAGAAGTATAGTAAGAAATAATTTGAGTAATACTAGCAAATAAGCTCTTGAGATCTGTTATCACCATATAGCGCAAGGTAGATTGCTGACGCTCTAGAGGTGTAGTGAGGCCCTGAGATACAGAGACAGGAGACTGATAGCAGACGCATTCTACTGTAAAGCCACAAAAGATGAATCAAATAAACTAGAGTATGCCACAGCAACACAACATCAATTGACGCTATTGTTATGCCTTTAGTATAGTGAGGCCCTGAGATACAGGGCCAAGAAACCGATAGCAGACGCATATTACTGTAAAGCCTCAATTAAGTCCCCTCACAACCTTCAATACCCTACGTAATTTTACTTCGACAGTTTCCCTGAAAAAAAATAAGTTATTTCGAATAAGCATTTTCGAGCTAACCATAAGTATGTCATCTATGACCTCAACCCGGCCGGAGACTGCCCCATGCGAGCGTGCGGTGTTGTGGAAGCTTGCGTAATTAATCTCCGGCCAGATGAGGACATAGCGACGCCCTATTCTACTCACAAATTTCTTTGAAATAGTAACCAATTGCCTTTAAAGGCTTTAAAAACCTGCAATGTTGATAGTATACCCTTGCGGTTAAAATTTCAATTGTCCCATTGTGATAAAAACTTTTATGAAAAGCGGTTCAACTGGCAAGTTAGGTGATGAATTGGGGGCTGAAGTGCATACTGAGTCTGAGTCAAATAACTTGCAAAAAATAGGAGTAGCGTGTTTCGTCCGATCGGCCATTTGAAATGAGGATTGGCCTAGTGGATTTCCTGCTGTGGTGGCTTCACCACTATATATCGTTTTCAGTATAATTTCCGAGGGGGAAATATAGATGAATTTTGTCTTTTACTGACATAGCTCAAATCAAAGTATTGTACGTAGATCTAATCAAACGTTTTTATGCCCCCGCCACGAAGTGGGGAGGGGCATATAGTTTTACCCTTGTCCGTCCGTGCATACGTCCGTCCGTCACACTTTCTAGTACTGTTCTTGTCTCCACAACTCCTCCTACAGTATTTAAAGCAGGGAGTTGAAACTTGCAACACAGTTCAGACATGCATTGAACATATGCATAAAGGAAATAAAATTTTGATTTAGGTCTTTATTGCAAAGTTATGTCCCCTTGAATTACATGCATATTTTCACCATATTTCACATTTGTAGTACTGTTCTTGTCTCCGCAACTCCTCCTACAGTATTTAAAGCAGGGAGTTGAAACTTGCAACTCAGTTCATACAGGCATTGAACATGTGCATAAAGGAAACAGAACTTTGATCCAGTCATTTTAACAGAATTATATCCCCTTGAATGACATACATATTTTGACTGTATTTCACACTTTGTAGAACTGTTGTTGTCTCTGCAACTCCTCCAATAGTATTTGGTGTTGGGATTTGGAACTTGCCACACAGTTTAGACATGCATTGAACATATGCATAAGGGAAACAGAACTTTGAGTTAGGTCTTTATTGCAGAATTATGTCCCCTTGAATGACATACATATTTTGACCTTATTTCCATTGCTCATATACAAGATCACCTTTTGTCATCGCTCTAGTGGCCTCATTTATCAAATGCTTTGGTATTACATCACATCTATATTAGGTATGACAATACCTCGAACATGTTTGCATTTCAGGTTGGTTGGTAGGATCAAGGTCAAGGTCACAGTTGCTATTTTCAGAAAAACTTGGGCATCGCTCTAGCGCTTTTATTTTGGATCGATTTTGATATCATTTCCTATAAATGTTAAGTATAACAGTATCTTGAATAAATTACCGTTTCAACTTCGAGATCCAAGGTCAAGGTCACAGCTGCTATTTTTAGAAAAAAAAAAACACTTTATAATCCCTCTAGCCCCTTTATTCATTGGCAATTTTGTTGTAACTTCACCCAAATGTTAAGTGAAACAATATCTTGGACAAGTTCGCAATCCAGAATTTTAGGGTCAAGGTCAAGATCTCATTTGCTATTTTTAGAAAAAACGCTGTCATCCGTCTGGAATGATTTTGACAAAACTTGACACAAATATTTAGCATGACAATATCTGGGACAAAGTCACGTTTCAACAATGTAGGTCCAATGTTAAGGTCATATACTCAAAAGCAAAAATAACGCATATATTTCCTTTTGGTGTTTTCAAGTCAAAATAAAAATCTGCTGTAATTAGCAAAACAGGGAAGATATTATCAACGCATGGAGTACACTTCGTCGCAAACTTGTTGAAAATTTATTTGTTTATTCATCCGTAACTAAAGCGTAAACAATCAAGGGGTCAATATGAAAGTTCACAAATACTGGTCAGTTAACTCAGTGTCTTGAACTGAGTTGTGCCCGGCTCCAAAACTGATGCCCTCTTTATCTAGGACGCTACAATGTCTCAGAAACATCATCAAGAATTTTCAGCATTGGTTACTCGTTACAAACAAAGTTATGCGCCTTTATGCAAATCCCGTAAAGTATGCAAGTTTTGCAATAGGAAAAGAAAATTTTGTGGATTTTTCAGCAAACCGAATTGGAAATGGATTCCAGTGGGGTTAAATAAAAGGGTAAGTGGTCACAATCAATTTGAGCATGTAACAAAGGGAAGTAACTCTGTACGTCCTTCCAATAATGCAACCACATATTGAACTTTCGGGCGCTAGATCCTTGAAATCACTGGGCAAAATTGAATGAAAATCAATCAGCATCTTTGTCATAAGGGGCAGTCTACGGTAAGCGAATCGGAAGACAAGATTTTTTCCATAAAAAAACATTTTTATCGGCTTTTAAATTTCGTAGCTCGAACCGGAAGTGAGCAAAATACGTTCTCATTTTAAACCAAACTTTGTTTTAAATGGGTCCTGTACCCATAGTCTTACGCATTTTGAATCCCAAATTACCAGATTTTTCCAGTAATTTGATGATTCAGACGAATTTCAAAAACTTCGAAAAAAAATTGGAAAAATGCAGATTTTTGCATTGCGATTTAACTGTATAAGAATCAATTTTTTAAAATTTTTATACCGTTTTCCGATTGATTACATCATGCTAAACTCACGTGCACCAAAATCGTATTGATAATTTATTTTTGCCATTGTGAGCCGGAATTTTGTGATTTTTGCCTTTTTGACAAAAATCTTCATATTTTTTTTTTCGAAGAATTGCACTGTGACAAGAAAATGCTGCAGAACTTATGGCCACGTATCGGCAAATCCCAGTACTAAGCTAAAAGTAAAATATCATGACATTTAATGAGGCAAAACAAATCACTAAAAAGTATGCGTTTCTTTTGCTGTTGAGTATATATGCTACTATAGGTACATGTAAATCGTTGTCATGGTTCTAGCGCCTTTATTTGTCAAATGATTTTGATATAACTTCACACAAATATTAAGTATAACAATATCATGGACGAGTTCACCTTTCAGGGTTGTAGATCCAAGATCAAGTTTATTGTTGCTATTTTTAGAAAAAAAACTTTGTCATCCCTTTAGCACCTTTATTTATTGACAGATTTTGATGTAACTTCACACACATATGTTTTAACACATTGCTATGTTTTAACACATTACTCATCTAGTGAGGCACATGATGGGGGCATTCGTCACCTTTAGTGATTGTCTAGTTTTAATTTTTTAATGTTACCGGTCACATTTTCTAACAAACAGGATAACGATCACAGCTGGACGACAAAGCTGGACGACAAAGTGCTAGCAGTCACACTTTGCAGCGGGTTCTAGTCCTTATTCAATAGTTAACGTGCCAATAGCAAACATGCTTCAGGAAGCCAGTGCATATCTGTTGTATCTGAAAAAGAGAAATTTTAACAGCAGATACCCCGATAAATAACGCTTTTCATCAATAAGTTGAGATTTACCAGGGTATAGACTTATGGAGTTGTCAACGTAATGTTAAGATTTCGTTCGTTCCTTTTTGTTTCAGATCTTAGTGGGGCCCAGTAATATGAAGCAAACAAGACTAGAAAAAATCAAATCTGAAGCTTAACAGAAAAAAATTTATCGCGATTGGACAGAAAACAAAACACTGTTTTCAGAATTTCAAACAATCACAAAATCGGTTATAACAGTATGAAGGTTAATAAGAGACCACAAGATCAAACATTGATAAGAATTTCTCCTCAGAAATTTGCGTCAAGGTGTAAGTTTTTCTCACCAAGCAAAAACAGCTAAGGTATTTATCTCCTTCTCCAAGGAAATTTAGTATCAACTGGACGGGGAAACGGTTATAAAAACATACAAAATATAAACTTTGGAGATGACAAAAACATTTACTGTACTATCGCGAAAAGCTTTGTTTGTGACTCTCAAAGAGATCAACATGCAGAGGGTTTGCCGTTTTATTGGACATCGAAGACACAGATGTAAACAGTTATGATTGTTTTTTTCTGCAATTGCAAGCCAACGGTTCTGCTGATGAGCAAGAAGAAACACAGTGCCAATACGATGCCACGCATTTGAAAATAAATTCCACGGAAAATAAGCAAAACTCTCGCATATATAGTGACCATATCTATCAAGCGAAATATGAACCTAGCTATCAACAAGATAGTCAAGAAGCAGAGCAGTACAATAAATTATTCTTTGATTTATCAAACTATGAGGCAACATATCAAGCACATGTAAATATTTTACCACACTATGATCGAAATAATGCAAACACAGAAGATTTTGAACTGCTAATGTTATTCTTCCCATCGTCGTACAAGAACTAAGATATTCCGGAATCAATCCTTCATTCCAAAAACAATTCTTCAGTCAAGTTAGCTGCAAAGTATTCCCGTTACATAACATAGGTTTGTTACTTTGGCTTGAAGTAGTTCAGTGGTACAGTAAAGATACTTCTACTTGCATGCGCTATTCAGAGGAAACAAAAAAAATCTTAAAGTTAGGAAGGAGACATTTTGGAGCGAAATTTGCCCGTTTTACAGGTGGGTTTAAGAATATGTCTGAAATAAATACAGGCGAAAGTCAACCAGAAATGTATAACCCAATGTTCTCAGACATAAAATTCACTTTGACTATGACCTAAAACAAGGATTTCTTATAGAAATGCATTTGCGTGTAGGTAATGGCGATGAGGCTGAATCTACTCATAGTGCCCAAACATTTTCCTTATTTTATAGCATTGTGGTTGAATTTATGCAACAACAGCGATCAAACATGGTTTTTCATTGCATTAACATTTGCCAGCTGGTCTCTCGGCCTCAGCTTTCAACACCTCCCTAGGGACCTGGCAAATGGTAATGCTAATGCATGAAAAACCATGTTAGAGCCCTATACTGAGCTGGTTTGGGTATAAGTGGAGAGTTAATGATATGTCTCAATGTCACAAACACTTTAGTTTCCTCCGTTATAATTCAAAAGGGTCAAGGACCTAATGAAAATAGGCACAGTTTATACCAAAAACGAAGATTCACTAATACCAATGGCTCACAAATACCCGGACCCGCTCTTATTCTATGTTTTGTGGAGAATCCCCAGTGAATATTAGAAAAAAAGGTTTCTATCTCTAGGACACTAATGGTACAGATATCATCAGTCAGTGCAGTGTTACCGTTAACAAACAACAAGCGTAATGTAACCGTTAACGTCTTGGCTGTTTTTGTTTGTTTTTGTTTTTTTATCAGGGCGTCCCTTTTCGGCTCTGTGATTTTTGATAATAATATTGTGGTTACATACTCGAACTCGTATCAGAAAAGCCACATTCTACATATGGAGGTACAGGTGGCTTTCTTTGGTTTTCATCCTATTTTGTCATAACTTATTTGAATCAAAACAACTGAAAGAAACCTTGAAGGACCGTAACCTCTATCTCTCGATGCAGAAAACAACTAACAAACCAAGAGTAACTGGCTTCAAACTCTTGCAGTCCGGATGAGAATCTGGAGGAACCTATGATAATGTATGATCCGCGCTTGTGTTGAAGTTTTTTTGAAATTGCAAGTAGAAAACAGTATAATGTGAACTGGTGAACGAAAAAGTAGCACTAAGTTACAGCTAACGCGCAAATTTTTTTGACTAACTATTAAATACACAGAGAAATCGATAAAACCTTACCTTCGAAATGGACACAAAATTCAAAATGGCCGCGACAAAAACTTACCAGGATAACGTCACGAGGTCACGTGTTTCGCCCCATTGATTATGTCTGTAGATCACATTGTGTCAACACGTCCATGCCAGTAAGCCAATCAAATTATCGTGTTTGGTTAATCTTTACTGATCCACCGAAATTTTCACACCTTTGCCGGCAAAGTTAGCATATGCTATATGCTGGAACCCACGATCCCAAACGGCGTTTATATTTACTCGTCAGATTTATTGAGTTGCAAATATAGATTTTATCGGGAGCAAGGTATAACTAGCGGCTGTCTTTTGTGTGTGGGTGAGGGGGCATATCCCCTGCCCCCATCTCCTCTGGATCCGATACTGATATATTTCATTGCAATGGACTTCCAACAATGTGACAATTTTGTCATGTGATATTCAAATCATGCTTCTCATTTACACAAGGATATTCAGAGATCACACTGTTTGCTCTGTGGTTTGGGTCACTACCATAGACGACTGGGCTATGATCAGACTGCACTTATGTGGTGTCTGATTACAGCCTTTGCTTGACACCAATGTCACATTGTTGGAAATCACAGGTTATAAGTGTTCCACAGTTTATAAATAAGCCCGAAAATGATATCGAGCAGACCATGTTTTAAAGGCAATATTTTGCTGGCAGTTGAAGCATACTGCTGAACAAAAATTATAAATCTAAATGTTATTTGATTAATAAGGTACTCTATATCTAATTTCCCAGACAC